>JADMNL010000022.1:208958750-210365000 GCA_016271365.2 Neoceratodus forsteri | reverse complement strand
ACGGACATTTCTGGCTACGCTACTGGGGTTACAGCTGTTGTGTGCCCCATTACTCAGCAGGAGGTCATACAGTTCCTTTAAATGAGGTGAGGCTTGTAATCTCAAAGGGACAGTGGGACACATGCAGAATTTTTTAATAAGCTTCTTCTGCCGATGGGAAAATGCTTGCCAAATGTGTACCAAGAGGCACAGGCATCTCGCTGTTTCACCTCAATATGCGATTCCTAAACTGAGGAAGGAGGCCATATACTGTGCCTATAATAATGTCTGAGATTTCTTGAGTGTGGTGCACTGTGGGGGCCCGCATCCAGGGAGGGCATTCGTGCCTCCCCAGATGCAGAGTAGGTGTTTAATAGAATAGAATGGGAATACCTGTCTGAATTAAGGAGGACATTTTGGGCTTGGGGATCTGCTTCTGGATGTGGTTAAATTGCACTTTTGGGCACCGAGGGCTTGGGTCATGCTCAGACTTTGGCAGAGTTTGCTCTGGAAAGAGGCACAAGGCAGAGCTGCTGTCTTTTCTGTCTTGCTGAAGGGTATTCACACAGGCCGAGGTGTACCGCATGAGATTACTCTCTCTCTCGCTCACTAATTTTCACTATATATCACTGAACTGAAGGTATCCTTACCAACACTGGTGGGCGGTGTTCCAGATACTTTTCAGGGTTGGAAAGTATTTCCTGCTAGCTTCTTCAACATGATAGTATTTTCATCTACTTTCAGTAATGAATTCCTCAGATCTGTCTTGCATCCACCACCACCATTAAACCAAGTCTTTAACCCACTGGGATTCACGGTTCTCAGGTGCCTGCCGCACACATCACTGTGAACTTTATAGTAACTGGGATGGTTGCAAACAGTCCTTATTAGTCCTTGGGCTGTTTTGCAGAAAAGACCCTTAGACTTGCTACTCCTCATATCCTGGCAGGACAGCTAAATAAGCCTGTCTAGAGCTACCACCTCAGGTCCAATGACCAGCCCCGTTGGTGGTTCCAAAGACTTGCATCGCTTTGGGGGACCAGACTTTTGTGGCTTGGGTACCAGGGCGGTGGAACACCTTCCTGTCTTTGCTCATAGTGCTGTCTCCCACTCGCTTACAAAACAGCTCTTCTGGGACTTTCTGAAGGCCAACTCAGCCTGTTCATGCACTTAACAGTATGTATTTTATTCTAGGGGACTGGAGCTTTCCTTGTCTCTGCCTCTTAGTTTGTGCACGCTCTCTCTAGTAGAGTGACTCACTAGCTCGTTGCTAGGGGTTGGTTATCTTGTATAACCTACATCAGACTGTTCCTGTGATCTGTATCCAGCTTGAGTTTGTAACTGGTTTATGTTTACTGTTTCTTGTAATTTCCAGTTTTCAACGTACTCCCTGTGTATTGGCCAATCTGTTACCTTGCTGTTTGTGTATATTTACTGTATTGTTATATGGTTTTGTAATGCAAAGTTGTAACTCTCCTGGTTTGCACCTGAAAATAGGCACTGTTTGTCTAATGTGCTTACCTGATCAATAAAAGCTAAATAATGACTACAGCTGATGCCTGAAATACTTGCCCACTGCTACAGTACTATGATCTTGTTTTTAACATTTTGCTAGGCTACAGGAGCCCTTCTGGTGACAGTGAGAAACCTTTAGTGAGTAACTAAAACTTTTATTTCCATATGGGAATAGCATACTCTGGCCGAACCCCCTTTATTTCTTTTTTCTTTTTGATCCGTTTGAAACAGTCTCCCATATACACAATTGATATTTCCCCAACTACTGCTACTCTGTGTGTGGGGTCGTAGCTGCTAGCATCTTATTGTACCACTCATTTGGTGCATGTTTACCAACATACTGTAAATGTGTACTAAAGAGCCAGCAGAATAGGCCAAATGGTCTGTCTTGTCTGCTGGAAAGCCAGCAACCTAGTGGCTGCTCGCCTTACCACCCCTCCTAGCCCCCAAGAGTCTTCTTTTTATTCAGATTTCCCTTATACCTGTCCCACCCCTTCTTGAAGCCCTCCACTGTGCCCTCTTCCACCAGCCACCCAGGCAGCGCATTCCACGCTCCACCACCCTCTCAGTGAAAAAATGCCTCCTACGCTCCCCCCCTGTAATTTCCTTCCCCTCCATCTCCCACTCATGACCTCTGGTAGCTCCCCCCTTCTTTAACCTAAACAGCTCCTTTACTCCACTCCTGGTTATTCCTTTTACATTGTCGAAAACCTCCATTATGTCTCCTCTATCCCTCCTCTCCTCCAGTGAATAAAGCCCAAGCTCCTTCAGCCTTTCCTCATAAGCCCTCCCTTCCATGCCCTGAATCATCCTGGTCACTCTCCTCTGAACCCTCTCCAGCAGCACTATGTCCTTCTTCAAATGAGGTCTCCAGAACTGTACACAATACTCAAGCTGTGGCCTGACCAAGGCATTATACAGAGGGAGGATCACCTCCCTACTTCTGGACGTAATGCCCCTGGCTATACAGCCCAGAATCCTGTTTGCTTTGGCTGCTGTTCTTCTACAATTTTCAGAGTTATTCATTTGACATCAACCACACCTCTAAATCCCTTTTCTCCCAATGTGGCTTGCAGTGCTTGGCCCCAGGTATACACACATAAGGTAGGTTTTACCCCAAATGAAGTACCTTACATTTCCGGCATTAAATTTCAGTCCCCACCTTCTTGACCACCCCTCCAGGGTATCCAAATCCCCCTGGAGTGACTCCCTTGCTTCATCACAATCCACCAGTGCTCCCAGCTTTGAATCATCAGCAAAGAGACTCAACCTATTTTAACCCCTCCCTATATTGAGGACATAGGCAATGAGCAAGAGTGGCCCCAATGCTGAACCTTGAGGGACACACAGATTACCTTTCTGGGGGAGGAGGTATCCCACTCACCTAACCCTCTGTAGGCGCCCCGAGAAGCCAGTTATCTACCAATTGAGTTTCTGTCCTCCACCCCATCTCCCCATTTTCGCTATCAGTCCATTATGGGGCACCGAATCAAACCCCTTGCTGAAATCTAGGTCTAGGACATCCACTGGCCTATGTCTATCCAAGGCTCCCGTCACCCAGTCATAAAACTCTACAAGGTTGGTCTGACACAATCTCCCCGGGACAAAACCATATTATCATCCTGGTGTCCTAACCATTCCAAGTGCCTCCCAGGCTTCTCTTTGATAAAGTCCTCCATTACTTTGCCTACCACAGACGTCAGACCTGTAATTCCCCATTTCCTCCCGAGACCCCCACCTTATGTATAGGCAGTACATAAGCCACCCTCCAATCCTGTGGCACCCATCCTGTCTGCAAAGAGGCGTTAGAGTGCTGCCAGTGGAGCTGCCAGTACCTCTGCAAATTCCTTCAAAACCCTCTGGTGTAAACCATCTGGCCCTGGTGCCTTATCTGTTTTTAGTTCGGAGGCCTCCTCACCATATCAACTGTGATTCCCCACCCCCCACCCCAATCCACTCACTCATGTAACTATCGTACTTCTCCTTGATCTGGCCCAGCCTGTTCCCTATCCTCTTTCCATCCTCTGGTCTCAGACTGAGACTGACCTCTCGCTTTTGCTGTCTCCCCATCACACCCATCAGGCTATAGGGATCCCTTATCTCCTGCAAAGATGGAGGCAGAGTACTCATTTAGCACCTCTGCCTGATGCCCTGCATCCTGAGCTCATCCCCCACAATCTTAATCCTATTGATCTGTGTCCTCACTTTTCTCTTCTCTCTTATGTATCTATAGAATACCTCCCCCCTTCCGGATATCCGTGAATTTTTCTCCATCCCTGCCTTAGCGCCTCTCACCACTCTGGTAACCTTCGCCAATAATTCATACTCCCCGGCTCCTTAGCCACCCTATTGGATTTATAACGTTTGTAGGCAGCCTTTTTTCCTCACCACTTCCTGCATTTCCCTGGTCCTAGCATTGGCCTGCTAGTTCCTCCATACTTAGCCTTACTTTAGTACAGGACCTAGTAACCTCTTGCACCCCTTGTTTAATGGTCTCCCACAAACTTTAGCATCCATATCCGGCCTTATGTCCAACCTCTCCCTTAGGATCTTACCCATACCCACGAAGTCCGCTCTCCTGAAATCAACCACTACTGTATGAGTGCGATTTTCTCCCCCCAGATACAGCAGGAACCAAACCGTAGCGTGATCAACACCCACCAGTGGACTGCACACCTCCAGTCCCCTTATTTGTTCACTATCCGCAAGTACAACGTCCACTATCCTCCCTTCTCTAGTAGGTTCCCCAACCTGTTGTACCAGGAAGGCATCCTGAAAGGCATCCATCAATCTCTGTTCCCTAGTTACAGAGGATGTCATGGTATCCCAGTCTGCCCCTGGCATATTAAGATCACCCATACCTGCCACCACACTCTTTCCAAGGTCATCACAGTGACCTTGATATTCTCAACCAACTTATCATCCAGATCCTCCTCTATTGCAGGGGGCCTGTAAACCGCCCCATCTTCACCTTTTTCCCCTCCCCTCATTTTCAGGGTAACCCAAATCGCCTCCACACCCCTTCCAGCCTCCTCAACTCTACAAACCGTTGAATCATTCCTTTTTTTTTAATTATTTTCGTCTTTATCCTCCTCCTTCCTACCTCCGGTGCCCCCTCCTTCCATCCACTCATGTCCCCCCTGGTACCTACCTTAAGGATCTGCCCCTAGAGTGCCCATCCTCCTCTCCTCGCACAGTGGGGTCTGTCCTGTAGGTGGTCCGGGTGGACTTAGGGGCCTTCATCTAGGGCTGCGGAGGATTCCGGTTTCTCCTTCGTCCCCATTCCCCTAGGACGCCTTGTGCTAGGGACGTACGTCCAGTGGTAGCGTGCCATACGCCAGACCCTCAGCGCGCCGCGGACGTTCCCCGCTCCGACAAGCGAGCTGCCTCCATCCTTTCCCACTGCCGGTAAGCTTCCACCGCTACAGAAGGAATGCAGAGCGCAGTGCGCTTCTTGGTACTCCGCCCCTTGGGGAGGGAGAGCATCCATTGGGACGCTCGATCCTCCCTCTCCCCGCCGACCCCCGGCCACCAGAGTCCGTCCCCGAACCCGGGTCGCCGGCGCAGCACGAGGTGTGGCGTCCAGCGCCTCAACCCTCAGCGCCACCGGGCCGGCCCCGTTGAATCATTCCTGACAATCAGTGCAACTCCCCCCTTTCCCACATCCCTATCTTTCCTGAATATCTTGTAGCCCTCTAAGTTATCCAGTCATTTCTCTGAGTGGCCCATGTCTCTAATTGCTGCCACATCCGCTTTTCCCTCAGCCAACATAGCCTGGAGCTCAGGCATTTTATTGCTCACACTCCTGGCATTAATCAGGACTGTCCTCCACCCCGACTTTTCCCTTTTCCCAGTATTCCTTGAATATTCAACATATTCACTCTCACCCCTCACATGCCTTAGACCTGGACCTGGTGTACTAGATCTGGTATAGAGTGAGAAATTTTCATAAAGTCTGAAAGTAGGAGTAAATCATGCAGAAAGGGTACTGAAATAACTCCTTTACACTCATTCGTGCTCCTGCTGGTGAAGCTTAGAAAATAATTTTGTCTTTTGAGACTACAAAATCAGCTGGACTGAAATTATGGAAAGGGTGCACTAGGGAATGCTCTGTTAAAGGAGTAGTCCACCCAGAATGTGCAAAAAACATATGTTATGTGGAGTGTTTTGATATGTATGTTAAATCCTAGTGTGTCCTTCCCTCTGTCTGCTATTTGGAGTTTTTCCTAAATTGCATGCTAGCTGTATGGTAGTTTTACGACCTCTGGGGATCTCCATAACAAACAGTTTTATTGGCTTTTAGCAGGCCGATTTAGGAAAAACTCCAAATAGCAGACAGAGGAAAGGTCAGCAAGAAAGACGAGGAGCTGGCCTGCTTAGATTAAAAAGCTACAGAAGCCAAGGAGGGATGAACTGGCTAGAAGCCTTGGCCAGTTATATTTAATATTGGGTAAAAGGGGAGCGCCTCGCTGGACGGCTCAGCCTAGAGAGGAAACCTATCCCTCCTCCAGACCCAAGTAGTTCTGTAGTGGGTCAAGTAAGCAGAACCCTTTGCCCGATAAATGCTGCAGGTCTGGCAAGTTAATAAGAAGCAGCTTAGGGTGCCTGCCTGTTGCTTGCTGCACAGATGACCTGAGTTTGAAAATGAGCTCAGAGAGTCTGAGGTTCAGCTTTGGGGGGGGGGGATGATTGAGTGACCTCTGGATTGCTGTCCTGGTGGGTGAGGAGTAGCACAGAGCTCGATGCTTGCCTGGCAGTGGTGGGGAGCAGCATGCCAAGACCTTAAGAATCAGGAGGAGGAGGGGCAGATGTGCAGCATACAGCCATGGGCATCATTGCACGCCGCTCTTCAGGAGCGAGAACATGGAAGAAGATGCACTGGTGGCAGGATGACTCTGGCCACTTGCAGGCCTAGCACCCAACCACCCTGGGCTGTCTCTGTGCGATTGTATGTCCTAAAAGGAATAACAGAGAGTGGAACAAAGGAGCTGTTCAGGCTAAAGAAGGGGCACAACCAGGGGGCATGAGGGAAGCTGGGAAATTACTAGGGGCGGAAACATTATTTCACTGAGAGGGTGGTGGAGCCGTGGAATGCACTGCCCGGGATGCTGGTGGAGGAGGGCACAGTGAAGGTCTTCAAGAAGGGGTGGGACAGATACAAGGGGAAACGAGCCAAAGAAGACCCTCTCTGGGACTTTGGGGGGGGGGTACCAAGGCGAGCTCCCACTAGTTGGCTGGCTACCAAGCATACACGACAGACCATTAGGCCTATTCTGCTGGCTGTTAGTATGTAAGTCAGGATGATGAGGCTGGGTTGCTTGGCATGAAGGGGATGGCTGGTGGAGAGGGGAGGGGGGACTGACTGAAAAAAACAAAAAAAAAAAAAACTTGGGGTAGATGAGAACTCCTTATTAACCCCACTCTTTGCAAACCCAGATTTTGTCTCTGGCCTGGAAGATTGGGTGGGGGGGCACTTTCAGAGATGGCAGTCTGGGGGTATATTTTGCTGGAGTGATCTACTAACATCTGATAGAGTACATCCTTTTCATAGAAGCCCAAAGACTGGGAAATCTTTTGCTCCATGTATTATAAGTATTTGCAACCAAGGAGCCACTTGCTAAAAAAACGGTTTCGCTTCAATTAGGAAATCTCATTATAGCGCTCTAGAAAAAATAATCCAAAGGCAGTGATTTCCCAGATGTAGAAAATACTGAATAACTGAACAAGTAGACCTATTCCTCAGAGTCAAGTCTTAAGGTGAGAGACTTCATGGGTGAACATCTCAGATGAGGGATGATTTACTACCTGCGAGTGACATGTGACTTTTGCTAACAAGTGTAAAGAGACACAGTGTAAGCTCCTTCTTGCATTTGGAATAGCTTTGAGGTCACTCAAGAGCCCTTTGCCAAAGGTGTTCCAAGTCGTAGGCATGCAGTACACAATGATGGATACAAATAATAAAAGGAAGACCAGGGCATGATAAAAACATACAAGTACTGGTATTCTGTACATTCTCAAGTGGCGTCTTTAAGAGAAAAAGTAAATGAATCAGAGGAGGCAGTGTGTGGGAAGTGTATGGTGGCGAGAGACACGTATTTTCACTTGGAGCTATGTGCGGTTATATACTTTTTTTGTCTTGGATCAGTAAAGATCTCCAAAGAAAGTTTAAGAAATGAGTACCTGATGCCCCACTTGCCCTGCTCATGCTAGTCGAGGAGGTGGGTAAAGTGGAAGGGTGGTTGTTTTCTAGTCATTAGAGTGATACTCAAACACCAAAATGGACGGGACTGCTGGTTGAAAAAACGGACCTTTACAATGCCTTACCTATAATTTTTTTTTTCCCGAACTCTGTTTTTGCTCCTCCGGTGGGGAACTCTCTCTGGCATCCACTTACCACTGGAGCTCTACCTCCTGCCTGAAGCACTCTTCTCCTCTCCCCAGTCCACCCTGGCAGACCCCCTGGCTCTGCATCCTCAGAGTTGGGGCTGCCCTATCCTCCCGAGGCACTCTATCTACAGTCTAATTTGCCAAGTGGTCAGGAGGGAGGGGGACATGAGGAGAGGTGCCTGGCCTTAAAGTGTGGCTTCCCGGGCTCCGTGGTGCCTTCGCCTATCCCCATCAGTGGGGATTTTCTTTGTTACACCCTCCCTCCCTCCTTTGAGCCTGGACATGCAGTGACATCTAGCGACGTTCTCTGCGGCTGAGATACCCACTACCTGAGCCCTGTGCTTGGCAGTGCCTAAGGCTTCCACCGGGGGGCGCTGTGGTGCCAGGCTAACCCTGGATCCCTCCCCAAGAGAGGAGAGCAGTCCTCCGGATGCTCTATAATCTCTCTCCCCTGCCAACCCCCGATGGCCCGGGCTCGTTCCGAACCCTGGTCGCTGGCGTGGCGCAAGGTGTGGCGACCAGTGCCTCAACCCTCCGTGCCACGGGGCCGGCTGCCTTACCTATACGTTACTGGGAAAAGCAGTTGGGTACAATTCAGCGTGCATTCCATATAGATTTTATACATTTCTCTTCCCCATTATTTATTGAGTAAATATGCATGAATATGATTGTTATCCCTTGGAGTTCCCAGAACTCCATCTGCCTCTATAGCTTACCTGCTACTTCAAGTCCTGTTGTAACATCACAACCTGTTGTCCGGAGAGTAACTGTGATGTCACCAGCAGTGCATTGTGACCTCCGGTAAGGAGAAAGCAACCGGAATAGATGAACTCTTCAGGAGCAAAGATCCTGTTTTCATGCAGATGACCTCAGTAATAAATAATGGGGAAGAGGAATACAGAACTAATGTGAAATACAAGCTGAACTGCATCTAAATATCATGTTTTGTAAAAGTTCTGCTAAATGTGTTGACTGCTTTTTAATACGTTACAGAAACATGAACATTCTGAGTGCAGCAGTTCCTTCTTCCTGCGGATGAGGCGCACCCTTTCTTTTAGAAATTGTGCTAGTTTAAGCTGAGGCTTTCAAATTGGATGACCTGCTTGCAAATTCTTAGCGCCTACAGCACATGAAGGAGAACTGCTTGCCTTTGTCCCGGTGTTGCGGTAGGTCTGCAGACAGTTTGTAGGGGTGCACCCTGTCACCAGGAAGAGGGAACTGCTGTACTCTGTGTTCATGTTCCTATATGTATTAATTGCATTACATTCCCCATTGACAACGTTGAAGTCAACAGAAAATGAAATTACAGTAAGTATGAAGGAATTTCTCCTTTTTTTTTTTAATAATTGTTTTGCAGCAAAAAAACATCAGCATGCCCATTTTTCTTGTTTTCTTCATTCCTGAGCTAAGATACGTGATTTTGAAGTTTTTAAAAGTTCCCACTCCTGTATTATGCCTGCCATGAAAAAGTCAAATATCTTGGTGTGGTGCTGCACTTTTTATCATCAAAATATATTGACATCATCCTACTACGTGCACAGTATGAGTCTAGAATGTACATTCAACATGTAACCTCTTTGGACTAAAAATTGAGTGATGGCCATCTGTAATGACTTAAGGTATTTCATTACCAAATTAGTTATAAAAGCTGCTTCAAAAATATCTGCTGGAATTAAAAATACACTGAAGCTAAGGATGTCAAAAATACATTTTTGCTAGAAGAAAGGCAAAAAAGGTTTTTTTTGTTTTTTGTTGTTTTTTGTCGACTAACAAATGCTGCTGTAGCCACTTCACGGCCAAGGAGAGTGCTAGAAATATTTATTTAAATACAGGTGAATAAAGTCTCATCAGTTCTCAATTTCTTCCTATGCAGTGTATAAGGGATCAGTTTCTTGTTTTATTTATTTTTTTATTTATTTTTTAAGTTCTTGGATTACACCTGTGAGCAGATGCTCTTTTGTAGGTGCCACGTCAGTTGAACAGAAAACAATAGTGAACAGATAAGGCATTTTCAAAGTTGGTACAGAAAGTTACAGTAAGGTTCACACAAATTGACACTGCTGAGGCATTGTACAATGGTATACCTGTGTCCAAGAGTTAGATCACCCTGCAGAAGATGGACACAAAGTGGGTAGTAGACGAAGGTGACATAAGGGAGAACAGAGGGAGGGAGAGGATTGTGGGAGGGGTGTGCCATGTGATGGAGAGGTGTAGAGGCGGTGCACTAGGTTGGAGCAGGGTGGGGATCTGTGAAGTGCTGAGTTTCGGTGGCACTAGTTGGGACCTGCGGCGCTTCAGAGTGAGAGCAGGAGATTACAAAAGGAGAGGGGGGAGCTAGAGGAAGCAGCCACAGTTGTCCTCAGCATCGAGGTGCTGACAAAGTTTACGTTTGAAGGCACCAATAGTTGCTGTTCCGGTGATTTCAGGAGGAAGAACGTTGGTCCAGTGGGGGCCGCGGTAGGAGAATGCACATTGTGCCAAGGCAGTGTGGCATCTAGGTTCACTAAAGATTTGACTGATGGAACTTTGGTCTGTCTAGTACTCATGTGACGGGGTAGCAGATTCTGAACCCCTGTTGGCAGTAGATTAATGAGACTTTCTTGATGAGAAGGCAGGCTTGGTATTTAATTCTGCCCTTCAGTTGGAGCCATCCTGCCCGAGCATAGATCACAGGTGTGTGTGAGTCTTGCAGCACCTGTGAAGAGGCAGCAGGCCTTATTTAATGCTAGAGCGATGCGGTGTATGGCAGTGTCTTTTGCAGGCTCATATATTGCCAGGCCATAATCAATGAGGGAAACCATTGAAACTATTGATGGGCCAGGTCCAGGGCTTCGTTTGTTAAACTGTGCTTGTGACGGTAGAGTATCCCGATTCTGGTGTTGATCGTCTTTGCTGTATTGTCTGTATATCGGGCATAGGACAGGGTGGAGTCAGTTGTTATGCCCAGGTACTTAAAGTGCTGTACAAGATCCAGTGTGTCACTACTGTCATTCATGATAGACAGGGGGAAGGCTTTATGCTTGCTTAGGGAGCTGGAGTAGATCATGGTCTTTGTTTTTTTATAGTTGAGCACTAGTCTGGCTCTTTAAAGCATGTTTCGGGGGATGAGAATTCTCTTTGGTGGTCCGCTTCTAGGTGCTCAGGGTGAGGATTGCTGGTGAATATGACAGCGTCATTGGTGTACAGGAGCATATGACTGGGGCAGGAGACTGGGAGTTTGTTTAGGAATAGGCTGAACAGTAGAGGTCCCAGGATTTCTTTTTTTATCACAACTTGATTTTTCTGCACCTGCTGCGGTGTTGTCCTGGCATGGGTCATCCAGCCACTGGCCCTGGCTGCCCGGAGAGCTGGGCAGCTCAAACCACACCCAGGAGGATCCAGGATGGCCATTATGCCATCCTGCTAGCGGGCCCCTCTATGCCACTACCAGCCAGGACGGCCCCAGAACCTCCCCAACGGGACTCCTCCAAAGTCCTCCGGGCAGCACAGGGCGCGGCCATCAAGCTGCAGTCGCGCCAGCCCGATTCCCCCATGTTACATCCCTGAGGGGCCGGACGTGCAATGGCGTCCAGGCATAATGTGCCGGCGTCCGCCCGTGCCCCCATTCACACCAATGCTGTTGCCCTAGGGCGTCTCCAGGGGCTTTTCTGGCAGTAATTGAAATTCAACCCACCCCAGGACTGGGAGAGTAGTCTACGGACGCACAATCCTAGTCCTCTGCTGTCAACACCTGATGACCCGGGCTCGTTCCCGAACCTGGGTCGCTGGTGTGGCGCAAGGTGTGGTATCCAGTGCCTCAGCCCTCAGTGCCACTGGGCCAGGTAGAGGTCCCTGGATTGACCCTTGTGGAACTCCTGAATAGACTGGCCTGCATTTGGAGATGACGTCTCCAATCCTGACCTGCCGGGAGTAGTTGCATAGGTAGCTGCTGAACCATTGCACGGTATCTGGAGAGAGCCCAGGATTGGTAAACTGCTCAAGGAGAAGTGTATGATGCACCGTCTCCAGTGCTTTCGACAGGTCGATAAATGCTGCCCCAACCAGCTGGCCTTGGTCTAATGAATGGTGGATGAAGCCTATGAATTCCAGCAATACCATGATGGTGCTAGGCCTATGTTTCGTTCCTTATCCTGCAGTGCCATCTTGTGGCCATCATTTTCCACCAGTTTAAATGAAAATTTTATTGAACATAACCATGTACATGTTTTATCTGTTTAATCTGTTTCTGTTCTACAGAGTTTGATTTGTTATATTCGCAATTGACTCTGGAAATTCTGTCAAACTGAGTAATACTGTAATGCAGTATGTTGGGGCACCGCGCCGCCACTTTAACTCTGTGCTACATGTTAATTGCTTTTACTGTGGTCACTTTATATCCAGTTTTGCACAATTCTGTACCACTTTGTGTTGTATCACTTACTATTTAGCCTGTGTATTGTAACTACTCTCTGTCCCTTGTACCTGTATTCTTTCACCATGTTTGTGTCATCTTTATGGCCCAGGTTGTGCCTGAAAACGATCCCTGTGATCGATGTGCCCACTTGACCAACAAGTAAATATGATGATCTATGGGTGAACAGTAACTGATATTGCATGAAAAAGTGCCAGAATGAGTCAGAAGCATCCCAGTAAAGTTCAGGACATCCAGGGGCATTAAGGGGTTAAAAAAAGGAAGATGACACACACACACATACAGACGGGAGGAAAAAAAGTCCAATTTGGGGAGGTCAGTGTGTGGGGTAATGCAAGAGGAAGTCCTGGTGCTGGCCCACCATCATGGCACGGTAGGCATACAGACAGCTCTGTGATAGCTGGGTGGTTTCAGAACGCAGAGCAGGATGACTGATACGTTACACTGATATGTTGCAGTAGTCCTCAGTAGTTAGTGATTTTAAAACAAAGATCTTCTTTGAAGATATCTCTTCCATTAGGCCACATCTTTGGCACTATACCTGTGTCGGTACTAGAACCACATGGAAACTTCGGCTAGTCGGGGGCTGCCCACGATGACCTTATGCGTCATCGTCTACTGCTATCCCCTCTGCTTCTGACAAAGGTCATCTGGCTGGATCGGTCTTTGTGGACCTGTTCAAAGCCTTTGACACCGTAAACCACTCCCTCCTCCTATCTGCCCTCACCCTTACTGGTCTCTCCCAGGATACCACAAACTAGTTTGCTGACTACCTGTCTTGTAGATTCCAACAAGTCAAGATAAACGACACACACTCCACCAGTCTCCACCTTAAATCAGGATTGCACCAGGGGTTTATCCTAGGGCCCCTTCTTTTTCAGTCTTTTCTTGAGCACCCTCCCTAAAGCCTGCTCTGGGCAACTGCTCCTTTACGCAGATGATGCAGTCCTCTACTCCTCACACACAGACTCCCTCTTGCTCCAGCTGTCCCTCCAAAACACTTTCAAAGAGGCTGAATCCTGGTTTGCAGAAAACCAGTTAGTGTTAAACTACAAGAAAACCAAAGTTATGGTGTTTGCACATCATCAGCGCAAACACAGAAGCCTTCCACTACAAATCCTCAACTCATAGATGCAACCTCTTGAGCAGGTTGATGCATTTAAATACCTTGGTATCACCCTGGACTCTGCACTTAATTACACAGTAACATGGTAAAAGCCAGCAGAATAGGCCTCATGGTGTATCAAGTCTGATCGGTACCCAGTCCCCGACTGGGAGCTCGCCCCCCTCCCCCAAAACCCAGAGGGCTTAAGCATCCCTCTGTACCTATCCCAACCCTTCTTGAATCCTTCCACTGTGCTCTCTTCCACCAGACTCCTGAGCAGTGCATTCCATGGTTCTACCACCCTGTCAGTGAAGTAGTGCTTCCTGCGCTCCCCTGATACTCTTCCCCCTCCCAGCTTCTACTTATGCTTCCCCCGGTAGTTCGCCTTTGTAAGCCTGAACACCTCCTTGGCTCTGCCCTTATTTATCCCCTTTACATACTTGAAGACCTCTATCATGTCCCCTCTGTCCCTCCTCTCCTCCAGTGTATACAACCTAAGTTCTTCCAGCCTTTCCTCATAGGTCCCACCCTCCATGCCCTGTATCATCCTTGTCACCCTCCTCTGGACCCTCTCCAGCAGTTCTATGTCCTTCTTAAGGTGGGGTCTCCAGAATTGCATACAGTACTCAAGGTGTGGCCTGACCAGGGCATTATACAGAGGGAGTATCACCTCCCTCCTTCTGGTGGTAATTCCTCTGGTTATGTACCTGAGTATCCTGTTTGCTTTTGCTGTGGTTTTTCGACAGTTCTCAGTGTTATTCATTTTAATGTCCACCACTACCCCTAGGTCCCTCTCACCTGTTGTGGCTTGTAGTGTGACTCCCTCCAGGGTGTATGCTTGGCCTGGGTTTCTGACCCCCAGATGCAGCACCTTACTTTTCCCTGCATTGAACCTCAGTCCACACTTCCTTGACCACCTCCCCAGGGTATCCAAGGCCCTCTGGAAGGCCTCTGTCCTTTCATCCCTGTCCACAAGTGCTCCCAGTTTCGAGTCATCCGCAAAAAGACTCTGCCTATTTCTAACCCCCCCCTCCCCGTGTCTGAGACGGGCATTGAACAGGAGTGGCCCCAGGACAGAACCCTGGGGAACCCCGCTGGTGACCCTGCTGGGAGAGGAGACTATACCACCACCACTCTCTGTATTTGCCCTGTAAGCCAATTTTCTACCCACCTGAGCAACTGCCCCCACTGGCCCCCAGCTTTGCCAGCAGGCAGTAGGGGGTACCGAATTGAACGCCTTACTGAAATCCAGATAGAGGACGTCCACCGGCCTCTGTTGGTCCAGGGCACCCATCATCCACTCGTAAAACTCCACCAGGTTGGCCTGGCATGACCTCCCCGGAACAAAACCATACTGCCTATTGTCCAGGTGCTCCAGCCTTTCCAGCTGACCCCAAAGTCTCTCCTTGATAATGCCCTCCATTACCTTGCCCACCACAGACGTTAGGCTAACAGGCCTATAATTCCCCATCTCCTCTCTGGACCCTCTTTGTGGATGGGCACCACATGAGCCACCCTCCAATCCTGAGGCACCCACCCTGTCCTCAGAGAGATGTTGAAGAGTGCAGCCAGTGGAGCTGCAAGCACATCCACCAGTTCCCTCAGTACCCTTGGATGCAGTCCATCCAGCCCCGGCGCCTTTTCAGTCCTCAGTAACCGGAGGGCCTCTCTCACCCTATCCACTATGATTTCGCCCTCCCAGTCCTCCTCCTCACGTTCCCGCCCATCCCCTTCCAGATTCGGCCTGTCTTCTACCTTAGCCCCTTCCAATCCTGCATACTCTAACTGACCTCCCAAATCTGTGGGATTCCCTTCCCTCCCTTCGGGATGGAAGGAATCCCCCCCTCTGGTAAAGACCGAGGCAAAGTACTCATTTAGTACCTTTGCTTGTTCCCTTGCTTCCTGTGCCCATCTCTCCCAAGACCTAATCCTGCTGATCTGTGCCCTAGCTTTTCTTTTCTCCCCTATGTATCTATAGAACCCCTTCTCCCCCTCTGAATATCCCTGGCCAGGTTATGTTTCACTTTTGCCTTCCCCCCCCCTTACAACCCTGGTGACCCTTCTAGTCAGTAACTCATACTCTCCCCTCTCTCCTCTCCTTTACTCCCCCTTGAATGCTTTAAGCGTGAGTAGGCAGCCTTTTTTTGCCTCACCGCCTCCTGCACCTCCCGGGTCCACCAACACGGCTTCCTGGCCCTACATTGCTTGCTCCTTACCTTTTCGCAGGACTTGGTAGCCTCCTGCACCCCCTTCTTTCTGGTCTCCCACAAGCTACCAGCATCCATATCCAGCCTTATTTCATCCAAGCACCCACTAAGAATCCTTACCATGCCCTCAAAATCCACACCCCTGAAATCTGTCACTACAGTGTTAGTGCGATTTTCCTTTTCCCCCTAGAAACAGGACAAACCAGACCATGGCGTGCCTCCAGGCCCCTTATCTGGTCATTTTCTGCTAGGACAGCATCCAGTATCTGGTCCTCCCTAGTAAGCTTCCCCACATGCTGGACTAGGAAGGCATCCTGGAAGACATCCATCAACCTCTGCTCCATGGCCACAGAGGATGTCATCGTTCCCCAATCTGCCTCCGGCATATTCAGGTCGCCCATGACCACCACCCTGCCCCTTCGGAGGCCCCAATGACCCCTGATGTTTTCAGCCAGTTCATCTTCCCGGTCTGCCCCCATTGCGGGGTGAGGTCTCTCTACACCACCCCTATTTTTAGTCTTTTACCCCCCCTCGTTTGCAGGGTTACCCAAATCGCCTCCACACACCCCCAGCCTCCTCGACTCCACAAACTGTCATTTTTGATCATTAGTGCCACCCCCTCCATTCCCCTGTCCCTCCTAAACATTGTGTAGCCCTTTAAGTTTAGGTCCCAATCATGCCTCTGTGTGGCCCATGTCTCGGTAGTTGCTGCCACGTCTGCCTCTCCCTCCACTAGCATTGCCTGAAGCTCTGGCATTTTATTACCCATGCTCCTGGCATTGATCAGGACTGTCCTCCACCCCAGCCCCTCACCCCTCCCCAGTCTTCTTGGTCCAGTGCAGACCCCTGTCTCACTTCGCTGTACAGCTCCCCCTGTCTTTCCCATGCTGCCCATGGCCCCCTTTGCATGCCCTAGTTCTGACCCCTCGAGTTTCTCCCCTGGGGCTGTCAGTCTTTTTATCCCTCCCCCCTTTACAAGTTTAAATCCCACTTCTCACCTATGAATAGAGAGAGTTTCAGTTTAAGGATCTCCCTCTCCGCCAGGTTGAGGTGTAACCTATACCTGGCATATAGCCCTTTATCCTCCCAGTCCCCCATCAGCCCATACCCCTCACTTGCACCACTCCCTGAGCTACTGGTTCACCCTTCTAAGTTTGTTTATTCTTCCCGCTCACCCTTGGTACTGGTAGTATCTCAGAGAAGACTGAGTTTCCTGCAGAGTGACAAACCCTGGCCAATTTCCTGAATCGTGCCTGTATCTCTAGTTCACTGTTCCCTTCTAAACGGTTTGTTCCCAGGTGAACTAGAAGGTCTGGGGATCCCCTGCATTCCCTTGCCATTGAGTATAGCTGGAATTTGGCCTTGTGTACGGATAGGCCTGGGATACATCATTGATTATGGCATTATCATTTACGGCTCTGCTACAGCCACCGCACTCAAACGTATATCCACCGCCCTCAACAAGGCCTGTCGACTTGTCACTGGCTTCTAACGCCTAACTCACACCTGTGACCTCTATTCTCAAACTGGATGGTTGAATCTTGCCAATCGAATAAAACACGAAACTTGTGTACTACTAAGAAATCTTTCAGGCCTTGCCCACCTGGAGTCTGTGCCTCATAGCAATCCACACTGGCCATACCAGGGGATCGGAAACCTCCGCTTCTGCAAATCCCGCATTGCCGCACAACACAAGGCCAAAGATTCTTTGCTTACCGGGCCGCTAGTTGGTACAACTGCCTTCCCAGCGACCTCTCATCCTCACTGTCGCTCAGCACTTTTAAGACTCTGCTCCGCCTAACACTCCCTGCCTCCAACCTCTGTGACTGTTGTGGCTAAACATGTCTTTTGGTTCCATAGCTGAAGATGCCCTTTTGAATCCACATCTACTCCTGCACTTTACCAGCCCCCCAAATCTTCACCTCTCTTGCTGGCCCATGACAAATGCCACCCGGCTGCACTACCTCTATTCTTACCCGCCTTCCACCTCTCCTCTCTCTGTCCCCCCCACCTACCTCCCCTTTTCTCCCATCCACTTAGTCTCCCTGATTTCACCTTCCTCCTTTCCTTCCCCTCCCAAAGTTTCACCTTATTCTTTTTTTCCTCTACAAGACTGTTTTTCTATTTTTATTTTTTTATTTTATAAACTCTTATCTTTGCTAATGTTTGTCTCAATTGTACCAATGATGTGGAACCTTTGTAAAAGAGCCTCGGCTCAAAGGTATTTGTAATCCTAGAACAAATAAATAAATAAAACATTTAGCCTTGACTGGGCTGCATTCTCCCTCCCCAACCCCCTCCCACTGAATACCCCTAATCATGGAGTCACCCAGCAGGAGTACCTTCACCTCCCCCCAAGTTACTAGCCCGTTTGTGCCCTTCCAGGCTCCTCCTTCTGTCTACATCCCCCAGGTTTTTCCTCATACCCCTGTAACCTGGGTGTCACAAGTCTGTGTGCGCCCATCCAGACTCCTCCTCCTCCTCCTCCTGACTACAGCCCCCAGCTTGCTCCTCGCCCCCTTCACTGCCTGGTCGTCACTAGTCTGTATCTGTGTATGCCCTCCCAGGCTCCCTCCTCTGTCTATCTCCCCCAGTTTGCTCCTCTCACCCCTCCCAACCTGTGTATTCCCAGTCGCCCCATTTAAATCTTCCCCAGTTGACCTATTGGCATCGGCCCCTCCACCGAGGCCACCTCTTACTGCCTCCCTTCTTGCCTCTCCCCCCCTCAAGTTCAGCACTAACATCCCCTTGTGCCAGAGTGCTCCCTGCACCTCCCTCATCCTCTCTACCCCCACCTCTGATTTCTCCAGCCTTGGAGCTGGCCTATCCATAGTGCTCCCTGCCTCACCCCCCACAGCTGACCTTCCCTCTTTGACCCTGGTCTGTCCTGGGCCCTACTCATGTCCATCCTGGTGCTGCTCTGTCGACCCCCTCTGCCCTACCTTCCTTAAACCCAGGGCATGCTCCCTTCCCCGCCTGTCTGGTGCCCTGGTCTCAGATTCCCCATGCCCTCCCCTCCTCTGGATTTGGCCCCTTCTGTCCCCTGCCCCCCTCTGATCTCTGACCAATCCCTCCCTATCTGCCTGCTCCTCCCGCCTGCCAGCCTCCTCCACCTCCTCATCCAGATATAGCAGGGTGAAGCGATTTGTAATTGTGATGCCCGCTCCAAGTTTGCCCTCTCCTGTCTCTTTCCCCCTCCTTGGCTCTCTGTGGACAACCCCTGCATTAGGAGTGAATTCCTTACTTTGCTATTTCCATGTTACATCCCCCTGTAGCGTCCCTGTGGTCCTTGTCCTCTCACTCCCGTCCCAATCCCCTGGGACATGACATTTTGTCCTTGTCCAGCATCATATGGTTCCTGCCTCCTCTTCTCCCCCTGCACCCCTCCCCCCTTCACCCTCCAAGTGCCTCCTTATCCCCTCCACCTCCTGTCCGAGACCTGCCAACTGATAACACAGTGGGCATCCTCCAAACCTCCGTGTCCAGTTTAATATTATGGCTGCCCCGTGCATCCAGTCATACTACCGAAGAGGCCTGTTCCCGCATCCTTCGATCCCATCCTCATTCTGAGTGTGAGCAGTATGGGCCCCCCACTGGCTATAAACACACCCTCCAAATAGAATATAATCGATCAATATACAATCAGTCAGTCACATTGCCCCTTCCCCCAGCAGAAGCCAGCACTACCCAAGCAATCAGGACAGATAGTACCCAAATTTTGCAGTGGCCAGCAATTTCCCAAGCACTCCAGACAATCTGTACCCAAATTGCCCCCACCCTCAGCAGTAGTCTGCACTTCCTTTTTAATCACACACAAATTCCCCCAGTACTCAGACAGCAGTAGACTGTACACCCAGATCATCAACACTCTTAACCCCCTTTGTCCCCCTTCCCACAGTCAACATCCACTCCAAATCCCTTTGTGTGTCAGTTTACCCAATCCCAATGTGGTGTCCTCCAAGGCTTCATCCCCACCGCCTTTTTAATAGGGGCCGGGGAGGGTGTGCGGGAAACAAATACAGCTCCTTGTAGTGTCTCTGTATGGTGGCTGGGCTCAGAATTAAATAGCTCGGCCGCTTGTTCAAAAATGGCAACCTGTGCGTCGATTGGTGCAGTGCTTCTCTCTGTCTTTGTCCTGGCCTCCCGGTCCTGTTTCTGCTGCTGATGCAGCCCCCAGACTCTGCTACTGCTACCACTGATTCCCCCCAAATCCGCTGATGCGGACAGGGATCGCAGCTCCTTGTGGTGATTACCACGAACATATCCACCTACTTAGCTCTGTTAATACAAGAATTGGTCTGCTCCACCGGTACAAGCATTGTCTCAGCCCAGAGGCCCTCCGCTTAGCTGTCTCCTCCTCAATCCTGTCCCTAACTGACTACATGATACTGGTCTACGGGGCATCTGACAATACCTCCCTCCACAGAATCAGTGTCCCTAAACAAACAATCCAAAGTACCAGCGCACCTCCCCCCCAATACAACATAGCACATTTAAACTTTCCTCTACCAAAACTGACTACATTAGTTTTAGCTCCATGAGAGGAATGGGTCGTCTTAGTTTCAGACTGGAATTCCAATTTGAGTAAGCTAAATCACCAACGTCAAGGTGGGACCCTTGATTTAGTCCCTAACTTTCCAGTGCCTCAATGGCTAATGTGTCTAATTGGCTCCTTTTATACACTGTGCTCCCATCGAAGATTTTACACAGGTATTCAAAGGGAGCATGATTTTGGATTTGTCCCTAAACAAAGCTTGCTGCCTTGTCACAGGTTGTGGTTGGACAACTCACACTTGCTCCTTATATAGTCTCTCCAACTGGCTCAACTTCGATGGAAGGCTTAAGTATCAAAACCTGCCTCTTTGCCAAAAAGATTTCTGTTGGGCTTATCCCCCTGGTCTCTCCACCCTTATGCTGCCTGCACCTGTGGTGAAAGCCACCTGCGGCTCCTCCAAATCACCCTACTTGATCCCACGGTGCAGAACTACCCTCTGCCAGAGAACCTTCAGCTACAGGGACCCTCTCTGGATGAATGCACTTCCTAGTGCCATAACAGCTGAAAATAAGCTTGGCCTTTTCAAATCCCTCATCAAGGAACATCTCCGTGCCACTAGCGCCTGTGACTACTACTAACAGTTGGGGTTCTTCGCCCACCTACTACTTAAGGCTTCCCCTCTTCTCTTCCCACCTTTTTTTATGTGACCCCATTCCCTTGACAATGGATCTACATCCTGCATCCCTTCTACTCTTGTGCATTGTTGTTTTAGGTAAAGACACTGGTTGACCATGACTTACAATCCTTGCGTGTAACCCCTTACTCTGTATTTACCTGAGTAACTGTGTACCACTGTTTTATTTTGAACCATTGTATTTATGTACCACTGTATTGTAAATTGACGTGGAGCCTTTGTAAAGGACTCTCTGACTCAAAGGTGTGCAATTTCGATATGTTCAAATAAATAAATGTGGGCAGCCCCATCTGACCCTTAGTTCTTTTCCCACTATCATCCTCATTGGACCTGCTGTGGAAACATCGACCAACTAGCCATTGTTCTGTTAGATTTATTTTATAAAATAACTGTTATACTGCCATCTCTGCATGCCACTGGAAGCAACAATGTTATTTCTGTACTGTGAGTGCTGAGAGCAAATTTTCAAAGATGACACAATATGTGTATTTGCTACCTAGGCTTCTCTCACAGTGTCTGAACCTGTGATATCTTCCAAGGTTTTAACCACGTTATTAGGCGACACTGAAGAAAAGCACTGGAAAAATTTCTCCTAAATAAAACTTTGGCAACCATGGAGAAAGTTCAAATCCAGAAATGCCACGTTGTCAACTCAATCGTTTTTTTTTCGTGGCTGACAGTCTGAGGACCAGAGAGGGATCGGTCATTGTCCCAACCCCCTTTGTTGTCAGGCCTTAAGGACACGCACAGGGATAAAGAGATCCTCTTCCTGGGCAAGGTCCTGGTTGCCACTGCAGCCTTCAGGTACAAAGCAAACTTCATCATCGACTGCTCCGGCGGCGGTTGACGCCAGCCTCCCTGACCATTGAGATACCAAAGTCAGGGCTTGGTTCAGGCACAGCCATACCTACTATGGATGGTGCATCGCTGTCCACTGATGGGTCCCAGCCCATCGTCTACTCCAGTGGTCATGGCCACTGGCCAGGGCATTTGTCGACACACATGTTGTACTAGTGTTGTTTTCAGAGATGTTGTGATGTATATTACTGGGCTTACCTGTGCAGTCGATGTTATCGTTGATTGATGGTATTGGTACACCGCCCCCATCTAAGCCATCTTCCAGTAGAACAGAAGTACCTCCTCCTCAACCGCCACCAGTGTTGCCAGTGTGGTCCCCTGTTCCCCGCCATCGCCAGGGAGTTTGAGGTGGAATATAATCCTGACCTCATTATGGAGGAGGATTATGAGGAAGAAGGTTGAGGGAGAACAGTATGCACCACATCCCAGTTCTACCCTCTCCTCTTGAAGTGAGGACTCTGTGATATACACACCTAGATTTCCTTCAGAGGCTCCTAGGGTTCATTTCAGTTATTTATCTGTGGGACACTGACCCACTGGATATAAAAAGTAAGGGTCAGATGAAAAAAATAATGGGTCATATCGTTCAGCTGAGCCCAGATTCATAGAACAGCAGTTTAAAATCTCTAACACTGAGCAGGTTGTCCCCAAGATAGAAGAAAAGGTGGGTCAGAATTAAAAACTGTGTGCCAATTGTCCCAATCCCCAACCCAAAAATGAACCCTGGGCTCTTGCTTTTCAGTCTGTGTTGTAGCAGATGCAAAGTGCCATGGGATTTGTTGTGGAGGAATAGGATTCCACAAAATACATCTAAAGGAGTTTTTGGAGGTACCCTGTACACAATCCGTTATTTTATTTAATTTGTTAATAGGGAAAGAGCACTGGACCAGGGATCCTTTTTCAGGCTCAACCCGGATAGGTCTTACAATACAAGACATACAAGATTTATGATAAATATTGAATAACAATTACAAATACATAGATCAAGCAGAACTTTAGACGCTTTTTAAAAACTTGTAACTAGCAACCAACATGTAGAGCGTCTGGCAAGCAGTTCCAAAAATGCAGAGCAGCTGCAGTAAATGCACACAGTCCAACTGTAGTTTTACAAAGACATTCAGTAAGTACAACCCCATTTGCAGCCCTCAAACTAGGTAACAAATCCCTAACAAACAGAAGATCAGAGAGAAGACGCAGAATAAAAAAACATTTTTAAAAATCAAACAACCAAAGCAATACTGTACACAATGGATTGGGGATAACCAGTCAAGTTGGCAATATAACTGACAGTGGTGAGTATATAGGAGCCAATAAAACAAAACGGCAAATATTATTATAAACAGAAAGATTTTGAACCTCTGTAGAACTGAGATCAAAGAAAAGGTTGGATACATAATCAAAATGGGGTATGAGAACCAATAGCTATAGCTTTTCGAGATTCAAAAGAAAATATTATTTAAATTTATACAAAACTCCAGTTTTTTTTTTATTAATATTACAACAGACAGATTTGATGTGATCAGAAAAAGAAAGCAAAGGATCCAAAATAACACCCAGGTATTTGAATTGGGATACTTATTCAATTAGGTTGCCTTGATTTTCATATAACTCAAAGGACAATTAACCAACTTTTCATTTTATTTTTTATGCTTGTTAGCCAGATGAGCAATCTGCCCGTTTTCACAAATGACAAATCAACAAATAAACATAGTACAAAATATAAAAAAAAATACAATAGACCAACATTATAAAATACAATACAGTACAATACAAAAATTTTTTTTTTTTTTTAAACAATGACATACATTTAAATTGTTTAACCAGTTTGAAAAAACATTTTTTAAACAGTTGAACTGTCCCTGTGGTGGTAATGTTAGATGGAATGTTGTTAAAACATTTTTATTGCTCTGTAGATTACAGATCTTTGGCCAATGTTTTTTTTTGTAGAAAGGGATTCTAAATGAGCCCCTAGACATAAATATAGTTTCTATTCCATTTAACTGAGGAGGAATTAAATCTTGGGTAGAGTGAGGGAGTAAACCTTGTGAACACTTAAACAAAAAAACACAGAGTTTCAGGGTTATCCTGTCTTGAAGAGAAAAACGGTTTGCTTCTTTCAACAAGACACAATGGTATGCCCTCATGGGGAGACCCGTCATGAATTGTAAAATACTATTATATGACACTTGTAATTTCCGAATCAAAGTATCATTTGTCCCAGAACAAATCATAAGACCATAATCAAGTAAACTTAGCAAAAGGCTATTTCAAGTAAGCATGTGAACCAAAAATCATAGATTTTGTCGTCTTTATATTTAAAATAAGTAGATCTCACTTCGAGGGGGAGCTCTTGCAGCAGGTTGTACCATAAGGACTAAGGCTGCCAGGCATTAGGACCCCACGGAAAAATCTTCTGGCTAGCAGTCTGTGGCTGGGGACCGCCCCCGCGTTGTCTCACCCGGTGTCAGGCGTGGAATAAAGAGGTCCCTGGCACCACTCAGTTATTTTCCCGCCATCTACCTGCTAACTTTAGATCTACGGACACCATGGTTCGCAGTCGATCGCCTTTTTTGCGCCTTTCGCAGTTAACCCATAGTAAATTTTTTTCAGTGATTTTTTTTTTCTGCAGAAAGTGCATGTCTTCATCGACTTCACAGGGACGAAAGTCAAAGTGCGCGCGTGTGGGAAGCAGATTCGGGCAAGGGACAGCCACTCTGCCAACCTGATCTGCCTAGGCCCAGACCACCAGCCTGACGACTGTCCGCACCGCCAAAAATTTAACAGTAAAACCCGCAATCTATGCGCTAACTCGCTTAAAGCCTACCTGCTAGAGAAACAAGTGGCCGCCATGCAGAAGACCCAGTTGGGGCATATAGTTTGTCCTCATCACTCAGGGAGCCCCCCCCCTCAAAAAAAGGAGAAAAGATCGGGAGGGAAACATCACCGGGAGAAAGAGAGGGCCAGGTCGGAATCCTGACCAAAAACCCCCACAGGACTTCTGCTTCCTCCACCTCCGGCGGGAGGTCAGTCGGTTCCCCTAGGTACCACTGCAGTTTCGGAGACTATTCAGAAGACCACCACCTTTTCATCAAACTCCAAAGGTAAGGAGTCTTCTTCACAAGGGCATTGGTCTGCCCAAGCCCCCTTGGTCCACAAATCCTCTCATGGGTCGACCCAAGAGGGACAGGTGTCCGCTTTGGGCAAATCTTCGGACGTGGCCTGCAAGCACTCTGGTTCATTCAATAAACACAAGAAAACTGACGACTCTACCAGGTGCCAGGAGGCTGTCAGGAACCGGATGCCTTCCCCCACCCGAATATAGGGAGACGTCAGCCTCCGGATGTAGGTATATTACCAGACCCTCCAACTCTGTGTTGGACAAGGATCAGGTGCCCCTGACGAAAGAATGGCCGTTGGGCCCCGGAGGATCAGACGTCAGCCCTGGCAACCAAGGTGTTGAAGGACAAAACTCCGAGAACCGAGGATGCCCAACTGCCTCCTCCTAAGGAGCCTGATGCCCGACCACAAGGGGACTCAGATCCACAGGATGCAAGTCAGCCAGACCTGATACCAGAGGCACCAGTAGAGGAGATACTCTGGACCGGACGCCAGCACCGGAAGGCCCGCAGGGTCTGACGCTGAGCCCCTCCAATCCGACGTCTCCTCCCCGGTTGTCCCCTTGGATGAGGTGGCGGTGCTGTTCAACGTGTGGAATGGTGGAATACTATCAAAGGGGATTTACTCCTGAAACCTAGGGATCCATCCCTGATTCAGCCATTACCCAGGGATCTGTCCCGTAGGCCACCTCCTCTGCCAGTGGAGCATCGGCTGCCAGAGGAGGAAGATAAGTGCCTGGTCCGAGGGATAGAAAAAGGCACTCATCGTCCACCCCGTCCTCCAGCAGATGCCCGCCTTTGTATTTGGGAGAAGATGCTGGAGACTTCTCCTTGGATTACTCCTCAGAGAATGAGTTACCTATTCCTTCTCCAGACCCAAGGAACTCTCCAAGGTCATCTCCGGATGACCCTTTCTTCATGGACATTATGCGGCATATCCAAGCTCTGTACCAGTGGGATATGGAGGAGCTGGATCCTGAGAGATGTTGTTTGGCCAAGTTCCTGGGGGCTACTGATCCTAAGCCCTTGGTCATCCCCCCCATTAATAGAGCCCTTCCAGGATGTCACCAGATTAACGTGGAAGCACCCGACCACTACAACTGCAGTATCTAGAAAGACGGACAGGCTCTACAAAACGCCGAAAGAGGAGCCTTTCCTAGGAGAGGATCCAAAAGCTGATTCCATGGTGCTGATGGCCATGCGTGGTAGGGCACAGCAACCCAGGCATTTGAATGCCCAGCCCCAGCCCCAGAGTTCAAAAAGCTAGACCAGATGGGCTGAAAAGTGTATTCCTTGGCCACCTGCACAGTTAGGTCATTGAACTTTCTGGCTCACATGGTGACCTATCAAAAGTCACTCTGGGCAAAAGCAGTGGATCTGGCTAAGGCCCAGCCAGACTCTGAGGGAAAGGCAGAACTCCTGGCAGTCATCCAGTCAGGGATGAATGTGGACGAACACATGCTAAGGAGCTCATATGATTCGGCAGACATGGCAGCCAGGGCAGCTGCAACAGGTATCTGCATGAGGACACATGCTTGGCTAAGGGTTTCAGGTTTCCGCCAAGACTTGCAGGACGCCATTCTGAATGCTCCCTTCCAAGGACAAGTCCTTTTTGGTCAGGAAACTGGGAAGCTTATAACGAGTCTGTAGGACTCTGGTAAAGCAGTATCTGAGGTCCGCCAAATATACAGATCAGAACTGCAGGCCACCCAACACCGTCGTTTTTGAAAGAACCAAGGACAACAGGGAAGACGCGAGCCACAGCACAAGGGAGGCTTCAAAAAGAAGAGGCACGCCTGTCCCTTCAGGTGCCCAAGGCCCCAAAAATCGCAAGGTGCCCAGACCTCCCCTGCCTACCCCCTCCAATTCTGCATGACTTCCTACCGCCCCCCCCCCTCCATTGGAGGAAGTTCTGGGGGAAGTGGTAGGAGGGAGAATCTCCCTTTACCTATCCAGATGGTCCAATATCACGTTGGATCAATGGGTCCTCCAGATAGTGGAGAAAGGATACACCCTAGAGCTTACTTAGATCCCACTGGACAATCCACCAGTCCCCTCCCACTGCTCACCCTCCCTTGCACTTCTTCTGCGGGCAGAAATACAGGCCTTGCTAGACAAAAGAGCCATCCAGGAGGTCCCCCATGCTCAGAGGCAAGGGATTTTACTCCCACTTCTTCCTTGTCCCAACGAAGACAGGAGATCTCTGTCCCATTCTGGATCTGAGCCAGCCGAACACTTTCATTGAATACAAATGGTTCAGAATAGTGACCTTAGCGAGCCTGTTGCTCATGCTGCATCAAGGAGACTGGCTTTGCTCCCTGGACATGCAGGACACATACATGCATATCAGGATCCTGCCGTCCCACAGGAAGTGGTTCGCTTTACCTTCCAAGGTGGGCACTACAAGTTCAGGGTGCTGCCATCTGGTTTGTCATCTGCACCAAGGGTCTTCACCAAGCGCTTGGCAGTAGCCCTCAGGAGAGGGGGTCACTTTGTCTACCCCTACCTGGACGATTGGCTTCTTACAGCTCCAGAAGAAGACCAGTTGAACAGGACTTTGGAGGAGACTTTGTCTATTCCAGACGCTGAGCATTACCCTAAACCTGCCCAAGTTGCACCCTTGGCCTCCTCAAAGGCTGCAGTACATAAAAGCAATCCTGGACACAGTCCAAGGGAAAGCCTTTCTGCTCATAGACTGGGCATTAAGGTTAAGAGAAGTTTCTCACATGGTAAAAGACTCTGACTTGGTTCCTGCGAGGGTGGTCTTGCAGCTTCTAGGTCATATGGCCACAGCCATAGCTACAGTTCCCTTGCGGCGTTTGAACATGAGGATCCTGCAGTGGCACCTCAGGGTTTAGTGGACCAAGGCACAGACGAGCTAGAGGAGCCCATTCGGATCGCTGGCGCAGTTGGTCAGTCCCTGACCTGATTGGTCACCCA
The DNA here is from genome assembly GCA_016271365.2 of Neoceratodus forsteri. Taxonomy (NCBI): domain Eukaryota; kingdom Metazoa; phylum Chordata; order Ceratodontiformes; family Ceratodontidae; genus Neoceratodus; species Neoceratodus forsteri. The sequence goes on along the minus strand of JADMNL010000022.1, from coordinate 210,337,293 downwards.
GCCCATTTAAGCATAGGAGTTCCCTTCCAGTGACCCAGGACACGGCAGATCCTTACTACGGATGCCTCTGGACTGGGATGGGTAGCACATCTTGCTTCTCATTAGACGAGGGGTTCCTGGAACTCAATGGAGCGGTCTCTCCACATAAACATTTTGGAGATGAGAGCCGTACTGTATGCCCTTCAAGCCTTCCAAGGGGTACTCTTCCTGGGCCCCTTCTGGTCCAGTTGGACAATACCCCAGTAGTCTTCCATCTCAACAAGCAAGGGGGGCACACGCTCTTATCTCCTATGCAGAGAGGCAATGAGGGTATGAACCTGGGCAGTGGATCACAACCTGGATGTCCTGTCAGTTCATGTTCCAGGGATTCACAATGTCCTCGCAGACAGCCTGAGTCGCTCTCTCTCTCAGAACCACGAGTGGGAACTACAGCAAGAGGTTGTAGACGATCTCTTCGAAAGGTGGGGTTGGCCCAAACTGGACCTCTTTGCGACCCCACGCAACGCCAAACTGCCCAGTTTCTGCTCACTAGATTCAGGGCCTGTTTTTTTGGTGAGACGCATTGTCCCTCTCTTGGACAGGGAGGTTTCTGTATGCCTTCCCTCTTATTCAGAGGATCCTGCTCAAGTTGCAGTCAGAAGGGGCCCTGATGATACTGGTAGCACCCTTCTGGCCTCGACAGATTTGGTTCCCGCTGTTGCAACAGCTGGCATCGGAACCGCCAATTCCATTGCCCCCTCTCTACTCACTTGCTCACCCAAGAGCAAGGGACATTGGTCTGTCCAGCCCTTTGGTCCCTGCATCTTCATGCTTGGCTCCTGCAGACTTAGCTAGGGATAGATTTGGAGTATCCCTCGGTAGCAGAGGTGCTTGTGGCAGCTAGAAAACCCTCTACCAGGGCTACATATGCCATGAAATGGAAGTGTTTCTGCTTATGGGTGCCCCCCTGTTCTCTGGATCCCCTCAGTTGTCCAGTGGAATCTGTGCTGGAGTATCTTCTCCACCTATCGGACTTGGGCCTCAGCTACTTGTCCGTTAAGGTACATCTCTGTGCTCTGTCAGCTTACCATGCACCGATGACTGGGAAGATTTTGGCATAGTTGGACATCTGCAAGACCTTCCTAAGAGGTATCTTGCATATTAAACCCCCCAGGAGAGACCTAGTGCTGCCTTGGGATCTCCTGATGGTCTTGGAAAAGCTCACCTTGCCCCCCCCCTTTGGATCAGCCGCAAGTTGCGAGCTACACCTTCTCTCTTGGAAGGTGTTATTTTTAGTTGCCATTACCTCAGCCCAGAGAATTTCTGAGCTGCAGGCTCAGATGTGTAAAGAGCCTTATCTCATTTTTCACAGGGACAGGGTGTAGCCCTGCTTACAAACCCTAAGTTTCTGCCAAATGTAGTGTCTGAGTTCACGCTGAACCAGGACATCCAACTACCAGTTTATTATCCAGAGTATTCAAACAGAGGAGAGGTATTGTTACACACTCTGGATGTACATAGAATCACGCGTTACTGTTTGGTCAGGACCAGTTCCGCCAGAAAGACGGACCAGTTGTTTGTTTCCTTTGGCCACAGAAAACTTGGAGCTTTCCTGGCAAAGCAAACACGAAGTGACTCGTGCATTGCATTACATTTTGCTACCAGCAGCACAGCAAGCCCTTACCGGGACCGGTTAAGGGTCACTCCGCCAGAGGGATAGCGATATCCTTAGCTTCCTTCTGGAACGTTTCCTCAGTGCCTCTGTGCGGCCACTAATTGGGGTTCGGTGCACATTCAGTTGCTGGATTTGCAAATGAAGTACAGCAAGCAGTTTTAAATGTCCCTTTTAGAAGGAGCAGACTTTTTGGCTATAATGTTGAATGGGTGCATAGAGGCTTCCAAACATCTTAAATGATGTGAAGGTCTGTCAAATCTCTGTATCTCACTCCTGGTAGGGGTGATAAAATCCCCAGCTTTCAGCAGCCTGTTGCCAGAGGTGGCCGCCAAGCGTACCATCAGCAAGGCCGAGGTAAAGGTAGTGGGACTTTACCAGGCCCCCTCTCCCCAGGTGTCCATTCTGAAGTACCCAAGGCCATTGGTGCTGGTGGAGTTGCCCCCACTGGTTCACCCTGACATGATTCAGATTACCCCTGCAGTGGTCAGACTCTCTCTACATCTCGAGCAGTGGAAGGAGGTCACAATAGACAAATGGGTACTGGAGATAATTGCAAGGGGGCATTCTCTGTAGCTGTTACAAGCCCCTCTGTAGCATCCTCCACTTCCTGCCAGTTCTTCTGAGACATTTTTCCCTTCTGAATGAAGTGCAGGCTTTGTTGCATGAACTTGCTGTAGAACCTGTGACTCCTTGAGTCCTTGTCAGCAGAACAAAGGGTTCTATTCCAGATACTTCTTCGTTCCCAGATTGACAGGAGATTACACCTGGGGCCTTATACACAAAGTTCATGGAGTCCCCGGTTGCTCTGTCGCTGTTCAGGGGGATGTTGTCACAGGGTCTCTGATCCATCCGGATGTGAAATCCCTGCATCTGCATGCATGGCTCCTGAAGGCATTGCCATAACATGTTTTTGTGCATCATCTGAGGTTACGGATGTGCTGGTTGTAGCCAGAAAGCCTTCTACCAGATGTAACTATTCACTGCAGTGGAAGAAACTCACTTTGTGGGCTGCTTCCAGGAATTTGGACCCATTCAACTATCTGGTAAATGTGGTGTTGGAATACTTGCTGTCACTGTCGGACTCTGGTCTACAGTATTCCTCACTAAAGGTGCCTTTTGGCTGCTATATCAGCTTTCCATGCACCTATTGATGGGTGTACAATTGCCCAGTTGGTGGTTTTCTGTACTTTTCTGAGAGGTATTTTACATATAAAACCTCTTATCTGTAATCTGGTCCCACCTTGTAACCCAAATTATGTCCTGGAGAAATTGACATTGGCTCCTTTTAAGCCAGCTGCAAGTTGTAGTTTACGTTTCCTGGCATGGAAAGCGTTTTGGTTTTTTTTCTTTTTTTGGTTGGAGTCACTTATGCTGTAAGGATTTCAGGGCTGCATGGTCTAGTGTGAGCCTCATTTGATTTTCCACAAGGACAAGAATTTCTTTATGTACCAATCCTAACAACTCTTGGCTTGGTGGGAGGATTTATTGGAAACATAATCGGCACTACAGCTGTCTCCAAGGGAAAACAAAACTCCGAGCAGCCAGTCTGCTACAGTAGCCTTGTCTACTACTACTACTACTACTACTACTACTACTACTGCTACTGCTACTGCTGCTGCTGTTACTCCCGGATCTGCTGCACCATGGATCTAGCTGCCTCGTCTGTCTTTTGGATGTGCTTGTGGATTGTCTCTGCTGACAGACACACAGTGTTTTGGAACAGCACAAACCCCAGGTTTCACACGGGTGACTACACAATTAAGGTGAGATACAGTGACTACGTGGACATTATCTGTCCACACTACAAGGAAGGTGCCTCAAGCACCCAGGTCCCTGAGCGCTGCACTCTCTTCATGGTGGACTATGAGGAGTATCTAACCTGCAAGCCTCTTTCCAAAGACCAAATTCACTGGGAGTGTAACAAACTATTCGCCCTTCATGGCCCCGAGAAGTTCTGAGAAATTCCAGCATTTTACCCCTTTCACCCTGGGAAAGGAGTTCAAGGAGGTCACAGCTACTACTGTATCTCTAAACCCATTCACCACTATGTAGATATTTATTTGTTTCAGTTGGGGATTAAATACCTTTGAGCCATAGGCTCATTTACAGAGGTTCCAGGTTGGACATCGTACAAGACAGATAAGACAGGCAACAGGAATAATACATTGATAATACAGATTCAAGTAAAAAAAGCAATGAATTTGTAATTGGTAGAGTAGCACTGGTTACTTCATAGATTAAATGCACTATGAGGAAGATTATAATTTTAGGTTCCCAGACAGTTTAGAAATTCGCAAGGAGATTTCAGCATCGTTCCATGTAGAATGGAAGTAGTATATGCCCGCAGGCTGGAATAGGCAGCAACAGTGGGGGAGCAGCAGCCAGAGTGGTGCTAGGGATTGGAGTGAGAGTATTAGCCAGGGTAGGCATTGCCGAGGGAGGCGGGGATCAAGATGGGGAGGGTTAATAGGAAAAAAAGCAAAAAGGGGGTGAAAAGCGAGAGATGAAAGGTTGAGGAGAGGAAATGGGTGGAGGCGGGTGTGGGGTAGAGGAGTGATAAGGGAGGGGGTAGGGTAGTATGTGAGGAATTAGAAGCGTGGGGAAAGGAGGAAGAAAGGCAATGAAATACAGGGGATGAGTAGGGAGGGTGGAGTGGGAGGAGACATAGGTGGGGGGGTAAAGTGGGAATAGAGAAGGTAAGTGGGGGGTGGGTGAGGGGGCAGCATGGGGCGAGGAAGAGCCAGAGCTAGTCGATTAGGGGTGGGGCAGGTGAGTGTGGTGATGGAGAAACTAAGGTCTAAGGTTTCAGGAACTGAAGAGTGCTGAGAACGGGTCAGGCAGCGCAGGGGCACTCACAAATACATGATGGGGTTAGGTGTGCACGGAGACCAGCTTTGAATTTTCCTATCTTATTACATTCGAGGAGGTCAGGGGGTAAGTCGTTTATCCACTTTGGACCCCTGAAGGACAGGGACCTCTGAGCTATTGAGGTACGCTTGAAGGGTACCAGGAGTACGCCCCTGGAGGTCCTCCTTGTGTTGATTGATGGTTGGTCTTTTTTAAATAGACACTAGGTGGAGTTAGGAGCAAACCCAAGGATGGCTTTCTTTCCCACAAGGCAACTCTGGTATTGGGTCCTGAGGTGGAGGGGTAGCCAACCAGTTGCTTCATAGAGGTTACAGGTATGAGTCAAGCGATCTGCACCCAGGACCAGCCGACACACTTTGTTGAGGAGGGTTCTTACCCTTTTTGACATGGAGTCCGTGGCTGCACTGTAAATTGCAAGGCCATAGTCAATGGAGGATGCCACAGAACTGTACGTGACAAACATTAGCACCTCAGGGGGCATGTATTGATGGTGTTTAAGTACATGAAACTCAAAGTTGCAGTCGCAAGCAAGTCAGGACTTCACAGATCACATTCGAGTGTACATACTCCATGGCCAGGAATACAATCCGATGACCCTGCTGTTGACCATCCGGATGTCTTAAAAAATATTGGCAATTCAGCATTGCCAATTACCTCGCTCTCCATAACAGTGCTCCTACTCTCCCTTCTAGCAGTTATGTTGCAGGGGGTCCATGTTTGATGATGTCACTCTGGTAGCACAATAGAGCTAGACAGCCATCAAGTGAGAAGTTGTACATCTACAGTGCTGGAAAGCTGTTTACGCAACAACATTCAGAAGTTTTGAGGCGTCCAGTGTTTGTCAAACAAAACAAAGCAAAAAAAACAAAAACAAGCCCCCAGATCTTGGGACCTGGTAACCTAACCAAAGTGGAACTGGAAAAGAAAAAGCTAAACAAAACCTACAGAACTATGACCAAAGAATGTGAAATTTGTTTTGCACTTTCTAGCTTGTTACTGTGACAACCAAGAAAGCTCGATCAGTCACAGAACTGAGGCGGCTGGTGTCTGTAGCACATCGACTGCTGAGGGAATGGAGCCGCTCAAGGTTGTCGCGTTGAAGGAGATAGGCTGACTGTCCAGCGCTGCCTTGTGGGCAAAGGCAGAAGTGTGGCGATGCCCTTTTCCAGAACTTTCTGTCTCTGTATTTTTCTCTCCTTGTTGAGGGATGCTGGTGTCCACATCACAACAGGAAAAGCTACAACCTATGAACTAATGTACAAAGTACACATGTATATATGAGAACTATAATTTAAGAAATGAGTATGTAGCAGACTATATGAACACTAACTGAACTGTACTGAGGAAGACAAAGGTCTGTCTTTACACAGAGAACTGAACAGGAAGTCTGGAATGCCATTTAGTTATGTTCCATTTCCATAGGCCCTACCTACCGCTGGGTTAGTCAAACAGCTCACGGTGCTGCATGTGCACCATTAACTGGCCAGTATGGCGGGAGAATCGTAGATGAAATGGAATGAGATTCGTCTCTTTAAAAAGCTAGAGAATTTTGAAGACTGTGGTGCTAGTCAGAAGAGAACACAGATCTAACAGTCTGTTGGGTACAGTAGCAATAACCTCCCTAAGCCTAATTAATGTTTGGATCTGCAAAGTCAGTCTGTCAGGTACCATTACCAGATTTGACAGAGACCGACTAGAGGTCTCGAACACTGTTCATTCACTAAAAATACCACCAACAGCTTAATCTGGTTCAGGGTCAGTTGGCATTCATCTATATCCTCCTCACCGTGGGTCGTGCCTGAAAATAGGCAAGAAATTGTCTGGTGCACTTACCTGGTCAACAAAAACTCAATAAATAAATACACTTCTTACTGAAGGTGGTATTTGAGTTTACATGGAATCAAATAATGCACTTTCCCATTTATTACCCTGAGCATGCCCATCAGGCGAGGCATTGCTCCATATGTTCATAGGAAATTGAGATACTGTGTGAATCACTCCAAGGACTGCAGAAAGTCCTCTCAGCTTTTTGTTTCATTCGCCCCTGGGAAGGAAGGCGCCCCTTTGTCTAAACAGTGCCTGTCCAAATTGCTGGCACATTGTATTATGTTCTATTACAGGGATTGAAATAAGGGTGTGCTGGGTGCTAATAAGCTCATGCAAATTCCATGGTAGCACCTGCTATTCTCAGTGAGAGTGGATCAATGGTGCTAGCTGCAGCACTTTCAGGGCAGCTGTGGGGGTGAACTACTGCATCATGTACTGGGGATCGAGAGATGACTTGGAGCTGATTTGAGAGGGAGGGCAGGGAGAGTGCCTTGGCAACACAACAGTAAATGCTTCTCAGACCATCAACTGGAGATAGGGGCAGGCTTGCAACTACAGTGGTCTAGTTGCAAAATACAGTATCACTTTTGCACCAATGTATTGAGGTACCGAACAGGAGAGCGGGTGAGAAAAGTGTCTTGCACTCGGTCTTATGAAGCTGCAGCAGACCAGTCCTGAAAAAAACAGTTTGGAACCGTTAACCACCATACCTTTCTGTCCTTTGAGTAAACTTATTTTAGTCTTTTAAAATATTTTCTAGAGTTGTAAACTTGGAGAGTAACAAAAACAGCAACAGCTGAAACAAATCAAATGGAGAAAAGAAAAGCAAGTTAAGAATTTACACAATGCACCTATGCAGAAGTAAACCTGCTCATTTGGAAAAGGCACAGTTGGTCTAAACTGAGACATACATAAGGAGGCACGTTGCCATTTGTTTTAAATTTAGCAATTAATTTGAAGAGGAGGAGAGAATCTGTTAGTGTGGTTTTTAATTAACAGATTCTCTCCTCATCTTTAAATCAGTTAGCAAATGTATAAAACAAATGTCAAAGTGCCTCCTTCTCTCTCAGTTTAGACCAATTGCCCCTTTTCCAGTTAGCAGTTTTACTGTGAGAATGTGTTTAATGTAAATATTGATTGTTAGTAAAGTGATGTGTACCGGGGAAATTTACAGAGTTCATTTAATATTTATACAAGATTCCTGTAGAGAATTGCATTTTTTTATCATTTGATGTCCTTCCATTTTATTCCCCTTCCACCACATCCCAATGCATTTTTGTGTCTTAATGTCAACTCCTAGCTGTGCCCGAGTAGATCCTGGTCTGCTTGAAAATGCCGCTACCCAGGAGCTGCTCAGGAACGAGTGTAAGAAAGCAATCAAAGCTGCCAAAAGTGAATTCTGCAAAGCTGCATTGCTGAATTCAGCTAAAGACCCTAGGAGTTTCTGCAGGAACATAAAAAACATAGTAAGTGGTTCCCCCAACTGTGAGGCCGCCGACATGCTCCCGATGTTTCTAGTTGCAACAATCCACTTACCATTGCCAATGCATTTAACTCACATTTCTCGGACCTGTCTGCCTTCACCTCCCTGTTCTCCTCTAGTGGATGTGATAGTCGTGTCCAGGACCCTGCTCCACAACCGGCCCCCATCTCCCATCCATTATTCTACCTCAAGGCTGTGATGGCATAAGAGATGCAGAAATTGCTCTCTGGTCTCTTCCCCCTTCTCCAGTGCTGGCCATTATGGCATGGAACCTAAGCTCCTCCGTCTTGGTGCCTGTCATATTGCCTCCCCGGTGGCTCATATCTTCAACTTGTCCGTTGCTTCTGGGGTCATCCCTGACATATGGAAGGTGGCTAGGGTTGTTCCTATTCTCAAACAGGGCAACCCTAAGATTCTTAACTACCGACCGATAGCCATATTGTCTGCTATCAGTAAACTTCTCGAAAGTTGTGGCTGGACAACTCATGGAGTATATTCAGTCTCACAAGCCTGCTGTCTCCTGTGCAGCATGGCTTTCGTAAAGGGTACAGTGCATTCTCTGCCCTTGTCACTGTCTCTTCTGGGATCAGAGCTGCCATGGACCAGGGTAAACTCTCTGGTGCCATCTTCATAACCTATCCAAAGCCTTTGACTTAGTTGATCATGTTCTACTCTGCTCTCAGCTCAGGTCCTTTGGCTTGCCCCCTCCTGTGCTCAGTTGGTTCTCGAACTACCTACAGGGCAGACAGCGGCTTATCAAATACAGTAAGGTACTCTCGGACACCACTTCTGCGTCCTCGGGTTTTCCCCAGGGTGCAATCCTGGGGCCCCTGCTCTTCTCCACCTTTGTCAACAATCTACCCACTACCTCTTCCTACTGTAGGTCCATTCTATATGCTAATGATCTGGTCATCCTCACACATTCTCGGGACATTGGGGTCATAAACCACCAGTTGAGCGAGGATTTTAGGAGTATCCAATCCTGGATAACGTCCCACAAGCTGGTCCTCAACCTTTAAAATAAATAAAATATATCAGGCCATGCTCTTTGTATTCCTGGCCAAGATAAAGACCTCCCCTGACCCTTTGTCTGTCACTGGTCTTGATGGTGCTCCTGTCCTCATCACTGACTCCATCAAATACCTTGGGGTGACACTTGACCCTCAGCTTGACCTTGGACACCATATCCAGAATGTATGCAGAGCCATTAACTGCAAACTGGGTCTGGCCTATCGAGCAAAGCAGTCTCACTTCTGCTGCTCGCCTTGCACTGGCTAGAGGTGTGTTTCTCCCCTCTCTCTGCTATGGGCTTCTCCTGTTTGCTTGTACCTCCAAAGCCCACCTTTCTAGGTGGACCGTTGCCTACAACATTTGCTGTTTTACTGTTGCTGCCTCTCTTCTCACCCACCACTATGATCTGTATAGCAAGCTTAACTGTCTCTCCCTATCCAGTTATTTAAATTTGGTCCTGGGCTGTTTCACGGGCAAGGTCCTTGGTACTGGCACCCTCCCTGGACTGATGGAGCTCTTCGTGCCGGCTGCCTCCTCTTCTTACTCCCTCAGATCCCTGGGCCCTGCTGTTCTTAGGATTCCTGCCAGTCACTCAAATGGGGGACAGAGATTTTGCCTCATGTGCCCCCAGATTATGGAGCTCCCTTCCTGTCCAGGTCCGCTCCTCCCCCTCCCATGCATGCCTCCAAACCTCCCTGTGGAATCACTTGTAGCTCTCCTCAGCGTGTGGTTGTCTCAAACCTCCATAATCTCACATTTTCCCCTGCACTGAACCTCACTTCCTAAGGTGTAGCCTGCCGGCATGTGTTTTGGTCCTGCACATAATGTATCCACCCTATGTATTAGGCGTTGCTCTGACTGCGCCCCCACTTTTTGGGGTCCTAAACTGTATATAATTGAATATAATGCACTGCTCACAGCCTTGGTGACTCTAAGTATATGTTCAGACAATTTTTAACTGTGTATACCTACTGACTATGTTATGCTTTTTCCCCTGACTCTGTGTAACTGCCTAAAGTGCATCATGTTGTCCTATGTATTGAACTCATATTTCCTTGTACTCTCCCGAGTTGTACAAAAAAAAAAAAATTGGGAAATGTCTTGTTTAGTGTACTTACCTGGTTAACAAAAGCTAAATAAATATTCATTGTTCTTGCCTGCCAAATCCTTATTTTGGCCCCTGTATTATAGGAAGTATGGTAAGGAACTTCCTGGTGTGGTTCTAGGTCATTCCACAAGGGGAATGCCACCTCTGTTGCTTGTTTAAGAAATGTTTCAGCTGCTGACATCTGTGCTGCAGCCATATGGAATACTGTCCACACCTTCCCTGTGTATTACAGTCTGAACATTGTTTCAAACAACATGAAGTCTTGCTATATTATGACAATTGCAGTTTGTCCCACCATCAGAACTGCTCCGGAGGTGAAAGGGTTAACTACCATTCTAAGAATGGAGTTTGGAGCGCGAGCTCGGTTAGAGAAGCTCTGTCTGGATAATTTTAAACTGAAACTGTCAGATTCTTTACTCCGCCTCACTGAACAGTCGCTCCGGAGATTTCTCCTACTGCTCGGTTCATTTCTCGGTTTAAACAGTATTTTCTCGGTTAAATTTAACCGCGACTATTATTATTTTTAACTGCAAACTGATCGGTTCAAGCTCTGTCTGTGGTATTGTAAGTATAGACAGGTTTTTATTTCTGTGTGGAACTTGTAAATGTTTATCGGTTCGAACCGAACCGATCAGGTTGGTTAAAACTTTAAAGTATAAACATTTTAAAACTTTTAGAGTGCGGTTCCCGGTTCTTATCGGTTCTAAAAAAGACGGATTTCATTACGGTTTTTTCCACGACCCGTGACATGGTTGGGAACCGATAAGGGTGTCTTGCCTGGCACTGCCGTTAAAAGGGCAAGTTTGTTGGTTAGGCTGGCATCATGTCTGAGAAACCCAAAAGAAAAACCGGGCCCACTGGGTTTCAGCACTGTAGTGTCTTTGGGGAAGCCTTTGCCAAGGCTGATCCACACACTACATGTGTTTATTGTCTGGGGTTTGACCACCTCCATTCAGACTGCCAGATTTGTAAGAATTTCCCTGCAGCCACCTTGGATAAGAGTGGGCAGGCTCAGGGAACGAGAGGCCAAAAAGTCTGCTGACCCGGATGGCCAGCCCGGTTCGAGGGAGTGCCCTCTGACCAGGGCGAGACTTCCTCGGGCAAACGTAAAGCTGGCTCTGAGGAGCCAGTTCCAGCAAAGAAAATTAAAAAATCAGCAGGTATGGAGTCCAAAATTCCTTCTCCAACTGCTGCAGAAATAACAAAAGCTATACAAATTGTACAGTCACTTTCTCCGGTTCCGTCCGAACCGCCACTGTCTAGTGTAGGAGGTCGGTTGATCGGTTCCACCGGTTCAAGAATATGATATTGGAGATTTTTATGAACCAGAGGAGGGAGAGGAGGATTATGAACAGTGTGAATGTGACTTTGAGAGTCTGGATGTGCCCATTGAACCGGACATCTCCCCAGACAGACCTTTAGAATCTCCCCCTATGCTTTCTGAGTCCCCTTCTCATTTTTTGTTTTATAAATAGGTTGCTGAAACCCTCCAGCTCCCATTAGAGGAAGCTGTGGATGAGCAGGAGGAACCTGATTTTGTGGCAATGATGGATATCCCAGAGTCTAGGAGATTATCTATCCCCTTACATAAGTCTTTTAGGAAGCAAACAATAAAAATTCTAAAAGCCCCTAATTCTGTACCTCCTGTTGACAAAAAGATGGACAGGAGGTACACTTTGTCAGGTCCTGATACAGATTTTCTTTCACAGCAGTGCAGTCATGTTGGGGTAGTTCAGGCTGCAGCCTGTGATAAAGCTAACATTCCCCTGGCTTCACATCCTCCTTACAAGGACTCCAGGAAGATTGATGCCATGGCTAAAAAACAATACATGGCGGCGTCCTTGGGACTCAGACAAGCAAATTACATGGCTTATGTGGCAAGATACCAAAAATCTAGATGGGACACTGTCATGGCTTTGGCTAAACAGGCCCCTGGCCAGCTTGCCAAGGAGCTGGAGCAGGTGGCTACTGATGGTATTGAGGCTTCCAAGGTGCAATTCCAGGCAGCTGTGGATTCTAATGATGTATCCTCTAGAGTCATGGCTACATCTGTGGCCTTTCATAGGTTAGCTTGGCTCAGGTGTACTGACTTGTCACAGGATACCCAGACTAAGGCCATGGATTTTCCTGTGGTGGGGAATTCTCTGTTTGGGGAGCAAACAGAGAATTACATGAAGAAAATGGATGAATACAGAACAACTTATAGGAGTGCTCAAGCCAAGGAGGCGGCAAGCCACTCCTCAGAAACAGACCCCAGGGGTAGGTAGGCCCTTTCACAGGCCTTTTTACAAACCAGGCTTCTTGAGCATGCTGGGAGGGTTCTTCAGAGGCAGAGGCAGGCGGGGTGCAAGTAGGTCTGCTCCACCCTCAGCCTAAAGCCCTGCCAAACAGGCACCTGGACGGGTGCCCCAGGCTGTTCTCCACTTCCTGTAGGGGCAGACTGGCTTACCATCAGGACTGGGAGTCTCTAACATCAGACAAATGGGTCCTGGAAGTAGTAAGCCAGTGTCTGGTTCTCAGCTTCAAAACATTTCCAAAGATGAGAGCCAGATTTTTCCACCTACAAACCCTCTAGAGACCTTTACCTTAGAAACAGAGGTCTCAGCCCTCCTAGCTCTCAGAGCTGTAGAAAGGGTTTCCCCCCTACACCAGGGCAAGGGTCTGTACTTCAGATATTTCCTTACCCCAAAAAAGACAGGAGAATGGCGGCCCATTTTAGACCTGATTTGCCCATTGTTTTGGACTATATGGTCCATCTTAATTCTTTGGGCCTGAGACCAGCTACCCTGAAAGTGCGTTTGGCAGCTGTCTCTGCTTTTATTTCAGCAGGAAAGCCCTCTTCCCTTTCCACTCACCCTGTATTTTCCAAGTTTTTCAAGGGATAACTTCATACTAATCCACCTTTCAGGGACCCGGCCCCTGCCTGAGATCTTAATGTTTGCATTGCTCAGTTGATGCAACCCCTTTGACTCTGTCTTCTTACAGAGCTCAAGTATTTGACGGAAAACTGTTTTTCTAGTAGCCATCACTTCTGCCAGGCGCATAAGTGAGTTACAAGCCTTGTCAGTGGAGACTGACTTTATTTCCTTTCACAGGGATAAGGTAGTCCTTAGGACTAACAGGAAGTTTTTGCCTAAGGTGGTTTCAGACTTCCATCTCAACCAATCTATCTCCCTTCCAGTGTTCTTCACTGACCATTCCTCCTCTGGTGAGAGGAGGCTGCACAACAGATGTTAAGAGGGCCCTTAGTTACTATATAGAGCGTACCAAGGGTCATAGGTTTGAATCCCTCAACTTTTCTCACTTATGGTGAGGTTGGTAAAGGTAAACCTGCCACTAAGAGATCCACTTCCAGGTGGATTGTCTCTTGTATCCAATTTTGTTATCAAAACTGGGAAAGGTTCCCTTCAGGCCTGAGGGCTCACTCACCAGAGGTACAGTTACAGTTTATAGCTGCTGCCAGAGACATCCTATTTTAGAGATATGTCAAGCAGCTACCTGGAAAAGCGTACACACTTTCACCAAGCATTACTCCTTGGATATCCAGGCCAGGAGGGATGCTAGATTTAACACAACCGTGCTTCAGAGCCTATTCCTAAGTAGGTTCTGTCCCTCCTCCATGGAGGTACTGCTGTGTATTCTGCAATTGTCATAATATAGCAAGACTTCATGTTGTTTGAAGAAAAAATTACTCACCTTAGTAATGTTGTTTCTTCTAATGGAGTCTTGCTATATTATGACCTCCCCCCCAGCCTGCCCGTCTCAGAACTTCTACTTGGGTATGGGGTGGGCAGTCCAGTGTGGGCACCGGTTATGCCCATTATTTGTTTTTCACCCCTTTTGGGGTTTTGGGGTATGGTGTTTTATTCTACCTTATTTTATTGTGTTCTGGTTCCCTGACTTGAGTCTTTGTGTTGGGACCAGGAATATGTGTTAATATTTAGGTAGCCAGTTGGCTAGTGTAGGTTACAGCTTCCACACAGAACCTTAGTGAGTTTTTGCTCGTAAAGATCTGACAGTTTCAGTTTGAAATTATCCAGACAGAGCTTCTCTAACCGAGCTCGCGCTCCAAACTCCATTCTTAGAATGGTAATTAACCCTTTCACCTCCGGAGCAGTTCTGATGGTGGGACAAACTGCAATTGTCATAATATAGCAAGACTCCATTAGAAGAAACAACATTACTAAGGTGAGTAATTTTTTCTTCTCGTAGATGGGCAGGGTTTGGCCTGGCTTTACTGCATGGTCTGCTGTCTTGAATCAGATTGTACCACCCTCTCAGTTGGCTTTTGGGACTGCTTGGGACCCGTTCCAAAGGTATGACCTAATGGAAGAGAGAGCCTCAAAGAAGGTGGAACAGTTGCGTACTTAACGTAACAATAGATCTTTGAGAGGATCTTTTCTAATAGCCATGCCATCCTTTCTTCCATCCCCCAAGGGTGGCAGCACAGATTTAAGACCTTAGTCATAACTGTTCTGTCCAGCACCAGTTCACACCTAGTATGTTCAGTGCTGGTTTGATCTCCTGGTTCCTCAGAGTCTAATCTCCGGTGGACTGAGGAGAGATGGGTTGCCCGCATTTGTGTAGACTCTGCCTCATGATGTTGTTGTGGGTGCCCTCGCGTGCAGAAATGTCCTTGTGGTTCTAGCACTGACGCGGGTATAGTTCCAAAGCTGTGGCCTAATGGAAGATGTTCACTTTACTGTTATGGTAAGTATGTAACTTTTTTTTCCCTGACTTCCTGCTGCCACTGCCTCCGTGGGTAGTTCACTCACTTTCCTGACTGCACCCTACCAGGGAATGTGTATGTATATTGGGTCAAGCGGGAATCATAGAAACATAGACTTTGACGGCAGATAAGGACCGCTAGGCCCATCTAGTCTGCCCATTTCCCTACCTACAGGATAGGCCGCAGATCCTAGTTATCCAACAGCCTATATCTTCCTGCCCCCCACAAGACTTGCCTTATGTCTGTCCCATGCATTCTTGAATTCTCCCACAGTTTTAGACTCCACAACTTCCTCAGGAAGGCTGTTCCATGCATCCACTACCCTCTCTGTGAAATAATACTTCCTCACATTGCCCCCGAACCACCCTCCTTCTATCTTTAAATTGTGTCCCCTTGTTCTTGCAAGTCTCTTTTTCTGAAAGATGCTACCCTCTTGGACTTTGTTGATTCCCTTGAGGTACTTGAAAGTTTCTATCATGTCCCCCCTCTCCAATCAATTAAGCTGGCCTGCTTGTGCACTTGAACTTGAGTATCTGTTTTTGTTAATCTTGCCTCCCACCCCTCTGCCCCACCGCTTCCCTGCCCCTATACTTTGCTACGCCTTATTCCTCTTTCTACTTATACTTAGACTCCCTTGTTTGTTTCCTGTTGTAACTGCTGCTGATAGAACTGTACGTTTATGTATGCCCTTACTTATTGTAATGTCTAACTGATGTATGATTTATGGAATCCTGTATTTTTTTTGTTGCTGTATTTGCTATCCCCATGCACTATTGTAATCTTCATCTTGTTTTTTGGTTTTTGTCAACTGTTCCATGCTGCTTTGTGTTACATTAGTTCCTGTGCCACAGTATGTGGCTCAGGTCATGCCTCAAAACGGTCCCTGGGATCAGTGCACCTACCCAGTTACCAAAGTCATAAATAAATAAATCTTGGTTCACTGGGTTATCCTTTGGGCTGTGATGTGCAATCTTGTCAAATCCTGGATAGAAACATAGAAACATAGAAGTTGACAGCAGATAAGGACCGCAAGGCCCATCCAGTCTGCCCATTTCTTTTTCTACCTTATAAATGTGCCATCGGCCTTTGCTCTGTCAGTGACCTATCTATTCATAGTCATTTGTATTGCTCCCTTATGCCTATCCCATGCCTGTTTGAAGCCCTGCACTGTATTCATATCCACCACTTCTTGTGGTAAGCCATTCCATGCATCCACCGCCCTTTCTGTGAAAAGAATTT
Organism: Neoceratodus forsteri; assembly: GCA_016271365.2. Classification (NCBI taxonomy): domain Eukaryota; kingdom Metazoa; phylum Chordata; order Ceratodontiformes; family Ceratodontidae; genus Neoceratodus; species Neoceratodus forsteri. The sequence goes on along the minus strand of JADMNL010000022.1, from coordinate 210,321,374 downwards.
CCTCACATTCCCCCTTAATCGGCCTCCCTCTAATCTCATGCTGTGTCCTCTTGTCCTGCTATTTTTCTTATATTTAAACATGTTAGACTCTTTCACCTTGTTTATGCCCTTAAGGTGTTTGAATGCCTCGATCATATCACCTCTCTCCCTCCTTTGCTCAAGGGTATACATATTGAGCTCCGTTAATCTGTCCTCATATGTCTTCTGATGCAGTCCCTGCACCATTTTGGTTGCCCTTCTCTGGACTGCCTCAATTTGGTTAATGTCCTTGTGAAGGTGTGGCCTCCAATACTGCACGCAGTACTCCAGATGGGGCCTAACCAATGTCTTGTACAGAGGGATTATTACCTCCCTCTTACGACTTGTGATACCCCTACTAATACACCCTAACACCCCCCTAGCCTTACCTACTGCTTTAGAGGTCTGCTTGGATGATTTTAGGTCATCAGTGGTGATGATGATGCCCAAGTCTCTTTCTTCCTTTGTGACTGCTAGCAACTCCCCTCCCAGCCTATAAGTGGCTTCAGGGTTTCTCTTCCCTATGTGCATGATTTTGCACTTCTTTGCATTAAATCCCAGTTGCCACTCTTCTGACCATTCTGCTAGTTTATCCAGATCTCTTCTCATTCTGCCCACCCATCTGGCTCATCTACTCTGTTGCAGATCTTGGTGTCATCTGCAAACAGACAAGCATTACCCTCTAGTCCATCTGCAAGGTCACTAATGAAGATGTTGAATAGGACTGGCCCCAGGACTGATCCTGAGGTACCCACTTGTGACTTGCATCTCTTCTGACTGTATACCATTTACCACCACTCTCTGTTTTCTGCCAGTCAACCAGTTTGCCACCCAGTTGGCCAACTTCTGACCCACCCGAGCCTACCCAGCTTATTTATCAATCTTCTATGTGGAACAGTGTCAAAAGCTTTGCTGAAGTCAAGGTAGGCGACATCAACTGCTCCCCTTGGTCCACCACTCTGGTTACCCAGTCAAAGAAATCTATGAGATTAGTTTGACAGGACCTTCCTTTGTAAACCCATGCTGTCTTGGATCCTGTGCCCTATGGTTCCAGGTGTTGCACTATCCTTTCCTTAAGGGTGCCTCCATAATCTTGCCCACTAATGAGGTAAGACTGACTGGTCTGTAGTTCCCGCCTCCTCCCTGCTACCACTCTTGTGGGCGGGATCACATAAACCCTTCTCCAGTCTTCTGGGACCTCTCCTGTGCTCAGAGACTCACTAAACAATTCTGCTAATGGCTCTGCTAGTTCCTCCTTTAGCTCCTTAAGTACCCTGGGATGTATGCCATCAGGTCCCATTGCCTTATCCACTCTGAGCTAGCAAGCTCTTGTAGGACCCTTTCTTTTGTGAGGGAGTAGTGCTCACCTCCTCCCCTGTGTCCATGATGCTGAGCTGTGGGCCCTGCCCTACCTTCTCTTCAGTAAATACTGAGCAAAGTATCTATTTAGGATAGATGCCTTTACAGGGTCCTCCTCACATGCTCCCTTTTCTCCATTAAACAGCAATACCCCTCTGGACTTTCTCCTTTCACTAATGTATCTATAGAAAGTCTTGTCACCTTCTTTACTGTTAGGTGCTAGTGTTTCCTCAGTTTGGGACTTTGCCTGCCTTACTGCCTTACCTGCTTCCCTTAGGGCAGTTTGGTATGCCTCCTATCTTCATGCCGCTGTGTTCCCTTATATTTCCTGAAGGCCAGCCTTTGGCTCTGACCTTTTCTGCTACTGTATTTGAGAACCAAAGTGGTTTCCTTCTTCTTTGCACTTCCTTTTCTGTCTAACACAATGGGATGTTGCTTCAAGTATTGCATCATAATGCTTGCCACTTTGCCTGCCCCCTCACCTGTGTTTCTTTTGCCAGGGCTAGCTTAACTCTGTTGGCCATCTTATCAAAGTCAGCTCCTCTGAAGTCCCATATTTTGCCTTGGAATGGGATGATTTAGATGTAGTAGCCAAATTGAACCGTACCATGTGATGGTCACTGGCCCCAGGTGACCTTCTACCTGGAGATCTGTGATCCCTTCTTTGTTAGTCAGTACTAGATCTAGGATAGCCCTGTCTCTTGTGGGTTGCTGTACCAGTTGTTTGAGGCCCTCCCCTGCAGGAATCCACTATGAGTCTAGTTCTGGCAGATGTTCCTGCTGGTATTGACCAATCTGTATCTGGCATGTTGAGTCTCCATTATCAGAACCTCCCTTTAGCTGTCATGTTTTGTATATCTTCTAACAGTAATGTTTCTATGTCCTCCCTCTGGTCTGGGGCCTGTAGACAACCCCAGTTCTTATGGCTGTCCCATTTCCTGTTTCCAGGGTGACCCACAGTTCTTCTGGCTCCTTATGTGTATTCTGAATTTCTGTAGCTTTGATATTTTCATTAACATACAGAGCCACTCCTCCCCCCCTTTTTGCACCTCGGTCTCTTCTGAACAATACATAGCCAGTTACTGAAGTCTCCCAAGTGTGGTTACTGGTAAACCACGTCTCACTAATTGCTACTATGTCCAGTTTAGCCTCTGACATTATTGCCTGCAGGTCTGGGATCTTATTTCCCAGGCTGTGAGCATTTGTGTACATGATTTTCCATTGGATCTGAGCCTAGTGGTGGTGTATTGTGCTGTCATTTTTGGGAGACCTGGGTTTGGGGGGTGGCCACTTGGGGACAGTAGAAAGGATGAGGCGACACTTACCCGAGGCATTTTCTCTTGAGTGTGTTTGTGTGTAGTGTCTCAGTCCAGTGGGTGGATATCTTCAATAAAACGAATTACAGCCTTCCATTATTTCCTGTAGCTCAGTGTGAAGTCCAAACCATCCATTGCATTACTTGATACAAGATGATGAATGGATGATGAACTGGAGGAAGATGGTGAGAGGGGGGAGCAAGTGTATAGAGAGGGTTTGGTCAGTAGGCAGAGGGGGGAAGGTGTCAGAGGAGGGAGCCTGAACCAAAGGAAAGGATGGAGGGAGGGAGTGACATGAGCTTATGGTGGAGGGAAAGGTGATAAATGGGGGGGCACTAAGGGAGGATAGAGTGGAAGGAGGTAAGATTGGGGCTAGGCCGGTGACCAGATTGGTGAATTTCATCCATGAGGAGGGGGCGGTAGAGAGTTCTCTAGTTAGGTCAGATTCCAGACATGTATCACTAGGTGAGATGGAGAATAGGATAGGGAGAAATATAGCAGATAGGGTGGGAGGTGTAGGTCCAAAGGAGGAGGGGGAAGCAGTGGGAGGTTACTCAGGTGGGGGGATTGGAGGATTATAGCTCAGAAAGGGAGATGGGGATGGATCTGGGGGGCAAACTCTGGCCACCCAGGAGATTAGGGGGTGAGGAGTAAACTGGCAGTTGCAGGTGGGAGTATGGTAAGGCTCACAAATGAGGATGGCCCCCCGGATGATGATTTTGGGGGGGGACAAGTAGGGGGTTATTGACAGGAGGAGGAGCCTGGATGGTACTAAACAGGCTAATAAAGACCCTCAGGCTGATGGGAGAGGTAGGAGCAAGCAATGGCAGTGTCAGTGGCTCAGTAGGTAGGACACTCGCCTCTGAGGCCAGGAGATCCGAGGGCTGTGGGTTCAGTTCCCACATCTGGCACTTGGGTTAATATCCCAGTACTGACACTGTTGTGCAGCATGAGAGGGGTGCTGCACTTCTGAGGTGCCGTCTTTCGGATGAGACGTTAAACCGAGGTCCCATCTGCCTGGATTGGTGGTAGTTCAGGTGGATGTTAAAGATCCCATGGCACTTATCGAAAAGAGTAGGGGAATTTCCCCAGTGTCCTGGCTAAATTTCCCTCATTCACTAAAAATACCACCAACAGCTTAATCTGGTTCAAGGTCAGTTGGCATTCATCTGTATCCCCCTCCCCCCGGGTCGTGCCTGAAAATAGGCAGCATTTGTCTAGTGCACTTACCCGGTCAACAAAAACTAAATAAAAAAAATAAAAATGGCTCGATGATAGGAGGAGGAGTCTGGAAGGAATAAAGAGGGCTAATAAAGTGGGGGGTGAGGTGAAGGTGATATTGCTGGGGGATTCCATGATCAGGGGTATTCAGTGGGAGGGGGAGAATAAAAGCAGCCCTGTCAAGGCTAGCCCCCGCCTGGGCCTACTCCCTTGCTACCACCAGCTGAACCACGTCTTCCCACCCCAAGAATCTCTTATGGAAAAATGCTAAATATACTGTGTACCTGTCTTAATACCGGTGAGCCTTGTCATACCTGCTGTCTCTGTGCCCGTTTGATACCTATTCCCCAATATATGTCAACTAAAACTACTGTACATTAATATCTATGTATGTATTCACTGTAACTAAATATGTATTCAGTTAAAACTACTGTACATTATACCTACGTATGTATTCACTGTAACTAATTCCGGGTCGCCCCTGGAAAAGGGATCGCTGGTCTCAGTGGGCTTACCCGGTTACCAAAATCTAAATAAATAAATAAAAATAAATGTATAACAGGTCTATCTGTACACAAGGCCAGATTCCACCTATACTTGTTGGCATTGGATTGTGGGGGATCCCCAGACTTCCTAGTACATTTATGGACAAATGATTTGGAAGAGAACAGCGTGCTAGAAATGCAGGCTAGATTCCGGGAGCTGGCGAGGGTTTGTCACTCTATAGGAAGCAAAATTTCTTTCTCTGAGATTCTGCCAGTACCTAGGGCATCTGGTGAGACCAAGCTAAAACTTAGAGAGGTTAACAAGTGGCTCAGGGGCTAGTGTAGGGCAGAGGGATATGGGCTGGTAGGTGACTGGGGGGATACTTGGGAGGATAAGGGTTTATATGCCAGGGATAGGTTACACCTCAACATGGAGGGGAGGGTAATCTTGAAATTAAAAGTTGCTGGATTTATAGGTGAGAGGTGGGGTTTAAACTTGTAAAGGGGGGGTCTAAAAATAAGACCCCAGGGGGGCTGTTTGAGGGTCCAGGTCTAGGGCACGTGAGGAGTGGGAGGGACTTTGTTGAGAATTCTAGGAAAACTGGGCCAGAAAAGGGACTGCACAGGGTTGGGGGACTGGAAAGAGGGGAGAAGCTGGGGTGGAGGACAGTCCTGATCAATGCCAGGAGTTTGAGCAATAAGACGCCTCAACTCCAGGCTATGTTGGCTGAGGGAACAGCGGATGTGGCAGCAATTACAGAGACATGGGCCACTCAGAGAAATGATTGGGACCTAAACTTAGGGGCTACAAGATATTCAGGAAAGATAGGGGAGTGGGGGTTTGCTCTGACAGTCAGAAATGACATAATGGTTAGTGGAGTAGAGGAGGCTGGAGGGTGTGTGGAGACAATTCGGGTAACCCTGCAAACAAGGGAAGGGAAGAAATTGAAGTTAGGGGTGGTATACAGGCCCCCTGCAATAGAGGAGGCTCTGGTGGATAAGTTGGTTGAGAACATCAAGGGTCTTTGTGACCTTGGAAAGGGTAGGGTGGTGGTCATGGGTGATCTTAATATGCCGGGGGCGGACTGGGACACCATGACATCCTCTGTAATCGGGGAGCAGAGACTGATGGATGTCTTTCAGGATGCCTTCCTGGTTCAGCAGGTGAGGGAACCTACTAGAGAGGGGCGGATAGTGGACGTTGTCCTAGCTGATAGTGATCAAATAAGGGGCCTGGAGGTGTGCAGTCCATTGACAGGTGGAGACCACACCATGGTTTGGTTCTTGCTGTATGCGGGGGACCGCACTCATACAGTAGTGGTTGATTTCAGGGGAGCGGACTTCGTGGGTGTGGGTAGGATTCTAAGGGAGAGGTTGGACATGATTAGGCCGGATATGGATGCTGGAAGATTGTGGGAGACCATTAAAAAAGGGGTGCAAGATGCTACTAGGTCCTGTACTAAAGTAAGGCGTAAGAATGGTGGAACCAGCAAGCCATGTTGGTGGACCAGGGAGGTGCAGGAGGCGATGAGGGATAAAAAGGCTGTCTACGCACGTTTCAAATGTTCTAGGGGAATAAGGAGCGAAGGGAGTATGAACTATTGGCCAGGAAGGTCACCAGAGTAGTGAGGGGCGCCAAAGCAGGGATGGAGAAAAACCTGGTTAGGGATATCCAGAGGGGAGAGAAGGGATTCTGTAGATACATAAGAGAGAAGAGAAAAGAGGACACAGATCAGCAGGATTAAGTCTGTGGGGGAAATGGGCTCAGGAAGCAGGGGAACAGGCAGAGGTACTAAACGAGTACTTTGCCTCAATCTTTGCAGAGGATGACAACGGATCCCTACAGCCGGATGGGAGAAATGAGGAGTCAGCAAAAGCGAGAGGTCAGTCTCAGTCTGAGACCAGTGGATGGAAAGAGACTAGGGCTCAGGCTAGGCCAGACCAAGAAGGAGTAGAAAGGTTGCATGAGGAGTGGACTGGGGGGGGAGAAATCACAGTGGATAGGGTGAGGGAGGCCCTTCGGAAACTAAAAACTGATAAGGCGCCGGGGCCAGATGGACTACATCTGGGGGTTATGAAGGAATTGGCGGAGGTGCTGGGAGCTCCACTGGCTGCACTCTTTAACACCTCTCTGCAGACTGGATGGGTGGCTTATGTAGTGCCTATACATAAAGAGGGGTCTAGCGAGGAGATGGGGAATTATAGGCTGGTCAGTCTGACGTCTGTGGTAGGTAAAGTAATGGAGGGCTTTATCAAGGAAAGGCTTGGGAGGCAGTTGGAAAGGTTATGACACCAGGATGATAAACAGTATGGCTTTGTCCCAGGGAGATCTTGTTAGACCAACCTCATAGAGTTCTATGACTGGGTGACTGGGAGGGCCTTGGATAGACATAGACTGGTGGATGTCCTATACCTATATTTCAACAAGGTGTTTGATTCAGTACCCCATAATGGACTGATAGCAAAAATGGGGGAGATGGGGGTGGGAAGACAGGAGCTAAATTGGGCTGAAAATTGGCTCTCGGGGAATTTACAGAGGGTAATGGTGGGTGGGATACTGTCGTCCCCCAGGAAGGTAATCAGTGGGGTCCCTTAAGATTCAGTATTGGGGCCACCCTTGTTCAATGCCTACGTCTCGGATACAGGGAGGGGGGTTAGGAATAGGGTGAGTCTCTTTGCGGATGATTCAAAACTGGGAGCACTGATGGATTGTGAGTAAGCGAGAGAGACAGTCCAGGAGGATCTATATACCCTGGAGGGGTGGTCAAAGAGGTGGGGGCTGAAATTTAATGCCGGGAAATGTCAGGTACTTCATTTGGGGGTCAAAAACCCGGGCCATGTATACACCCGGGGGGGGGTTCACACTGCATGCCACATTGGGAGAAAGGGATTTAGGGGTGGTGGTAGATGTCAAAATGAATAACTCTGAAAAGTGCAGAAGAACTGCAGCCACAGCAAACAGGATACTGGGTTGCATAGCCAGGGGAATTACGTCCAGAAGCAGGGAGGTGATCCTCCCTCTACATAATGCCTTGGTCAGGCTGCAGCTCGAGTACTGTGTACAGTTCTGGAGACCTCATCTGAAGAAGGACATAGCGCTGCTGGAAAGGGTCCAGAGGAGAGCAACCAGGATGATTCAGGGCATGGAGGGGAGGCCTTATGAGTAGAGACTGGAAAAGCTTGGGCTTTACTCACTGGAGGAGAGGAGGGATAGGGGAGACATGATAGAGGTTTTCAAGTATGTAAAGGGAATAACTAGGAGTGGAACCAGGGAGTTATTTAGGTTGAAGAAGGGGGGGGGGAGCAACCAGGTGCTATGAGTGGAAGTTGGAGGGGGTAAATTACAGGGGAGAACGTAGGAAGCATTTTTTCACTGAGGGTGGTGGAGCCGTAGAATGCACTTCCCGGGAGGCTGGTGGAGGAGGGCACAGTGGAGGGCTTCAAGAAGGGGTGCAACAGGTACAAGGGGAAACTGAATCTAGAGAAGACCCTCTTGGGGGGGTGGTGAGGCGAGTAGCCACTAGGCTGCTGGCTTTTCAGCAGACAAGACAGACTGTTTGGCCTATTCTGCTGGCTTTTAGTATGTTAAAATGGCCTCCCAGGTGGTGAAGAGGAAGTGCCAAGATCGATCCTGGCCTTCTGTGCTGCAAAAGCTTTTTTTTTCTTTTTTGTACATGTTCTGTTTATACCCCCATCCTTTCACCAGCTCCCATCCCCTCCTGGAGGGCCTATGGCATATCAAACCGCCTGCACCTCCTACCTGCAGTCACCATCCTTCTTATGGAACCTTGGAGCTCCTCCCAGGCAGGGAGAGAGTTGGGGGGCTTTACCTGGAGTTTTGATGTGGAACCTTGGATTTTCTCCCAGGTGGGGAGGGAGGGAGTGGAGGGGGGTTTACGTCGGAGTTTCGATGCATCATCAGGAGGCTCCATCGTCACATGTACTGGGGTCATTTTCTACCTATCTCCTGGGAGATCATGAGAAATTATGTCAGGGGTGTACGCATGCAGAGCTGACTGGGACATCACACTCTTCCTTTCGCCTTGCGACCACACTGCCACCTGTGGTCACCCAGAAGGCAACATCACAGTGGCTAACCAAGTCCTCCCTTTCTGGAGGAAGAATGCATCCTCTGGGAAGTTTGATCCTACTCATCCCTTCTGCCCACAGACCCCCAGTGACTCTCTTGTTCCTGAACCCGGGTCATCACCATGCAAACAATAGCCCTACCTGCTGCACCAGTGGGCCAGGTCAGAGGCAGCAGCTCCGACCATTCACCTAAAGGGAAAGTCCCAGACGCTGGGTTGTTGAACTGAGTTCCGGTACATCATGATAACCTATCTCCTGGGAGATCATGAGAATTATGTCAGGGGTGTACGCATGCAGAGCTGACTGGGATAATGAATGGTAATGATAACCATGACTGGGAGATGGCAATACCTGGCTACAACATATTCAGAAGAGACAGAGCAGGCAGGAAGGGAGGAGGAGTGGCACTGTATGTGAAAAATGACATAAGGGCCACACAGATCCAGGAGGAACAAAATGGGGGAGAGATACTGTGGGTTAAGCTGGAAAGGAAAATGGGGCCAGCCATCCGCACAGGTGTGGTCTATAGACCACCAGCCCAGGAGAAGAAACAGATAGGGAGCTGATGCTAGCCATCAAGGATGGCAGACAAGAAGTGAGTAGTACTGGTTGGAGACTTCAGTATACCAGATGTGGACTGGAGCATCCCAGCAGCAGCATCAACTAGGAGCAGATTTATCCTGGACTCCTTCAGGGTGCCTTCCTCAAGCAACTGGTCATGGAACCAACTCGGCAGAAGGCAATACTGGACCTTGTGCTCACAAACAGGGACAGTGTGGTGGGGTAACAGTGGGGAGCACCTGGGTAACAGTGACCACCAGTCATTGTGGTTTGAAATCACAGAAAGAGCAGAACCAAACCACACAAAAACACGTATCCTGGATTTTAGGGGGGCAGACTTTGGGAAAATGGGGAGATGCTTGAAAGAGGCATTAAGGGGAATGGGACAGGAATCAGGGATTGAGGAACAGTGGGCAGTATTTAAAATGGGGATTATAAGAACAACAGAATTATGCATTAAGCAGGTTAGCAAGAGGAAAAGAAAGAGGAGACCATTATGGTTTTCCAAAGAGGTAGCAAAGAAAGTGAAAGCCAAAAAGATTGCATTCAGGCAATACAAAAAGACACAGGCAGAAGGGGATAGGGAGAAGTACCAGGAGAAACAAAGGGAGGCAGGAAGTCAGTAAGGAAGCCAAAGCTCAGACAGAAGAACACATTGCAAAATCAGTGGTTAAAGGGACAAAACCTTTACAGGTACATAAGTGAAAAAGAAGGACAAAGGAGGGATAGTGAGACTGAAGGGGAGGATGGGAGCAGCGTGGAGGATGACAACAGTAAAGCTGACATATTGAACAGGTATTTCTGCTCAGTCTTTACTAAGGAAGAGAGGGTAATGGGTCTGAAGGGAGTACAAGGGGTGAGAATGGTGCAGAAATGGACACAAGTCCCTTTACGAGAAAGGGTCCTGAAGGAACTGGAAGTAATAAGAGCTGATAAAGCAATGGGGCCAGATGGGGTGCACCCCAGGGTCCATAAAGAACTAAGAGGTGGTGGCTGAACCTCTGGCTATCCTGTTCAGCCAATCACTGGAAACAGGGAGGTACCCAAAGACTGGAGGACAGCAGATGTAGTCCCTTATACAAAAGTGGGAACAAAGAGGAAGCAGGAACTACAGACCAGTCAGCCTCACCTCAGTAGTGGGAAAGATCATGGAAGCACTACTGAAGGAGAGATTGGTGGAACATTTGGTTGTCAATGGACTACAGGACCCAAGGCAGCAGGTTTCACCAGGGGAGGTCATGTCAGACCAACCTCATTGAATTTTTGACTGGGTGACTAGGGAGGTGGATCAGGGAGGGCAGTGGACATGGCCTATCTGGACTTCAGCAAGGCCTTTGACACTGTGCCACATAGAAGACTATTACACAAACTGGGGAATATGGGTGTGGGCAGGACAGTAGTGTGGTGGGTAGGTAACTGGCTGGGTGGCAGGACACAGAGGGTGGTGGTAAATGGCTGTCACTCCACAGAGGAAGAGTGACCAGTGGGGTACCACAGGGATCAGTGCTGGGACCGGTCCTATTCAACATCTTCATCAGTGACATTGCACAGGATCTAGAAGGCAGAATTTCACTGTTCGCTGATGACACAAAGCTCTGTAACAGAGTAGACACACCAGAGGTGTAGACAAAATGAGAGGACCTGCAGAAACTTGAAGAATGGTCAAGGGTTTGGCAGTTGAAATTCAATGCAAAGAAGTGCAAGATAATGCATATGGGGCACAAAAACCCTGGCACAATATATCAGTTGGGGGGTGAGGATATAGCATGCACCAAGCAGGAAAGGGATCTTGGGGTTGTCATCTCTGATGACCTCAAGGTAGGGAAACAGTGTGACAAGGAATCAGGTAAAGCAAATAGGATGCTGGGATGTATAGGCAGGGGCATCACCAGCAGGAAAAGGGAGGTCATAATTCCGCTATACAAGACACTAGTGAGGCCCCACCTGGAGTACAGTGTACAGTTCTGGAGACCATACCCACGTAAGGACATAGACAGGGTAGAGAAGGTTCAGAGGAGGGCAACAAAGATTGTGCATGGTTGCATCACAAGTCCTATGAAGACAGGTTGAAGGAACTGAACATGTACTCCCTGGAGGAGAGGAGGAGAGAGGATATGATAGAGACATACAAGTATCTTACAGGGAGGAACAGGGTGCAGGAAAACACTATTTTTAAGCGAAAAAGATGTTTCAGGACTAGAGGGCATGGGATGAAGTTGGAGGGAGGGACGATTCAGAGGAAACATGAGAAGAATTTCTTCACAGAGCAGGTGGTGGACAAGTGGAACACCCTGCCAGAGGAAGTGGTGGGAGCTGAAACAATCACGGGATTTAAGAATGCATGGGATAGACATAAAGGAATTCTAGAGGTCAGGGGTAAGGGGAAATAGACTTCTAGGAAAACAAACTGAACTTACAAGCTCAAATGGGCAGACTAGGTGGGCCATAGGCCCTTATCTGCCGACACTGTCTATGTATGTATCTATGAACTGCAATTTCAATATTTACCACCAGGTGGCACTTGGTAATTCCAAACAGTGTCCTTAAATAAAACTGGGGTGGGGGGTGCTCAGTTTGGGAAACTTAAATTTCAGTTAGTAGCCACTTTTGCTATTGAAAAAGTGTTACTTTTTAGTTACGTGTAATTTAGTGTGGCCCCTAAATTTTTTAGACTGGTGGTCAAAGTGGCATTTGCAGTTTTGCACATGGAAGTGCTACTCAGTGGTGAAAATATATAAGGACACTTGTCTCAATTTGATTAGTAAAATTAAGTGCTAAAACTGTATATACATTTAAAAAAAAATATTTTAACCTGAATAAAATCCTTTTTTTAAAATTACAAACTTTCATTTGTTTCAATATCGCCAATGCACGCATGTGCATGCACACACATAGTTACTTTCCTTAAGGAAGATGCAGACTGCTTTCAGATACCCCACCAAATGAGGCACCAGCTTGATAACGGCCTCAATCCCATGTATGGCAAAACCCTACCGCCCACACATCCCACACACATGGGAGGCAGTATAGCATAGTGGTTAAGAGCACTGAGCTGCAAACCTGGGGAACTGGATTTGAATCCCACAGCCACCACTTGTATACTGTGTGACCATGATCAAGTGACTTAACTTCCCTGTGCTCCCAGGATGCACCTGGAAATGAGCCTTAGCTTAGTGTCTCTTTCCTGGCAAAAAAATTGTAAAAATAATTAAAAAAAAATTAACATCTCAGCCCCCCCACTTTCCCCACCCATATGCCCAGACACTTGCCTACAAGTTGGTTATCTGTTGTACAGTGACCTGCATGGTCTCTCAGTAGTATGCTAATTCTCACTGCTGTGTGCCCAAATGGCAGCAGTTGTTCCCAGATGCTATATTGCAAAGCTCTGCTGCAAGCAGTTGCTGTCATTGGGGTCCCTGGCAGTGAGACAGTTATTACACTATCGGCGGCACCCTGCAGGTTGTTGTACAACAGTTAACTACTTGTGGGTGAGTGTCTGTGGGAACACAGGTGGGGTGGGGCTGAGAGGGGAGGATCTTAGAATAGATTGCATTTTTTTTTTTTTTTTTGTGTGTGATCCAAAAGGATGGATCGCATAAACAGCTGGTTTGCTTGGCAAAGTGTGATGTGATACTGGCTATTTAATACCCTACGGTATGAAATTCCCTTTAACCTACAGCACTCCTTTACTACTTTTAAAATATCAGACATGGTTTTGTTTAAAAGTGCCTAAAGTCATGGTATCCATTACTTCCCTGTCAAAGGCAGAGCCCCTGTCCAAGGTATGGGGCTGTTTATTACGGACTTGTCTTTCAGTGTGAAAAACTATGGAGAGAATTGCTAAGGTTGGTGTGCCCTGGAGTCAGTGATGTGCTGCATATGTGCGACTCCCACCTGCTGTTAATCCATGACTTTGATGTGCTGCGTATCTATGAACCCTACCCCTGTTAATCCATGACTGATGTGCTGCGTATGTATGAACCCTACCTGCTGTTAATCCATGACTTTGCTTTTTGCCTTACCTAGGGAGAGTCGAAACGGATAACTCTGGTCCTGCAGCAGCCTCAGCAAGGGGGCCAGCAGGGACAGCGCCATGTTGTGCTTGGAAACTTCCCAGGGAAGATCGTGCTTCAGGGCAACCAGCTAGCTGCACTGACACAGGCCAAGAATGCCCAGGGCCAACCAGCCAAGGTAGTGACAATCCAGCTGCAGGTCCAGAACCCTCAACAGAAGTTCCAGATCGTCCAGCAACCTGTGACAACAACGGCCTCTGGTCAGCAGATGGTACAGACCCAGGTGGTGGGGCAGGCTCAGGGACAGCGCCTCTCTGTACCTCTCAAACTAGTCTTACAACCTCGGGTAAGAGTAATAACATTATAACCCACTACTGTATTAGCATAGTACCATTGATACACTAACCAAGTATCATCAGGGGTTAACAGATCTTAGATTTAAGTACATGTCCAGGACATACAGTACTACAGAAAGTGTAAGTTCCAGTGCTCTAGTTGGTAGCCCAGTGACGAATGGTAATAATTGAGAAAAAAATTACTAATACAATAAATTGTGGGAAATAGCATGTTTCTGTAATGTGGCACGCTCATTTTAACTTTTTTGTCCCTTCCCTTCTCTCGTTAAAGCAGAACTGAAATGAAAAATGTATTTTTCAGAAAATCAGTATTAGCTACATTTAATAAAAATATTAGCATACAACCTGTCAGATTTACTTTTCTGGGTATCCCCTATGCAGCGCACCATGGCCCCAAAAAAATGTTCTCGATCCTAACCTGCCATCCTAATCCTTGCCAGGTCTGCAGTGTGACTTCTAAGCCAAAGCAGCTTTTTGGTTTTGTACTGTGTAGATAATAGGGCGAAGCAACCCAGCTGCAGCACCCGATCCCTGTTCCGCTGGGCACGTACTCTGTTTATCGGTGCAGTACTTCTATGGTCACCCAACTAGCCAGTGACCTTACCTCCTGGAGGAGTGTGTCCTGTGGGATACTCACTCCTCCTCCTCCCACTGGCTGGCCCCCTTGACGATCCTGGCATTCCTGACTCTATGTTGCTGAGGTCATTAGTGGTAGCTGTACCACTGTCCCAACAGGCTGGCCGAACATTGTTTTTATATAATTTAAAGGAAAAACTGCTGGAATCAATGTGAGGTAATGACGAATCAAGCCTTAGAGCTGGGAATGATTCAGTTTTACTCTCTTTGGTTTGTTTCTTCAGAAACTGCTTTCTTCTGGCTGGATGAAAATGCTGGCCTCATTTTGAATGCTGCAATTCCGGCCGGGTACTCTGTGATACACCGGTCGAGATTGGATCACCGTTTTAAGACAGAGTTGGGTCTCACTAGTGTATCAGTTGAGGAGGCCGAATCATCCGAGTGTACTGTGTTGACTGGTGTAGGTTGCAGGTTAGCCCTCATCTACCGTCCACCCGGGGACGAGTCGCGATTCCTGCAGGAAGTGGCAGATTTTGTCGCCGACATGGCATTGGAGTCGCCCAGATTGATGGTGCTGGGTGACTTCAGTGCCTAGGTCGAAGACGAACTCTCGCAGTTTGGACAACACTTTCTCCAGCTCATGACATCTCTGGGCCTTACACAGGTTGTTACCTCTGCCACCCATAAGCATGATCACTCTCTTGATTTGGTTATCCTCCTGGGGATCGAGGCCTCCGATTTTGTGGTAGAACCTGTCAGTTGGTCTGATCATTACACTGTGAGGTTCAATTTTTGCACCCCCCTTCGAAGGCCTGCCCCTGTGGAGATGGCCAGTTACTGCCCTTTACGGGAGGTGAGCCCTGGAGGCCTAACGGCGGTGATGGCTCTCTTGGAGTTTCCTGTGGCTAGCTAGAGTCCAGAGACTTTAGTTGTGGCCTATAATAGGGCCATTTCTGTAGCCCTGGACTCGATTGCTACCGTCGTGTTCATCCTTTCCCCCTTCGCCCTCGGACCTCTTGGTTCGATGGGTCTCTGAGGGAATTGCGGTGAGTAGGACGTAGGTTAGAGCGGTGTTGGTGGAAATCTGCCCTGGAGGCCAACAACCTTAGATTGGTTGAGCACTATCAGACTTGCCAATCAGTGATCTCTCGTAAGAAGGCAGAATTCCTGTCTGGGGAGATCGCTGCCGCTCAGAACCGACCAGCTCAGCTCTTCCGAACTGTCGACAGGTTGTGCAACCCAACCTTTCTGCAGCTCTGAAGGCCTTTTTCACAAGTGGAGTGCAATGAACTTGCTCGGTTCTTTGCGGATAAGGTGGCCGACGACAGGTCAGAAATTCTTTCGACTCGCTCTATGGGGGCTGCTGCTGATCGGTGCTTATTCATCTCACCTTGGGCTTCCTGGAGTACCTTTGCCATGCCGAACTTGTGGATGTCATGCAGATTGTTCAGGGTATGCGCCCTACGTGTTGTAGTTTGGATCCAGGCTCAACTTCCTTAATTATGGGTTGTTGGGATAGAATCGGTCCGGTCCTGGCACAGATAGTCCAGTGCTCCCTAGAATCTGGCGAGTTTCCAAGCTCCCTGAAGGAGATGGTGGTAATCCCCCTCCTAAAGAAAGCTTCTTTGGACCCAGACTCTCCTGCAAACTACAGACCAATCTCAAACTTTCCTTTTATAGGGAAGGTGATTGAGAAAGTAGTAGCAGAACATCTACGAACCTCTCCAGTCCGATTTTTGAAAGAGGCATAGTACTGAGACGGCACTGGTTCAGGTGCTCAATGATCTCCTGATGGCAAGAGACTGGAGAAGCCTTTCTATCTTGGTGCTGCTCGATCTCTCCTTAGCCTTTGACACTGTAGACCATGGGGTGCTACTTGGACATCTGGGATCCATCTGTGGACTGTTGGGTACGGTCCTTCAATGGTTTACATCGTTACTCACAGGCAGGAGTCAGAGTGTGGTGTCTGGGATTTTTTCCTTGGACCCATTCTCCCTGCCATGTAGGGTACCCCAGGGTTCAGTGCTGCCCCCCATGTTTGCAGTGTATATGCTGCCCCTCGGAGACATTGTAAGATTGTATGGGCTGAGGTTTCACTGCTATGCTGATGATACCTAGCTCTACCTGTCTTTTGTCCCTGACCAGGATAGAGCCATCTCGGTATTTAATACCTGCCTTGCTGAAATCCAGGTCTGGATGAACTCGAGCTGGTTAAAGTGGAACACCGGAAAGATGGAGGTGATGGTTGTGGACCCGGGTCGCCGGATAGAGGGGTTGTGGGCTTATCAGCCCTCTGAACTTTTTCTTGGGGGCTCTCAGATCCTATACTCTGAATGGATGCATAAGCTGGGGGTTGTGCTTGATGACTGGCTGACCTTACGAGTTCAGGTGTCGGCCGTCGTCAAGACCTCCTTTTATCATCTTAGAAATATCTCCAGGATTAAGCACCTGGTTCCGTCCGGGGACTTGCTTACATTGGTCCATGGTTTTGCGATCTCGTGCCTTGATTATTGCAACTCCCTGTACTTGGAGCTTTCTGGGGTTGATATCCGCCGCCTACAGCTCATGCAGCATGCAGCAGCACGATTGCTGACTGGGGTTTCCTGAGCATTTCATATTACCCCTGTGCTGCGCGATCTGCACTGGCTGCCGATTAGGTGTCGGATCACCTTTAAATTTGGTTTACTGACTTATAAAGCCCTACATGGACTGGGCCCCGACTAATTGAAAGAGCTTCTGGTGCCTTACCGCCCAGTGTGACAGTTGCGTTCGGCTGACGAGGGGTTGCTGGAGATTCCAAAGGTGTCTTTGAAATCTTCTGGGGCCCCAACCCTTTGGAATTCTCTACCTCGTCGGCTTCGGGAGTGCACGACCGTGGAGGGGTTCAGACAGGCGCTTAAAACCTTTTTATGGTGCCATGCTTTTGGTGGCTCTGAATAATTTGGATCCTCTGTTTTATCTTACTGTTATGTTTATTGTTTTTATCATGATTGTTCTTATCTTTTTGTAAAGTGCCTTGATAATTGAAAGGCACTTGTGTGAAATAAAATTTATTTTTTCTGATTTTTTGCTCCCCCGGCACCACAAAGTAAATTTATCTTTTCATTAATTCCTTTTCTTTTCTTTCTTGTTTCTGCAAGCATTGAACTGCTGCTTAGTAATAACGCTCACCTCTTGGGCCAGGCCCCCTCTTGAATCAGCATTGACAGTTCTCCTTGCTTGCCTCTCCGATGTTGACCATGTCCTATTTGTTTGCTGTACATTTTTTTTTTTTTTTTTTTTAACTATTATTGCAGGATCTTGGACTGATAAACTGACAGGATTTTTTTCTCTAAGCTGTCTGCAGGCCAGGCCGTTCTGCATGACTTTTTTCTTAAATTTATTTCTCATGTAGGTGGGAACCCTCCAATGCTACAGTGCTGCTTACATACGCATGTTCCACATAGAATCGCTCTCCTTCTTGCACCACTCACTACAACACAGGCACAGCATAATGTGAATACAGTTTACATTCACACTCTGGCAGTCTTCCCAGAGACAACTGAGTCATCGGAAGCCTTCAAGCTAAGCACCTCCCAACCACCTAGGTGGTATATCCTCCAGCTTCGCCCCATGATGTCAGATCTTCCTTTGCTTTGGAAGGGACAGGTCTTCTCCTTCGCAGCTCTGCATTGTTCAAGGAAAACAAAATGGTAACATTAAATGCGTGCTGAAAATAGAAAATAGAGTTAAAAATCGATGTTTCGACCTAACTTTGCTTTTTTTTCTCTCTAGATATTTCCTGAAGAGCAGCTAAGGTAGACAGTGTTGATTTTTGACTCTATTTTCAGCATGCATTTAATATTACCATTTTGCTTTGCTTTCAGGCCACATGCTGATGCAGCACCTTGTTTTTGTTTTTACATAACGTTCAAGGAGTTAAAGTGTTTCTTTGGCAGATCTTCAATTTTTCAAGTCAGTATTGCATATAAAGTTACTCCTCAAGTCTCCTGGTGCCATGTTGTGATCAAAGAGAAAGAAACTAGGATTTAAGTTCTGCAGCCATGTAGGCAGAAAATGTCGGCCATGGACCTGTAAGACATATGCGTATACTACCGGGACAATTGACACAACATTGAGGGATGTAATTTGTTCCAGGCCATGCTGCCATCGTCCATCTAAGACACGAAGGCACGATTGACCCTATGTTGGCCGAAAGGCCACTAAAAGGTCTTGACAGCAACCAGACTGGCTGCTTAGCTTTCGGTCATGGAAGAGGCGGCAGCGGCTGTGATGAATTCTTATCTGTCTTGGCGCTGCTCTCGGCTGGAGCTAGTGTTGGAGGTACATTCTCTGAATTAATAAAAGTGTCTAGTCCTCCAGATCTTTGGGGAGGGCCCTTCTCACTGCAGCAGGAATCACGAGAGACACCATCAGTCGTGGGATTGGAAAGGATCACACTCTCCCCGCTCCTTTGACTCCCCCGACTGCTCGTCCTTGGTCGAGCTCCTTGTGGTCGAAGGTATGGTCAAGGGCCCCATGGTAACCCCAGCGAGTGCATCGACCTCGACTTCGGTCGAACAGTTGGTTGAGAGTCCTTGAGCCAGTCGACTGGTAGTTTGAGGAGATCGAGGAGTTGATCTTCCAAACCTTGGTTCTTCCGGTCCTCACTGAGGAGAGATGTGGTCCAGTCTGCGACATGGGCCAAGTTGCCTCAGGAGTGGCGTCCACCACTGATCATGCCTTTTGAAGCCTCTAGTGCTGAATCTGCCAAGGCTGGTGGTTTATATGAACCCCTGGGAGAACACCCATCAACGTTGACCCTCAGGTCAGCGGTTGTGGTCAAGGTGTCACCGTCAGCGCTCCTCAACCTCCTTGGGTGAGGAGCGGCATAGATGAAAAATGCGTCGCTGCTCTGAGGAGCTCCTCTGGCAGCAGTGGTCTACGATGGGAGGGGGTAGTGGTAGGGCTTTGCCGCATGGACCGTCGGTCCCTTGGCCTGTGCTGGTCTTTCCCACACTAGTCCATGCTTCTCGGTAGTACCCCCATGTCTGTTCTCCACCCCTTCAGATGGAGCCACCACCACCGCAGCCCCTATAAACTGAGGAAAAGATAGCCAACTCAGTTAAGAAAGGAGATAAAACCTTTTATAGATATATCAGGGAGCGTAGAAAGACAAAGGGAGGGATAGTGAGGCTGAATAGAATGGATGGTGGGTGGGCAGAGAGGCACAGTGAAAAAGCAGGGATACTGAATGAATACTTCTGTTCAGTATTCACAGAACAGGAGGTGGGGGAGGTGCCTAATCCAATTAACAGAAGCACTCTGGATGGGGGGGTCGATCCCAGTCCTTTCACAGAAGAAAGGGTTCTGAAAGAACTCCTAAAACTGAAGGTGGACAAAGCAATGGGGCCAAATGGAATTCACTCCAGAATTCTAAAAGAATTAAGCAGAGAACTAGTGACACCATTGACTACCCTTTTTAA
This sequence comes from Neoceratodus forsteri, assembly GCA_016271365.2. Lineage (NCBI taxonomy): Eukaryota > Metazoa > Chordata > Ceratodontiformes > Ceratodontidae > Neoceratodus > Neoceratodus forsteri. Next base: position 210,301,915 of record JADMNL010000022.1, on the reverse strand, counting down.
CAAATCATGGGAGGATGGTGTGGTACCTGAGGACTGGAGGAAGGCAGATGTAATTCCGCTTCACAAAAGTGGGACCAGGACAGAGGCAGGAAACTACAGACCTCCCTTCACAAAAGAAAGGGTCCTACAAGAGCTTGCTAAGCTCAGGGTGGATAAGGCAATGGGACCTGATGGCATACATCCCAGGGTACTTAAGGAGCTAAAGGAGGAACTAGCAGAGCCTTTAGCAGAATTGTTTAGTGAGTCTCTGAGCACAGGAGAGGTCCCAGAAGACTGGAGAAGGGCTCATGTGATCCCACTCCACAAGAGTGTGGCAGGGAGGAGGCGGGGAACTACAGACCGGTCAGTCTTACCTCAGTAGTGGGCAAGATTATGGAGGCACTCCTTAAGGAAAGGATAGTGCAACACCTGGAATCCAGGGGACAGGATCCAAGACAGCATGGGTTTACAAAGGAAGGTCCTGTCAAACTAATCTCATAGATTTCTTTGACTGGGTAACCAGAGTGGTGGACCAAGGGGAAGCAGTTGATGTCGCCTACCTTGACTTCAGCAAAGCTTTTGACACTGTTCCACATAGAAGATTGATAATCAAGCTAGGTAGGCCCAGGGTATCGTAGTTGGTCAACTGGGTGGCAAACTGGTTGACTGGCAGAAAACAGAGAGTGGTGGTAAATGGTATACAGTCAGAAGAGATGCAAGTCACAAGTGGGTACCTTAGGATCAGTCCTGGGCCAGTCCTATTCAACATCTTCATTAGTGACCTCAGATGGACTAGAGGGTAAGGCTTGTCTGTTTGCAGATGACACCAAGATATGCAACAGAGTAGATGATCCAGATGGGGTGGGCAGAATGAGAAGAGATCTGGATAAACTAGCAGAATGGTCAGAAGAGTGGCAACTGGGATTTAATGCAAAGAAGTGCAAATCATGCACATAGGGAAGAGAAACCCTGAAGCCACTTATAGGCTGGGAGGGAGTTGCTAGCAGTCACAAAGGAAGAAAGAGACTTGGGCATCATCATCACTGATGACCTAAAATCATCCAAGCAGACCTCTAAAGCAGTAGGTAAGGCTAGGGTGTTAGGGTATTAGTAGGGGGTATCATAGTCGAAGAGGGAGGTAATAATCCTCTGTACAAGACATTGGTTAGGGCCCCATCTGGAGTACTGCGGCAGTATTGGAGGCCACACCTTCACAAGGACATTAATCAAATTGAGGCAGTCCAGAGAAGGCAACCAAAATGGGTGCAGGGACTGCATCAGAAGACATATGAGGACAGATTAACGGAGCTCAATATGTATACCCTTGAGCAAAGGAGGGAGAGAGGTGATATGATCGAGACATTTAAACACCTTAAGGGCATAAACAAGGTGAAAGAGTCTAACATGTTTAAATATAAGAAAATAGCAGGACAAGAGGACACAGCATGAGATTAGAGGAGGCCGATTAAGGGGAATGTGAGGAAATTCTTTTCACAGAAAGGGTGGTAGATGCATGGAATGGCTTACCACAAGAAGTGGTGGCTATGAATACAGTGCAGGGCTTCAAACAGGCATCGGATAGGCATAAGGGAGCAATACAAATGACTATGAATAGATAGGTCACTGACAGAGCAAAGGCCGATGGCACATTTATAAGGTAGAAAAAGAAATGGGCAGACTGGATGGGCCTTGCGGTCCTTATCTGCCGTCAACTTCTATGTTTCTATGTTCTATAGACCTGTCAGTTTGACCTCTGTGGTAGGGAAAGTGATGTAATCACTTCTGAAGGAAGGAATTGAGTACCTAGAGGCCATTGGGGCACGGGACCCAAGGCAGCATGGATTCACAGCGGGAAGGTCATGTCAGATGAATCTAATTGATTTCTTTGACTGGGTGACCAAAGTAGTAGACCAGGAAGGGGCTGTGGACATGGCCTACCTAGACTTTAGCAAGGCATTTGACACAGTCCCACACAAAAGATTAATAGTCAAATTAACCAGCCTGGGAGTGGGTCCCAGGGTGGTAGCTTGGGTAAAACATTGGCTGGACAACAGGACACAGAAAGTAATTGTAAATGGAGTCCACTCTGAAGAAAGAGTGGTTACTAGTGGGGTACCGCAGGGTTCAGTACTGGGTCCAGTCCTTTTTAATGTATTTAAGTGACATTGCAGAGGGACTGGAAGGAAAAGTATGCCTCTTTGCAGATGACACAAAGATCTGCAACAGGGTTGATGCACAAGGAGGCGTGGAAAGGATGAGAAGGGACTTGGCAAGGTTGGAGGAATGGTCAGAAGTAGGGCAGCTTGATTCAGTGCAAAGAAGTGCAAAATAATGCACCTGGGAAACAAAACCAGGGAAGATTGCACAATTGGGGGTAGTAACAACAACAAAATGGAAAGGGACCTGGGGGTAATCATATCAGATGACCTTAAGGTTGGCAAGCAATGTGAGAAGGCGGTAGGGAGGGCTGGGGATACTGGGATGTATAGGGAGAGGCATCACCAGCAGAAAACAGGAAGTTGTTATCCCCCTGTACAGACAGTTTGTGAGACCCCATCTGGAGTACTGCATCCAGTTCTGGAGACCCCATCTCCGCAAGGACATAGACAGGATGGAGGCAGTTCAGAGGAGGGCAACTAAAATGGTGCAGGGTCTGCAAGAGAAGCCATACAAGGAGAGACTAAAGGAGCTTAATATTTATACCCTTGAGGAAAGGAGGGAGAGGGGGGACATGATAGAAATGTTTAAGTACCTCAGTGGAATCAACAAAGTCCAAGACGGTAACATCTTTCAGAAAGATGTGCAAGAACAAGGGGATACAATTTGAAGATAGAGGGGGGGACGACTCAGGGGCAATGTGAGGAAGTATTTTTTCACAGAGAGGGTGGTGGATGTATGGAACAGCCTTCCTGAGGAGGTTGCTGGGTCTAAAACTGTGGGAGAATTCAAGAATAAATGGGACAGACATGAGGCAATTTTTGGTGGGGGGTAGGAAGAAATAGGCTGTTGGTTAAATAGAATCTGCAGCTTATCCTCTAGGTAGGGAAATGGGTAGACTAGGTGGGCCAAGCGGTCCTTATCTGCTGTCAGTCTATTTTTCTATGTTTCTATGAGTTCTATCCAAGGAGTCTCCCTCAGCAGCTTGCTTGCCAGACTGGATCTCGGTGAAGATCATCCAGACTGTGGAAACCATGTTGGTCCATGGTGGCAAAAAGTTGAGGGCTGTTTTAGAAGAATCCTCTAACTCCGAAGAATTTTCCAGCTCTGAAGACGAGTTATCCATGGCCTTGACCAGGATTCATGTCCAGCTAGGAATTGGTCAAGGAGTTACATCAGCTGGTGTCCTTGGGGGCTTTGATCGACTCATCTCGGCGGTCCATGCATGTGCCTTTAGAGCCAGTACAGAAGTGGGTCAAGTACTACATTACTGAAATACTGTACAAGGAGGATTCCTGGGGGTTACCTTTAATGTGACTTAGGCCGTCTTGGGATCAGCCCTCAAGCTTTAGCAGCATCCTGTCCAGCACCTTTTCGCTGTATGGTTCACAAGTATTCAGTTCCATTGTGCTCCCTTTTTGGTTTTTCCAACCACCCCTGTTCTGAGGGCTTGGTTTTGGACTCTGCCTTCCATCAATCGGAGAACCACAAGGATAATTTTCTTTCTGTGGACCTAAAGTGTTAAATCAACTAGTACAGTAGGATGTTGATTGTCTGTAAAATATCCAGTGTTTAAATGAAATTCAAGTAAGAGTTTATGGTCACCTTCTGTATGTAATTGCGTTAATGTTGTTTAAACTGTATGTTGTGAATTACTTGATTCATGTAGTTGCTCTGGCAGATGTATTTTATTTTATTTGTTTTTATGCAATGTTCTTATTCCCATTGTTGTACCAGTCCCTCAGGCATTGCAGAGAACAGATCATTTTGATCCACAGTAAACTTTCCTGACTAAATGGAAATAAATAAATAACATGGATAGGCCTCTGGTCGCAGGCCAAGAAGATTGACCATGCAGCTAAAAAGGTGTATGCTGCTGTGGTGTTGGATCTCTTTCAGGCCAGCTTTGCCATCGTGATCAATTTGCTGGCTAAGCACTGGCTCCAGATGACTTTGGACATGGGCATCTCCTTTGTCGTGCCATGGCAGCGTCTGTCGCCGTGCATCATAGGGCCTAGCTGAGACTTCCCCCTTTACTACAGATACTCTGCATAAGCTGGTCAATGTTCCCTTCTTGGGCACCAACCTCTTTGGCACTGGGATGGTATGGCATCACAAGCAGATTGAGAAGTCCAATGCCACCCTTGATTCTGTGGCTTTTTTCCCCCATAAGGTCCAGAAACCTAAAAGAAGGCTTTTCATTATTGGTTCTTTCAGCCACAACAGGGGCAGGTTCAACACTGGTGTCCGAAAGCCATGTTAGACAGGGGCAAAGGGGTAGGTAGAGGTTGTGATGCCTGCTAGGCCCCCCTCCAGGGCTGCACAGTGATGGGTTGCAGGGTGTCATTACCTCCTGCTGTCCAGTCCCTGTCCCAGCTCCTGGTCACTGGACTGTTGCACTACTTCTTACCATAGTGGTCTGCCATTGCCTCTGACAGGTGGGTGGTAGAGGTGGTGGGCAAAGGGTTGTCTCTGGGTTTTGAGGCTCTCCCACTGTACTGGTGCTGTGCTCCTCAGGAGTCCAGGGTGTCGGAAGAGCATGTTGCCTGTGCTGCGAGCTGACATCGCTTAGCTTCTAGAACATTGGGCGATATCCTATGTTCCAGATGCACTGACTACACGGATTTGTGTCCAGGTGCTTCCTGATTCTGAAACAGATGGGGGGCCAGGCACCCATAGTGGATCTGCACAATCTGAATCGGTTTGTGTGAAAGCGCAAGTTTGGATAGTCATTCTGAATCTGATCATTTTCATTCTGGAGAAGGTATGTTGTTCTGTTCCTTTGACCTCCAGAATGTGTTTTTCCACTTCCTGGTCTGTCACATTTCTGGTATCTTTTGTTCCTTGCAGAGGGGATCCTGTGCTAGTTCCAGGTCATGCCCTTCGGCCTCTTGTCCGTGTGCTGGGTCTACATCAGGTACATGACAGTGGTGGCAGCATTCCTGCAGTGCACAGGTGTCTGGGTCTATCCTTCCCTGGACCACTGGCTGATAGCTAGGTCATCCAAAGAGGCTGTAGAGAGGTCCAGAGATTTGGCCTTCGAGAGCTGTCCAGGCTTGGGCCTTCTCATCAACCCTGCTTAGTCCAAGCTGGTCCCCTTACAGGTGATCAAGCTCATCAGGGCAGAACTAGACTCGCTGCAAGCCAAGGCCTGTCTCCCTGCAGACCAGGCATTGGATCTTGTCACCCATGCCTGTTAATTTCAGTCTGGGCTCTCTCACTCTGCCCGGGTCTTCCTGTGACTTCTGGGAGGTACTTGGCTTACTCCACCAGTGTGATCTGTTAGGCATGCTGGTGGATCTGCCACCTGCAGAGGAAGATGGGCTGACATTGGTCTCTGTGGCTAGGTGACTTGGAACCAGCCACCTGTAGTGACCCAACCAGTGTGGGATGTCATTCATTGGTGGCTGGATGCACAGCATCTGGAGAAGGTAAACCCATTTGTTTGCCCAGCACCAACCATCATGTTCATGATGGACGTATCCCAAGTAGGGTGGGGAGCACCCCTGAGAGATCAGAGCCCACAGGTTCTGGTCCCCTCTAGTGTCCGGTCACCACATCAGCCTGCCTTAGCTCCATGCAGTGCATCTGGCTCTGACGGAGTTTGCTACTTTGATCTGGGATCACATCGTACAGGTCCAGACGGACAACATGACGACCATGTAATACCTCAACAGGCAGGGTGGGATGAACTCCCTTCCATTGTGTCCAGAGGCTCCCTGCACCTGGACGCCTCATACGCAACCTGGGTGCAGACCTGGAGGAGATCCATGTTGTGGGAGAGAACAGTTGATTGGCAGACTCTTGTGGTTGGGTCGGAGAGACATTGCACTAGTGGTTCCTTCATCAGGAGGTGGTAGAACACTTGTTCTAAAAAGTCCACAAGTTGGCCCCCTGGGTATGCTTGATAATTGAAACTCAACAGGTTGAAGAATGGGGGCTTTACTTTGCAAAGTTCAGAGGCACAACATGAGAAAACAGCCACTCCAAAGTTAATAATTTACTTTTTATTTAATCGGTGCCACTTTTTAATTTAATCGATGGCCTCTAGTCAAACACCCAATGTTTTGCCTGATCTAGGCTTCATAAGGAGAGTGCTAGTACACGCTGAGCCACGTGCTGTGAGCCAGGAGCTCCTTCATATAACTAAATACACATAAAGATACATAACTGTTCAAGACTGCTGTTTAAGAATCTGTAGATTCACCAAGTGGTGGTATCAGCGCTTCAGTTGAGCACCCCTGCAGTTGTGTTTTATGCAGCACTGTTGGTACTGGCGCTTCAGCTCAGCACACTTGCATCTGTGTTTTAGTCAGCACTGTTGAAAAGTACAAAGAGACTATGAATAGAAAAGTATTGCAGAGCCACCTCTGTTGATGAAGCCTTCAACAGGCAAAATGTTGGTTGTTTGATCGGTGACCATGATTGAAATAAAAACTGACTGTTTTCTCGTGACTTATTCAGTAGTAGATTTTATTTCTTTATGGTGGCCTTCCCCGAGGCTCCATCGTAATAGACAGTAATAGTAAACATATTATACAAGAATTGTATTAAAAGAGAGATTTAAATATAAACAGGTAGACTACTTGTTCTCACAATGGGTCGCCTCTCTGGTGGTCCTGTTTGCCTCATGGGAGAATCGAAAACCAAGACTGTTTTTATGCTGGCCCCTCACAGTCTGGGACACTGTTGGGGGAGATGCCTTTGCATGACCCTGGGCCCCAGGCCTCCTGTATGCTTTCCCCTCGACTCACAAGGTCATGGTTAAGGTCCAGAATGACAAGGCAGAATGATTCCTACAGCCCCAGACTGGCCCAGGCATTTCTGGTATACAGATCTCCTCTGCCTCAGCAGCAGGACTGCATGGAGGTTGTCACTCCACCCAGATCTGTTGTTTGGACAATGAGGGGAAGGTCCTGCACCTGGACTTTTCAATCCTTGCACCGCTCATCCTGGTTCCTGAGTGGTTAGACTTGCACGCTCAGGGCCTTTTGGAAGACCTCAACATTGCAGAGGTGTCCCATAAGGAATCTACTTATAGATGCTTTTCATTTAAATGGAAGAGGTTCTCTATCTGGTGCCAGGGTAAGCAGCTTGATCCCCCTTATTTGCCCCATGGTGAGCCTCCTCAACTATCTGTGGTCCCTCTCTGTTGGGATTGCTGGTTACAGCCCTTAAGGTGCACCTGGCAGCCATCTCTGCATACCTGACATGGGCCGATATGCAGACGGTGGCCCAGAAGAAGGTGGTAGGATGCCTTTTTGAGGCCTGGATCACTTGTCCCCTTTGGTGTGTGAACCTTCGCCTCCATGGGATCTACTGCTGGTGTTGGCAGTGTTCATGGGGCAAGCCCTTTGAGCCAGTGCTCAGGCGTGAGATGTCACATCTGTCATGGAAGACTGTCTTCCTGGTCACTGTCATGTCAGCCAGAAGGATCTGTCAGTACCAGGCGCTGTCAGTGAAGTCTTCTTACCTGGTCTTCCAGAAGGACAGGGTCGTCCTTTGGCACCCCACCCCCCTTTGAAGTTCCTCCCGAAGGTTATATCCGAGTTTCACCTTAACTCTGCACCTCTGGAGGGTGCTCTTGTATTACAAAGAGCGCACGTCTGGAGCTCAGGGTGAGGTTCGCCAGCTGTTTGTAACCTATACTGAAGCTGCATCTGGCAGACTGGCAGCAGAGTGGACAGTTGCCAGGTGAATTACATCCTGCATTGACCTCTGCTATAGGTTGGCCGTAGAGAGTCACCCAAGAGGCTAAAGGCTCATTCCTCCAGACATACTACTGCCTTTGTGGCTGTTTCCAGGGACACCCCCACTGTTGATGTATGCAGGGCTGCAATCTGGAGTAAAACACACACCTTCATCTCCCATTGCATGACTGATATAGTGAGTTGTCGGGATGCTAGTTTTGGGTCCTCTGTCCTCCAGTCGTCGTTAGCCAAATAGTAGTGCACACCTTGCCTCTCCTCCCAGAGGACTGCTAGAAGTCTTCCAGAGTGTGTATAGTGAACTGAATCCATGCTGTTAGAAATATCGATTTTTTTACTTGTAAGCATAGTTCTACTGGTGGTATACAATTTCCATCCATACAACCCACCTGACCTCCACCTGGCAAGTGCCACCCAAATCCCCGCTTCCTGCGTGCAAAGGTCTGACGTCACTGGGTGGAGTCTGAAGATATACCACGGGGGATTGTAGGAGTGGAGCCTGGAGATATACCACCTGGGTGGTAGGAGTAGCCTTAGCTTGAAGATTTCCGATTTGGCTGTCTCCAGCAGAACTTTGGATGTGAACTATACACCACTAGTAGAATTATGGTTACAGTCGAGTAACCCACATTTCTAGGGGCTTGTCTATATTTCACTATCCACACTCTGGCAGCTGCACTGCAGCGGTCTGATTTCCCAGAGTTCTTTAATTTTAAGCTTCTCCCACCACCAAAGTGGCATATACCAGACTCCACCCCCTTGATATCAGATCTTTCTTTCGCTGGAAGAACAGGTCACCTCCTTCATGGCTCTTGTTCAGAATTCAGTGTGCCATAGGTGAACTTTGTTTTTCAAAGTTTGAGTTCTTCGGATTTATTCCTCAATTTCTTCGACACCCCTCTTTAGACTTTCAGTGGAGCAGCAGAAGCTTGGAGTTCAGGTTTTGCGTTCGATGCTGGCAGAAGATGTTGGTCACTAAACAACATGGCATGTGCATATATTGCTTGGGCGGGCAGCACTATGTGGCTGGGTGTGGCCTTTGTCTTAACATACTTGAGTCCCTAGCGGACAGGAAGCTCCATCTTTCACTGGGTCGACCTTTCGAACGGGATCTGAAGGACCGCCCCAAGGCTGCAAGAAGGCCTCTGTTGTGGCCAGGTCTGCTCAGCAGCTTGTGGCCTTGGAAGTGGGAGCTGCCGTGGCTGGCACCTTCTTGGTCTTGATGCTGTTCATGGCTGGGGCTAGCAGTGGAGGGTTATTCACCAGAGGCTTCCAGGGAATGTTTGGCCCTCCAGACCCTGGGTAAGAGCCCTGCTGACTGTGGTTCCAAGCACATGTGCCGCTGTTTGCAGTCATGGGACTGGGAGAGAATGAGGTCCTCCTGGTCCCCTGACTCGCCCAACCACTCAGTGGTGGTCGAGCACCATTTGGTTGAGGGCAGGTCAAGCGCTCTTCGGTTCCCCCATTGACCCAGTTGACTTACACTCCAGTTGAGCAGGCTGTGGAAGTTGTTCTCAAGCCTATCGACCATTTGTTGGATGAGGCTGAGGAGTTGATCTTACGGACCCTAGGGCTTCCGATCCTCACTCAGAAGGACGTGGTTTGGTCGGTGTCAGTATTTGGTCCTTGGTGGAAGTAGCGTCCACCAACAGTTGAGCTTTCCACACCTGTGCTACTTAATGTGGGTAGCATAGCAAAACCAGCCGGAAGGGTGTCCTCACAGTTTATCGTCTGGTCAATGCCACGGTCGAGGTGTAGGTCAAGGTGTTTCCCACTCTCATTCCCGCTCAACCAGCAGGCACCACCATCAACGCTTGTCGATGTCCTCAGGTGAGGAGAGGTATCGTCCCACTCGTATTCCTGCTCGACCAGGAGGAGTCACCATAGATGCTTGTTGATGTCCTCGGATGTATTGTATCAAGCTATGCTGGTGCTATGAAGAGCTCCTGTGGCAACAGGGGGCCATTGCTGTGCAGGGTAGGCCTCTGCCTCTGGACCTTCTGTCACCTGTCAGCCGCCAGTGGTGCCTTTGCCGATCTATGCTACACAGGTGCTCCCTGCAACTGCTTGTTCATCTATTCAGGTGGAGACACCACCACTGTAGATGAAGATGAGCGTTTTGACAAAGGAGACCTATTCAGCGACTAACTTGCCATACTGGTTGTTGGTGGCGATCACGCCAGGAGAGGGATACCCAGGTGGTTCTTGGCAAGAAATGTTCAAGGGCCGTGTTCGAAGAGTCCTCAGACCTAGAGTCCATGACTTCCTCTGGGACTCTCCTCCTCAGCTGAATATCGGTTGGAGTTGTCCACCGAGTATGGCCTGTTGTCCTTCGGTATGCTTCTCCACTTAATATCGTTGTCCATGTTAGTTCCGCTAGAGCCAGTCCAAAAAAAAAGGGCTGTGTACTCCTTTACGAACATCCTGGATAGGGATGAATCCAAGGGGATTGCCTTTCCCATGCTGAAGTCATTTGGGACTGGCCCTGGAGCTTTGGCAGTATCTAGCATCCCGCCTGGCACCCTCTACCCATATAGTCCACAATTATGTGGTCCCTACTTGGTCCCTTTTTGGGTTCTTGTACCACTCCTCTGTGGAGAGGTTGGTAGCTGATTTGGTGTTCCACAAGTACAGACACCAGTGGGATGCGAACAAGCTTCAGGACTAGGAGTCCCGTAAGTGTGGCCTTGTTGCTAAAAAGGCGTCCTTGGGTCTCTGTCAGATTACGTATACCATGATGATGGCCAATTTTGGTCTTTCCCTGATGGGAGTTTTTGATTCCATCCTGCCTCATCTTCCAGCTGATCAGCATTGGCAGTCATGAAGATCAAGGTCAATCGCTAGCTAAACACCATCTCCAGACTGCTTTGGACATGGGCAATTTATGTTCCTGTGCCATGGCAGCAGTCATCTCTATGCATTGCAGGGCCTGGTTGCGTATGTCCACCTTCACAGCAGACACCTAGCATAAGTGGGCCAGTGTCCCCTTCTTGAGCACTGACCTATTTGGCCCTGGGGTGAAAGGATGTCTTACCTGATTACCATCCTGGATTCTGTTGCATCATCCCAGAAGGACAAATAAAACAAGCCTAAGACACAGCATTCCAATATCTGTCCTTTCAGCCACAGCCTCCTCCAGGGGTAGTACCAGGCATGGCACCCCAAGCCCAGGGGCCAGGGTCCTTGACCAACAAAAAAAAAAAGGTGGGGGGCAGGGGTGGTGCTGCCCCTGCAAAAGTTGCCCATTGACGGGTTGGGGGTGTCATCTTTCCACCCTTCCTGTCCCTGTCTGCACTCCCTGTAAGATGTCAGGTACATCACTTCTTGCCACATAGATCCGCTATTACAGTGGACAAGTGAGTGCTGGACATAGTGGGCAACAGGTTGCCTCTGGACTTCAAGGCTCTCCTGCATTAGTCTCCATGTGCCTTGGGAGTCCATGGTGTTTCGGGACATGCTGTCCATCTTTCAAGAGGACTTTGCTGAACTTCTTGCAAAACGGGCACTAGCCCCTGTCCTGGACACCCTGGCCAGTTAGGGTTGCGTGTCCAGGGTACTTCCTGGTCCTGAAACAGTCTGGGGGCTGGTGCCACTTACTGGATCTGCATGATTAGAACCAGTTCATACAGAAGCATAGGTCTGGAATAGTTGCTCTGAATCACATTATTCCGTTGCTGGAGTAGAACACGTGGGGGTTGCTGTCTAGACCCCCAGGATGTGTTGTTCTACATCCCAGTCCGTCCCGCCTCCGATTTTTGTGCGGAAGGGGTACAGTATCCCTTCCAGGTCATGTCCTTCGGACACTTCTCAGCACCAAGGATCTTCAACAAGTGCATAGCAGCAGTGGCAACATACCTGCTGCGTCTAGATGTCAATGTGTACCCGTACCTGGTTGACTGGCTGTTAGCAGGTTCATCCAGAGAAACCATGGAGAGGTCCAGAGATCTGACTCTCCAGACTTGCCGAGACTTGAACCTGTTGGTCAACCTAGACAAGTCTAAACTGGTACCTATGCAGGTGATCAAGTTCATTGGGGCAGAACTGGATGCCTTTCCCATGTGCCGGGAGACAGACCGCATCTGGACCCTTATGCACAGTCTTGGTGCAGATCTTCTGGTAGTTCATGTCTTGGGAGAGAGCAGTCAGCTGGTGGACACTCTCAGCAGACTAGGAGAGAGGATGCGTGTGTGGTCTCTAAATCAGAAGGTCGTGAACCAGCTGTTCTTCCAGTGGGGCACTCCAGTGGTGGATGTGTTGACCTCCTGGGAGAATGCCAAACTAAGACTGTTCTGTGCCCGCCCCTCACAGTGTGGGACAATTTTGAGGATGTCTGAGTGGGGCCCTGGACCCTAGGCTTCATGTACACCTTGCCTCCATTCCCCTTGGTCCACGAGGTAGTGTCATCGAAGCACAGGTCAGGAAGCATAGGAAAAACCAAGAACAGTTTCAAAATTCGCAAATAGCTTTTAATTTTTATCAATAACAGCAAAATAAAAATGTGTTCAGTATAACTATATTTACAAAGGTGTTTCTTCTCAGTTTCAAATCTCAGTCTCTCTCTCTCACAAAACATTGCTGCTCTTTTTATAATAAGTCTTTGCAGGGAGCTCATTAAGGAGACAGTGTTTTTTCACAGAATGTTGTTGTCAGTTTCCAATGTTCTTGCAAGTGCAGCAAAAAGAACATAATGACCCAGAACTGATCTCTTGTTGACAGCTCTGTAAAGTTTGCACACCAGCATCTCTGTTGAACCCCTTGAGTTCCAAATAGTTTTCTTGCAGTCATTTCAATGGTATAACTATATACAGCTTTAAACAAAGGGAACCCAATATCAGTGACATTTCCACATAAAGAGTCGTTATATATTTTTATACCTGCAGATATGCAAGGGGGAAGAAAAGACAGAACAGCAAGTGAAGGCAGAGAGATAGCGAGAGGCGAAGAATTGTGAAACTGTCGGAGTGATCAGTTCCTAGGTCTCGCAAGAAAATTTGGTTGCGCAACCAGACAGAAAAGAGACAGAAAAAGAGAGGACAGAACAGATCCTTGCGCTTAAACTTTCTGTATGACTAATGGGGCAGGGCCTTATTCAACCCTGTCGCAGGTAGTGGTCAAGATCCAGAAGGATAAGGCGTGGATGATCCTGATGGCTCCAGAATGGCCAAGGCAGTTCTGGTAGCCATATCTCCCCAACCTCAGCAGCAAATCTCTGTAGCGACTACCTCTCCACCCCGATCTACTGACCAGATATCAGGGGGATGGTCCTGCACCCAAACTTAAACTTCCTGCACCTCACAGCCTGGTTCCTCAGCGGCTAGAGTTCCAGGCCTCGGGTCTCTTGGATGATGTGCTCCACGTTCTGGAGGCCACCCGAAAGTCACTTCACTGATGCTATGTTTTTAAATGGAAGAGAGTTCCCATTTGGTGTCAGGGGAAGGAACTTGATCCCCTTGCGTGCCCTGTGACTGGCATCCTGGACTACCTCTGGTCACTCTCTCAGTTGGGACAGTGGGCGATGACCCTTAAGGTGCAGCTGGCAGACATCTCTACTTACCAGCTGTGGACTTGTAAGCGGACGGTAGCCCAGGAGATGATGATTGGGCATTTCCTCAAGGGCCTATACTGCCTGACCCCTCTGGTGTGTGAACCACCTCCATCATGGACCTATGACTGGTGTTGGATGTGCTCATGGGCAAGCCTCTCGAGCCAGTGCACAGATGTGAGATGTCACCCCTGTTGTGAAGGACTGCCTTCCTGGTGACCATTGTCACAGATCCGCTCAGCAGGTCAGGCCCTCTACTCCCAAAGTGCCAACCTCTGAGCGCAGTCTTGTGAACAGTGTAACAGACAAGGTAACCCTCTTGTCTGTTTTTGTGAGTTTGGATCAACCTTTGGTCTCAGTTCTGGAGGGATTCAAACTGTTAAGCTCTTGCTAGCTTACCCAATGCACAGGCTCAGATATATCTGTCTTCGGGGGGGGCAGATATCTGTGCCTATGGGCACCTAACCAGGTATTCAGAGATGATCCCTTTAAAACTTTAAATAAAGACCTCAGATTTAAAACTCTTCTCTTTCCAGTTTGGTACCACCATACAAGCTTATGTCTGCTGTCTGCTATAACTATAAATATTTCTTAGCAAAAGAAAGCAATTTAAAGATAGACCAGGTTTGCTCTAAAATTAGAGTTTTTACTAAAATATATAATACGTCAAACATACAATACAGAACTCTTGTATCACAAGACATACATATCTTTAAACAAAACAAGGTTTAAAACAGTGCAATTCCTACAACTATATTTAGATTTTGTCTAGCTTTCTAAATACCTGTTTTCAGTGCTCAGATGTTTCTTTCAGTGTCAGATAAAAAGTGTCTTTCTGTAATGAACAAAGAATAATCTTTACAAGCAGCATTGGCTGACCCCTTTTGGATGAAGTCATCTAGCACCTCCTCTGTCAAATATTAAAAAAATATATATTTCTATACAACCACAGGATGCAATTTCAAAGTATTAATTCTGCAACCTTAGCATAACTCAAGTTTCAAATGACACTTTCTTTGATCTCATGCTGTACCCTCCTCACACAGGCTTCATGTGAGCATTTATGACCTCTCACCTCTGTGTAATATCCTAGCTTCCATTTCTAACATCATAAACCTAGTTTATGATTTCTCTCTTAACAAAATTAACTTAAACCAATCTATAATTAACTCAGAGAAACAGGATCCTTGATTAAAGTCTTCAGGTAACACATTGTCTCTAAAAAAGAAAAACTGTGTGTGTGAACTCACGTACTGTCAGCTGTTTCTCATGGCTTTCATCTCTTAGCTGGAATCTGGGGGGGATGAGTGAGGTCATTCCTAGAGCATTTGAATTTTCAGCAGAGACATTAATACCTTTTATATTAAAAAAATATATATATAATACAGCACTCAGAACTGGCAGTCTGCATCACAACCATTATGTCAGTTAGTAGGATTGGTGAACTCTAGGCGCTTTCAGTTGTCTCTCCCTATGTGATTTTCCACAGGGACAGAGTTGTCCTTTGTCCCAACTCGAAGCTGTGTTGGATTTCATCTTAACCAGGTGATTAACTTAATGGTGTACTTCACCATTTCATCATCGAGGCTGAGCACAGGCTCCATACCCTGGACCTGTGGAGTGTGCCCTTTTAATGTAGAATGCACAGCTGGAGTTCAGTGAGGGGTTCGCCGGCTGTTTGTCACTTATGCTGAAGCTGGACCTGGCAGACTGACAGCAAAGTGGATGAATAGAAGATGGAGCATATCCTATATTGATCTTTGCTATAGGTTAACTGGTAGAAAGCCTCCTATAGGGCTTAGAGCTAATTTGAGCAAACTTACCACTGTCTCTGTGGCTGCTTCCAGGGACATCCTTATTGAGGAAATCTGCAGGGCTGCTACCTGGAAGTCGGCACTACCTCATCTGCCTGGAGTCTTGCTGAGATGCTAGTTTTGGGGCCTCAGTTCTTCAGTCTGTTTGCCATACAGTGGTGCCCGCCTTGCCCCCTCCTCCCTGATAACTGTTAGGAGTCTGCCAGACTGCTCACTTCATGCTCAGAGTAGGTGGGAGCTCTGGCAGGAGTTGCAGCACTGACTCAGACCCTCAGCTTTTCTCCAGAGCACCTGGCTCTGCCACTGCTGGGGATTGGGGCCTCCCTGTGGGACCTGCATGGCTTTGCTCTCCCCACCTGTGGGCTTTCCCTCAAGGGCACCATCTCGACCATTTAATCACTTGTTGATGGGCAAGTTGGCCAGGCTCTCCCCATGGGGAGGTCCCCTGAGCACCCTTGTCGTCCTGGCCTGGTGTTTTACAATCCCCCCCCCCCGCCTTCTCCTTTTCCTCTCTGGCATTACTGGCCCTTTGGGGTCCCTGTCCTGGGAACAGTTTAGGGCAGTGACTGGTATGCAACGTCCGTACCTTAGACCACGCCATTTTTCAGCCTGAGGTCCCTGCACCTCCACTCCCACTTCAGTTCTTCTTCAAGTTCCAGTTCCCCCTCTGAGGAAGAGGACACTTGCATCCATCTTTCCTTCCGACCATGAGTATACCAGGTACCAGTAGTTCCTTGGGGGAGATGATGAGGGAGCTTAGCCTTCACCATTTTGCCAGTTGCTACTCTGCTAACCTAGCACTGTCTGTCATTCCTTGGGGAATACTGTATAGCAGAGACTCTTCAGTCATCTCTGCAAGGCCTCGGCCTTTCACATAGGCACCCAGAGATGTTTGGTTCAATTCCTCTTCCCCTTCTCCAGCCCTGATGGATGTCCATCGCAGGTATTGTGTTCCCATGAGGTCTCCAGGTGCCATGCTACATTTCCAGTTCTGGGATTCAGCTCCTGGACACCCCTACTGGACATAGGCACCTAGTGCTTGACTATTTCCCGGACTCTTCACCACTTTCACCCCAAGTATCCCGCTTATGATGGAGACTCCGCTCACCACTGACCGTACCGGACCTTATCCCACCTACCTGCTTATCACTGTGGGTCAGTGGATGCCATGGGCAACGGTGAACCTGCGGGGTCAGTGCGCGTGCATGTGGGGTGAAGATGCAGTACGTGCTCTGGCACCTGCACCAGACTCTCTAAGAGGCGGCCACTGTTAACTGCACCACTGAGCTGCCGCTAGTTGCCAGGCAAGCAGCAGCACATGCTGTCCTTATCGCCAAAAGCGGAGAGCCATCTCTGAATGCTTAGTCGTTCTTCCCTCGTTGGGAGGAGCATCTGACCCCTCCCTGGCCCATCCATAAAAAAACAAAAGTAACCCCAATTTGATTTACCATTTTCTTTCTATCCTCCTGGCCGAAACCGTCATCCTTCTTTCTTTTCTAGTCACCGTATGCATTTCGGACAACCCCCCCCTTTTTTTTTTCCTTTTTATTAGCGGACCATCACAGTCGCAGCTTCCTGACCCGTCACCTTCTCACCTTTATTTTATTCCTATAGTAGTGAAATGAGTTTCCACTAGGGGATGTTTTTAATGCTAAATATATTTTTAACTTTTGTAATTTTAATTCTAAACAGGCTGCTTCATCTCAAGGTAATCCATCTACCATCTCGGTCATGAAGGTGGTGAACGTTGGGGAAACTGTTATGCAAGAAAGCACCGATACTGAGGATGACCGCAAGCTGGATCACCAGAAGAAGCAGGAGAAGGCAAATCGTATTGTCGCGGAAGCTATTGCTCGGGCCAGGGCGCGGGGGGAGCGAAACATCCCTCGTGTGCTGAATGAGGATGAGCTGCCACCGGTCAAAGCAGAGGATGATGAAGAGTTCTTGGGGGAGCCGAAGAAGAAAAGGAAAAAAAGCATCACCAGCTAGAAGGGAAAGGAAGAGAAAGGGAAGAAACCTAAAGCCTTGAAATTCAAGAGCAAGTCTACACCCAGGCAAGTAATGTCTTAGCCCTCCTAAAAAAGACAGGGCTTATCCTTGGCTTTTGGTTGGCATTTTGTCAGATTCCATGCAAGTAATATGGCTATGGCCTGGGAACAGATAAGGAGTGTAGAGGAATATTTTACTACCATTTTTGCATGATTTACTCACACTTTCAGATCTATATGAATTTGTTTTCAGGCCCTGCACATTTACAGTATGTGCATATTCTCAACATTGGCAGCACCAAGCGATGCTGGGTGCTGTGGATCGACGCATTGAGTGTAAGCAGTAGAGGTGGGTACAGAAAAATGACATCAGCATCAGTTGCTTTCAGTGCAGGGGATTGTGTCAGTAGTCGCTCGATGGCTGGCCAGGAGAGCTATTGCAGTATGACAAAATGTTAAAAATAGGGTCACAGCACCACACAAAAAATAAGGTCACAGGACTACACAGCAGTGGGCAAGTATCTCAAAACTCCACAGCAGTATCAGACAAAGTCCGTGGCTGCAGTTACTTAGTGGGTTTGAGAATTAATTTATAGGTAGGGACCCCAAGACAGGTCAGTGGGATGGAATTACTAAAATTCAGTGTAAATGTGATCAGGTGGAAGAAACTAGCAGTAAATACTTCCCAGCCTTAAAAAGTGTCTGGACTCCTAGCTGGGACCACAGAGTTGGACGTCTGTAATCCTTTCTAGAGAGAGTCTCTCTCACCTGCCTTACCTTGCTCCATGAACTTGAGACCCGAGAGGCTGACACAGCACTGTGGCTGCAGGTTTGGTTACAGAATGATAGGAGACTGCTCAGTCACCATGTAATGGGTCAGAACTTCAGTTTTACTCAGATGACCATAGGTTGCATCAGCGTTTTGCCAGTCCTGACTTAAACATGCTGGATGGTCCTGGAATTAATTTTTCCTATGACTTCTGAGGTTACTATTCCTGATAACTCCCTGTTTTCATCCAGGGGACTATTTCAGTGGTTTCTTCCTGGTTTGGACTCTGCTTACTGTGCACTAGCATTTTGTATGTAGATCAAACACTCCATCCTGAACATTGCCTTCCCTTGTAGATACACTTCTGATGTCAGTAATGAACTGTTACTTGCCGGTGTCATGGAGAGGGTTTTTTTTTTTTTAAACTGCAAAGCCACCTTCCTTGAGTTTTGACTGGGATCTATCCATAACCTCAGTGCCACTGCTGTGATGCATGGTTACAGGCAGCTGGTAGCAGGAATGGGAAAGTATGGTCCAGAATGGTGATGGAGGTGTAAATAAAAAACAGAAAATGACCTTTCTCTCCCTCCTCCTGCAGCACGATAACCCCCGTTGTGGGGAAGAAGAGGAAAAGGAATCCCTCGTCTGATAACTCTGATGTGGAACTCACGCCACCCCAGTCACCGAAGGATGAGGAGGATAGCGCCATTCAGGTAGGTGACTTTCTGTGTGGAAATGTCTAAGAAATGTTGGGGAGCAGAGTCTGAGTTGCTGCAGTGCCTTGTGGCGGTTTAGTTTGGTACATTTTGTTTATTTCATTTTGATGACCAGGTGAACCCACTGGGACCAATGGTCCCTTTTTCAGGGGCGACCTGGAAATAATGACAGTAAAACGATTATATAATACGACAGTCACAGGGAACATTTTTACAAAGAAGAGATGGGAAGCAATTGACTAGGATTGATAAGATTTGACATGTAGGCGATGGTACACCTCGTAACAGAAGGCTATATATAGTGGTTACCCATGGTTCTGGGATCTGTACTCGAGGCTATGCCCCAGTGCAGCTTGCTGTAAATATGTGAGTATTGTGTAAAAGGAGGAGTGTTATAGCTGTAGAAGACTGTGACTTAGTGTTGCAGGGTCACAGTTTAAACAGCCAGTAGTAGGCAGCCTGCCAGTGCAACGGTAGTGTTGCCACTTGTGGTGCCAATGACTCGGGTTTGGGAGAGAACTCTGGGCATCGAAGGGTCAGCTGTGGGAGGAATGTTGAGTCTGAGCAGACTGCTCCCTACTGGGAGGGAGGATTCCAGTTCCCCACTACCACACTGCCCCCTGAGTGACCAAGGGGAGAAGGTGCAGCGGGGAACAGCCGTGATGGGAAGAGAACATCTCCAATATCAGTGGGCGAGCATGTCATGATGCCGTCACGTGAGGTGTCCTCAGGACAGTAGAAGAAAGTGGCAACCCCAGGGCCTGGCTGCAGGAATTTTTTGTGTCCCATAGGCCCTGCACCTGCCAACTGTGGGGCATGTGGATCCAGACACCACAGCAGCCAGCCTCCATCTTGGCAACCTCACTGTTGGGGGTACGCCACGGTGCATTGAACGGAGTCAGGCATGTCCTGGAACTGAGGATGCCGAAGGAAAGGGGGCACAAGCCTCAAACTGTAAAAAAAAAAAAAAAAAAAAAACAAAAAAAAAATAGCACCAATAACAACAAAAAAAGGTTGGTAGTGCCACAAATAGGCAGAAAATGTTCAGTCTTCTTCAAGGTTATCACTTTCCTCAGGCCACACCTATGGAACTTTAAGTTGCCAGGTGCTGGGACCACATGGAAACTTTTGCAACCAGTCAGCCAGGGGCTGCCCACGACAGTGTCTGATGTCGGTTTGTATATAAATGTGGATGGCCCCTCCTCGGTTCTCTACCTGCCATCGATCATACTTGTCGGACTGCTGAAGGAAATGCTACTGCAGTAGCCCCTGTTTTATTTCTTTTGCTTTAAAAAAAAAAAAAAAAAGTTTTTAAAAAGGAATCACTTTTATAGTGATTTTCAATTACTTGTATGTCGTTGAATGCGCTGTCAAACCTGTTCCGGTATTGTGAGTGTGGAGAGAAGATGTGCATCTCCCACAGCGTATGTGTCTCCTGCCTAGGCCTGGACCATAGTGTGAAAGCCTGCAGAATTTTCTGGGGTTTTAATTCCGTGACCAAGCAACATTGTAAAGGGGCTCTAGAAAAACACCTCCTGGAGCAGAAGGTAGCTAGGATGGAGAAGGAGCTCCAGCAGAAGAGTACCACTGCATTGCTGACCCAGTCGACAGAGTCCAGGTCCTCCAAATCCTGGGACAAGGAGTCAGAGTCACGAACAGAAGCACTGGGACAAAGAAAAGGAGAGCCTCCCTGGTGCATTCCAGGTTGCCCCTCAGCACAGCAGGTACTACTTTCTCAGCGTTGTCCAGTCCAGCAGCAATGCCGCTCGGGCCCTTCCCCTGACTGTCAACATGACACCAAGGTCTGGGCTTGGCATGGGCATTACCAGGCTTAGTACAGCTGGTACATTGCCTTTGGGAACTTTGCCTCCCTGTTGACTCCTCCAGTCACACCCGTCGACCATACAGGTGCCGACATGCAGGTGGTACTATTCTTTCTCAGACATGATTAGATGCCTGCTACCTAAACCCCTGGTTCCAGGGGGATCCATAAACACGCCTACTACTAATATCCCCCCCCCCCATCATAGCCAGATATACCCTTGCCACACCCACCTCCTAGGGTGCCACCACCATCGCCAGCCCACTCTCTTCTCCCCGTTGACCCACTCGAAGAGTATGAATGTAGTCCTGACTTGATAATGGAGGAGGAGGAGGAGGAGGACTATGCTGAAAGCCCATATGACAGGGTAACCAGCTCACGATGTCCACTTGCAGTGAGGACTCTGTGATCAACACACCCGGGTCCCCTCCAGAGGATCACACTTTCTTCACTATGATGCAGCAGTTGCAAGCAGCCATGGGCACTGATCTGGAGGAACTGGACACTAAGAAAAATTTTGAGCTCCTGGGGTTGCCAGACTCTCCTGCAGTTGTGGTGCCACCTCTGCTCCCTGCTTTAGAGAATGCCACCTTTGTTGCCTGCTACAGTCAACAGTATGCCAACTGTACCCAGGAAAGCAGATAAAATGTACATGGTCCCTTCTGGGAAGTAATTTTATGCCACCCAGCCGGAGGCAGATTCAGTGGTCGTTAATGCTGTCCATGATGGGTCTAGGGTACCTATATACCCGAGTTCAGTCCAGTCCAGGTGGGAGGATGTTTTAGGAAAAAGGACCTTTGCCTCAGTATTATTGGACCTTCGTATTGTTAACTACCAGGCCCATATGAAGAAGTACCAGAACACCCTCTGGAGGAAGGCCAAGGCAGCTGCACAAGTCTTGCCCAAGGGCACTCCAAAACAGGAGCTTCTCGAAGCCCTTACTGCTGGGGCTGATGTGGGCAAGCGTTTCCTCTACATAGCTTATGATGTCTCAGATGATTCTTGCAGGGCTGCAGCTTCTGGCATCTGTCTCAGGGATATATTTTTGGCTTAGAGTGGCAGGGTTTGTGAATGGCGTGCAATAGGCCGTTCTTGGTGCCTGATTTAGAGGATGTAAGTGGTTTGATTCTGAGGTCCAAGATATTCTATCAGTTCTTCAGGCTTTAGGCAGAACCTTTCTTTTTTTTTTTTTCTATTTATTTTTGCCCCAGCACCTCTCACCAGCGCTTATACCAGACTCCCCTAATCCTCGTACTCTCCTGCCTTTGGACCTCCCCATGGAGCTGTGGCTTACCTCCTAGGCAAGATCTGCAGCATTTCAAATCTTCGGGGTCCTGGAGGCTGCCTTTGGTGGCTGTCGGGGGAGGATCCATGATCAGGTCCCCGTGCTGGTGTCTCGCCTGGAGAGGCGCAATTTTTCTGTGTACATCCCCCCCCCTTCCCCCCAGCATGGCATGCCACAAGATGCCATAGCACGCGCCGGCGTCCACCATGCCTCCTCATTGCTAGAGGCAACAGGGCTGTGGTACCTCTGGCTGACACCAGAGGTCAGGGACCCCCTCGAGGAGCTGAGCTGTCCAACGGATGCTCAGGCATCCTCCTCCCAGCTGGCCCTCAGACTACCAGGCTCGCTCCTGACCCTGGATCGTTGGCGTCGGAAGTGGAAATCCAACTGCTGCGCCGGTGGGCCGACTCCTTAGGCTGAACCTTGAAGACTCTGCATTCCCTCTGCCATACCCAGCCTAGAGGTAGGAGCAGGGGTCCTTTTCATCTGTCTGGTGTCAGACAGCACACAGCAGCCAGACAGCAGTGCAGGGGCAAGGGAGCAGGAGCCTTGCCAGCCTCCAGTACCACCCCAGGTGCCCATTCAGAAGTCCCTAGAGGTGGTGGCACAGGGGGAGCTGCCCCAACTGGCTCTGCCTGACTCCTTATACATCCCCCAGCCACCTTTACTTCCAGGGGTAGTTGTAGGGGGTTGCCTTTCTCTCCAGTTTAACCAATGGAAGGAACTGACTACAGGTGCATGGGTTCTGGAGATCATGGAACAGGGACATGCTCTGGAACTTCTAGACATACCTCCAGATCATCCGCTACTAGTGTCCCACTGTCCTCTGGAACACCTACCTCTGTTTCTGGAGGAAATACAGATTTTGCTACAAAAGAGGGCCATGGAACCTGTGCCCTTAGAACAAAGGCACATGGGTTTTTACTCTCTGTACTTCCTGTTTCCAAAGTGGATGGGAGACCTGCAGTCTATCCTGGATTTCAGGGCACTGGACTTCTTTATAAATTACAAGAAGTTCAGAATAGTCACCTTGCAAGGCCTGCTTCCACTGCTGCAAGCAAGGGATTGGAACTGTTCCCTCGATAGGAAGGATGCTTACCTCCATATTAAAACTCAGAAGCCTAATAGAAAACACTTGAGGTTCCTGTTTCAAGGGGGATATTGCCAATTCAGAGTGTTGCCACTTGGCTTGTCTTCTGCACCACAGGTCTTTATCAAATGCTTGGCAGTGGTGGCAGCAGCCCTTCACAGGGAAGGTCTGTATGTCTTCCCTTACCTGGACCACTGGCTTTCGAAAGCCCACTCCAGGGATTGGCTCCTACAGACCTTAGCTTGAACCAGACAGGTGTTTGATTGCTCTGGGTGTGATTAACGTACCAAAATCAGTGCTGACCCCTTGGCAATGATTGCAGTATATAGGAGCAGTCTTGGGCATGGCTCAGGGTTCAGCTTTCCTGCCCCTGGACAGGGCCCACTGCCTGGTTGCCCAAGCACAGTTAGTGCACGACAGATGATATTTCAGTCGGGACGTTCTATGCCTTCTGAACCTCATGTCAGTGGCCATTGTGAGAATACCATTGGCCAGGCTGCACGTGCGGATTCTCCAGTGGACCCTAAGAGTCCAGTGGGATCAGCTCACAGATGACCTAAAACAAATAGTTCTAGTCATGTACCCTGTGTGCAACATGCTCAAGTGGTGGATGGACCCCAGCAACCTATTACAGGGGATTCCCCTTCCTGATCCCTTCCCCTCTCCGGATTCTCACAACAGATGTCTCTGGGATGGGCTGGGGTGCACACTTGGGCTTCTATCACACACAGGATATGTGCACCTCAGTGGAGAGCACCTTGCACATAAATGTTCTTGAAATGTGAGCTGCCCTGTATGGCCTCCAGGCCTTGTCTCCAGGCCCTCTGCTAGTACAGATGGACAGTGTCAGTGTGATGCATCACATCAGCAACAAGAAAGGGACTCATTCCTATCCCCTGTGCAAGGAAGCAATGAGATTGTGGTATTGGGCTCTGGAATGCAGTCTAGAACTTTCAGCAGTACCTGTTCCAGACATCCAAAACATCTTGGCAGACAACTAAAGCAGGTCCCAGTCCAGGATGCACGAGTGGGAACTGCTGACCTCAGTAGTCAAAGACCCGTTCGACAGATGAAATAGTCCAGAGTTGGACCTTTTTGCATCCGCACACAATGCAGAACTGTTGCTTTTCTGCTTGCTTGCTCGCTCCAGGGCTTGGCATTTTCTGGTGAGACGCGTTGTCCCTCTTTTGGAAAGGGAGGTTCCTGTATGCCTTCCCTCCCTTCCCTCTAATTCAGAGTGCTGCTCCAGCTCCAGATGGAGGAGGCAACTTTGACACTCATTGCTCTACTGTGGTCTCAGCTGATCTGTTTCCTCTTACTGCAGCAGCTGGCAGGGGAACTCCCAGTTCCTTTGCCCCTGTGCAAGGGTCTACTGTCACATAAACTGGGAACTCTGGTCCATCTGGTCCTCAGATCTCTCATCTGCATGCATGGCACTTAAAGACATAGCCATTGCTCGTTTTGGGGTTTCCCAGAAAGTGGCTTATGTTCTAGTGACTGCTAGAAAGTCTTCCACCAAATCCACTTATTCTGTGAAATGGAAGTGGTTTGCTTTATGGGTTGCTTTCCACCACCTGGTTCCATTCACCTCTTCAGTCATTTGGGTTCTAGAGTATCTGCTGTCCTTATCGGATTCAGTCATGCAGTATTCCTCTATCAAGGTGTACCTGACTGCTATATCAGTTTTCCATGTGCCTATAGAGGGTCATATGGGTGCCCAGCTGGAGGTGGCCCATACATTTTTGAGAGGCATTCTACATCTGAAGCCTCCCATCTGTAATCCAGTCCCGGCTTGAGACCTGAATTTTGTTTTGGAAAAGCTTACTTTGGCTCCTTTTGAGCCAGCTGGGAGTTGTCTTGCGCCTTTTTTTAGTTCTAGTCATTTCTGCTCGAAGGATTTAAGAGATACAGGCTCTTATGTGTGAGCCAAATTTGATTTTCCACAGACAGGATGTCTTTGCATGCCAGTCTTAAGTTTTTACCAAAGATGGTGTCTGAGTTTACGTTAAATCAAACCATCCACCTGCCAGTTTATTATCCTGAGCATGCCAGTCCCGGGGGAGCATTGCTCCATACTCTAGATGAACATAGAATACTCGGGTACTGTATACATTGAATGAAGGACTGCAGAAAGTCATTGCAGCTTTTCGTTAAGTTTGCCCCTGGGAAAGAGGGCTCTCCAGTTTCTAAACAGTGCTTGTCCAAGTGGCTAGCTAGCTAACTGTAAATCTTACTTCGAGAGGGTTCTTGCAGTAGGTAATTACATATAGGACTGACGCCGGCAGGCGGCAGGACCCCACGGAAAAATTTCTAGCTTGCAGTCCCTGGCGAGGACCACCCCACGTCCAGGTGACCGCGTCAGAGACGCGGTATAAAGGGTGGTCCCTGAATCCCGCCTTCCAGTTTTTTTCTCCATTAGCTCGTAAGCTGTCAGCCCTATTTTCGTCGTTTTTTTTACCGAATTAATTGCTTTTTTCGACTAACGTCAGTACCATCGTCGGTGTATGTCGTCCCCTAAACACTCCGAGCACAAAAATAAGTGCGATTCGTGCGGTGCCCAACTACCACACAAGGACAGCCATTCCCTGTGCCTGTCCTGCCTAGGCCCTGATCACCCGGTCGAGAAGTGCCAGCACTGCCTCAGCTTCAACGCGGCTACCCGGAAAAGGCAGCAGCAATCCCTGGAAGCTCATTCTGAAGAAGAAAATGAGTTCAATGGAAAAGGAGCTCAAAAAACTGAGGCAGGTGTCCACTTCCCCTGAAGGCCATCGGAAGAAGGAGAAACACCGGCACTGGGACAAGGGAACTCTCACGCGTCTCCTCAGGAGTCGCGGGGACACAGTAACGTCCTCGGGGACCACTCCTCGACGGCCGCCTCGGAGGTTTCCAAGGCCGCCCACCCGCCTGGCTTGTGCTCGGCTCCTTGCAGGCGCCTCTGGCAATTGAGGCCTCCACCTTGTGCCTGGCCGCAGGCTTGCGCTCACCACTGTGAGCAACTCCGTAAGTCAGGCATCGGCTCCTCCGACATCTGCCCGAAGAGGGCCGGTAAGACGCCCGACCCTTAGGGGCGGCGCGTGGCCTCCACTCCACCAGACCAGGCCGATTCCCTCTACTCGACCTGCCTCCGGTGATGGCTCTCATAAGTCGGACGCCGGCTCCTCCGGCGCCTGCTGGGAGCTCGCCCTCAAGCCTCACGTCAGCTCATCCAACGTCCGGCTGGCGAAGGAACCGACGACGGACCCTCCCACGTCCATCGTACCCGGTTCCCCGCAGCCTTCGCTGCCGTCTGGGGACCCAGAGTCTCCCCAACACGACCCCGGAGATTTCTCCCCTCCATCCCTGGGCGAAGCTGGGGATCTTCCTCCTCCGTTGGTAGCTCCGACGCCGGCCCTTCCAACTCCGGGAGACATCCCAGACACCGGGCTTCCCGACGCCGCAATATCCGACGCTGGGCTACCCGCAGCCGGGTTTTGGATACGCTCCATATGGTTATAGACCGTATCCTTATCCGTCGCCTCCTCCTCCACCGCCCTCGCGGCTGCCGGTGGTCCTGCAGGAGACTCTGGCTTCCTGGTGGGCTGAGGCCAAGGCTCAACTCACCAAAGAGGTCGAGAGCCTCCTTCCGACGACGGTGTCGTCCCAGGTTCCCCTACGTCCGAGGCGGCATACTCCCTCACCACCTCTGGATTCCAGGGTTCTTCCGTCTGGATCCAGAGAAGGGCAGGACACGTTTTCCCGGGGACTTCAAGGGGTCCGTTCCTCCCCCGGGTCAAGAAAGGGAGTCTTTTTCCTCTTCATCCTCCTCTTCACCCTTGGACTCCTCGGATTCTTCCGACGGTTGCTCTGAGAGAGACAACGAGCCACACTCTCCGTCAAAGCCCAGGCCAAGGACTTCTCCGGAGGATTCTTCTTTTACTGAGTTGCTTAGGAAAATCCAGGAGGTTCATCAGTGGCACTCTCTGGAACCAGATCCTCAGCGTCTGAAACTCACTGAACATCTGGATCTGCCCGTGACAGCTCCTACCTTGGTGTCACCCTGGATAGAGCCTCACGCCGATCTTGTTACCACTATATGGAAATAGCCGTCGGCTTTAGCCCCACTTCCTAGGAAGTCGAACAGGCTATATCAGGCTCCAGAGGGTGTTGATTTCCTGGATTCTCACCCTCGTGCCGACTCGGTCGTGATTAGCACCGCTCACGGCCGGTCGGCCAACCCCAAACATCTTAGCTTGTCACCACCTGATAAGGAATCACGCCTTCTGGACCAGTATGGGAGAAAGATTTACACTTACTCCACACTGAGGATCAGGGCCCTAAACTATGTTGGCCATATGGGGGACTACCAGAAGGCCACTCTAACTCCGGTGGAAGCCAAACTAGACTACTTGCATGACTCCCAAGTCAAGCAGGAGTTGGCTGATCTTGTCCGCTCTGCTCGTTCGGCCAGTCGACACATGCTTCGTGCGACATACGATGCAGTGGACACTGCTGGGCGGAGCTCAGCTTTCGCTGTAGGCCTGCGGCGTCATGCTTGGCTCGGTGTGTCAGGGTTGGTTCCAGAGGTGCAATCTGCTATCCAGGAAGCACCCTTCCGGGGGTTGGTGCTTTTCGGGGGTGATGTCAAGGACATCATCACCGATTTGCAAGAGAAGGGGACGGCACTGAAGTCAGTTGATTGCATGTACCGTCCCCATTAGCAGCAGCACCGTCCCTTTTGCAGATGGAATCGGCCAAAGGTGAAACCCCAGGGAAGGCGGGCCACAAAACGCTGGGCCCCCACAGCTGCTAAGGCCCCCCCGCCCAAAAAAGCAGTGGGTGCTTCAGCTGCGGCGCTGCCCCACACCACCTGACTCCTTTCCTGTCCCACTGCCTCCGGACTTCCCGGAGGAACCGGTAGGAGGGAGGTTTTCCCTCCACCTTCCGGGATGGGAGAGGATAACCACAGATTCTTGGGTGCTCCAGCTCATAGCAGAAGGACACTCGATAGTTTCTTCAGAAACCACCCCACCACCCCCCTCTGAAGTCATCGTATTCACGGGAACATCTTCTCTTGGTCCAGGAGGAAATTTAGTCTCTTCTGCTGAAACAAGCAATAGTGCCCGTCCCCCTTCATCTGCAAGGGACGGGTTACTATTCCCATTTCTTCCTGAAGAAGACAGGAGATCTCAGACCGATTTTGGATCTCAGTTCCCTGAATCTTTTCGTAGAATACAAAAGGTTCAGGATGCTTTCTTTGCAGAGCCTTCTGCCCCTCCTCCGGGCAGGTCAATGGCTGTGTGCTCTGGATATGTAGGATGCTTATCTGCACATTCCCATTCGCCCATCTCATCTCAAATAGCTTGTTTGCATTCCAGGGGACCACTACCAGTTCAAGGCGCTCCCGTTTGGTCTATCCTCGGCCCTCCGAGTGTTTACCAAATGCCTGGCAGTGGTGGCGGCCCACCTGCGTACCAGGGGAGTGCAGGTTTTCCTGTACCTGGACAATTGGCTCCTGGCGGCCTCGTCCAGGGAGGAACTCCTGCGTTGCCTCTCCCTTACCTAGCAGGTTTTTGCCTGCCTGGGTATTACCATCAACCATTCCAAGTCTCATCTGGTCCCATCCCAGAGACTACAGTTTATTGGGATGATTCTCGATAAGACCACGGGCAAGGCCTTCCTGCCTCCAGACAGGGCTTCCACCCTCCAGACCCAAATAAGTCTGCTGTCCGACCGCAGGACGGTCTCTGCGAGGTCGGTCCTTCGCCTTCTCAGGCTCATGGCAGCTGCTATCCCGACGGTTTCTTGCGCTCGACTCCACATGAGAATTTCTCAGTGGACTCTACGCTCTCAATAGAATCAGCTAGTGGACGATCTAGATCACCCAGTTATGGTCTCTTTGCCGATGCTTCGAGACTTGCAGTGGTAGATGGTTTGAGAGAACCTGTTTCGGGGAGTTCCTTTCTTTTGTCCTCCCCCTCCCAGACTCTAACCACAGATGCCTCGGGCGAAGGTTGGGGAGCCCATCTAGGCCCTCATCGGACCCAGGGCTCCTGGTCCAAGCTAGAACAAGCTCTCCACATCAATGTGCTCGAGCTTCGGGCAGTGTTGTACGCTCTCCAAGCCCTTCACCAATACATCCTTCCCGGCTACCTAGCCATCCAGACGGACAACATGTGCATGGTGTGGTGCATCAACAAACAGGGAGGGACTTGGTCCTACCCTCTTTGCAGGGAGGCAATGAGGGTTTGGGATTGGGCAACACAACATGACCTTCACCTAACGGCAGTTCACGTTCCGGGAGTCGACAACACCCTGGCAGACAAGCTAAGTTGCTCTTCTGCTCTGACTCACGAGTGGGAACTGGACCAAGGGGTCCTAGACGATATCTTCAGACTTTGGGGAACACCACAGGTCGACCTGTTCGCATCCCCTCTAAATGCAAAACTTCCCGTCTTCTGCACGCTCGTTCCAGAGCGAGGTGCTTTTTGGAGTGACGCTCTGTCTCTAGACTGGAAGGACAGATCCGTCTATGCCTTTCCTCCAGTTCCACTTATCCCACGAGTCTTGCAGAAACTAGCTTCAGAAGGAGCGCGAATGATTCTGATCGCTCCTTTCTGACCCAGGCAAGTTTGGTTCTGTCTTCTACAACAATACTCAGAGGATCCTCCTCTTCTTCTTCCTCTATCTCGAGGTTTACTGACCCAGGATCAGGGGACCCTGGTCCATCCAGGCCTCAAATCCCTTCAACTGCATGCATGGCTCCTGCAGACTTAGCCCAGTCCCGTTTTGGAGTATCTCCCAAAGTGGCGGAGATTTTGGTGGAGGCCGGAAAACCCTCCACCAGATCCATTTATGCCATGTAGTGGAAAAGATTCACTATCTGGGCTGCTTCCAAGAACGTGGAAGCCTTCTCCTGTTCAGCCAGGCTTCTGCTGGAGTATCTACGTTATCTGTTTGACCTGGGTCTCAGTCATTCTTCTCTGAAGGTACACATGGCGGCCATCTCGGCCTATCATGTTCCCTTTGCAGACAAAGCTTGCGCTCAACTGGAGGTCTCTAAGACCTTTCTCAGAGGGGTCCTCCATTTGAGGCCCCCCATCTGTACTCCTGCTCCCCCTTGGGACTTGAACTTTGTTCTTGAGAAACTTACTCTCCCTCCCTTCGAACCTGCAGCTTCAGCGGATTTGAAATGCCTTTCGTGGAAGACTCTCTTCCTGGTGGCCATCACTTCTGCTTGGAGAATTTCCGAGCTCCAGGCCCTGATGTGTAAAATCCCATACTTGATTTTTCACAAGGAACGTGTTGCTCTTTGCACGAATCCTAAGTTTCTCCCTGAAGTAGTAGCTGAGTCTACTCTAAATCAGTCCATAGTTACCTGCCTTTTTTTACGCGGTACTCTAATCAAGGGGAGTATTTACTCCATACTATGGATGTTCACCGGATTCTGAGATACTACACCAACAGGACAAAGGATCTCAGAAAGACTGATCAATTGTTCGTCTCTTTTGCTCATAAAAGGGAAGGCAATGCTGTTGCCAAGCAATCCCTGTCTAAGTGGTTGGCTCATTGCATCACTTTCTCTTATGACAAATACAAGAAGACCCTCCTGGGTCAAGTAAGAGGCCACTCCACAAGAGGAGTAGCTGCCTCAGCGGCTTGTTTCAAAAATGTGTCTGTGTCAGACATTTGTGCTGCCGCCACCTGGACTTCTGTCCATACCTTTACTAAACACTACAGTTTGGATGTTGCCTCTCGCCGTAGAGCAGGCTTTGGGCTGGCTGTTCTGCAAGGCCTCTTGTCTTGAGGCTTGCACAGCTAGAACTGCTTTTTGGAGTAGTTTTTGCTCCTCCCAGTGCCTCTCTTTATTCCAGACTGCTTGAGACTCAGTCCTATATGTAGTTACCTACTGCAAGAGCCCTCTCGTAGTAAGATAGTACAGTTATGTAAGAACTTACCGTAACAGATCTTCGAGAGAGACTCTTGCAGTAAGTAACTCCTTCCCGCCCTCCATCCCCGAGGCTTTTTCAGCTCCTTTTCCAGTGAGGGAAATATCCGCTCCTCTCTAGTCCGGCCTTTCTGGCCCGTGGCAGAAAGAACTGGAAGGTGGGCCAGGGACCGCCCCTTTATACTGACGCCTCCTACGCGGTCACCTGACGGGGGCGGTCCCTCGCCAGGACTGCTAGCTAGAAATCTTTCCCAGGTCCTGCTCCTTGCCAAGGCCAGTCCTATATGTAATTACCTACTGCAAGAGCCTCTCTTGAAGATCTACTGTTACGGTGAGTTCTTACGTAACTGTACTTTTTGTTATAGGAAGTATGGTAAGGCACTTCCTGGGGTGGTTCATGGTCATTCTGCAAGGGGCATTGCCACCTCTGTTGCTTGTTTTTAAAAATGTTTTTGCTGCAGACATCTGTGCAGCTGCCAGTTGGAGTACTGTCCACACCTTCTCTAAACACTGCAGTCTGGACATTGTTTCTAGTAGAAAGGCTGGTTTTGGCCTAACTTTGCTACAAGGCCTAATTTCTTAAGCCTCTAGCCTTCAGCCACCCAGGCTGTTGACTGTCAGTACTGCTTGGTACTCGTTCCATAGGTGTGGCCTGATGAAAGAAATATCCTTGAAGATAGAATAGTTACGTACTTACTGTAACAGTAAATCTTGGAGAAAAGCTTTCATCAGGCCATGTTGTCCCTCTTGCTTTCCCTCTTATAGGCCTAAAACTCTGGTCTTTGTTGCTCCTGTCTCCATTCTAGTGTACCCCATAACCCTCTGCCTCGCTCGAGTTCGCAAAGTATTGGGTTCTCTCCTGGTTCCCTACAGAGAGGTCCTCAGACTATGATCTCTGGCAGGGGACTGAGGAGAGGAGGGGCTGCCCACGTTTTATATGTGGGCCGATGTCTGACGCCATTGTGGGCAACCTCTGACTGCTTGCAAAAGTTTCTGTGTGGTCCTACTGCCTGGCGGTTTATAGTTCCATAGGTGCGGCCTGATGAAAGAGATTCTCTTGAAGACCTACTGCTACAGTAGATACATAACTGTTCTTTTGTAAAAGTTGTCAGTCGTTACTTTTTATTTCGGAAGGATTTTCCTTTTTCCATTTGCTGTGATCTGTGGAGCAGTACTTTACCTGGAGACTGTCTCATCTAGTTCTGTTTCTCTTAGTACCTTGACAGCACTCTGACATCACACGTGACAAATCCTGCAGCAGGTGATTGTCTGTCCTTGGTCAGTTGTGATGTCACAGACTGGAAGGTCACAGGGCTGTTGTGTGAGGAGAAATAGAGGTAATAGCTATAGTATTTCAGCCTCCAGGTAGAGTTCTGTTCCACACATGACATCAAGTATTATCCGGTCGAAAAATCTCCTAATCAGCAAAAGGGAAACGAAAATAGCACTTCAGATATAAGGAGAAATAGTTCATCACTTTTCTTTTAATTTACTTTTTACTTCAGTGAATCTGACTGACCCCCTCCTTCAGCCTCTTCGCCCTGTCCAGCCCTGTCACCTGCCGTCCTTGGAACTTGCTGTGCTCCTTTGTCACTCTGTGGATGACCACCATGGGAAGGGTTGTCCAAGGGCCACCCCTTATCCCCGAACAGTGCTGTGGTGTCAGCGAGGGAGATAGAGCCTCAGTCAGTGGTGCAGGACCTGTGGTAGGCCGGCATCCTGTGCAGTCAGGGGTTTCTTGCTGTTTTCTTCTCCGTCCTTGAGCATTGTGAGATAGTTTGTCTCATGTTGCGACGTCAGAGCGCTGGTATTCCACTCCCAGTGATCTGGCTCCATGGCATTGCTACCTTTGGTCACCCAGGTGGCAGTATTGTGGCGGAGACCAAGATCCCTCCCTCCTCTGAGAAGGCAAGCATCAATTGCATGTTCAACCTATGGTGGGTCCCAGTTGGAGACACTGACCTTTTTTCTCCCCTTTTGCTCCCTTGTTTGGTAGAAGCGGCGCTCGAACAGGCAGGTGATAAGGAAGAAGTACACCGAAGATCTGGACATTAAGATCACAGATGATGAAGAGGAGGATGTTGATGTTACGGGACCTGTGAAGATGGAACCAGTCATCGAGCAGATACCAGAGCTGGATGTTGAGGCTGCTCCATCGATGCAGTTCTTCATGGTGAGTTTCTACTTTTTTTCCTTACATGGCTGGTCTCAAAACTTGTTTGGATCAGGTGGATCCTGCAATCTCCGCTCCGCCAGACATTCAGCATTTTGCTAAGCATTTCTGTATCATGTTACAAATGGCCTCCTTTAAAGAGGGACTACAGTCAAAATTTCTGGCATCAATACATTTTAGAATTTGGATCAGCATAGCCCCAATCAGCCTCATGCCAAAAATGAGATCTCTAAGTTACTTTGTTTAAATGTTATAAGTCATTTTACAACCCTAAATTCACTGCCTGTTCAAAAAAGCCAGTTTCAGTGAAGAGCTGATATCATCTCCAGAACTCTTGAGTCTAGTCTTCCCTGTCAGCAAGCTTATAGAACCTATTTCTTCAAAGGTTGGAGTTCATGTGCAATAGTTTTCAGAAGTAAAACAGGGACTGGCAGCAACGTTCAAAAAACATTGCTATAAAAACTGTTTCAGGTTTTGTAAAAAAAAAAAAAAAGTCTGACAAATTCTTCTTTATTGTATTTATTTTGGTGTCTTTATGTTGTAGTCATTTTCTCCAGTGTTGCTGAATGCTGAATCATAGCACACTGCAGTGAGGTTTAGTTTCAGTTTATTTTTCATACTGGAAAGGCATGTAAGCAACATTTCCTGTTTTCACTGGTGAGGTTTGCAGACTGAATAATTTTCTGATGTGGTAGAAGGCTATGATCATTCACACCTGTCATTCAATTGAGGTGATTTCTCAGGATGGCACTTTAAAACAATTATTCTACCTCCCTGTAAATGGGGTTGGGAGAGGTAATGCTGTTTTGAAAGCTTACTATGAGTTTCTATGCAGTAGCCAACCTAGGGCCAGATATTCAAAACTTTGCCCCGGGGTAGAATTAGCCCAGAGCCATTTGCACGCCATATTCAAAGGAATAGCCCCAAGGCTAAATGAGTTGAATATAGCGTGCAAATGAAGTTGTGCAAACAGGGCTGAGAGTGCAGTGCAACAATAGCCTAGCAAATAAGACAGCAGTGAATATAGCAACCAAGAGCAGTGCAAACTGCAGCAGCGGCCCGGTGCACACAGAGGTGGAGTGAGGTAATGCTGAACAATGTGGGCAGCATGTGTGCTAGCAAAGCAGTTGGGCACAACAGCAGCAAACAATGCAGGCCAAATACTGCAGAACCATGTAATGACACGTTTGCCCGGCGCTAAAATTTGCTATATTCAAAACTGCAATGCAAATGAGCCTACTCAGGCAATCCATGGGCTAACAGCCACATTAGCATCTCAGTACAGCCTGCTTTGCATGTGGATTCCCAGCGCTATAACATGGTGCACACTGCTCCATCTGTAGGTCTGACTGTAATTACAGGTCGGTAGCCACGTTTCTTTCTGTGCTCACAGCTCCATCTGTAGGTCTGACTGGTATTACAGGTCGGTTACCACATTCATTGTGTGCTCACAGAACATTAGCTGCAGTCTTGGTTTGGACACAGATGCAAAGACTAATATGGCCCAGGGGAGTAGCACTACAGGAACGGGTGGTCATGCTGCATGCCAGAGGCAATCATTCCTGCCACAGTGTTTATCAGATGGCACAGTACCATAGGAGGCGATACTGTTAGGTACACAGCAATGCCTTTGGTGTGTCAGGCAATAGTGACTGGTGCTATCCACACAGTGACAGGCACAGCTGGAAGGTGTGGTCTGACAGTGGACACCACAGTCATACTGTCCTGTGACTCTCGTGTGCTGCACCAGTGGCATGGGATCCCCTCACTACCACACTCATGGCTATCTTTGTATGTGGGGATCCTGGACAGGTGTAGGGTATTTGCCCCGGAGGGGGCACACTTAGCGGCACGCTGCTGTCAGGAGCAGTCCCATCAGTGGAATATGTACACTGTGTGACTGGCCCCCATCCGTGAGGCAGTATCTACTGTGTGGTGCAGCCTGGCCACCTGTACACCCTCCCCTCAACACCCTCCATTCCCCCAGTGCAGCATGTGTCTACTGGACTGTGTTGGTGTACCCCAGTGGGGGAACTGGAGGTGAGTGCTGCATGGACGCACTGCCATGGTGTCCACTGGGCGCTGGGGCACCCACTAATGCCTGGCAGGTTTAGGACCAGTGCCAGATGACTGCGACATGCGCGGTGCCCTTTGTGTGCAGCATGTCTCTGCCATGTATGTGTTCTCTTCAATGTTTTTTATCGCCTTGTTCACCAGGTAACCACAGTGGGTCAAGGCTCAGTGTCAGGAATAATCTGGGGACACTAACTGTGTGGCTGAGATGCAGCGGTGTACAATCCAGACATACAGTGCACAACAATACACACATATCACATTAGGTACACGTTATAGCACATTACAATACCGTACAAATAGTTTGTTGCTACAAGTGGTGTTCTAGCTCAGTTGCAACATTTACATGAGTGCTCACTTCACAGCACTGTTGGGGCATTGCATTCCACAGTTTGTGTTCTTGTGCATATGGAGTGGCCCAGGATGGCCATCTGCCCACACTGCCTCCTCATTGGATGCATACAGCATTGTTCCTTGTTGTTGCTGTGTCCACGCCCCCCCCCAGCCTGAGTTTGCCCGGCATTAAGACCACCTTTTCATGGGCAGTAATTTATGCCGCGCTACATGTTGCACTAACGCACATTGTGCGGCACTATACTTTTGAATATACCATTGTGCCAGTATGCATGTCCCCACCCCTCGCTTTACGCCACACATTCATTATCTTATAGCATTGGTGCTATCACATTGCGGTGGCGCTATTTGGCCTTTTGAATATAGCACCCTGGTACGAATGTGGCGCAACTGATTTGTGCTGGGTGCAAAGTTTTGAATATCTGGTCCCTAGTGTTTTCTCCTTGACAGGCTTACTTATCCTACTTTCAGACTCCTCTGTGTTGTATTCCACGTGTTAATAATTTTACCAGGGCTAACACTTCCACCACTACCAGGCACTAACACATATTAGGCCCCTGTTAAAGAGCACCTTTCATGATGGTCCAAAAAGTTACAGCTTGTAGTCGTTATATGCAGTACTAGACCTGAGAGGGTGTGTGCATTTGTTATTTTTGGCCAGGGTTTATTCTGCCTTCCATAATTTGGATTTGTTTTTGAGCCCTGCTGCACTTGCCTTTGCTGTTCAGCTGCTGGCTCCCTATGGCATCACTGTAGGGCCGAGGAGTGATTTGCACTGTGTAGTACAGTACAGTCACAGCAATTTTGCAAGGGAAATCCACCAGTACTCACTGCACATACTATGTTCTCCCTTACCCCAATACACCCTGTTCACAATGCATTATGCCAAAATCCAAATGCCTTGTCAGTATGTTTTTTTTTTTTTGGTAAAATTGATTTTTTTTCTGCTTTGGTAACAAAACATGGGGATTGAGAGAAGATCGAGTTGCTGTCATCTTTCCAGTCCTTTTGACTTTCATGCTAATCTTACCCCGTTTTGTGAAAGACAGGACATGAAACTTAAAAGAACAGGAGGCTGAGTTTCAACTGCTAGAAAGACATCTTATAAAATAGACCAATATTTTGTTGAGAGATAGACTGAGATTTAGAGCACCTTTCCCAGTCCTTTTGACTTCCATGCATATATTATCCCTTCTTGCACTGATTCTGGAATTCCAGAATCGATGCAAGAAGGGGTAATTTATGCATGGAAGTCAAAAGGTCTGGGAAAGGTGCTGTTTAAAACTGGTCGTAAAGCAGACACTGACAAACAGCAGTGAAGTTACCAACATGATGCAATACTAGTAGCAATACAACTACCTAACAGACGCAGTACAGTAGCAGCCTGGAGGCATGCTGACTCAGCATTCAGCAACCCTGGAGAAATGGCCCACATCAAAAGGCATTAAAATATGAATTTAACTTTGTTCCAAAACCTGAAATGCGCATAGTTTTTATAGAAATGTTTTTTTGAATGTCGCTGCCTCTTTTACATGTAAAAACCATTGCACATTATTTTAAAACTTTGGAGAAACCGGTCCTGTAAGCTTGCTGGCAGGGAAGACTGGACTCTGAGTTCTGGAGAGATCATCAGCTCTTCACTGAAACTGACTTTTTTGAACAGGTAGTGAAATCAGGGTTACAAAATAGCCCATAACTTTAAAATGAAGTAACACAGAAACCTAGTTTTTGGTATGTGATTTATTGGGGGTATGCTCATTCTAATTCTGCAAAGTAGCACTTTTGGCCGAAGTCCCTGTAGCTTGCCTGCTCCTGCAGTTCGACAGGCTTCAGGTTAATTTTATCAGTTTTTTTGGGGGGTGATTTTGCTAGGAGTTTTTGTACTTGGGCTTAAAGTTTTAGGTGATCGCTAAAGTGCTGTAGGGTTTTGTCTTGCAGCTTAAATCCTGCCCCTGTGTTTAAGAAGCTGTATGTATTCCCCAGTGTTACCAACTCCTCATTAGTGCATTCCAAAGAAATCCAGAAAACCAGCTTAAAACATGGGGGCTGCATTAGTGGAGGCTGAAAGGTTGGGCTAGCATAGTGCCACAGCATCTTAGTAGAAGGAGCAGAAGGAAATTGGGATGGGCTTTCATCAGCTATCATTCTTGTGCAGACCATTTCTCCAGTTAGTGGCCCAGAGTCACAGAAATTACCGTTCCTCCCCTCTTCCATCCTTCCTCCTGATGAACTTGATTCTGGGTGAGCCCTTCCTGAGGTGGGGGTGGGGGGCCATGCCAGAGGAGGCAAAATAGAGTTGATTGCTACTGCATTGTCTGGTCAGTAGAGAAGATCTGGGGTCTTTAGTATGGCCAAAGTATAGTTCGTTCCCCCCCCATTTTAATGGAAAGAGGAATGCAAGAATGGACGTGCAGCTAGGGCGCTTGCTTACTGTGTGTATACTTGGGTTTACGGCAGGATTCCAGGACTCTCTGGGTGTGTGGAGAAGATGCAGTGTAACCTGTAAGAATGTACACAACCCATGGGAAGGGAGAAGTGGCATCTCACAATGCAGGGCTGACATGGACGATCTGCTGCTGGGGGGGAGGGGGTGCAACTCCTTTGGCTCCTGGAGTGATGAACAGGCTGAGCCTGGACGGAGGCATGTTTACCATGGAAGCAGAACAAACCAACAAATTGGGAACCCTCAGGTGGGAAGATAAGAGGCTGACTATTAAGCGATTGATGGAGAAAGTTCTCCAGGCTCCACGTAGTAAACACAGCATATCCATGTATGAAATACAAAGAATTGAACAGAATATGCCGAGGTCAGGACAGCCTGGCCCTTTACAAGTTGGGAACCTACAGCTGAGAAGATGAGAGGCTGACTATTGAGTGATTAATGATGAAAATGTCAATATTCAGTCCTCTAGTCTGCATGGGTAGAAAACAGTAAGTTGTTGGCCCACTGTACAGACAGTTGATAAGACGACAAGTGGAGTACTGTGTACAGTTCTGGAGACCCCCTCTCTGCAAAAACAGAGACAAGGTGGAGTCTGTCCAGAGGAGGGCAGCCAAAATGGTGCAGGGTCTGCATCAGAAGGCATGAAGAAAGACTAAAGGAGCTTAAGATGTATAGCCTCAGGGAAAGGAGGGAGAGGGAGGGGGGACATGATAGAAACTTTCAAATACCTCAAGGGAATCAGCAAAGTCTAAGAGGGTAGCATCTTTCAGAAAAAGAGATGTGCAAGAACAAGGGGACACAATTTGAAGATGGGGGGATGGCTCAGAGGTAATGTGAGGAAGTATTTCTTCACAGAGAGGGTTGTAGATGCGTGGAACAGCCTTCCTAAGGAGGTCATAGAGACAAAAACAGGGGAATTCAAGAATGCATGGGACAGGCATAAGGCAATTCTAGTGGGGGGGAGGAGGAAGTAGGCTGTTGGTTAACTAGGATCTGCAGCTTATCCGTTAGGTAGGGAAATGGGCAGACTAGGTGGGCCGAGTGGTCCTTATCTGCCGTCAAATTCTATTTCTGTGTTTCCTGTATGCCCGTCCATATTTGTTTTGATGTTGCCATGGAGATGAACCTGCGCCCATCAGTGAAAGCTGGCATGCACGGCTCTGCTCTGTTCCCCTTCCTGGCTGACATACTGATTTTTTGTTCATTTGAGCTGAGGCCTGTTGCCCCTTTATCAAAGCAGCGTAATGGGCATGGTCCAGTTTAACCAACTGGACTGACCATTTTCTCCTTTTCCACACAAAGGTGCTTCGACGTAGTATGGGCATCCCTTAACACGCCACATGTGCAGCCTTCTCCAACTGGTAAGCCTCCACTTCATCACGTTTTGTTGTCACTCTGTAAACAATATTACCGAGACTTTGGTCTCACCATGGCCCAAACCAGCAAGACTGTTGTGGCTGCATCCCCCTTACTCATATCATTTTCATTTCATTTTAATTTTTTATACTTGTAAAACCAGATGAGCAAGGATTGACAGTTTTTCAAGGGTGACAAGTTCCATCTAAAAACACAATACAAAAGAACAATACATTTCAGAGCAGACCTTTCAGTCCACTGAAAGTGCAGTTACAAAAGCAGATACATTCATGTTTTTGAATAAAGACAGTATTGAAACCTTTTTTTAAAGCACTGAATGAGATTACTCTCCACAATTTCTGTCGGTATCTTGTTTAAAAAAAAAAAAAAAAAGTAGGTACTCTGTATAACAGAGATCTTTGCCCAAAAGTAGTCTTAAAAAAATGGTATTTTAAAATTGAATTTATGCTGGTACCTAGTAGATAATGCATTTAATGCCCTGGGAAACATTAGAGAAATAGACAGGGGAAGAAGTTTACATTTTACTGTAAATAAAAAAGCACCCATTTTGAAAATAACTCTATCATCAAAAGATAAAGAATAAGACTGTTTATACAAATCAGAACACTGAGATCGAAAGGGCAAATTTAGCCCTGGGTTAAGATACAGATAAGGCACAGTGATGAGTCCTGAGAAGGACTAAACATGTGTCTGTGTCTTCTGTTCTTAGCCTACGCAGTGTGTGAGAGAGGCGATATGGCATCACGCATTCTTTTTTTAAGAAGAACCATTCTAAATTCCTTCTTGGTGATTTGCATATTTTCCATGGTGCTGTGCATTGTTGGGGCATGAATATAGTTGTGATACACACAATGGCAGTTCCAGCAGAAGTGCTGATTCATTGGAATGTCTTTAAGCTAAGCTTCTCCCACCACTTGAGCAGTATATCCTCTGGCTCTGCCTCATGACGTCAGATCTTCCTTTCTGCTGGAAGAGTTTGGTCTCCTTTGCAGTTCTGTGCGTGGTGGGGCCTAAAAGGGCACCATTGGCCAACCCAGTTTTTTTTTTCTCTACCAAATTGATATTTTGCTATATTCGTCGGTTCTCTTGTGGCCTCTGCGACGGAACATGGAACACGAAGAAGTGAAGCCAGCTGCGGGCTTCAAGCAGTGTCACATGCCAACAGAAGATGTCATGGAGGGATGCACACATGTCGTACCTGTACTGCCTGGGGATGGCATACCATGTTGCAGGTTGTGGCCTGTGTCGAGCAGTGCTCCCTTCCTCCCAGGAGGATTGCAAGACATGTTTTCTCCTCAGCTGACCGGCCAGTCGAGAGCCTAAGTTGTGGCCTGGGGGGGCAATGCATGCCTCCGCTGCAACAGGATCCTCAGCTCAACTCATGGCCATGGAAGAAACAGCGTTAAGCGCTGCAGTGGGCACCTTGTTGGCAACGGCGCTGCTTCCAGCTGGGGCCAGCGTCTGAGCATCCTTCACTGGTGCATTCCTGGAGATTTGTCATGCCCTCTGGACCTTCGAGGAGAGCCCAGCCTGCATTGGTAAGAAACACAGAAGGTACCGTTGTCATTCATGTGACTGGGATAGGCCATGTTCCTCTTGCTCCTTTGACTCCCCTGATCACTCGACACTTATTGAGCGCCCAGCTTCGGCTGAGCCAAAATTTGTCGAGGGCCAGATTGTTAGCTCCATGGGAACTCAGTCAGGATTGTTTACCTCGATACCGGCCAACCAGGCAGTCAAGAGCTTCCTCTACCTGGTTGACCGGTTGTCTCGGAGTTGATGAAGAGTCCATCTCCAAGACCCCCATGTTCTTGGTCCTTACCCAGGAGGACTTGGATCGGTCAGTGTCCCTACATAGAAACATAGAATGTGACGGGAGATGAGGACTGCTTGGCCCACCTAGTCTGCCCATTTTCCTACCTAACAGATAAGCTGCAGATCCTAGTTAACCAACAGCTTACTTCCTCCTACCCCCAACTAGGACTGCCTTATGTCTCTCCCATGCATTCTTGAATTCCCCCACTGTTCTTGACTCCACGACCTCCTCAAGGAGGCTGTTCCATGCGTCCACAGCCCTCTGTGTGAAAAACTACTTCCTCACATTACCTCTGAGCCGTCCCCCCTCTATCTTTAAATTCTGCCACCTTGTTCTTGCACATCTCTTTTTCTGAAAGATGCTACCCTCTTGGACTTTGTTGATTCCCTTGAGGTACTTGAAAGTTTCTATCATGTCCCCTCTCTCCCTTCTTTCCTCAAGGGTATACATATTAAGCTCATTTAGTCTTTCTTCGTATGTCTTCTGGTGCAGACCCTGCACCATTTTGGTTGCCTTCCTCTGGACAGCCTCCACTCTGTCTATGTCTTTTGCAGAGATGGGGTCTCCAGAACTGCACACAGTACTCCAGATGGGGTCTCACCAACTGTCTGTACAGAGGGAAAACAACTTACTGTTTTCTACTATTGATGCCTCTCTCTGTGCATCCCAGTATCCCCCCAGCCTTCCTTACTGCCTTCTCACATTGCTTGCCCACCTTTAGGTCATCTGATATAATTACCCCCAGGTCCCTTTCCATTTTTACTGTTGTCAGTATCTCACCCCCCATTGTGTACTCTTCCCCTGGGTTTTTGTTTCCCAGGTGCATTACCTTTCACGTCTTTGCATTGAATCTGAGCTGCCATACATCTGACCATTCCTCCAACCTTGCCAAGTCCCTTTTCATCCTTTTCACTCCATCTGGTGTATCAACCCTTTTGCAGATCTTTGTGTCTGCAAAGAGACATACTAGCCGCTGTCACTGAAACAGCCTCCACCAGTGGTCATTCCACCACAGCCGGTGCATGTTCTTTATACAGCATCTCATTGGCTTCTCCTTGACGTCGACCCTTTGGTCGCAACACTGGTCTCTCCACCCCTGCTGGCGGAACTGCCCATACCAAAGACTCCCATGATGCAGCTGGCTTGCCAGGCCAGCTCTTGTTGGAAATTACCCATTTCGATGAGTGTAAGATGGTTCATGGTAACGAACAACTGAGGGCTGTTTTTGATGAGTCCAGACAACGTGGATGGTTCTTCAGTGCACTCGAGGATGCATACCTTCCATCGTGAATTGGTAGAGAAGTGGACTACTGACCATGGACCGGTGTCATTTGGGGCTCTACTCTGGCTTGTGTCTGTATCCATGAATGTCCCTCTGGAGCTGTTCGGAAAATGCCTTTTAACAGAAATCATGGATAGGGACGAATACCCAAGAGTTGCCTTTCCTATGGCTGAGACCATTTTGGGACTAGCCGTGGAACTCAGGCAGCATCCTGCTCGGCACCCTCGTCCCATATGGTCCGGAAGTATGTGCTTCCTACAGTCTTTCTGTCCAGGTTCTCAGAGCACCCCTTGGCCAAGGGTCTGGTCTTGAACTCTGACTCCCGAAGGTCCAGAAACAGTAGGGACATGGACAAGCCCACCCCCGACAAGTCAAAGAAGCTTGACCATACAGTGAAGAAGGTATAGACCTCTTCCTCACTTGGTCCCTGTCAGACGTGCTAAACCTTGGTGATGGCCCACTTTGGTCACACCCTACTGGGAGTGCTAGATAATGTCCTCCATTCTGATAAGCAGTTGCCGGTGAAAGTGGTCAGATACCAGGGTCAAGCACTGGCTAAACACAAGCTCCAGACGGCCTTGGACATGGGCGACTCCTGTGCC
Source organism: Neoceratodus forsteri (assembly GCA_016271365.2). NCBI lineage: Eukaryota > Metazoa > Chordata > Ceratodontiformes > Ceratodontidae > Neoceratodus > Neoceratodus forsteri. The sequence continues at coordinate 210,259,001 of JADMNL010000022.1, read as the reverse complement.
CTTGCCACGGCAGGAGCTTTTCCGATGTGCCACAGGGCCTGTCTAAGGCTCTCCACCTTTACGGCGGACATGCGGCAGAAGCTGGCCAGTGTTCCTTTCTTGGACAACAACCTCTTGGGCCCAGGGGTGGTAGGTCATCTCACTTGAACTGAGAAGTCCAGTGCCACCCTGGACTTTGTGGCTTCATCCCAGAAGGCCTAGAAACTGAAAAAAAAAATATTTCTGCTTTAGTCCTTTCAGCAGCAGCAGCCTCAGCTCCAGCAGGGGGCAATACCAAGCCTGGCGCCCCAAGGCCAAGTTCTTTGGCCAGAGACCCAAAAGAGGTGGGTTGGGGGAAGTGATACTCCTCCTACCCCAGCATCTGGTGCCCCCTCCAAAGCTGCCCAGTGATGGGATCAAGGGGTATGTTATCTCCTGTCTGTCCAGTCCCTGACCCAGCTCCCTGTGGGGGGCAGGCTTGGCCACTTCTGGCCACATTGATCCGTTATTACTTTGGACAGGTGGGTTCTCGGTTTCAAAGCTTTCCCACCTTACCGATCCCATACTCCAAGGTAGTCCTTGGTGTTGTAGGACACGCTTTCTGCCTTCAGGGAGGTCGTTGCCCAGCTCCTTGTGAAAGGAGATATGGCCTGTGTCCCAGACACCCTGGCAAGTCAGCAGTTTGTATCCAGGTACTCCCTGGTCCTGAAACTGATGGGGCTAGTGCCCCATACTTGATCTGCATGATCTCAACCTGTTCATGTGGAAGTTCAAGTTCCAGCTGGTCACTGTGAACAAGAGTATACCTTCCCTGGAGCAGGCCTTTGCGTTCTGCTCCTTGGACCTCCAGGAGTTTCCACATCCCATTCAAACAACATGAAGTCTTGCTGTATTCTGACAATTGCTGTGATTCACAACCTTTGAACTGCCCTGGAGAACAAAGAGTTAACTTTCTATGCAGGGCATAGAATGATGAGCTCAAGCTCGGTTGAAGTCTCTGTCTGCAGTGATTCAAACCTAAACCGTCAGATTCTTTACTCCGCTTCACTGAACGGTCACTCTGGAGATTTCTCCTTCAGCTCAGTTCGAAAGTCGGTTAAAGTTTGCTTTCGTCTGTTTTTAAACCGAAAAAGTATCTGCATAGTCGGTTCAGTCTCTGTCTGTGGTGCTGTGAGTACTAGATAGGAATTGTTCTGTTTTCTCTGTGTGGAACTTGTAAAAGTGTGGTCGGTTCGGCTGAACCAGCCATTTGATAGTGAAATTTGTGCGTTTTACTTAGTGTGTGGTTATCGGTTCTAAAGAAAAACGTGTTTTGAAACGTTTTTTTCCAATACCCGTGACACGGTTAGGAACCGATAAGGGAGTCTTCCCTGGCGGTTGCCGAAAAAAGGGTAAGTTTGGTTAGGTTGCCCATGTCTGAGAAACCCAAGAAAAAAAAAACGGCCCACTGGGTTTCAACACTGTAGTGAGTGTGGGGAGGTCTTTGCTAAGGCCGATCCCCACACCACCTGTGTTTATTGTCTGGGGTTTGACCACCTCGATTCAGACTGCCAGATATGTAAAAACGTTCCCAAATCTACTCTTGAGAAGAGATTAGGTAGACTGAGGGAAAAGGAGGCCGAGAAGTCCGCTGACCCGGATGGCCAGCCCGGTTTGGTTTCGACTGAACCAGAAGGAGTGCCCTCTGACCAGGGCGATACTTCTTCGGGCAAAAGGAGAGCTGATTCCGAGGGATCGGTTCCGACAAAAAGAAAACGCAAAGATAAATCGACCGGTTCAGATCCAGAGGTTCGTGTTACGACCGCTGAAGAGATAGCCAGAGCGATTCAGATTGTGGAATCGCTCCATCCGGTTCCGACCCATCCGGCTCCTTCTGGCAGGGGTTCGATTCGGTTGGTTCCCCCAGTTCAAGATTATACCCTTGAAGATTTTGATGAACCGGAATTCGAAGAGGAAGGGGAATTTGAGGATGATGATGTGAGTGAGGGTCTGGATGTGCCTGTGGAACCGGACATCTCCCCAGACAGACCTTCAGGTGTTCCCCTCCTAGGCTTTCTGAGTCCCCTTGTCACTTTGTTTTACAGAAAGGTGGCTGAAACCCTCCAGCTTCCTATGGAGGAGGCTGTGGAAGATCAAGAGGAGCCTGATTATGTAGAGATGATGGACATCCCAGAGTCCAGGAGACTGTCTATTCCCCTCCATAAATCTTTTGGGAAACGGACACAAAAAATCTTAGTCTCCTAACACTATACTTCATGTGGATAGAAGAATGGACAAGAAGTATACACTTTCTGGCTAATACATGGAGTTCTTATGTCAGCAGTGCAGCCATGTTGGGGTAGTGCAGGCTGCTGCTTGTGACAAGGCATGTATTCCCTTGGCACCCCCCCCCTGACAAGGACTCCAGGAAGATTGATGCCATGGCAAAGAAGCAGTAATGGCATCTTCTTTGGGACTCAGGCAGGCGAATTACATGTCCTATACAGCCAGGTACCAGAAGTTCAGGTGGGACACTGTACTGGCACTGGCTAAACAGGCCTCCCCCCAGTTAGCCAAGGAGCTGGAGGTGGTGGCTGCAGATGGGATTGAGGCATCTAAGGTTCAGTTTCATGCTGCTGTGGACTCTAATGATGTGTCATCAAGAGTCATGGCTATATCTGTGGCTCTTCGGAGGATGGCTTGGCTCAGATGTACTATCCTCTCGAAGACACCCAGGCTAAGGCCATGTATTTTCCTGTAGTGGGTAGTTCTCTGTTTGGGGAGCAGACAGAGAATTACATGAAGAAAATAGATGAGTACAGGACCACTTACAGGAGTGCTCAGGCCAAGGAAAGGCAGGCAACTATAAACTCCTCAAAGGCAGCAGTCTAGGGGCAGGCCTTTTCAAAGGACTTTTTACCAAGCACAGGCCTCCTTCCTTTTCTCAGAGGGGATTCTTCAGAGGGAGAGGCAGAAGGGGGATGAGCAGGGCTGCATCCACTCCTCAGCCTAAAGCTCCTGCTAAGCAGACACCCTGATGGGCCTGCCCGGGTCGACTCTCCTATTCCAGTAGGGGGCAGGCTGGCTTACTTTGTCCAGGACCGGATGTCTATTACATCAGACAAGTGGGTCCTGGAAGTAGTAAGCCAGGGGCTGGTTCTCGGCTTCAGAAAATTTCCAAAGACAGGGGGCGCTGTGGAGCCAGAGCTGTGTGGCAGCAAATTTGTTCAGCTCTGTAACAGAGTCTTAAAACTAATAAAAATCGCTATTGCAGACTTGAGATTTAGCAAAATAAATATCGCAGTTCGACTGGGGAAGCAGAGAAACCTAATATGGGCAACCCATGAAAAGATAAAAGTGGGGGATCTGGCAGTAAAACATCAGGGATTCCTCAGACATCGCGGCCTGGTCTGGAAGAGCAACCTATAACACCTCAGGCACCCGAGGAGACCATGATCTCAATTGGTCTTAAACTACAAAGGCCAGTTTCCTCTGTTGCTGATTTAAGTAATAAAATGGATGCGTTCGCTACACGAGTAATGACTGTTGAGAGGACTGTGGAGGAGATGCAAACGGAATTTGCTGATGTTAAGACAGAGTGAAACCTCGGCGGCCGCAACCTCCATGCTTATTAAGGAAAACACGCACATGAGGGCCAGGCTAGAAAGGCTTGAGAATCAGGCCCTGTCGTCGCACATCAGGATTTTGGGCTTGCCAGAGGGAATCGAAGGAGACCACCCGGTAATGTTCCTGAGACTGGCTCGAATCTAAACTGCTTCCAGAAGGGCAAAGTCTGGGTTTTAATTTGCAGAAGGCCTATCGAATCACCCCCCCCCCCCCGTGGCCACAGAGAAGACCCAGAGAATCCCTGAACCTTGCTCTTAGTTATAGATGGAGTTGGTACCAGGGATAAGATCCTGAGGTTGGCAAGACAAGCAGCACCATTGATGCAGGATGACCGAGCGGTTTACCTCTTCCCAGATCTCAGCTATGCAACTCTGCTGAGGCGGAAAAAGTTAAACGAAGTTCAGAAATGGTTGAAGGAGGCATTGGTGATTAACTCAATAATTTTCCCAGCTAGGCTGAGAGTAGTACACGGAGGGAAGGTTTGGCTCTTTTCGGACCCCACGGAGGCAGGAAAATGGGCTTCCCGATATGCGAGCAGTCATCAATCCAAACGAAGAGAAGCAAGAGAAGTGGCTTCGGATATAGAGGAGGAGGGAGAGGACTGAACGTGTTATTAAGTACTTTCTTTTGCTTCAACTATTCTATTAATACTTGTATATAAGTTTGAAGATCCAGGGGAATAGCGTTCGAAAGTTCTTATTACTGGACAGCTTTCTTTGATAGCTGCCTTGTGGCTAAGACTTTATCATATTGGGACCTTATATTGACTAGAGAGTCATTTAAAATAACCTTGTGTTGTGAATTCACTGACTTTTTGTGGGTCATATGTAACCCCTTGTTACCCGGGGTTACTAGAATCCCAGTAAGACCTAGTGGTAGGCAGGGAAGGCAGCTTGTGAAACTCCAGTTAAATGGGTTTCACACTGTCTCACTCTGTTCTCAGTCTCAGCTGAGACTGAGATGACATCACCAATAGAACTGTCGCAGCTGCATAAGCCACATTGGAATCTGCAGCAGAGGGAGTGAGATAGAATGTTGGGAGTTTTCAAAGTCAGTCTCCTGCTTGCCTGCCAGCAGAAAGGAAGTGTCTTTTGTTTACTTTCTGAGTGAGAAGGTCAGTGTCCAGTTTCAAGTGGTGGAGACCGCTGTCCAGGTGGGGGGGGGGGAGAGTATCTCTATGTAGATTCCAGGGGCAATCCCCTAATTTCTGCTAAAGGAAGAAAGCTGCCTTTTACAGTTTCTGTTTGGTCTTGAAAGTGGAAATAGTTGTACTTCGCCTGTGGAGCACCTGCAACGAAAGGGCGAGTTTGCTCTAATTTGAGAGGGCAAAAAATGTGTTTCTTCAGTTTGGGAAATGTGAAGAAGTCTGGGATTTGAACTACTATTTGGGAGGCCTATAGTACTAGGACAAACAAATGGAGTAGTGTCAAAATCTAAAGTCTGTGTGAATTCAAGTAATGTTGTAGAGGGGGTGCGACAGTTCATCCACCGTTTAATCTACAATTTCGAAGTTTCAGTTTTCCAGAGAAATGGCCGGGCATGGGCTGTGGGAGCTGGAGGTGGGCAAACCCCATCTTTAGTAACCAGGTCCACCTCTATGGATTTCTGCTGTTATTGCTACTTGCCTCATGCCCCTGGCCAGTGATGAGGTAGGTACCCAGACGTGGGTCGCAAATGGGAAAATCTCTCTAGGAGTCGCAGACTCTAAGTGGTGTGGGGAGCCACAACAAGTAAAATGGGTTCATTCTCCCAATGAACCGTCAGTCAAGTGGCCGGCAGCCGGGCCAGTCGGGCTGTGTATCCAAAGCGCATGCAAGTCCGGGCTGTGTGCCTGGTGGGTCCAGAGCCTGAAAATAGTAGAAATGGGTTCATTCTTTAAGTGGACCGCCTTGTAGTCTCTAATCTGCATTATCAGTAAACGTAGCCTCTTGGGGGTCCATCTATGCTTTATGTTCAGCTAGTTGTGAATAAAGCTACACTGAAAAATCCCAATCCTGGTTCTGGACATTAGTTATTGCTTCCTGTGTTCGGATTTACTTGGGTGCCCCTGTGCAGAGTAGCCAAACCTAGGTCCCCTTGTGCCAGGTAACCTCATCCTCCCTGAACCCAGGTCCCCACCAGGTATTGCTGCCAGCTCCAACAGCATGCCACCTGTCATTTTGACAAAAAGGCAGGGGTGGGGGTTACACATAAATATAAGATCCTATAGGTTTAATGCTTGCTTTAAGTAGGAATATAATATAAGTTAATGTATCTAGTTTTTCTGCATACAGAACATTTGCTGCCTTAAAGTTTTTTTAAGTGAATCTTAATTTTTCTTTAGGCAGATAGTATGACGCCTGTTGCTCCTTTGGGACAAGGTTCTTCAGGTATTTTTATTGTCCTGTACTAACGTAATTAGTCATACTGCTCTTGGGTTCAGTAGGAACACAGCAATTTTTGATAGATACCTTTCCTAGAGATTGTTTTTATAAACCCTCCCAATGTGGTATCAATATGACTAGGATGCATTTCTCCTAAGATTAAGGAGACTATCTCCAAATGGTTATATATTGTCTAGCATGGACTGTCTTAGACATGGACCCTGTACTTGTATGATTACCATATTAAATATATAAAAATAAAGTATAAAAAAAAAATTTCCAAAGATGAGAGCCAGATCTTTTCCACCTGCAAATCTTTCGGAAACCCTTGCCCTAGAGGCAGAGGTTTCTTCTCTCCTAGCTTTAAGAGTCCTAGAGAGAGTACCTATCCTACACTGGGGCAAAGGACTGTACACCAGGTACTTCCTGACCCCGAAAAAGACAGGGGAGTGGCGACCCATCCTAGACCTAAGATATCTAAACAAACATCTCTTAAAACCAAAGTTCAAGATGGTAACTCTGGGAATAATCCTTCCCTCTCTAAGGCCAGGGGACTGGCTAGCCTCCCTGGACCTCAAAGATGCCTACTTTCACATTCCCATCAGGTGCTCCCACAGAAAGTACCTCAGGTTCGAGTTGCCCTCAGGCCATTATCAGTTCAGAGCAATGCCATTTGGCCTAACCTCAGCCCCAAGGATTTTCACAAAGTGCCTAGCAGTAGTAGTTGCCTTTCTAAGAAGGCAGAAGATTTCCATTTTTCCATATCTGGACGACTGGCTAATAGTGGGTCAGTCTCCAGACCAAGTCAAGTCTCACTTGCAAGTGACCCAGCAAGTGCTCACTTCTAGGATTTCTTCTCAACTTTCCCAAGTCAGTTCTCAACCAGTCCAGCTTCTACTTTTATAGGGCAGAACTGACACTCAGAGCAAGAGCTTTCTTCCTCTAGAAAGGGCAAGGGTTCTTATGGAACTAGCTTCTTCCTTCAGCCTTTGGGTATCTCGACCAGCAAGGCATTTTCTCCAGCTCTTGGGCCACATGGCAGCTTCAACAGCAGTGGTCCAGGGCAAGATTCCAGATGAGGGATATTCAGTTCCACCTGAGAGCTTTCTGGTCTCAGAGGAAGGATTCCCTTACCAAACTGATCCCGGTGACTCTGACCTTGATTCAAGCCCTCCAATGGTGGCATGATCAGGACAATTTAAGACAAGGTGTTCCTTTTGTTACTCAGCCTTGTTCAGTGGTCCTTACCACGGATGCTTCTCTTCTGGGTTGGGGAGCCCATCTGGGGTCCCTTACTGCCCAGGGGCTGTGGTCACCCCCAAGAATCCCTTCTCCACATCAATCTTCTAGAGCTCAGACCAGTTTTTCTGGCTCTAAAAGCTTTCTCACAGTCAGTACAGAACAAGGTGGTTCAAGTCAGAACAGACACCACCACCACCATGTGGTACATCAACAAGCAGGGAGGCACTCGGTCCACGGTCTTGTGCACAGAAGCCATGAAGTTGTGGTCCCTGGCTTATTCCCTGCACACCTCTCTTGTAGCAGTTCACCTTCCAGGCAAGGACAATGTGCTAGCAGATGTACTGAGCAGGATTTCTTGAGGCCATCACAAATGGTCCCTGGACCCTCAGGTGTTGAAAGTGATTTTTTCAAGGTGGGGCACTCCAGAGATAGATCTCTTTGCAGCCCCAGACAATCACCAACTCCCTCTTTTGTTGCAGACCTCCAGTCTTGGGCTCAGTCCCTCTGGACGCCATGATCCTGAATTGGGAAGGGAAGTTTCTGTATGCCTTTCCCCCCTTCCCACTTCTGTTCAAAGTTTTGGTAAAAATAAGGTCTCAACCTTGCAAGGTGATTCTGCTTGCTCCAGATTGGGCCAGACAGCCCTGGTACCTCCTGTTGCTGTCCCTAGCAGTCCATCTTCCCCTGTCTCTTCCCAGGAATTACAACCTGTTAACATCCTCTCAGGGAAGGATTTGGTACCCCAGTCTTCAGTCTCTGAATCTCAAAGCATGGCTCTTGAAGAGTTAGAGTTTGCAGATCTGCATCTTTCCCAAGGGGTTCTGGATATCCTCAAGGCTTCTCGAAAGCCCTCCACCAGAAAGACTTACAACTCCAAATGGAAAAGATTCAGCATTTGGTGTTCTAAGAAGTATATTTCTCCAGACACTGCTGGATTGCCTACGGTTCTGGATTATATGGTCCATCTTAATGGCCTAGGCCTCAGACCAGCTACTCTCAAAGTACACTTGTCAGCTGTTTCTGTGTTTTTGTCTGTGGGGAAGTCTTCCTCACTATCTTCCCATCCTGTGTTCTGTAATATTTTTTAATGGATTGCTTCACACCGATCCTCCTTTTAGAGACCCTGCCCCTGCCTGGGATTTGAGTGTTTGCATTGCTCAACTTATGCAACCCCTCTTTGAGCCTATGTCTTCAGCAGAGCTTAAGTACTTGACTTGGAAAACTGTTCCTGGTAGCCTTTACCGCTGCCAGGCGTATCAGTGAATTGCAAGCCCTGTCAGTGGAACCTGATTTTCTCATTTCACAGGGATAAAGTGGTCCTTAGAACCAATAGAAGGTTCTTGCCCAAAGTGGTTTCAAACTTCCATTTAATAAACCAGTCTGTCTCTCCCTGTTTTCTTCACTGATCATTCTTCCTCAGGAGAGAGGAGGCTACACAGTTTAGATGTCAAAAGAGCCCTTAGTTACTACATAGAGCGTACCAAGGGTTACAGGTTTGACTCCCTCCAGTTGTTCCTCACTTATGGAGAAGTGGGAAAGGGCAAACCTGCCACCAAAAGATCTATTGCCAGGTGGATTGTGTCTTGTATACAATTCTGCTATGAAAAACTAGGAAAAACTCCACCCTCAGGCCTGAGGGCTCATTCCACAAGAGGTACAGCTGCTTCCCTGGCTGCTGCCAGGGATATCCCTGTCTTAGAAATTTGTCAAGCAGCCACCTGGAAAACGGCCCATACCATTACCAAACTTTACTCTTTGGATATCCAGGCTAGGAGTGATGCTCGGTTTGGCACAGCAGTACTTCGGAGCCTATTCCCAAAGTAGGTTCTATACCTCCTCCTTGGAGGTACTGCTTGGTAGTCTGCAATTGTCAGAATACAGCAAGATTTCACGTTGTTTGAAGAAAAAATTACTCACCTTAGTAATTACAGAAACATAGACTTTGATGGCAGATAAGGACCGCTTGGCCCACCTAGTCTGCCCATTTCCCTACCTACAGGATAGGCCGCAGATCCTAGTTAACCAACAGCCTATTTCTTCCTACCCCCGACAAGAACTGCTTTATGTCTGTCCCATGCATTCTTGAATTTTCCCACAGTTTGACCCCACAACATCCTCAGGAAGGCTGTTCCATGGATCCACTACCCTCTCTGTGAAAAATACTTCCTCACATTGCCCCGGAACTGCCCTCCCTCTATCTTTAAATTGTGTCCCCTTGTTCTTGCATGTCTCTCTTTCTGAAAGATACTACCCTCTTAGACTTTGTTGATTCCACTGAGGTACTTAAAAGTTTCTATCATGTCCCTCTCCCCCTTTCCTGAAGGGTATATATTAAGCTCCTTTAGTCTCTCCTCAGCACGGCTTCTGTTGCAGACCCTGCACCATTTTAGTTGCCCTCCTCTGACTGCCTCTGTCCTATGTCCTTGCGGAGATGGGGTCTCCAGAACTGGACTCAGTACTCCAGATGGGGTCTCACCAACTGTCTGTACAGAGGGATAACAACTTCCTGTTTTCTGCTGGTGATGCCTCTCCCTATGCATCCCAGTATACCCCCAGCCCTCCCTACTACCTTCTCACATTGTTTCTTGTAGTGGAGTCTTGCTGTATTCTGACCTCCCTCCCTGCTGATTTATTATAATTATTTATAGTAGATTGGTTTTTGGTTTTTGGGTTTCCTGACTTGAGTCTTCCTTGGGACTCCAAACCTTTTTTTCAGCCAGTTGGCTAGTAAGAATTTTTACCATTTCCACATTGAATTTTTAGTTTCGTTGGGCTCGTAAGAATCTGACGGTTTAGGTTTGAATCACTCCAGACAGAGACTTCAACAGAGCTCGAGCTCAGCATTCTATGCCCTGCATAGAAAGTTAACTCTTTGTTCTCCAGGGCAGTTCAAAGGTTGGGAATCACTGCAACTGTCAGAATACAGCAAGACTCCATTAGAAGAAACATAATTACTAAGGTGAGTAATTTTTTCTTCTATCCCACTGGCGGTACTTCTGGTTCACCGCAGAAAGGGTTCTATGTCAGTACCACGTCATGCTTTTTGGTCTCTCATCCGTGTCCACGGTCTTCAACGAGTGCATGGCAGTGGTGGCAACCTTCATTTGGTGCAAGGTTGTCTGGGTTTACCCTTACCTTGATGACTGGCTGATAGCTGGGCCATCCAAGGAGGCCATGGAGGGGTTCAGGAATCTGGCTCTCCAGAGACATGGGCCTCTTGGTCAACCCGCTGAAGTCTGAACTGATCCCCTTGAAGGTGATTCACTTCATCACGGTAGAGCTGGACTCCCTGTGGGCCAAGGTCGACTCCCAGTGGACTGGGCACTGGACCTTATCTAATTTGTCCAATCTTTTCGGTCACTTCTGCACTGCCAGAGACTTTCTGCGGCTGGTGGGGTACGTTCCATCCTGCATCAGCATGGTTTGGTGGGCTTGCTGGCAGATGTGACACCTGCAGTGGGAGTTGGGCCATCAGTAGTCCCCGCACCTGGGTCACTTGTACCAGCTGGTCATAGTATCCCAATCAGTGTGGATGCCGTCCAGTGGAGGCTGATCCCAGAACATCTGGAAGGAGCCCTGCTCATCTGCCCAGAACAGTCACTCTCATGATGGACGCACCTCTGGTGGGGTGTGGAGCACATCTGGGAGACCACAGGACCCACAGGTTGTGGTTAGTGAGTCTAGTCACCATGTTAGCTTACTGGAGTTCTGTGCAGTGCAGCTAACTCTGACACAATTCGCTCCTCTAGTCAGGGGCAGGTTGTGCATGTCCAGGCGGACAGCTCCATGACCGTGTTGTACCTGAACAGGCAGGGCAGCATACACACTCTTCCCCTGTGTCAGGAGGCCCTTAACACATGGACCCTTGTGCGCAGCCTGGGTGCAGATGTCCTGGTGATTCATGTCACTGGAGTGGACAGTCAGCTGGCAGATGCTGTTAGCTGGATAGGCAGAATGTCACACAAGTGGTCCCTGCATCAGGAGGTGGTGAATCGCCTGTTCTTCCTGTGAGGCACACCTTTGGTGGACCTGTTTGCCTCCTGTGAGAACACAAAACCGAGGCTGTTTTGTGCCCACCCCCAACAGTTTGTGGCACTGGTGGGGGGATTCCTTCATAAGGCCCTGGACCCCAGTCCTCGTCTACACCTTTTCTCCTTTCCCTCTGATCCACAAGGTGGTGGTCAAGGCCTGAATGATCTGATAGCTCTGGACTGGCCACGACAGTTTTGGTACCCAGATCTCCTCAGCTGCCGCAGCAGGCCTCCTTGCTGTTGCCTCTTCACCCGGATCTGCTGACCAGACAACAGGTGAAGGTCATGCACCTGGACCTTCAGTTCCTGCACCTTGCAGCCTGGTTCTTGAGTGGCTGGAGTTCCAGGATTTGGGTCTTTTGGAAATGTTCTCCTCATTGAAGAGGCCTCCCGAAAGAAGTTGATTGGCTGGTGCTACTTCTTAAAATGGACACAGTTTTCCATTTGGTGTCAGGGCGACGAGCGTGATCCCCTTGCCTGCCGTGTGACTAGTATCCTCGAGTACCTCTGGTCCCTCCTCTAGCTGGGGCTATGAGTGACAACCCTCAAGGTGCACCTGGCAGCCATCTCTGTAAGCTGGACACAGGCTGGCATGTCGATGGTAGCCCTGGAGAAGGTGGTAGGGCACTTTTTTAAGGGACTGGACCACCTGTCCCCTCTGGCGCATGAACCATCACCACCTTGATACTCCCTGCTGGTACCGGCTGTGCTCATGGCAAGCCTTTTGATCCTGTGCAGGTGTGAGATGTTGCACCTGGCATGGAAGATGGCCTTCTTTGGGGCTATCATGTCAGCCAGAAGGATTAGTGAACTACAGGCACTGTTGGTGGAGTCTCCATATCTGATCTCTCCCAGGAAGCCCTTCTCCTCTACCCGAAGTTCCTCCTTAAGGTTGTATCGGAGTTCCAGGAGTTCAATCTTCAGTTGAAAAACTTTCTGGTATATTTTACAAACCCATTTCAGAGGCTGACAGCATTCTCCATACTCTGGACTGGTGACTGGCACTGTCCTACTGTGTAGTGCACACTGCTAGAGTTTGGGGTGAGGCTCACCAGCTGTTTGTCACATACACTGAAGCTGCATCTGGCAGACCAGCAGCTAAGCAAATGGTTGGCTGGTAAAAAAATTTTTTGGGTGAAATATTTTTGAGTGTTTAACATGGCAAATTCATACCAGTTTTACAAACATCACTGTACGTACACATATCTTTACAATGCGAGACTGACGACAAATCACGAATATGACAGTTTTACCAATCCTGGGGTAATCTCCCCTGCTTCCTTCTGGAAGGTGATTCACTCTTTCCTGGATACCCCCTCCCAACAACCCTGCCCGGTTCTTAAAATCAGTGGCTCCCTTGTCTCTGACCCTGCAGCTGTAGCAGATGCTTTCAACAAATTGTTTCTCTTGTGCCCCACCCGACAGCCCCTTCACCTGACTCTTCTCCGGCTGTCCTGAATCCCCCGCCAGCTTCTCTTTCCTCACTTCACCTCTTAAAGTTTACACTTGACTCATGTCCATTAAGCCCAGGCGGTCTCCACCCCTAGATTGCTCCACATCCTCCGCATCTAGTAGTCACTTGGCATATACCAAATCTCTCCACATCCACTGTTCCCAAAGCCTGAAATCTGCCAGGTCCTTCCCCTACACAAGGGTGGCGATCCCTCATCCCCAGGAAATTATCAGCCCTTTTCGCTCCTCCCCTCCCTTGCTAAAGTCCAGGAATCCCTCATTCTTGCTAAGCTGTCTGACTTTCCTCCATCAACTCCCTATCACCTGTGCAATCAGGTTTTTGAAAACAACATTCCACTACTACCTCTCTGTTGCGTGTCACTGACTCCATCTTCACTGCAATGGACCAAAGCCAAATTACTGCTGCGGTCTTCATTGATTTGGCAAAACCTTTTGACTCTCTCTCCCACCCACTCCTTCATAAACTTCCTTCTTTCGGCCTTGCAAAACCCGCTGTTGACTGGTTCCGTTCTTACCTCCATAATGGACAAGTCAGAGTTCAAATTGGTGATGCACTCTGTACTCCTCTCCCTATCATCTCTGGGGTCCCTCAAGGCTCTATCCTTTGCCCCATCCTCTTCTCCCTCTTTATAAATGATCTTCCCTCAGTCTTCCTTCCTCTCCTCTAACATGCACATGTATTCAGATGACACTGTCCTCTTTGTCTCTGGCCCTTCCCACAACAGCGCTCTCCCCAATCTCCAGTCAAACCAGCTAAAGCTCAATGCCAAAAAGACAGTTACCATGATGTTTGGATCCAGACAGAAGCTGGCTCCCCCACCCAAGCGCTTGCAACCCTAGATGGCTCACCCTCCGAGATGGTCTCTGCCTTATACCTGGGTGTCTGGCTAGACAGTCACCTCGCTTTTTCAACACACATTGACACCATCTGCACCAAACTCTGGCCCAAACTAGCAGTCCTCTGCAGCCACAAAGCCAGGCTTCCTCTACCCTCTTCCCCACTCGACGTGAATTAATTCTTAAAACTATTTTGCCAGTATTACGCTGACATTGTCTATGGCACTGCCACAACCTCTTTCCTCTCCAGATTACACTCTTTATGAACTCCTTCTGCCGCTTTGCCACTGTCTTCCCTCCTCTTACCCATCACTGTCACTTTTGTGCTCCACTTTCCCTTGTCCCTCTGTCTCACAAAAGAACTGTCCACTGTACCTCCCTTATTGCTAAATTTTGGTTTGGCTCACTTCCCCCTTATCTCTCATCCCTCCTTTTTTTTTTTTTTTTTTAAACCAGGAGAGAGAAACCAAGCTGAAAGCTTGTTTACAGGTGCGACCTGGGAGCACAAGGCAGTTATGACTTGCTCAGGGTCACACAGTATGCAAGTGGGGTCTGTGGGCTTCAAACCCAGGTCTTCAGGTTTGCAGCTCAGAGCCTTAAACCACTGCGCTATACTGCCTCCTCCGCCTTACTCCAGCTGAATCCACAACCTACTCTCTTCGCCACAGAGACTCGTGTACCTTTTCTATCCCTTGTCCTCACTCCACTGCAAGTCAGGCTGCCTTCTCGTACCATCTTCCTCTCCTCTGGAATAATCTACCCTCTGACCTTTCGTCTTGCCTCCCCTTTCTCATCCCTCAAAAGAATCCTCAGATTTCTCCCCCCACAGTGCCCCTGATGTTCCTAACCCCCCTCTGCATCTCCCTCCCTACCCTGTCTGCACTCCTCCACTCATCCCTACTGTGGTTTCCTCCTTAAGCCTCCCTCTCTGTGATCACAGGTCTCTGTTGGCCTGAGCTGGTTACCCTTCGGATTTCAAACTCGGCCCCTGCTTGCTCCAGATCCTATACTTGGGGCCTCAAAGTGTCCTATGATAAAACTATTATGCTTGTGTATTTCTTATGGATTTATTGCCTTATTTCTTTTATGCCTACCTTTGTATACATTGTGCCTAAGCCATTTTATACTCTTGTAAATATATGTATTTTCTTTAATTTACTCACATTGTAACTTTGTTCAAACTCTGATTTATTTTTTTTATTTTTTTGTAAATCTGGTTCGCACTTGGAAACGAGCCTTGGCTCAGTGTGCCTTTCCCGGTCACCAATTTTAAATAAATAAATGTCATCTAGGGTCGCTGGCCCTGCTGGGGAGCAAGGCCCCAATAGTAAATTCACATTGTGGGTTCTCCCATGCTGTTGGGTAGCTCATTATCTGGTTCCGAAACTGTAAAATTTATGTGTGTGGGATCTCCCCATCCCCTTTGTTAGACTGTCTTACCCAGGGTACCATTCATTCGTTAATGCACTGAGTATGGACTGCCACAGGCAGACAACATCTTGCGTCAGCTTCTGCTATAGGTTGGTTGGTAGGGAGCTTTCCATGGGGCTTAGTGCTCATTCACCAATATATACTGCTGCCTCAGTGGCTGCTTCCAGTGACATCCCCATCCAGGAGATCTGCAGGGCTACCACCTGGAAGTCGGCACACACCTTCATCTCCCATTACATCTTCAACCTGGAGTCTTGTTGAGATGTTGGTTTTGGGACCTCGATTCTCCAGTCTGTGTTCGCCAAGTAGGGGTGCGAACCTTAACCCCTCCACCCAGAGAACTGCTAGAAGTCTGCCATTGTGTGGATAAGTGAATTATATCCACACCCCTAGAAAAATAGATTACTTACTTGTAACCATAAATCTTTCTTAGAGAGGGCTCTTGCAGCAGGTACTCACATATAGGACTAAGCTGCCAGGTGCTAGGACCACATGGAAAACTTCTAGTTAACAGTGTCTGGCAGGGGACCACCCCCGATGTTACACGACCGACGTCAGCATGTCGCTATATAGGGAGCAGTCCCCATGCCTGCCCTCCAGTTCTTTCCTCGGTCATTAACTCATGCGACGCCGTATCTACGGAAGAACGTTGGTATTGTTTATACAATCTTTGATAAGTATCACGTTTAAACTTAGTGTTTAAATTACTATTTTCTGGTCAATTTCTTGTTTAAAGTGTGTTTTATTGAGCAATTGTGCATGTTGTCTCCGCCTTCTGAATTGCATAAAAACAAGTGCGACTCCTGTGGAACTTTGCTCCCTCACAAGAAGGACAAGGAGAGACATCAGGACCGGGAAGGGTCCCTATCAAACCCGCCACCTCTGGCCGGAGTTGCAGCTTTGAAGGTAACTTTCCCTCCCGGGGAACCATCTTCTGCCGTGTTGGTGGCTACCAAGTGGCCATTAGCGCCCTCAACTCCGGTCTGGCCCAGGCTGTGGCCTGAATGGAGCCTCCAGGGATCAGGAGATACCCACTTCCTCTAAGGACTCAAAGATTCAGAGGCCTAGCAGTATGAGAGGGACCGGTAAGTCGAGTTCTTGTTCCTATGGGTCTCACGCGGCCATGGCTGCTAAGCCGCCCGCTGGCTCCTCACAGTTGCACAACCCCGGATCCTCTGCCAGGCCCTGATAACAGGCGTGAAAATGTGGAGATGGACCAGCTGACATTGGATACACAGCTGACAACTGAGATTACTCCAACTTCTCCTTTACTGCCGATTGAGACCGTACCTCCCGCTCCTCCCGCAGGGGAACCGGAGGGCAGAGATCGCCCACTGTCAGGGGCCTTGCCACCCCCTACACAGGAGCCTCAAAACCCTGAGACGCCAACGAACCAGACGAAGGCCCCTCCAACTCCCTCGGGCTTGTTGATTCTTCAAGGACCACCGTTAGGCGCAGCGCCTGGACTGTAAGGACTCTCCGGGCATCCTACCCTGCCTCCGGATCCCCCATCGGGGCCTTCTGCACCCCCTGTCAGGACGTTTTTCTGGACCCTTCAACCCCACCATCAGGACCAATGCTGGGCCACTCAGCCCCTCCGGGTCCTGTGCTGGGACAGTCTGGCAGCCCTTTTGGGCTCCCTATGCCGGGTTATCCAACGCCGCATTACCTCACGCCGGGGTACCTGACACTACAGTACCCAATGCTGCCGGGTTACCCTCACTTTGGGATTTAATTACCCTTACTATGGGTACTCTAGTTATGGATTTCATAACGCACCGCCACCACAATCGCAACTAGATTTGCAGGTGGTCCTTAAATCTTGGATGGAAGCCAAGTCACAGCTCACAATGCAGCTCGAGAATTGCTAGCCGCCGACAGTTCCTAGGCCGGCTCCCAGGCCTCTTTCTCCGTTGCCACCTCTGTCGTTGGACCCTCGGGTTCCAACATCGGACAGAAGCACGGAGCCATTGCCACCCAGGGGACCACCTCTGGGCAGTTGCCAGAGACACAGGCTCACCTCATGGTACCCTAAAATACAAGCAAGCACGAAATAGATGTACCTCACAAATTAGGCAAATGAAAAGCGCCTATTTCAAAAATGCCCTTGAATCCACCTGGGGTGATGGAAGAGCTTTTTGGGACAACATCCGAAACATAATGGGTAAACAATCAAAATCGTCACCTACCATTATGAAAGTTGATGGATCCACCACTCTTGACCCAAAGTCTATTGCAGATGCGCTTAATAAGACATTCACAGACCTTAGTGGGGTCCTCCCCCCAGATTTCTTCTCGGACTTACCTGTGCCTAGCCTAGTATCACAAAACACCCCTCGTGACAAACCACAATTGTACTTCAAGAAAATCAAAGTGCACGAAGCACACAAGTACATAAGAAAGGCCTGCTCCAAATCCAGAACAAGTAGTGACACGCTAGATCTAAAAATCCTGTGTCTCACCCTGGATGAAGTAATTCATCCCCTTGCAAAAATTCTTAATCTGTCACTTGCCAAAGTCAATTTCCAACGAATGGAAATCTGCCATAGTTACGCCAGTGCACAAAGGGGACAAACCTCAACAGGAAACTATCGACTAATATCAATACTCCTCCCTCTCCAAAGCACTTGAACGAATAGTGGCAGACCAACTCTGTGATTACCTGGACAAATACAATCTACTCTGTAATCAACAGCACGGCTTTAGGAAAGAACATAGTACAACAACAGCCTTACTTGATTTCTCTGGAGAAGTCCACTCAGCCCTGGACAAAGGGTGCCAAACAGGAGCAGTCTTTATCGATCTTACAAAAGCTTTCGACACAGTCCATCATGGCCTACTTACCTCCCTACTTTCTAGCCTAGGCCTGGCTGAAGGTCCTTGTGCTTGGGTAAAAGTTACCTGTCCAATCGGTCACAGGCTGTAAAATTCTAATGAACTCTCCGACTTCAAACCAGTTCTCTCGGTGTACCACAGGGATCAATTCTTGGACCGCCTCTTTAGCCTGTTCCTTAACTCCCTCCCAGATATCTGCCAGGAGAAAATAATCTTATACGCTGATGATGCTGTAATTCTCTCGTCCCACAAGGATCCAAACTCCCTACAAAAAAGCCTGCAACTTGCTTTCTCTAGTGTTGAAAGATGGTTCCTGGATAGTAAACTTGTGCTAAACCACAATAAAACAAAAGCCATGCTCTTCTCCAATCACCAAAACAAAAATAGGCATACTCCACTCACCATACAAACCTCTGCGGGAATTACACTGGACCAAGTAAATACTTTCAAATACCTTGGCATCACTTTTGACCAAGGGCTCACCTTTGCAACCCACATTGACAACACTGTGAAAACAGCAGTGGCGGCTTCACACCAGGGGCCGCCAGGGCACGTGCCCTGGTAAAAAAAAAATGCTGTGCCCCAGTTGGTGCCCCATATGGTGCAGAGATTCCCCCATAGTAACAATATGTAAGTGCCCTGGCTACCATCTGTTGTGCCCCGGCTGTGCCCTGGTAACCATTTGTGACTAGAGCCGCTGCTGGAAAACAGTAAACCAACGCCTTGGAATACTATTCGCAATCACTAATTTCTAAATCAAGCGGCATCAAGAATAGCTATACAGAGTTCCATAATCTCAATCATTGACTGTGACCTTATTATTTATGGCTCGGCTACCTCCACTGCTCTAAGGCGATCTCAATCACTTAAATAAGGCCTGCCGGTTCTCACGGGGCTCAAAGACTGACTCACACGCGGTGATCTGTACTATGAATCAGGCTGGTTGAACCTATCAGATCGCCTTATTTATCTCACCTGCACAATGGCAAAAATCTGTCTTGGGACTGACTCCATTATGTATTCAAACCTACTCCGACTGAATCCTGGCTCACGACCCTCCACCAGATCTGAACGCCAACCTTTCCTGGTTCCGAGATGCCGACTGCACAGGGACAAAGATCTTTTCAGACAGGGCCCCGACATGGTTCAATGCGCTTAGTCCACCTACTCCATCCTCAACCTCGCTTGAGCTTTCAAATCCATGCTCTATGCCCACCTCACCACCACTAGCAACTGTGACTGCGCTAGATAAAGACTACTACTCTCATGTCCATCCTTACATC
Organism: Neoceratodus forsteri; assembly: GCA_016271365.2. Classification (NCBI taxonomy): domain Eukaryota; kingdom Metazoa; phylum Chordata; order Ceratodontiformes; family Ceratodontidae; genus Neoceratodus; species Neoceratodus forsteri. The sequence goes on along the minus strand of JADMNL010000022.1, from coordinate 210,239,921 downwards.
TGAGGCCCTTCCTCCCTGACTAATGAACCCTCTGATACCTCTACTACTTCCTGTCTCCCACCCAAACTCACCCCCCTTTTCCTGTCCCTCTCACTTACACTCCGCCACCACCTTTCCCTCCTCTCTAACCTCCTTTGGCGCCTAATGATCACCCTCTCCTGGAAGTTTCTTAACCTCAAAATTGTCTACTGCTTGAACCTGTTATAGCTTGTTTTTCTATGAAACTTAAAAACGTTACTGCCTTAAACTGTTAATAGCAAATTTATGATGTAACTTTCCTGTCTGGTTTTACCTGTAATGTGTATCATGCTTTGTTAAATGTTCTTTGTGACGTGGAACCTTTGTAAAAGAGCCCTGGCTCAAAGGTATGAATTCCTAGACTAATAAACTAAACTAAACCCAATCCGTGGCCTCTGGAAATTTCCTGCCCATCTGACTTCTCAAGGCCAGTAGACATTGCGCTTCCTACAATCAGCTCGCCCGGTGAAAGCTGATCGTTGGACTCTGATAGTGATCGATTCACTCTGGCTCTGACTTCGAGTCCCCCATGCTGGAGGACCCCAAACCTAAAGAACATCTGAAATCCCCACCTGAGGACCCTTCTTTTTTGGAGCTCCTCAAGAAGATCCAAGCGGGGCCGCCCCGGTGGCGTCGAGGGTTGACGCTGGATGCCAAACCTCGCACCACACTGGCGACCCGGGTTTGGGAACGAGCCCAGACCGCCAGGGGTTGCCGGGGGAGGGAGAGGATTGAGCATCTGGAGGACATCTCTCCTCTCCCTGGGGTGGGTTCGGGGGCTCCTCGGCACAGTAGTGACACCCAGTGGAGACCGGGCATATTGCCTGTAACGTAAGGGAGGAGCGCGGCGGAAGCTTACAGCTTCTCCGTGCAGGCGTTACTGCACATCCTGCTCCTGGGGGTAACCTAAGGGGGGGGAAAAAAAAAAACAGGCAGAGGCTAGGCGAAGGCACCTCCAGTCTCTGCCGCACTCCCACCGTTGGGCTCGGTTTCCAGGGGGGCCTTCCGACACCTGCCTGGCACATTAGATTGTAGATAGAGCACCAGGGCGGGCGGTCCCACCTCTGGGGGCTCAGAGCAGTTGGATCCGCTGGGTAGGGTCAGCCTGGAATACCGAGCTTCAGACCGGGAGGTAGAGCTAGGCTGGTAAGGTAACTGGAGAGAGTTCCTCGGTTCTGGAGAAAAATGAAGTCTAAAAAAAAAAAAAAGATCCAAGTGGCATGCGACTGGCGTATGGTCACCCAGGATCCGCAGAGACAGAGATTGACTGCACATCTGAATTTGTCAGATACCTCCCCAACCCTCATTCCACCCTGGATAGAGACACATGAGGATTTGGAAACAACCTTCCTCCCTGGCTGTGGTGGCCAGGAAGGCAGACGGGCTTTACCAGACCCCAGAGGGCAAGGACCACCTTACCTCCATCCGAAGACTGATTTGGTGGTCATCAGCGCGGCCCATGATAGGTCTGCAAAACCGAAACCCCTTACTGCTTCTCCTCCCAACAAGAAGTCTAAGATTCTTGACCAGTTTGGGAAAAAGACCTACTCTTCCTCTACCCTGGGAATTAAGGCATTAAATTATGTCGCCCACATGGGGAACTACCAAAAAAAAATCAGTCTTGGGACAGCTAGAGTCCAGAGTAGACTCTCTGCAAGACTCAACCCTGAAAGGAGAAATGGCAGAGTTAGTTGGATCTGCATGCAGACATATGTTGAGCTACCTATGATGCGGTAGATGCAACTGGTAGAGGCTCAGTGACAGCTATTAGCCTCAGACGTCACACATGGCTTAGGATCTCAGGCTTGGCGCCTGAAGCCCAGACAGCCATACAATATGCCTCTTTTTAGGGGTTCAGTTCTGTTTGGGGGAGATGTCAAGGACCGCGATCATTACTGACCTACAGGACAAGGGCAAGGCCTTGCACTCTGTCCAATTCATGTACAAGCCACCCCAAAAGCAAAAAGCAGCCATTTCGGAGACAACAACGTCGTCAACAAAGACAACCTCAAAACAGACGTTGGAACAAACGTCTGGCTCCTTCGGCTGATAGAGCTCCCCTGGTCAAACCCCAAAAGGCCTCAGGCACTGCAGCCTCCTCTCTGCCCACTGCCTTCTGACTCTCTAACCCTCCCACCTCCACTGGAGTGCATTCCAGAGGAACCAGTAGGGGGAGGATTCTCTCACCACCTACCGAAGTGGGAGAAGATCATGACAGACTCATGGGTACTACAATTGGTGGCAAAAGGCCACACAATAGAATTCACAGAGAGACCACCAAAATACCCTCCCAGTCACTCATTCTACCATCTCACCACATACCCTTGGTAACAGAGGAAATAAACTCCCTGCTAGTAAAGGCAGCAATAGAGCCAGTTCCAAAACATCATGGGACAGGGTACTACTCGCACTTCTTCCTGGTACCTAAGAAGACAGACGATTTCAGACCCATTCTCGATCTGAGTTCTCTGAACTTCTCTGTGGAGTACAAAAGGTTCAGAATGTTGCCTCTTCCCAGCCTACTTCCTCTATTACAGAAGGGTCATTGGCTCTGCGCACTGGACATGCAGGATGCCTACCTGCATATTTCAGTTTCTCCACCACACTGCATATTCCTCAGGTTTTGTTTTCAGGGAGAGCATTTTCAGTTCAAAGCTCTTCCCTTTGGTCTTTCATCGGCACCCAGCATGTTCGCGAAGTGCCTAGTGGTGGTAGCAGCTTTTCTATGCAGACAGGGTACAAGTATTCCCATACTTCGACGATTAGCTGATTTCGGCTCTGTCGAGAGACAGTCTGGACAGTTCTTTGGCCCTTACCGTGGATATTTTTCAGCGGGTGGGCATTATGGTCAGTCATGCCAAATCCCACCTTTTCCCTACCCAAAAGCTCCAATTTATTGGAGCAGTGTTTGACACAGTCCAGAGCAAGGCCTTCCTGCCACCGGACAGGATGGCAACATTGCAACAGCAGGCGTGTCTGGTGGCCTTGCAGTGAAGGTTACCAGCCAGGTCAATCCTTCGGCTGCTCAGTCTCATGGCTGTAGCCATACCTTCGGTCCTGTTAGCCAGGCTGCTTATGAGAGTCACCCAATGGACTTTCATTGTACAGTAGGACCAGAGATCTGACGATCTGGACTACGAGATCCTGGTCTCAGACCTGATGGCTCAGGACCTATTGTGGCGACAAAACTAAGACAACCTCTCCAGAGGTGTCCCATTCCGCACAGACATTCCCTCCCAGACCCTGACGACAGACGCCTTGGGCCTAGGGTGGGGAGCACACCTGGGAGCCCACAGGACACAGGGTCCTTGGTCCCACAACGAACTGTCCCTTCATATCAGTGTGTTAGAGATGAGGACAGTGTTGAATGCCCTGCAAGCTTTCCAACACCTCATGCAACTGGGATGACTCATGATTCAGACAGACAAGTGTGTAGTCTGGTACACAAACGAATCGGGTGGAACCCACTGTTATCCCCTCTGTTGGCACTCAATGGGAGTGTGGTGCTGGGCAGCCAATCACAACCTTCATTTGACAGCAGTCCACGTGCCAGGCATTCAAAACGTACTGGCAGACACACTCAGTCGCACTCAAGCCAGTGCACATGAGTGTGAACTCAGTCAGTGGTAGAAGACCGCTTCGAAAGTTGGGGAAGACCACAACTAGACCTGTTCGACTCCCCACTCAATACAGAACTACCGGCTTTCTGCTCACTCGCTCCAGGGCGTGGTGTTTTCTGGTGAGACGCGCTGTCTGTGTTGGAAGGGGAGGTTCGTGTATGCCTTCCCTCCACTTCCATTGATTTAAAAAGTACTGATGAAGCTCCAGGCAGTAGGAGCACGAATGATCTTACCTCGAGAAACAGCTCTTGCAGCAGGTTACACCGTTGGGACTGAAGCCGGCAGGCGCCAGGACCCCACGGAAATTTTGTAGCTAGCAGTATTCATCGGGGACCGCCTTCTTGACGCCGGTCCCCACTCCGATCGCCAGGCATAGTGCATAAGGGGCGGTCCCCCAGAATCCCCAGTTCTTTTTCTGCCGTGGACTCGTCAGCATAGGCTTCTCGGTTTCTGCCTAGCGCACGACGACTTAGAACTTCAAAAGTTTCTATAAACTGATGTCCTCTCCAACTCCTTCAATCAAGGGTCACCTTTCCAAATGTGCCTGCGGAAAACAGACCGCTTTTAACTATCCTCATTCTTCTTGTGTGTGGTGCTTAGGCCTGGACCACGACACCAAGGCCTGCACCTTTTGCCAAGGGTTCAACAGCCGCACCAGGATCCGCCGTCAGAAGGCACTTCAGGCTTACCTGCTGGAAGAAAGACTTAGCAGTATGGACCAAGAACCTTCCTCCAGGGGCGATTCTTCTTCCAAGGCCCATAAACACTGGGAGAAAGTAAGGTCCAGATCCCCGAACCGGGCCTCGGACTCCCGGAGCTCAGGCTCCACCAGATCTGACCGCTCTCCCTCCAGGGCTCGTTCTCAGCCCCTTCCGGTCAAAGTCCGGGCTTCAGGCAGCTCTCCGACTCTCCAGCCCATCAAAACTTCAAGGCCTTCGGCTTCTTCTACTCCCTCTCGGGCCTCCTCCAAGTCTTCAGAATGCTACATTTCTTCCTCATCGACCCGACATCGGGACCCCGACTCCAGGTCTGTCTCCCAGCCTCCCAGAGGTCCGGATCCGCCACCCAGGAAGACTAAGGACCTGACGTCCCTAAAGCGGACGTCAGACCCTACGTTGGCCAAGCATCCAAAGCCGGCCAGGCGTTCGCCGGAGCCACGGACACCAGCCAGGCACCAGACACCAGCTGGGCATTCGGACCAGAAGACGTCGGCCTCACATTCACCGGAGCCGAAGACCGCCCCCCAGTCACCAGTGGACACCGGTCACAGGGACTAAATGGAGGAGGACACGACGCTGCCCGAAGACCAGGTGGGCGACACTGAGGATGCCAGGCTCCCAAGGGAACCTTTGCCCAACCCGGAGACACCCACGGGCCCGACGCCCGACCCCTGCGACAGACCACCGGCGCCAGGCCCGTCGTCTGGCATGAACCTGCAAGAAGTAAAGGACCTCTTTACCTTTGGTGGGACACCATCCGAAAGGATGTGGTCCCTGTAAAACCTCCTCTACCTCCTCCTCCTCCTACTCCTTCACCTCCTATGCCCCTCCTCCACCACAGGGGCCAGCAGGATGACCACCAACCCCTAAGGAGCAGACTCCACCTCCCAGGGGTAGATCCAAGAATTGGAGAAGGTCTCCCTCAAGATCCCCATCAGGATCACCCAGCCCCAAGAGACCCAGACGTCAGCGGTATACTTCGTCAGGGGAGGATTCCAGATTGGATACTTTGGATTACTTCAGATCTCCTTCTCCACTCAGCATTCCATCACCTGACCCACATGACCTACCCAGGTCTCCTCCAGATAATCCCTCTTTCTCTGAGATCATGAGGCACATCCAGGACAACATGGGATGGGACACAGAAGACCTTGACCCTGAAAGACAGCGCCTTGCCCGTTATCTTCGGTGGAAAAACCCAAAGCCTGTGGTAGTGCTACCCTTGGTGGACACCGCGGATGTCACCAAGGCTGCGTGGAAGCGTCCGCACTCTACTCCAGCGGTGCCGAAGAAAGCTGACCGCCTGTACAAGGCCCCGAGAGAGGACCAGTACCTGTCTCAGCAACCTCTGGCAGACTCCCTGGTCATTACAGTCTCACATGACCGGCCTCAAAGACCACAACACATGAGTACACAGCCACCGGACCAGGAATCCAAACAATTGGATATCCTGGGGGGACGCATGTATGTGGCTGCTACATGCTCCATCAGGTCCCTGAACTACCTGACCCACATGGTACAGTTTCAGAACGCCCTGTGGGAACAGGGCCAGGACCTGGTCGATAAGCTTCTGGATGGCGATCAGAAGGTGGAGCTCCTAAACCTTCTCTGCACAGGGTCTGATGTGGGTACCCAAGTATTACGAGCTGCATACGATTCTGCGGACTCGTCTGCCAGAGCTGCAGCTTCAGACGTCTGTCTCCGGCGACACTCTTTTGGCTCTGTGTCTCCGGCTTCACCCCGGACATACAGAAGAACATTCTTGACGTCCCCTATAATGGCGAAGTACTCTTTGGTGAACCCTCGGAAAAGGTGATCACCAAACTCCAGGACGCTGGGAAGGCAGTCAGGTCTGTACAGGCCATGTACAGATCCAGGCCCAGTTCCTTTCGTAGGCACCAGAGCCATTTTCGCAGCCGGCAACAAAGGCAGCAGCCACGTTCTGGCCAGCAACAAAGGGGCACTTTCCAGCGGAAAGCCCAGGCTGAGTCATCCCCAGGCAGAGCCCAACGCTACACTAAACCGGCCCAGCCTGCAGGGACCAGTGCTGCCACAGCATGACTCCTTCCTGGCCCCCGCCCTTCCTCTGGATCAACGGGCACAAAAGTCTGGGGGTCGCATTGCTCGCCACTTTTAAGGATGGCAGTCGATTACCACCAACCAGTGGGTTCTCCAATTTGTCAAGAAAGGTCATTTAATAGAATTTCTCGACCACCCATCGGCAAGACCTCACCAGCTCTCCCGTTACTCGGGTCAGCATGCCCTGCTCATTCAGCAGGAGGTGCTTGTGCTCCTAGGAAAAGAAGCAATAGAGCATGTACCATGGAACCAGAGGGGTGCAGGGTATTATTCTCACTTCTTTCTGGTTCCCAAGAAAACAGGGGACCTCCGTCCGATACTGGACCTCAGCGAGTCTGTCCTGTACAAATGCTTCCGCATGGTGACCCTCCCAGGTCTGATTCCCATGCTCAAGCAGGGCACCTTTCTACGCCCTTGACATGCAGGACGCTAACCTGCATATACCATCAAGCGACACAGAAAGTTTCTGCGCTTCGAGTTCCAGGGCCACCATTATTAGTTCCGAGCCCTCCCTTTTGGACTGTCATCAGCACTTCGGGTATTCACTAAGTGTATGGCAGTCGTAGTGGCGACTCTGAGGAGACAAGGCCACTACGTGTTCCCCTACCTGGACGACGGGCTTCTCATGGCACCCTCTCAGGAGGCCTTGATGTCCACCATTCATCATACTCGGTCTCTGTTTGAGATGCTTGGCATTTTGATCAGTCAAGAGGAGTCATGTCTGGTTCTGTCTCAGACTCTGCAGTTCATAGGCGCAGTTCTGGACACCATCCAAGGGAAGGCCTTTCTCCCCCAGGACAGAGCAGAACATATCAGATCCCTCATCAAGGACATTTTGGCAAAGAAGACCGTTCGTGTCAGATTGGTCCTTTGCCTGCTTGGACACATGGCTGCGGCCATTGCAACAGTCCCGCTTGCTTGTCTCCACATGCGGGTCACCCGGTGGATGTTACGGGTCCAATGGGATCAAAAGCAAGACCATCTGCAGCTTCCAGTCTGAATTACGAGAACCGTAATCCGGGATTGGCAATGGTGGCTAGATCCAAAGAATCTATCAGCAGGTGTCCCCTTTGTTGTGCCGTCTCCGATTATGACTCTCCACAGACGCCTCAGGGCTCGGATGGGGAGCACACCTCAACTGTGTCCGGTCTCAGGGCCTGTGGACAGCCCAAGAGGCTCATCTCCACATAAACATCCTGGAAATGAGAGCAGTTCTTTACGCCCTGCAGGCCTTCCAGTTGGAGATTTCACTTGGTACTCTTCTGTTACAAACAGGCAATTCCACGGTGATGTATTACCTCAACAAACAAGGAGGCACCCATTCCTACCCGCTTTGCAGGGAGGCCATGAGGGTGTGGGATTGGGCTTTGCAACACGGCACAAACCTCATTGCTGTTCATGTACCAGGAGTGGACAACATCATCGTAGACGGCCTGAGCCGCTGTCAGGCCAGGGTCCATGAGTGGGAACTACTCCAGGAGGTAGTAGGGGATCTGTTTCACAGATGGGGTACACCAGAGTTAGACCTTTTCGTGTCCCCATCCAACGCAAAACTGCCCAATTTTTGCTTGCTAGATCCAGGGCCTGGTGTTTTCTGGCTAGACGCATTGTCCCTCTCCTTGGCGGGCAGATTCCTCTCTGCCTTCCCCCCCTTTCTGTTGATCCAGAGGGTTCTTCTGAAACTTCGCAGAGAGCAAGTGACGCTGATGCTCATCGTGCCGTTCTGGCCCAGGCAGATCTGGTTCCCTCTACTACACCAGCTATCCCGGGAACCTCCAATGCCTCTGCCAATCAGCTTTCACTTGTCTCCGAAGGAGGGCTCCTTGGTCCATCTGGACCTTCGTTCGTTGAGCCTGCATGCTTGGCTTCTAGAGACATAGCCATTTTGCGACACGGGGTCTCGCAAGACGTAGCTGATGTCCTGGTGGCTGCTAGAAAACTGGCCACTCATGCTACCTACGCCATGAAATGGCGCCGTTTTTGCCTGTGGGCTTAAGCACGGGGGTTTTCGCCTTTAGACTGTCCAGAAAAGTCTGTCTTGGACTACCTCCTGTCTCTTTTTAGACAGGCTTGGCCTACTCCTCGATCAAAGTACACCTCTGTGCCATATCAGCCTATCATTGTCCGATAGGCCGACGCACCATATCCCAGTTGGACGCGGCACGAGCCTTCCTGAGAGGTATTCTCCACCTTAGACCTCTGATTAAGGATCCAATTCCGCCATGGGATCTACCCTTTGTCCTGGAGCAGCTCACGCTGCCACCCTTTGAACCAGCCGCGGATTGTGAGCTATGTCTTCTCTTTTGGAAGACATTGTTTTTAGTTGCCATTATTTCGGCCAGAAGAATTTCTGAACTCCATGCACTCATGTGCAAAGAGCCTTATTTAGTTTTTCACCAAGACAGGGTATCCCTATGGACTAATCCCAAATTTCTGCCTAAGGTGGTCTCAGCTCTCACCCTTAATCAAGACATCGATCTACCAGTGTACTTTCCCAGCTATTCGAATCGAGGAGAGGCCCTGTTGCACACCCTGAATGTGCATAGGCGTCTCCAATACTACCTGACCAGAACCAAACACCACCGAAAATCGGACCAGCTTTTTGTCTCCTTTGCCCAGAGGATGCTGGGAGCTCCTGTTTCCAAACAGTCGCTGTCCAGGTGGCTCATTCAGTGTATCACGCTCTGTTACCAGAAACGCAACAAACCCTTACCGGGAGTGGTTAAGGGTCATTCCACAAGGTGGGTTGCTACCTCCTTTGCAGCCCTTAAGAATGTGTCCACCTCAGCCATCTGTGCTGCAGCTACTTGGAGCCCCGTGCGCACTTTCATCAGGCATTATAGCCTGGATATTGCATCGAGGCGAAGAGCAGGTTTTGGTCTAGCAGTCCTTCAAGAACTTCTGTCCTAGGCTTTGGTTTCATTAAAGATTTCTACCTTCCCTCTTCCCAATGGTGTGGGATTTCCATTATTGCTTGGGAATCGGTCCTAATGGTGTAACCTGCTGCAAGAGCTGTTTCTCGAAGTAAGGTAGTACAGTTACGTAAGAACTTACTGTAACAGTAGAGCTTCGAGAACAGCTCTTGCAGCAGGTACATTCCCTCCCACCATCCCTGCTGGAGGTAAATTCTAGTTCTAACATCCTTCTGCTAGGATCAGGTGTCTCAGCATCTCTCTGACTGCCATTTGATGGCGGATCCTCTGTCTCCTCTTCTGATGTCATCCAGTGGCCGGGAGTCTCCGGCAGGAGAACTGGGGATTCTGGGGGACCGCCCTCTTATGTACTATGCCTGACGTCGGGGGCAGGACCGACATCACGGGGGCGGTCCCCGCTGAATACTGCTAGCTAGAAAATTTCCATGGGGTCCTGGCGCCTGCCGGCTTCAGTCCTAATGGTATAACCTGCTACAAGAGCTGTTCTCGAAGATCTACTATTGCGGTAAGTTCTTACGTAACTGTACTTTTCACATGCTGGTCCTACTGGGTCAGCTGCCTCTTCTTTACCAGGGTCATTGGCCTCGTGCTCTGGATATGCAGGATGCATGCCTGCATATCCTAGTTTTCCCTCCCACTGCCACTTCCTACGCTTTACCTTCTGGGGGGAACACTTCCAGTTCAGAGCGCTCCTTTGGCCTCTCCTTGACACCCAGAGTGTTACCAAGTGCCTAGCAGTGGTGGCAGATTGTTTACGCCGCCAGGGAATATATGCGCTCCTGTACCTCGGCAACTGGCTCCTGTCAGCATCGTCGAGGGACAGCCTGGTGGCCTCCCTGACTACTACCTGAATTATTCAGGCAAGTCTGGGAGGGGAGGCGCTGGAGGCCTCAATAGGGGAAAAAGACCTGGGGGTCATGGTGGATGCATGTATGAATAACTCTGAGCATTGCAGGAGAGTGGCTAGCAAGGCAAACAGGATGTTGGGATGCATCGTAAGGGGGATCACCTCTAGGAGCAAGGAAGTGATGCTGCCGCTGTACAATGGACTGGTTAGACCACACCTTGAGTACTGTGTACAGTACTGGAGGACCACACTTGAAGAGGGACATACAGCTCCTGGAGAGGGTACAGAGGAGGGCAACTAAGATAAGAGGGCTAGGGGATTTGACGTATGAGGACAGACTTGAGGAGCTCTGCCTGTTTTCATTGGAGGAGAGGAGAGACGGGGGGGACATGATTGAGGTCTTCAAGTACCTCAAGGGAATAAATAGGGTAAACATGGAGGGGATCTTTAGACTAAAGCAGGGAGGTATCACCAGAGGGCATGGGTTGAAGGTGGAAGGTGGAAGGGTGAGGGGGAAGAGGAGGAGGTTTTTCACTGAGAGGGTGGTGGACCCTTGAAATGCACTGCCTGGTGAGCTGGTTCAGAGATCCACAGTGGAGGGCTTCGAGAGGGTGGGACAGACACAGAAAGTGGATGTATCAGATGATGGCCTGTCCCAGGAGGGTGGGGATGGATGATAAGGGTTTCTGGAGCACAAGGAAGGGGAGGGCCTCGGCACCCAACTAAGGATCTGAGGTTCGAGCAGACTCGATAGACTGTAAGGCCTAATCTGCTGGCAAATAGTATGTTAGTATGTATGTAGGGATCACGGTGAATTACCCCAAATCCCACCTTGTTCCTTCACAATGCCTCAAGTTTATTGGGGTGATGCTGGATACTGCTCAGGGTCAAGCTTTCCTTCCTTTCGATTGGGCGGAAACCTTATGTCGGCAGGCTATTCAAGTGGCAACCAGCCAGTGGACCACGGTCCGTTTGGTCTTATGCCTTCTGGGCCTGATGCCAGTTTCTATTCAAACTGCCCCCCTAGCCAGGCTCTACATGCTGATTATGCAGTGGACCCTGAGAGTCCAGTGGAACCAGAACTCAGATTACCTGAATCACAGGATTCTGGTGTGCAGCCCCATGCATTGGGACCTCCTGTGGTGGCAGGATCTGTCCAATCTCACCAGAGGGGTTCCTATTCAGGTGTTCCCACCGGCTCAGGCCCTGACTACTGATGCTTCCGGTCAGGGCTGGGGCGCCCATCTGGGTGACCACAGGACACAGGGATCCTGGTCTCATCAGGAGCTATCTCTGCATGTCGGTGGGCAAGAGATGAGGGCTGTACTATACGCCCTTCAGGCTTTTCAGCACCAACTTCTCCCTGGGCCTTACTGGTACAGATGGACAACATGTGTGGTCTGGTACCTGAACAAACAGGGAGGCACACAATCGTATCCACTGTGCACGGAAGCGATGTGCGTGTGGCATTGAGTGATACAGCACAACCTGCAGCTCACGGCAGTGCATGTCCCAGGAGTTCAGAATGTCCTGGTGGACACCCTTGGCTGCACTCAGGCAAGGACACACGAGTGGGAACTGAGGCAGTCAGTAGTTGAAGACATCTTTGATTGATAGGGTCGTTCGTCTCCCCATCCAGCACAAAACTACCCAGTTTCTGCTTGCTTGTTCCCGGGCGTGGTGTTTTCTGGTGAGACACACTGTCTCTGCTGGACAGGGAAATTCTTGTACGCCTTCCCTCCCTTTCTGCTGTTGCAGAGGGTGCTTCTGAAACTACAGCAAGAAGGGGCTCGCATGATTCTCATAGCCCCTAATTGGCCCTGCCAAGTGTGGTTTCCTCTACTTCAGCAGTTAAGAGTGGAACCTCTGGTCCTCCAACCCCTCTGCCATAATCTGCTGATCTTACTTTGAGAAACAGCTCTTGCAGCAGGTTATACCATTAGGACTGAAGCTGTCAGGCAGCAGGACTCCATGGAAAACTTCTACCTAGCTACATACAGCAGGGGACCGCCCCTGACGTCGGCCCTGCCCCGGCGTCACATACATCATAAAAGGGGTGGTCCCCCAGCATCCCCCGATTCTTTTCCTGCCGTTGACTCGTGAGCATCAGCTCCATGGACACCTTCAGCTATTGAATGATGCTATCGCTTGAGTATTTTCACATTTTATGATTTTTTTCAACAAGTACCGAATTTCCTTTCTTTCGTATGTTGTCTTCCCCGACGTCTTCTGTAGAAGGGCGCTCCTCCAAGTGCACGTGTGGCAAACAGATTCTTTTTAAGGATTCACACACGGCCTGTGTCAGGTGCCTAGGCCAAAAGCACGACACTAAGGCCTGTTCTGTTTGCCAGAACTTTAATAACCGCACGAGGATCCGCAGACGGAAAGGTTTGGAGACCTTCCTTTCAGAAAAAAGATTAGCAGCCATGCAGAGAAATTCCTCCTCAGAGGAAGTCATCCCATAGATCGGGGAAACACAAGGAAAAAAGGAGGGAGAAGGAGAAAGAACGCTCCCCATCCACGTGAACGTCCGACTCCAGGACTGGCTTGGACTCTGCCTGGTCTACAAGATCTCAGTCTCTGGCAAAGACCCAGCCTCCACTGGTGAAAGTCCAGACGTCGGGTGGTACAGAGAAGACATCGACCCTTCAGCCTCTTAAAGTCCGGCCCGAGGACTTGCTGCATAGCCGACCTTTGGGCTCTTCAGGCTGATCTGCGTCGACAGATCGCCTGCCCAAGGTGCATTCCAAGTCTGCCGCCACTGCAGACCCCGACTTCCTGGACTGGTGCCGGGACACAGACCACAGCAGGTCGGTCTCCCAACCCCCTGATGTTCCTTGGGGATGTCTGTTAAACGGACTACAGATCTGACATCTCTCAAGCAGACCTCAGACCAAAAGCAGATGTCTGAGCAGACAACCGCCAAACGTCATAAGGGGTCAGAAGTCCTCGCTCCCCAAAAGGACGTCACCTTCTCTGTACTGGACATTGGGCATCCAGGACGTTGGGACAATGATGGCACAGATGCTGGGGTCAAACAGATCAGTGACAACCAGGAGGCAGGGAGGAAGGAAACCTCACACACGACCCGACGCCACCCAAGGACCAGCCGATGGGTGTGTCAGGCACAGAAAGCCTGATGCAGGTGACGGGCAGACACCTAGAGAGGAACAGATGCCAGGTCAGTCGTTGGGCCTTAACATAAATGAAGTTAAAGAGCTGTTTTCCTATTGGTGGGAAAGCATCAGGATGGACGTAGTTCCCACAAAGCCTCCAGTGGAGAACTTACCTCCTCCGAAAGAGAAAAGCCCGGACAGGCCACCCCCTAGAGAAGAAAGTCCACACCTAGGGGCCGGCCTAGGGGAAAAAAGGTCTCATAAGGATAAGAAGCGTCCGAGGTCTCCTTCCCAGACCCCTTCCTGCTCTCCCAGTGTACATAGACCTAAGAGACACCATAAGAGATCAGACTCTTCATCATTGAATGAGTCTCACTCCTCATCTTCTGAATCATCCAGGTTGGCATCGCCCTTTAGTGTCCCTTCTCCAGACCCACGGGATCTGCCAAGGCCCCCCCCCCCCACCTCGGACAACCCAACATTTATGGATATTATGCGACATATCCAAGACAAAATGTGTTGGGACACTGAAGACTTGGATCCCGAATGATGTCGACTGGCGAAATACTTAAGACAAAAGGACCCCAAATCAGTGGTGGTCCCACCTTTAGTGGACACCTTCCAAGACGTAACCAGAGCTGCTTGGAAGCGCCCCTTCTCCTCTTCCACATTCCCCAAGAAGGCGGATCGCCTGTAAAGGGCCCCTCTTGAGGATCCCTATTTAGGAGAACAACCAGTGGCTGACTCTGTGGTCATAATGGCCACTCACAACAGGTCTTGAAGACCAACATCTCAGTACACAACCCCCAGATTGAGAATAAAAACAACTCTATTCCATGGGGAGAAAAGTATGTGCATCAGCAACTTGCTCTATAAGGTCATTTAATTTCCTGACCCACATGGTGCAATTTCAAAATGCCTTGTGGAAACAAGGCCAAGACCTGGTAGAGGACATGCCGGAGGGAGACAAGATAGAGGAGCTCATAATACTCCTCCAGACAGGCTCTGACGTAGGAACACAGGTACTCTGAGAGCGGCTTATGATTCCGCAGACTTGGCAGCCAGAAGTGTGGCATCAGGAGTCTGTCTGAGGAGATGCTTCTGGTCGGTGAGACCCCATCTGGAGTACTGCGTCCAGTTCTGGAGACCCCATCTCTGCAAGGACATAGACAGGATGGAGGCAGTGCAGAGGAGGGCAACTAAAATGGTGCAGGGTCTGCAAGAGAAGCCATACGAGGAGAGACTAAAGGAGCTTAATATGTATACCCTGGTGCAGATCTTTGTGTCATCTGCAAAGAGGCATACCTTTCCTTCCAGGTGCTCTCCAGTGTCACTTTTAAAGATATTAGAGGACCGGTCCCAGTACCGAACCCTGCGATACCCCGCTAGTTACTCTCCTCTCTTCACTGTGGACTCGGTTTACTTCCCATCTCCTACCCATTGCCTGATTCTGACCACAGATGTACCAGGATCAGGTTGGGGTGCCCATTTGGGCGGCAAAAAGACTCTGGGACTATGGTCAGGGTCCAAAGGAACCCTTCACATAAATGTCCTCAAGATGAGAGCAGTTCTTTACACCTTTCAAGCCCTGCAAACAGACATAACCCCAGGACACTTATTGATCCAAACGGACATGTCAGTAGTGTTCTACATGAACAAGCAGGGAGGCACTCACTCCTACCAACTCTGTCGAGAGGCCATGAGAGTATGGTACTGGGCAATAGAGCACATCATCACACTGTCTGCAGTGCATATTCCTGGGTTATAGAACACACTGGCAGATCTGTGAAGCAGATCTCGATCCAGCGCACGTGACTGGGAGCTCCTACAACCAGTAGCGGAATGCTTTTCGGGAAATGGGGAATGCCAGATTTGGATCTGTTCACCTCCCCATACAACGCAAAACTGCCCAGTTTCTGCTGGCTAGCTCCAGGACCTGGTGTTTTCTGGCAAGACGTGTTGTCTCTCTCTTGGACAGGCAGGTTTCTCTATGCCTTTCCTACATACCCTTTGATCCAAAGGGTCCTGCTCAAACTGCAGGACGACAGAGCAGTCATTATTCTGGTGGCCCCATATTGGCCCAGACAGATATGGTTCCCTCTTCTTCAAGGACTACCGAGCGAACCACCACTTCCTGTGACATTCAGCTGGCACTTACTGTCACAAGACAATGGGTCTCTGATTCATCCGAACCTCAGATCCTTGCACCTGCACGCCAGTTTCCTGAGGACCTAGCAGTTTCTGGCCACGATGCATCTGACAGAGGCGGACATCCTAGTGGCAGTGAGGAAGCCCTCTACTCGCGCCATATATGCCATGAAATGGCACAGGTTCTGTCTTTTGGTCATCGGGCCATGACTTAGACCCTCTACCTTGCCCAGTGAAATCAGTTTTGGAGTATCTCCTTTCCTTGTCGCAAGCAGGGCTGAGTAACTCTTCAATAAAGGTGCATCTTTGTGCCATATCCACGTACCACGCACCATTCAGGGAAAAATCCTTAGCCCAGTTAGATTTGCGTCAAAGCTTTTTGCGTGGCATTCATTTGAAGCTACCCATTAGGGATCCAATCCCCCCTTGGGACCTTCTCTTCATTCTAGAGCAGCTTAAACTGCCTCTCTTTGAACCAGCCGCAGATTGCGAGCTATGCCTTCTCTCGTGGAAGGCGTTATTTTTTAGTTGCAGTTACTTCTGCAAGGAGAATTTCTGAGCTCCAGGCACTTGCGTGCAAAGAGCTTTATTTGATTTTCCTCAAGGACAGGGTGTTCTTAAGAACCAATCCTAAGATCTTACTTGGAGAAACGGCTCTTGCAGCAGGTTACACCATTAGGACTGAAGCCGGCAGGCGCCAGGACCCCACGGAAATTTTCTAGCTAGCAGTATTCAGTGGGGAGCGCCCCAGACATCTGTCCCACCCCCGACGTCAGGCACAGTACATAAGGGGGCGGTCCCCCATAATCCCCAGTTATTTTTCCGCTGTTGACTCGCCAGCATCGGCCTCTCTCTCTCTACCTAGCGCACGATGACTTAGAACTTCCAGATTTTCTATACGACTAATGTCCTCTCCAACTCCTTCTTTTGAGGGTCACCTTTCAAAGTGTGCCTGCGGAAAACAGATCCCTTTCAAGGATCCTCATTCCTCCTGCATGCGTTGCTTAGGCCCGGACCATGACACTAAAGCCTGCACCTTTTGCCAGGGGTTCAACAGTCACACCAGGATCCGCCATCAGAAGGCACTTCAGTCTTACCTGCTAGAGGGAAAAACTTAACAGGATGGACCAGGAACCTTCCTCCAGGGGCGATTCTTCCTCCAAGGTCCACAAACACCGGGAGAAGGCAAGGTCCAGATCCCTGAACCGAACCTCGGACTCGCGGAGCTCAGGCTCCACCCAGTCGGACCACTGTCCCTCAAAGGCTAGGTCTCAGCCCCCTCCGGTCAAGGTGCGAGCCTCATGCGGCTCCTCGAGACTTCAGCATATTAAGACCTCTAGGCCCTCGGCTTCCTCTGCTCCCTCTTGGGCCTCTTCACAGTCCTCGGAAAGCCACTAGTCTTCCTCTTCCACCCAACGTCGGGACCCCGACTCCAGGTCGGTCTCCCAGCCCCCTAGGGGCCTGGACCCTCCACCCAGGAAGACGAAGGACCTGACGTCCCTCAAGCGGACAATGGACCCAACGTCGGCTAAGCACCCGACGTCGGCCAGGCGTTCGCTGGAGCCCAGAACATCGGCCAAGTACCAGACGCCGGCCGGGCGTTCACCGGACATGAAGTTGTCCGCCAAGTGACCGACTTCAGCCTCACTGGAGCCGAAGACCGCTTCCCAGTCACCGGTTGACACCGGTCACAGGGACTCCATGGAGGAGGACACCGCGTTGCCTGAAGACCAGGCGGGTGACACAGAGGGTGCCGGGCTTCCGAGGGTACCTTCACTCACCCCGGAGACACCCAAGGACCCGACACTCGACCCTGGCAACAGACCACCGGCGCCAGGCCTGTCGTTGGGCATGAACATTCAAGAAGTAAAGGAACTCTTTACTTTCTGGTGGGACACCATCTGCAAAGATGTGATCCCAGTGAAACCTCCTCCTCCTCCTACTCCTTCGCCTTATACGCACCCTCCTCCACCACAGGGGCCAGCAGGACGACCTCCAACCTCCAAGGAGCAGACTCCACCCCTAGGGGTAGATCCCAGGATCGGAGAAGGCCTCCCTCAAGATCCCCATCAGGGTCTTTCAGCCCCAAGCGACCCAGACGTCGGCAGTATACCCTGTCGGGGGAGGACTCCAGATCGGATACCTCTGATTACTCCAGATCTCCTTCTCCACTCAGCATTTCATCACCTGACCCACATGACCTTCCCAGGTCTCCTCCGGATGATCCCTCTTTCTCGGAGATCATGAGACACATCCAGGACAACATGGGATGGGATGCTGAAGAACTCTACCCGGAAAGACAGCGCCTTGCCCGTTATCTTGGGCAGAAGGATCCAAAGCCTTTGGTAGTGCCACCCTTGGTAGACACCTTCGCGGATGACACCCGTGGACTCGATGCCTGACCCCGGCGACAGACCACTGGCGCTAGGCCTGTCGTCGGGCATGAATATACAAGAGGTAAAGGATCTCCTTACTTTCTGGTGGGACACCATCCGTAAAGATGTGGTCCCAGTAAAACCTCCTCCTCCTCCTCCTACTTCTTCACCTCCTACGCCCCCTCCTCCACCACAGGGGCCAGCAGGACGACCACCAACCCTAAGGAGCAGACTCCACCCCCAGGGGTAGATCCAAGGATCGGAGAAGGCCCCCCTCAAGATCTCCATCAGGGTCCCCATCAGCCCCAAGCGACCCAGACGTGTCGGTATACTCAGTCAGGGGAGGACTCCAAATAGGATACCTCGGATTACTCCAGCTCTCCTTCTCCACTCAGCATTCCATCACCTGACCTACATGACCTGACCAGGTCTTCTCTGGATGATCACTCTTTCTGAGATCATGAGGCACGTCCAGGACAACATGGGGTGGGATGCTGAAGACCTCGATCCCGAAAGACAGCGCCTTGCCCGTTATCTTCGGCAGAAAGATCCAAAGCCTGTTAGTGCCACCCTTGGTGGACACCTTTGCGGACGTCACAAAGCTGCGTGGAAGCGTCTGCACTCCACTCCTGTTGTGCCACAGAAGGCTGACCGCCTGTACAAGGCCCCAAAAGAGGACCAGTACTTGGCTGAACAACCTCTGACTGACTCCCTGGTCATTACGGCCTCACATGACCGGTCCCAAAGACCGCAGCACATGAGTACACAGCCACCGGACCAGGAATCCAAACAGCTGGATGCCCTGGGGAGGCGCATGTGTGCGGCTGCTACAAGCTCCATCAGGTCCCTGAACTACCTATCTCCCATGGTACAGTTTGAGAATGCCCTGTGGGAACAGGGCCAGGACCTGGTCGATAAATTACGGATGGCAATCAGAAGCGGGCTCCTAAACCTCCTCCGCACAGGGTCTGATATGGGTACCCTAGTGCTACGAGCCGCATATGATTCTGCGGACTCGTCTGCCAGAGCTGCAGCTTCAGGCATTTGTCTCCAGAGACACTCTTGACTCTGTCTCCGGTTTTCCCCTGGACATACAGAAGAACATTCTTGATGTCCCTTACAATGGCGAAGTACTTTTTGGTGAACCCTCGGAGAAGGTTATCACCAAAATCCAGGACACTGGGAAGGCAGTCAGGTCTGTATAAGCCATGTATAGATCAAGACCTGGTTCCTTTCATAGGAACCAGAGCCGTTTTCTCAGCCAGCAACAATGGCAGCAGCCACGTTCAGGCCAGCAACAAAGGGACACTTTTCAACGTAAAGCCTAGGCTAAGTCATCCCCAGGCAGAGGCCAGTGTTACACCAAACCGGCCCAGCTTGCAGGGACCAGTGCTGCCGCAGCATGACTCCTTCCCAGCCCCCGCCCCTCCTCTGGATCATCGGGCACAAAAGGTCGGGGGGATTGCATTGCTTGCCACTTTTTAGGGTGGCAGTCGATTACCGCTGACCGGTGGGTTCTCCAGTTGGTCAAGAAAGGCCACTTCATAGAATTTCTCCACCACTCACCGTCAAGACCTCCCCTGCTTTCCCGTTACTCGGGTCAGCACGCCCTGCTCATACAGCAGGAGGTGCTTCGGGGAAAAGAAGCTGTAGAGCACGTACCACGGAACCAGAGGAAGTGCAGGATATTATTCTCACTTCTTTCTGGTTCCCAAGAAAACAGGGGACGTCTGTCCGATACTGGACCTCAGCGACCTCCCGAGTCGATCCTGTACAAACGCTTCTGCATGGTGACCCTCCCAGGTCTGATTCCCATGCTCAAGCAGGGCACTTTCCTAGCATCCTTGGACATGCAGGATGCTTACCTGCATATACCCATAGCTCAAGCGTACAGGAAGTTTTTGCGCTTCGAGCTTCCAGGTCACCATTATCAGTTCCGAGTCCTTCCCTTCGAACTGTCATTGGCACCTCGGGTATTCACGAAGTGCATGACGGTAGTAGCGGCGACTCTTAGGAGACAAGGCCACTACGTGTTCCCCTACCTGGATGATTGGCTTCTCATGTCGCCCTCTTGGGAAGCCCTGATGTCCACCATTCATTGTACTCAGTCTCTGTTTGAGACGCTGGGCATCATTATCAATCAAGAGCAGTCACGCCTGGTTCCGTCTCGGATTCTGCAGTTCATAGGCACAGTTCTGGACACCGTCCGGGGAAAGCTTTTCTACTTGTTCTACAAAACAATTGTTGTTGCCTGTACTCGATTATGGATTTCCATTATATATGCACTCCTACCAGAAATTTCTGAATAAACTAGATCAGACTTCTTATAGAATGGGGAAATTGCATATTACAGAATAAATACTTGGCTCATCGATGCTTGGTTTACCAAAAACTTGATTGGTTACACACAATAGCACGTAGAAAGTACTTATGGTCAGTGATATGTCATGGTTTAATTTATCCTAAGAACAAAAAATTACATCCATTAAGTCATCTAATATGTTTGAATTCAAACTTGACATACTCAGATAGGTTAAGGAAAACATCTATGAAATTGCCTATGATCCGAGTTATAAATCAGATGGGGGGGATATAATTCTCCAGAATAGTCTAGCAAAGACTTGAAATGAATTATTTTTTCAAATTACTGAGATTTCTGATTTGCACATTTTTAAATTTAAATTGCATGACTACCTGAATGTTTGTTGACATTATTTTTAGATAGAAACATAGAAGTTGACGGCAGATAAGGACCGCAAGGCCCATCCAGTCTGCCCGTTTCTTTTTCTACCTTATAAATGTGCCATCGGCCTTTGCTCTGTCAGTGACCTATCTATTCATAGTCATTTGTATTGCTTCCTTATGCCTATCCCATGCCTGTTTGAAGCCCTGCACTGTATTCATAGCCACCACTTCTTGTGGTAAGCCATTCCATGCATCTACCACCCTTTCTGTGAAAAAGAATTTCCTCACATTCCCCCTTAATCGGCCTCCCTCTAATCTCATGCTGTCTTCTTGTCCTGCTATTTTTCTTATATTTAAACATGTTAGACTCTTTCACCTTGTTTATGCCCTTAGGGTGTTTAAATGTCTCGATCATATCACCTCTCTCCTCCTTTGCTCAAGGGTATACATATTGAGCTCCGTTAATCTGTCCTCATATGTCTTCTGATGCAGTCCCTGCACCATTTTGGGCCCTTCTCTGGACTGCCTCAATTTGGTTAATGTCCTTGTGAAGGTGTGGCTCCAATACTGCACGCAGTACTCCAGATGGGGCCTAACCAATGTCTTGTACAGAGGATTATTACCTCCTCTTACGACTTGTGATACCCTACTAATACACCCTAACACCCCTAGCCTTACCTACTGCTTTAGAGGTCTGCTTGATGATTTTAGGTCATCAGTGATGATGATGCCCAAGTCTCTTTCTTCCTTTGTGACTGCTAGCAACTCCTCCCAGCCTATAAGTGGCTTCAGGGTTTCTCTTCCCTATGTGCATGATTTTGCACTTATTTGATTAAATCCCAGTTGCCACTCTTCTGACCATTCTGCTAGTTTATCCAGATCTCTTCTCATTCTGCCCACCCCATCTGGATCATCTACTCTGTTGCAGATCTTGGTGTCATCTGCAAACAGACAAGCCTTACCCTCTAGTCCATCTGCGAGGTCACTAATGAAGATGTTGAATAGGACTGGCCCCAGGACTGATCCCTGAGGTACCCACTTGTGACTTGCATCTCTTCTGACTGTATACCATTTACCACCACTCTCTGTTTTCTGCCAGTCAACCAGTTTGCCACCCAGTTGACCAACTTCTGACCCACCCGAGCCTACCTAGCTTATTTATCAATCTTCTATGTGGAACAGTGTCAAAAGCTTTGCTGAAGTCAAGGTAGGCGACATCAACTGCTCCCCCTTGGTCCACCACTCTGGTTACCCAGTCAAAGAAATCTATGAGATTAGTTTGACAGGACCTTCCTTTTGTAAACCCATGCTGTCTTGGATCCTGTGCCCCTATGGATTCCAGGTGTTGCACTATCCTTTCCTTAAGGAGTGCCTCCATAATCTTGCCCACTACTGAGGTAAGACTGACCGGTCTGTAGTTCCCCGCCTCCTCCCTGCTACCACTCTTGTGGAGTGGGATCACATGAGCCCTTCTCCAGTCTTCTGGGACCTCTCCTGTGCTCAGAGACTCACTAAACAATTCTGCTAATGGCTCTGCTAGTTCCTCCTTTAGCTTTTAAGTACCCTGGGATGTATGCCATCAGGTCCCATTGCCTTATCCACCCTGAGCTTAGCAAGCTCTTGTAGGACCCTTTCTTTGTGAAGGGAGTAGTGCTCACCTCCCTCCCCCTGTGTCCATGATGCTGAGCTGTGGGCCCTGCCCTACCTTCTCTTCAGTAAATACTGAGCAAAGTATCTATTTAGGATAGATGCCTTTACAGGGTCCTCCTCCTCACATGCTCCCTTTTCTCCATTAAGCTTAGCATACCCTGGACTTTCTCCTTTCACTAATGTATCTATAGAAAGTCTTGTCACCTTCTTTACTGTTCGTGCTAGTGTTTCCTCAGTTTGGGACTTTGCCTGCCTTACTGCCTTCCCTGCTTCCCTTAGGGCAGTTTGGTATGCCTCCCTATCTTCATCCCACTGTGTTCCCTATATTTTCTGAAGGCCAGCCTTTTGGCTCTGACCTTTTCTGCTACTGTATTTGAGAACCAAAGTGGTTTCCTTCTTCTTTGCACTTCCTTTTCTGTCTAACACAATGGGATGTTGCTTCAAGTATTGTATCCTTAATGCTTGCCCACTTTGCCTGTACCTCCTCACCTGTGTTTTTTTTGCCAGGGCTAGCTTAACTCTGTTGGCCATCTTATCAAAGTCAGCTCCTCTGAAGTCCCATATTTTGCCTTGGAATGGGATGATTTAGATGTAGTAGCCAAATTGAACCATACCATGTGATGGTCACTGGCCCCAGGTGACCTTCTACCTGGAGATCTGTGATCCCTTCTTTGTTAGTCAGTACTAGATCTAGGATAGCCCTGTCTCTTGTGGGTTGCTGTACCAGTTGTTTGAGGCCCTCCCCTGCAGGAATCCACTATGAGTCTAGTTCTGGCAGATGTTCCTGCTGGTATTGACCAATCTGTATCTGGCATGTTGAAGTCTCCCATTATCAGAACCTCCCTTTAGCTGTCATGTTTTGTATATCTTCTAACAGTAATGTGTCTGTGTCTCCCTCTGGTCTGGAGGCCTGTAGACAACCCCAGTTCTTATGGCTGTCCCATTTCCTGTTTCCAGGGTGACCCACAGTTCTTCTGGCTCCTTATGTGTGTTCTGAATTTCTGTAGCTTTGATATTTTCATTAACATACAGGGCCACTCCTCCCCTCTTTTGCACCTCGGTCTCTTCTCAACAATACATAGCCAGGTACTGAAGTCTCCCAAGTGTGGTTACTGGTAAACCACGTCTCACTAATTGCTACTATGTCCAGTTTAGCCTCTGACATTATTGCCTGCAGGTCTGGGATCTTATTTCCCAGGCTGTGAGCATTGTGTACATGATTTTCCATTGGCCAGATTTTGGTGTGTTGGTTGTTGGGTGAAGTTTGGCATTACCCCTGTGCATCGTATGGGAGGCAGAACCTTTTCTTACCTGGTGATGCAAATGAGCAGCAAACACGCTGAATTCCTGTTTGACCACTAGCTGAGGGGGGAGGGGTGTTCTTCCCATTCGACATATGGGGTGCTGCACCCCTCTCCCCATTTGCTAGTTTAAATATTCTGCAAAGACGTCAAACTTCTGCCCCAATGCACTGACTCCCTCTTTAGTCAGATGCAGTCCATCAAATTTAAAGAACTTTCGCTCCCAGAACTGTTGCCAGTTCCCTACAAATCTGTGTCCTTTTTCCTGGCACCAGTCCTTGAGCCACGTGTTTAGCTCCCCTATTTCCCCTTCTCTGACCTTCCGTCCATCTGCTCCTCTCTCCCAGACTGGCAGGATCTCAGAGAAGGAGATGCCGGACGAAATAGATGATAGTTTGTCACCCAGCCTAGTCAGGTGTTCCTTGGTCTCCACAACTGACCGGCTGGCGAGATCATTAGTCCCTATGTGTACTAGGACATCAATGTTTTATCCTGCTTTGTGAACAATTTTAGCAATGTGGTCAGTGTCTCTCCATGCTGATGTACCTGGGAGACATCTGACCATCACCCTGGCTGGAGATGGGTATCAACTCCCGAATCATGGAGTCTCCTATGATCAGAAGTTTTTGGATTTCCTTTGTGCTTGTTTAGTTTTGGTTCCTGATTTGGGTGAGTATTGTTGTGCTAGCTCCTGTGCCATGATGTCCTGCTCTGCAGTGTCTTCTGCCTCTTTATTTGATTTCAGAGATAGAGACAGATACCTGTTTGTAGTGTTTATATGGTTTTGGAGGTAATGTGTTGGAGAGCAGAGAGTGATGGGGCACCTGATTTGCTCCTCCTAACCACCTGCCAACCTCCTGGACCAACTACCCTCTGCGGTTGAGGTTTTTCTGTTGGATGCTGGGGAAATGGCGGGTGGTTCTTATAATGTATTTCCTCTTCAATATGAAATTTGAGGCATGCAATCTCTGCCCATGCTGCCCGGAGCTGAGACCTAAGATCTCCAAAGGCCCAGCATGTAGGACAGTGTCCTAAATCCTGTAAGACTGTCCTTCTGAAAATTGTTCCACAGTACCTGCAGTTAATGAAACCCATTCCAAATAAGTTGCTGGGTTTGTAACCTAGTCAGAGTAAATAGAAGGAAAAAAAATGCAAGTAATGGTTTAATTGTGCTTTGTTTAACTTGTTATAACAAGTTAAATTACTAGTGCCCTGTAAATGAGATCACTTTTGTGGAGGCCCCACTGATCCGCCCCTTCCTGCTCTGCCACAGGAAATGTCACAACTGTGGTACCCTATAAAAGGAGTGTAGCGTGGGGTGGTTGGGGATGGGTGGGTGGCTGGGCCCTTCCCTGCCTAGAAAGAAGAACCACGGACGAAAGAACAAGGAGGTAAGAGCAGAAAACAATCAGTCAACAACAAATGCAGTAACCCTGACAGCTTATCCTAATGTTAGATAAAACTGTAAAACCTGTAAAGCACCACCTGTAATAATTTCAGAGAAGATATACCCTGTAAGAAACACTTTGCTCCAGAGAAAAATAAAGCAGTAACAGAAGATATACCTTGCAAAAGACAATTTGAATCAGAAGATTACAGCAGTAATCTGTTAGCACACACCTGTAGGCACACCTTGTAATAATGCAGAAGAAGGTATACCAGCAACAACAATCTGAATCAGAGAAAAAATAAAGCAATGAAATGTTAGCAACAAACAGTAGCAATCCCTGTGAGTAAAAAATAAAAACACCACCACACAGTAAATCTGCTTAGCCAAACTAAGTCTTAATCCTTCTCCCTTGCTCTGGTAAGTTTCTCTACTCTGCCTTTCAAGCAGTCTTAGAAGGAAAGAGCTCAGGTGAAGCTAGGTGCCTTGGCCAGCAAACCAAGTCTTCTACCTCTAAGATTGTATGTAATCCTTGCATTGTATGTACTTAATTATTATTTTGTTTTTGTTACTGTAATTATGTGCCACAGGAATTTGTTGTAAATGGGGATTTAATTCTCCAACAAATCAACCTGTATAAAAATAAACTTTTAAACAAACAAACCCCAGGACCGAGTGGAACACATCGGATCCCTCATCAGGGACATCTTGGCAAAGAAGACTATCCCAGCATAACTGGTCCTTTGCCTGCTCGGGCACATGGCTGCGGCCATTGCGACGGTCCCATTAGCCCGTCTCCACGTGCGGGTGACCCAGTGGATGTAACGGGTCCAGTGGGATCAAAAGCAAGACCATCTGCAGCTCCCAATTCGGATCGCGAAGGCCATAATCCAGGATTGGCAATGGTGGCTAGATTCAAAGAACCTCTCGGTGGGGGGCCCCTTCACTGCGCCATCTCCGATTGTGATGCTCTTCACAGATGCCTCAGGGCTCGGATGGGGAGCACACCTAGACTGTGTCCGGTCTCAGAGCCTGTGGACAGCCCAAGAGATTCATCTCCACATAAATATCCTGGAAATGAGAGCAGTCCTTTACGCCCTGCAGGCTTTCCGGTCGGAGATCCCACCGGGTACTCTTCTGTTACAAACAGACAATTCGTGGTGATGTATTAGTTTAACAAACAAGGAGGCACCCATTCCTACCCGCTTTGCAGGGAGGCCATGAGGGTGTGGGATTGGGTTTTGCAACACTGCGCAAACCTCATTGCTGTTCATGTACCAGGAGTGGACAATGTCATTGCAGACGGCCTGAGTCGCTCTCAGGCCGGAGTCCACGAATGGGAACTACTCTAGGAAGTAGTAGAGGATCTGTTTCGCAGATGGGGTACACCAAAGTTAGACCTTTTCGCGTCCCCATCCAACGCAAAACTGCCCAATTTTTGCTCACTAGATCCAGGGCCTGGTGTTTTCTGGCGAGACATGTTGTCCCTCTCCTGGGTGGGCAGATTCCTCTATGCTTTTCCCCCCTTTCCGTTGATCCAGAGGGTCCTTTTGAAACTTCGCCGAGAGCGAGTGATGATAATACTTATCGTGCTGTTCTGGCCCAGGCAGATCTGGTTCCCTCTACTACATCAGCTGTCCTGGGAACCTCTGGTGCCTCTGCCAATCATCTCTCACTTGCTGTCTCAGGAGGCGGGCTCCTTGGTCCATCTGGACCTTCGTTTGCTGAACCTGCACACTTGGCTTCTAGAGACATAGCCATTATGCGACACGGGGTCTCGCTAGAAGTAGCTGACGTTCTAGCAGCCACTAGAAAACCGGCCACTCATGCTACTTAGCCATGAAATGGCGCAGATTTTGCCTATGGGCTCAAGCGCAGGGGTTTTCTCCACTGGATTGTCCAGAAAGGTCAGTCTTGGACTACCTCCTGTCTCTTTTCCAGACAGGCTTGACCTGCTCCTTGATAAAAGTACACCTTTGTGACATCTCAGCCTATCACACTCCTATAGACCAACGTCCTGTCTCTCAGTTGGACACGGCACGAGCCTTCCTGAGAGGTGTTTTCCACCTTTGACCTCCGATTAAGGATCCTATTCTGCCTTGGGATTTACCCTTTGTCCTGGAGCAGCTTACGCTGCCACCTTTTGAACCAGCTGCGGATTGTGAGCTACGTCTCCTTACATGGAAGACGTTGTTTTTAGTTGCTATTACTTCAGCCAGAAGAAATTTGGAACTTCATGCACTGATGTGCAAAGAACCTTACTTGGTTTTCCATCAGGACAGGGTATCCTTACGGACCAATCCGAAGTTTCTGCCTAAGGTGGTCTCAGCTCTCACCCTTAATCAGGACATCAATCTACCAGTGTACTTCCCTAAATATTCAAATTGAGGAGAGGCCCTGTTGCACACTTCAGATGTGCATAGGTGTCTTCGATACTACTTGAACAAGACCAAACACCACCGAAAATGTGATCAGCTTTTTCTCTCCTTTGCCCACAGGATGCTGGGAGCTCCCGTTTCCAAACAGTTGCTGTCCAGGTGGCTTATACATTGTATCATGCTCTGTTACCAGAAGCGCAACAAACCCTTACCGGGTGCGGTTAAGAGTCATTCAACAAGGGGGGTGGCTACCTCCTTTGCAGCCTTAAAGAACGTGTCCACTTCAGCTATCTGTGCAGCAGCGACTTGGAGCACTGTACACAGCTTTATTGGGCATTATATCCTCGATGTGGCATCGAGGCGAAGAGCAGGTTTTGGTCTAGCAGTCCTTCAAGGACTTCTGTCCTAGGCTTAGGTTTTACTAAGGATTTCTACCTTCCCTCCTTCCAATGGTGTGGGATTTCCACTATTGCTTGGGAATCTGTCCTAATGGTGTTAACTGCTGCAAGAGCGGTCTCTCGAAGTAAGATAGTACAGTTACGTAAGAACTTACCGTAACAGTAGATCTTCGAGAACAGCTCTTGCAGCAGGTACTTTCCCTCCCACCATCCCCGCTGGAGGTAAATTCTAGTTCTAACATCCTTCTGCTAGGATCAGGTGTCTCAGCATCTCTCTGACTGCCATTTGATGGCGGATCCTCAGTCTCCTCTTCTGATGTCATCCAGCGGCTGGGAGTCTCCGGCGGGAGAACTGGGGATTCTGGGGGACCACCTCCTTATGTACTATGCCTGATGTCGGAGGTGGGACAGATGTTGGAGGCGGTCCCCGCTGAATACTGCTAGCTAGAAAATTTCCGTGGGGTCCTGGCGCCTGCCGGCTTCAGCCCTAATGGTGTAACCTGCTGCAAGAGCTGTTGTCGAAGATCTGCTGTTATGGTAAGTTCTTACGTAACTGTACTTTCTCCGGCGGCTAGTGCCAGAGAAACCAAAAATCTGCCCAGCCCACCGGAACTAATACCACCACAGCATGACTCCTTCCCGGTCTCTGCACCACCTCTGGATCCGAGGGAAAGAAGGGTCGGAGTTGGCGTCTCTCACCACCTCTCCGGGTAGCAGAGGATAACCTCCGACTGGTGGGTTCTTCAACTAGTAAGTCGAGGACACTCTTAACGAGTTCCTCGACATCCCACCATCAACACCTCCTCTGCTCTCCCGTTATTCGGGTCAGCACGCCTTGCCATACAGAAAGAGATCTTGGCACTCCTGGACAAGGATGCCATAGAACCGGTGCCACAGAACCAGAGAGGAGAAGGATATTATTCTCACTTCTTCCTGGTTCCAAAAAAGACAGGGGACTTGCGCCTGATCCTGGACCTCAGCGACCTCAACACCTTCGTGTTATACAAATGCTTCTGTATGGTCACTCTTTCGGGTCTCATCCCCATGCTCAAGCAGGGTGCATGGCTCACGTCACTGGACATGCAGGATGCATATCTCCATCTTCCTGTCACTGGAGCGCACCGGAAATTCCTCCGCTTTGAGTTCCTTGGATGCCATTATCAGTTCCAAGCACTCCCATTCAGACTGCCCTCGGCGCCTCGCCTGTTAATGAAATGCTTGGCAGTCATGGCACCGGTCCTCAGGAGACAGGGCCAATATGTTTTCCCATACCGAGACGACTGGCTCCTCATGGCCTCCTCTCGGGAAGCTTTGATAACAGTGGTTAGAGACACTTTCTCCCTTTTCGAGTTGCTGGGCATTACTCTTAGGAGAAGTCATGCCTCGTCCCTTCACAGAGGTTATAGTTTGTATCAGTGCAGCCCTTGACACTGGCCAAGGGATGGCTCTCCTGCCCCAGGACAGGGTGGAACACATCCAATCCCTCATAAGGGACATCATGGAAAAGTTGGTCCCAGCCAGGACCATTCTTTGCTTGCTCAGGCACATGGTGGCAGCCATCATGACTTTTCCACTGGCTTTGCTTCATATGAGGATTACGCAATGGATGCTACAAGCTCAGTGGGACCAGAAGCAGGATCAGCTGCATCAGCTAGTCCAGGAAATGAATTACGTCATCCGGGACTGGCAATGGTGGCTCGTCCCAGACTACCTTTGCAGAGGAGTCCCCTTCTTAGCGCCTACTCCAACTCTGACTCTCTCCACGGACCCTTAGGTGTCTGGTTGGGGAGTTCACCTGGAAGGAGTCGGGACCCAGGGATCTTGATCAACCCTTGAGTCGCACCTCCACACCAGCATCCTCGAAATGAGGGCAGTCCTGTATGCTCTACAGGCCTTTCAGTCAGAGATCACACCAGGTCTCCTGCTGTTACAAACAGACAATACCTCGGTGATGTACTATATCAACAAGCAAGGAGGCACTCACTCCTACCCTGTTTGCAGGGAAGCAAAGAGGGTGTGGGATTGGGTATTGCAGCACGGCGCAGAGATCACTGCAGTGCATGTTCCCGGCGTGGACAACACCATCACAAATTGCCTGAGCCAGTCGCTGGCCAAGGCTCATGAATGGGAACTGCTTCAAGAAGTAATAGAGGATCTGTTCCACAGATGAGGGACACCAGACTTAGATTTATTTGCGTCCCCATACAACGCAAAACTGCGCAATTTCTGCTCGCTAGATCCAGGGCCTGGTGTTTTCTGGCGATACGCATTGTCCCTCTCTTGGATGGGCAGGTTCCTCTATGCTTTCCCACCATTCTCTTTGATCCAGAGGGTTCTACTGAAGCTCCGTGAGGAGGGAGCATCAATGATCCTAGTGGCGCCCTTTTGGCCTAGACAGATTTGGTTACCACTCCTGCACCAGCTGGCCCAGGAACCACCGTTTCCTTTGCCGGTCAACTCACACCTGTTCTGCCAGGAAGCCGGCTCCCTGGTCCACCCAAATCTCAGGTCACTGAAACTGCATGCCTGGCTCCGAAGGACATAGCAGTCCTTAGACATGGGGTTTTGCGGGAGGTGGCAGACATATCCGTGGCGGCAAGAAAACCCTCCACTCATGCCACCTACGCCATGAAATGGCGCAGGTTTTGTCTTTGGGCCCAGGCCCGTGGCTTAGCTCCACTTGACTGCCCCGAGAAGTCAGTGGTGGACTACCTCCTTCCCCTGTATGAATCAGGGCTAGCGTATTCCTCTATAAAGGTACACCTCTGTGCCATTTCGGCATACCAGTCTCCAGTAGATCAGAGGTCACTTGCGCAGCTAGAGGCCTTCCATGCTTTCCTACACAGCATCCTTCATTTGAGACTTCCTGTCAGGGGCCCGATTCCTGGATCTTCTTCTTTTCTCGTAGAGCAGCGTTCGCTGCCCCGTGCTTGATCCAGCAGCAGCGGATTGCGAGCCGTCCTGCTCTCTTGGAAGACATTATTTTGGTTGTGTTACTTCCACTAGAAGAATTTCTGAGCTTCATGCGCTCAAGTGTTAAGAACCGTACTTGGTTTTTTACAAGGAAAGTGTCTCCTTAAGGACAAATCCTAAGTTTCTTCCCAAGGTGGTCTTGACCTTAACTCTCAGTCAGGGTATTGACCTTCCGGTTTACTATCCCAAGCACTCTAACAGAGGGGAAGCTCTCCTGCACACACTAGACGTGCATAGGATCCTCAGGTG
Organism: Neoceratodus forsteri; assembly: GCA_016271365.2. Taxonomy (NCBI): domain Eukaryota; kingdom Metazoa; phylum Chordata; order Ceratodontiformes; family Ceratodontidae; genus Neoceratodus; species Neoceratodus forsteri. The sequence goes on along the minus strand of JADMNL010000022.1, from coordinate 210,209,045 downwards.
CTATGTAACCAGAACCAAATCCCATCGCCAGTCAAATCAGCTCTTCTGTTATTTGCTCACAGGATGCAAGGAGCACCTGTATTGAAGCAAACTCTCTCCAAGTGGCTGGTTAAATGCATCACGTTCTGTTACCAAAAGCGCAGCAAGCCTTTACCGGGATCGTTGAAAGGATATTCCATGAGGGGGGTGGCTACCTCTTTCGCAGCACTTAAGAATGTCTCTACATCTGCCATTTGCGCGGCTGCTACTTGGAGCACTCTACATACCTTTATCAGGCATTACAGTTAGGACATTGCTTCTAGAGTTGGTTTTGGCCTTGCAATCCTTCAAGGATTTTTTTTGTCGTAAATATGGTTCACTCTAGGATCCCTCCTGTCCTCCTCCCGAATAGGGTAGTTTGTTCCCTTACTGTTTGGGAATCTGTCCTTATGGTGTAACCTGCTGCAAGAGCTGTTTCTCGAAGTAAGATGGTACAGTTACGTAAGAACTTACCATAACAGATCTTCGAGAACAGCCTTTGCAGCAGGTAGTTTCTCCACCTTCCCCTCAGGGGTTTGGTCTTCAGACTTGCGTCTTGGCGCCAGTCAGATTATGGCTTTTCCTTGGCTTCCTTTGGAAGCGGATCCTTGGTCCCCTTCAGAATTCACTTTATGCCGGAGTCTCCGGTGGGAGAACTGAGGGATGCTGGGGTACCGCCTTTATATAATGCCGGACGCCGAAGGGCCGACGTCAGAAGTCCCCTGCTGGATATTGCTAGCTAGAATTTTTCCATGGGGGTCCTGGCACTTGCCGGCTTCAGTCCCTATGGCGTAACCTGCTGCAAGAGCTGTTCTCGAAGATCTACTGTTACGGTAAGTTCTTACATAACTGTACTTTTCCACCATAGGTGATTTCTAAGTTTGCTTTAAATCGAACCATTCACCTACCAGTATATTTTATTTATTTATTTAAAATTTAATGACCAGGAAAGACGCACTGAGCTGAGGCTTCTTTCCAGGTGCAACCTGGGGGCATGGAAAAAAGACAAATAGGCTAAGGAGATACAAATTTAAATACTCACGAAGTAAAAATGCAAGCAGTGATATTTACAAGGCAGAGATGATATGGTATTAACATTACGATGTGGTACACAGTTGAAAAATAGTATGGATTAACACAGGGGCAGCTGAACCTCAAATAGTTAAGGGTCAGATGAGGGAAATACAGGAGTTAATACTGCTGCAAGAGACACTAAGATCTGGAGGAGGAGGAGGAGAAGAGGAGGGGAGGAACAGGACAGAGGAGGAGGAGGAGGGGCAGGTGCAGAGTGGGGCTTGAAGGAGTCAAACTCGTTTTTTAAAGGAAAGGTATGATGAAGAGCTACGGAGTTCATGGGAGAGTTTGTTCCATAGGAGAGGGAGGCAGTAGGAGAAGGCAGACTGGCGAGCTGTAGAGTGGGAATGTGGGATGGAGAAAGTGAGGGGATCCCAGGAGCGTAGAGCATAAGGTGGAGGAGAAATGGGGGTAAGGCAGGAGGATAGGGAGGGAGCAGTCTAAACAAGGACTTGGCAGTGAAGGATAGGGAATGGTCATGTCTCCTGTGGGAAAGAGGTTAGATGGATGGGCAGAGTAAAGTGAACAGTGGTGCGTAATGGAGGGGGGTAGTTGGCAAATCTGCAGAAAGAGTTTAATATGGTATCTAATTTAGAGAAGGGAGTGGAGGGGGCAGTGCTATAGCTATTATAATATTTAGATATTATCCAGAGCATGCTAGTTCAGGAGAAGCATTGCTCCGTACCCTAGATGTGCATAGAATACTTGGGTGGTAGACGCACCATAGAAAGGACTGCAGAAAGTCCTTGCAGGTTTTTGTTTAATTTGCCCCTGGGAAAGCGGGCACTGCAGTTTATAAACGGCTCTTGTCCAGATAGGTAGCACATTGTATTACATTCTGTTTCAAGAAGTACGGTAAGGAACTTTCTGGTGTGGCTTGTGGTCATTCCACAAGAGGCATGGATGCTTTGTAGCTTGTTTTCAGAATGTTTCCGCTGCAGAGATCTGTGCAGTTGGTCTGGAGTACTGTCCACACCTTCACTAAACACTACAGTCTGGGCATGTCTCTTTTTAGATGAGCTGGGTTTGGCTTTGCTGTGTTACAAGGCCTACTGTCATAAGCCTGTATGCTCCAGCCGCTCGGAGTATTAGCTTTTAGTACTACTTGGGACTCGTTCCAAAGGTGTGGCCTGATGAGAGATATCTTCAAAGAAGATAGAAGAGTTATGTACTTTAACAGTAGATCTTCGAGAGAATCTCTTACATCTTGCCATGCTGTCCCACCGTCCTTCCTCATTAGGGTTTATGCACACTGCAGTGCATCAGGCGCAGTTTCCTGCCCCTCCTGAGGCTGCTGCGCCCCTCCCCAGAGTTTTATTTATAGTTAGAGGGGTGTTGTGGCACAGCCCACCCACCCCTGCAAAAGAATGATCAGCGACATTGGCATTTGGTGCCATAGTTACTCGGCACCCTAACGTGGGTGCATTCTGAGGGTGGAACTGTTGTGACAAAGGGTAGTTATACTGCTGTCTCCATTGCTACCTTTTCCATCACTGTCTCATCTGGTATGCAGAGTGTTGGGGGTCCCTTCTGGTTCCCTAGAGGGAGGTCCTCTGAGCATGAGCTCTGGTGGGAACTGAGGAGAGGAGGCGCCACCAACTTTTGTGTATATGCTAACTTCTGACGTCTTTAACGGCCCCTGGCTGACTGCAAAAGTTACCGTGTCGTCGTCATACCTGGTGGCTATAGTTCCAAAGGTGTGAGAGAATCTCTTGAAAATCTACTGTTATGGTAAGTATGCAAGTGTTCTGTCTTGGAAAGAATCTCCTCCATCAAGCCATGCTGTACCCTCCCTCCTTCCCTTTTTTAATTTTTTCATTGAGGGTCATATCAGACACTGTGCCTAAAACCTTCATGCATCCTGTCTCCAGCCCCATGTTTCTCCCTGCATGCCTGTTGCAGGCATCTCATCTCCTGGTTCCTCATGGCTGGAGGTCCTCTGAGGCTAATCTCCGGCAGGAAACTGGGGAGTAAAGAAGCTGTCCACGTTATATACATGTAGACATGGCACGTCATTGTGGGAGGCCCCCAGCTAGCAAAAAGTGTCCTAGTGGTCCTTACGCTGATGGCTTATAGTTCCAAAGGTGTGACCTAAAGGAAGAAGTTCTCACTAGGCTCTACTGTTACGGTAAGTTCTTACGTAATTGTTCTTTCTGTGCTGCAGGACCTTTAGTAAGGCTCGCGGATTTTACGAAGTCAGAAGCAGTCCAGTCACTCAGGGTTTATTTTCAAAACTGAAAATTACGGCAACTTTTCCTGTTCCCATCTGATGGAGTTTGTGTTATGTTTTAAGTAAAAAGCTGTTAGTGGGGTAAAGCCCTTCTTACTTTTCCTGTTTGTGCTTTAAGCTCTCTCTCTGCTGATAATAACACAATTGTGACATTGAGTTTCACACTGCAGCTGACTTCCCCCTTTCTCTGTTCCTTCATCTTCCTTCTCATTGCAGGAGAATCCGAGTGAAGAAGATGCTGCCATCGTGGATAAAATCCTTACCATGAGGCTAACCACAAAGGAGGTAAGGGCCCATTCTTTTAGCTGTTTTGATATAGAAGAGATTCCCAGACTTGACCCAGTGATACTGCCTTCTGGGGGACCAGGGTGTGCGTGTCCAGAAATCTACATGATGGCTGTCTGGGTGCTGTGTACATTATGGGCTCCTAGTGAAGCGAGGGCCTAGGCAATTGAGCTTTGACTTTGAAGGCAGCCATTGTGTAGGCATGAGATAGGGTGGGGGGAAAAACTAGGTGGGGGTTTGCTCTCATCAGATAGCTGAAGAACTGCATGGTTGTACCTGGTCTGTTATCCGATGAGAGACATCCAGCCACCAGGTGCTGCAGAAAGTGGTGTGGGTAGGTCTGCAGTGGGCACCCTCACCTGGCAGTGTTTTAAAAGGGAACAGTCAAGAGCTGAACCCCACACCTAAGTGTGGGGCTGCCCGGATTAAGAGAGTTGCAGGCTAGAATGTTTTTTCTTGTTTTGCTGGTCTCAACAACTTGTTTCAATCTGAATGATGCTACCACCCCCACTCCCTACCCAGATATATAATGTTTGTCACAAATCCACTCTGGGGTTCAGGCCCTCTGCTCCCACAGTGCCCAACCTTGAAATGTGATTCGTGAACGGGACAAACAGGGACACCTTCCTGTTTGTTTTGGGTCCAAGCAAACTACCAGTCTTGAGTCCTATGGTCAGTTCTGAACCCATTTTAGCTAGCACACCCAGGTAACGGGTCCAGATATCACACTTTCTACGGGGAAAGCAGCGCAGTACTTGTCCCAGTGGGCATACAACCAACCTGGTTCACAACCCTCTGCTGACTCAATTGAGACTCGGGTATTTTTCTTACCTTGCTGGATCCTTACACAGATCCTTGTTAGCATGGCTGCATACGGTGACACAATTAGCATTTAACAGGTGTTAGAATATTAAGACTCTTCCACCATTCACACAGAAATGAGCATGTCTCAGGCAGCATTTTAAGGAAAAGTTTACTAAAATTTAAAATAGTAAATAAAATACAAAACACAGAACATAAATACATTAAGGTTACAATAAAAAAAAAAAAATGGACAATTGTAAACAAACTGCCTTGCACCTAATAACTAATCCTACCCTAGTTCCAGCTGGTAAATAAATGGGATGAAATTACCTATTTCGGCAGAAGTGCCTCTCTTTGAGTCCAGGAACAAAGTGTCTCTTAGAGGTCAGAACAAGTGTACATCAGACCCTTCAGCCAGCTTGGCAGTATCAGCGTTAAAGTCCCACCCTCCTTGTGATGTCACAGCACATAAGGTCACTCTTAGCCCTGTAATTGATTTGTAACACGACCAGTGTATAACCAAATGTTTCAGCTTACTGCCTGTTTTGAAATCTGCGTAGACAGCAATATTTTTAGTTATAACAAGACAATCTCTTCTTCATCAAAGCATAGTTTATGACAGCATTCCCTTTTGATCTCTCAGCAAAAACATCATAAAACACCTCTTACAGCTCGGTGAATTTTCACAGGTATCTATTAGAAACTGCTTCCCTCCTGATATGCCGTAAAAGGCAATATTTTACGACAAGCTGCCTGGGTTCAAAGTAGTGACTGGTTTATAACCTTGGTTTTGTTATAGTCCCAGGAAGTCGGCTTTTACAAGCTAGCTGTGATAGCAAACAAGGCCAGAATGTTTTTTTTTTTTTTTTTCTTTTAAAAATCCAATGTCCCATGATGCCTTGTGCTGACTGCCATGTTTCACAAGCAGAATTCAAAGACATTTATTTATATAAAGATTATATACACATAGTTGGCAGACGGTGATTCCCGTTACAGCATTTTTCAACGCATTTCTTTATTTGGTTACAGATTACCTTGTTCAAGTAGCCACTAGGGTCCAGCGATCATAACTATGTATGGTTCAGCCTGGCCTTTGGGACAAAAGGCCCTGATCAAAGGCTGAAGTCCTAGATTTCAGAAAGATGGACTTAAGCCATATGAGGGAGCTGGTCCTGGACAAGTTGGTTGGTGTGGACTGCATCAGGGATGTGGAGGAAAGATAGGGGTCAATCAAATGTGGCGATTTTCGAGGTAACAGTCTTGCATGAGAACAGCAGTAAAAGGAAACTGGTACAAGAGACCAATATTGTTCTCTGGAAAGGTCAGGGAAGCAGAGTGAGACAGACTTCACGAGGCTCAGGGAAAAACAAGGTGTGGAAGATTAGGGAGTGTAGCAAATGAGAACAAGGGAAACCCAAGAGGGTAATCAGAAAAGCAAAGGCAGACACATAGGAACATAGAATTTGCCAGCAGATACTCCCCTCCTGTACCTTATTCACCCCCCGTGAGGTATTTACAGGTCTGAGTCATGTCCCCCCACCCTGTGAGGTACTTACAAGTGAGTCATGTTCCTCCCCCCAAATATATCTTCTCATTAAGCAATAAGGCATGACTGGGGTTACGTTAATGGTCTGTTAATCACCATCTAGGGGTCAAATGTTGCATGAGGCATTAATTTTTTTTAATCTGCCCTCCTGAAGTCCATAGCCATCCTACTTGCATAGTTTGCTTCTGCCACTGTCCTTGTATTAAACCACACTGTGCAGTTATTGCTGCTCCCCGGGTGGCATCCCACCTTGACATCTGCAGCACAGTCCCTATTAGTGAGCACCAGGTCCAGTATTGTCCCATCATGAGTGAGTTCACTAACTAGTTGCTTGAGGAACGCCCCTTCAGGTAGTCCAATATGTCCATGCTTCTAGCTGAGGCTGCAGCTGGGAGGTTCCAGTGTACATCTGACAGACTGAAGTCCCCTGCCAGCAGCATCTTCCCTTTTCGGCCATCTTGCCAGTAGCTTTCAGCGGTACTTTAACTTCTTCCCCTGTGCTAGAATTCTGTAGATCATGCCAGTGCGAATAGAGACTCCATCTCTATCTCTAGGGTGATCCAAAGTACTTCTGCTTCCCCCATATTCCCCATATCTCTGCTGCTTTTATGCTTTCCCTCACCTAAAGCAGCACACCCCCTTGTTTCCTTCCCACCCTGTCCCTCCTGAACAAAATATAGCATGGTATGGACATGTCCCAGTCCTGGTTTTCAGTGCACCATCTCTCGATAATGGCCACAGAGCTGCATGTTGCAGAGAGAGTTATGGGAGGGGAAAAAAGTTTTTACGACATAGCAGGGTAAAGAGAAAAAAAGGGAGGGGGAAGTGTTGGGCTAACAGAGGGAGATAGGGTAATTGAAGGGGGACGGGCAGAAAGCAGCCATTCTTAATGACGACTACTGCTCTGTATTCAACATTGAAGATGGAGGGCCTTAGCTGGAGAGTGGTGGTGGTAGTGGGGGATCTCTGAGATGAAGCAGCAGGTGTTTATCAGTGAAAGGGTTTGGAAAGGGCTCACAGCCTTAAACACAGATATGGCCTGGGGTCAGATGGGATGCATTCTAGGGTGCTCAAGGAATTGGCAGCGAAACAAACTGAACTCCTAGTAGGGCAGTTCAGTGACTAAGTTAAGACAGGGTTATTTCCAAAGGCTAGAGGGTAGCTGATGTAGTCCCGTTCCATAAGAAGCAACGATTAACTACAGATCTGTCATTCTTAACTCTATGGTGGGTAGTGGAGACACCGTTCAAAGAGGACCTTGTGGACTACTTGGAGAGTAATGGGACTCCAGGTTAGTAAACAGCACTGGTCTGTGTCAGGTAGGTCTTGCTAGGCCAACCTGATAGTATTTTTTGACTGGGTAACAGTGTAGTGGATAAGGGCCACACTGTGGATTTACTTTGGTTTCAGCAAGGTTTTTGGCTTTGTGCCTCACAGAAGGTTTTTGAAGAAGCTAGAGGATCTGGGTGTAGCAAAGGACACAGATGGGTGAGAAACTGGTTGAAAGGGAGACAACAGATTTATTAACAGTCGTATCAAAAGAAAGGGAGGTCACCACTGGGGTGCCACAAGGATTGGTTCTGTGCCTAGTCATTGTGAATCAGTGACGTGGGAAGGAATTAAGGGCAAGATGTGTCTCTTTGCAGATGACACTATGCTCTGTGGCAAGTTAGGCAGCGAGGAAGGGGTTAAGGAGATGCAGAGAGACTTAAAAAGGCTAGAGAGGTGATTTGTGATTTGGCAGTTGAAATTAGATGCCAAAAAGTACAAGGTGAAGCATATGGGAAACAAAACCTCAGGACAGAGCACAGGTTTGGGGTAAACCTAGGCATGACCTCTGAGGAAAAACCTAGGGGGTCATAATCATTGACTTCTAAAACAATCAAGCCAGAGTAACAGGACCTACAGTAAGGCAAACAGGATGCTGGGGTGTAATATGATGTGGTATTGCTACCTCTCTGTAGATCACTGGTGAGGCCTCTCCTGGAGTACTGTGCCCAGTTCTGGAGTCCTCACTTAAATAAAGATGAGGACAGACTGGGGACAGTGAAGCACAGGGTGACAAAAATGATTCGGGGCCAGCAGGGCAGATCTTAGAGGACTAAGGCACTCAACATGTACTCGCTGGAGGCCAGACGAGGAAGGGAAGATATGATGGAAACCCTCAAATTCCTGAAAGGAATGAACAAAGTCGGTTTGTTAGGGTTTTATGGGCAGACTTTGTGGACCAAGGGTCTTTTTCTGCTGTCCTTGTCTGTTTCTAATTGCTGCTGCAGATGAATTTCAGTGATCTTTGGTGTAGAGATTTGGCGAAGAGCTTGTAGTCTGGCTAGAAGTCTGGCCGTGCCCTCCCCCCCCCACCTGTAAGAATAGCATGGTATGTTAGTGCAGGTCCCCCCGAGCAGAACAAGGAAAGCTGGTCACTCTTGCAGAGAAGGCTCAGCTCGGGACAAAAACCAACAGTCAGGAGTGCAGGTGCAGTTTATTATCCAAAGCAAAACAAGTTGGTGCAAGGAGTGAGGTTAGTACCATTAGATGCCTCAGTGCTTCGACATAAGTGGGGGTATCTAGTGGTACCAACCCCACTTCTTGTTCTGTTGACTGCTTTGGGAGTTGGCAGCTCTCTCCCAGCACTGGCTTCTCTCTACCAGAGCACACCTGGTTCCTGTTTATACATCCCCCCCCCCGTGAGTGTAAGAATGGTATGTTAGTGCATCCCCCCATGTAACAATGTTGTATGGTATGTTAGCAGGCTTGGCTTCCCGTCGTTTTCCCCTCCCCAGTGTAAGAATGGTATGTTAGTGCATTCCCCCATGTAACAATGTTGTATGGTATATTAGTTCAGGCTTGGCTTTCCGTCGTCATCCCCTCCCCAGTGTAAGAATGGCTGAAGACTGCCAGCCCTTTGGCACAGAGGTTTACCAGTGACCCGTGTTAGGGAATGAGCTTGGGTCATCGAGGGCCAGTCTAGGGAAGAGGATTGAGCATCCCAGAGATTCTTTCCTCTCGAGGGAGGGAGGACAGCCAGCTCCGCAGCTATACTGCAACCTGGGTGACTACAGGTAGCTGTGCTGCAGAGCGGCTGTGGCAAGGGGAGAGGCATGCTGGTGCTGTGCCATGCACAGTTGCTTGTGTGCGCATGTGTACCTGAGCCATCTGTGCCTTGAGGGAAGGGAGTAATGGAGAGGAACCCCCCAACCCCCACTATGCAGCATGACAGCCTCACCGCACCCGCAGGCCCTGCACTCGCCAATCTGCGTCATCTCCCAGTGACTGGATATTGTGCTTCCAAAGGACCTTACCCAGATGATGACTCTGCTGTGGTGGTGGTGGGGGAGTAAACTACAGGGGTAATGTGGTGAGAAGATAAGACCCATGAGAAGGTGAGGTGAAAGAGCTGGGGTATGATGGGGGGGTTGAGGGGAGTCAGACGCATAAACAGGAAAAAATGGCCTCAGAATGGGCTGAGAAGCATTTTCCTGGGGGAGCTGGAAAGTCTTGGGAGTGACCGGTGCTGGGACCTCTGTGACTGGTTTTCAGAAAGAGGTTGTGTCTTATAGTCTGGACACTCCGCAGTGAACACACACATGTGGTCAGTCAGCTATATTTCTGAGTCAAAGCTTTGCCAAATTAACGTTTCTCTCTTTTACAGTTTTCACCTGGAAATTATATTGAAGTGGAAGAGTTCTATGTCAAGTACAAAAACTAGTAAGTTAAAATCCTTTCTCTGTCTCTTCCCCCCCCCCCCCCGGCCATGGTCTTCCCTTAAGTGTGACATCTTGTCATTTTCCATCTGTGATCAGTGCTGACAGGACAGGCTGCACAGCAGGGGTCTTATTAATGCTTGTGACCTTAAGACATGGGAATAGAGGAGGCACTCCGCCAGGCAGTGTTGGCTCTAGACATCAAAATTAATTAGCCGTTTGGCAGAATGACTTGGAGAAAATAGGACAAACACAAACAATCCAGTATTAGGACAATGCACACCTGGGTAACGTTTGTAGGTTAATTTATATGCTATTTTGTCAGACCCTTCAGATTGCTGTGTTATCTACCTATTAGAATGCTTTTGTGTTGATCTTACATTTGTTCAAACCTGTGTTTGCTGAGTACCTTATAAGGTAAAACTCCGTACTAGGCCAAAGCACCTCATCCCTCTGTGGCCAAGTATTTCACTCTACTCTGCATCTCTGGGGAAAACACGCTCTCCTCTGGCCGACTCCCCTGGAGAAAGGAGCCTTTTGGCTCAATCTGTATTTCCCTTTTGGCTACCACCTATTTTGTTTTAGACAGTTAACCATGTTACCATATTAGCCATTTTTGTTATGTTTTTTTTTTTTTCAAATGGACACCTGCTGTGTTAGCATAAACCATTAAACAGTGGCTAATTAAGAAAAGATGTATTGGCCACATTATATATTTAAGAAAAGAAAGTCTAATGTCTTGTTGATGGATACGTGGAGCCAACACTGCCACCAGGAACTCTGGGAGTGAAACTCCGACTTGATTCCAGGAAGAAAAGGTTGACTGCTTTGTCTAACATCCCTCCTAAACGCAAAGTGAAGTGCCCCCCCCCAAAGAATGCCAAAATGCAGCGTTCAGGGGGTCTGCCTGACAGGCTAGTGGCTGAGTGCTGCATTTCCACACTGGTGACATGGGTTGAGGAGCTCCCTGTGGTCATGCGGCCCCAGGTTTGGGATGTTGGCAGTGGCAGTGCTTCCTGGGGGGGGTGAGGATAGTATGGCATTGCATTCCGTTGCTGCAGTGTCCCCTGTGGGGGCACAGAATCTCCGTCTCCTTGCATCATTCTTGTCATCCAAGGGGGTGGTTGAGTGCAAGGAGAAAGTGGTGAAAATAAACTACAGCCACTGTACTGTCATGTGGCAAATTAAGCTGCATCGTGTTGTCCGGGCTCAGAGGTCGATGATGAGCCTGCTGAAGGGACGTATGTGGGAATGGAAACCTGTGTGGAAAGGGTGGGTTCCAGGGTGCTGAGCGGTAGGGAACCGCTCTAGCATACTGGCAACCTATGTTCATAGGGGCAGGATGCTAGGCCGGTAGGGAAGGTGATGTAACATCAGCATGTATTTTCACTTCCAGGGGGAGGGTGATGGAACATGAGTTGGGTGGTTCCACTCCCAGGGGGAGGGTGATGGAACATCAGTTGAGGGGCTCCACTTCTAGGGGGAGCGTGATCGAACATCTGTCAATTGTCTCCCCTTCCCAGGGGAAGGGCGATGGAATGTCTGTCAGATGCCCCCCATCCCCAAGGGGGAGGGGGACGGAACATCTGTCAGATGTCCCCTCCCAGAGGCCATGCTGAGGCACCTGGTAGTGGAGGATTTATGATGGTGCAGTTTGCGTGGGTGACCTAGCTATGGCACGCACTCACCCCGAGGACACGGCAGTTTCTGCAGGCTTTAAGAGAGAGCCGGGTGATTACATGTTTCAAAAGGGGAGAAAAAATCAGTGCTCCGTGCAGATGACATTGGCCTGGTCCCACTGTCACTCCATCCTGTGTATGCCCATGCTTCCCCTGTCTTGCTAGACTGATCATCTGTATGTTCCAAGCCTAACGTTTCTTGGGCCAGTCCACAAATGGGGTTTCATATGTGGCAGCTGTCTTGAAGTGGAAGGCAGGCCACGGGCCTGGCAAGAAGTGGAGATGTACAGTGACCCACAGTGGACTGAAGGAGTTAAGAGGAATCTGGAGATAAAAATACAATATAAACCTATATGGGAAAAAAATGATAACATTCTGTGGGGGAAATGTGCCGCTAGATGGATAGACAGATAGATCGAGAGAGAAAGAGATAGCTGCTTTCTTTAAAATCACCTATCCACTGTACAAGGCACAGTACAATTTAAAGTCTACATAAATGAGAAAAAAAAACACACAACACAGTTTGCCAATATGTTACCTGTTTAACCCATAACAAATTGCATCTGGTAGCAAACAGACTGTTGTACATTTTGACTTTTAGCCTCCCACCCCCCCCAAAAAAAAAACTTTCTTTCCTTCTCTAAAGACATTATCCTCCCATTTTCTACCCTGTTGTGTTGGCTGTTTTCCACGTTTCCACTTTAGCTGAGGGATGGTTCAAGTCACAGCAGCACAGAAGGAATGCATAACAGGGATTGTCGCTCGGAGAGGGTGGGAGGGTTTTCTTTAACTCTCTTCCTTTAATTTCAAAAGCTGACTACATTTTTATTTTCAGAAGTAGATGTTAAAGTAGGGCCTTGGTCTTTAATGACGGGCAGTATTTCACCAAGCAGATTGTATAGCCTGCAAAATCGGTTTGGGGTACTTAGACTCTTCTATTCCCTCTGCTTATGGTGTCTTCCCGCTTAACTCCCCAAAGTGTGTTCAAATTTAATTTCTCTGTCCCTTCCCCAGCTCGTATTTGCACTGTGAATGGGCCACCTTGGAGCAGCTGGAGAAGGACAAGAGGATCCACCAGAAAGTGAAGCGCTTCCGAACCAAGATGGCACAGATGAGGCACCTGTTCAATGAGGTAATGCAGCTGTGGGAACCTCTGAAGGGTTGGGGGGATGGGGTGTAGAGTAATGCTTTGTGTGCCAGGCTGTACACTCAATGTATGGGCTGTAAATGGTAAACAAAGTGTTTTCTGTCTCACAGGTCTTTAAAACCAGCTCTGTTTGCAGCCCCTACCTGCATATTGTGCCGTTATCAGTGTGCCAGCCAATGACCTGTTTGGTTGTGGTCTGTCAGAGTCACCCAATGCCAATTATAGAGCGTGGGAACACTCCTGACTAGTTGGAATTCTCCTTCTCCCCCACCCCCGTGCATGACTCACACTGATTTTTGTAAAGGGTCTCCCGTGCAGGTGCCTTTGGTACAGTCGTTTGAGTTATTTTTTAATTTCCCATTTTCAGTGTATTATTGCTCGACTTTGTTCAATGTATTAGTATGACTGTTGAGGCCACTTTTACAGTTGTAAGGGTGGTTTCTCACCCTTAGGCTATCAGAACTGCTCACCTTCAGTTGGCTATCCTCCTACCCTAAGAATGCGTATGCAATCACTCATGTAACAGAGAGTGGCCTCCATGGCGGTATTAACGTGTATACCACTACTTGCAAAATTCACTACTTCAGTGAAACGCTAGCACACCAGAGCTGCTCCATTTTCATCAGCATAGACCTTGCAAATAGCGATATCTGCATTCAGAGCCACCGACTGATTGCTACCAGTGATATCACTGGTTACTACGACCCATGCAACTAACAATATTGGCATTCGGAGCCACTGACTAATTGTAACCGATGATACCACTGGTTTGTATGGAATATGCAAGTAACGATATCGGCATCCGGAGTCGCTGATTGATTGTACCCGATGAGCTCACTGGTTGGGAAAATTATAATGGCACAGTATGGGGGAAACATAAGAAAAATCGAAACTAAAAGAAACCAGAGAGAGAGAGATGTGTACAGAAAGAGAGCAGGGGCTAAGCAAAGTTCGACTGGATCTGTTAAAATGCTATGCCCCTCTTTCAGGCCAAACTGATAGGGACTAATGATTGCAGAACAGTACGGGTTACAGATCGGAAATGGTGCAAGCCTGTCTGTGTGCCGATGCTTACTCTTTACTGTGAGGGTTACAAACAGCATGAAGATGTTGCTGGCCTCCTCTGACAAAGTGGGTTTTGTACATGGGGGGGGGGGGGGCTCTCAGTCTCTTGTTCATCACAATAAATTTGTTCCTGATTTGTCATTTCTTCCACTTTTCAGTGTTTTTTTTCTGTTTTGGTTTTGTAGTACTCTCACCCGCTCTAGCTCTGAGTGCATGGTATTTCCTGTGTTTTGCACATATATGGGGCACCCAACTCCTCTTATTATCATGAAAGGGGTTGGGGACAGCGAAGGACTATTACAGACCACCTCTCTTGGGTGTCACTGCTCCCTGTTAGTACCACGGGACTGATCATTGGCAAAAGCTGGGGCACTCCTTGGGAAGAGAGCTGGCTTATGAGCTCCAGATAACTGCTGCCCGTTGGTTTCTCCTGGCTAGCTTTATTGATGTCTGGAGGAAAACTTTATAAACATGCATATTTAGACCCAGTTTGGCTCATTTGTGATGCTGCCTGCATTTCCCTTATTCTTCTTTATGCATATCTCCTCCTTGGAGCCACACACTGTACTACAAGCCATGGATGTCAGGATTTTTTTTGGGGTATTTTCAGAGCTGGGTCTGCCCACATTGCTGTATGGCTGGCGTATGACATTATATGCATCTGTGCCACCTGTATGATGTGGATGCACCCCATCCATTTGAGTTCCTTTTTTACCTGTCATGGAGTAAACGATGGATCCTGTAGAGAGTCTGTTTTTGCTGTCCCTTTTTCTTCGTCCAAGTGCTTCTTCTGTCCATTTTGTTGACTCTTGCTTCTGCTTTTGGTAAGCTATGTTGCTCCTTCATTGGTAGTGACCACCTGCGACTGGACAAAAAAAAGGGACGTTTTTATGTCTCTGTGCTGTAGAATTCTTTTTCACAGTGATGCCCACAACCACTGTCCTAAGTGTTTGGGCACCAGCCATGACGTGAAATGTGTAACACGAAATGTCTGATTTTACTAAGGCTTCACAAAGATCACCAGGAAGAGCACAAGGAAGGTGTCTGCTGCAGTCCTTCTCAAGAGGCCGGAGAATGATAGTCATGCAGTTTCCATAAGACTCCTGCTCCTTCAGCTTCAGGAAGGGAATCACCCCTGAGAAAGTCAGTCTTGCCATCCGGTGAAAAATCGGTTCTAGGAGCGTGGATATGTTGTTCATCCACACTGTCTGGCATTGTTCCTTTCCCCTTTAAATCTTGCCGGAAGTCTTCGTTGGCCCTCCCACCCACCCGGTGGTAAATACCGGCTCCACCCCATGACGCCAGATCTTCCTTTCCGCTGGAAGATACAGGTTCCTTGCTACTTTGCAGTACCATAGGCCCTGAGTCAAATCAATGGTTTTCCTCAAGACTTACTTGCCTTTAAAACTCGCCAGAGTTTACGATTTGATCCGAATGCTTCGGATATGGAGGACAAGTCATCCCCCGGGTTTTGCCGGTGTCCTTGTGGACAAAAAATGTCTCGCACCGATCCCCGCCTCTCGTGCGTCTACTGCCTAGACGCCATGCATGATACTTCGCTTGCAACATCTGTCTCGGCCTTCCATCCCACCGCTCTGAGGACCACAAGGCGCCGCTTTAAGTTGGGAGACCGAGTCAGTAACCACTGGTGGAATCAAGGAGGCCAGGTGGCGGTTTCCTGCGGGCTGCGGATCCGCCGAGCAGCCCGAGCAGATGGCGGCCTTTGAAGAGGAAGCTGCCCAAGCTTCGGCCAACCGAAGCTTCTTCGTGCCGCTCAACTTGGGCTCCACCTTCATGGGATCCTTCTGGGAGTAGTGCCAGTCTCTCCCTACTAAGAGTGAGGTGCCTCCGGGCTCGCACTCCTCCCGATCCAAGAAGAAGGATAAGGATCCAAAATCATCATTTTCTAACCGAAGAAGACGCTCCTGGGACTGAGAGCGGTCCGACACTCTGGAGCAGGGGGTCTCGACCATGGTCGAGATCGCTTCCTCGGCTGCCAGCTTTTTGGACCTTCCGTCAGGCCAGGGCACGGAAGCCGAGGATACGGCAGAACCGGCCGAGATTTCTCTCGACCCGATCGTTGACGACTCCTTGGAGAGGACTCCCATTCTCTCCTTCCCTGACGAGGAGACCCATCCACAAGAGCCGGAACCTCGGTTCTCACTGAATCCAGCTTCTCTCGACCGATAGAGCTGACGCCGTCTGTCTCGATCGAGGAGTAGGACCCCGTTGGTCGGTAAACCGAAGAAGGGTCACAGACACTTCCGGAAGAGGCACCGCCACCGTTCCTCATCCTCCTCGGACGAGGAGAGGCTTAGATGGAAGTTCCGTCGATGTTATGAAGACCTCATGTGGCAGCAACTTCTTTTGACGGGTCAAAAGCTGTCTGCTCCGGCTGTACCGGCCATTACTTGGCCCCAGCCTCTTCAGCCGACACCGACTCCCCCGGTTCTGAGGACTCCGGTTCTCCATCCGTTGGGACCAGTGCGCATTTCGGCTTGGCCTGTTACGGGCTCCCCACCAATTTTGGTGGAACCACCACCAAAACAGCCTCAGGGAGGGGCTCCCTCTAAGGAGGACCGACCAACTACGGGCCTGCCCCATAGGTTGTCCATTATGGTCACTTCTGATCTCCCTAGGCGCATTGAGGGGGACTTAGGTGGGAGACCCTTGTATCTGGATTCCTCGGATTCGGATACTACCGTCTTCACTCACATGATGAGCTGTCAGTGACAGGCCTGGAGGAAGGGCCTTCTTCCTTCCAGGGCATCCTTCGATTCATTTTGGAGTCCACAGGTATGCCTTTGCAGCCCATTCAAAAGAAGGCGGAATAGCCTCTCACGGATATTCTCAAGAGGGGGGATACCGCGACGGAGGCCTTCCCAGTGGCCGAAGCCATAGTTGGCCCGGCACTGGAACTTTGGCAGCGTCCAACCTCTTGCCCGGCTCCATCTGCCTGCATGGCCCGCAAGTACGCAGTGCCCATGGGGTCCTTGGCAGGCTTCACTAAGCATCCCTCTGCAGAAAGCCTTGTGACTGCCTCAGTGTTTAGGCAAACGGGCAGCTCTGCGAATACTGACCGCCCTCCGGACAAGAAGTCCAAAAATATGGACAGCTCGGCCCGGAAGGTTTACACAGCATCATCCCTAGGCCTTCGTCAGGCTAGTGCAGCAGTGATCATGGCACACTTCTCTCACACCCTTTTGGGGTCACTTGATGAAGTCCTCCCTCATCTCCCAGCAGACATGCAGACCACGGTCAAGCAGGTCCGGGACCAGGGCCGTGCTGTTGCTAAACAGCTCCAGATGGCTCTGGACATTGGTGATTCCTGTGCCCGTTCACTTGCTGCCCCGGTAGCCACTCGCCACAGGGCTTGGCTGAGGTTATCCTCCTTTCCCGCAGATACTCAGTACAAGCTAGCTGACGTGCCCTTCCTTGGCACCGACCTCTTCGGTCCTGGAGTGGCAGGTCATCTACAGCGCTTGAGCAGTCTAATGCCACCTTAGATGTCACCTCTGCTAAAGGTTCTTCGGGCAAGAACCAGCAGAAGCGCAAGTAGAAGTCCTTTCGGCATTCTTTCCCCACGGTTAGACAGCCCTCCTTCCAGGGAGGTCAGCAACAGCAGCAGGCTCAAGCTTGGCGCCCTAGGCCCAAGCAAGGTCCCCAACAGCCCTGCAAAGGAGGCCGAGGTTCTGGTCCAGGTGCCTCCTCCTCCTCCAAGCCTGCACAGTGACAGGTCGGGGGTGGCCTCCCCTGCACCCGTCACGCCAGTTCTGGGTCCTTCCGTGGGGGGCCGGCTCCACCACTTTCTTTCCGCCTGGTCCAGTATCACTTCGGACAGGTGGGTTCTGGATGTGGTTGGGCAGGGACTGCCTCTAGAGTTCGAGCAGTACCCCCCCAGCTGGGCCCATGCCCCACGGGAGGAAAGAATCTCAGTTGGCGCTCAGTCGGCCCTTCATGACTACATTGCTCAGCTCCTCCTCAAGGAGGCGCTAGCTCCAGTGCCGGATCCTCTTTCAGACCCAGGCTTCGTCTCCAGGTGTTTCTTGCCCAAGCGGATGGGGGGTTGGCGCCCCATCCTAGATCTCCACGACCTGAACCGGTATCTCAGGTCTCGCACCTTCCAGATGGTAACTCTGAACCAGATCATACCACCTCTGGAGTGAAATATGTGGTTCTGTACACTGGATCTTCAGGACGCATTCTACCATGTCCTAATCCGTCCGTCCCATCAGCGGTTCCTCCGCTTCAGGGTTGAAGGGACCCTGTACGAGTTCAGAGCCATGCTGTTCGGCCTGTCATCGGCCCCAAGGGTCTTCACCAAATACATCGCAGTGGTGGCAGCCCATCTATGGCATCAAGGGGTTCGCATTTACCCTTATTTAAGGGGTTCGCATTTACCCCTATCTAGACGATTGGCTCCTGGCGGGTTCCTCCGTACAGGAGGTGGAGAGGTCCAGGGACCTGACCCTCTGAACCTGCTCCCACCTGGGCCTCCTAATCAACGAGGCCAAGTCAGAACTCGTGCCCTCTCAGGTGATGGGCTTTATCGGGGCAGAGCTCGACTCTCGTCAAGCCAGAGCTCGGCTCCCGGCGGACAGCGGAGGTTCTTTCCTCCTTTGCCCAATCATTTCTGGTTGGTACTTGCGCCCTGCCCGGACTTCCCTGCGCCTCTGGGTTACATGGTGGCGGCACCCAGTGGTCCGCTAACAGATTGCACATGCGCCCCTTCAATGGAGCTGGCCGCCCAGTGGTCTCAAAGGCCAGGTCTTCACCAGCTGGTCACGGTCACTCAGAGGATGTGGGATGCTCTCCAATGGTGGACCATCCCAAGTCATTTTCGGGAAGGAATCCTGTTTGTCCGCTCCGAGCTGACGGTCGTCCTTATGACCGATGCCTCTCTCATGGGCTGGGGAGCCAACATGGGGGACAACAGAGCCCACGGGTTCTGGACCCCCGAGGAATCCCGATGCCACGTCAGCCTGTTGGAGCTCAGAGCAGTCAGACTGGCACTGTCAGCTTTCGCTCCTCAGCTCCGGGGTCAAGTGGTTCAAGTCCAGACGGACAATACCACGACCATGTACTACCTCAACAAACAGGGCATCACGCACTCCCGTTTGCTATGCAAGGAGGCGCTCCGGATCTGGACCTTCATCAGCCTGTTGGAGGCGGATCTCCTAGCCATTCATGTGGCAGGAGTCTCGAACCAACTGGCGGATGCTCTCAGCCGCATAGGCCAGACATCCCACGAGTGGTCTCTCCATCCAGAGGTAGCTTACGATCTGTTCTCCCGTTGGGGCAAACCATTGGTGGACCTGTTCGCCTCCAGGTAGAACACCAAGCTGAGGCTGTTCCGTGCCCGCCCCCCTCAGCAGGGCTCGCTGCAGGGGATGCCTTCTCGAGGCTGTGGACCCCAGGCCTCCTCTGTGCCTTCCCTCCATTTCCCTTGATCCACAAAGTGTTACTCAAGGTGAGGAGGGACAAGGCAAAGGTGATCCTTGTAGCCCCAGATTGGCCACACCAGTTCTGGTATCCAGATCTCCTCAACCTCAGCTGCAGGGCCCCGGAGTGGCTTTGTACACGCCCGGACCTGATATCGTTGAACCAGGGGAAGGTCTTCCACTCGGACCTTCAATCTCTGCACCTCACAGCCTGGTTCCTGAGCAGCTAGAGTTCCATGCTCTGGGTCTTTCCGAGGATGTCTACACTGTGGTGGAAGCATCTCGAAAGGAATCGAACAGGAAATGTTATGCCTTCAAATGGAAAAGGTTTTCCATTTGGTGTCAGGCTAAGAGCCTGGAACCCTTATCCTGCTCTGTGGCTAACATTCTAGACTACCTTTGGTCTCTCTCCAAAGGGGGTCTTCAGTCATCGACCCTTAGGGTGCACCTGACAGCCATCTCTGCTTACCAGGCGTGGGCCAGTCAGCCGACATTGGCACAGGAGACAGTGGTCGGGTGCTTTTTCAAAGGCCTGGATCACATATCCCCTCTGGTGTGTGAACCTCCACCTCCATGGGATCTCTTCCTGGTTTTGGCAAAGCTCGTGGGCACGCCATTCGAACCCATGCATAAGTGCGAGCTTTCGCATCTGTCATGGAAGACTGCCTTCCAGGTGGCTATCACGTTAGCCAGAAGGACGGGGAGCTCCAAGTGCTTTCGGTGGACTCCCCCTTATCTGGTCTTTCACAGGGACAAAGTTGTCCTGTGCCCCCACCCAAAATTCTTTCCGAAGGTGGTGTCAGAGTTTCACCTTAACCAGGTGTATATTACCCTAACTACACCTCGGATGCCGAGTACAGGCTTCATACTCTGGACCTCAGACATGCTGTCTCCTACTATAAGGAGAGGACGGCAGAAATTTGGGGAGAGGTTCGCCAGCTGTTTGTCACCTACGCTGAAGCCGCTTCTGGCAGACCTGCAGCCAAGCGGACTGTTGCGAGATGGATCTCATCATGCATAAGTCTGTGTTATGAATTGGCGGGCATGGAGCCTCCCAGAGGGATAAGAGCTCATTCTACCCGCCATACTGCTGCTCCGGTGGCTGCTTCAAGGGACATCCCTATCCAGGAAATCTGTCGGGTTGCTACCTGGAAGTCAGCGAACACCTTTATTACTCATTGCCACATCGACCTTGAGTCACGACGTGATGCTGGTTTTGGGGCCTTGGTTCTCCAATCTCTTTTTCCTAAGTAGGGGGTGTGCGCCTTGCTCCCTCCTCCCGGAGAACTGCTAGGAGTCTGCCAGACAGTGTGGATGAGCAACATATCCACGCTCCTAGAAAAACAGGTTACTCACCTGTAACAGTAGTTCTAGGAGTGGTATATGTTCATACACATGCACCCACCCGACCTCCCGAGCTTAAGGTGCACAGCCTGGCTTCCAGCGGGCTAGATCTGGCATCATGGGGCGGAGCCGAGGTATTTACCACAAGGGTGGGTGGGAGGAGCCAGCTTGGACTTCCGGCAAGATTTAAAGGGGAAAGGGACAATGCCAGACAGTGTGGATGAACAACATATACCACTCCTAGAACTACTGTTACAGGTGAGTAACCTGTCTTTTTTGTGGCATCATTCTTCAAAGCCGAAACTTGATGACTGTGCAGAAACTAAGTCAGGTTTGAGGTCGCATTCAGCCTTGCCAGAAACTTACCATCATTCTCCTTGTATCTGTTCTTGGTCTTTGTCACTGAAACAAGTATCCCAGTCCAGTGGCGGTCATCAGACAGTGGGCCCTGGTGTGGGAGCTAGTCCTGATCGAAAGCCTGATACACACCAGTGCTGACCTTGGTACCATTTGTAGTCCTGGCCCATTTTTCATCCACTGTGGAGTCTTTGATTTATGTATTTTTGATCATGGCAGCCTCTTATCTGCAGCAGTGTTGAGCACTCTGGTTGTGCCACCCAGCGTTCCGAGCAAGCAGCATTGTGGACTGTTCTTTGAATGGTTAGAAGAACTTGTGTCAGTGGGGCTGATGCAGACACCATCGCCTCTGAGGCCCTGACACCACTGCCTATCCCTCCAGTGGCGACTTCCTCACACAAAACTGCTGCTCTTTTGCTCACTCTACGGCCTGTAGTTTTATATCAATACATATTGTCCCTATGCTGCAGGGAAGTTCCTGTATGCCTTCCCTCCAATTTTACTGCTCCAGTGGACACTGGTCAAATTTGAGTAGGCATCTTCAGCCATGTCTGGTAGCCACTCTGTTGCCCAGACAAATCTAGTTGCCGTTATGGTAGTTTGTGAGTAGGACTTCAGTTTCAGTTGCTCCTTGGCTCAGGTCTGTTGTGGTGATTTTTGAGGGCTGCCTGCTGAACCAGGACCTTCTGTGACTGCAGCTCTTGGGGATGTAGAGGTCACACATTTGACTTCTGTCAGGAGCTGCAGCACTGGATGTAGTACCATCCCCTCTCTGGGTTGGAAAGTGTTGCAGTTAGCAGAACGGTCTCCCAGCCTCACTGCCTGCTCCATGTTCTTTGAATCTGCTCTTAAATGGAGGTCGCTGGGTTTTAGGCCAGTGGGTGACCCCCTGTTCCTTCTTGTTTTATTCTCGTTCCATGTCTCTGATGACACTTTACTCCTTTAGAACTTCCTAGAAGCACCCCCACCACGGGTGGTCCACCATGCACTCTTGGTCCACCACTGTTCCTCACGGTGCCTGGCTTGACCCTGCTGGGGCACTGCTTGTAGCCACCAGGAAGGAGCAAAGTGGGTTTATGACTGCAACAGCCGAGGAGTGCGGAGCCAGCATGCCATTGAGATGGATGGCATGGGGCTGGGCTTCTGGGAGCTGCCATCAGATATGTTGATAGTTTTCTTTTTTTTCCTTTTACTGTTCTGGTTCCCACCTACCTCCTCGTGAACTGGCACATGCAGTGGCATCCTGGGGTGGCACCCAGCAGTGTGTGATCACCACTCTGCCAATGACATCAACACACTGTGAACTGTGGTTTTAGTGAAGCAGTGCAGCCCTTCCTCCCTGGAGTGAAGGTGTTAAAGTGACACTGTGAATCCCCTCTGCTGGCCTCCACACCCAACGTCTTAGGCTCGGGATACTCTGAATCCCTCTGCTGGCCCACTCTTGATATCTTGGACTTGGGGTTTGTTCATAGGACACCAATGTGCCTCAACCGTCCTGCACTGATCAATGCCATGGAGCCAGCTATTTTTGTTTTATTCAGCTTTTGTCACCCTGCTACAGCCTGCCCTTTCTGCCAGACAATATTCCAGCCCTGTCCACCACTAGTCCCTGCGGCTGCATGAGACCATGAAACTCTTCCCTGGGACACTGAGTGAGCAGCTGCATGGGAGCATGAAAAGTTTCCCCAGGGCCACCAAGTGGCTGCATGGGAGCACAGTGCAGTTCCTTAAGGTCACCAAGTAACTGCATGGGAGCACAGTGTGCTTCCTCTGGGCCACCGTGTGGCTGCATGGGAGCATGACACATTTCCCCTGGGCCCTTTGAGCAATTGCATGGGAGCATGACCTACTTCCCTAGGGTCGCAGAGCAGCTACGTGGGAGCATGACTCCTTTCCCCTGGGTCACTGAGGAGCTGTATGGGAGTACGATGCATTTCCTGAGGGTCACCGAGCAGCTGCATGATAGCACAGTGCACTTCCTGTGGACCACAACGCGGCCACAAAGTTTTTTTTAATTTGAATATAACTATTAGATTGTCATTTTTATTTGTATGTAGGTGGATCAGCATTTATAATTCATTATGAATTTGCTGTTATTCTTGTGCAAAACAAACTGGTAATATTAATGAGATTTTCCAACCTATCTGAGAGCAGCTACCACTCACATATTGTGGTAGCTGCCCTCATGAATAGTTATTCTAGCCATGATTTTTGAAGAAATAACATTCCATACTTTAGTGGTGTGCCTTGTAACTTAGTTGTAGACAGAGCTGGCCTGCTTGATTTCTAGTGCCCTGCTGCTTCCGACACGGCCCCTTGCTCCAGCACGTAATGACTTGTGGTCGGGAGAGTGCATTCCCATTGAAATGAATGGGGCTTGATTTTTTGTTAAAGAATGGTCGTAGAGATATCAGCGACACCACCGACTAACAAGGCCATTCGTCGAGTGGTGTCCTTCATTAATCTCTGCCTGACCATTCTTTAGCTTAAAACCGGAAGAAAAATCAAGCCCTATTCATTTCAATGGGCAGCGCCCCTGCGCTCTCCCTGCCCACTTGTCATTATGTGCTGGAGTGTGTCGGAAGCACCGGGGCACTAGAAATCGAGCGGGCCAGCTCTGTCTGCAAAAACATTATGAGGCATACCACTGAGGTATGGAAAGTTATTTCTTCAAAAATCCTGGCTAGAATAACTATCCATGAGGGCAGCTACCACAACATGCGAGTAGCTCCCAGACATTGGAAATTTCCTTTAAATGCACGTTGAAATTCTTGTGTACCCCTATGACCCTTTTAGAAACTAGCCTTGTTCTCATATGATCACTCCAGGTAAAAACTTTTCAGTAAGTGAATTGTGTTTTTATCCTGCATGGGATAAATTGGGGGGTGGGCGCAAATGTGCTTTTCCTCCTTGAGCTCAAATACAGGGACGAGAGGGAACTCTCTTAAACTCGCAGTGGCTAGACGAGGCATAAATTAAGTGGGTTTGCATCACATTTTGCAACCCAAAAACCACAAATCGTGAACCAGCTACATGTTTGATTAGCAACACTTGCTAATCAAGGTTATAGGCAGGAGCTTTTTTTTTTTTTTTAAAGCATCAGTTATGCTCCCCCCACCTGCTCTTGACTTGTCAGTCTCCCTCCCACTTCCTAATTAAAAAAAATTAGCCTTTCTGACTTCAGAATCCCTCCCGTACTGCAGCCTGATATGGAGCATCAGAGCACACAGAGCGTCGGAGCGCATCGGAGCACTGGAACAGTAGTCTGCAGTGGAGGTGCACTGTCTGCAGCACGGAGACAAGGGACGGGTCTTTTGAAAGGCACCAAAATAAACCTGGCAGGGGGAGAGTGTGTGGGGGGGGGGGTGAACACCTGAATGGAAATTGGATTGTTTTACACTACCCAGCAAATAAATAAATATATGCTTTAGGTAGTATTGCCCAGTAGTTGCTGAGAAGACCAGAAGTGATGCGTGTCAGTCCTGTACCTTTTTATTGATTATACGTTAATCAGAGTCCAGACTCACTGAAGTGGACACAAACTTTTTTTTTTGTTTACACTTAAATTGTCTGCTCTGCCTAAGAATGACAATGGGCAAAATAAATGGGAAACTTTATTAATCCATCAGATATACATTCTGGTATATGCTGCAGTTAAAAATCTTTTTTTTTTTTTTTTTTTATAGAAATTGCTAATCAAAACAGTCGGATTGCTAATCAGTTTTGATTTATTTATTTTTTTTAATAGTAGTTTAACCAGGAGTAGCACACTAAGCTGAAAGCTTTTTTACAGGTGCGACCTGGGAGCACAGGGAAGTTAAGTGACTTGCTCAGGGTCACACAGTATGCAAGTGGAAGCTGTGGGATTCAAACCCAGGTCTGGTCTGCTGGATGTCACTAGATTTGCAGCTCAGAGCCTTCAACCACTGCACTATACTGCCTCCCTAATCCCCACAAATCAAATTTCTGACGCTAGTTTATGCCTTGAGAGATCCAAAAGGGACGTCTGGAAGCATTGTTTCACAGAAAGAGTGGTGAACAAGCTGCCGGAGGAAGTGGTACAGGCCAAATCAGTTAACAGATTCTAGCAGGGATGGAATGGCAAATGGGATTGTAAGAAATGGAGTGGCAGAAACCGAGGATGGATGGCCATTAGGGCCAGTGCAGAGTAGTTGGGTAGGCAAACTGGATGGGCAGACAGGCCTTTTTCTGCCGTCATTGTGTGTGTATATGTATGTATGTATTCTGTTTTATTTTTGTTGTGATTGGTGTGTTCGCAGGATGAAGAGCCTTTCAATCCAGACTATGTGGAGGTGGACAGAATACTGGAGGAGTCGCACAGTGTGGATAAGGACAACGGAGAGGTATGTCACAAGCAGCTCCTTCTCTGCTCAAGTTTTCAGTATTTTCTTGAAATGCAAACTCCTGTCTGGTGAAACCCTGTGCTTGGTGATTGTACAAACTGCTTCCTCTAGAGCTTGAAGTAAACCGGTAGTGGATGCCAGATTACCCCCCCCCGTTTTTTTGTTGGATTGCATAACCAAATGCGGAGTTCGGGGTCAACATGAGCTCTGGAACTGCACAGTGAGACCATGGGGGAGCGAGGTGTGGGGAAGTCTTCACTGTACCTACCCACAGTATAGCTGGCTCTTTGGATAAATGGGCAGCTTTAGTCTCCACTGCTGTTAGTCCTCTATGTTTAACTGGCACTAGATCCATCACAGCCTGGGGAGATGTGCTCTGGGTCTAGTCCTCTAGATAAACACTGAACTTCAGTCAGTATCCCTATCATTTCCTCACTTTTAAACCAAAAAAGATTACAGCAAGTGACTGTGTAAGATGTGGAGGTGTTTATTATGATGGCTTTTGTACTGCTGTACCGTGTCACACCTGGAAACAAGCTCTGGCTTTGTGTGCCTTTCCTGGTTAAACAGTTTCCTTTTTTCCCTGCTGCAGTCATCACTCCATGTGTAGCAGTTGTAGTGGACAACTAGTTAGTCCATTGGACAAATGCTTAGCATCTTCCACTGTTTCTCTCACGCTCTCTCTCCCCAGTCTCTTACATTCTTTCTGCCAGTTCAGTTTGTGTTTGTTTGTATTAGTAAAATACTAGCATCTCAAAAGCGATTAGGGGCTATATGAAGTCTGATATTAGTGTACCAACCAATAGAATACAGTGAGGTGCAGGGCATTGCTTCAGAACATCTAATGCTGTGATATTTTGTGAGATACCTGGCAGCACGTAATACAGACTGAGTATTTTCGAATGGAATAATACGTATTTCGGATTCTGCTTGCTCCCATTCTGTGCCTGTGGCAAAAATCTTTAGAGCATAGGGCCCCTAATCCCCATTCTTTTTTCCTTCAGTTTATTTAGCCAGGATGGATCAGCTGAGATGCAGACCGTGGTGTCCAGCTTTTTTACCCATTTCCGCAGCTGGATGGACTGGCACTCTGAGAGGTCAAGTGACTTGTCTCAGGTTGCAGTGTGTGTTTGAACCTGCAGTCTCTTGGTTCCCAAGATGGTGCCTTGATCACTAGGCCACACTGCCTCCTCCATCCCCATTTGTTGTGTTAACTGCAGTATCTTTCTGGGAGAACTATATAATATAGAGATTTGGGTTTGGCACTGTTCAGAAGAATAGCTTTCTTGTGGTTTGCCTCTCACCGTTTATCCCACTCCCAATTTCCTCTCTGCCTCTCCATCACTGACCTCGTTTGCTGTGTTTCCTCCGTGTCCCACCTCGATACCACCTTTAACGCATTCTGCCACTTTGCTACTAACTTCTCTCCTTGTACTCATCGCTGCACTCTCCTCTCTGAATCTTCCCCCACTCTTACACAGGAGATGCATTCGCTCCTCAGCGTTCATTCCCATATACTGGTTCAACTGGTTGTTGGTCTGTCCCCCCTTCCTCTGCTACAGCGACTGAGCAGTAGTACCTGTTCAAAGATGTTAGCTTTTTCCTGCTCCATCTCTGCACAGTCACCATCTACTGTCCTCCTTATCCTCACTATCTCTTCCCCTTGCCTTCCTCTTTTCACTGATGTATCTGAAGAAAGTCTTGTCCCCTTCTGTCACTCCTTTGGCTAGTCTTTCGTCCGTTTGTGATTTTGCTTGTTTCACTGCCCTAGTAGTGACCATGTAACTAGTAGACCACGAGCAAGTTATTTTTATAATTTCATAATAGAGTACGTTTTAAGTCTGGGATTTTTCTGTTTATGCAGACCCTGGGTCTGTAACCGCTATCCATTTATGCCCTGTTTACAAGGGCTTTAAATGGAAGCAGGACCAGATCCCAAAGTAGACTTACCTTTACCATTCCGCTCCTTAAAAAAAAAAAAAAAAAAAATCTTGGTCAGAGTTCACTACTATATAAAGATCCTTTTCTGTTTAATGCACTCCCTTCATGTATTGTGAATTGTTCAACAGTATTTTCTTTAAAAAAAAAAAAAAAAAACTTTCTGAAAATGTCAAAATGATTCTGATGAATGTACCTGTTGTTCATCATGGGTCCTGTAATATAGGTTATTCCATTCAATATGTCTGTTGTATTTATTCTGTGTAAGGTCTGTTGTAATATTTTATGTTTCTATACACTTTTCACATATGAAAACTGGCAGTAATGCTCATTGTGCTTACAAGCACATAGTGCTTAGGGGGAAAGTAAGGATCATGGGTAGGGAGGATGGGAGGAGTGGGAAGGGAGGGCAGGAACATTAGCTCAGGCTGTGGACCCTGCAGTACGAGCAGACTTGATAGACCAAATGGCTTTCTTCTGCCGGCTTCTTATATGTTCGTATGTAAGTATATATTAAAAAAAAAAAAAAAAAACCTCCTCCTGCAATATCTCTTACCTCCTCTCACCAGCCCCTGCTCCTCCCTACTCTCTGAGGTCCAGCCACACGTGTACCTTCTCAGGCTCCCACCGACGCTCCTCTACCGGAATCTCTGCCTTCTCCACCTGTCTCCCCTGCCTCTGGAACCAGCAACCCCTCCTACTTCGAGACTCCCCATTTTTCCCTGACATAATGCATCAAATAAAGCTCATCCCTCCCCCACCCTGCAGTTGCTTTCCCTCATCCCTCTCCTCCCATTCTACCCCACTCAACATGTAACACTCCTTGCCTAGTCAGCCCTCCCCAACGGCTCTCTGCAGCCACCTTCAAATAAGTTATTCTGTATATATTGTAAAGTAGACACTGTCTCGTCGCCTCACCTTGTCTATGTAAATATTGTGTAGTAGTATTTATTGTATTATGTTCCTTGTCTGTTTTAGCTTTAAAGTGATTGAACTGTAAGCTTTTGTTTTTTTGTCCTCGTGTAGCCCCTTCCCCCAGGCCGCACCTGGAATCGAGGGTTGGCTCAGTGTGCCTTTCCTGGTTATCAACTTAAAATAAATAAATTATTACATTACTTTCATCTGTCCACAGCCAGTCATCTATTACCTGGTGAAATGGTGCTCCCTGCCATATGAAGACAGCACTTGGGAACTAAAGGAGGATGTGGATGAGTCGAAGATTGAGGAGTTCAAACAAATCCAGTCCCGGGAGCCAGAGCTCAGGAGAGTGGTGAGTAGCCATTTGTGGGGGGGCCCACAGTGTTCTGCAAAGCTTAAAAAGTGGACCTTCCTGTTTGAAGGGTTAATAGTGGGTGGTGCAGGGGAGTTGACCTGAGAAAACATCTGCTGTTCAGAACCACTTCCATACTGTCTCATACAGTCCATTTTGTTACTATGGAAACATCTTACATTGCAGCAAAGTGGCTGGTACAAAATAGTGAAAAACGAAGCTGTAAATACTGAAGAATAGTGCTGTAAAACTTCATCATTGGTAATGCAGTGTGTTAGAATGTGTTGTGCAGATTTAAAAAAAAAAATTGGTTCAGACAACAGCCATGTGTGGACAGTCTAAGGAACTGGACATATCAAGATCCGTCCCCACCCCCCCACTGTGACACTGAGCGCTTCCTAATATTTGGTATTTGTAGGTCACTCAATGTCTCTCTGAAAAACCTAGATCCAAATGGAAAGACCAGATCTTACTTCGAGATAAAGCTCTTGCAGCAGGTAACAGAAGTAGGACTGAAGCCGGCAGAACCACATGGAAAATTTCTAGCTAGCAGTACACAGCTAGGGCCCACCCCCGACGTTCTATGTGATATAAAAGGGGCGGTCGCCAGCGTCCCTCAGTTCTTTCCCGCCGTTGCCTAATGCATTGGCTCCACGGACGCCTTCAGCAATCAATCGGCCGCCTTTCAACCACGTTTCAACACTTTATTTACTGATAAGTTAGAATTTATTTTACTTTATTCTTTTCCTGCATGTCAACTTCCCGTCGTCTACAGACCGGCACCAGTCTTAAGTGTACCTGCAGCAAACAAATACCATTGTGAGGTGGACTCTCGGCCTGCCTGCTGTGTCTAGGCCCAGACCACGATAGAGAGGCCTGTCCACACTGCCAACAATTCAACAGCAGGACGAGGATTCGTCACCAGAAGACCCTCCAGGCCTACTTAACTGAGCAGAAGTTAGCCGCCATGCAGAAGGAATCCTTTACGAAGGAGGGCCCTGTGACACTTGGACAGCTGGTTCTGATTAATCTATGCTTTTTGTAATATAAAAAATGTAGTGTGATTATCTGTTATGAGAAATGCTGTGCTTGATGCCCCCGGTATCAGTTCAAAAGACAGGATATATGTTAAACAGCTGATCTCTGTGATGAGATTAACTTGCAAAAACTTGCATTTTATAGCCTTATTTAGGATCTGGGTTGTTTGATGCTAAGACCTGAAATATCCATTTTATGACGTCCTCAGGTCAGTTAATTGCAGCTGGTGTCATAAGGAAGTGGAATATCCATTCTAGGGACATGGATATGTTGTTCAGCCATACTGTCTGGCAGGTTCCTTGCCACTTTAAATCTTGCCGGAAGGTCTTCAAGCTGCCTCCTCCCACCCACCCGGGTGGTAAAACTCTCGGCTCCGCCCCATGACACCAGATCTTCCTTACTGCTTCGAAGCTCAGGTTCCCTCCTTCATGCTCTGCATGTTAGACTGGATCCTAATTATTCGGTTCGTCCGAAATTAGTTTAAAAAATTTTCAAGACTTTGGTCTTCCTTTTCCCTCACGGCTGCGATGGACAAATCAACTCCCGGTTTTCGGCGGTGCCCATGCGGGCAGAAGATGTCCAGGACGGATCCGCAGTCTACGTGCGTCTACTGCCTCGGCCTAGAACATGATCTGCAGGCCTGCGAATCTTGCTGTTCGTTCTCGGCCATCGTATTGGAGGACAGCGCTGCCTGGTTGAAGCTTGGGTGCCCCGAGAAGCGCTATCCGCCGGTTAAGTTGAAAGAGGTCTGTTGGGCGGTTACCGCGGCGGCTGGCTCAGCTGAGCAGCTCGAGCAGATGATCGCCCTCGAGGAGGAGGCGGCCCAGTCCGCATCTTCCTCGGTCGTGGCATTTATCCCGCTCACCTTAGGTACCTGGTATTCTGCTTCGTTCAAGGAGCTTTGCCATTCCCTTTCCACAAAGGGAGAGGGGCCATCGGGACATTCCTCTCAGTCCAAGAAGAAGGATCCCAAGGGTAAGTCCCATCATCTGCGTTCGTCGGAGCGGGAGAGGTCCCCTTTCCTGGACAGCCGACAGTCGACTTCGGTCGAGGTTGCAGCTAAGGCTGCTGGCTTCATGGCGTCCCCGTCAGGTCAGCCGGTCGAGACTGCCGTCGACGCGGTAGAGATATTTCGCGACCCGTCGGACGGTTTGTCGACTGGTGAAGCCGACAACCCGTCTTCGCCGGTTCCCCCGGTGGAAACCGAGGATTTACCTGCGCCATCGGTGCAGCAGTCCCCAGTTAAGATGTCTGAGCTGAGGGAGGTGCGGGTGTCCCCTGCTCCCTCCCAGGCCCGCCCTCGGACACACCGAGGGTCTCGGTCTCGGACCTCTTCTCGGTCCAGCCGATCCCGCCATCGGCAGTCTCGGTCTCAGCACCGAGGTAAGTGGCAACGCCGCTCCTCCTCGTCTTCCTCCTCGGATGAGGAGAGGCTTCGGTGCAAATTGTGTCGACGCTCACGAGAGCTGATGTGGCAGCAGTTACTTTTGTCTGGGGCTAAGTCGACTCCGACGCCTTCCCTGGCCATCAAGTGGCTGTCACCCGATCGGCCGAAGCAACCTCTCGCTGCAGTCGAGATACCCATGTCTGGGCTGGTTGTTTGGCCTAAGTTTGCTGCCCCACCGATTGTGGTGGAACCTCCGCCTCCACAACCGAAATAGGGGGCACCGACCAAGAATTCTCGGTCAGCTCAAGGCCTGCCCCACAGGTTGTCTGTCACCCTCACTCCCGACTGTCCTCGGCAGGTGGAGGGTGGCTCAGGCCCTAGGCAGCTCTTCGCGGACTCTTCGGAGTCCGACGACGACTCCTCCCTATTCTCCAGGCAGGTTGACCTGGAGTCCCCTGGGGGCCAGTCACTGGACGAAAGCCCATCATCCTTTATGGGTCTGCTTCGGCTCATCTCAGAGTCGGATGCAGCTCGAGCCCGTGTCCAAGCGGGCCAAGTATCCCCTGATGGAGATACTGGACTGAGGGGATTCACCCACAGAGGCCTTTCCTGTGGCTGAGGCCATTGTCGGCCCAGCCTTGGAGCTTTGGCAGCGGCCTGCTTCCTGTCTTGCACCCTCGGCCAGGATGGCCAGGAAGTATGTGGTCCCTACCGGCTCTCTGACCGGGTTTTTGGAGCACCCCTCTGCCGAGGGATTGGTCACCGACAGCGTTTTCCGGCGTTCCGGGAACGCCAGGAACATGGACAAGCCCCCCGACAAGGAGTCCAAAAAGCTGGACTACGCCGGGCGCAAGGTGTACGCTGCGTCCTCCCTTGGCCTCCGCCAGGCCAGCTCGGCCGTGCTGATGGCACACTTCTCCCACGCCCTCATGGGCTCCCTGGATGAGGTGATCCCTCATCTCCCGGCTGACCTCCAGACCACAGTCCGGCAGGTCCGGGACCAGGGTAGGGCGGTGGCGAAGCAGCGGCTCCAGACAGCTCTGGATATAGGGGATTCCTGTGCCAGATCAATGGCGGCTGCAGGGGCCATGTGCCGCAGGGCATGGCTGAGGATATCCACCTTTACGGCGGATACCCAGCACAAGTTGGCGGATGTCCCCTTCTTGGGGACTGACCTCTTCGGCCCTGGAGTGGAAGGTCACCTCCAGCGGATCGAAAAGTCCAATGCCACCCTGGACTCGGTCACCTCTGTCCAGAAGGACAAAGGCCGCCGTCAGCAGCAGCACAAGCCCTTTCGTCCTTCTGTGCCTGCGGCACGTCCAGCCCAGCAGCACCAGCATCAGGGCCATCAGGCTTGCACTTGGCATCCCAAACCCAAGCCCGTGGCTTCCTCCAACAGGAAGCAGGGAGGTAAAGGCCCAGAAGGTCCCTCGGCCGGTCCCTCCTCCAAGCCTGCCCAGTGACGGGTTGAGGGGTGTCGCCCCCAGCCTCGTCACTTCCCCCTGGGTTCCCCCCGTTGGGGGACGGCTCCGCCACTTCCTTTCTGCCTGGTCCGCTATCACCACAGACCGCTGGGTGTTGGAGGTGGTAGGAAAGGGCAGACCCCACCCTTTCGAGCAGTCGCCCCTCGGGGGGCTAAAGGGTCCGCAGCCTCGCTGTTGGCCCGCCAAGCCGATATTGCCCTGCTCCTCGAAAAAGAGGTGATCAGGAAGGTGGCGGATCCTCCTCCAGACCTGGGGTTTGTGTCCAGGTATTTCCTGGTCTCAAAACGGACAGGGGGCTGGTGCCCCGTTCTCGACCTGCACGACCTGAACAGGTTCCTAAGGTCTTGGACCTTCAGGAAGGTCACTCTGGCTAAGATAATACCATCCTTGGAACAAGGCATGTGGTTCTGTTCCCTGGACCTCCAGGACGCGTTCTTTGACGTCCCAATCTGTCCGTCTCGTCAGAGATTCCTCTGCTTCAGGGCGGAGGGATCCCTTTACGAGTTCCGCGCCATGCTCTTCGGCCTCTCCCTAGCTCCCAGGGTCTTCACCAAATGCATGGCAGTGGTGACAGCATTCCTGCGGCGCCGAAGGGTCCGGGTGTACCCCTACCTGGATGGCTGGCTGATTGCAGCCCCCTCCAGAGTGGAGGTGGAGCAGTCCAGAGATATGGCCCTCCAGGTTTGCTCTCAGATTGGCCTCCTCATCAGTGAGGCCAAGTTGGAACTCGTGCCAAAGCAGGTGATACTTTTCATCGAGGCAGAGCTCGACTCTCTTCGAGCCAGAGCATGGCTCCCAGCGGACAGGGCCGAGGTTCTTTCCTCCTTTGCCCAGTCATTTCTGGTTGGGCAATCGCGCCCTGCCCGCGACTTCCTGCGCCTCCTGGGCCTCATGGCGGCCTGCACCAGCGTGGTCTGTTGGGCCCGCGGGTACATGCGTCCCCTTCAATGGGAACTGGCTAGCCAGTGGTCACAGCACTTGGATCCGTTGGATCAGCTAGTGACAGTGACCCAGGGGATGTGGAACGCTCTCCAGTGGTGGACCGTTCCGGCACATCTGCAGGAGGGCATACCGTTTGTCCACCCCAAGCTGACGGTCTCTCTATCGACTGATGCCTCTCTGGGTTGGGGTGCCCATCTGGGGGAGCACAGAGAGCACGGCCTCTGGTCCCCTCGGGAGTCCCAATGCCACATCAACCTGCTGGAGCTTCGAGCGGTTTGTCTAGCCCTCACTGCCTTTGCTCCGTTTCTACGGGGTCAAGTGGTTCAGGTCCAGACGGACAATACCACGACCATGTACTATCTAAACCGCCAGGCGGCGCGCTCCATGCCTCTGTGCAGGAAGCTCTCCGCATTTGGTCACTTGTACGCAGCCTGGAGGCGGATCTCCTGGCCATTCACGTGGCAGGAGCCTCCAACACCTTGGCCGATGCCGTGTCGGATAGGGGCTGTGTCCCACGAGTGGTCTCTCTGCCGGAGGTAGTACAAGATCTCTTCTCCCACTGGGCACGCCCAGGCAGACCTGTTTGCCTCCAGGAGAATGCGGCTGAGACTGTTTCATGCCCGCCTCAGCAGGGCTCGCTGCAGGGGATGCCTTCTTGAGGCCGTGGACCCGGGCCTCTTCGCCCTTTCCCCATTTCCTTTGATCCAAAAGTGCTTCTCAAGCGAGGAGGGCAAGGCGCAGTGATTCTGGTAGCCCCAGACTGGCCCCGTCAGTTCTGGTATCCAGATCTCCTCAGTCTCAGCTCCAGGCTCCCGAGGCGGCTTCCAGCCCGCCCGGACCTGATCTGTCAATCAGGGGAAGGTATTCCATCCGGACCTTCAATCCCTGCACCTGACGGCCTGGTTCCTGAGCGGCTAGAGTTCCAGGCCTTGGGTCTTTCCGACGAGGTCCTTAGCATCGTTGAGTCGACCAGAAAATGCTACGCCTTCAAATGGAAGAGATTCTCCATTGGTGTCAGAGCAAGGGCCTGGACCCTTCCTCCTGTTCCTTGGCAAGCATTCTGGACTACCTGTGGTTCCTTTCTCAGCAAGGGCTTCGGTCGACGACCCTTAAGGTGCACCTGGCAGCCATCTGTGCTTACCGGGCGCGGGCCGGGAAGCAGTCGGTGGCGCAGGAGAAGGTGGTCTGGTGCTTTTTCAAAGGCCTTGATCACATATCCCCTCCGGTGCGAGAACCTCCACCTCTGTGGGATCTACTGCTGGTATTGACTAAGCTCATGGGCAGGCCATTCGAACCAATGCACAGGTGCGATATCTCGCCTGTCGTGGAAGACCGCCTTCTTGGTGGCTATCACGTCAGCCAGAAGGATGGGAGAGCTCCAGGTGCTTTCTATCGAGTCTCCTTATCTGGTCTTCCACAGGGACAAGGTTGTCCTGCGCCCCCACCCGAAATTCCTTCCGAAGGTGGTGTCGGAGTTTCACCTTAACCAGGTGTTGACTCTGCCGGTGTTCTACCCCAATCACACCTCAGAGGCCGAATATGGGCTCCATACTTTGGACCCTAGAAGAGCGCTCGCTTATTATAAGGAGCGGTTGGCTGAAGTTCAGGGAGAGGTTCACCAGCTGTTTGTCACCTACGCTGAAGCCGCACCTGGCAGACCTGCAGCCAAGCGGACGATAGGCAGGTGAGTCACCTCCTGCATAGATCTCTGCTATAGGTTGGCGGGAATGGAGCCTCCCAGAGGGATAAGAGCTCATTCTACCCACCATACCGTTGCATCGGTAGCTGCTTCCAGAGACGTCCCTATCCAGGAAATCTGCAGGGCTGCTACCTGGAAATCAGCACATACCTTCATCACCCACTACCACATCGACCTTGAGTCACGCCGGGATGCTGGTTTTGGGGCCTCGGTTCTCCAGTCTTTATTCCCTAAGTAGGGGGTGTGCGCGCCTTGCCTCGCCCCCTCCTCCCGGAGAACTGCTAGGAGTCTGCCAGACAGTGTGGATGAACAACATATCCATGTCCCTAGAAATGCATGTTACTCACCTGTAACAGGAGTTCTAGGAATGGTATATGTTGTTCATCCACACGACCCACCCGACCTCCCCGGCTTCGATGCACAACCTGGCTTTCAGTGGGCTAGATCTGGTGTCATGGTGCGGAGCCGAGAGTTTTACCACCCGGGTGGGTGGGAGGAGCCAGCTTGAAGACCTTCCGCCAAGATTTAAAGCGGCAAGGAACCTGCCAGACAGGGTGGATGAACAACATATACCATTCCTAGAACTCCTGTTACAGGTGAGTAACCTGTATTTTTATGACATCCTCGGGAAAGTCAGTTAATTGCACCTGGTGTCATAAAAAGTCCTTTGATGTGTTTGAGAAAGGAAACTGCTCATGGATCAGAGGGACTGAAAAATCACAGACTTAATTAAGAGTGTCCTCATTTGGAAGATGAGTCTTGCTGGAGTCACAGAATTCAATACCTTGATGGGACTTCCTATTTTGTGTGTGTGTGTGTTATATATATATATATATATATATATACACATAAATTTTTTTTTTATGTATTTTGAAAGGGAGGAACTAGATGATATCATAAAGAGGGTTGAAACACAGCATTTTTAAACTGAGATCTGTATTCCATTTAGAGAGACACACACATGTTTGGACTCTGAAAAAGCAACATCAGGCACTGTTAGAAGGTATACATGAGAAAGACAATTCTAAGTGTACTGTGGTAGGAGATTTTGTTTGCACTTTGAACCTGTTTTTTTTTTTTTTTTTTTTTAAGTGATTTGTATGTTTTGTGATATATGGCTCTGTATTTTCATTTTACATTTTTTTTTTATCTTTAAGTAAATATCTAATTTTTAGAGACTACTTGGTGTGCCTTTGAAATTCTTTATTTGACAAGTGAAGCATACATGGTTAAAGTTGACACTGTGCAAAGCTATTGGTAATACCACACTGGGAAAAGTTAAGAGTTTATTCTGAGGTCTTTCATAGAGTTTTTAGGGGTTCATTTTGTACACCTGGTTAGGTGACCATAGGCGAAAGATATTTGCCTCCACCCCCGAAGAGCAGAATTATCTGAGCCCGTACATTGGGTACGTTAGCAAGAGGGTCACAGTACGAATCCCTCTAGAACTTGAGACCAAAGTTTGATTCGAACCCACAAAACAGACAGGAAGGTTACCCTGTTCTGTTCCTGTTCACAAGACTGCGCTCGAAGGTTGGCATTGTGGGAGCAGGAGGGCCTGACCTGCTGAGTGGGGTTTGTGACAGATTGGTGGTAGCGGTGGGATATTACAAGCTTTTATTGTTCAGTGTGTCAGCTTGAGACAGTCAGCTCACTTGCAAATAAGGAAAAAGGCAATGATTTATTTTTAAAAAGGAGACTGAACTATATCACTTGGCATACAGTCAAGTTCCTACCGGTTTATTTTTTTTTCTAAAGTGCAAGTCAGAGTAGCCGTAGTTAGGGAAGAAGAGGGCTTCCAACTACAGCAGGCATGCTGTAGACTACTTAAAGCAGTTGTGCAGGGACAGAGGAATCCCGTTTGAGGTGAAAACCACCAAACAGAACCTCGTGGATTCCCTGATGGTAGCAGATACCCAGAGCATTGAGTCCCAGACAGTGACTGAAAAGGACCAAACCTTAAATGTGGCAGGGCCAGCGGCTAGTGCATTGTCCAGATCCGATGAGGAGGGCAACAGGACCAGTGCCAGCAAAGGGCCACAGCAGCAGGGAAAGGTCACCAGTATCCTGGATCCAGAAGTACTCAGGATGCAGATTGAGTTGTGCTGAATGGAGCTGGAGTTCCAGGAGAAGAGAGCGGGAACAGCGGGAGGCTGAGCATGAGAAGCGTGAGCGCCAGCGAGCTGCAGAGGAGAAGAGGGAGCAAGAACATTGAGAGGCGAACCGTGAGGAGCATGAGTGCCAGAGGCAACATGAAATGGAGAAGCTACGACTCCAACCAGCGGCACCAGAGCAGGTAAGTGGCTTGGGTTTAACTGGGACTACAGGACTGGGTTACAAATTAAATTCCAAATTGATAGCCGAATTTAAAGAGGGGGAGGATATGGATGCCTTTTTAAATTCTTTGGAAAAAGTTTGTATTCAGGCTAAAATTCCTAGGGAGTCCTGGAGCTTCCAGCTATCCCGCTACTTACTGGGAAAGCTCAGGATGCATTGGGTCAAATGGACAATGAGGACAGTGATGATTACAGCAAACTTAAAGCTGCACTGTTAAAAAAAATTTGAATTAACTGCTGAATCATACAGAGCGAAATTCCGTAAGCTCAGGAGAAGCCCTGACATGAGCTACTAGGAGCTAGCCACGAAACGTCGTCAGTTTTTAAAACGTTGGTGGGAAGGAATTGAGGCAAACTCCATTGACAGAATTGAAAATGTGACTCTGTTAGAACAGTTTTATTGGGCCTGCCCAGCCTAGCTAAAAACCTGGCTGGAGGACCGAGATCCCAAAACAGTACAAGAGGCTGCTGAACGCTATGCCAAGAGCAGACCTGCCCTGAGAGCGAATGGGGCGGGCGTGGCAACGCAGAAAGGGAAGAGCGCGCCTTCAGGGCAGCTAAAACCCTCACTGCCTCCACCGAAACCAGTTGGCCCCAGGTTTCAAAGAAAAGATTTCTCTGAGAAAAGAAATGAATGTTGGTCGTGTAAAGAAACTGAGCATATTGCCAGACAGTGTCCCAAATGGACGAGCAATAATACTCAGGGTGGTGCTAGGAAGGAAGTGGGTTGTTTGTGTGTCCCTGAAGCGTGCCTGTGAACATGAGGGACCACATGCACCCAGTCATGGTGAATGGTATATAGACGCAAGGGTTAAGGGACACAGGGGCATCCCTGACATTGGTAAAAGGGGATCTGGTACAGCCTGGTCAGCTTATACCAATAAATACATCACTGTACAAGGGTTCACTGGCGAAGAGAAAACATTGCCACTGGCCTGTGTTCTCCTAGACTGGGGTGAAACGGGGAACTGTGCAACAGGTGGCTGTAGCCCAAACCTTAGCAGTGGATGTGATCCTGGGCAACAATCTCAAACAGGAGATGGTGTGTGCAGTTACCCGTAGCCAAGCAGCAAGGGAAAATTATAGTTCCCTGAACCCCACAGAAGCCATTATGGAAACCACTGAGAGGCGGGTCCCCAACCTGTGTCTTCAGATGGGGAGATTAATGAAAAGGGGGTAGAAATTTCCCCAGTAGCGGTTAATCACACAGCGGCGGAGGGTTACGCCGAAGAGGGAGGGTGACTCCTTGTCAGAGGATTGGGATTGACAGTGATACTGAGTGCACTGACGCTAGTGCTAGGGACCCTAGTTTAGCGACTGAAGGGGACCTGTCCTATGCCTTGGGAATGTGTGAGGGGTTTGCAGCCACTCAGAGAAGTGACCCTAGTCTAGGGAAGCTGATGGCTTGGGCAGACTCTGACTGGGCACAGGGAGGTGACGGCAGACATAAGGTTTATTGGGAAAATGCACTGATGTATACTCAGGCTTTGCAGACAGAGGGAGGGGTGCTAGGCAGGCAGCTTGTCGTTCCCCAGGGGTATCGTGAGCAGTTGCTCAAGACTGCACATGATATTCCCTTGTCTGGTCATCTAGGAATCCCGCGCACTATGCAGTGGTTGGCCCAGAATTTCTATTGGTTTAACTTCACCCAGCAGGTGAAGGAGTATTGCAGGTCTTGTCACTGGTGCCAAGAAATAGGAAAGGCGGGCAAGAAAACCCAAGCCACCCTGATTCCATTGCCCATAGTGGAGGAGCCATTCCAGAGCGTGGGAATGGATATTATGGGGCCTTTAAATACCCCCAGCTCCTCAGGGAAGAGATTCACCCTGACTGTGGTGGATTATGCCACCCAGTACCCAGAGGCAGTCACCCTACCCTCACTGAGGACAGACAAAGTGGCAGATGCCTTACTTGGGATTTTCTCCCGTGTAGGGTTTCCGCAGGAGGTAATCACCGATTGAGGGGGGTCCTTCATGTCGGATCTGATGAAATGTTTATGGGAGAAGTGTGGGGTGGTGCAGAGATGCACAGCACCGTATCACCCACAAGCCAGTGGGCTTGTGGAAAGATTCAGTGGTACCCTGAAGTCAGTGCTCCAGGTGTTTACTCAGCAGCATGGGAGGGACTGGGAGAAATACCTTCCCCACCTGTTTGCATACAGGAAGGTGCCCCAAGAGTCGACGGGATTTTCCCCCTTCCATCTCTTATATGGACGATGGGTACGTGGGCCCCTAGACTTGATCTGGAGGACTGGGAAGGTAAGCACGCCACCCAGGGAACTCCCATAGTGGATTACGTCCTTAAGTTTAGGGAAAGGCAGAAGGAGCTTATGGGGACAGCCCAGAGCAACCTGGCAGCTGCCCAACAGAAACGAAAAGTGTGGTACGACCGCAGAGCCAGAGCCCGCCCGTACATGGTGGGTCAGGAAGTCATGGTCCTTATTCCAGTCTGGAAAGACGAGCTGCAGGCTGAGTGGGCTGGACCGTACAAAGTGGTTAGGAAGATAAATGACGTGAACTATATTGTAGAGTTACCTGACTGAAGACGGACAGAAAGGATGTACCATGTCAACATGATGAAGCCATATGCAACTAGGACTGACATGGTGTTTGCAGTGTGTAGTCCTCAGGAGGGGATGGATGAAGGAGACCCCTTTCTGGACTTGCTGGAAGAAAGCAAGCAGAAGTCCTCTGTGGAGGCAGTAAAATTGTCTCCCCAGCTGGCCCCGGACCAGATCCAGGAAGTAAGGGTGGTTTTAGCAGACTTTGCCCCATTGTTTAGTGCCAAGCCTGGACTAACCCCCTTAGCGATGCACGATGTAGAGACAGGGACACAGACGCCCATACGGCGGACAGCATATTGGGTGTCAGAGGCTGTCCAAAAGGATATTAGGAGGAAGTGGAGGAGGTGCTGGATTTAGGGGTAATCCAGAGATCCCACAGCCCCTGAGCCTCACCCGTAGTCCTTGTGCCTAAGCCACATGGCTCTACTCGTTTCTGTGTGGACTGTCGTGGACTGAATGCAGTCCCGAAGTCAGACGCCCACCCGATGCCCCGGATGGACGAACTCCTGGACAAGTTGGGAGGGGCGACCTACCTTATAACGATTGACCTGACCAAGGGGTATTGGCAGGTAGTTAATGGACAGAGCTAGGGAGAGGTTCGGCCTTCATCACTCCGATAGTCT
The DNA here is from genome assembly GCA_016271365.2 of Neoceratodus forsteri. Classification (NCBI taxonomy): domain Eukaryota; kingdom Metazoa; phylum Chordata; order Ceratodontiformes; family Ceratodontidae; genus Neoceratodus; species Neoceratodus forsteri. The sequence goes on along the minus strand of JADMNL010000022.1, from coordinate 210,168,707 downwards.
TATTTGAATTTAAAGTAATGCCTTTCGGAATGAAGAACGCCCCGGCCACTTTCCAAAGGTTGGTGAACCAGGTGTTAAATGGTGCTGAGGAGTACTCCATGGCATAAGTGCCAGCTGGGAGGAACACCTGTCCCACCTTAGGGAAGTGCTGGGCAGGATACAGAGGGCCAGGCTCACTGTCAAAGCCGGGAAGTGCCAGATGGCCATGGGAGAAGTGGCATACTGCGGGCATGTGGTAGGCTGGGGACAGCTCCGTCCTTACCAAATAAAAATAGTGGTAATCCAGGCGTGGCCCAGACCAGAAACGCAGAAGCAGGTCAGGAGATTCTTGGGACAGCAGGGTACTATAGAAAATTTGTACCCAGTTACAGTGCCCTAGCTGTTCCCCTATCTGACCTGGTGAAAAAAAGAATGCCAAAGAAAATTACTTAGGACCCAGCCTATGAGAAAGCCGTTACCAGATTGAAGGAAGCACTGTGCAGTGCTCCTGTTTTGACAAGTCCTGACTATAGCAGACCCTTTATAGTTCAGACTGACGGCTTCAGACGTGGGTATTGGGACAGTACTGAGTCAGACATCCAGCCAAGGGAAAGATCACCCTGTAGCATATATGAGTAAGAAGTTATTTCCCAGGGAGCAGGCATACTCCACTGTGGAAAAGGAGTGTCTTTCCATAGTGTGGGCCCTAAAGAAGTTAGAGCCATACTTATATGGGCAGCATTTTGTGGTACAGACTGACCACAACCCCCTGGTTTGGCTGACGCAGATGGGGAAAAAAAGAATGGTAGATTGCTAAGATGAAGTCTTGCTTTGCAAGGGTATGACATGACTGTTCTACATAGGGCTGGAACGACCAATCAGAACTCAGATGGGTTGTCTCATGTCTATGAGGAGTGAACTTATTTGGGAAGATCATCCCATGCAGGGGATAGAGCCCCCAAATTCAGTGTAGGGTGGGGAGGAATTGTGACACTTGGACAGCTGGTTCTGATCAATCTATGCTTTTTGTAATATAAAAAAAAATGTAGTGTGATTGTCATGAGAAATGCTGTACCTGGATAACCTACCCCCCCCCGCCCCCCAAGGTATCAGTTCAAAAGACAGGATATATGTTAAACAGCAGATCTCTGTGATGAGATTAACTTGCAAAAACTTGCATTTTATAGCCTTATTTAGGATTTGGGTTGTTTGATGCGAAGACCTGAAATATCCATTTTATGACATCCTCAGAAGGTCAGTTAATTGCAGCTGGTGTCATAAGGAAGTGGAATACCCATTTTATTACGTCCTCAGGAAAGTCAGTTAATTGCAATTGGTGTCATAAAAAGTCCTTTGTGTTTGAGAAAGGAAACTGCTCATGGATCAGAGGGACTGAAAAATCAGTCTTAATTAAATCAAATCATCTTTATTTTTATAGCGCCTTTCAAAACCAAGGCGCTGTACATAAAAACCATATACATAAAAATAAGATTTTAAAACAAACATTAAAACATATCATTCGAACTAGGAAAAGCTAAACTAAATAAATGTCTTTAACTCCATTTTAAATCTATCGACAGTTGGGCATTCTCTCAACCAACGAGGTAGAGAATTCCACAGGGTTGGCGCTGAAAAACGAAAGCACAGCATCCTGATGTCTTTAATCGAACCCTGGGAATCTCCAGCAATCCCTCGTTGGCGTAACGGAGAGGACGGAGGGGCCAGTAGGGTATCAGATCTTTCAGGTAACCGGGTCCCTGATCATGTAGGGCTTTAAAGGTTAGTAAGCCAACCTTAAAGGTGATCCACCACCAAACAGGCAGCCAGTGCAGTTCATGGAGCACAGGTGTAATATGACTGGTTCTAGAAGTCCCAGTCAAAAGCCTGGCTGCCGCGTTCTGCACCAGCTGCAGGCGGCGGATATCAACCCCAGGTAACCCTAGGTAGAGGGAATTGCAGTAATCAAGACGGGTAGTGACAAAGGCATGGACCAATGTTGGAAGATCACCCGGAGGAACCAGGTGTTTCACCTGGGCGATATTCCTCAGATGGTAAAGAGGATTTGACAACAGCTGACACCTGAGATTTTAGGGTCAGACCGTCATCAAAAATAACGCCCAGATTACACACCTGATCGGAGGTAGAGAGCGACATACCACCAAGTAATAAGCCTGATTGTTGTCCAGCTCCCAAACCCACCCCTGGACGACCTGGGTCCACTACCAGTACCTCAGTCTTATCCAGATTCTGTCTCAGCCAGCTGGAATTCATCCAAAGTCTGATCTCAGCAGGGCAGTTATTTAGCACAGAGAGTGCATCATCCTGTCCGGGCAGAAAGGACAAATACAGCTAAGTATCATCGGCATAGCATTGAAAACCCAAACTTTATCGCCTGATGGTATCTCCCAATGGCAGCATATATCCTGCAAAAGAACGGGGCTAGAATGGAATCCTGTGGTACCCCACAAAGCAGGGAGTGAGCGCCAGAGGAATAAATTCCAGTGGCAACTCTCTGAGACCTGTCTGTGGTAGGAATGAAACCATTTGAGGACTGTGCCAGACAGCCCACACAAAAACCCCCAAAAAACCGCAGGCGCTCCAACAGCACACTATGGCCTACAGTGTCAAATGCAGCAGAGAGAGATCGAGAAGGACCAGAATGGTACATAACTTTCGATCTCTAGCCATTAGGAGGTCATTCAATACCTGGACAAGGGCAGTCTCAGTGCTATGCTTCTTCCTAAAACCAGACTGGAGAGTATCATAGACATTGTGAGTTGTAAGATGATCATCCAATTGCAACGCAACCGCCTTTTCAATAACCTTACCAACAAATGGCAGGTTAGAGATAGGCCAGTAGTTAGCTAGACAATCTGGATCCAAGGAGGGTTTTTTAAGGAGTGGTCGAACGACCGCCTCCTTGAGGGGGTCAGGAAAGACCCCTCTCTCCAAGGACTTCCAGACAATGTCAGCAAGGATCGGGCAGATAGCTTCTACACATCTCACTAAAAGAGGTGTAGGACCTGGATCCAAACTACAACTAGTTGGTCGCAATGTTTGGATGATCTTCACAATGTCAGTGAACTCCAGCCGGTGAAAATCTGTCCAGACAGACTGAGCACATGCCACTTCCTGTCGACCACTGCAGTCCCTCATGGGGGAGGTCGGACCGATGCCAGACCTGATGCTGATAACCTTATCTGTATAAAAAAAAAAAAAAAAAAGCGAACTTGTCGCAGCTCAGCTGAGAAAAAGCTTCTCTGGGCTGGAGACAGATTGGATTGTACAATCTGTCTACAGTCCGAAAAAGCTGAGCCGGTTGATTCTGTGCAGCAGAAATCTCCCTGGACAGGAATTCTGCCTTCTTGCGGGTGATTTCTGATTGATAGCCATCATAATGTGCCATCAACCTAAGCCTGTCAGCATCATGTCTGGACTTCCGCAAGGCTCTCTCCAACCTTCGACCAACTCGCCTTGACTCCTTCAAGGAGCCATCAAACCAAGGGCTCCTTGAACGACGAGGAGAATCCCATAGCCTACACCCTCTCCCAGGATATATTCAAAGGATCTGGTACTTCCAATGGCACATCCACAAGGCCCAGCTCAGTCTTAAACATAATGGCCGCACCCCCGCCCCTACGATCCAGCCTTGGACGGTGTATCACCGAGAACCCGGCTGGAGTTGCCGAGGCCAATATAGGGCCTGGATTTTCATCCAGCCAGGTCTCGGTGATGCAAGCCAGATCAGTTGATCCAACAATATCAGCTATAATAGCCGTCTTGTTTTTAATAGATCTGGCATTGCATAACACCGCCAAGGTGGCATGAGCTGTCGGGAAAGACCTCGGCACCTGCCCACTAAAATTGGAGCCCTTGGGTATGGGGACAAGACAAGAATAACCTCTACCCTGACCCCATTTCTCCCCAGGGCGTCTTCTGGACCTCACAACCCCAGTCCGCCCTCCCCTTTCCTGTCCCCCAGCAGGCCCAGCTATCCGTCTTCTTTTACGCTTCCTAAGAATGCCCAAAGCACGACACCTAAAATAGGTGTCTGATGGCAGTGGGTGACATTCAAAGGGTCATAATTCCCTGAGCCTGGTGGGGGAATAATGCCCAACCGTCACTGAACCTCCCCAACACATTATAAATAAAGAAATAAACTGGAGAGGAAAAAATAGGATAAAACAAGAATAATAAACAAAACAAACTTATCAATGTCAAATAACCAGAAAATAATTCACTCCTCCACTCTCTCACGGGGGGGTGTCAAAAAACCCAAACACTTAAATTAATACTTATACAAAAAATAAAATAAAGCATTAATTCATTTATAAATCCCAATAGTCCAGCACCTCCTAGTTACAGACTACTTCAAAATAAATAAATATGTCCAGGGGTTCACACCTGACAAATATCAGCTCCTCAGAGCCCTCTCACAGCCTTGGGAGATTAAAGAAAAGCACAGATGTTCTTGATAAAAGAAAAGCACTCTCACTGCTTCACCAAAAATACGTAAAACAGAAAAAGGAACAATCTGACCTGGATAGCTCTCAGTCACTCCGTAATGATCCAGTCCGCCTTGCAGCCAAGAAATCACTTCAACTTCTCAAATTAAAGTCAATTTTCCGCTCATCGGGAGCTACCCAGCTGAAAAAGTTTTTACCCCACTCATCCCCCGAGCGGTTACCAGGCTAGTTAACACACAGCTAGGTCCAAGCAGGCTGGCTCTCCAGCACGCCCGCCTAAAACCCAAAATCCACGGGCAGGCTGGGTCTGTCTTCCAACAGCACCAGCCCAAATCTCCCCTCGCGGTCAACAACCCCAGCAAACTGCCCCGGGTTCAGACCAGGATTCAACCTGCTCACTGTAAGCCAGTACTCCGAAAAAAACAGCACCGGAGACGCTGCCAGTCGTAGGGCTAAATGAAGAAATCGCTAAGGTCGAATACGACCCAGCCTCAAAGTTCCTCCACAAAACCCTCAGCTCAGATCCAAGGGAACACAAGTCAGCGGTCAGCTCACCACCCGATATCTTCCAGGCTTTCCTCAAAGCGGCACAGATTCAACAGTCCGCTCGATCCCAGATTCTCAGACTCTATAGAAGATGACAAGCATCCACTGTTAAACGGAGTGATCCAAAAAAGTCAAAGATCTTATTCCTGGACTTAACAACGCACAACGTGCAATTGCTACACTACTGTCTGCCGACAGCTATCGACAGGTATTTCGTATAGAAGATAATTAAAAATGAAATAAAACAAAATAACCTAAAACAAATAGAATACTAAACATAATACTGTGGCGTGGCATGGCCCAGTGTGGCCGCCATCTTGAACTCCAGACCCAGACTAGACTAATTGACTGTCATCATTTGGAAAATGAGTCTTGCTGGAGTTACAGAATTCAATATCTCGATGGGACTTTCTGTTTTGTGTGTGTATATATATTTATATATATATATTTTTTTTTTCTTACGTATTCTGAAAGGGAGGAGCTAGATGATATAAAGAAGGCTGAAACACAGCATTTTTAAACTAGTCTGTATTCCATTTAGAGACACACACACACACGTTTGGCTCTGAAAAAGCAACATCAGGCACTGTTGGAAGGTATACATGAGAAAGACAATTCTAAGTGTACTGTGGTAGGAGATTTTGTTTGCACTTTAAACCTGTTTTTTTTTTTTTTTAGTGATTTGTAAGTTTTGTGATATATGGTTCTGTATTTACATTTTACATTTTTATCTATTTTTAAGTAAACATCTCATTTTTAGAGACTACTTGGTGTGCCTTTGAAATTCTTTATTTGACAAGTGAAACATATATGGTTAAAGTTGACACTGTGCAAAGCTGTTGGTAATACCACACTGGGAAAAGGTAAGAGTTTATTCTGAGGTCTTTCATAAGAGTTTTAAGGGTTCATGTTGTTAAACTATAGCTTTTTATTTTATTTTGAGGTAGAATATCACATACATGATCGCATCTTATGCAACATATTAATTGTTGAGGTTCCATAATATAGCTCATACAGGCAGTTGATTTACAGGCATTTGATTTATACACATTAGATTGTTTAACATATCTCTGTAGTAACATTTTATTTTCTTTCTTTATTTGGTTCTTTGACCAAACTAGGATCTCATAGACTATAGTCTTAAATAAATAAGATTCTCTTGCTTCCCACTTCCATCTTTTCCAGATCAACATCTCTCCCGAACTGGATCTCCTCCCCTTAGCATCAGACACCCCAGAATAATGTACTATCCCAACTGTGATTAGCATGAAATACATAAGCTTATCCTTTTTTGTTTTCATGGTACAAAGTCTGAATAAGTCTCTAATTGGTATGCAACCCATAGTCCCCATCTTAAGGGTTCATTTTTGTACACCTGGTTAGGTGCCTATAGGCGAAAGATATCTGGCCCCCCGAAGAGCAGAATGATCTGAGCCTGTACATTGGGTACGGTAGCAAGAGGTTCACAGTTTGAATCCCTCCAGAACTTGAGACCAAACTTTGATTTGAACCCACAAAACAAACAGGAGGGTTACCCTGTTCTGTTCCTGTTCACAAGACTGCGCTCGGAGGTTGGCACTGTGGGAGCAGAGGGCCTGACCTGCTGAGTGGGGTTTGTGACAGGCCCCTCTCACAAAAAATCAGGGCAACATCACTATAAGGAGAAGAGGAAAGAGAGGGACAGAGACAGATCCCTGTCGGGATCTAGGTCATCCGACTCCCAATCAGCCTCCGGGGGAGTTGAGACTCAGCCTCCCAGACTACATATTCTCCCGCCCAGGTAAGGGCAACAGGAAGCTCCATGCAAGGGTCCTCTGCCCTTCAGCCTCTGAAGATCTGGCCACAGTCCCACTCCTCAGGCCTGCATTTGGACTCAGACATCAGGTCTTCCTCCGGCGACAGACCGAAAGAAAGCGTCCTCCAAATAGGCTTCCTTGGGAGCCAACTTCCTGGACAGATGCCGAGGTTCGGGCCACTCCTCCGGGAGGTCCGTCTCACAAACCCCCTAAGGACCTAATGGTGCTTAAGCCAACGCCAGAGAAATTGGCGACGGAGTAACAGCTGCCAGCCAAGGATACTCTCCATCGCCAGGCCCCAGCGTCCCAAAAGCAGACGATGACCTCAGCGTCCGACACCCATTGTCAGGTAAAGGAGCCCAACGCCAGACAGTCTAAGGCTTCAGATACCTTGGATTCAGCATTGACTGCCACACTGCCAATGGCAGCCAATGACAGCAGTGATCTGCCATAGGGTAGTCTGACGTCAGCCTCTCCTCAGGCACCCAAAGTTGGTATAATATTGCGCACACGAGACAGTGGTGCACAAGCTAATAAGTAGCCAGCTTCAGTTTAGAAACAAAAAAGAGAGAAGCTCGCCACTAAGTTCAGTAGTCTTCAGTGCAGAAGTGCAATTTTAATGCTGGCAAGATAGCCTGGACAAACAATGCCTGATCTTTCTTTTTTTTTTCTTCCCCGGACACAACGGACGACCTCTGATCCCCAACTAAAGACCCCTTCGCCACAGGTGGGACCCCCGCCTAAAGCCCCGATACCACCAGTGGGTCCCCGGCCAAAACCCCTGTCGCCACATATGGGTATACCGATGTTACCTATTACGGCACCGGATTGGATGACTGACCAGACGCCAGGTCCTTCGAACCTGCCAATATCGGATAAGGAGCCAAGACTCTGTCACTGGTCAAAGACCTATTTACCTCCTGGTGGGACACTATCAAGGCTGATGTTCTCCCAACCAAATGAGCAGGGGTAGAGGAGCCTAACCCCCCCCCCACCTAGAGAACCTACTCATCCGCCCAAAGAGGCCACCCCTCCACCCACTGGCAGGGGTCACTCGGCCCACAAGAATTTCTCCCGGACTAAGAGCAGGAGCTCATCATGCTCCACAGAGAGTCACATGCGTAAACGCTTCAGGTCCTCCTCCTCAGAGGCATCGGACCACTCATATTCCTCTTCTGGGTCCTCCTCAGAGGCTGACCTCTCATTGCCGGACCCAAGGGACACACCAAGGTCTCCGCCTGACGACCCCTTCTTTATGGAAATAATGCATCATATTCATTCGAACGTGGGCTGGGACACAGAGGACCCTGACCCCGAAAGACTCCGGCTAGCAAAATACCTGCGTCAGAAAGACCCCAAACCAGTGGTCATTCCACCTTTGGTGGGCACTTTTCAAGAAGTCACCAAGGCAGCATGGAAGCATCCCTCCACGTCTTCGGCCATCCCAAAGACCGCCTCTATAGGGCACCCTTAGAGGAACCCTTCCTAGAAGAACAGCCTATAGCTGACTCCATTGTCATCACAGCTGCTCACAATAGGTCCCAGAGACCAAAACACCTTAGCACACAACCACCGGACTGAGAGTCAAAACGGCTGGACTCGATGGATAGGTGAGTGCATTCATCTGCTACTTGCACTGTCCGGTCTCTGAACTTCCTGACCCACGTGGTGCAGTTCCAGAATGCCGTATGGGAACAAGGGATAGACTTAGTTTGGGACCTACCAGATTGTCCCCAAAAGGCTAAGTTGGAGAAGCTTATGCACACCAGATCAGACATAGGCACCCACGTACTTCGGTTGCCCTGTGACTCCACAGACACTGCAGCTAGAGCAGCTGCTACCAGGGTATGCCTCAGGAGACGCTCTTGGCTTAGGGTCTCTGGTTTTGCCCAAGACGTCCAAAGCAGGAATCTTGGATGCCCCTTTTAATGGCTCAGTTCTTTTCGGAGAGGAATCCAAAAAGATTATCACTAGAATCCAGACTTTGGGAAAGCTGTACGCACAGTCCAAACCATGTACGAGCCCAGATGGAAGCCATTTCGAAAACGGTGTTTTTGTGGCAAATCAGGACAACAATCCAGATACCAGCAACAGCAAGAGAGGTGGTTACAGCTGCAAGAGCTCCTTTCGTGGCTCCGGGAACTCAGGGCAGTGGTCAGCTAAGCCCACCCAGGCTACTCTGCCCTCAGCGTCTGACATTTGGCCGAACCCTCCTCTCCAGACAGATTCAGCAGGAGAGGTGATTGGAGGCTGCTTTTTCGTTCTATGTAGAGGGTTGGAAGGTGGTCACCTCTGACCAGTGGGTTCTGCAACTGATTCAGTGGGGGCACAGGATAGTATTGACCGAAATACCCCCAGAAAGACCACCCCCTTTTTCACACTACTCACACTGCTCTTATCCATGACGAAATCCAAACTCTGCTGGACAAAAGAGAAACAGTGCTGGTTCCAACTGCTCAGAAGGGGCAAGGGTACTATTCACACTTCTTCCTAGTACCCAAGAAAACTGGAGACCTAAGGCCTATCCTGGAGCACAGCGACCTCAATGTCTTTGTGGAATACAGGTGCTTCTGGATGGTCACCCTTCAGGGCCTGCTTCCCATGATAGACCAAGGAGATTGGCTGTCATCCCTGGACACTCATGACGCATATTTACACATCCTAATAGCCAGACACCACAGGAGGTTCCTAAGATTTGAATTAGAGGGCCAGCATTTCTAGTTGAGGGCACTGCTGTTTGGCCTATTCTTGGCACCAAGGGTCTTCACCAAGTACCTGGCAGTGGTGGCAGGGACCCTTCAGAGGAGAGGCCATTATGTCTTCCCATACCTGGATGATTGGCTTCTTACAGCCCTGTCCAGGGATGCTCTTCAACACACAGTGGAAGACACCTTTTCTCTCTTTACAGCATTGGGAATCACATTAAACATGCTGAAATTATCACCTTGGCCGACTCAGAAGCTCCAGTTCATAGGAGCACTTCTCTACACCTTTCTGGGCAAAGTGTTCCTCCAAGAGGACAGGGCGGACTGCCTCAGGGGTCTCGTCCAACACATCCAGTCCTTACGACAGGTCCCAGCCAGGACGGTACTCCCAACTCCGGCCACATGGTGGCAACCATTGCCACTGTAACATTGACCAGACTTCATAGGAGAACGATCCAGTGGACACTGAGAACCCAATGAGATCAGCACTGGGACGATCTCGATGAGCTTGTCTCAATCCCAGGATCCATCCAGCAAGCCCTGCATTGGTGGCTGAACCCATCCCATCTGTCAGTGGGTACTCCCTTCCATAGGATACAGCCTACCCAGATATTGACAACAGATGCCTCAGGCACTGGCTGGGAAGCACGTCTTTCTGACCGCAGGACTCAAGGACTGTGATCCCCAATCGAGGAGTCCCTACATATCAACGTACTGGAAATTAGAGTCATCCTATGTGCCCTGCAGGCAGACCTTCTCCCAGGACACATCCTGGTCCAGATGGACAACTTGGTGGTTGTCTGCATCAACAAACAATGGGGAACACACTCTTATCCACTATTCTGTGAGGCAGTGAGTGTGTGGGAATGGGCCACAGCTCACCTGATGGAGATCTCGGCAGTCCACATCCCAGGTATGCAAAACACATCGGCGGATGTCCTAAGCTGGTAAAGATCCAGAACCCTTGAGTGGGAACTCCAACAATCGGTTGTACAAGATCTGTTCGACAGGTGGGGTCTGCTAGAGTTGGACATTTTTGCATCCCCACACGACACAAAACTGCCCAGTTTTTGCTCGCCAGATCCAGGGCCTGGTGTTTTCTGCTGAGACGCGTTGTCCCTCTGCTGAACAGGGAGATTCCTCTACGCCTTCCATCCCTTTTCCCCTAATACAGAGAGTTCTTCTCAAGCTTCAGTCAGAAGGGGGGCGGACATGATACTGGTTGCACCCTTCTGGCCTCTGCAAATTTGGTTCCCACTACTCCAACAACTGGCGAGGGAACCCACTCGCCTCACACTTGCTGTCTCAGGAAAACGGGATCCTAGTCCACCCAGACTTGAGATTATTGCACCTGCATGCATGGCTCCTTCAGACTTGGCAGTTTCCCACTATGGGGTCTCGGCAAGAGTAGCAGACAATCTGACTTCAAGGGGGAGCTCTTGCAGCAGGTAATGTCATGAGGACTAATGCCGCCAGGTGTTAGGACCGCACGGAAAACTTGTAGCTAGCAATCTGTAGCGAGGGACTGCCTCCGACATCAGCTTTGTCAGATGTGGTATAAAAGGGTGGTCACCTGGCGCCATCTCAGTTCTTTTCTCGCCATCGACCTGCGTAGTTCGGCTCCACGGATGCCTTCTCTGCCAGTCAACCGCTCTTGAGGAAAGTTTGTCGTAAAAAGTCATTTATTTCTTAGTATTCATATAAATCTCCGAGTGTACATCGTCACCCTCTCCACCTTAACGAAAATCAAAGTGTGCGTGCTGGAAGCAGATTCCGGTGAAGGACGGCCACACAGCCTGCCTAATCTGCTTAGGCCCCAACCATCAGCCTGATGCCTGCCCGCACTGCCAGAAGTTTACTCAGAAAACAAGACCAAGAAGAGCCAACGCACTCAAAGCCTACCTATTGGAGAGAAAAGTGGCGGCTATGCAGCGAGGTTCAGGGGCCAGCTCTTCTTCTCCCGACAGGGACTCCCCACCCAGGGAAAAATCGTCGGGTGGGAAGTACCACCACTGGGATGAAGATAGGGCCAGGTCTGAGTCCCACCCAAAGTCTCCCTCCAAACAGGTTTCTTCTTCTTTGACCTCCGGCCAGAGGTCTGGTTTGGTTCCAGCCCAGGCCACCGGGTCCTCCCACAAGAGTAAATCTACTCCCGCCTCTTCCCAGGGCAAGCACTGGGAATCGGCCTCTTTTGGACACTCTTCTTGTCTGGCCCACCAACCCCGCAAGCCTGCTTCTGGGTCGACCCAGGAAGGCAAGTCCTCGGGGATTCCGAAGGACAGACCCAGTTTGTCTGAAAAGCAGGCGGCTCCGGCGAACATGGGGTGGGCAGGAGATCGTCAAACATAGGAAGACCTTCCACCGCCTGCCAGTTTACGCCCTCCAGCTGGCAGATGCAAACCCTAGCCAGTTGCCTTCACGTCATCCGCACCTGACACCTGATGAGGGGCGGTCGCTGGTGGAGGATCTGACGCCCGCCCCTCCTTCGGAGGGTTGGTCGCCTGCAGGGCCTCCACCCACCCCAGATGCCAGCTTCCCAGGCGAAAGTGACACCGAATGTCCAGACACAGGTACAGGCCTCCAGGACCCGACGCCAACCCCCAATCCTCAGACGCCCGGCTCTGCAAACCAGACGCCCGGCCCAGTGGTCGTCCCAGTGGCGGACATCTGGTCCTTATGGTGGAATACTGTGAAGGGGGATCTTCTTTATAGACTCCCAGCCCCACCCCACCACCCATGGGACCTCCCCCCCCCTCCACCTACTCCTGCTGGGGATGAGGGCTCCCACCCAGACCTGAAGGGTAAAAGAAGGAAGAAGCGTTCTCCACCCGTTTCTTCATCCAGTGGTCATACGTCCTCATCAGATGAAGGGGACACTGACCCATCATCTCCTGACTCTTCAGGGGAAGAGTTCTTAACCCCTTTTCCAGGTCCTAAGAACTCACCTGGATCCCCTCTGGATGATCCCTCATTCTTAGATATTATGAGGCACATCCAATCAATCTGTGAATGGGACACCGAGGATTTGGACCCAGAGCGCAAGCGTCTGCCAAATTCCTGGGAGATAGAGAGCTAAAATCCTCGGTTATCCCGCCCTTAGTCAAGCCTTTCCAAGACGTAACTCGACTTTCCTGGTGTTAGTCTTTTTCTATATCAGTAGTACCCAGGAAGGCTGATAGGCTTTACAGGCCCCACAGGGTAGCTCCTTTTTTGTCGGAGCAACCAAAGGCCAATTCTTTGGTGCTTACCACTGCCCACGGCCACGGCACACAACCTAAACATTTAAGCTCTCAGTTTCCGGACCCAGTCTCCAAGAAGACGACAGCTGGGGCCGAAAAGTATACTCCTCTGCCACAGGTGCCATTGGATCCCTGAACTTTATGGCACATATGGTGACTTATCAGCAGTCACTAAGGCAGAAGTCTATGGAGCTGGTTAATTCTATGCCAGACTCTGATGCCAAGGAGGAAGTGTTTACTTACGCCCAGTCAGTTCTGGACGTGGATAAACCTGTCCTACGCTGCTCATATGACGCGGTGGACATGGCCTCCCAAGCTGCTGCCTCAGGGGTGTGTCTGAGGAGACAATCTTGGCTGCGGTTTACTGGTTTTAAGCCTGATCTTCGGGACTCCATTTTGGATACCCCGTTTCAAGGCCCAGTGCTGTTTTGCCCAGAGGTAGATACCTTAGTCAAACAGCTTCAAGAGTCAGGGAAAGCATTTGCAGGTGTTCTCCGCATGTTATTAATCCCAGCCTCAAGAACCCCGTCGCCATCCCTTTCGTAAAGGACTGGGACAGGGAGGCAACCCCAGGGCAAAGAGGATTCAAGAGGCGGGTCACCTCCCAAGGCTCCCAGGGCCCTGTTACTCCCATCGCCTGACTCGCTGCCTCTCCCCACCTCTTCCGGGAGTCGCAGACCGAGAAGGTAGGAGGAGGTTTGCCCTTACCCACTTGAATGGTCCAGCATCACCACAGACCAGTGGACACTGGACACCATTTGAAAAAGGTACTCAATAGAGTTCCTCTCTCTCCCACTGGACAACCCCATGTCAATTGTCCACCAGCCACGCCCATTTTCTGGCAGAGGAAATTCAGCTGCTTCTAGAGAAAAAGGCCATCCATTGGGTTCCTCTGGCACAGAGGGGCAAAGGTTATTACTCCCGCTTTTTCCTGTCCCCAAAGAAAACTGAAGACCTTCACCCAATTCTGGACTTTAGTCAGCTCAATCTCTCGGTCAAGTACCAGAAATTTTGGATGGTATCTCTGGCAAGTCTATTCCCCTTGCTCCATCAAGGGGACTGGTTATGCTCTCTAGATATGCAGGATACTTACATGGATATCAAGGTTCTGAAGTCTCACTTAAGATTCCTTTGATTCAGGTTCCAGGACCAGCATTACCAGTTTTGGGTTCTGTCCCCAGAGTCTTCACCAAGTGTCTGGCAGTGGCCCTCCAGAGGAGAGGCCTCTTTGTTTACCCCTACCTGGATGACTGGCTTCTCTCCACCCTGTCAGAAAAGCAGCTTTGAGTCGCCCTGAAAGTGACAGAGGAGTTCTTCTGCTCCCTGGAGATAACAGTAAATTGGCTAAAGTCGCAACCCTGGCCATCCCAATGGTTGCAATTCATAGGGGCGATCCTGGACACCGTGCAAGGATGAGCCTGTCTACCCTTGGACAGGGCAGAATGCCTGCGGACCTTGACAAGCAGAGTACAAACAGCCCCCTCTGTCCCTGCATGGGTTATTCTGCAGCTTCTGGGTCACATGGTGGCCACCATAGCTACGATCCACCTCACCAGGTTGCACATCAGGGTCCTTCAGTGGCACCTCAGGGTCCAATGGAACCAGGCGGTGGACGACCTGGATCAACAGATCCAGGTTTCTCGGGCAGTATATCACTCCTTAGACTGGTGGCTCTGTCACACAAACCTAGAGGGAGGAGTTTCCTTTCAGAGACCAACCCCGTCTCAAATCCTGACTACAGACGCCTCGTTGACAGGATGGGGGGCCCACTAAGGGGATCACAGGACTCTAGGGTCCTGGTCTTCCACAGAACGCTCTCTACATATCAGTGTTCTGGAAAGGATAGCATTTCTGAATGCGCTTCAGGCATTTTGAGACCAGCTCTTTCAGGGTCTTCTCCTGGTGCAGACCGACAACACGCCAGTAGTCTTCTACATCAACAAGCACGGGGCCAGGGCTCTAGATAAGATTTTTTGGGATGAGTACCTGTACTCTTCATTTTGAAAGTGAGGTGAGTAAAACGAAATTCAGATGTGTACAAATGTCTTGCTAGAGTGGACTGAGGAGTGCATTTATTAAAAAAAAAAAAAAAAAATTTCGGGTGCCAACAGTGCTCCAAATAATGTTGGCAGGTATGAATTTACTCACCAGTTTTACAACATAGTGAGTAAAACAAACGTGGGATGCATACAAGTGCTGTCAATTTGCAAAAAAAAATGTTCTTTTGAATCACCAGTTATGTTATGAGGCACTATTTTTTGGCATGTGGAGTATTTACAAATGTTAAGTGAGTACTGATGCTCATTAAAAACATTTCTGAAGAGTATGTCGTAAAATGAGGTGAGTAAAATAGGCCGGTACACACCTTATCTGGAGCCCTGATGGGGGGGCACTAACTCTTATCCCCTTTGCAGGGAGGCTATGAGAGTGTGGGATTGGGCAGTAGAACATCTTCTAGATCTCACAGCGGTACACCCGCCAGGGGTCCAGAACATTCTCTCAGACAGTCTCAGCCACTCTGTCTGAGTCATGAGTGGGAACTTCTACAAGAAGTCACAGACAACCTCTTCGGTCGCTGGGGCCATCCAGGGTTGGACCTCTTTGAGTCCCCATGCAACGCCAAACTGCAAAATTTTTGCTCACTCGCTCCAGGGCCTGGTGTTTACTGGCGAGACGCGTTGTCCCTCTCCTGGACAGGGAGGTTTCTGTACGCCTTTCCTCCCTTCCCCCTCATTCAGAGAGTACTGCTCAAACTGCAGTTGGAAGGAGCCAGGATAATCCTCATAGCTCCTCTATGGCCTCGTCAGATTTGGTTTTCGCTGCTTCAACAACTGTCACTAGAACCTCCAGTACAGTTTCTCTCGCAAGAACAGGGAACACTTGTCCATGCTGCTCTGCATACTCTTCACCTGCATGCCTGGCTCCTACAGTCTTAGCAGAGGAGAGATTAAATGTGTCAAGCAGGGTGGCAGAGATTTTGGTGGCAGCGAGGAAACCTTCCACTAGGGCTACGTACGCTATGAAGTGGAAGCGTTTCTGTGTATGGGCAACTGCCCGTACCCTAGATCCCCTGGATTGTCGGGTTAGGCATGTGCAAGACTACGTCCTCCACCTTTTGGACTTGGGGCTAAGTTTCTCGTCCATCAAGGTGCACGTGTGTGCGGTCTCCGCATATCATGGACCCTTTGGGGAGAGAACTCTAGCACAACTCAATGTCTACAAGACTTCTCTCAGATGGGTCTTAACATCTGACTTCCCAGGAGGGACCCGGTTCCCCCTTGGGATTTACTTTTCGTTCTCGAGAAGCTCACCCTTACTCCTTTCGAACCAGCCACAACTTGCAAACCACACTTTCTTTCTTGGAAAGCGCTTCTTTTGGTGGCCATTACTTCCGCTTGAAGGGTTTCTGAGCTTCAGGCTTTGATGTGTAAAGAGCCTTGCGTTATCTGTCACAGGACGAACGAACCCAAAATTTCTACTGAAGGTGGTGTCATTACTGACTTTGAACCAGGACATCAACCTTCTGGTTTATTACCCTGAGTTTACAAACAAAGGTGAAGCACTGTTGCATGCCTTGGATGTTCAAAGAATCCTGAGGTATTACCTCCACAGGACTCAGCCTTCCAGAAAAACAAACCAGTTGTTCATCTCCTTTGCAAAAAGGATGACGGGCTCCTGTTTCCAAACAGTCGCTAGCCCGTTGGCTGATGCACTGTTTCTTTTTGTAACCAGCATCATGGCAAACCTCTTCTAGGACCTGTTAAGGGTCACTCCACGTGGCTACCTCTTGCCTCCTTAAAAAATGTTTTGTCAGCAGATATTTGTGCTGCAGCGACAAGGAGCGTGGTCCACACCTTCATCAGGCATTACAGCCTAGACATTGCTTCTTGGAGGAGAGCTGGTTTTGGACTAGCCGTCCTGCAAGGCCTGCTCTTTTGAGGTTTCTCAGTTTTTAGCCAGTTTTTGGCTACTCTCCACCTCCCGATCAGACCTGGGCCTATCTTTGGGCACTGCTTGGGACTCGGTCCTAATGGTATTACCTGCTGCAAGAGCTCCCCCTCGAAGTTAGATAGTACAGTTACGCAAGAACTTATCGTAACAGTAGATCTTCGAGAGGAGTTCTTGCAGCGGGTGACTTTCCCACCCTCCATCCCCCAGGAATAGGTATTACATTTGTGTACGGTAGGGAGTTCCTGTCCGGTTCTCCAATATTTTCAGCCAGGCCTCTGGTGGAAGAACTGAGATGGTGCCAGGGGACCGCCCCCTGTATACCACGTCTGACGTCGGGTGGAGCCAACGTCGGGGGCAGTCCCCTGTTACAGACTGCTAGCTACAAGTTTCCCGTGGGGTCCTAACGCCTGGCGGCATTAGTTGTAATGGTATTACATAGAAACATAGAAACACAGAAGTTGACGGCAGATAAGGACTGCAAGGCCCATCCAGTCTGCCCATTTCTTTTTCTACCTTATAAATGTGCCATCGGCCTTTGCTCTGTCAGTGGCTTATCTATTCATACTCATCTGTATTGCTCCCTTATGCCTATCCCATGCCTGTTTGAAGCCCTGCACTGTATTCATAGCCACCATACGCAGTGAAGTGGAGACGCTTCCGTTTGTGGGCCCTCAGCCATTGGGCTGACCCATTCAGTTGTCCATTGAACTCTGTACTAGAGTACCCCCTTTCCCTTTATGACTCGGGCCTCAGCGACTCTTCCATAAAGGTGCACCTTTCTGCAGTGTCAGCTTCTCATGCACCTGTGAAGGGACAAACCCTAGCACAGTTGGATCTGGCACGCACCTTCTTGCGTGGAATCCTTCATATGAAACCTCCCATCAGGGATCCCAGCCCTCCATGGGACCTTCTTTTTGTCCTGGAAAAACGTACGTTACCTCCATTTGAACCAGCCACAGATTGTGAGCTATGCTTTATCTCTTGGATAGATTTATTTTTGGTTGCTGCTCGGAAGATCTCTGAGTTGCAGGCTCTGATGTGTAAAGAGCCATATTTAATTTTCCAGAGGGACAGGGTGTCCCTAGTAACAAATCCTAAGTTCCTACCAAAGATGGTGTCTGAACTTACCCTTAACCAAGACGTCAACCTGCTGGTTTATTATCCAGAGCACTCAGATTGAGAAGCTCTGTTACATACCTTGGACGTCCACTGGATTCTTCGGTACTACTTGACCTGAACCCGGGGACCTAGAAAATCATACCAACCGTTTGTCTCCTTTGCCCCACGAATGTTAGGGACACCTGTTACAAAGCAAACCCTTTCAAAATGGTTAGTGAATTGCATCACATTTCATTACCAGAAGTATGACAAACCCTTACTGGGACCGGTAAAGGGCCATTCCAGCAGAAGTGTGGCAGCATCTTTCACTTCTTTGAGGAACGTGTCTGCAGCAGACATATGTGCAGCAGCCACTTGGAGTTCAGTCCACACTTTTATTAAGCATTAGTCTGATCATTGCCTCTAGGCGCAGGACCGGCTTCGGCCTTGCGGTCCTGCAGTCTCTTCTCTCCCGAGATGTCAGTCTGTGTCTCTGCCCCAAAAAAAATATATAAGGGATTGTGCACTGCTTGGGACTCAGTCATACTTGTTACCTTCTGCAAGAGCTCCATCTTGAAGTAAGATAGTACAGTTATATAAGAACTTACTGTAACAGTAGATCTTTGAGAGAATAGCTCTTGCAGCAGGTGCTATTTCTCCCAGATGCCTTCTCCTCAAGGGATTCCTTCTGCATACGCAAGAACATCTGCCTCCTAGGTCTTAGGAGGATCCTCCGTTTCTCCATCCAAACCTTCATCCGTGCCAGTCTCCGGTGGGAGAACTGAGGGATAATGGGGAACCACCCCTTTTATATCTCATGGGACATCAGGGGCAGGCCGACGTTGGGGACGGTCCCCTGCTGTATACTGCTGGCTAGAAATTTTCCGTAGGTCCTACTTGTGTTACCTGCTACAAGAGCTCTTCTTGAAGATCTACTGTTACGGTAAGTTCTGAAGTAACTGTGCTTTCCATAGGGAATATCCTCTGAAAGACCTACTGTCATCCATGGGGAAACTTTGGAAATTAAAATATTACAGTACATTAGCATTCACCCATTATTTCGCCAAGTCAATGTCATGTTAGCTGGGAGTTTTTGGCACAGTGTCGGTCTTGTCTCATAGGTATTTGACAGGCTCGGTGGTAATGCTGTCTCGGACCCTGGGTAGTTGGCTGGCTCAGTGCCATCATGGTAGTGATATCTTGAAGGTCAGGGTATTTGGCTGGTTCAGTGGCTTGGTGGCTGTGGTGTCTTGAAGGCTGGGGTATTAGGCCAGCTCAGTGTCAGTGTTCTCTTGGGACACCAAAGTATTTAACTGGTTCAGTGCATGTGTCGTCTTGGAGGCTGGGGTATTTGGCTAGTTCAGTGTCAGTGCTGTCTTGGAGGCCAGGATATGTGGCAGTATTGTTTATTTAATGGATAAACAGACTGGAAATTAATTCATTTTACAGGTGTGACCCAATACCAATTACCACAGTCTCCAAGACAGGTGTCTTGGAGACTGTGGTATTTGGTTGGCTCAGGGGTGCAGTGGCAATTCTGTCTTGAAAGTCAGGGTATTTTGCCAACTGAGTTGCACTATGGCAGTGATATCTTGGAGGCCAGGGTGTCCTAACAAGTTACAGTTGGATAGCAGTGGAGGCTTGGGTTTTGGCTGGCTTGGTGAGACAGTGTTAATAATGTATTGGGTGTCCTGATGTCTGGCTGGGTCCTTGAGATGGTCTTGCAGGCAGAGTTGTTTGACCACCTCAATAACTCAGTAGCAATGCTGTCTTTGAGGCTGTGTTGTGTCTGGCTGGCTCAATGGCATTGAGGCAATGCTGTCTTGGTGACTGGGGCCAGTTTGCCATCTCCCTGGCTCAGTGGCAGTGTTTTTTTGCAGACTGGGGTATTTAGCCGGTTCTGTGTTGTGGTGGCAGTGCTGTCTTGGAGACTGGATATTTGGCCTGCTATGTGGCACGGCAACACTGTCCGAAGGCATTCTGAAAATACTTCACTGGACAGCCTGGTACTCAAAGTCAGAATATGCAGCCCTTTAACTTTCTAACAGGATAGTGAAAGTTTTTAGAAGTAGCCAGAAAACCTGCAACTAGGCAAAACTATTGTCTAAAGTGGAAAAGGTTTAGCATTTTGTGTAGAGATCATTCTGTTGCATTTGGTGAAGTAGAACGTGCTCAAATTTTGGAATATTGTATTTATTTCGTTTGAACAGGAAGGTTGCAAATTTTTGTAGGTACCATTTGGCAGTTATTTTTGCTCATCTTCTGCAGCCACAACTTCAGTAGCATCCAGCCTTGGTTTCAGTAGATTCTTTAAAGGGCTGACTTATTTGTACCCACCTGTTAAGGAATCCATCCCGTCCCATCATGAGGTTTGAATCTGGTCCTGTCACGACTGATGAATCCTCCTTTTGAGCCTGGGCTCATAAAGTTTAAAACATGTAGCATGGCAAGCCTTGTATTTAGCGGCAGTCATATCTGCAAGGCATCTGAGTGAGTTGCAGGCATTAAGTACAGATCCAGTTTCTTAGTCTTCCATAAAGATAAGGTAGTTCTTATAACAAATGCCACATTTCTACCTTAAAGGGACACGGTCAACCTTTTTTGCATCATATTATTACTAGATAAAGCCCCACATTTTATGATTGCTTACACATTCTAAAATTCATTTATGTTGCTGGATGTTTCATCTGCTTCCTTTCTTATTAGAGCTGGAATGCATGCAAATGGTGTAATTTATACCTAACCTTGTTGTGTTCCAAGTCCTTGATCTACTCTTATTGTGTACTTCCAGAAGATTAGGAAAAAACCCAAACAGTGCAGTCACTCGAGACTCAATAGGCTTCTCACCTCCCACTACATCACGAGTGGCTAGACTGTGTTGGGGATTTTCCCAATTCCAGGAAAGATGCAGTGGGAGTTGATCAGGGACAGAAATGGACACTTTTGTGTAGTTATTACCAGATTGGTGGGCAGTCTGTTTCTCACTTTTTAAGAGAATAAAGTAATTGGACTTAAAAACTACCAGTTAGATAATTTCAGCAGAATGTGACCAGTCATTAAATGTGTTCTTATATCTAGGGACTTTTTTTTTTGGGGGAGGGTTGACTGTGTTCCTGCAAGTTTCCACTTCAGTCAGACAATAAGTTTGCGTGATTTCGCCCCCTACGTCATTTGCAAATGAAGGAAAGGATAGACTCCATACACTGGACAAGAAAAGAGTCTTTAGTGTCTATAAACGAGGGACAGTAGGTATACAGGGTAGTTCTACTTGCCCGTTTCACTACAGGGATGTTAAAGAGCGCTGCCCTGCAGCTGAGACTGAGAATCTGTACTTTGGTGGATCGTGTCTTGCATATCTTTGTAATGCACAGGCTGGTAAAGAGCCACCTCTGTGGATCAGAGCTCATTCTACAAGAGGGGAAGCTGCCAGAGATGTTCCTGTCAGAGGTTGCAAGACTGCAACATGGACCTCCATCCACACCTTTACTGCCCATTTCTGTACTGATATTCAGTGTGTTCTCCAGAGCCTGTGTTCGTAAATCAGCCTGTAAAACCCACCTCCCTAAGCCTAAGCACTGACTGGAGTCTGCACCAGCAATAATGCGGCATCATATTCCTGTCATTAGAAAAAAAAGTTACTCACCTCATAACTGTATTTCTTCTAATACAGATGTAATGCTGATTATTACTAACTTAAAATAGTTTTATTTAGGGTTTTAAAACATAAGCAGAATGAAATTGTTGCTTGAACATTTATGGTTGGTCACTTCTCCATAGGTTTGATACAAAATTTAAGGTGACTTTTTATTTTATCTGAAACTGGTTTCTTTAAATACAAGATAATTTAATTATAGTATATTTATGGTCATGGGATCAGTTTCTTCTGCTGAATATCTGGCAGAGGGAAAGCCTGGTGTCACGTGACCAGCACAGTGTGAAGGCATTCTTTGAATTTAATCCGTTAAGTTCTGGGGCCCATCTGCTGTGCAGGATGACTGCTCTAGTAATAATCCTCATCACATCCATTACAAGAAATAGAGATCTTCATTGAGGATGCTGTTTTGGAGGCCGAAATACGTGGCAGACTAGATGGACCCTTGTCTTTTTTTTGCCATCATTGTCTTATGTTTCTTTGAGGATGTTTGGAACTGTAAGCTGTCTGCATCAGGACCACTTGGAAATTGCTGCTTGGGGGCTGTCCACAATGACGTTGTCGGCACTTATTTAGTCATGGATGCCGCCGTTACACATCAGTTCTTTATCTCATCGGACCTGCCAAGAAACCTCACCATTGTTTTCTTCAATGTTCTTATTTTGTAAACTTTAACTTGATATTGTCATCTTATGCTGTTGTCAGAAGAACCTTTATTTAGATTGTGTACCTGTGGCTACAGGAGCTACAATGACGATGCTCACAGTTTGTGTTTGGGACTGTCCCACAAGATCAGGGCGTGCAAGATCTGCCAGGGATTCAGCTAGGCCACGAGACACCTGAAGACTCTAGAAAACTTCATTGTCATACAGGACATGAAAGCTCAAACCTAGGCCATGGGTGCCAAGCTAGCTTTTCCCTCTCGCTCTACTTCCTCTGGGAAGGACTCTTTGGCATTTGAAGTCCTCCACTTCAGCCATCACCACAAGCATAAATAAAAAGATCATACTTCACCGGTGAGCTCTTCATTGAAGGAGGGTAAGTCCTTGTCATTGTCCACTCTGGTGGTGAAAACTAAGCGCCCCCGCCTGACAACACACTAAGGTCGGGGTCTGGCTCTGTGCTGCTGTACCAACTAGAGGATGTTATGCTACCCTCATCATCTGGTTCCACCCTTCCCCCCCACAAATGTTGTTAGTCCCGAGCCCTTTGCAGTGTGCTGTCGACTCCCAGGTTGTGCTGGCATCGTTCTATGAACTGTTTCACCGACTGTTGTCTTTGCTCTCTCCAACAATAACTGCTGTCCTGTTGATGGGGCCTCTCCCCATTGGCACAGTCATCAACTGGATCCACAAGCACACCTATTATTCCTCTGTCACCAGCTTTATCTATTGCTTCCATCGTCATTCTGGCAGTATAGCCTAGAGGTTAGAGGAACGAGGTGTGAATGAGCTGGCTACATTCAGCAGACCAGATCTGAGTTTGATTCTCATAACCTCCACTTGCATACTGTATGACTCTGAGCAAGTCACTTAACCGCCCAGTGCTCCCAGGTCACCTCTGAAAACAGGCACTTGCGCCTAGTGGGCCTTACCCGGTTACCAAAGACTGAAATAAAAAAATTCTGGAGGACGACTAGGTTGACTACAGTCCTGATCTAGGAGGATTTGGAGGCTGATGAAAGGGAGCATGATCCCTACGAGGGACGGTTTGCCATTTGGCACTATCCTTTCCTTGGGTAGTGGGGACCCTGTGGTATATACCCACAGGCCTAGTCCTGAAGAGCCTTCATTTCAGGCTTTTGATCAGACGAATCTGGATGGTATGGGCTTTGTGGCTGAGGAGGAAGACTCCAGTAGAAGGAATTTAATGGAGTTGTTGGAGGTTCCTGCTACACGATCCATTGTAGTGCCTCCTGCATATCTTGCTTTAGAGGATGCTGCCTTTTTTTGCCAGGCATAGGCCTAACAGCCTGCCTGCAGTGCCCAGAAAAGCTGATAAACAGTACCCTGCTCTATCTGTTAAGCCTTATTATGCTTCACAGCCTGAAACTGATTCAGTCAATCTTAGAGTGGCAGCTCTTGCAGCAGGCTATTACAATTAGGACTATGCTGCAGGCACTAGGACCCATCGGAAACCTTTAGCTAGCAGTACCCAGCAGGGGCCACCCTCAACATTGGCTCCACCCTGACGTCAGCCAGTGGTATATCAGGAAGCAATCCCCAGCCCCACCTCAGTTCTTTTCTCACCCCAGACCCACTTTCATCGGCTCATCGGTTGCCTTTAGAACTCCCGTTAGTAGCCTCAGCAAAATATTGCGTTTTCTTCTTTCTCTTCAAAGTCTCTGTTTTTCTTCTCGTTACTATCTGCATGTAGACTTCACCGTCGTCTGTTTCCTCGTCTGGACAGAAGAGGATGAAGTGTTCCTGCAGCTGCCGGGTACCGGTGAAAGACTCCCACGAGGCCTGTGTCTTTTGCCTCAGGCCAGACCTCGATGTCAAGAATTGCCTGATATGTTGTGGCTTCACAAGCAGGACTAGGATCTGCCGCCTTAAGGTGCTAGAGGCCCAAATCCTTGAAAAACAAGTTGCCATGGTGCAGCGCTCTCCCAGGGAGAAGTCTTCTTCCACACCCTGCTCATGGAAGCACAAGGAGAAAAAGCGGGACTCGGACTGTCACAAATCCCGTGAAAAGGGCTGGAACCAGTCTCAAGTGCATTCGCGCTCTTGTTCTCCCCACAGGAGTCCTCCTCTTCCTCTGGGTCAGGCAGCTCAGACCATTCCTGCCACTCACGGCATTCTGATGGTAAGCGGGATGCTACCATCCACGCTAAGACACCAGTGTCGGGTAAAACCGGCGCTGGATACTAACCGTTCACTGGTCCATAGGGCCTCCACCCTGAGGACCTCGCAGCGGATTCTGCCACGGCACAATTCAGCAGAGCTCACCGAGCTTTTTCAGTTTTGGTGGGGCCAAGTCAAGAAAGATATTTTAACACAGCAGCCAGATCCTATTCCGGCTCCGCAAAAACCTCGGGATAAAAGCAGGAACAAAAAGCCTTCCTCCCCTGTGCCTAATCGTTCCCCCTCCAAACCAAAATTGAAGCCCAAGTTACGCACTCCAGTAGATACTCGTGGTCTCTCTCAACACAGGGAACGTCAGCACAAGCGACGCTCTTGCTCTAGCAGCCGCCGTCGTTCCTCGAGCAGGAGATGGTCCAGCAGTCGATGCCAGTCTGACAGCTGTCCCAGCTGCTCAGTCAGCCACCATCAGTCACCAAGCCATCGCCGGTCTTTCAGTAGCCGATGCTCACAGGAAAGAAGCCAAACTTACTCCCATTCAAGATCGGCCTCATACTATTCAGAAGGCCACAGTTCGCATCCCAACTTCTCTGGGTCTGACCCATTCCCTCTCCAGGAAAATAGTGTCCCCCGATGAAAAAGACACTCCCAAGATCCCATCCTGACGATCCCACATTCATGGACATCATGAGGCATTTCCAGTCCTCTAAAGGGTGACAGACAATACTTGAATCCAGAACGCCGGAGGCTGGCAAAGTACCTGAGGCAGAAGGACACAAAGCCTCTAGTGGTACCTCCTCTTGTGGATACCTTCCAAGACCTTACCAGGATTGCTCGGAAGCATCCCTCTAACACCACGGCAGTTCTAAGGAATCGGACAGGCTGTATAGAGCCCTGAGGGAGGAGCCTTTCCTGTCAGAACACCCTGGGGTGGATTCCATGGTGATTACAGCTGCTCATAAGTTCAAGCAGCCTAAACACCTCAGCTCCCAGCCTCCTTTTTTTTTTTTTTTGGGATACTCCGCCAAGTATCCACCCTAGTCACGGCCCCCTAAGGTCCCCCATGCCAGTCGATCCCCCCGGTCACCCCTGGCTTACCCCCCAGAGGATGGGGCTGCAGAGCTGACTCTCCACATCCCAACCCGCGGTCCTGTAACTGGCTTGGGAGGATCGCGACATGGAGGAACCCGGGAGGGCTTCATGAAAGTGAGTCCCCATTTTTTTGTATTGTAATTTGCCTGGAGAGCCGGCGTACGATCGCCAACGCACTCACGTGCAGATGTCCGCTGCTTCTCCCTCAGGTCAGCCGCGGCGCTGTCGCACCCCAGCCTCCGCTTGGGCCACTGCAGCCCGCATGCATCCTCACCCACCCCGAAGGAAGGAGAGCTGTCGCAGGATGCTCAATCCTTCCTTCCCCCTGCCAGCCCCCGGCAGCCCGAGTCCGTTCCCGAACCTGGGTCGCCGGCGCAGCGCGAGGTGTGGCGTCCCGCGCCTCAACCCTCAGCGCCACCGGGCCGGCTCAGCTCCCAGCCTCCTGATGTACAGTCCAAATATCTGGACCAGGTGGGCAAGAAGGTTTATTCTGCCTCCATCTGTTCCATTTGCTCTCTTAACTTCCTCACGCATATGGTCCAGTACCAAAATGCAGTGTGGGAGAAGGGCTTGAAAGTAGGTCAGGCCTTGCCAGACTCAACACAAAAGACCGAACTCCTGGAGATTTTGAAATCAAGTTCGGACATAGGCACTCCTGTCCTGAGAGCCTCATACGATACTGCAGATACGGCCTCAAAGGCAGCGGCTACCAGCATTTGCCTTAGATGCCATGCCTGGCTTAGGGTTTCAGGATTCTCCCAGGATCTGCAGTCTGGAATCCAGGACCTCCCATTCCGGGGTTCCGTCCTCTTCAGGTAGGAGATTGAGAAACTTATCTTTCCTCTCCAAGAATCTGGGAAGTCCATCTGGCCGTCCAAAAGCTATATAAGCGGGACCAGAAGCCATTCTGCAAACGGCCATTTTGTAAAACCGCAGGGCAAAATAACCATGGCCTATTTCTGCAGAGAGGTGGCTTTAAGAGGAAAGCCACAACCTAAGCTTCTGGGAGCTCTACCTCTAGAGGCCCCAAGTCCTCCCAACCCTCTCTGCCGACTCCCGGAGCTTCCCAGTGACTTGCTACCCCGGTGGAGGTCATGGAGGAGGCAGTATAGGGAGTCTCTTCTCCCTCTATCAAGAGGGATGGAGCAACATTACCACAGACCTCTGGGTTCTAGACCTAATAAGGAGAAGACGTACCTTAGAGTTCACTCAGATCCCTCCAGAAGAACCAGCAAGGTCCTCCCGCTGTCCTCCTTCGCACGTTCCTCTCATAGGAGAAATGCAAACCCTCCTGCAAAAACAGGCAATAGAGCCAGTTCCCCAGGGACAACGGGGAAAAGGTTACTACTCTCACTTCTTCCTGGTCCCAAAAAAGACTAGGGATCTTTGTCCCATCCTGGACCTCTGCTCCCTAAATCTTTTTATGGAGTACAAAAGATTCAGGATGGTCACTCTGCCAGGCCTCATTCCCCTCTTGCACCAGGGGGATTGGCTCTGCTCCCTGGATATGCAGGATGCCTACATGCAAAGGTTGTCCTTCCCCACCAGAAGTTTCTGAGATTCTACTTCCAGGGGAGGCATTATCAGTTCCGGGCCTTACTGTTCGACCTGTCCTCCGCTCCTTGAGTCTTCATCAAGTGCCTAGGAGTGGTGGCTGCAGCTCTCAGGTGCCAGGGCCATTGCATCTTCTGAGCACAGGAGAGGTCCTAGAAGACTGGAGAAGGGCTCATGTGATCCCGCTCCACAAGAGCGGTAGCAGGGAGGAGGCAGGGAACTACACACCAGTCAATCTTACCTCAGTAGTGGGCAAGATAATGAAGGCACTCCTTAAGGAAAGGATAGTGCAACACCTGGAATCCATCGAAGCACAGGATCCAATACAGCATGGGTTTACAACAGGAAGGTCCTGTCAAACTAATCTCATAGATTTCTTTGACTGGGTAACCAGAGTGGTGGACCAAGGGGGAGCAGTTGATGTCACCTACTTTGACTTCAGGAAAGCTTTCGATACTGTTCCACATAGAAGACTGGTTAATAAGCTGGGTAGGCTCAGGGTGGGTCAGAAGTTGGTCATCTGGGTGGCAAACTGGTTGACGGGCAGAAAACAGAGTGTGGTGGTAAACTGTATACAGTCAGATGAAGTACCTCAGGGATCAGTACTGGGACCAGTCTTATTCAGTATCTTCTTCAGTGACATTGCAGATGGACTGGAGGGTGGATAAGGTTTGTCTGTTTGCAGATAACACCAAGATCTGCAACAGAGTAGATGATCCAGATAGGGTAGGCTGAATGAGAAGAGATCTGGATAAACTGGCAAAATGGTCGGAAGAGTGGCAACTGGGGTTTAAAGCAAAGAAGTGCGAGATCATGCACATAGGGAAGAGAAACTCTGAAGCCAACTATAGGCTGGGAGGGGAGTTGCTGGCAGTCACAAAGGAAGAAAGAGACTTGGGCATCATCATCACAGATTACCTGAAATCATCCAAGCAGACCACTAAAGCAGTAGGTAAGGCTAGGGGGGTTTTGGGGTGTATTACTAGGGGTATCACAAGTCATAAGAGGAAGGTAATAATCCCTCTTTACAAGACGCTGGTTAGGCCCCATCTGGAGTACTGCATGTGGTATTGAAGGCCACACTTTCACAAGAACATTAACCAAATTGAGGCAGTCCAGAGGAGGGCAACCAAAATGGTGCGGGGACTGCATCAGAAAGCATGAGGACA
This sequence comes from Neoceratodus forsteri, assembly GCA_016271365.2. NCBI lineage: Eukaryota > Metazoa > Chordata > Ceratodontiformes > Ceratodontidae > Neoceratodus > Neoceratodus forsteri. Next base: position 210,140,659 of record JADMNL010000022.1, on the reverse strand, counting down.
GATTTTTTTTTTTCAACTCTTTTTCTCGCCTCTGGGGCCGGAACTCTCTCGGGCCTCACCTCTGGCCAGTGCTGCTCTACCGCCTGTGAGCCACGATCCTCAAGGATGTTACTGTTCCTCCCAAGCCCCCAGGGACATAGGGCCGAGGAGATAGAAGAGGCGGTGGAGGGGCTCCAGTGTTGGGCGGTAGCCAGCTGAGGTGGGCCATCCCTATCCTGCCCAGAGGTTTTTCCTGTGGTGTTTCGCCTCCCGACGGGATGTGCAATGCCGTCACAGCCGAGATGTAGGTGCTCCCAATCACATCAGGAGGACAACCTTGACGTACCCCTTCTTGGCCCATTTGGATAGCAGTGCCGCTGGTCTCCACGAGAGCCGCTGCCGCACGGTCTACCCTGGATCCCTCCTGAGAGAGAGGAGAAACCTTGATCTTCTGGCTCAATCCTCTCTCTTCCTGCCGACCCCGGTGGACTGGGCTCATTCGAAAACAGGTTGCTGGTGTATACGGTGTGGCATCCAGCACCTCAACCCTCAACACCACCAGGGCCAGCTTGTGAGGACAGATTAGCGGAGCTCAATATGTACCCTAGAGCAAAGGAGGAGAGGTGATATGATCGAGACATTCAAACAACAAGGGCATTAACAAGGTGAGAGTCTAACATGTTTCAGTATAAGAAAAATAGCAGGCCAAACGACACAGCATGAGATTAGAGGGAGGCCGATTAAGGGGTAATGTGAGGAAGTTCTTTTCACAAAGGGTGGTGGATGCATGGGAGCCTACCTCAGTAAGTGGTGGATATGAATACAGTGCAGGGCTTCAAACAGGCATGGGATAGGCATAGGGAGCAATACAGATGAATATGAATAGATAGGCCATTGACAGAGCAAAGGCCGATGGCACATTATAAGGTAGAAAAAGAAATGGGCAGACTGGATGGGCCTGCGGTCCTTATCTGCTGTCAACTTCTGTGTTTCTATGTTTACCTAGACGATTGGCTTCTGTCAGCGCCATCCAGAGCACAACTATTGGGCTCTCTCAAAGACACCTTTATTCTCTTCCGAGAGCTGGGGATCACCCTGAATCTGCCAAAGTCATCCCCAGAGCCCAGTCAGCGACTCCTTTTTATAGGGGTGGTCCACGACACTGTTCAGGGTTAGCCTTCATCCCTTAGGACGGGGGGCTCGTCTACGGGTTATAGCCCAAACGATATCTATGGCCCCACAGGTCCCAGCAAGGACCTTCCTCAGACTTTTGGGGCACATGGCAGCGGCCATCCCCACAGTTCCCTTGGCTCGCCTCCACATGAGGGTCCTACAATGGATGCTCATGGTGCAGTGGCACTAGAGGTCAGACGATCTAGACTGGCCAGTCAGGATCTCCGACCCAGTAAGGAGGACTCTTTCTTAGTGGTTGGACCCCTCCAGCCTGGAACTAGGTGTCTCTTTTTGGTAGGAGCCCCCGAGATGGATCCTGACCACAGATGTCTCCTGTTTCAGCTGGAGTGCTCATCTGGGAGACAATCAAACCCAGGGGACGTGGTCTCCAGACAAGCAGCAGCTCCATATCAACATTCTAGAGATGCGAGCGGTCTCGAAGGCCTTGCGGCCGTTTCAGACCGACCTTTCACCAGGCTCTCTTCTCATCCAGACGGACAACACGTCAGTAGTGTTCTAAGTCAACAAGCAAGGGGGCACGCACTCCTACCCCCCTATACAGGGAGCCGATGAGAGTCTGGTATTGGGCACTGGAACACCGCCTAGATCTCACTGTTGTTTATGTTCCAGGCGTCCAAAATGTCTCTTGGCTGACAGCCTAAGCCGGTCACAGTCCAAGGCTCACGAGTGGGAGCTCCTACAGTCAGTAGCAGATCAACTGTTCGAGAGGTGGGGGACGCCCAGAATTGGACCTCTTTGTGTCTCCACTCAACACCAAACTGCCCAGTTTCTGCTCTCGAGAGCCCGCGCCTGGTGTTTTCTGGCCAGATGTGTTGTCCCTCTGTTGGACAGAGAGGTTTCTGTTTGCTTTCCCTCCATTCCCGATAATTCAGAGGGTTCTCCTGAAACTCCAGGCCAAGGGAGCAGAGATAATCTTCAACCCATTCTGGCCTCTGCAGATTTGGTTCCCATTACTTCAGCAGCTGGCAGTGGAACCTCCGATTCAGCTGCCGCTGAGCTCACACTTGCTTTCCTAGGACCAGGGAACATTGGTCTATCCGGACCTCAGATCCCTGCATCTTCATGCCTGGCTCATGCAGACTTAGTCAAATCCAGGTTTGGGGTTTCCCAGGAGGTGGCGGACATTCTCATGGCAGCGAGAAAGCCTGGTGCTAGATACACTTATGCCATGAAGTAGAAGTGTTTCTGCCTTTGGGCTTCACCCCGTCACTTAGACCCTCTTATCTGCCCAGTGAACTCGGTTCTGCAGTATCTCCTGTCCTGTCCTTGTTAAATCAAAGCTTGAGCGACTCCTCCATAAAGGTACATTTATCAGCAGTCTCTGCATACCATGTACCATCTGAGGGAAAGACACTTGCCCAATTGAACGTGTCCTGTACCTTTTTGAGGGGCATCCTACATATCAAGCCTCCCATCCGAGATCCAGTACCACCCTGGGATCTCCTGTTTATACTGGAGAAACTCACTCTCCCTCCCTCCCTTTGAGCCTGCCATGGATTATTTTTGATTGCAGTTACTTCTGCTTGGAGAGTTTCCGAGCTTCAGGTCCTGATATGTAAGGAGCCTTATTTAATTTTTCATAGGGACAGGGTGTCCCTGAGAACAAATTCAAAGTTTTACCCAAAGTGGTTTCTGAATTGACATTGAATCAGAATGTCACCCTTCCAGTGTATTACCTGGATCACTCAAATAAGGGGGAAGCACTCCTGCATACTCTGGACATCCACAGGGCGCTGAGGTACTGCCTAAAATGCGCTGCTCTACATCGCAAGATGGAGAAGCTGTTTGAGGCCTTTACGCCTCGATGTCAAGGCAATCCAGTGTTGAAACAAACTCTCAAAATGGCTGGTCAGCTGTATTTTTTTTGTTCGTTGTTACAATAAATATAACAAGACCCTACCGGGCTCGGTTAGAGGTCATTCTACCAGGGGAGTGGCTACTTAATTCACATCCTTGCGAAATGTCTCCATTGGAGACATCTGTGCAACAGCTAGCTGGAGCTTGGTGCATACCTTCATTAAGCATAAAAGTCTGAACATTGCTTCTAGGCGCAGGGCTGGTTTTGGCCTAGCGGTCCTTCAGTGCCTCCTTTCCTAAAGTGCCTTAGTAGCACTGGTGCTTTCAGCCGCCTTCCGGTTCCTTGTTCCTTTTTGCGGGACTGCTTGGGATTTAGTCCTTATTGTAATAGCCTGCGGCACCTGTTCCTAATCATGTGACATGTAATCTTACCTTGTAGTCTCATGATGTGTAACCTGTTCCTAATTATGTGAGGTGTAATCTTACCTTGTAGTCTCATGATGTGTAACCTGTTCCTAATTATGTACCATGTTGTCCCAAGTGTGTAAGTATGTAATTTCCTGTACTCTCCCGGGTCGTACCTGAAAATAGGCAAATTGGCTTGTCTAGTGTACTTACCTGGTTAACCAAGCTAAATAAATAAGAGCTCCCACTCGAAGTAAGGTGGTACAGTTACATAAGAACTTACCATAACAGTAGATCTTTGAGAGGAGCTCTTGCAGCAGGTGCTGCTTTCCCACCCTCCTTCCCCCTGGTGAGCTGCATCGCATCCTTTGTTACAGCAAGCTTCCGCCTGTTCTGCCTGCTGGGCCTCATTCACGGGTCTCCGGCAGGTAAACTGAAGTGGGTCTGGGGACCGCCCCCTCATATACAGTGAGGTGGAGCCGACGTCTGGGACGGTTCCCGCTAGGTACTGCTAGCTAAAGGTTTCCGATGGGTCCTAGTGCCTGCAGCATGGTCCTAATTATAATAGTCTGCTTCAGGAGCTCCTCTCAAAGATCTACTGTTGCGGTAAGTTCTTACGCAACTGTACTTTTCCAATAGTGTACAGGATCTGAGGTAACATGAGTTCACAGAAGGAGGTCTTGCCAGACAAACCTGATCGAGTTCTTTGACTGGATATCCAAGGATGTGGATCAGGGAGGAGTGGTTGACGTAGCCTACCTGGGCTTCAATAAGGCCTTCAACACCGTTCCACATAGAAGACTGATGAGCAAGCTGAGAAGCCTGGGAGTGGGTCCTAAAGTAGCAAAATGGGTAGAGAGCTGGCTGGACAAAGGAGTCCGAGGATGATGGTAAATGGCATCCACTCTGGAGAGGGCAGAGTGATCAGTGAGGTGCCACAAGGGTCAGTACTAGGCCCAGTCCTCTTCAATGCGTTTATAAGTGATATTGCAGAAGGACTAGAAGGGATTCAGGGATGCCTGTTCACAGATGACACAAAAATCTGGGAGCAGAAGTATAGGCAGTCACAAAACGGGAATGGGACCTGAGGGAAATAATTTCTGATCATCTGAAGGTATATAAATAGTGTGTGGCAAGGCAGTGGGAAAGGCTAGCGGGATGCTCGGATGCATAAGTAGGGGTATCACCAGCAGAAAGAGGGAAGTAATAATGTCCCTGTATAGATCACTAGTGGGACCCCCACCTCAAGTACTGTGTACAGTTCTGGAAGCCCCACCTCCGAAAGGACGTAGACCGGGTAGAGGCGGTACAAAGGAGGGCAACCAAAATGGTGCAGGGCTTGCATCAGAAGCTCTACGAAGAAAGGTTTAAGGAATTAAATATGTACTCCCTAGATGAAAGGAGGGAAAGGGGGGATACGATAGAAACATTAGAATACCTAACATGTATAAACAAGGTACAGGAAGGAAGCATTTTCCAGAGAAAAAGATTCTCGAAGACAAGGGGTCGCACTATGAAGTTGGGGGGCTGAGAGGAAACGTGAGAGAGTAGTTCTTAACGGAAAGGGTGGTGGATGCTTGGAACAGCTTGCCAGTGGAGGTGGTGGGGGCTAAAACAGTTAGAGGATTCAAGAAAGCATGGAATAGACACAAGGGGATCTTAGAAGTAAGGCGGGGGTGCAAATCCGAGACCTAGTAGGGCCTGCGATGGAACTGTAGGTAGGGAAAATAGAGCAGACTGGGTGGGCCAAAAGGTCCTTATCTGCTGACAACTTCTGTGTTATGCATACTATATTTCCAGTCCCGTGCTCCTCCTTGTTTACCTGGTACTGTTTTGGTCTCCTAAGTCCTCATAGTAAGAGGCCCTCTGAGCTTATCTCTGGTGGGAAGAAAGTGCAGTGGGACCGCCCACAATTATATAGGTGCCAACATTGCACGTCATTGTAGGCAGCCACTGACTAGCAAAAGTTCCCGAGTGGTCCTGACACAGACTGCTTGCAGTTCCAAAGGTGTGGCCCAATGGAGAAGATTCTCCTCGAGCTCTACAGTTACGGTGAATAACTGATTGATTGTACTTCAAGAAACTGCTCTTGCAGCAGGTTACACCATTAGGACTGAAGCCGGAAGGTGCCAGGACCCCATGGAAAAATTCTAGCTAACAGTATCCAGCGGGGGACCGCCCCCGACGTCGGCCCTGCCCCTGACGTCTGGCATCATATAAAAGGGGCGGTCCCCCAGCATCCCTCCGTTCTTTTCCCGCTGTCGACTCGCCAGCATCGGCCTAACAGACGCCTCTAGCAGACTAACAATGCTCGAAATCAAGATTTAAATTCAAGGACAACCCTTCAAGTGTGCTTGCGGCAAACAGATCCCATTTAAGGACCAACACACGGCTTGTGTATAGTGCCTAGGCCCTGAGCACATATTAAGACCTGCTCCATTTGTCAACAGTTTAATAACAGGACCAGGATCCACTGCCGAAAAAGCTCTTCAGGGGTTCCTTTTAGAAGAGAAAATCAAGATCATGGAGAAAAACCCTTCCTCCAGAGGGAGTCTTCCCAGCACAGATAGGGGGAAACACCGCGAAACGCACCGGGATAAGGACAGGACTAGATACCAGAATTGGGCCTCAGAGTCCAGAGCCAGTTCCAGCTCCATGAGGTCAGACAGGTCCCTCTCCCGGGCTCGTTCTCAGCCCCTTCCAGTGAAGGTATGGTCTAAGAGAGGCTCTACAGTTTCTCTCCAACCAGTCAAGCCTAAAAAAATAGCTGGATGCCAGGCGTGTCAGCCGGACCCGAGACTTCGGACCGACATAAATCTAAATCGGCCCAGAAACATGGTGCCGATGCATCTGACAGATGCCTGGTCTCTGACCATAGCTTAGTTTCCTAGCCTCCTAGAGGGTCGGACGCCCCTCCAAGGAAGACAACTGAGCTGATGTCACTTAAGCGGACCTCTGAGTCCAAATGGATTACTGACCCGATGCCCACTAAACGACCCAAAGAACCTACACTGGCGCCACATACACTGGCTGACACCGGTCGCTAGGGGTCCTCGGAAGAGGAAATTTCAAACATGCCTTATAACCAGACAAGCAATATTGAGGAAGTCTGCCTGCCTCTCGACCCGACGCCCGACCTGACTGCACCTCAGGATCTGACGCTGGACCCAGTCGACTGACAGGCACCGACGCCCGGTCTGTCTTCCGGTCTTAATTTACAAGAGGTGAAAGACCTCTTTAATTTTTGGGACACCATCAAGAAGGATGTGGTGCCCACAAAACGTACACATCCTCCTCAGAGACCTGACGACGAGGACACCACCTCCTAGAGGCAGGTCAAGAGAAAGGAGAACATCCCCCTCCAGGTCTCCCTCGGGGTCCCCCAGTCCAAAACGCCCCAGAGGCAGACATCTCACACCGGGGGATGACTCAAGGCTGGATACTTCCGACACCTGCAGGTCTCCTCCTCCCATTAGTCTCCCATCACCGGACCCACGAGACCTGCCTAGGTCACCACTGGATGATCCCTCCTTTTCTGATATCATGAGGCACATCCAGGAGAATATGGGGTGGGAGACGGAAGATCTAGATGCCGAATGACAATGCCTTGCCCAGTACCTCAGGCAAAATGATCCTAAGCCTGTGGTGGTCCCACCATTGGTGGATGCCTTTACTGATGTTATGAAGGCCGCGTGGAAGCGCCCACATTCCATTCCGGCAGTACCCAAGAAGGCAGATCACCTCTATAGGGGGCCCATAGAAGACCCCTATTTGGCACAGCAACCCTTTTGCCGATTCTCTGGTCATTACAGCCTCGCATGACTGGTCCAAGAGACCTCAGCACTTGAGCACTCAGCCACCGGACCAGGAATCTGAACAGTTAGATTCACAAGGGAGACGCATGTACTCTTCCGCTACATGCTCGATCAGGTTTCTTAATTATCTGACACACATGGTGCAGTTTCAGAACGCCCTGTGGGAACAGGGCCAAGACCTCATTAAAGAACTTCTGGAAGGTGAGAAAAAGGAGGAGCTCTTGAACCTCCTCCATACTGGGTCAGACGTGGGAACCCAGGTTCTTCGAGCCACTTACAATTCGGCAGACTCTGCGGCCAGGGACGCAGCTACAGGCGTTTGTCTCCGGAGATGCTCTTGGCTGAGAGTCTCCGGTTTTACCCCGGACGTCCAGTATAATGGAGTAGTCCTTTTTGGTGAAGAATCTGAGAGAGTAATCGCCAAATTAAAGGACGCTGGGAAGGCAGTCAGGACTGTACAAGCTACGTACAGTCCTAAGACTGATTCTGTTCGTAGGAACCGGAATCGTTTTAGTGGCCGGCGGCAACCGCCACATTCCAGCCAGCAACCCAGGGGCAGCTTCAGCAAAAAGAATCAACCAAGACTCCCCGCAGGTCGGGGCCAGAAACACCAAAAATCTGCCCAGCCTACCGGGTCTAATGCCACCACACCATGACTCCTTCCTGGCCCCTGCCTCTCTTCTGGATCTGAGGGAAGGAAGGGTCAGGGTCGTCTCTCCTACCACCTTTCAGAGTGGCAGAGGATAACCTCCCGACAGTTGGGTTCTTCAAATTGTAGGTCGCGGACACTCTATCGAGTTCCTCGACCGCCCACGATCAAGGCCTCCTCTACTCTCCCGTTTTTTGGGTCAGCATGCCTTGCTTGTACAGCGAGAGATCTTGGCACTTCTGGACAAGGATGCCATAGAACCAGTGCCACAGAACCAGAGAGGAGAAGGATGTTATTCTCACTTCTTCCTGGTTCCAAAAAAGACAGGAGACTTGTGCCCGGTCCCGGACCTCAGCGATCTCAACACCTTCGTGTTGTAGAAACGCTTCCGCATGGTCACCCTTCCGGGTCTTATCCCCATGCTCATGCAGGGCACATGGTTCGTGTCACTTGACATGCAGGATGCGTATCTCCATCTCCCCATCACTCGAGCACACCGGAAATTCCTGCGCCTCGAGTTCTTGGGACGCCACTACCAGTTCCGGGCTCTACCCTTCGGACTGTCCTCAGCTCCTCGCTTGTTCACGAAGTGCGTGGTAGTCGTGGCAGCGGTTCTCAGGAGACAGGGCCACTATGCGTTCCCGTACCTAGACAACTGGCTCCTTATGGCCCCCTCTCGGGAGGCGTTGATAGCTGCGATTCAGGACACTTGTTCCCTCTTCGGATCGCTAGGCCTTACTATCAACCAGAAGTCGTGCCTTGTCCCTTCACAGAAGCTGCAGTTTATCAGTGCGGTTTTAGACATCGACCAAGGGAAGGCATTCCTGCCTCAGGACAGGGCGGAACGCATTCGGTCACTCATAAGGGACACGATAGAAAAGAAATCGGTCCCAGCCAGGACCATTCTTTGCCTGCTTGGACACATGGCAGCAGCCATCGCAGCAGTCCCCCTAACTCGACTCCATATGCGGATTACCCAATGGATGTTAAGAGCCCAGTGGGACCAGAAGCAGGATCATCTGCATCAGCCTGTCCGGATAACAAATGCAGTCATCCAGGACTGGCACTGGTGGCTCATCCCAGAGCACCTTTCCAGTGGAGTCCCCTTCTTAGTGCCTGCTCCAACTCTGACTCTCCGTAGACACCTTGGGGTCCGGTTGGGGAGCCCATCTGGAAGGAGTCAGGACCCAGGGATCTTGGTCGGCCCTGGAGTCTCACCTCTGCATCAGCATCCTCAAAATGAGGGCAGTCCTGTATGCTCTACAGGCTTTCCAGTCAGAGATCACACCAGGTCTTCTGTTAGTTCAAACAGACAATACCTCAGTGATGTATTATATCAACAAGCAAGGAGGCAGTCACTCCTACCCTCTGTGCAGGGAAGCAAAGAGGGTGTGGGATTGGGTACTACAGCATCGCGTAGAGATAACTGCAGTACACGTTCCTGGTGTAGACAACACCATCGCAGATTGCCTGAGCCGGTCACAAGCCAAGGCTCACGAATGGGAACTACTATAAGAAGTAGTAAAGGATCTGTTCCGCAGATGGGGGACACCAGATTTGGACTTATTCGTGTCCTCATCCAACTCAAAACTGCCCAATTTGTGCTCGTTAGATCCAGGGCCTGTTGTTTTCTGGTGAGACGCGTTGTCCCTCTCTTGGACGGGCAGGTTCCTCTATGCTTTCCTGCCCTTTCCTTTGATCCAGAGGGTTCTACTGAAGCTCTGCAAGGAGGGAGCCGCGATGCCCTTAGTGGTGCCTTTCAGGCCCAGGCAAATTTAGTTCCCACTCCTGCACCAATTAGCCCAGGAACCACTGTTTCCTTTTCCAGTCAGCTCGCACCTGTTGTCCCAGGAAGCCGGCTCCCTGGTCCACCCAAACCTCAGGTCACTGAACCTGCACGCCTGGCTCATAAGGAAATAATAGTCCTTAGACACGGGGTTTTGTAGGCAGTGGCGGATGTTGTCGTTGCAGCAAGAAAACCCCCTGAAATGGCGTAGGTTTTGCCTTTGGGCACAGGCCCGTGGCTTAGCACAACTTGACTGTCCTGAAAAGTCAGTGCGGGACTACCTCCTATCCCTATATCGATCCGGACTAGCCTATTTCTCTATCAAGGTACACCTTTTTGCCATTTCGGCATACCACTCCTCGGTTGGTCAGAGGTCACTTACACAGCTAGAGGCCTCACGCGCTTTTCTGTGCAGTATCCTCCATTTTTGACCTCCTCTCAAGGACCCCATTCCACCTTGGAATCTTCTTTTTGTCCTAGAGCAGCTCGTGCTGCCCCCGTTTGAACCAGTCGCGGATTGCAAGCTGCGTCTTCTCTTTTGGAAGACGTTATTTTTGGTTGTGGTTACTTCTGCCAGAAAAGTTTCAGAGCTTCATGCGCTCATGTGTAAGGAACCTTACTTGATTTTTCACAAGGACAGAGTGTCCTTAAGGACAAATCCTAAGTTTCTTCCCAAGGTGGTCTCTCAACCTTAACTCTCAATCAGGATATTGACCTTCCAGTGTACTATCCCAACCACTCTAACCGAGGGGAAGCTCTCATGCACATGTTAGATGTGCATAGGATCTTCAGGTACTACATTACCAGAACCAAGTCCCATTGCCAGTCAGATCAGCTTTTTCTCTCATTTGTTCACAGGATGCAAGGAGCACATGTATCGAAGCAAGTGGCTCCAAGTGGCTGGTCAAATGCATCACATTCTGTTACCAGAAGTGCAACAAGCCTTTACCGGGATCGGTGAAAGGACATTGGTGGCTACCTCTTTCGTGGCACTTAAGAACGTTTACATCAGCCATCTGCGTGGCCTCTACTTGGAGCCCTGTACATACCTTTATCAGGCATTACAGTCTGGACATCGCCTCTAGGTGTAGAGCTGGTTTTGGCCTGGCAGTCCTTCAGGGACTTCTGTCTCAAAATTGGTTCACTCCAGGATCCCTCCTATCCTCCTCCCGATCAGGGTATTTGCTCCCTTACTGCTAGGGAATCAGTCCTAATGGTGTAACCTGCTGCAAGAGCTGTTTCTTGAAGTAAGATAGGACAGTTAACGTAAGAACTTACCGTAACAGTAGATCTTCGAGAACAGCTCTTGCAGCAGGTAGTTTCCTTCCCACCTTCCCCTCAGGAGGTTCGGTCTTCAGACCTGGTCTTCAGACTTGGGCATCTTGTACGCAACCGGAATACTATTATTTTTTCATAGCTCTTCCTTTGGAAGCGGATCCTCGGTCTCCCCTTCAGAAGTCACCTTTATGCCGGGAGTCTCCGGCGGGAGAACTGAGGGATGCTGGGGTACAGCTCCTTTTTTATGAGGCCGGATGTCAGGGACGGTCCCCCTCTGGATACTGCTAGCTAGAATTTTTCTGTGGGGTCCTGTCGCCTGCCGGCTTCAGTCCTAATGGTGTAACCTGCTGCAAAAGCTGTTCTCGAAGATCTACTGTTAAGGTAAGTTCTTGCGTAACTGTACTTTGTTCCCAGTACAAGGTACTAACATACTAAATAGCTAGCAGATTAGGCCCTATGGTCTGTTGACTCTGCTTGGGGATCAGTGCCTACCCAGGTCACTGTTATGGCCCCCACCTTCCCTATAGGATCCCCTACCCCTAACCCCCAGAGGGGCTCCGGGATGAATCCTCCTCTATACTTATCCCAGCCCTTCCACAGTTGCAGCAGTCACCAGCTCCTCGGGCAGCGCATTCCAGGGCTCCACCACCCTCTCAGTGAAGTAGTGTCTCTTTGTTTCTCCCCTTAGCCTTCCCCCTACCAGCCTCAATGAGTGTCACCTGGTGGCCCCTTTCTCCCTCAGCTGAAGCACCCCCTCTAGGTTAACCCTATTCATTCCCTTGAGGTATTTGAAGACCTGGATAATAACACCTCTGTTACTTCTCTCCTCCAGCGAGTACAGGTTGCACTCCTAAAGTCTCGTCCTATGGGGCTTTTCTCCTAGACCTAATATCATCCTGGTCGCCCTCCTCTGGACCCTCTCCAGAAGAGCAGTATCCCTCTTTAAGTAAGGATGCCAAAACTGCAACTTTTTTCCCTAGTTCCTAAATAGGTGATGTAAAGGAGTGTTACCCCTTTTTATTTATGTGTGTGTGTGTGTGTGTGTGTGTGTGTTTGTGTGTGTTTGTGTGTGTTTGTGTGTGTTTGTTTGTGTGTGTGTGTGTGTGTGTGTATAATGTATATATATATATATATATATATATGTATATGTATAAAATAAATAAATAGAATAATAGATAGGTTCAAGTGAATTACAAGGCAGTAATTCCATCGAGAGGTTCTGGGGACATAGGTTCCTATGTCCCCAGAACCTCGAGATGGAATTACAGCAGAGTGATTCACTGGAACCTAACTGTTATTTTTTGTAATATATGGATGAAGATGCTGTCGAGGTCTTACCTCTGGATTCCTTGTGGGACGGTTCCGTGCTGCTTGTTTTTGCTTCTCACTCACATCCCCCCCCTTCCCGCGTGGAGTCCTGCTTCTCTTTCTCAAGAATAAAAAGAAAAGAAAGAAAAAAAATTTATGCTTTGGACACTAGAAAAGTTGGTGATCGCAACGATAGTATTACGAGGACCGGAAGTATAGTATTACGGGGACCGGAAGTATAGTATTACGGCACTGACTAAGGTATTACCAGGATTTTTTTGTATGGGTTAGTATAGTATTATTTAAGCATCTCCATATATTACATATACATACATATGGGATACATGATGGGCATGAGTGTGATATGGCAAATATTGTCACTCCTGCAGAGTGAGCTCTGGATATCTCACGAGTGCAGAAGGCACGAGGGAGATATCCAGAGCTCACGATGCAGGAGTGACAATATTTGCCATAGCACACGATCTGCCCATCATGTATTCAATATATACAATAGGGTCAAGAGTTTTAGAAGTTTTGTTATGCTGTCTTGTGTTCTGGTCCTGTTTTTGTGTTTGCTCATTCTGTGTGTGAGCTTTTCTGAATGGGCTGGCAGTGTTATAAATTCTGAGAGACACATGAGTGTATTTTGCAATGCTAAAAGTTAGTTTTAGGTAGGAGTGAGAAACATAATTTTGTGAGGCTGTATTGTTTAGAAGGCTGGCTGCAGTGAAGCTGAGACCATCACAGTAATTGTAATGAGCTGAGAGGCAGAGTGTCAGAACAGCTGATACTGTTTTCAGTGGTATTTAAGTTAACTGCAGGCAGAGTGCAGTGTTCTGTGAAATTGTGCTTTTTAGGATTCTGGCTGTAGTCAAGCTCAAAGTATCACAGTAGCTGTACCGGGTGAGAATCAGAGTTTGAGGAACAAGTGTGTGTGTGTTTCAGTGGCAGTTGAGTTAGCTGCAGGCAGTAGTTTAGACTGTTCTGTGAAGCTGTGCTGTTTAGAATTCTGGCTGCAATCACAGTAGTGAGCTGGAAGTTGGTGGTGGTGGTGGGGGGGGGGTAGAGGTGTGTTTTGTAATGCTCACTGAGTTAGCTGTAGGCAGCAGTGAGACCTCTGAAGTAGTTCTGCATTTGTGTCTATGGTAACAGCACAGGAGTTTCTTGCATACTGAGGGGAAAGCTGCCTAGAGTGATGACCTTTTGTGACCTGTGTGTGTAAATGTGATATCATCACAGTAGAGCAGAGGGTAAAAATATCACACTGCAGTGGATGATGCACTGTTTTATCTCACTCATTTACCATGCACCCTATGTGTGTGTGTGTGTGTGTGTGTGTGTGTGTATATATATATTTATATATTTTATATTTCCTGTAAAATCCCTGAATAGAAAAGTAAAATAGCAAGGAGATGGGTAAGTTACTGAAATTGTGTATTGTGTTCACAGGCCCGTCCAGCAGCGAGTTTGTGGAAGAAGTTTGAACTGTCACGGGAATACAAGAATGGGAATCAGTTAAGAGAGTACCAGCTGGAAGGCATCAACTGGCTTTTGTTTAACTGGTACAACAGGTGAGTTACTTCATAGGAATCCTAGGAAAGATGCAAGTCGGTTAGCCAAAAGCCTGTTTCTAGGGTAGTGGATATGTTGATCTTCCTGGACATAAAGTCTCCACCATTCATTCACACTGATGGGATCTACGCTGGAGGCACTAGGACCCAGCGGGACCAAACTTTTTTGCAAGACGGCCGTCGCCAGAGATGGAACCTGAGGAGCAGCGCCGCGAGCCTCATCTCGTGTGGCAGACTGTCTCGGCGTTGATCCTACAACCGCCTCAGTTCCTTTTTTCCCGCCGTTGAGTGCGCTTCAGTGACATCGCTCACCTGCCAGGAGTCAAACTTCAAACTAGCAGCATAGTTTTCAGTTTATTATTTTGTAGTATATCTCGAATAAGTACAGCTTTCTATAATTTATTCTTATTTAAGAAAGAAATCTCAACCTACATTGACGGAGTTGACCATGAGCGGATCAGGTGGCGGTAGGGAGACTTTGTATGAAAGCTGTTCAGTCAGCGGGCTGGATCCGGTCTGCCGCCCCTCTCTGGAGGGGTCTGACAGTGGGCGGTCAATGCCGAGGAAGGCGGTCCCCAGAAGCATAAAAGAAAATGGTCGCATTTCTGGCACCATCTGACCTCAAGCTCTTCTTCTTCGCCCACAGGTCGAAAAGAGAAAGCATCACCGAGGTCATCCTCTGGTATGTCTGCACGCGACAGTCAGTCATTGGGGTCAGGTGCCAGTCTCCTCCTCCAGAGTCGCCGGTTTCTGTTTCTGGTCACCAGCCTCTTCGACATCGGAGCCTTTCCCTGCCTACTGGTAGGGCTTCAGATGAGCAGTTTCATCAGTGGGACGCTCTGATGGAGCAATGGGCTCGGAGGTTGGTCCAGCTGCCTGGCCCGGTCATTCTGGGTCCCTCGGGGGATCGGTTAGGGCAGTTGGGCTTCCCTAGTCGTGCGGCACCTTCGACTCTACACTAAGGTGTTTAATCCCCTCACATGGCTGTGGCGCAGGGGGCCACACCGATGCCTTTATCTCCTGGTATTCTTCCTTCTTTCTCCTTAAATCCTAGTTTTCGGAGCCGTGTTTTGGTTTTGGCACCTTCAGCGTCGATGTCGCTCGAGCTGCGTCCTCAGCGCTGATGCATCTCTCGGCGCCTTTAGGATTGATCAGCGCCGTGCGCGCTTGTTGATGCCTGGCCCTCATGCAGAGGCTCTGTCGGTGCCATGAACGGCTCTGGGTGAGACGGCGCCATGCTCTCTTTCGGCGCCAAGGCTGGGTATGACGTCTTCCAGTCTTCAGGGCTTCTCTGCTCTGAACCCTTTTCCTTCCTCTTTTCCTTCTGATTTTCACTCCTTTCCTGTCCATACAGTCCCTCCTGGGCTGTCAGGAGATTATCAAATCAAATCAGATTTTATTTATAATGCGCTTTTCAAAATTATCAAAGCGCAGATACATCCCAAAAAAACAACCAACACCATAAATATAAATATAAAAACAATTAAAAGACAACAGGGAGACCTATTCAAAGGCTTGCTCAAATAAATAGCTCATTAAAGGTGCCTTGAATGACTCTGTGGACAGGCACTCTCGAATCCGACGAGGTAGAGAATTCCACAGGGTTGGGGCCACAAAGGAAAAAGCTCTGGCCCCAGATGACTGAAGATGAACCCTGGGAATCTCTAGCAGTCCCTCGTTGGCAGAGCGGGCGAAGAGGCCGGTAGGGTCGAAGGAGATCTTGCAAGTAGCTCTGTCCCTGACCGTGTAGGGTCTTATAGGTCAGCAACTCAACCTTGAAGGTGATTCTCCATCGCACCGGCAGCCAGTGCAGTTCGAGCAGCACAGGTGTGACATGGCAAGTTCTTGGCAACCCTGTCAACAACCTGGCCGCAGCGTTCTGCACCTGCTGCAGGCGACGGAGATCCACCCCCTCAACCCTAGATATAGAGCATTACAGTAATCAAGACGCAAAGAAACAAAGGCGTGAACCAATACGGGAAGGTCATCGTGTGGAACAAGATGTTTTATCCGGGCAATATTTCTCAGATAAGAGGAAGACTTGACAACGGCTGACACCTGTGTCTTCAGTGTCAGCTTGCTGTCAAGAATTATGCCCAGATTCCGCACCTGTTAAGAAGGTCTCAACTGGTTACCCCCTAACACAAGACCATAGGAAAACCAGGAGTCAGCTTCTCTGCACGGTGACCCAGGTCCACTACCAACACCTCATTCTTGTCCGGATTCAGTCTTAACCAGTTAGCACTCATCCAGTCCTGAATCTCAGCGAGGCAGTTAAAGACCGATAATGTGTCATTCTGTTCGGGTACAGAGGACATATAGAGCTGAGTATCATCTGCATACCAGTGAAAACTCGGCCCATAATGCCTTATAATGTCCCCCAACAGCAGCATATACACTGTGAACAACACGGGGCACAGAACCCTGCGGCACCCCACAGGACAGAGCAAAGGGAGCTGAGGAAAAAATTCCTGATACTACCCTTTGGGTTCTGCCCATGAGAAAAGACTGGAACCATCTGAGGACTGTCCCCGACAGTCCACAGATCAGCCACAGGCGTTCTAGCAACATCCCATGGTCCATGGTGTCAAATGCTGCAGAGAGATCAAGGAGAACTAAGATTGAACGGCTTCTCCGATCTCTCGCTATTAGGAGATCATTAAGTACCCGAACCAGTGCCGTCTTGGTACTATGCCTCTTCCTGAAACCGGACTGGAGAGGATCATAGACTTCATGGGTGGTTAAAAAAAAAAAAAAAGTCCTCGAGCTGCAACGCGACTACTTTCTCAATAACCTTGCCCAAAAAGGGCAGGTTAGAGATCAGTCTGTAGTTAGCAAGACAGTCTGGGTCAAGGGGAGATTTCTTCAAAAGGGGTGTCACAATAGCCTCTTTGCCTCTTTTAGAGACTTTGGAAACACCCCTTGGTCCAAAGAATACCAGACTATCTCAGCAAGGACTGGTCTGATCGCATTCATACACCCCACAAGGAGGCGTGTAGGACCAGGATCCAAACTACAGCAAGTCGGTCGCAAGCCCTGGACAGTCTTCATGATATCCGTGATGACTGGCTGGTCAAAATCCTTCCAGACAGACCGAGGGCCTGTAACCTCGCATCGATCACCACCATGCTCATTTAAATACGTACTGCGGATCTCTGACCTGATCGACACATTATCATCAAAAAACTGAGCAAACTCACCACACTTTATTTGTGAAAAAGCTTGCCGACCCCGCAGACAGGCTGGATTGCACAGTCTGTCCACGGTCTGGAAGAGCTGAGCTGGTCGATTTCTTGATGCAGCTATCTCCCTGGACAGGAACTCTGCCTTCTTACAAGAGATTTCTGATTGATAGTCCTTATAATGGGCCATCAGTCTAAGTCTGTCATCTGCCAGACCAGATTTCCACCAGCAGCGTTCCAACCTTTGCCCCAACTTTCCTCAACTCCCTCAACGTCCCATCAAATCAAGGGGACCGAGGGTGGAGGGTGAGAGGGCGAACGCGGATAGGAGCCTGACCCAGACCTTATGCTGGGTGATGACGTTGAAGGATCAGGATCCAGTCCTATTGCAGAGCCTGTGGTCGAGGACCTGTCTTGTAAGTCTCTGCTGAAAAATTTTAATTTCACTCTTTCTCTCCAGACTACAGATATTGATCCTGGGAAGCTTTTAAGGCTCCAATACCTTCATGTCCTGGAGATCCTTATGGATTTAACTCCCCCAGTACAGCCTTCCTTTGAGACACTTTCTCAAATGGTATGCAATAATCCCACTCTCATTCCTTCTGTGGCTAAGTCCATAGATAGAAAGTACGCTGCTCCCAAGTATCGATCCATTTTGGCCTCCCAAGCCTTTGCGGACCTTATTGTGGTCTTGGCAGAGAATAAGGTCGTCCAACCTCAAACTACTACAGCCCAACCAATAAACAAAGAATCTCGTAAGACAGATACTTTAGGCAAGAGAGTCTTTGCTGCATCCACCCTGGGTATGCGTATTGCCAGCTACCAGGGTTATTTCTCTTTATATGAGTATGTTCTTTGGCATTCGCTCAAGCAAATGGTAGAAGCTCTACCAGAGTCGGACTAATTCAGAGCTTCTTCAAACCATAACCAGGGGTATGGAGTCCAACAACCAGCAGGTTAAAGCAGCTATGGACGCTTTTGATACTGCCTCCCGAGCAGCGGGCATTTGTACCCGCTGTCACTCCTGGCTGCACACTTCAGGCTTCACGAATGATGCCCAGCAACAGGTCATGGCATTACCCTTCGGTATATATCTCTTCGGTCCTCAAGTAGAGCAAGCTCTGGAGGCCACACAAAAGACTAGGTCTGCCATTTAATTGGCCCCTTCTTGGGGAAGGGGGGTGTTAATAAGCGTCAATTTCACAACAGTCAGTCCTTTTGAGGCAAGGGCAGGGGAGGTTTTAATAAAAACCAAGCCCCTCAGCCTCAAAAGAAAACGCAACAGAAAGCACAAGGGCCCAAAGCGCCCAGTGCCGCCTTCTGAGTTTCTGGCCCAGGTCCCACCTCAGTTGCCGAGGGGGACTCTTTCTCAGCGGTGGGAGGTCGACTGACTCAGTTCTACAACCGGTGGAAGTCCATAACATCGGACAAATGGTCCTCCAGATAATTTGCGAGGGATATTCCCTCAATCTTTCAGAGACCCCTCCGGATCGTCCCCCCAACATAGAAACATAGAATTTGACGGCAGATAACGACCGCTTGGCCCATCTAGTCTGCCCATTTTCCTACCTAACAGATAAGCTGCAGATCCTAGTTAACCAACAGCTTACTTCCTCCTACCTCCCACTAGGACTGCCTTATGTCTGTCCCATGCATTCTTGAATTCCCCCACTGTTCTTGACTCCACGACCTCCTCAGGAGGCTGTTCCATGCATCCACAACCCTCTCTGTGAAAAATACTTCCTCCATTACCTCTGAGCTGTCCCCTCTATCTTCAAATTGTGCCCCTTGTTCTTGCACATCTTTTCTGAAAGATGCTACCCTCTTGGACTTCGTTGATTCCACTGAGGTGCTGAAAGTTTCTATCATGTCCCCTCCTCCCTTCTTTCCTCAAGGTATACATATTAAGCTTCTTTAGTCTTTCTTCGTATGTCTTCTGGTGCAGACCCTGCACCATTTGGTGCCCTCCTCTGGACAGCCTCCTCTGTCTCTCTCGGAGATGGGGTCTCCAGAACTGCACACAGTACTCAGATGGGGTCTCACCAACTGTCTGTACAGAGGGATAACAACTTCCTGTTTTCTACTATTGATGCCTCTTCCTATGCATCCCAGTATCCTCCCAGCCTTCCTTACTGCCTTCTCACATTGCTTGCCCACCTTTAGGTCGTCTGATATAATTACCCCAGGTCCTTTCCATTTTACTGTTGTCAGTATCTCACCCCCCATTGTGTACGCTTCCCCTGGGTTTGTTTCCCATGTGCATTACCTTGCACTTCTTTGCATTGAATCTAAGCTGCCATACATTTGACCATTTCTCCAACCTTGCCAAGTCCCTTTTCATCCTTTCACTCCATCTTGTGTATCAACCCTGTTGCAGATCTTTGTGTCGTCTGCAAAGAGACATAGTTTTCCTTCAGTTCCTCTGCAGTATCTTATAAAGACATTAAAAGGACCAGTCCCAGTACTGAACCCTCGGTACCACTAATAACCCTCCTTTCTTCACTGTGTACTCCATTTACTACTACCCTTTGCATCCTGTTGTCTAGCCAATTTTTTTATCCAGGCTACATAGGGACCCACTCCAAGGCTGGCTAACTTGTGTATTAATCTTTTGTGTGGGACTGTATCAAATGCCTTGCTAAAATCTAGGTAGGCCATGTCCACAGCCCCTCCCTGGTCTACTACTTTGGTCACCCAGTCAAAGAAATCTATTAGATTCGTCTGACACGGCCTTCCCATCGTGAATCCATGCTGCCTTGGGTCCTGTGCCCCACTGGCCTCTAGGTACTCAACAATTCTTTCCTTCAGAAGTGATTCCATCATTTTCCCTACCACAGAGGTCAAACTAACTGGTCTATAGTTTCCTGCCTCTGTCCTGCTCCCACTTTTGTGAAGAGGAATCACATCTGCCTTCCTCCAGTCCTCGGGTATCACCACATCCTCCCATGATTTGTTAAAGAGAGTAGTCAGCGGTGTCACTAGTTCTACCCTTAGTTCTTTTAGAATTCTTGGGTGAATCCCATCAGGCCCCATTGCTTTGTCCACCTTCAATTTTATTAGTTCTTTCAGAATCCTTTCTTCTGTAAATGGACTGGTATCGACCCCGTCTTCAGAGTGTTTCTCTTGTTTGGTTTAGGTACCTCCCCCTCCTATTCCTTTGTGAATACTGAGCAGAAATATTCATTCAGTATCCCTGCTTTTTCACTGTCACCCTGTATCCACATTCCCTCCCCTTTATTAAGCCTCAGTATCCCTCCTTTGGTCTTTCTTCGCTCCCTAATGTACCTATAAAAGGTCTTATCTCCCTTCTTAACAGAATTGGCTATCCTTTCTTCGGTTTGGGCCTTTAATATTCTGACTGCCTTCCCAGCCTCTTTCTGCTTTAACTGATAAAGTTCTCTGTCCTGCTCCTTCTGTGTTTCTTTATATTTCTTGAATGCTATCCTTTTCTCCTTAACCTTCCCTGCCACCTCTTTTGAGAACCATAGTGTTTTTTCCTTCGTTGTGTTTTATTGATTTGCTTTACACAAAGGCTTGTTGCCTCTGTGATGGCTGTTTTGATTATTCCCCATTGTTCCTCCACCCCTCCTTCTTGCCTGTTTGCTAGTGCTTTTCTGAGGCACTCTTCTCATTTTCCCAAAGTCAGCCCTCCTAAAGTCCAATACTCTTGCCTTTGTATGGCTTGATTGTATGGCTGTGTTTATCGTGAACCATACTGTTTGGTGGTCGCTTGTTCCCAGATGGCTACCCGCTTCTAAATCTGAGATTCTTTCTCCGTCCCCATTTGAGAGTACCAGGTGTAAGATTGCTCCCTCCCGAGTGGGTTCCAATACTAGCTGTCTGAGGCATGCCCCCTGTAGGGCATCAAGAATGACCCTGCTCTTGGATGTGCCTGCAGCAAAGGTGCTCCAGTTAACATCTGGCATATTCAGGTCCCCCATCAACAATATCTCCCCTTTTTCTGCCATTCTAAGGAAGCCTTCTATCAGTACCCGGACTGCCTGGCAATCTACAGGCCTGTCTCTAACTTACCCTTTGTTGGTAAAGTTATTGAGAAGGTGGTTGCTTTGCAGTTAAATGATCATTTGACTAGCCACAATCTCTACGATTCTCTCCAGTCCGGATTTAGAAAAAGACATAGTACCGAGACAGTTCTGATTCGGGTGCTAAATGACCTCCTAATAGCGAGATCGAAGATCTCGTTCCATTCTAGTCCTTCTTGATCTCTCTGCAGCATTTGATACTGTAGACCATGGTGTGCTATTGGGACGCCTGCGGTCTATCTGTGGACTGTCTGGTACAGTCCTCAGTTGGTTTCGGTCTTACCTCAATGGTAGGACTCAGAGTGGTGTCTGGGATTTTTTCCTCAGCATCATTCTCCCTATCCTGTGGGGTACCGCAGGGTTCCATTTTGGCACCCATGTTGTTTGCAGTATATATGCTGCCATTAGGAGCGATTATTAGGCGGTATGGTCTGAGTTTTCACTGCTATGCAGATGATACTCAGCTGTACATGTCCTTTGCGCCCGGTCAAGATGCTGCCTTTTCGGTCTTTAATAACTGTCTTGCTGAAATCCAGGACTGGATGAATGTGAGTTGGCTGAGGTTGAACCCTGATAAAACTGAGGTGTTGGTTGTGGGCCAGGATCGCCGGGAGGCAGGTTTATTGGTTGGATTACCCTCGGGTTTATGGCTCGGGGATATCCGCTAATTACCTCAGACCGAGTGCGGAATCTGGACATTGTATTTGATGACCGCTTGACATTTAAATCTCAGGTGTCGGCGGTTGTCAAAACCTCTTTTTACCATCTGAGGAATATCGCCCAGGTGAAACACCTGGTTCCCCCTGACGATCTGCCTATTTTGGTCCACGCCTTCGTTACCTCCCGCCTTGACTACTGCAACTCGCTCTACCTAGGGCTTCCTGGGATTGAGATTACGCCGCCTGCAGCTAGTGCAGAATGCGGCAGCCAGGCTGTTGGCGGGCTCATCTGGGGCCAGTCATATGCGCCTGTGCTCCGTGGTCTGCACTGGTTGCCAGTTTGCTGGCGAATCACTTTCAGTCGGTTTGCTGACCTATAAGGCCCTACATGATCAGGGACCAGTTTACCTGAAAGATCTCCTTCATCCCTACTGTCCCTTCCGCTCTCTCCGATCCACTGACGAGGGATTGCTAGAGATTCCCAGGGTTCGTTTAAAAACTTCAGGGGCAAGATCATTTAGTTTTATGGCCCCGACCCTGTGGAATTCTCTACCTCGTCAGGTGCGGGAAAGCCCTACTGTCCATAGTTTTAAAGAATCTTTAAAGACTCACCTCTTTAGTAAAGCATATAATGATTTTTAATATTGTTGTTTATTGTATTTGTAATTGTTTTATCTAGTATTGTACAGGCGCCTTGGTTTTTAGAAAGGCGCCTTAAATAAATAAATAAAGATTGAGATTGAGATAAAGATTTCCTTGTCCATTCCTTCCCCCTGAGATGGGGGTCTGTATACAACCCCCATGCGGATTGTGGTGCCATTTCCTGTCTCCAGGGTGACCCAGAGTGCCTCATCTGCTCCCTGTTTACTCTTTAGTTCTGTTGCTTTGATCCCTTCCTTTACATAGAGAGCTGCTCCTCCTCCTCTTTTACCCTCCCTGTTCCTCCTGTAGATTGTGTATCCTGGTATGTTGACATCTCAGTCATGGTTCTCTGTGTACCATGTTTCTGTGACTGCCACAATATCCAGGCAACCCTCTTCCATCAAGGCCACTAGTTCAGGTAGCTTGTTATACAGACTACGGGCATTGGTACTCATCACCCTCCACTTTTTGATAGCCTTACCCCTTTTAGCCCCATTCCTGTCCTTACTGCCTTTGCCTTTTTTTACATTTACCTCTGTTCTGCTCCCTAATAACTTCTCTACCTTGGTGTTTACCTCACTAATTTCCATGTTTTGTGGTGGGAGGCTGGGATTTCCCTGCTCCTTTTCAGTGCCTCCCCCCTTGGCTAGTTTAAATGCTTGCCAATGAAGCATTTAAACCTCTCACCTAGGATCCTGGTTCCCCCAGACAGATGCAGACCATCGCACCAGTATAGGTCTGCATCCCTCCAAGTACTTCCAGTCCCCAATGAAGCCAAAACCCTGAGCTCCACACCAGGTTTTCAACCACTCATTGAATTCCCTGGTGAGGGTGCCTAACATCACCTGCCGTCAGACAGGCAGCACCTCCCAGAAGGTTACCATATGCGCCACTTGTCTAAGGCCCTCCCAACTCTACAAACTCCTCTTGCACTGCTCTGATCCATTCCTAGCCAGGTCATTTGTCCCTAGGTGGACAATGACATCCAGCTCCCTCCCTCGTGCAGCTTCTCCCACGATCCTGAGGATTGCTTCCTATCCCTCCAAGCCATGGCACCAGGAGGCACCTTACCTCCCTCTCCCTTCCTCCCCATTTCTACCCCCTAATGATTGAGTCCCCACCAGGAGTTGTTTTCTTCCCCTGTGGGGTCCCATGCCACCCTTCTGTGGGTCTCCTTTGTGAAGGTTCCCAGCATCCTCCTTAGTTTCCACTGCAGGTGCCTCCATAGAGGAACCACTATCCACCAGAAGAGCGAACTAATTGTGGAGAGGTACAGCTGGAGGGATGCAACTCTGTTCCACCACCCTCTCCTTCCCTGAGCCCACCCTAGTCCAGCCTCTCCTCTTTCTTGGCAACCTCTGAGGTAGTGGCATTGGCCCTGGTGGTCTCTGGGTGGGGGAGGAGGTTTCAGGAATCCTAGCCAGGTCAGCCTGGAGATGGGCAAGCTCCTCTCTCATACCAGAGAGGTACCTGCAAATAGGGTAGCATCGCAGCCTCCAGAATGTCTCCCGGAAGACTGCCGCCCCACAGCCATTGCACTGCACCACTCCTATCATGTCTTATTTTGTGTCCCCTCTACTGTTTCTCTGTATGCTTTCTCTCTCTTCTCCTTACAACTCTCACCCTTCCTGTTCTGGGACAGTGACTTCCTATCTTCTTCGGTAGCCTCCTTCTTCCTTGCTCAATGTCAGACCACCACCAGCTGGGGGGGGAGACTGAGCTCCTTTTTTCCTTTAGGGTTGACAAAACCAGTGTTTCTCTATGATCCTTCCCTTCCTACTGCCAAACAGGAAGTTCATGTTGACAGTCAAATCCAGTGGCTATAAAAGTAGAACTGGCTTAGGGTGGGTGGGATGGAGGGCAATTAGTAAGAAAAAAGGCTAGCAACAGGAAGTTGTAATTTGAGTCACCTGCTTTTATAGTGTCTAAGCCACACCCCCAATTAAGCTCTTTCCTCCTACTGGTTTAGCAAAGTCAGCTGATACAGTACCCTTCCCAGCACAGAACAAACACTGACTTTCTTTTCTTAACCCTAAATAAGACCCCTTCTACTTCTAAAAGTATATGTTTACTTAATCTCAACAGACACTGATTCCTGCTGAGATATAAGTTTTAAATTAATAAGAAAATGTAGCTTCTTTTAGTTGGCTGCTTTCTGCTCTACAAGCAAGGCTAGCAACAGCCAGGCTGTCAGTATTTCAGTCGGAGCTTCTCGCTTCTGAGATACAAGGCCTTCTGAACAACAGGGCATTAGAAATAGTGCCACTCGATCAACGGAACACAGGGTTCTACTCCCATTACTTTCTAGTTCCAAAGAAAACCGGGGACATGTGTCCCATTTTGGACCTCGGAAAATTGAACAGATTTCTCCCCAGGGAAAAGTTCAGAATGATTTTGCTATTAACCCTGTTACCTTTGCTTCATCAACACGACTGGCTAGCCTCCCTGGACATGCAGGATGTTTACCAGCATATTCCCATTCACCCAAAGCATCACAAATAAACTACGGTTTGTGGCTTTGGGCCAGTATTATCAGTTCAGAGTCCTGCCCTTTGGATTATCCTCGGCGTGGCAAGTTTTGACAAAGTGTTGTGCAGTTCTCGCAGCGCACCTCAGAAAGATCGGAATACAGGTGTTCCCATATCTGGACGACTGGCTTCTAGCAAGCCCTTCTAGGCAAGGAACTGTCGATGCCGTAGCCTCGGACTTTCTCACGTCCATGGGAGTCCTGCTAAATCTCAAGAAATCACAATTGCAGCCCTCCCAGAAGCTGCTTTTCATAGGAACTCTTCTGGACACCTCCTGTCCGAAAGCTTTTCTACCAGAGGACAGAAGGAGCGATATCCTACAGATGGCCTGATATATCAGAGAACAGCTCAGTTCGAGCTATCTCGATGCAACAGATACTGGGTCTCATGGCATCCCCGGTGTTCACTATACCCTAAGCATGCCTCCACATGAGAACCTCTCAATGGATGCTCAGTACTCAGTGGTCCCCAACCACTCACCCTCAGTCCTTTCTCATCAAGGTGACAGAACCTCTGAAGAGGTCACTCACCTGGTGGTCACAAGAGGACAACCTTCTGGAAGGGTATCCCTTTGCTCCCCTGGATCATCAGATTTCCATCACCACGGACGCGTCCCTGATGGGGTGGGGAGCTCACTGTCAGAATCTCCACACCCAAGCTACGTGGACTCAGGACGAGTCCCAGCTTCACATAAATGTCTTAGAAATGAGAGCCGTCCCTTTATGCAGTCCGGTCTTTGAAGGACATTCTCTGTCACAAGAACATTCTCCTTCAAATGGACAACAAAGCAGTGATTTATTACATCAACAAGCAGGGTGGTATACACTCTTACCCTTTATGTAGGGAAGCAGTGAGTGTGTGGGAATGGTGTCTAGAGCACAAGGCTCTAATTCAGGTGGTCTGCCTGCCGGGAGAGCAGAACAAACTGGCAGACCGTCTCAGTAGAACAGAGACAGATCCTCACGAGTGGTATCTAGACTCAACCGTAGTTGTCATTATTCGCAGAGTGGGGAACTCCAGACCTGGACCTTTTTGCATCCCCACTCAACACAAAACTGCCTCTCTTCAGCTCTAGAAATCCAGGGCCTGGCATTTTCTGTCAGGATGCGTTCAGGCTGCAGTGGACAAAACGCTTTCTATACGCCTTTCCTCCGCTTCCTCTAGTTGAGAGGGTACTTCTCAAGTTTGAGTCCCAGGGGGACAAAATGATCCTCATTGCTCCCTTCTGGCCTCGACAGATATGGTTTCCGTTACTCAACAGTATGTTGGAAACCCCTTCGAAAGCGCTTCCCCTTCAGATGAACCTTCTGACTCAGGGGCCTGTGGTCCATCCCAATCTGAGGCCGCTTTACCTTCACGCTTGGCTCCTGAAGAGATGGAAGTGAACAGGTTCAATGTCTCTCGCAGAGTCTCAGATATTCTTTTGGCTGCGCGTAAGCCAGCCACTAGAAAAACTCACACAGCCAAATGGAAGCGTTTTCTTCTCTGGTGTGCAAAATCCTCTTTGAATCCTTTTTCCTGACCACCAAATAAAGTTCTAGAGTACCTTTTAGACTTCTCAAATTCAGGTCTACAATACTCTACAGTCAAAGTTCACCTTTGTGCCATTTCAGCTTATCATGAGCAGTACTTTCCTTATCACTGGCCCAGTTACCAGTAGTTAAGAGGTTTCTTAGGGTATTCTGTATCCAGACCTCCTATCAGGCGTCCAGTCGCAGCCGGGACATTAACCTTGTGCTAGACATGCTCACTCAGAAACCTTTCGAGCCTCTAGCTTCCTGTGAGCTGAAATTTCTCACTTGGAAAACGGCCTTCCTGGTGGCCATTACCTCAGCCCGTCGGGTCTCTGAAATACATGCCTTGGTCACGGACCCTCCGTATACTGTTTCATAAGGACAAATTAGTTCTTAGGACCCATCCTAGGTTTCTTCCTAAGGTTGTTTCAGAATTCCATCTAAACCAACCTTTGGTCCAACCTGCCTACTTTGCAAGCTTCCAAAATGGAGAGCGTACCCTTCATTCTTTGGATGTCAAAAGAGCTCTGTGTTTCTATTTGGATAGAACAAAAGACATTCGCAAGGCTCAACAACTGTTTGTTTCCTTCAGCGAGACCCGGCTGGGTCAGCTTGTTGCTATCAGATGCATTTCGGCATGACTGGTGGCATGTCTTCGCCACTGTTATTCCATGGCGCAGGTGTTGGAGTTCTATCTTAACCAGGTGTTGACTCTGCCTGTATTCTGCCCATTGCAGATATTTGCAATGTGGCTACCTGGAGCTCAGTGCATACTTTCGTCAAGCACTATGCCCTGAATGTCCATGCCAGGCGACATCTTTTAGTTTGGCAGGACTATTCTTAACGGAC
Organism: Neoceratodus forsteri; assembly: GCA_016271365.2. Taxonomy (NCBI): domain Eukaryota; kingdom Metazoa; phylum Chordata; order Ceratodontiformes; family Ceratodontidae; genus Neoceratodus; species Neoceratodus forsteri. The sequence goes on along the minus strand of JADMNL010000022.1, from coordinate 210,113,460 downwards.
TTCTGTCCTAAATTTGTGAGCTCTTGGTTTATCCTGCCGCCCTCTCAGGGGATTATTAGCTCGGTACTCTCCAATCAGTGTGACTGAGTGGTGGAGACTTTATGTCCAGGAAGATATGGAAATTACATACCTATCGTAATTCTTGATCATCTTGGACGAAGTCTCCATCACTCATTCACACACCCACCCACTATCCCCCAAGCTCACCTCTGTTGTTGGTCTTCACCCCCTCAATGTTTAAACTGTGAAGACTTCTTTGTTGACCCTACTTATACGGGTCGTTTGGACTATCTTTTGTCTGTTTTTTTGTTAGACTATTCTTCTAGGTTAGTTATGTTGCACCTCCTCGGGAAAAAAAAGGTACTGAGGCGGTTGGAGGGTCGACGCTGAGATAGTCATTGCCGCACAAGCTGAGGCTCGCAGCGCCGCTCCTCGCAGCTCCATCTCTGGCGCCAGCCCTCTTGCAAAAAAGTTTGCTCCCGCTGGGTCCTAGCGCCTCCGGCGTAGATCCCATCAATGTGAATGAGTGGTGGAGACTTCGTCCAAGAAGATCAAGAATTACGGTAGGTACGTAATTTCCATTTCTTTCCACACTGTTTGGCATGTCCTTTCCCTTTAAGAATCGTGCCGGAAGGTCTTGAAGCCGGCTCCTCCCACCCACCTGGGTGATATAACCCTCAACTCCGCCACATGTTGCCAGGTCTTCCTTTCTGCTGGAAGATGCAGGTTCCCTCCTTACCACTCTTGCGTTCTGTATGCCCTGGTTTTCAGATCCACAGATTTGTTAAAACGTAAACTCGTCAGAGTTGCTAGAAATTGCTACGCGATCTCGACCGCTATGGAGGATAAATCCTCTCCCGGTTTCGGCCTCTGCCCGTGCAGGCAAAAGATGACTCACACTGATCCACATGCCATGTGCGTGTACTGCCTGGGTGTCAGCCATGACACTCAGGCCTGTGAGATGTGTCGCGCATTTCACCCGAACGTCTTGGACGATCGACTCGCACAGCTGAAATTGGGCAGACCGGAGAAATGGAATCTGCCGCTCAAATCTAAGGAAGCCCAATGGACGGTCTCCGCGGCTGCAGGGTACACTGAGCAGCTTAAACAAATGAAGGTCTCCGAGGAAGAGGTGGCACGAGGCCGTGGATCGGTCCTCGAAGTCTTTTTTTCATCCCGCTTAACTTGGGCTCCACTTTCTCTGGATACTTTCGGACTACCTGGTTCCGAAGTGGACGGTGGGCTGGCGCCCCATTTTAGATCTGCACGACCTGAACCAGTTCCTCAGGTCACGCACCTTCAGGACGGTAACTCTGTCCCAGATCAAACCATCTTTGGAGCAGAACATGTGGTTTTGCTCTCTGGATCTCCAGGACACGTTCTTTCATGTCCCGATCTGTCCGTCTCACCAGAGGTTCCTTCGTTTCTGAGCAGAAGGAGCCCTGTTTGAGTTCCAAGCCATGCCGTTAGGCCTGTCATCGGCCCCACGGGTCTTCACCAAATGCATTGCAGTGGTGGCAGCCCATCTTTGCCGTCAAGGGGTCAGAGTTTACCCATATCTCGATGACAGGCTCTTGGTGGGTTCAACCAAGCAAGAGGTGGCGAGGTCCAAGGAGCTGGCCCTCCAGACTTGCACTGACCTTGGTCTCCTGATCAGCTCGTACCTTCACAGGTGATATGTTTCATTGGGGCAGAGCTCGACTCAGGCAGAGCCAGAGCCAGCTCCCGATGGACAGGGCAGAAATTCTCTCCTCCTTTGCCCAATCATTTCTGGTTGGGCACTTGCGCCTTGCCTTCTGGGGTACATGGCGGCCTGCACCATCATGGTCTGCTGGGCCCGGTGGCATATATATGCGCCCCTCCAGTGGGAGCAGGCCAGCCAGTGGACTCAGCGTCACGGTCACTTCAGCCAGCAGGTCACTGTGACCCAGAAGATGTGGGACGCTGTCCAGTGGTGGACCATCCTGGATAACTTGCAGGAAGGGATCCCGTTTGTCCGTCCCAAGCCGAAGGTCGTTCTTTATGACCAGTGCCCCTCTCACAGGCCGGGGCGCCCACATGGGGAACGACAGAGCCCATGGGTTCTGGTCCCCTGAGGAATCCCGATATGTCAACCTGCTGGAGCTCAGAGCAGTCAGACTGGCACTGTCAGCATTCACTCCGCTCCTTCGGGGTCAAGTGGTGCAAGTCCAGAAGGACAACACCATGACCATGTACTGCCTCAACAAACAGGGTGGCATGTACTCCCACCTGCTGTGCAGGGAAGTGCACCGTATCTGGACCCTCGTGAGCCAACTGGAAGCAGATCTCCTAGCCATCCATGTGGCAGGAGCCTCAAATTACCTGGCAGACACTCTCAGCCGTGTGGTCGAGACGTCCCACGTGTGGTCTCAACATCCAGAGGTAGTACACAGCCTGTTCTCCCACTGGGGCAAACCTCAGTTGGATCTGTTCGCCTCCAGGGAGAACACTAATCTGAGGCTGTTTCATGCCTGCCCCCCTCAGCAGGGCTCGCTGCAGGGGGATGCCTTCTCAAAGCCGTGGACCCCAGGCCCTCTTATATGCCCTCTGTCCATTCACAAGGTGATCCTCAAGGTCAGGAGGGACAAGGCACAGGTGATCCTGGTAGCCCCAGACTGGCTGCGCCAGTTCTGGTATCCAGATCTCCTCAGTCTTAGCCTCAGCTCCAGGCCTCCAAGGCGTCTTCCAGTACACCCGGACCTGTTATCTGTCATTTAGTGCAAGGTATTCCATCCGGACCTTCAGTCCCTGCACCTGACAGTCTGGTTCCTGAGCGGCTTGAGTTCCAGGCTCTGGGTCTCTCTGAGGAAACACAGTAGTGCAAGCATCCAGGAAGGAGTCGACCAGGAGGTGCTATGCCTTCACATGGAAAATGTTTTCCATTTGGTGTCAAGGTAAGGGCCTGGACCTTTTGTCCTGTCCAGTGGCTAGCATCCTAGACTACCTTTGGTCTCTGTCCAATGGGGGTCTTCGGTCTAGGACCCTTAAGGTGCACCTGGCAGCCATCTCTGCTTACCGGGCGCGGGCCGGTCAGCAGACAGCACAGGAGAAGGTGGTCTGGCGTTTCTTTAAAGGCCTTGACCACATATCCCCTCCGGTGTGTGAACCTCTACCTCCGTGGCATCTACTGCTGATACTGGCAAAGCTCATGGGCAAGCCATTCGAACCACTGCACAAGTGTAAGATGTCACATTTGTCGTGGAAGACCGCCTTCCTGGTGGCTATCACATCAACCAGAAGGACTGGGAAACTCAAGGCGCTTTTGGTGGAGTCTTCTTACCTGGTCTTCCACAGGGACAAGGTTGTCCTGTGCCCCCACTCGAAACTGCTTGCGAAGGTGGTGTTGGAGTTCTATCTTAACCAGGTGTTGACTCTGCCTGTATTCTACCCGAACTACACCTCGGGGGCCGAGTACAGGCTCCATACTCTGGACCTGAAACGAGCGCTGTCTTATTATAAGGAGCAGATGGCGGAAGTTCGGGGAGAGGTTTGCCAGCTGTTTGTCACCTACGCTGAAGCCACACCTGGCAGACCTGCAGCAAAGTGGACATTTGGCAGATGGATTACATCTTGCATTGATCTCTGCTATAGGTTGGCAGGCACGGAGCCTCCCAGAGGAATAGGAGCTCATTCTGCCCGCCATACTGCTGCGTTGGTGGCTGCTTCCAGGGACATCCCTTTCCAGGAAATCTGCTGGGCTGCCACCTGGAAGACTGCAAACACCTTCATTACCCACTACCACATTAACCTAGAATCATGCTGGGATGCTGGTTTTGGGGCCTCAGTTCTCCAGTCTCTGTTCCCCAAGTAAGTATATCAAAGGGGGTGTGCGCCTTGCCTCCCTCCTCCTGGAGAACTGCTTGGAGTCTGCCAAACAGTGTGGATAGAACAACATATCCACAATCCTAGAAAAACAGGTTCCTTACCTATAACAGTAGTACTAGGAGTACTGGGGAGGCAGTATAGTGCAGTGGTTTAAGGCTCTGAGATGCAAATCTGGAGACCTGCGTTTGAATCCCACAGCCCCCACTTGCATACTGTGTGACCCTGAGCAAGTCACTTAACTTTACTGTGCTCCCAGTTTGCACCTGTAAACAAGCTTTCAGCTTAGTATGTCTCACCTGGTTAAACAATTGGAAAAAAAAAATGTGGTATATGTTGCTCATCCACACTAACCCACACAACCTGAGCTTCCAGCAGGCAAAGATCTGGCATCATGGGACGGAGCCAAGGGTTATACCACCTGGGTGGGTGGGAGGAGCCAGCTTCAAAACCTTCTGGCAAGATTCTTAAAGGGAAAGGAGATTCCAGACAGTGTGGATGAACAACATATACCACTCCTAGAACTATTGTTACAGGTGAGTAACCTGTTTTATGGCTCCCCATTTCTCAATGGATACATGCGGTGGTTTTGCTACCCATTATTTTGTCTGTTACTTTTTTAAAGGACTCCATAGAGGTGCTTTGGACCGAAGGTTCACCACCCTTGGGTTAATCCATGCACCCCTTTTGCCTGTTTCATATAATCTCCTTTCAGCTGATAGTTATGTAATCTGGTCTCGTTTTCAGTTATTTCCTCTCGAGACTTAACCGTCAGTGACCACCTTTGTATCCCTCCAAAAGACAGCCAACATGGAGGCTGTCCCAGAGGCTTGGTGGCTTTGTGATGCACTGTTATACCAGATACCCTACCTGTGGTTGGCTGTGGGGGGGCTCGTGTGTTTCATGTAGGGGATTCCTTTGCGGTCCAGGGATGGCTAATGAGACTGCTCTATTCTATAGTGTCCCCCTGTGGCCAGATCAAGCAGGGTTTTGGGTCCTGGAGGAGACTGCTTCCTGCACCCTTCACAGCATGGGTTGTGTTCTGCGACGCAGCTCTGAGTCACTGGGCTGGGGAGCAAGATCTAGGTGACCAGCAAGGGGAAAACTTGTTATACAGTATAAATAACCATAGCTGTCGTTTTCCATTAGAGTAACCTTTAGTAAGTGGCCTGTTGGTGAAATATATACCTACGGTCAGTAACTACATTTCTCTGTTATGCCCCCATGATGTTGGCTAAGGCCCCGTACACGCTTGCGGTCCATTTTTAAAACTGTTTTAAACTCACCGTGGAAGTCCATCCGCACTTGCAAAGGTTTTCTTCATAATCTTGTTTAAACATGGTTGCTCCGCTGCAGCCACATCCACACTGCATCCCTGTAGCAGTTTAACCCAACACAGTCTATAGCATGGATCACTACTGTTTAAAGAGAAACATGGTTTGATCTCCCATCCACACTACTAGGCAAACCGTGTTTAAAACCGGTTTTAAGACTAGGTCCCTTGCAGGGTTTAAACACTGTGTTTAAACACGTTTTCAAAGTGTGGTCAGTATGGACACAAACTGTGTTTGGGCTTCTTAAAACATTTTAAGGGACTTAAAACATTTTAACAAGTCCAGTGTGTTCAGGACGAAAGTGCCTGCCTGTGATCAGGAGTCACAATCTCAGGTACGCCCCACCTATTGTTGCCTGATTATCTACCTGTGGATGGTAGCCACATTCTCCACATACCCCAGCCGTTGTCTAAATATCTATGTATGGTTAGTAGCCATGTTCTGAGATACGCTGCACCTACTGTAAATATCTACTTGTGGTCAGTTGCCACATTCTCAGGTAAATCCAACATGATATTGGCTAAATGTCTGCCTGGTAGGTAGCCATGTTCTCGGGTGTGCCCCGACTTTGATTTGCTGAATGTTTGCCTGTGATCAGTAGCCATGTTCTCCATTACGCCCCACCTGTGTTGGTTAAATGTCTGCCTGTAGTCAGTAGGTATGTGGTCAATTACGCCCCACCTGTGTTGATTAAATGCCTGCCTGTGGTCAGTAGGTATGTGCTCAGTTATGCCCCCACCTGTGTCGGTTAAATGCCTGCCTGTGGTCAGTAGGTACGTGCTCAGTTATGCCCCCACCTGTGTTGGTTAAATGCCTGCCTGTTGTCAGTAGGTACATGCTCAGTTATGCCCTAGCTGTGTTGGTTAAGTTGCCTGCCTGTGGTCAATAGGTACATAATGTGCTCAGTTATGTCCCAGCTATGTTGGTTAAATGCCTGCATTTGATCAGTAGCCCGTGTTTTTTATCATGCTCCACTTATTGTTGACTGTCTGCCTGTGGTTAGTACTCATGTTCTCCATGACTCCCCCACCTGATTTTGGTTAAATGCCTGCTTGCGAACAGTAGCCATGTTCTCTGTTATGTCCCACCTGTTAGCTACATTTCTGCCTATGGTTAGTGGCCATGTTCTCAGCTATGCCCCACTTGGTTGCTAAATGTCTTCCTGTGTCAGTAGCTATGTTCTCTGCTATGCTCCATCTGTTGCAGGCTAAATGTCTGCCATTCATCTACAAAGAAATCAGAGTTCAGCTTCCAGTTTCCTGTTCATGTGTGAGAGCTGAGGGTTATATTTGCTAAATGTTTATTTGGATTATGAGAGAGCGGTTTCTGTAAAGATTTGCGCTGGTGAGATATGGTTTGAAATGGCACCAATTATCTATGAAACGATAGGTACTATGAACTAGGCAAGCCTGTGCCATGATAACGTCCGTCCTTACCGTCTGATAGTGGAAGCTGAGGCACAAGTCTATACTTTAGTTCATAGGTGTGAGTCGTTTAGCAGCTAGTGCGTTGACGTTTCATCACTGGGTGCTCATTTTCTGTCTCTCTCTCTCTCTCTCTCACCCTCCCAGGCAGAACTGCATCCTGGCGGACGAGATGGGTCTGGGCAAGACGATCCAGTCCATTGCCTTCCTGCAAGAGGTGTACAGCACGGGCATCCATGGGCCCTTCCTGGTAATTGCCCCACTCTCCACCATCACCAACTGGGAGCGAGAGTTCAGCAACTGGACGGACATGAACACCATCCTGTACCATGGTAGCCTGGCCAGCCGTCAGATGATCCAGCAATATGAGATGTACTGCAAGGACTCTAAGGTAAGCTGCTGACTCCGTCAAGGGGGACTCTTTCCTTGCTGCTTACCCCAGAATAACTCAGCTGAGCTGCAGCTTCTCATGTTCAGGTGGGTGGAGGGTGGGACTGTGGTGTGTGTGTGTGTGTGTGTGTGTGTGTGTGTGTGTGTGTGTGTGTGTGTGTGTGTGTGTTTTTTGTTTGGTTAGCTATGACCACTGAGCCAGGATTACTTTACCGCCTGCACTGATCTAGGGTCAGTGTTCTGTGAAGGCAGATTCACTCCTAGAGCTGTTCTTCTTAGCTGTGAATAGGCAAATTCTCATTTACACAAGAACCCGGTTTTTCAAAGATTAACTGAGTTCAAGGAGAACTGCACAAAACACAAATTCTAACATGTACAGTTCACTGTCCACATTCGGGCTGTTCTGCTGGAGACAGCTGAGCCATTGGAGGTCTTCTAGCTAAGATCCTTTCACCACTGGGTGGTATGTCCTCCAGCTCTGCTCCTGTGATGTCAGAGTTTTCTTTCCGTTGTTAGGGACAGATCTTCGGGGATATCTGTTTCATCAGGTCACACCTATGGAACTGAGCAGTCATGCCCTAGGTTCCCACAGAAGCTTTTCTACAGCAGTCAGCTAGGGGCCACCCATGTCGACGTCATGTGCCAGCGTAACCAGTGCTATATATACATGGGCGGCCTCACTCCCTCCTTAGTTCTTATCCTGCCGTTGACCTTTTTGTATGGACTCTGCGGAAGCTTCATTGCTCAGTTGACAGCCAATATTTTTAATCCTTTTATAAAAAAAAAAAAAAAAAATTTTCTAGGGACATGGATATGTTGTTCATCCACACTGTCTGGCAGGTTCCTTGCCGCTGTAAATCTTGCTGGAAGGTCTTCAAGCTGGCTCCTCCCACCCGCCCGGGTGGTAAAACTCTCGGCTCGGCCCCGTGACGCCAGATCTTCCTTACCGCTTGGAAGCCCAGGTTCCCTCCTTAACGCTCTGCGTATAGACTGGATCCTAATTCTTCGGTTCACCCGAAAATAATTCTAAAGTTTTCAAGACTTCGGTCTAATTACTTCCTCGCGGCTGCGATGGTCAAATCGACTCCCAGATTTCGGCGGTGACCATGCGGGCAGAAAATGTCCAGGACGGACCCGCACTCCACGTGTGTCTACTGCTTCGGCCTAGATCACGACCCGCAGGCCTGCGAGTTATGTCTATTGTTTTCGGCCAGCGTCCTAGAAGACCACGCTGCCCGGTTACAGCTTGGGCGCCCCGAGAAGCGCTACCCGCCGGTGAAGTCCAAGGAGGCCCGTTGGGCGGTGTCCGCTGTGGCTGGCTCGGCTGAGCAACTCTAACAGATGATTGCCCTCAAGGAGGCGGCCCAGGCTGCCTCCTCATCTTCCTCAGTCACGGCATTTATCCCGCTCTCTCGCTAGGATCCTCCTACACAGCTTCTTTTAAGGAGCTTTGCCAATCCCTTTCCATGAAGGGAGAGGGGCCATCGGGACACTCTTTTCGGTCCAAAAATAAGGACTCGAAAGGTAAGTCCCACCGTCGGCGTTCGTGGGAGAGGTCCCCTTCCCCGGACAGTCGACACTCTACTTCGGTCGAGGTTGCAGCTAAGGCCGCTGGCTTCACGGTGTCCTTGTCAGGTCAGCCGGCCGAGACACCCCTCGACATGGTAGAGATTTTTCTCGACCCGTCGGACGGGCTGTCGACTGGTGAAGCCAACAGCCCTTCTTCACCGGTTCCCCCGGTGGAGACAGAGGACTTACCTGTGCCGGAGTCCCCGGTCAAGGCTCCCGAGCCGAGGGAAGAGCGGGTGTCCCCCGCTTCTTCCCAGACCCGCCCTCGGAAACACCGAGGGTCTCGGTCTCGGACCTCGTCTCGGTCCAGCCAGTGCCACTGACATCGGCGGTCTCGGTCTCAGCACCGAGGTAAGCAGCGGCGCTGCTCATCCTCGTCTTCCTCCTCTGAAGAGGAGAGGCTGCGGCGCAAATTGCGTCGACGCTACGAGGACTTAATGTGGCAGCAGTTACTTTTGTCCGGGAACAAGCTGACGCCGTCACCTTCCCCGGCCATCAAGTGGCTGTCACCCGAAAGGCCAAAACAACCCCTCGCTGTAGTCGAAGTGCCCAAGCCTGGGCTGGTTGTTCGGCCGAAACCAGCTGCCCCACCGATTGTGGTGGAACCTTCTCCTCCACAACCGAAATCGGGGGCGCCAATCTAGGACTCTAGGTCGGGTCAGGGTCTGCCCCACAGGTTGTCAGTCACCCTCACTCCCGACTGTCCTCAGCAGGTGGAGGGTGGCTCAGGCCCCAGGCAGCTCTTCGCGGACTCCTCTGAGTCTGACGACGACTCCTCCCTGTTTTCCAGGCCCCTTGACCTGGAGTCCTCCGGGGGGCAGTCGATGGACGAGACCATCGTCGTTTATGGGTCTGCTTGGCTCATCTCGGAGTCCACCGGGATGTAGCTTGAGCCCAGTCCAGCGGGCTAAGTATCCCCTGACGGAGATACTGGACCGAGGGGATTCACCCACGAAGGCCTTTCCGGTGGCTGAAGTCATTGTTGCCCCAGCCTTGGAGCTCCGGCAGCAGCCGGCTTCCTGCCCTGCGCCTTTGGCCAGGATGGCCAGGAAGTATGCAATCCCTACCAGCTCTTTGTCCGGTTTTTCGGAGCACCCTTCTGTGGAGGGGTTAGTCGCCGATAGCGTTTTCCGGCGTTCCGGGAACGCTAGGGATGTGGATAAGCCCCCCGACAAGGAGTCCAAAAAGCTGGACTATGCCGGGCGCAAGGTGTACGCTGCGTCCTCCCTAGGCCTCCGCCAGGCCAGCTCGGCCGTGCCAATGGCACACTTCTCCAGTGCCCTCATGGGCTCCCTGGATGAGGTGATGCCTCATCTCCCGGCCGACCTGCAGACCACGGTCTAGCAGGTGCAAGATCAGGGAAGGGCGATGGCAAAACAGCAGCTCCAAACGGCTCTGGATATTGGAGACTCCTGTGCCAGATAAGTAGTGGCTGCAGTGGCCATGCGCCATAGAACATCGCTGAGGATATCCACCTTCACGGCAGATACCCAGCACAAATTGGCGGACGTCCCCTTCTTGGGGACAGACCTGTTCGGCCCTGGAGTGGAAGGCCACCTCCAGCGGATCGAAAAGTCCAGTACTACCCTGGACTCTGTCACCTCCGCCCAGAAGGACAAGGGCCGTCGTCAACAACACAAGTCCTTTCGCCCTTCTGCGCCTGCGGCACATCCGTCCCTACACCAGCATCAGGGCCAGCAGGCTTGCGCTTGGCATCCCAAAGCCAAGCCTGCGGCTTCCTCTAACAGGAAGCAGGGAGGAAAAGGCCCAGGAGGTCCCTTGGCTGGTCCCTCCTCCAAACCTGCCCAGTGACGGGTTGAGGGGTGTCTCCCCCAGCCTCGTCACTCCCCCCTGGGTTCCCCCTGTGGGGGCACGGCTCTGCCACTTCCTTTCCGCCTGGTCCGCTATCACCACGGACCGCTGGGTGTTGGAGGTGGTAGGAAAGGGCCTGCCTCTGGAGTTCGAGCAGGCCCCGCCCTTCTGAGCCGTCGCCCATCGGGGGCTATGGGGTCCACAGCCTCTCTGTCGGCTCGCCAAGCTGACATTGCCCTGCTCCTCGAAAAAGAGGTGATCAGGAAGGTGGCGGATCCTCCACCAGACCCGGGGTTTGTGTCCAGGTACTTCCTGGTCCCGAAACGGATGGGGGTCTGGCGCCCCATTCTAGACCTGCACGACCTGAACAGGTTCCTAAGGTCTCGAACCTTCAGGATGGTCACTCTGGCTCAGATCATTCCATCCTTGGGACGAGGCATGTGGTTCTGTTCTCTGGACCTCCAGGACGCGTTCTTTTACATCCCAATCCGTCCGTTTCACCAGAGATTCCTCCACTTCAGGGCAGAGGGATCCCTCTACGAGTTCCGAGCCATGCCCTTCGGCCTTTCCCTAGCTCCCAGGGTCTTCACCAAATGCATGGCAGTGGTGACAGCATTCCTGCAGCGCCGAAGGCTCCAGGTATACCCCTACCTGGATGACTGGGTGATTGCAGCCTCCTCCAGAATGGACGTGGAGCGGTCCAGAGATCTGGCCCTTAAGGTTTGCTCTCAGGTTGGCCTCATCAGTGAGGCCAAGTCAGAACTCGTGCCAAAGCAGGTGATACAATTCATCGGGGCAGAGCTCGACTTTCTACGAGCCAGAGCACGGCTCCCGGCGGACAGGGCCGAGGTTCTTTCCTCCTTTGCCCAGTCATTTCAGGTTGGGCAATTGCGCCCTGCCTGGGACTTCCTGCGCCTCCTGGGCCTCATGGCAGCCTGCACGTGGTCCATTGGGCCCGTTGGTACATGCGTCCCCTTCAGTGGGGGCTGGCCAGCCAATAGTCACAGCACTTCAATCCCTTGCATCAGCTAGTGACAGTGACCCAGGGGATGTGGAACGCCCTCCAGTGGTGGACCGTTCCAGCACATCTGCAGGAGGGCATCCCGTTTGTCTGCCCCGAGCCGACGGTCTCTCTATCGACCGATGCCTCTCTGATGGGTTGGGGTGCCCATCTGGGGGAGCACAGAACGCACGGCCTCTGGTCCCCTCGGGAGTCTCGATGCCTCATCGACCTGCTGGAGCTTCGAGTGGTTCGTCTAGCCCTGACCGCCTTCGCTCCGTTTCTACGGGGTCAAGTGGTCCAGATCCAGACGGACAATACCACGACCATGTACTACCTAAACCGCCAGGGTGGGACGCGCTCCATGCCTCTGTGCAGGGAAGCTCTCCGCATTTGGTCACTCGTGCATAGCCTGGAGGCGGATCTCCTTGCCATCCATGTGGCAGGAGCCTCCAACATTCTGGCTGATGCCCTAAGCCGGATAGGGGCTGCATCACACGAGTGGTCTCTCTTGCCGGAGGTAGTACAAGATCTGTTCTCCCACTGGGGCATGCCTCAGATGGACCTGTTTGCCTCCAGGGAGAATGCGAAGCTGAGACTGTTTCACGCCCGCCCCCCTCAGCAGGGCTCACTGCAGGGGATGCCGTCTCGAGGCCGTGGACCCCGGGCCTCTTCTATGCCTTTCCCCCATTTCCCTTGATCCACAGGGTGCTTCTCAAGGCGAGGAGGGACAAGGCACAGGTGATTCTGGCAGCCCCAGACTGGCCCCACCAGTTCTGGTATCCAGATCTCCTCAGTCTCAGCTCGAGGGTCCCGAGGCGGCTTCCAGCCCGCCCGGACCTGATGTCAGTCAATCAGGGGAAGGTATTCCATCCGGACCTTCAATCCCTGCACCTGACCGGCCTGGTTCCTAAGCGGCTAGAGTTCCAGGCCTTGGGTCTTTCCGACGAGGTCCTCAATGTGTTTGAGGCGTCCCGTAAGGAGTCGACCGGGAAATGCTACGCCTTTATATGGAAGAGATTCTCCATTGGTGTCAGGGCAAGGGCCTGAACCCTTCCTCCTGTTCCTTGGCTAGCATTTTGGACTACCTGTGGTCCCTTTCTCCGCAAGGGCATCGGTCGACGACCCTCAAGGTGCACCTGGCAGCCATCTCTGCTTACCGGGCGCGGGCGGGAAGCAATCGATGGCGCGGGAGAAGGTGGTCGGGCACTTTTTCAAGGCTTTGATCACATATCCTTCGGTCTGAGAACCTCCACCTCCGTGGGATCTGCTGCTGGTATTGGCTAAGCTCATGGGCAAGCCATTCGAACCCGATGCACAGGTGTGACATCTCTCACCCGTGTGGAAGACCGCCTTATTGGTGGCTATCACGTCAGCCAAAAGGATGGGAGAGCTCCAGGTGCTTTCCATCGAGTCTCCTTATCTGGTCTTCCAGAGGGACAAGGTTGTCTTGCGCCCCCACCCAAAATTCCTTCCGAAGGTGGTGTCGGAGTTTCACCTTAACCAGGTGTTGACTCTGCCGGTGTTCTAACCCAATTGCACCTCTGAGGCCGAATATAGGCTCCATACTCTGGACCTTAGAAGAGCGCTCGCTTATTATAAGGAGCGGACGGCTGAAGTTCGGGGAGAGGTTCGCCAGCTGTTTGTCACCTACGCTGAAGCCGCACCTGGCAGACCTGCAGCCAAGTGGACGATAGGCAGGTGGGTCACCTCCTGCATAGATCTCTGCTATAGGTTGGCGGGCATGGAGCCTCCCAGAGGGATAAGAGCTCATTCTACCCACCATACTGCTGCATCGGTGGCTGCTTTCAGGGACGTCCCTATCCAGGAAATCTGCAGGGCTGCTACCTGGAAGTCAGCACACACCTTCATTACCCATTACCACATCGTCCTTGAGTCACGCCGGGATGCTGATTTTGGGATCTCAGTTCTCCAGTCATTATTCCCTAAGTAGGGGGTGTACGCCTTGCCTCCCTCTTCCCGGAGAACTGCTAGGAGTCTGCCAGACAGTGTGGATGAACAACATATCCATGTTCCTAGAAATACAGGTTACTCACCTGTAACAGGAGTTCTAGGAATGGTACATGTTGTTCATCCACACGACCCACCTGGCCTCCCCGGCTTCGACGCACAACCTGGCTTCCAGCGGGCTAGATCTGGCATCATGGGGTGGAGCCGAGAGTTTTACCACCCGGGTGGGTGGGAGGAGCCATCTTGAAGACCTTCCGGCAAGATTTAAAGTGGCAAGGAACCTGCCAGACAGTGTGGATGAACAGCATATACCATTCCTAGAACTCCTGTTACAGGTGAGTAACCTGTATTTTTTATCTATGCCAAGAACTCATGTCTTGGCTCCTTTTCATTGTTGTGACTGCGGAAATCAATTTTTTTCACAGCAAGACCTCGGAGTGTGTTTCTGTTGTCTTGGGCCTAGCTGCATCGTCCTCGCTGGCTAGTCCTTCCCTGGAGTTTTCCCTCCCTCCCTTCCTGGCTGTGTTGCTAACTTGTCCAGGGGATTCTCCCTGCCTTATTGCCACTGGCTTCTTCCTTCGGATCGCAGGTTTCCAGGGCCCGAGACAAGTCTTCGGTGGATCACCATTGTAGGGACTAGTACCATCCCATGGTTCGCTTACCCCATGAGCGCTCCATTTCCCCACTCTCTGTTCTTCTTCAGGAGTTAACGATTGCTACGGTCTCATCGCACTGTGCTGTCCAGGCCTCTTCTCCTTCCAGGCTCCTTACAACCGTGGTCTCTGTCACCGCTTCAGCGGCTGCAGACTGACTCGACGGTCCCCGGGCCATCGACCTTGCCCCAGCCTATGGCTGCCCTAGGTCTTCTGGCGCTGGGTTTCTCAGGCCTGCCTGGTGGCTATGGCCCATCATCAGAGTGGGGTTTTCAGTCTCCTCTATCGATCCTCGTGTAGTCGACGTTTCTTCCATCAACTTTCACAACAATTTCTTTGCTGTATCTGCTCTTCTTCTAAGGAAGTTCGGTGGCTCTGGTGCTGTCGTCCCCTACTGTCTTGGCCTCTGCTCCTTTTAGGCACCTCCTGACAGCTGTCTCCATCTCTGCTGCTGCAGTTGGAGAAAGTTCCTCTGCCACTGGACCATTGAGCCCTGCCACGCCTCCATGGCCTATAGCTCCCCCCCCCCAGGCCCTTTGGCACTTGGTCTCTTGTGCCTGCCTTGTGGCATCGGCCCATCATGGGAGCCAGGCTATGTGCTTCCTCCGCTCCCTGCATAGATGGTGATTTCTGCCATCAATCCTCAGGTTGCCTTTGTCTCCCTTGCTGCCTTGGTGTCTGAAGTTAAGTTGTTGGTGATCCCTGCCCTACCACTGTGGCCTACGAATTCCATAGACCCTCGGGCGCAGGGGTCTCTTCTGTGGTGGTGGCCTGTCGGTGGGCTCTCTGCCTGAAGATGGCTCGTTGGCCTCCAGGCCATCTATTCCTGCCAGCCTACAGCCCCCTAGGCAGTCAGGCACTGGTTCTCTCTGGGTCCACGTGGCAGCTAGGGCCTGTCACTGGAGTCAGGCTCTCTGTGTCTTCCACCGACCCCGGCATTGACGATGATACCTTCTTTGCTGGCTTTCATGCTGTGCTCACCTTACTTTTTCTTGCCTTGGTGCACTAGCTTTCCTTGTGGCCCGGGCCCTTCTGTTCTGCTCAGTCTTGCACCTTTGCGGTGTCGTGGCCTCTTAGGTTTTTCTGCCTTGAGCTGTCAAGGGTATCATGGAGTCCCACTTATCGGCCCCAGTTTCAGATTGGGTCAGTGCCGAGGAGGTATACCACCTGGGTCTGTTTCTTTCTGTTGAGGGCTTTGAGGTAGATGTCGCCTCTCAGGGTTCCATGGTATTTTTCATAGTTACTGTGTCCTTGGCTGGGCTGTTTGTGCGGTCCCCTCCAAGGCCATTGTGGGTCAGCTGGGGTCCCCGTCCAGAGGGTCTAGCTCTGTTGGTGTCTGTCTCCTCTGTTGTCCATAAAATGCTTACCGAGCTCCTGTGGCAGGTGCCACTGTGTTTCTGGCGACACCATTCTGGCCTTGGCAGATCAGTTTTCAGTTGCTGTGTCTGGTAGCTGTGGAGCATCCAGTTTTCTTGCCTCTCTGCCAGGCTCCGTTCACCCAGAAGCAGGGAGCCCTGGTTCATTCACACCGCCAGTCCCTTCATCTGCATGCATGGCTTCTGCAGGAGTAGCCGTAGCTCGGTTTGGGGTGTCTGATAGTGGTTGAGGTCCTGGGGCCTGTTGGAAGGCCTTCTAATGACAGGGGGCACTGTGGAGCCTGAACAGTATGGCCGCTAACTGATTATACACAGAAACAAGATTTAATACTTTTTATCAGCAGGAAGCTGCGTTTCCAGAGGCTACCATTTTGCAACTTGCAACAATTGGTGTTGGAAAGATCTAGGTTTAAGTTTGGAAACCTGCGTAAAGATCAACAGGAGGGTATGGGAGCTAAATCGGAAAATGTTCCCATGGCTCCCACCACTAGGTCATCGCATGGCCGTGCTAAAGTGCTGATTTGAGTCTGGGGAAGAGCCCCTTCAAACGCTTGGAATGAAGATTAATAGACTGAGAACAGTGGCTGGCTTTTCTGTCAAATTTGATGCTCTGATGAACAGAGTGGCAACCTTAGAAACCACAGTGCATGCTATTCAAATAACTACTGCTAAGGCTACTAAGAGATCCAATGCGGCAATGGGGGCGATCTCCACTCTTTGGATGCTCAATCCTCCTCCTTCCAGCTGGCACTCCGACATCCTGGGCTCGTTTTTTGAACCCAGGTCCTCAACATTGCGAACGGTAGTGCTAATGCTGTGCTGGCGGGCTGGGCTGATGGTAGTTTTTGAAGCTGTCCTCCCTCTCCTTCCGGCTGATCAGCAGTCAGCATTGATGGGCATCAGAGACCAAGGTCAGTCGCTGGCTAAACGCCAGCTCCAGATGGCCTTAAACATGGACAATTCATGTGCCTGTGCCATGGCAGCAGACATCTCCATATGTTACAGAGCCAGGCTGCATTTGTCAACAGTCATGGTGAATACCCACCACGAGCCATCCGATTTCCCTTTCTTGGGCACTGACCTATTTGGCCCTGGGTGGAAGGACATCTCGCTTTTATTGAGATCCATTGCCACCCTGTTTTCTGTAGCATCGTCCCAGAAGGCCCTAATAAAAAAAGCCTACGAAGCAGGCTTCCCAGTACTGATCCTTTCAGTTACAGTCCTCCTCAGCAGCAGCCCCAGAAGGGGCAAAACCAGGCCTGGTGCTCCCAGCCCAAGTCCGGGGCACATAACCTCTAAAAGAAAAAAAAAAGGGAGGAGATCAAATGGTGGTGCCCTCTGTCTGCAGCCACTGGTGCCCCCTAAAAGCTGGAGTGCATTACTTTGTATGAACTTATTGTTGTCTTGTGGGGTGGCACCCCATTTGTATATGCACCCTGTGTGGCAGTTTGCAATTCTGTCCTTCTGAAAGCAGATTTTCAAAAGGGTCTGTAGTTTGTGTCCTGGCCAGTCAGGTTACATGTCCAGGTACTTCCTAGTCCTGAAGTGGACAGAGCCCTGGTGCCTCATACTAGATCTTTATGATCTGAGCCAGCTCTTGCAGAAACACAAGTTCCAGATGGTCACTCTGAATCAAATCATTCCATCACTGGAGCAGAAGATTTTGTTTTGATCCCCACACCTCCAGAATGCATTCTTTCACATCTTTTCCATCCCACTTCAGTACCTCCAATTCCATGCGGCAGGGGTCCTGTACCCATTCCAGGTCTTTTCCTTCAGCCTCTCGTTGATACCCAGGGTCTTCACCAAGTGCCTGGCAGTGGTGGCAGCTTACCTGAGGCACCTAGCTGTCAGGTTGTAGCCCTGTCTGGATGACTGGCTGCTAGTCTGTTCATCCAGAGAGGCCCTGGAGAGCTCCAGAGATCTGGCTGTCAAAACCTGCTGAGACGTGTGCCTATTAGTCAACCCGGACAAGTCTAAATTGGTACCGAAGCAGGTGGTCAAGTTGATAGGGGCAGAAGAGTCCCCGTGGGCCAAGGCCTGCCTCCCTGCAGACTGAGCACTGGATCTTACCTCCTGTGACCGATCATTTCATGTTGGGCTCTCACGCCCTGCCTGGGATTTCCTGAGGCTGCTGGGGTAAATGACGTCTTGCACCAATGTGGTCCATTGGGCATGCTGGCAGATGCACCACTTCCAGTGGGAGTTTGGCTGTCAATGGTCCCAGCCCTTAGGCCTCTTGAACCCCATGGTCACAGTGACCCAGCCAGTATGGGATGTCATCCAGTGGTGGCTGATCCCTGAACACCTAGAAACAGAACAAAAGTACGCAGCATCTATGACTTGCTGACAATGTAAAATGAAATGCACAATAAAGATAAAAAAGAAGAAACCTAGAACAACGACTGCAGAAGGAGACCCAGGGTCCATCGAGTCTGCTTGTGAGACCTGGAGGAAGGAGTCCCATTTGTTTGACCAGAACAGACCTTCTTGCTTACGACAGGTGTGTCTCTGATGTGGTGCGAGCACACCTGTGATCCCCCAGAGCCCACCGGTTCTGGTCATCCTGGGAGTCCTGTCACCACATAAACCTGTTGGAGCGCCATGCAGTGCAACTTGCACTGACGGAATTTACTTTTGTAGTCAGGGGTCAGGATGTGCAGGTCCATATGGACAACACTACAACCATGTTCTACGTCAACAGGCAGAGCAGAACTCACTCCCTTCCCTTGTATTGGGAGGTCTTCCATACTTGGACCATCTTGTGCAGCCTGGGTGCAGACCTACTGGTGATCCATGTCACAAGAAATGACAGTCAGTTGGTGGGCGCTCTTGGCTGGGTAGGATAGATGTTGCATGAGTGGTCCCTGAATCAGGAGGTGATGAACCACCTGATCTTACTTAGAGAAACAGCTCTTGCAGCAGGTTACACCATTAGGACTGAAGCCGGCAGGCGCCGTGACCCCACAGAAAAATTCTAGCTAGCAGTATCCAACGGGGGACTGCCCCCAACATCAGTCCCTCCCCGTTGGGCTTCACATAAAAGGGGCGGTCCCCCAGCATCCCCAGTTCGTTTCCCACTGTCGACTCGCCAGCATTGGCCTCACGTACGCCTGCATCAGCGAAACGACATGTGAAATCTTTAACTTCTGCCTGAAGAATTTCTAAGCTTCATGCACTTATGTGCAAGGATCCTTATTTGGTTTTTCACAAGGACAGGGTGTTCTTAAGAACAAATCCTAAGTTCTAGGGACGTGGATATGTTGTTCAATCCACACTTATTGGCAGGTTCCTTGCCACTTTAAATCTTTCCGGAAGGTCTTCAAGCTGGCTCCTCCCACCCACCTGGGTGGTAAAACTCTCGGCTCCGCCCCATGACGCCAGATCTTCCTTCCCGCTTGGAAGCTCTGGTTCCATCCTTTGCGCTCTGCGTTTTAGGCCTGGATCCAAACTCTTCGGTTAATCCGAAACTTATTTTGAGATTTACAAGACTTTGGTCTGTATCTTCCCTCATGGCTGCGATGGACAAATCGACTCCCGGATTTCGTCGGTGCCCCTGTGGGCAGAAGATGTCCCGGACCGATCCGCATGCCATGTGCGTTTATTGCCTTGGACTCGGCCATGACTCACAGGCTTGCGGGTTGTACGATCCCTTTTCGGTCGTCTGGAGGACCGTACTGGCTGTTGGGGCGGCCCGAAAAACGTTATCCTCCGGTTAAGTCTAAGGAGGTCCGTTGGATGGTGTCAGTGGCTGTGGGCTCGTCGGAACGCTGGAGCAGATGATCGCCCTCGAGGAGGCGGCGGTCCAGGCCACATCATCACCACCCTCGGTCGCAGCATTTATCCCGCTTTACTTGGAATCCTCCTACACAGCTTCTTTCAAGGAGCTTTGCCAATCCCTCTTCACCAAGGGAGAAGGCCCTTTGGGACATTCCTCTCAGTCCAAAAAGAAGGACCCCAAGGGTAAGTCCCACCGTTGATGTTCGTGGGAGCGGGAGAAGTCCCCTTCCCCGGAGAGACGACACTCTACTTCGGTTGAGGTTGCGGCTAAGGCCGCTGGCTTCACGGTGTCCCTGTCAGGTCAGCTGGCCGAGACACTTGTCGATGTGGTTGAGATTTTTCTCAACCTGTTGGATGGTCTGTCAACTGGAGAAGCCGACAACCCTTCTTCACCGGTTCCCCTGGTGGAAACTGAGGACTTGCCTGTGCCTCCTGTGCCGGAGTCCCCGGTTAAGGTCCCTGAATCGAGGGAGGAGCGGGTTTCCCCCGCCCCCTCTCAGACCCACCCTCAGAAACACCAAAGGTCTCGGTCTTGGACCTCTTCTCGGTCTAGCCGATGCCTCCGACATCGGCGGTCTTGGCACTGTGGAAAGTGGCAGTGCTGCTCATCCTCGTCTTCGTCCTCTTCAGAGGATAGGCTCCGGCGCAAATTGCTTCAACGCTATGAGGAGCTAATGTGGCAGTAGCTCCTTTTGACTGGGAATAGGCCGACTTCGTCATCTTCCCCGGCTATTAAGTGGCTGTCACCGGATCGGCCGAAACAACCCCTCGTAGTGGTCGAGGACCCGAAGCCGGCACCGGTTGTTCAGCTGAAACCGGCTGCGCCACCCATTGTGGTGGAAACCCTGCTTCCACAACCAAAATTTGGGGCTCCGACCCAGGATTCTCGGTCGGGTCAGGGCTTGCCCCATCGGTTGTCTGTCACCCTCACTCCCGATCGACCTCGGCAGGTGGAGGGTGGCTCAGGCACTTGGCAGCTGTTCAGATTCCTCGGAGTCTGATGGTGACTCCTCCTTGTTCTCCAGGCCGCTTGACTTGGAGTCCACTGGGGGTCAGTCAGTGGACGAGAGCCCATCCTCATTTTTGGGAATGCTTCGGCTCATCTCAGTCCACTGGGATGAAGCTCGAACCGGTTTCAAAACAGGCCAAGTATCGCCTCACGGAGATACTGGACCGAGGGGATTCCCCCACGGAGGCCTTCCCGGTGGCCGCAGTCATTGTTGGCCCGGCCCTGGAGCTGTGGCAGCGGCCAACTTCTTGTCCAGCACCTTCGGCCAGGATGGCTCGGAAGTATGCTGTCCCCATCGGTTCACTCTCCGGTTTCTCTGAGCACCCTTCTGCAGAGGGGCTCGTGACCGATGGCGTTTTCTGGCATTCTGGGAACGCTCGGGACGTGGACAAGCCTCCTGACAAGGAGTCCAAGAAGTTGGACTACTCCGGGCGGAAAGTTTACGCTGCTTCCTCCTTAGGCCTTCATCAGGCCAGTTCAGCCGTCCTGATGGCACACTTTTCTCACGCTCTTTTGGGCTCCCTGGATGAGGTGATTCCTCATCTCCTGGCTGACCTCCAAACTGTGGTCAAGCAGGTGCGGGATCAGGGAAGGTCAGTGGCCAAACAGCAGCTCCAGACCTCCCTGGACATTGCTGATTCGTGTGCCCGGTCAGTAGTGGCCGCAGTGGCCATGCGCCGCACAGCTTGGCTGCGGATCTCCACGTTCACGGCAGATACCCAGCACAAGCTGGCAGACGTTCCTTTCCTGGGTACCGACTTGGTCGGTCCCGGGGTTGAGGGGCATCTTCAGCGGATCGTTAAGTCCATTGCCGGCTTGGATTCATGTCTGCCCAGAAGGACAAAGGCCGCCAGCAGCAGCGTAAGCCCTTTTGTTCTTCAGCTCCTGCAGCATGTCCGGCCCAGCAATACCAGCATCAGGGCCAGCAGGCTCGCACCTGGCACCCCTAAGCCAAGCCTGCCGCTTCCTCCAACAGGAAGCCGGGAGGGAAAGGTCCAGGAGGCTCCTCGGCCGGTCCTTCCTCCAAGCCTGCCCAGTGACAGGTTGAGGGGTGTTGCCCCCAACCTAGTCACTCCTTCCCAGGTTCCCTCCGTGGGGGGACGGCTCCGCCACTTCATTTCCGCCTGGTCCGATATCACCACGGACCGCTGGGTGTTGGAAGTGGTAGGAAAGGGTCTGCCGCTGGAATTCGAGCAGTCCCCACCCTATCGAGCCATTGCCTGACGGGGGGCTACGGGGTCCGCAGCCTCTCTGTCAGCCTGTCGAGCCGACATTGCCCTGCTCCTCCAGAAGGAGGTGTTCAGGGAGGTGACGGATCCTCCTTCAGACCCAGGGTTAGTGTTCAGGTACTTCCTGGTCCCAAAATGGACAGGGGTCTGGCGCCCCATTCTAGACCTCCATGACCTGAACAAGTTCCTAAGGTCTTGAACCTTCAGGATGGTCACTCTTTCTCAGATCATCCCATCCTTGGAAGGAGGCATGTGGTTCTGTTCTCTGGACCTTCAGGATGCGTTCTTTCACGTCCCAATCCATCCGTCCCACCAGCGATTCTTCCGCTTCAGAGCGGGGGGATCCCTTTACGAGTTGTGGGCCATGCCTTTCGGCCTCTCTCCAGCTCGCAGGGTCTTCACCAAATGCATGGCAGTGATGACAGCATTCCTGCGGCGCCGAAGGGTCCGGGTGTACCCTTACCTGGACGACTGGTTGATTGCAGCCTCCCCCAAGTCGGAGGTGGAGCGGTCCAAGGATCTGGCCCTCCAGGTCTGCTCTCAGATTGGCCTCCTCGTTAACGAGGCCAAATCGGAACTCGTGCCCTCGCAGGTGATTCAGTTCATTGGGGCAGAGCTCGACTCTCTTAGAGCCAGAGCATGGCTCCCGGCGGACAGGGCCGAGGTTCTTTCCTCCTTTGCCCAATCATTTCTGGTTGGGCAGTTGCGCCCTGCCCGGGACTTCCTGGGCCTCCTGGGTCTCATGGCGGCCTGCACCAGTGTGGTCCGTTGGGCCCACTGGCACATACGTCCTCTGCAGTGGGGACTGGCCCGCCAGTGGTCACAGCACTCCAGTCCTTTGGACCAGTCAGTGATAGTGACCCAGGAGATGGGGAATGCTCTTCAGTGGTGGATCATTCCCGCTTATCTGCAGGAGGGTATCGCGTTTGACCGCCCAGAGCCGATGGTCACTCTAACGACTGACGCGCCTTTGATGGGTTGGGGTGCCCATCTGGGGGAGCTCAGAGCGCACGGCCTCTGGTCCCCTCAGGAGTCTCAATGCCACATCAACCTGCTGGAGCTTCGAGTGGTCTGACTAGCCCTCACCACCTTCGCTCCGTTTGTACGGGGTCAAGTGGTCCAGGTCCAGACGGACACCACCATGACCATGTACTACCTAAACTGCCAGGGCGGGACGCGCTCCTTGCCTCTGTGCAAGGAAGCTCTCCGCACTTGGTCTCTCGTGGGCAGACTGGAGGTGGATCTCCTAGCCATTCATGTGGCGGGAGCCTCCAACAGTCTGGCCGATTCCTTAAGCCGGATAGGTGCTGCATCTTGTGAGTGGTCTCTCCTGCCGGAGGTAGTACATGATCTGTTCTCACACTGGGGCACACCTCAGGTGGACCTGTTCGCCTCCAGGGAGAATGCGAAGCTGAGGCTGTTCCGTGCCCGCCCCCCTCAGCAGGGCTCGCTGCAGGGAGATGCCTTCTCGAGGCCATGGACCCTGGGCCTCTTCTACGCCTTTCCCCAATTTCCCTTGATCCACAAAGTGCTTCTCAAGGCGAGGAGGGACAAGGCGCAGGTGATTCTGGTAGCCCCAGACTGGCCCCGTCAGTTCTGGTATCCAGATCTTCTCAGCCTCCGCTCCAGGCTCCCTAGATGGCTTCCAGCCCACCTGGACCTGATCTGTCAACCAGGGGAAGGTATTCCACCTGGACCTTCAATCCTTGCACCTGACGGCCTGGTTCCTGAGCAGCTAGAGTTCCAGGCCTTGGGTCTTTCCGACGAGGTCCTCAGCGTTGTTGAGGCGTCCCTTAATGTGTCGACCAGAAAATGCTATGCCTTCAAATGGAAGAGATTCTCCATGTGGTGTCAGGATAAGGGGTTGGACCCTTCCTCCTGTTCCTTGGCCAGCATTCTGGACTACCTGTGGTCCCTTTCTCAGCTGGGGCTCCAGTCGACGACCCTTAAGGTGCACCGTGGCAGCCATCTCTGCTTACCGGGCGTGGGCCGGAAAAATGGTTGGTGGCGCAGGAGAAGGTGGTCGGGCGCTTTTCAGAGCCTTGATCATATCCCCTCGATTCGAGAACCTCCACCCTCGTGGGATCTACTGCTGGTATTGGCTAAGCTCGTGGGCAAGCCATTGAACCGATGCACAGGTGTGACATCTCACCTGTTGTGGAAGATCGCCTTCTTGGTGGCTATCACGTCAGCCAGAAGGATGGGAGAGCTCCAGGCGCTTTCCATCGAGTCTCCTTATCTGGTATTCCACAGGGACAGGGTTGTCCCGTCCCCACCCGAAATTCCTTCCGAAGGTGGTGTCGGAGTTTCACCTTAACCAGGTGTTGACTCTGCCAGTGTTCTACCCCAATCACACCTCGGAGGCTGAATATAGACTCCATACTCTGGACCTTAGAAGAGCGCTCGCTTGTTATAAGGAGCGGACGGCTGAAGTTTGGGGAGAGGTTCGCCAGCTGTTTTTCACCTACACTGAAGCCGCACCTGGCAGACCTGCAGCCAAGCGGACGATAGGCAGGTGGGTCACCTCCTGCATAGATCTCTGCTATAGGTTGGCGGGCATGGAGCCTCCCAGAGGGATAAGAGCTCATTCTACCTGCCATACCGCTGCTTCCAGGGACGTCCCTATACAGGAAGTCTGCAGGGCTGCTACCTGGAAGTCTGCACACACCTTCATTACCCACTACCACATCGACCTTGAGTCACGCTGGGATGCTGGTTTTGGGACCTCTGTTCTCCAGTCCTTGTTCCCTGAGTAGGGGGTGCACGCCTTGCCTCCCTCCTCCCGGAGAACTGCTAGGAGTCTGCCAATAAGTGTGGATTGAACAACATATACCACTCCTAGAACTCCTGTTAAAGGTGAGTAACCTGTATTTGCTGTTCATGCCCCAGGAGTGGACAACATCATTGCAGACGGCCTGAGCCGCTCTCAGGCCAGAGTCCACGAGTGGGAATTACTCCAGGAGGTAGTAGAGGATCTGTCTCTCAGATGGGGCACACCAGAATTAGACCTTTTCGCATCCCCATCCAACGCAAAACTGCCCAAATTTTGCTCGCTAGATCCAGGGCCTGGTGTTTCCTGGCGAGACATGTTGTCACTCTCCTGGGTGGGCAGATTCCTCTATGCCTTTTCTCCCCTTTCCATTGCTCCAGAGGGTTCTTCTGAAACTTTGCAGAGAGCAAGCGACGCTGATACTCATCATGCCGTTCTGGCCCAGGCAGATCTGGTTCCCTCTACTACATCAGCTATCCCGGGAACCTCCGGTGCCTCTGCCAATCAGCTCTCACTTGTTGTCTCAGGAAGAGGGTCCTTGGTTCATCCGGACCTTCATTCACTGAGCCTGCACGCTTGGCTCCTAGAGACATAACCATTTTGTGACACGGGGTCTCGCAAGAGGTAGTTGATGTTCTGGTGGCCGCGAGAAAACCGGCCACTCATGCTACTTACGCCATTAAATGGTGCCGTTTTTGCCTATGGGCTCAAGCGTGGGGGTTTTCGCCTCTAGACTGTCCAGAAAAATCAGTCTTGGACTACCTCCTGTCTCTTTTTCAGACAGGCTTGGCCTATTCCTCGATCAAAGTACACTTCTGTGCCATCTCAACCTATCATTGTCCTATAGGCCAACGCACCATATCTCGGTTGAACACGGCACAAGCTTTCTTGAGAGGTATTCTCCACCTTAGACCTCTGATTAAGGATCCGATTCTGCCATGGGATCTACCCTTTGTCCTAGAGCAGGTTACGCTGCCACCCTTTGAACCAGCCGCGGATTGCGAGCTATGTCTTACTTGGAAAACATTGCTTTTAGTTGCTGTTACATCGGCCAGAAGAATTTCTGAACTTCATGCACTCATGTGCAAAGAGCCTTATTTGGTTTTTCACCAAGACAGGGTATCCCTATGGACTAATCCCAAGTTTCTGCCTAAGGTGGTCTCAGCTTTCACTCTTAATCAGGACATTGATCTACCAGTTTACTTCCTAAATATTCAAATCGAGGAGAGGCCCTGTTGCACACCCTAGATGTGCATAGGTGTCTCCGATACTACCTGACCAGAACCAAACACCACTGAAACTCTGACCAGCTTTTTTGTCTCCTTTGCCCACAGAATGTTGGGAGCTTCTGTTTCCAAGCAGTCTCTATCCAGGTGGCTCATTCAATGTATTACATTCTGTTACCAGAAGCGCAACAAACCCTTACCAGGTGCGGTCAAGGGTCATTCCACAAGGGGGGTGGCTACCTCCTTTGCGGCCCTAATGAATGTGTCCACCTCGGCCATCTGTGCTGCAGCTACTTGGAGCTCCGTGCACACTTTCATCAGGCATTATATATAGCCTGGATATTGCATCAAGGCGAAGAGCAGGTTTTGGTCTAGCAGTCCTTCAAGGACTTCTGTCCTAGGCTTTGGTTCCATTAAGGATTTCTACCTTCCTTCCTTCCTCCCAATGGTGTGGGATTTCCATTATTGCTTGGGAATCAGTCCTGATGGTGTAACCTGCTACAAGAGCTGCTTCTCGAAGTAAGATAGTACAGTTAGGTAAGAACTTACCGTAACAGTAGATCTTCGAGAACAGCTGTTGCAGCAGGTACTTTCCCTCCCACCATCCCCGCTGGAGGTAGATTCTAGTTTCAACATCCTTCTTCTAGGATCAGGTATTCTCAGCACCTCTGTGACTGCCATTTGATGGTGGATCCTCAGTCTCCTCTTCTGATGTCACCCAGCGGCCGGGAGTCTCCGGCGGGAGAACTGGGGATTCTGGAGGACCGCCCCCTTATGTACTATGCCTGACGTCAAGGGCGGGACCGACGGGGGCGGTCCCAGCCGAATACTGCTAGCTAGAAAATTTCCGTGGGGTCCTAGCGCCTGCCAGCTTCAGCCCTAATGGTGTAACCTGCTGCAAGAGCTGTTCTCGAAGATCTACTGTTACGGTAAGTTCTTAAGTAACTGTACTCCCCCCCCCCAACTCATTCCGGTAGCTGCCAGCATCCCAGAGATCCTGGTTTGGCCATCCGCTGTTGCTTGTCCTATCACCACAGTGCAGCCATCTGAATTGGCACCTCCCTTTCTTAGCAGAGCACGACTACTGCCTTGTGTCTCTAGCTGCCGATTATAAAATGGGGGTCGAAAATCCTGGTTTTGATTGGTTTTTACCTGTACATCAAATGTTCAAGTGCAAGTTTATTGCAGGAAAAACTCCTTTGAGCAAGCTCATTCACAAGGAGGTCCTGTGACGTGTACAGGCAATTACATAAAGCATATTAATAAAACATGACAGTAAATAAGTAATTTGATACAGTTTCAAGTTGTTATGAAACATAATACTTAAGTTAGGGAATGGAAAGGTGGGTACAGGTAGCATAGGGTGGTAAGAGGCATTGGGGAATACACGCAGAGCATTAAGGAGGGAACCTGAGCTTCCAAGCGGTAAGGAAGATCTGGCGTCATGGGGCGGAGCCGAGAGTTTTACCACCCGGGTGGGTGGGAGGAGCCAGCCTGAAGACCTTCCGGCAAGATTTAAAGCGGCAAGGAACCTGCCAGACAGTGTGGATGAACAACATATACCATTCCTAGAACTCCTGTTACAGGTGAGTAACCTGTATTTACCAACCGCCAAAATAAGATACATAAGAAAACAGGGGGGATTAAAAAGGGCTAGGAGGGCAAAGGGATAGATGGAATGATAGGGGTATATAGTGTAGGAAAGGGATTGTGGTAGAGAAAGAGGGAAGGTAAAGAGCAAGGGGGGTAAAGTATAGAAAAAAGGGGCAGAGAAAAAGCTGGGAGAAAGGATATAGATACCATGTGGGCCAGTTTAAGCGGCTTTGTTTTTTTGAGCAGGATGGGCTGCAGCAAATGCTGAGCAAATCTCGTATGGGCTACAGCTAGTGACAGCTAGCAGAGAAGGCCTAGGGTGAAGGAAAGGGAGGGAAGTGGCTTACAAACAGCTGCAATTATCTTTTAATTTAGATGTAGCCAGTCTTTTGAAAAGTGGACAGAAACAGTGCCGGATAGTTTCAGTGTGGACTAGAGCTGATTCCAAAGGGTTGTAAGGGCTGATAAGGCACGTTTGCCAAAGGAGGTGTGAGTCCTCGGTATGTCAAGGAGGAAGAAGTCAGATTTCTTGAGGGAGTACATACTACCTGAAATATGGATAAGAGATTTTAGGTAACATGGCAGCTTGTTCAGGAGTATCTTAAGAGTCCAGATACCAGGATGGAGCATACATCTAGTGGAGAGTGACGTCCAGCCAACGGCTCTGTACAGTTCGCAGTGGTGGGTTCGGTAGGGTAAGTTTGTGATAATCCACAGAGCACGATGATGGAGGGAGTCCAATTTGCTTAGACTTGTAGCTGCTAAGGAAGTGTAGATTACGTCGCCATAGTCGAGTAATGGAAGGAATGTGCTTGAACAAGCCTGGTTCTAGTCCCAAGTGGAAAAAGTGACCTATTTCGGAAGAAGAAGCCTAGCCTGATTTTTAATCTCCTGGACAGGTCACTGAGATGGCCATTAAAGGAGAGCTTATTATCTAGCCACACACCAAGATATTTAAATTTGGATACGACTTTAATGGGTTCTCCTAGAGAGGTGACAAAGTTTTTAGGCCGGTCGGTGGAGGAGGTGTTGAGAGAGAAGCTCATGGCCTTGTTTTTATTAGCGTTGAGGAGTTTGGCATTAACCAGATTGAGTTCTAACTGGGCAAAGTCGGCTTGTAAGACATCCCTTACTTCGGGCAGAGATGAACCAAATGTGTACAGCACTGTATCATCAGCAAAGAAGTGCAGCTTGGAGTTGTCTATATGAGCATCAAGATTGTTGGTGTACAGGGAGGAAAGGATGGGACCTAGTATGGAGCCTTGCGGGACTCCCCTAACAACGGGCAGAGAGGCAGAAAATAGGTCATCGGCTTTAACTTTCTGAGTCCTACTAGAAAGGTAACAGGTAAACCAGTGAGCGGTGGCAGGGGAGGCGCCTATTTTGATAAGGCTTCTAACTGGTAGGTTGTGGTTGACAGTATTGCACGCTTTACCAAGGTCTAGGAATACTGCACCAGTAATTTTCTTAGAATCCGTAGCAGACACCCATTCATTGGTGTCTTTAGCCAAAGCTGTGACTGTACTGAGTTTAGGCCGAAAGCCGGATTGTGCTGGGTTAAGAAGTGAGAAGGTTTCAATGTGGTGCTTTAAGTGGGTGTAGATCAATTTTTCAAAGAATTTAGATAGGATGGGCAACATGGAGGTGGGTCTGTAGTTATTTAGGTCGCATGGGTCTCCTGATTTGAATAAGGGAAGGATGTGGGCAGACTTCTAGCACGAAGGAACTGAAGCAGTGGAGATAGAGAGGTTGAAAATGTGAAGAATGGGGGCACTGAGGTGGAGGTAGCCTATGTTTAGGAAAAAAGGTTCCAGATCATCTGCGTCAGCGCCTTTTTTTAGTATCCAGATTGAGGAGCAAATCTTTGACTTCTTTATAATTGAGAGGGGACAGCTGAAAGGGACATGACGGGGTTTGGGGAGCAGCGTTATTGCTGTCTAATTTGTTAGTTCATCCTGCACATGTTGAGGAATCGAAGGCTAGGCCAACAGTGGCAAAATGCGAGTTAAATTCTTCGAGAATTTGGCAACTGTTTTCCACGACCCTACCATTGCTGTTTATTTGAGTTGGGATAGAGGAGGTAACAGGCCGACCTTCAATGGTCTTAAGGGTCTTCCAGATTTTAAGGCAGTCTTCTTTCGCCTGTTCAAGAGTGGAGACATAGAAGTTGGCTTTAACTGAGTGAATGCGTTTAATGCATGCATTCCTTGCTGCTCTAAAGGCTTGCCAGTCTGCTGGACACTTAGTGCGCCTAGCCTATGCCCAGAGTTTGTCCCGTTCTAGAAGTGCAGCCTTAAGATCTGGTGTGAACCAAGGGTTAGAAGTTTTTACGCATCCTAACTTTAATCAAGGGGGCATGCTTATTCGCTAGGCTAATAAGGTTGTCATTGAGGGCAGTGACGGCCTCATCGGCTGTTTTAGCTAAGTAGAGGTCTTGCCATCTCACCTTCCCTAGGTCGGACAGATAGTTTGGTGTGCTGAACTTGCGATAGGACCGCTTGATTATAAACTTAGAACATGTGTTCTATGCACATGTAAAAACGAGTACTAAAAAATGGAACCGCATTGCACAAGTGTCAGTGGCTCAGTAGGTAGCACACTCGCCTCTGAGGCCGGGAGATCAGAGGGCTGTGGGTTCAGTTCCCACATCTGGCACTTGGGTTAATATCCCAGTACTGACACTGTAGTGCAGCATGAGAGGGGTGCTGCACTTCTGAGGTGCCGTCTTTCGGATGAGACGTTAAACCGAGGTCCCATCTACCTGGATTGGTGGTAGTTCAGGTGGATGTTAAAGATCCCATGGCATTTATCGAAAAGAGCAGGGGAATTAACCCGGTGTCCTGGCCAAATTTCCCTCATTCACTATAAATACCACCAACAGCTTAATCTGGTTTCAAAGTCAGTTGGCATTCATCTGTATCCCCTCCCCGGGTCGTGCCTGAAAATAAGCAGGATTTGTCTAGTGCACTTACCCGGTCAACAAAAGCTAAATAAATAAAATCAGTGTGCCCTTAGGACTTTCATTTTCAAATGCAGCCATTTTTGTACATGCTAGCGAGAGAAACGGAAACAAGATAAGCCCCCATTAATCAGTTTTATACCCAAACCCAATGTAAACATTTCAATAAAAATACAAGTAGCACTGTACAGACACGCTAAGTTCACATGATGCTCCTGCTCTCATTCTCAAATAAAGGTTGCACGCTGCTCCAGCTCTGTGCTCTGCCAAGGAATGCTGCAAAACCCATTTTTTTCTTTTCTTTTAAGCTTTATATTGCCAGGTACAGTTAATGAATGTTGGGGTGGAGTTTAAATATAAAATCTTCTCACTTTCTGCTATCGTCGCTCTCTGTCTCGTTCATGAGTCATGGAAGGGTTCCAGTATTACTCTGTCTCCCAATGCCTCAATTCTGAGCAGCAATTAAAACAAAAATCAGTCTCCCCTTCCCCTCTCCAGTGTAATATTGTAAAATCAGTATCTAACTTCTGCAAAATCCAACTTTCAAATGGCAAGGTTCTTCAGCACAGCAGCAGCAGCGATAACTCCACACTCCGTCCTGCAGTCCTGCTTCACAAAAAAATAAACACCCTCTCCATTCACCCTCAACAGCCATTGTTCTAACCAGGGTCACAGTGTCACAGACATGCTTGTTTCTGACTCTGGTTTCTTCTAGAACCTGCCTGGGGCACACAACATGATGTCATTTTTTTACCTGGCGGAAGGACTATTTTATCATTAATACTGACTAAAATACCCTTGTTGTCTATACATAGGCCTGTTTTTTGGAGTAAGTAGTAACTTTTTTTAAAAGGAGCCCCTTTTATAAGCGCAATAAGACACTACAGGGGTCTGCATTGAACAGTTATTACCGCACTTCCATGAGCGGAAGGCACTCGGCCCCACTACACCCCTGGGCATGCGGTAGTATCTGTTCGATGCACACCCTGTTGTCTTATTGCTTACTTACACACCACTTATTCTGAACCCTCTGCACTTTCACTAACCATTAATTTCTCTAACTGTGTCATCTTTTCTCTCAATTCCAACAGGGCCGTCTGATCCCAGGGGCCTACAGGTTTGACGCATTAATCACCACCTTTGAGATGGTGCTGTCGGACTGTCCGGAGTTGCGGGAGATCGAGTTCAGGTGTGTCATCATCGATGAAGCGCATCGACTGAAGAATAGGAACTGCAAGCTTCTCAGCAGCCTCAAGCACATGGACCTGGTGAGGACATAAACCCTTCAATGGTAGTACATTAATATAAATTTAGAACTAAGCTTCCCTCAGTCTGACCTTGTGAGGAAAACAGTAGCCCTTCTATGACCGTGCATTTAACATTAATATTGAACGGAGCATCCTTTGAGTACACCGTCCTTGTGAGTAGAACATTAACCCTTTGTTAACACTATGTTAACACTATTGGAGAACTGAGCTCCCCTCAAGTACTCTGTCTTGACGAGTAGAACATTAAACTTTCAATGACAGTATGTTAATAGTGTATTAGTATAGATTAAGCTTCCCTCTGGGAGAGGAGAACATTAACCCTTAGAAAACCCTACAGTATGTAAAATTTGTCAGATATCTGCTTTATGTGATGTATTTACTGCCTCTCTGTTAATATCATGTTTTGTCTGATATCTGTTTTTTGAAATCCTGTTTTCAAACAACATGAAGTCTTGCTATATTCTGATATATGCAGTGAGTCCCAACCTTCGAACTGCCCCTTAGATGAAAGAGTTAACTTTCCATGGAATGCTGAGCTCGAGCTTGGTTGAGACTCTGTCTGTTGTTCTTCAAACTCAAACTGTCAGATTCTTTACTCCGCCTCACTGAACAGTCGCTCCGGAGATTTCTCCTGCTGCTCAGTTCAATTTGTCGGTTAAAGTACCACTTTTCTCGGTTTTAGACTGAATTTAAACGTAACCTGTCGGTTCAGTCTCTGTCTGTGGTATTGTGAGTACTCGATAGGTTTTATTTTATTCTATTCTGTGTGGAACTTGTAAACGGTTTATCAGTTCGGCTTGAACCGATCAAGTTGTTTAAAATCTTAAATTGTGTATTTTAGAGTGTGATTACCGGTTCTTATTGGTTCTAAAAAAAAACACCGGATTTTATTACGTTTTTTTCCACGACCCGTGACACGGTTGGGAACCGATAAGAGGGTCTTGCCTGGCGGATTGCCATAAAAGGGTAAGTTTGCTTAGGACTGGCATTATCTCTGAGAAACCCAAAAGAAAAACCGGACCCACTGGGTTTCAACACAGTAGTGCGTGTGGGGAAGCCTTTGCCAAGGCTGATCCCCACACCACCTGTGTTTATTGTCTGGGGTTTGACCACCTCAATGCAGACTGCCAGATTTGCAAAAATTTCCCTGCAGCTACCCTAGATAAGAGAGCTGGTAGGCTTAGGGAAAGGGAGGCCAAAAAGTCCGCTGAACCGATGGCCAGCCCGGTTCGGTTCCAACCGAACCAGAAGGAGTACTCTCTGACCAGGGCGAGACTTCTTCGGGCAAAAGGAGAGCCGATTCTGAGGAATCTGTTCCGACTAAAAGAACTAGAAAGGAAAAATCAGCTGATGTGGGGCCGAAACTTTCCTCTCCAACCGCTGAAGAGATAGCCAAAGCGATCAAAATTGTCCAGTCGCTTTCCCCGGTTCTGATCGAACCGGCACCATCAGGCAGGCGCTCGGTTCGGCTGGTTCCACCGGTTCAAGAGTATGAGTTAGAGGAGTTTTATGAACCGGAGGAGGAGGAAGAGGAGTATGAGGAAAGTGAATGTGGATTTGAAAGTCTGGATGTGCCCATTGACCCGGACATCTCCCAGACAGACCTTCAGGGTTTCTCCTCCTAGGCTTTCTGAGTCCCCTTCCCATTTCATGTTTTATAAAAAAGTGGCTGAAACCCTCCAGCTTCCTATGGAAGAAGCTGTGGATGACCAGGAGGAGCCTGACTAAGTGGAAATGATGGATATCCCAGAGTCTAGGAGGCTGTCTATTCCCTTGCACAAATCTTTTGGGAAACGGACATCTAAGATTTTGAAGACTCTTAACACTATACCTCCTGTGGATGAGAGAATGGACAGGAGGTATACATTGTCGGGCTCTGATACGGAGTTCCTTACACAACAATGCAGCCATGTTGGGGTAGTGCAGGCTGCAGCCTGTGATAAGGCAGACATTCCCTTGGCTTCACACCCCCCGGACAGGGACTCCAGGAAGATTGATGCCATGACAAAGAAGCAGTACATGGCAGCATCTTAGGGACTCAGACAGGCCAATTATATGGCCTATACTGCTAGGTATCAAAAATCCAGATTCGACACTGTTATGGCCCTAGCAAAACAGGTCCCTGGCCAGCTTGCCAAGGAGCTGGAGCAGGTGGCTGCTGATGGTATTGAGGCATCCAAAGTGCAATTCCATGCTGCAGTGGACTCCGATGATGTGTCTTCTAGAGTCATGGCTACATCTGTGGCACTTCGAAGAATGGCTTGGCTCAGATGTACTAGCCTGTCACAGGATACCCAGACTAAGGCCATGGATTTTCCTGTTGTGGGTAATTCTCTGTTTGGGGAGCACTTAAATAGCTTGGGACTGAGACCAGCTACACTGAAAGTGCATCTGGCAGCTGTCTGCTTTTATCTCAGCAGGTAAGCCCTCTTCTCTTTCAGCTCACCCTGTATTCTCCAAGTTTTCCAGGGGATTGCTTCACACCAACCCTCCATTCAGGGACCCTGCCCCTGCCTGGGACCTCAATGTTTTCATTGCTCAGCTTATGCAACCCCCTTTTGAGCCTTTATCTTCAGCAGAGCTTAAGTACTTGACTTGGAAGACTGTTTCTGGTAGCCATCACTTCTGCCAGACGCATAAGTGAATTACAAGCTTTGTCATTGGAGCCTGATTTTATCCCCTTTCATAGAGATAAGGTGATCCTCAGGACTAACAGGAAGTTCTTGCCTAAGGTGGTTTTAGATTTCCACCTTAATCAATCTGTCTCTTCCAGTGTACTTCACTGACCATTCCTCCTCTGGCGAGAGGAGGCTGCACAGTTTAGATGTGAAAAGAGCCCTTAGTTACTACATAGAGCGTACCAAGGGTCACAGGTTTGACTCCCTCCAACTGTTCCTCACTTATGGTGAGGTTGGTAAAGGGAAACCTGCCACTAAAAGATCCATTGCCAGGTGGATTGTCTCTTGTATCCAATTTTGCTATGAAAAACTGGGTAAGGTTCCTCCCTCAGGCCTGAGGGCTCACTCTACCAGAGGTACAGCTGCTTCCCTGGCTGCTGCCAGGGACATCCCTATTCTAGAGATATGTCAAGCAGCTACCTGGAAAACAGTTCACACTTTTCTGAAGCATTACTCCCTGGACATCCAGGCTAGGGAGTGATGCTCGGTTTAGCTAACTATTAGCTTCAGAGCCTATTTCCTAAGTAGGTTCTGTCCCTCCTCCATGGAGGTACTGCTTTGTAGTCTGCATATGTCAGAATATAGCAAGACTTCATGTTGTTTGAAGAAAAAATTACTCTCTTAGTAATGTTGTTTCTTCTAATGGAGTTGCTATATTCTGTCTCCCCCCTGCTGCCTGCCCCTCTCAGAACCTCTGTTTTTTGGGATGTGGGTGGGCAGTGCAGTGTTGGCACTTAGTAGGTGCCCACCTTTTTGTTTTCACCCCTTCTTTTCTTGGGGTGAGTTGGTGTTGTGTTTTTTATTTTTGGGTCTCCTGACTTGAGTTCTTTGTTTTGGGACCAAAAAATGTGTTTTATGTTTAGTAGCCATTTGGCTAGTGTAGGTTTACAGCTTCCACACAGGACCTTAGTGAGTTTAGCTCGTAAAGATCTGACGGTTTGAGTTTGAAGAACAACAGACAGTCTCTCAACCGAGCTCGAGCGCAGCATTCCATGCCTGGCATGGAAAGTTAACTCTCTCATCTCCGGGGCAGTTTGAAGGTTGGGACTCACTGCATATGTCAGAATATAGCAAGACTCCATTAGAAGAAACAACATTACTAAGGTGAGTAATTTTTCCATACTTGCTCTACTTGTAATCTTCCCGTGTCGCACCTGAAAATAAGCATACGACTGTCTAGTGTGCTTACCTGGTTAACAAAAGCCGAATAATAGACAGGTTTCCCTTGAGTAAACGGACCTGCTTATTGGAACATTATATACTACTCTAGTTTTAAAGGTGGCGACTAAGGATGCATTTCATAAGCAGGTCATCTCTTGATCGAGAGTGCATCTGCTGCCATCTAGCCAGTATAGCTATTCTGTATCGAAAGCTAGTGAGAAGGACACGCTTTGTAAGCATCTAGGACCTGCAGACGGCGCATGTGGTGTTTTCGTAAGCAACATGGCCCTGCAGACACACAGCATGTGGTTATATTTTGTTTGTATATTAAACTTGTCACCTGTGAAAAACGGGCAATTTGCTCATCTGGTTTACAAGTATAAAAAATGAAAATGTGCTGTTTTGTAAGCATTGAGGCCCTGCAGACACAGAGCATGTGCTGTTTCATAAGCAGTTAGGCCTTGCAGACACGGAGCATGTGCTGAAGAAGTCAAGAGCAAGGCCCTTGATTTACAGTGTTAGCCAGAAAAAAAACTTAGAAATCTGTGAACTCAACTGGACAAAATATAAAATTTCACTGACTGACATTTTATACCAGAGCAGTGCATGAATATTACTGTTTTCATTTTGCTTGATATAGTATGCTGTGTATATACAGCTTACTTTTATTTTGTGTATTGTATGTGTGATAAATGCTAGACTGCAGAATCCTGGTAAATTCTGTATATTGGACCAGCAGTCATCACCAGTGCAATCCCAGAATTTTGAAAATGTAACTTGATTACTCAGTCCACCCTAAAGAAGTGGCCCTGGCCAGCATTCCCAAGGCATGCTGGGAAAGTACAAATGCTAGTCTGTCCACACCAGTCTGTCAGTTTAGTATTACTGGAAGGTAGCAGTGTGTGTTTCTCTCTTCACCCCCAACACACACACACACACACACACACACACACTCTTTCACTCACTCGCTGCCTTTCTTTCTCTACTAGGAGCACAAGGTACTTCTGACTGGAACGCCTCTCCAAAACACAGTGGAAGAGCTCTTCAGTTTGTTGCACTTCCTGGAGCCATCCCAGTTCCCCTCCGAGGCAGAGTTCCTGAAGGACTTTGGAGACCTGAAGACGGAGGAACAGGTACGTGGAGGCTGTGTCTCAGTGCAGTCCACGTTTTGTGTTGGGAGTCACTGTGTGTGACACGGGAGTTGCTCTGCACATGAACCATTTTTATGTTTGTGTCTATAGATGTGTTTAGCATGCATGTACGTAGACTTAACAAATATGTGTATGCACATATTTATTTAGATAGAAGTTTCCACATCTGGATGACCTAATTTAAGTCAAATTCCTATATTTTCAAGAA
This sequence comes from Neoceratodus forsteri, assembly GCA_016271365.2. Lineage (NCBI taxonomy): Eukaryota > Metazoa > Chordata > Ceratodontiformes > Ceratodontidae > Neoceratodus > Neoceratodus forsteri. The sequence continues at coordinate 210,077,056 of JADMNL010000022.1, read as the reverse complement.
GGATTTGGAGGACATGACTGCAGCAGAACTGATACAATTTAACACTAATGGGCACAGTCTTAGGTTCCATTGTTTACAAGTATACAACGATCGCACAGTTGAATAATTATCATGCATACATTGGTAGGAAGTAGAGAGGTGTTTAAGGGTGGTACATATATAGGGTATGCCCCCTGAACAGCGACATTTCTACAGCAACATGAGTCGATATCTACAATAGTGCCATGTCGCTGTAGAAGTACCACTGGGACTGGGCAACCCCTTCTCCCGACCTGCACCCCCTCCCCGAACTAACTCCAACCTGGAGTTAGAATCTGGAAGTGACAGACTTCCGGGCGTGGAGATCTGGGGTAAGCCCCTGAATAAAACACACCTCTGTGTGCGGCTCCATGCCTACTGCAAATCGCTGTCAACATGGAGCCTGCCGCTGTGATGCCGGTCGACATTTTTCTTGTTGAACCGGCATCGTAGAGCCCATGTATATTATCTATCGAGCATTACTCAAAATAAGTAGCAGCTGCATGGACAAAGTAGGTAGGTGAATATATAGAAATGTGTCAAGCAAACTATATGAGACATGTACTTCTTTCTAGTTGTCTGAAACAGCAGAACAGCCATGGGATGCTTGGGGCTACAGTGCAGAGTAGCTTGGATCAAAATTCTTAACCAGTTCTGAAGACTGGAATACAATAGTCTGTCTCTGTGTTTAATGTTACATTTAAGGTCCTTCACAGAGAGAGTTATTGTGGACTTCCCTTCTTAGCTTTCAATTTGGTGCCATATAGAAGATTTCTGGAGAAGCTGGAGGACCTGGGCGCGTCTATGAACGTAGTTAAATGGGTAGGAAGCTGGTTGAAGGAGAGACAGCAGAAGGTGGTGGTAAATGGGGTCGGATTGGAACAGAGGTCATGAGTGGGGTGCTGCAGGGACGTGTCCTGGGTCCTGTTTTTCCCTCAATGTGTTAATTGGTGACATTGGAGAGGGCATCCTGGGGCGGATTGTGTCTCTTTGCAGATGACATGAAACTCTGTAGCAGGTTAGATAGCGATGAAGGGATCAGCGAGATGCAGAGGGATCAACAAAGGCTGGAGAGGTGGTCTAAGGTTTAAAGCCAAAAATTGAATGTTATGCACCTAGGGGAAAAACCCAGGACAGAGAACTGGAATGGGAGGAGTTAAACTGAGCACTGCTGCAGAGGAAAGGGACCTGGGAGTCATTAGAGACTCCCTCAAACAATCAAGCCACTGTTGCAAAATCTGTGGTAAGGCTAATGGGATGCTGCGGTGGGGGTGTATCAGAAGGGGTATTGACAGCATGAAAAAGGAGGTGCTGCTACCTTATTAATAGGTCACTGGTGAGGTCGCACCTGGAATGCTGTGCTCAGTTTTGGAGTCCTCGCGTAAGGGGAGGACAGGGGCAGGCTGGGAACGGTGCAGTGCAGGGTGGCCAAGACGATTTGAAGCCAGCAGGACAGTTCTTAGGAAGATATCCTCAAGACACTGCATCCAGTGAGTACATGTTCAATGTGGGGAGGGGGGAGTTGAATGATAGAAACAAGGTTGAATGATAGAAACCTTCAAATCCCTGAAGGGAATAAACATGATGAAGTGTGGAGGAACTATTTAGCATAAGTACAGAGTCAAGAATGCAAGGTCATGAGTGGAAACTGGTGTTGGGGGGAGGTTTTAGAGGGATGTGAGGATGTTCTATTTCATGGAAAGGGTAGTGGAGGTGTGGAACAGTGTGCCAGCAGAGGTGGTCGGCACAGAGACTGTAAATGGCTTCGGGCATTGCTGGGACAGATTGAAGGGTTTGGTGGTTGCTCAGGTAGGTAGGTAGCAGTAAGGAAGGGAGCGGGGGGAGAGGGAGACCAGGAGGGATAAAACCCCATATGGACAGATGGGGAGTTCTGGGTAGACTAGATGGACCTTTGGTCTTTTTCAGCTGTCATTGTCAGCAGTTCTGTTTCTTTGTCTAGCTGAGATTGTGATTGCTTTATTGGGATCTTAAAGCTGTGGATGCCTCTGGGAACACTTTGGAAGTGACAATAGTTGGCCCCCTTCCCCCACTCATTTTTCATTACTGAGGATGTTAGCATGAAAATGGAATTTTTCTCCTTGAATTTCATAAGTGCCTTACAACTTGTCTGCATGTGATGTCAACTGGTGCTATGGAAATAATGATAATGTTGCAAGCAAAGGATTGTCGAGATGTTTGCTCATTGGTGTTTTAACACCTCTGGGTGATTATTCTGTCTGAGATCAGTCTTTGTTTTTTGTCGTGTCATTTCAAGAGCAACAGACTGTTGTTAAAAGCAGGGGATTATGACCTACAGTGTCAGTGTAGTGTACTAAATGGGCAAGACTCCTGGGTTTGGAAGTACAGTAAGACCTCTCATTCCTTGAGAAGGATCTGGGTGGCCTGTGGAGGTGGTGTGATCCATCTTAGGGTGGTGGTGGAGGAGGACTGGGTGGACTGTCTAGATGATGTGACCCATCTTAGGGTGGTGGTGGTGGAGGACTGCATGGGCTGTGGATGTGGTGTGACCCATCTCAGGGTGGTGGTGGAAGATTGTCTGAACTCGGACTGTGGAGGTGGTGTGATCCATCTCAGCATGTTGCTGCATTACTGGCAAGGCGGGTGGGCTGTGGAGTTGGTGTGACTTATCTCAGGGTGGTGGTGGTGGAGGGCTGCATGTGCTGTGGTGGTGGTGTGATCCATCTCAGGGTGGTGGTGGAGGAGGACTGCGTGGACTGTGGAGGTGGTGTGACCCATCTCAGGGTGGTGGAGGAGGACGAGTTTGTGGGCAGTGGAGGTGATGTGACCCATCTCAAGGTGGTGGAGGAGGACGACTGTGTGGGCTGTGGAGGTGGTGGCGGAAGATTGGCTGAACTCGGGCTGTGGAGGTGGTGTGATTCATCTTAGCATGGTGCTGCAGGACTGGCCAAGCTAGGTGGGCTGTGGAGTTCGTGTGACCCATCTCAAGGTGATGGTGAAGGACTGCGTGGGCTATGGAGGTGGTGTGACCCATCTCAGGGTGGTGGAAGAGGACTACGTAGACTGTGGAGGTGCCATGTGATCCATTTCAGGGTGGTGATGGAGGACAGTATGTGAGCTGTGGAGGTGGTGTGACCCATCCCAGGGTGGTGGTGGTGGAGGACTGTGTGGACTGTGGGGGTGGTGTGATCCATCTCAGAGTGGTGGCGGTGGTGGACTGCATGGACTGTGGAGGTGGTGTGACCCGGGTGAGGGTGATGGTGATGGTGGTGGTGGTGGAGGAGTGCGTGGGCTGTGGAGGTGGTGTGATCCATCTTAACATGGTGCTGCAGGACTGGCTATGCTGTGTGGGCTGTGGAATTGGTGTGTGACTCATCTCAAGGTGGTGATTGAAAACTGGCTGACAGTCACTTGGCTGTCCAGGATCACATTAGCATTGCAAGTTGGCAGGTGATACATATGGGGGATCTGTTTGTGTGCATATTGGCACAGAAATCTACTGCTTTTGCTTATATAAGGGTACGTGACCCTACACCAGCCACCTCTGGGTACATCCCCAACTCTTATCAGCAAAGTGAATGACCTTCGTGTAAGTCCAAGGTCAGAACAGATGTCATTGGTTCTGCCATGGGAGGGACTTCCCCAATGGGGTGTCTTTGAACTGATGGTCTTAGTGGGAGTTTGTGGAAAAGGCGTGTGAGGCTGGTGGGCAGGTCGCGCCCCCTGCCCCTGACTGAAGGGAACAGATGTCTGGGGTAAGCATATGGTGAAATGGAAAAAGAATTAAAAAAAAAAAAAATTTATTAATAAAGAAATATGTGATTTGTCAGTTGTATTGTGGCATGCAAGCCTGGCCTCAGCTAAGGCCAGTAGCGAACTGTCCATTGGGGTCAGTTCTCCTTCCTCACCCAGTAACACTGCTCTGGTTCTTTGTTCAGGTCCAGAAGTTGCAGGCTATCTTGAAGCCCATGATGCTTAGGCGGCTGAAGGAGGATGTGGAAAAGAACCTGGCGCCCAAGCAGGAGACTATCATTGAGGTAGAGCTGACCAACATACAGAAGAAGTATTACCGGGCCATTCTGGAGAAAAACTTCAGCTTCTTGTCAAAGGGGACTGGGCAGGCCAACATCCCTAACCTGCTCAATACCATGATGGAGCTGCGCAAGTGCTGTAACCACCCCTATCTTATTAAAGGTAAGGGGGGGACTATAATTACCCTCTTCTCGTGAATGGTAAGGGGGGTCAGTAACAGCCCATATCTAATTAAAGGTAAGAGGGGACCAGTAAGCACCCCATCTCATTAAAGGTACAGGAGGGGGGCAGACTTTTCAGGGATTATTTTCAAACTTTGTCCACTGTTTTGTTGCTGAAAAGCTTATCTGGGACAATTGAGAATTTAATGATTTTAGATTCCCCCTCCATATGAGACATCTCATGATGATGAGTCTGTTATGCTAATGTAGCATTCCTGTGTTCATTTCTGTACTCAAAACCAAGGATTGTACAATGCTTGTTGTATTTTATTGAATAAAACATTTTTAAAAGTTGGGGTGGGTGGGCAGAAACCACCCGTGTCAACATAGGTCAGGAAGGGGGGCCAGGAAGGGAGGTTGTAATACCCTGATTTCATCAGCGATAATGGAGGGGATCTGTTATCACTCCGTCTCATCAAAGCTAATGGGGACTGTAATTATACCATTTGATCAGGTTAATGCAGGGGTCTGTAATTACCCATTACCACATTTCATCAAGGATGAGGGAGGGTGGCTGTAACCACCCATCTCATCAGAGGTAAGGGGGTCCTGTAATTACCCCATCTCATCAAAGGTAACAGGGGGGCTGTAACCACCTGATCTCATCCTAGCCCCCTTTTACCTTTAAGATGGGGTTGTTACAGCCTCCTTCCCTAACAGGGCCTGCCATGCTCTTGGCTCCCAGCTTGCTGTTCAGTCCATTAGTGCACCATTTTGATGCCTTCTAGTGCACATAGTTCACTGCAGCCTTGTATGTTATCGCGCACTGCTCTGTCAGTTCAATCACATTTGGTTTGGATTGCCTGTGTAATTTTGTATTTTTGAATGCTCTACTTTGGATGTTTATAATTGCTTTTTATGTATGTACTTTCTCTTTTCCCCATTTCCCGGGTCACACCTGGAAATGAGCCTTGGTTCATTGACCCTTTCCTGATTACCAAATTTTAGATAAAATAAAAAGGTAAGGGGAGGCAGTAACCACCCCATGTCATCAGAGGTACGGGAGAAGGGTCTGTAACCCACTGCTATTTCATCAGAGATGGAGGGGGATCTGTAACCACCCCATTTCATCATAGGTAATGGAGGTGGGTTGTAAGCACCCCATCTCATAAAAGCTATGGGAAGGGGGCTGTAATCATTCCATTTCATCATAGGTAATGGGGTGGGTTGTAAGCACCCCATCTCATAAAAGGTATGGGGGGGGGGCTGTAATTCCATTTCATCATAGGTAATGGGGTGCTATAACCACCACTTTTTATCAAGGTAAGAGGAGGGCTGTAACCACCCATCTCATCAAAGGTACGGGGGGGGGGTGTGCTATAACCACCCCATCTCCTCAACAATACGGGGGGAGCCACCCCTTCTTATCAAGTAAGAGAGGAGGGCTGTAACCAACCATCTCATCAAAGGTAAGAGAGAGGGGGTCTGTAACTACGCATCTCATCAAAGGTAAGAGAAGGATGGCTGTCATCACCCATCTCATCAAAAGTAAGAGAAGGGTGGCTGTAACCACCCATCTCATCAAAGGTACGGGGAGAGGCTGTAACCACCCATCTCATCAAAGATATGGCAAGGATCTGTTACCACCTATCTAATCAAAGATATGGGATGGGGCTGTAACCACCCTAACCACCCATCTCATCAAAGATCTGGGAGGGGGCTGTAACCACCCATCTCATCAAAAGTAAGTGACAGGGGTCTGTAACCACCCGTCTCATCAGAGGTAAGAAAGGGGGGTTGTAACCACCCATCTAATCAAAGGTATGGAAATGGGCCTGTAACCACCCCATCTCCTCAAGGACATGGGGAGGGGTGGGGCTGTAACCACTCCATCTCCTCAAAGATATAGGGGGGCCTGTAACCATCTCATCTCGAAGATACGGGGGTGGGGCTGTAACCACCCAGTCTCCTCAAAGGTACGGGGAGGGTGGCTGTAACCACCCCACCCCATCTCATGAAAGGAAAGGGAGGGGGGCTGTAACCACCCCTCATCAGAGATGGGGGGGGCGAGGCTAGCAGCCAAGCTGAGAACAGCAATGCTCCATTGCTCTGATCCACCTCTTCGATATTTAGCATTCTTTTATGTTAAAAGTGGACCGAAACTTTTCAAGGGGCTCTTAAATGGATCTAACAGCATTTGCGGATCACAATACAAAAATATTGTTGCTGGAGGCATGGGTCGCACCAGAACGACGACCAGAGGAGATGGGGCTAAACAAAAGGGCACTCGAGCAGGCCCAGATAGGGAAAAGGAGCCATTGGACTCAAATTTAAATCAGCCCTCAAATGCAGCTATATTAAAAGCTATTCAGTCCATTGATTTAAAAAAAAAAAAAAAAAAAATGGATGAATTTACCACCTGATTGATGGTAGCTGAAACCAAAATTCAGTCTGTGGACGAAACTTCAATCGGAGCATCCAAGATGGCTGATAAGACGCTTACCGCAACATCTGGCCTTGTAAAAGAGAAACGACTCCTGAGTTGTAGGCTGGAAAATCTTGAGAATGGGGCGCGGGAGTCCCATGTCCGGATACTTGGACTGCCTGAAGAGTTGGAGGGTGAAGACCTTTGCTGTTTTATGGAGCAGTGGCTGACAGACTTTCTACACTTGGATTTCAAAGTATCGATAGTGAGGGCCTACAGGGTTATCACCAGGGGGGCCCACAAGTCGATTCAGCTCACCCACCAATTTGGGCTGTACTGGTGGTCCTTCGTTCCGTTAAAGAACGGTATCACATCCTACGGGAGGCCAGGAAACAAGGTCCCTCTCAGTGGCAGGGAGCATCTACTGTATACATATTTTCCCTGAACTCAGCTTCACAACTAGACAATGCAGGAAAGCCTTCGATGGAATCGGAATGAAGTTGTGACAGCTGGGGGTCCACCACGTATTGCTTATGCCAGCGAGCCTGAAAATAGTTTATGGGTCCAAAATGTACCACTTTGCGGACCCAGTCAATGTTGCCAAGCTGATCAACAAAACTGAGCTTGACTGCTTGAAGAGGGGACCCGACTCTGAATTGGATGAGGAGAGCAATACCTGACTGCAGGAAGGACCGGATCAGACCCAGTAAGTTTTAATTTTTTTTTCTTTTTCTTTCTTTAGTTAGTTAGTTTTTGTTAACCAAGTAAGTGCACTAGCCGGCTGGTGACTATTTTCAGGCACGACCCAGGAGAGTACAAGACAATACATACTGTGGGTGTTTACATAGACAATGCAATTAGTGTGGCAATACGATGTTTAGACAGTACAGCCGAAGCTATGTGGCTAAGATAAGAGTGAGGGCACTGATCTAAGTAAGACAGCACTGGTCAGTACATAAATACAGCATTGTTCAGTATAGTATATAACAAGCAGAGTGGTTACAGTTTTAGAGACAGGGTTATTCAAAGATCTCCAGGCAGACATGAAGTACAAACAAGCAGGAGAGGGAAGGTAATAAGTAAGTAGGTGAGTATGGGGAGATACTAGAGGAGGAGCGATCCGAGGCCACGATGGGCTTTGAAGGACCTAACAGCGATTACGGCTTTGGCGGCTCAAGGTACCAGCAAGCGACCCGGCTCATGGTTCTGCTTCTTGGGTGTGAGCACAGCGGGTGGCCCCTGACAACAGACTTCCCTGGAGGAGCAAGGCGCAGTCTTTGCTGTTAGCCGTTGGGCAATCTGTTCCAAAGGCGGGTCCCTTAGGCTACAGAGGTGGTTCCATGGCAGCACTGGGGTGCGAGGAGGAGCGATCTGAAGCCCAGAAAATGGGCTTGGAGGGACCTTTCGGCGATTACGGCTTTGGCGGCTCTAGGTACCAGCAAGCGACCGGGCTCCTGGTTCTGCTTCTGGGCGTGAGCACGGTGGGCGGCCCTTGTCAACAGGATACCCTGGAGGAGCAATACGCAATCTTCGCTGGATACCGCTGGGCAAGCGGTTTGAAAAGATGGGTCCCTTAGGCTACAGAGGCGGGTCCACAGCAGCACAGGGGAGTGAGGAGGAGCGATTCTAAGCCCCAATGGACTTGGAGTGACCTTTCAGCGCTGGGGGGCGAGGAGGAGCGATACGAAGCCCCGATGGGCTTGGAATGACCTATTGGCAGTTACGGCTTTGGCGGCACACGGTAACAGCAAGCGGCCGGGCTTCTGGTTCTACTTCTGGGCATGAGCTCGGCAGACATCCCCTGTCCACAGGCTTCCTTGGAGGAGCAAGGTGCAGTCTCCGATGGTTGACGCTGGGCAGGTGGTTCAAAGGCGGGTCCCTGAGACTACCGAGGAAGGTCCACGGCAGCTCTGGGGTGCATTATATAATACAAATTGTATATTATAAGGGAGAGGGAGAGTGGAGCAACATAATGGCTGTGGGGCAGCAGTTTTCTGGGAAAGTTCTTGAAACTGCGTTGCTGTCCTGTTTGCAGGCAACTATCCGCACTGAGGGAGGAGATTGCCCACCTCCAGGCTGAACTGGCTAGAAATGAAGAGGCCTCCCTCACCCGAGGAGCACCACTGCAATGATACCTGCCCCAGAGGAAGCCAAGTATGAAGCAGATGGCCCACAGTGGGTTCCGGAAGGGCGAGGGTGGCGGAAATAGAGGCGAAGCCCCTGGTTGTACCATTACACAAATTATACATCAGTCTGGCTATAACAGTGAGGGCCTATTCTAATTAAAACAGCACTGGTCAGTACATAATACAGCATTGTTTAGTGCAGTATATAGCACGCAGAGTAGTAGTTACAGATAACAGTGAGGGCCTATTCTAAGTAGGTCAGTACATTAATACAGCTTTAAGTACAGAGTAGTTATAGTTTCAGAAACAGGATTATTTCGTGATCTACAGGTAGACATAATGTACAAACAAGCAGGAGAGAGAAGGCAATAAGTAAGTGGGTGAGCTAGAGGAGGGAGGGAGGAAGGGGTGTGGTAGCAGGAAAAGTTGGTATGTAGGGAGGGGATGGGTGTAAGGTGTTCTTTACTTGACTCCTTACCAAAGAAGAAGCAGACCTGTACCCAGTTTAAAAATGACTAAAAAAAAAAAAAGGTGAGTGAGGGGAGGCTGTAACCACCCCTGTCTCATCAAAGATAAGGGAGTGGAGGCTGTAACCACCCCTATTTCATTAAAGGTAGGGGGGGGCTGTAATTACTCATCTCATCAAAGATAAGGTATGGCAGCTATAACCACCTCATCTTATCAAAGGTAAGGGTGGGGGGTTATAATTACCCATCTCAAAGGTAAAGAAGGATGGTCCATAACCACCTGTATCTCATCATACGTAAGGCAGTGGGGTCAAAAACCTCCTCAGCTCATCAAGTATATGGGAGGGGGGGGGCTGTAGCCACCCTAATCTCATCAGAAAATGGAAGGGGGCTGTAACCACCCATTTCATCAAAGATAAAGGAGGAATATCTGTAACCACCCCATCTTATCAGCGCAGTGGTTAAAGGCACTGAACCGCAAACCTGGAGACCTGGGTTTGAATCCCGTCGGCCCCCATTTGTATACTGTGTGACCCTGAGCAAGTCACTTAACTTCCTTGTGCTCCCAGGTTGCACCTGGAAACAAGCTCTGGCTTAGTGTGCATTTTCTGGTTAAACAATTTCCCCTTTTCCCACCCCATCTCATCAGAGATATGGGAGGGAGGCTGTAACCACCCATTTTTATCAAACATAAAGGGGATGTAATGACTCCATGTCATTAGAGAGAAGGGAGGGCTGTAATTACCCCGTCCCACCAAAGGTAAGGGAGGGGGTCTGTAACCACCCCATATTAGTGAAGATAAGGGAGGGGATCTCTAACTACTACATCCTAAAAATGATAAAGGAGGGCGGCCTATAACCACCCATCTTGTCAAAGGTAAGGGAGGGGGCCTGCCACCCCTATCTTATTAAAACGAAAGGAAGGGGATCTGGAACCATCTGATGTCAGCAAAGATAAAGGAGGGGTCTGTAATCATTACATCTCAACAAAGACAAAGGGGGGTGGGCTTTGTAATTACCCCTTCACATCAGAAGATAAGGGGGGGGCCTGTAAGCAGCTCATCAGAGGTAAGGGAGTAGACCTGTAACCACCCCATCTCATCCGAGATAAGGGAAGGGGTCTGTAATTGCCCCAGTCTCAGAGGTAAAGGAGGAGGTCTGTGATCACCCCAATCTCATCAAAGGTAAGGTGGGGTTCTGTAATTGCTGCAGTCTCATCAAAGGTAAGGTGGGGTTCTGTAATTGCTGCCGTCTCATCAAAGGTAAGGTGGGGTTCTGTAATTGCTGCAGTCTCATCAAAGGTAAGAGAGGGGGGCTGTAATCACCCCAGTCTCAAAGAAAAGGGAAGGGGTCTGTAATTGCTCCAGTCTTATTAAAGTAAGGGGGGTATGTAATAACCGCAGTCTCATCAAAGGAAATGATTGGGGGGGGGGGCTGCAATCATCTGTTTCAACAAAGGCAAGGGAGTGGGTCTGTAATCACCCCAGTCTAATCAGAAGGAAAGGCAGAGGGTATGTAATTGCCGTAGTCTCAACAGAGGTAAGGAAGGGGGTCTGTAATCGCCCCATTCTCATCAGAAGAAAGGAAGGGGGTCTGTAAGCACCCCAGTCCCATGACAGGTAAGGATGGGGGTCTGTAATTGCCCCAATCTCATCAAAGGTAGGGGAAGGGGTCTATAATTGCCCCACCTCACCTACGATAATGGGGGAGGCTGTTCTGTAATTGCCCTAGTCTCATCTAAAGTAAAGGAAGGTCTGTAACCGTCCTCATTCATCAAGGATTGGGGGGGGTCCAATGGCCTTAATGATTGGCTTTCTGTTTGGCAGACCTCAGGTGTATTATGAGCCCTGCTGTCCCATTTGTTAGTAGCATGGGAAGGAGCAGTTAGACCAGTGGTCCCAGTCAGTAGCAGTGTGGGTAGGGGCAGTTAGACCTGTGGTCCCTGTTGGTAGGAGCAGTCCGTAGCAGCATGGGCAGGAGCAGTTAGACCTATGGTCCCAGTCCGTAGCAGCATGTGTAGGAGCTGTTAGACCTGTGGTTCCAGTCGGTAGCAGCATGGGTAGGAGCAGTTAGGCCAGTGGTCCCAGTCAGTAATAGCAAGTGTAGGAGCAGTTAGACCCATGGTCCCAGTTGGTAGCAGCATGTGTAGGAGCAGTTAGACCCATGGTCCCATTTAGTAGCAGCATGGGTAGGAGCAGTTAGACTTGTGGTCCCAGTCGGTAGCAGCATGGAAAGGAGCAATTAGACCTATGGTCCCAGTCGGTAGCAGCATGGAAAGGAGCAGTTAAACCTGTGGTCCCAGTCGGTAGCAACATGGAAAGGAGCAGTTAGACCTGTGGTCCCAGTCGGTAGCAACATGAGTAGGAGTAGTTAGACCTGTGGTCCCAGTCGGTAGTAGCATGGGTAAGAGCAGTTAGACCTGTGGTCCCAGATGGTAGCAGCATGGGTAGAGGCAGTTAGACATGCGGTCCCAGTCGGTTGCAGCATGGGTAGGAGCAGTTAGACCTGCAGTCCCAGACAATAGCAGCATAGGTAGGAGCAGTTAGACAGAGGCTCTACTGCTTGAATGCCTCCATTGGTAGGAGTTGGAGTGGCAGTGACACCGGTTGTATTTCCAGAGGGGGAAATGTTCCTCCTACTGGATGGTGACACAGAGTTGGGAAAGGGTGGTGTCTTGAGGATGAGTGAAGCAGGGTTTTGGTGTCAAGGGGTGCAGATTTAAACAACATCCCTGGGAGATAAAATAAGAAAACATATATACACACACACACACACACACACACACACACACACACACACACACACACACTCACTCACACTCACACAGATCTTTTTGAGTCTGTTCCTGGGAACAGTTTTGTAGCTGATTTTTCAGTTTTATTGTCATGGCGCCAGTCCCGTCTTGCAAGTCAGGACTGACTGGTGCTACTCACTTTGTAGTTATCCTGGGTGTTGGTGCAAAGCAGCAATTGAATTCAACGGGAGCATACTAAGGTTCATACTAAGGTTGGAAAGGGAGCTAGAGAGCCGTAAGGCCCATAAATGCTTCCGTGAATTAATAGTAACCAAGAGTAAAATCAGATTGCATTAGCCTATCCAAGTGAGATTTAAACAATTGCTTAGTACTACTAGAGATAATTTCCATGGGTAAAGCATTCCAAGGTTTTATAATTCGTAATGTATAAAAGTATTTCCTTGGCTTTAAGTTAAATTTCTTGAGTTTTAATTGAAGTAGGTGACCTCTGAGATTAAAGATACATCTTTAAACATGAATCCAAGCTTAGTTAGTAAATATGGATCTTTCATAATGTCAAACATAAGGAGATCCCCTCTCAGCCTTCTCGTTGTGAGAGGCATCAAATTTAATGTAACAAGTCTAGAGTCATATGGAACATGTTGTAACCCTTTTATACATTTAGTGTAACGTCTTTGAACTTTCTCAAGATGTAAAATGTCATGTATCTTAAAAGGGCACCATAACGGGGAAATGTCCAGATGCGGACGAACATATGCTCTATACAGTGGTGACAACACATTTTTATCTCTGGATTTAATATTTCTAAGAATGGACCAGATGACTCTATTTGCTTTTAATATTGTGGCATTGATCTGGGAATCGGACTGGAAATCATCTGTAACTAACTCCCCCAGGTCTTTCTCTGTACAAGTGTTATTCACCACCTTGTTATCCAAACTATATGGATGAGATGTATTAGCAACACCAAAATGAATGACCTTACATTTATTGTGATTCAGTTACATACTCCAACGATGAATCCAATTGGAGATGGAATGCAGGTCAGTTTGAATAGTGGCAGTCTGCTCGGGCGTAGAACATAACCCTCCAATTTTAATATCATCTGCATAATTGATGGTATTAGATAAACTAACTGTAATATCAGATATAAACAATTGAAAAAGGATAGGCCCTAAAACAGAGCCTTCAGGTACGTCACTGGTGACATATCCCAATCTTGATAATTGTCCATTGATCAAGACTTGTTGGGTTCTAGCAGTTAACCAACTAGATATCCATTGAACAACAACTGGAGCCATGTTAGTAATTATTGCAGTAATGCCCAATGGCAAAGGAGGTCAAAAGCCTTACTGAAATCAATATAAATTACATCATATGAAAGTCGATTATCAAGCTGTAAACTGATATCCTCATAAAAACATAGTAAATTTGTTAAGCAACTACGTCCCTTTGTAAAGCAGTGTTGTTCCACATCCAGTGAAATTAATGTAGAGGTAATAATGTCCTTAATCAGGCTTTCCAAGACTTTACACAGAGGAGCAATCAAACTGATAGGTCTATAGTTTTCCCAACAATTTTTTGGTCCCTGTTTATGAATTGGGATTACATAAGCTGTTTTCCATAAATGAGGCATAAAGTTGTGATTAACACAATATTCAAAGAGTAATTTAACGGGAAGTGCCAAACTATCAGTAAGTACAAGAGGTGACCTGGTATACCGCCAGGTGATATACTGAACTTTCCTTTGAGAGATTAATTTGGCATGTACATCAGCTCCAAAAATAGTGAAATTCCCTACCACAGAAGCTACATCAGTATTAATTGTCTAAACATCTGAGAAAATTTGACAGAAATTAACATTAACCATATTTGCCATTTCCAGAGGGTCATGAACTAGTGAGTTATTAAACTGAATAGGTCCTACTTGACAGGTAGGATTCTTAAGTGAATTAATATACGCCAAAAAAGATTTGCTATTGTCCTTACTAGCATTGACTGCCAAATTTAGTTCCCATGTTTTTTTGGCTTTTCTAATACGTTTCTTGCATTTCTTCTGAATATCAAGATATTTACACCAATTCGAGGGATTCTGTGATTTCAAATATGCAGCATAACTTTTCTTTTTCTTTTTTTAGTAACACTTCAATGAAATTGTTCGTCCATTTAGGTACATGTTGTTTAGAGCACCTTTTTAATTTAGTTGGGATGTGAAAGTTCAGAAATTTTATTGTGAAAAAAGTAATCACCAGTGCTGTACTATCCACACTGGTTTTAATGCTGGAAATATCTGCCTTGTCACACAGATATAATAGTTATTTTTTAATGGGACAACCATATGTTCAAATTGAAGCCTAATGGAACAGTGGTCGCTATTTCCGATAGGTGTAGTCACAGTTAGATTTTTTGGTGCCAAATTTGCGCTATAAGGCACTAGATCCAAAATGTTTGTGCATCTGGTGGGCTGTTTTACTCCCTGGGTGAGGCTGCACTATTGGCAGATATTAGTTAATTTTCTGCCAGAAATTGAGGTAGCAGTTTGTTTAACCCAATCATTTTATCCTAGATTAAAGTCCCCTGTCAAAATAATATACCCCATAGTGGAGGCAATTACTATTTCTGGAACTAAACCATCAAGATAGTCAGGGGATGCATCGGGGACGATAACAAACACCCAAAATAAAGTGGTTTATTTATTTGCTTTTGTTAACCGGGTGAGTGCACTAGGCATAGAGATGCCTATTTTCAGGCACGACCCAGAAGGATACAGGTCAAATACAGAAAAAACAGCAGCAATGTGACGCAGCACATAGAATAGGTTGTACAATACAGAGATAAGTCGGAAAAGTATAAGAGTTTACAAACAACTTGCAGGACAATTATACATGGTCAGACAAAGTGAATAGGTAAAATGATAAAAACAGGGGTCATTCTAGAGGCAAGTGCAACAGAAGTACAGAGAAGTTACAACCAGCCATTATCATGGACACTATACAATAAGTGCCAGTTAGCAAAAATAAGAATAGTGGGAGAAATGGGGGGGGGGTGGAGAGGTAGGTTAGAAGTGTGCACAGGAAGGGTGGGAATAGAGTAGGGTAGCAGAGTAGGAGAAAGAGTTTAAGGTGGATGGAAGCAAGTGCAGGGTCTTACTGCGAGTAGATGTTCATGGTGGAACATTTTAAAGCGATCATGTGTAGGGGCAAGACGGATAGCTTGTTTTTTTTTTTTTTTTGGTTTGTTTTTTTAACCAGGTATAGCACACTAAGCTGAAAGCTTTGTTTACAGGAGTGACCTGGGAGCACAAGGAGGTTAAGTGACTTGCTCAGGGTCACACAGTAGGCAAGTGGAAGCTATGGGATTCAAACCTAGGTCTGATCTGCTGGATGTCACCAGATTTGCAGCTCAGAGCCTTAGACCACTGCGCTATACTGCCTCCCCTTGGGGGACAGAATTGCAGTACTTAGGGGCAGTATTGGAAAAAGCACGTGCACCCATTGTAGTCTTACACTGAGGGATGTAGAGAGGAGTCTGTTCAGTTGCACAGAGCCTGTAGGAGGTAGGTTGAGAGTGTAATAGCGAGGCAAAAGATTGAGGGACTCCAGATCTGATAATACCGTCTGTTAAGGCATCATAGGATAGGAGGCGGTGAGCAGCGGGACTAGGCCATACTGTGTCAGTATAGAGCCGACAGCAGTGTTTGTGATGAGGAGAGGCAGAAGCATAACAGCAGATGTTATAGGTAGTATCCCATAGATGGAGGGATGTTTTAGTTGCACCAAGATAGGCGACTGAGCCGTAGGCCAATGATGGGAGCAAAAAGCCTTGTGCCACAGCAAGCCTAGCTGATGGGGTGAGGGCATAGCAAGTACGGTAAGCTGCTCCGATTTTCACATTTACAGCTTTGCAAGCAGCAGGGATGTGGGGCTCGAACTCCAATGATTCATCAAGAAGAATACCCAGGTATTTGAAGGAACTGGTGCTAACAGGGAATTGTCAGAACAGGATATTTTGATTTAATTTTAGTCTAGCAGGAGAGCCAAAGAGCATAGACTGAGTTTTATTTACATTGAGAATGAGGTGATTTAAAGTTGGCCGGGATTGTATGTTTAGGAAGTCTGAAGAGAGTGAGTTGTTTATGTTCGGTACATTACTGGCACTGTAATAGAGGATAAGGTTGTCTGCGTATAGCAAGGTAAAGCAGGTAGGTGCCTGGGATGGAAGGTCATTAATGAAAATAGTGAAAAGTAGTGGGCCAAGTATGGATCCCTGTGGGACGCCAACATAAATGGATGACAGATCAGACATAGCTGAGTAAAAGCTATAGCCTGCTGACGATTGGACAGATAGCTGTAGAACCAGTTCACCGATTCAGCTGAAAAACCAAGGGAGACTAGTTTAGTAAGGAGAAGGGTCTGGTTAACCAGGTCAAAAAGCTTGGTTAGGTCGATGAAGATGGCACCTGTCAGGAGACCAGAATCCATGGTAAATGCCATTAGTAAGGTTTAGGAGGGCATTGGAAGTATTGTGGCCTTTTCTGAAGCCATGCTGGGAACCAGAGTGGAGGATCTGACTTCGAGAAACAGCTCTTGCAGCAGGTTACACCATTAGGACTGAAGCCGGCAGGCGCCAGGTCCCCACGGAAATGTTCTAGCTAGCAGTATTCAGTGGGGACTGCCCCTGACGTCAGGCATCATATAAAAGGGGGTGGTCCCCCAGAATCCCCAGTTATTTTCCCGCCGTCGACTCGCCAGCATTGGCCTCATGGTCCCACTCTAGCAAACGACGCCTCGAACTTTGAGAGTTTTACCTCTAAATGTCGGCATCTCCAACTTCTTTCTCAGAAGGATGTCCCTCCAAGTGTGCCTGCGGCAAACGGATCCCTTTCAAGGATCTACATTCATCCTGTCTGCGGTGCTTAGGCCCGGAACACAAGACCTGCCCAGGTGACCTCTGGATGATCCCTCTTTTTCCGAAATCATGAGGCACATCCAGGAGAACATGGGATGGGATTTGGAAGATCTTGACCCCAAGAGACCATGCCTAGCTCATTATCTTAGGCAGAAGGACCCTAAGCCTGTGGTGGTGCCACCCTTGGTGGACACCTTCGCGGATGTCACCAAGACTGAGTGTAAGCATCTGCACTCCACCCCTGCGGTGCCAAAGAAAGCTGACTGCCTGTACAGGGCCCCTGCAGAGGAGCCGTACTTGGCACAACAACCCCTGGCTGATTCCCTGGTCATTACGGCCTCCCATGATAGGTCTCAACGACCACAACATCTGAGTACACAGCCACCAAACCAGGAACCCAAGCAGTTGGATGCCCTGGAGAGGCGCATGTATGCGGCTGCTACATGCTCCATCAGGTCACTGAACTGTCTGGCTCATATGGTTCAGTTTCAGAATGCCCTTTGGGAACAGGGTCAGGACCTGGTTGACATACTACCGGATGGCGAGCAGAAGGTGGAGCTCTTGAACCTCCTCCGCACAGGGTCAGATGTGGGGACCCAAATGTTAAGAGCTGCATATGATTCTGCGGACTTGTCTGCCAGGAGCGCGGCTTCAGGCATCTGTCTCCAGAGACTCTCCTGGCTCCGTGTCTCCAGATTTACCCCAGACGTACAGAAGAGTATCCTGGACATCCCTTATAACGGAGAGGTCCTGTTTGGTGAACCCTCTGAAAAGGTCATCACCAAGCTTCAGAATGCCGGGAAGGCAGTAAGGACTGTACAGGCCATGTACAGACCCAAATCTGGTTCCTTTTGTAGTAACCAGAACAGTTTTCGCGGCCGACAGCAGCCACGTTATGGCCAGCAGCAAAGGGGCACCTTCCACTGTAAGGCCCATCCTAAGTCTTCCCCAGGCTGAGGTCAGCGGTATACCAAACCGGCCCAACCTGCGGGGGTAATGCCGCCACAGCATGACTCATTTCCGGCTGCCGCCCCTCCTCCGGATCAACGGGCAGAAAAGGTCGGGGGTCACATCGCTCATCACTTTTCAGGGTGGCAGTCAATTACCGCTGACCTGGGGGTCATTCAGCTGGTCAAGAAAGGTCACTTTATAGAATTCCTTGACCACCCACCGTCAAGACCTCCCCTGCTTTCCCGTTATTCGGGTCAGCATGCACTGCTCATACAGCAGGAGGTGCTTGTGCTTCTGGGAAAGGAAGCTATAGAGCACATACCGAGGAACCAGAGGTACAGGTTACTATTCCCACTTCTTTCTGGTTCCCAAAAAGCCGGGAGACCTCCGTCCGATACTGGACCTCAGCGATCTCAATGCTTCAGTCCTTAACAAATGCTTCCGCATGGTGACCCTTCCCGGTTTGATACCTGTGCTCAAGTAGGGTGCCTTCCTAGCGTCCTTGGACATGCAGGATGCCTACTTGCACATACCCATTGCTCAAGTGAACAGGAAGTTCTTGCGCCAATTTCTAGGTCGCCATTATCCATTCCGAGCCCTCCCTTTTGGACTGTTATCTGCACCTTGGGTGTTTATGAAGTGCATGGCAGTCATAGCGGCGGCTCTAAGGAGACAAGGCCACTATGTGTTCCCCTACCTGGACAACTGGCTCCTCATGGCACCCTCTCGGGAGGCTCTGATGTCCGCAGTTCACTGTACTCAGTCCCTGTTCGGGACGTTGGGCATCATTATCAATCAGGAGAAGTCACACCTGGTTCCGCCACAGAATCTGCAGTTCATAGGCGCAGTTCTGGACACCGTCCAGGAGAGAGCTTTTCTGCCCTAGGACCGAATGGAACACATCAGATCCCTCATCAGGGACATCTTGGCAAAGAAGACAGTCCCAACCAGACTGGTCCTTTGCCTGCTCGGACACATGGCTGCGGCCATTGCAACAGTCCCTGTAGCTTGTCTCTGCACACGTGGGTGATCCAGTGGATGTTGCGGGTTCAGTGGGATCAAAAGCAAGACCATTTGCAGCTCCCAATTAGGATCATGAATGCCGTAATCCGGGATTGGCAATAGTGGCTAGATTCAAAGAACCTGTCGCCGGGGGTCCCCTTCATTGCACAGTCTCCGATTGTGATGCTCTCCACGGATGCCTTAGGGTTTGATTGGGGAGCACACCTCGACAGGGTCAGGGCTCGTGGACACCCCAGGAAGCTCATCTCCACATAAATATTTTGGAAATGAGAGCAGTTCTTTATGCCCTGCAGGCCTTCCAGTCGGAGATCCCACCGGGTACTCTCCTGTTACAAACAGACAATACCGCGGTGATGTATTACCTCAACAAACAAGGAGGCACCCATTCCTCCCCGCTTTGCAGGGAGGCCATGGGGATGTGGGATTGGGTTCTACAACACAGCGCAAACCTCATTGCTGTTCAGGTCCCAGGAGTGGACAACGTCATCGCAGACAGCCTGAGTCGCTCTCAGGCAAGAGTCCACGAGTGGGAACTACTCCAGGAGTAGTAGAGGATCTGTTTCACAGATGGGGCACACCAGAGTTAGACCTTTTCGAGTCCCCATCCAACGCAAAACTGCCCAATTTCTGCTCGCTAGATCCAGGGCCTGGTGTATTCTGGCGAGACGCATTGTCCCTCTCCTGGACGGGCAGATTCCTCTAAGCGTTTCCTCCCTTCCCGTTGATCCAGAGGGTCCTTTTGAAGCTCCGCAGAGAGCAGGCGATGCTGATAATTATCGTGCCTTTTTGGCCCAGACAGATTTGGTTCCCTCTGCTACACCAGCTGTCCGAGGCACCTCCGGTGCCCCTGCCAGTCAGCTCTCACTTATTGTCCCTCGAGGCAGGTTCTTTGGTCCATCCGGACCATCGCTCTCTGAACCTGCATGCCTGGCTCTTAGAGACATAGCTATCATGCGGTATGGGGTTTCGCAAGAGGTAGCAGATGTTCTAGCGGCTGATAAAACCGGCCACTCATGCCACATGCGCCATGAAATGGTGCAGATTTTGCCTCTGGGCTCAAGCACGAGGACTTTCCCCGATGGATTTTCTGGAAAGGTTGGTCCTGGACTACCTCCTGTCTCTCTTCCAGGCAGGCTTGGCCTACTGCTCTATTAAAGTACACCTTTGTGCCATCTCAGCCTATCATACACCTATAGGCCGACGTCCCATAACTCAGTTGGACACAGCACGAGCCTTCCTGAGAGGTGTTCTCCATCTTAGACCTCCGATTAAGGATCCTGTTCCTCCATGGAATTTACCCTTTGTCCTGGAGCAGCTCACACTGCCACCTTTTGAACCAGCCGCGGGTTGCGAGCTACGTCTCCTAACATGGAAGACATTATTTTTAGTTGCCGTTACTTCGGCCAGAAGGATTTCTGAACTTCACGCACTGATGTGCAAAGAACTTTGTTTTTTCACCAGGACAGGGTGCCCCTAAGGACCAATCCAAAGTTTCTACCTAAGGTGGTCTCAGCTCTCACCCTCAATAAGGACATCAGTTTACCAGTGTATTTTCCTAAATACTCTAATAGAGAGGCCCTGTTGCACACTCTAGATGTGCATAGTTGTCTTAAGATACTACCTGACCAGAACCAGGCACCACCGAAAATCTGACCAACTTTTTGTCTCCTTAGCCCACAGGATGATGGGAGCTCCTGTTTCCAAATGGTCGCTGTCTAGGTGGCTCATACATTGTATCACGTTCTGTTACCAGAAGCGTAACAAACCCTTACCGGGCTCGGTTAAGGGTCATTCCACAAGGGGGGTGGCTACCTCCTTTGTGGCCTTAAAGAACGTGTCCACCTCAGCCATCTGCACAGCAGCAACTTGGAGCACTGTGCACACCTTCATCAGGCATTATAGCCTGGACGTCTCATCGAGGCAAAGAGCTGGTTTGGTCTAGCAGTCCTTCAGGGACTCCTGTCCTAGGCTTCAGTTCTACTAGTGATTTCTACCTTTCCTCCTCCCAATGGTGAGGGATTTCCAGTATTGCTTAGGAATCAGTCCTAATGGTGTAACCTGCTGCAAGAGCTGTATCTTGAAGTAAGATAGTACAGTTACGTAAGAACTTACCGTAACAGTAGATCTTCGAGAACAGCTCTTGCAGCAGGTACTCTTCTCCCCCCCATCCCTGCTGGAGGTAGACTTGTTCCAATATCCTTCTCCTAGGATCAGGTGTTCTTAATACCACTCTGATTACCATTTGATGGCGGATCCTCGGTCTCCTTTGCTGATGTCATCCAGCGGCCAGGAGTTTTCAGCAGGAGAACTGGGGATTCTGGGGGACCGCCCCCTTATGTACTATGTCTGACGTCAGGGATGGTCCCCGCTGAATACTGCTAGCTAGAAAATTTCCGTGAAGTCCTGGCGCCTGCCAGCTTCAGTCCTAATGGTGTAACCTGCTGCAAGAGCTGTTCTCGAAGATCTACTGTTACAGTAAGTTCTTGCATAACTGTACTTTTTGCTGAAGTGATAGTCCGAAACCTGAAAAGTGGATGGGAGAGCATAGGTTCCATAGCCACAGGAGTGGATGTAGGGTGGCCTGTAGGGAAGGAGGCAGAAAACGTGAAAGGTCTGAGAAATGACAGTTAAAAGAGTTGGCGATGGTCACTGGGTTGTTACAATGAATGCCGTTTAGTAACGCGTCATTTGAGGTTGCCAGTTTATCGGTACCAAGAAGAGTTTTAATGACTGACCAAAATTTAGTATCTCCTCCAGTTTTTATAAGCAAGTCTTTACAGAAGGAGCTTTTTGCTAGACGAGTATTCCTTTTACAGGAGTTTCACAAAGCCCTAGAGTGATCATAATCAGCCTGCACCCCTGAGGCCTTGAAATGCCTCCAACTTTTATCCCTGGTCCGGAGTTGGGTAAGAAGATCCTTAGTCAGCCACTTAGTTTGTGTGCCCCGTATGCGTCACGTGACATAGGGAGCATGAAGGGCTTGGATACACCAAAACTTTTCAAGGCAGTAGTCTAGAGCAGACTGCGCATCAGATGAGGCAAAGATGGGTGACTAGTCAATCAGTGAGAGATCCTGCAAAAACTGTGCCTGATTGAGATTGGCCAGATTACTGAAGGTGATGAATTTTGGAGGAGGGGATGATTGTCTAGCGGCACGCCAGATGCAGAAAATAGAGGAGTGGTCACTTACGGAGTCAGAAGGGTACCAACTGAGATGATTCGGTCAAGAGGGCCCAGTCAGAGTGCTAGTGCGGGAGAGGGGCCCCCCCCCCCCAAGACCCTAGAAGGGGTCAGTGATCAGTTGGTGTAGGTCATGGCCTTGCACTATGGTGTGGAGAGACTGACAGGATTTACCAGACCCGTTAAGATTAAAATCACCAATGATGAGGACCTAATTTCGTCCGATAGCTGAATCCTCCTGGCAGAGGAGTTCCACTAGACCAGGGACACCACCCCTAGGAGGGTTGTAGGCGCACACTAAGTGTAGTCTTTTGGAACCAAGTAGGAGAGTAGCATGAATAGATTCACAGTGTGAAGGAGGTGTGTGTTTTTTTTTTTTTTTTTTTTCCTCCATTCTTTCCGGAGCACCAGCTACAAGCCTGCTATCTGTCCTCCCAGCGTCATACCCCCTCTCTTAGGCACCCCACGACTTACCCTTCGCGGCAGGGTGGTGGGGAGTGACTCGACCCACCCCAATGGATCCATGCCAGGGAGGTGCCTTCTTGGGGATGGTGCTGCGGGGCACAACTTAATTCTGCCGTGGCTCTTTTTCCGCTTTTCTCCCTGCAGGCCAGAGCGTGCAATGACACCAGCGACTGGGTGCCTTGCGGCTCCGTGTGTGCTAATCAAGCATCTGCCACCTCCCGCCCCATGTCTTGTGGCTATATGCTACTGACCCCCAGCCTCTGCTAGGGGTCAGACAAGCACTGGCCGCCAGAACCCCCCCTCCCAGGAGATGGAGAGGAGTCCATTGGACACTCAATCCATCTCCTCCCTGCCAACCCACGGCAACCTGTTCCCGAACACGGGTTGCCGGCGTGGCACGAGGTGTGGCGTCCAGCGCCTTAACCCTCAGCATCACCGGGCCTTGAAGGAGGTGTTTTGGTGTAGGGGGAGGTGGGATTTATGGAGGATTGCAACTCCTCCAACGAGTTTAGATGAGGATCGATCTTGTCTTAATATTTTATAGTTAGGCAGGAGGCATAGGTGATCAGGGGTGGAGGGTTTTAACCAGGTCTGACAAGCATGGAATGTCAGGGTTGTATTAAATAACCCAGGCCTCAAGTTCCGTCACATTGTGGGGAAGGCTCCAGATGTTCATGTGAGCAATACGCAGACCCTTAGCATCAGACCAGTATGTGTCAGTGTGGGATATATTGCCTCCATGATCTGGATTAATTTCAATATCACCAGCTAGTGTTAGTGCCAGTAGGAGCAAGTACCACAGTTTACGATGGATAAAAGTGATAGGTAGGGAGGCGATGCAGAGAGGAAAATTGTGTAACGAGTAGGTGACATCGTAAACGATCCTGTTTGGGACAAAAAATAGTGAAGCAGCCAGTGACTTGTGAGACAGAATGAGCATGTTAGAGAAGGTGAAGTTATTAGGGTGAAAGTGGTGCCCACTTGGAGAGAGAGGGCTACTAACCACCGGGATCCACATAATGGGAACAAGAATTGAGACAGTAAGAAAAAAGCACAGTAGGGTAAGGTGCCCAGGGAATTGAAAGGGGGGGGGCATTTTAAAGGGGTAGACTAGCAGGGAGGAGGTGATTAGAAATTGAAAATGTTAAAGAAATTGGGTTTAGAACAGGAGAAAGCACGGAAAATGAGCTAGTAATTTTAGCTATGATCTAAAAGAAGCAAAATAGGATTGAAGATGCCCTCTAGTGGTGGAAGAATACAAGTTGCAAATGAGAAAGTAGGGAGATCGTTAAAACAGTCACTCCCACTGGGCGTGACAAAGAGTCACCAAGGACTACATAACTAATGCCAACCAAGTGTGGGAGTGGTGGGGGCGGGTGGTAAACTGAAAAGAGCCAAAGCATCCGTTTTCAGCCCTAAGAAGCTTCGCAGGGAGGAGAGTGCTGCACAGTAAATTATAAATTTAGAGCAACACTGCCAAACTTAAAATGACTACAGAAGTTTAGAGATGAACTGAGTGCAGCGAGGGATCCGTTTGAAACTGGCGCCAGGCTCTTCGCTCGTAGCCGCGCTCCCAAGTTCTCAAGAAATATTTTTAAATTCGGACAGTTTTAGCTCTCAGTACTACCCACGCTTTAGGGCAGAATACTGTAGTTAAGGCTCCGTAGCAAACTAATTTCACCGGAGGAGAGAAAAATTCAAACTCCGGTGGTTCTAGCTGAGCTATAGTGCAGTCCAGAAAAGGCGCCAAGATTTTCAAATGAGGACAGAGGCTTCGGTGAGCAGTCGATTGGCACCACGAGCAGGGAGGTTACAAATTACCTTGCGATCTGTGGGACAGACGGCTTCAGCTCCAGGGCAGGGTGCCCTCCTTAGGCAAAGGCTTGCGATCTGTGGGACAGACTGCTTCAGCTCCAGGGCAGGGTGCCCTCCTTAGGCAAAGGCTTGCGATCTGTGGGACAGACTGCTTCAGCTCCAGGGCAGGGTGCCCTCCTTAGGCAAGGGATTGTGATCTGTAGGACAGATGGCTTCAGCTCCAGGGCAGGGTGCCCTCCTTAGGCAATGGCTTCTGATCTGTGGGGCAGATGGCTTCGGCTCCAGGGCAGAGTGCCTTCCTTAGGCAAGGGCTTGCGATCTGTGGGACAGACGGCTTCAGCTCCAGGGCAGGATGCCCTCCTTAGGCAAGGGCTTGGAGTTTATGTAAGACTAGTTTAATCCTTAGTGACTTGGTGGGACAACCAGGAGACTTGATTTTATCAGAAATATTAACTGACATAAGTGATTACTTTAGGAAAATTGCAACCCCACCACCTTTTCATTTTTGTCTGTTATAATTATAGATTGTGTACCCAGAAAGAAAGGGGCCCCAGCTGATATCATCACCCCATGTTTCAGTGACCATGATCACATCAGTCTTTTCAATTGAAAGTAGAGCCTGCAGCTGCTCATCTAGTTTATTTAGGCTCCTAGCATTGAAGTAGATATAATTTAAACAATTTGAAAGTTTTGTAGCAGGTACCTTATTTGTGAGCCACTTTGGGGGGGGAGGAGAGGAGTTATTCTCGCCCCCAGATCAAGTAGTTTAAATGTTCATGGGTTATTTTACTCTAGTGCCCGAGGAAAGCTATACTAACTTCTCTTTGTGCTCTGACCGTAGGTGCGGAGGAGAAAATCTTGGCTGAGTGTCGTGAATCTTGTGGGCAACTCAGGCTGGATTTCCATCTGCAGGCCATGGTGCGCTCGTCTGGCAAGCTGGTGCTGATTGACAAGCTGCTGCCCAAGCTGAAGGCGGGAGGCCACAAGGTGCTAATCTTCTCCCAGATGGTTCGCTGCCTCGACATCCTTGAAGACTACCTCATTCAGAAAAGGTAAGGGACCATGGATTGTTTGGTGGGAGGAGTAAGGGCCTGCACCCCCAGAAAGTATAGAGAACTACTAGTGGGACCAGGTCAATTCACAATGTGGGCATTTCAGAGTCCATTGAAATTAGATGCCTAACAGAGCTTAACAAAATGTCTGTTCTGCTTCTTTGGGCACCCTTCCTGTCTGACTGGATGGCACTGCCAAGGATAGTGTGCTAGAAATATTCCTTTAAATACAGCTGAATAAAGTTTTAACAGTTCTCAACTTTTTCCTATACATAGAAACATAGAATTTGACGGCAGATAAGGACCGCTTGGTCCACCCAGTCTGCCCATTTCCCTGCCTACTGGATAAGCTGCAGATCCTAGTTGACCAGCAGCCTACTTCTTCCTACCCCATCCCCTAGAATTGCCTTATGACTGTCCCATGCATGCTTGAATTCCACCACTGTTTTTGACTCCACGACCACCTCTGGAAGGCCGTTCCATGCATCCACAACCCTCTGCTGAAAAAATAGTTCCTTAAATTACCTCTGAGCCGCTTCCATCTTCAAATTGTGCCCCCTGTCTTTACACCTCTTTTTTTTGAAAGATGCTACCCTCTTGGACTTTGTTGATTCCCTTGAGGTACTTGAAAGTTTCTATCATGTCCCCCCTCTCCCTCCTTTCCTCGAAGCTATACATATTAAGCTCCTTTAGTCTCTCTTCATATGTCTTCCAGTGCAGACCCTGCACCATTTTAGTTGCCCTCCTCTGGACAGCTTCCATCCTGTCTGTCTTTGTGAAGACTGGGTCTCCAGAACTGCACTCAGTACTCCAGATGGGGTCTGACCAGCTGTCTGTACAGAGGGATAATAACTTCCTGTTTTCTACTGGTGATGCCTCTCCCTATGCATCCCAATATCCCCCCAGCCTTCATTGCTGCCCTCTCACATTGCTTGTCCACCTTTAGGTCATCTGATACGACTACCCCAAGGTCCCTTTCCATTTTTGTTGTCGTTAGTATCTCACCCCATTGTGTACTCTTCCCTGGTTTTGTTTCCAGGTGCATTACCTTGCACTTCTTAGCATTGAATCTAAGCTGCCATACATTTGACCATTCCTCTAACCTTGCCAAGTTCCTTTTCATCCTTTCACCCCACCTTGTGCATCAACTCTGTTGCAGATCTTTGTGTCATCTGCAAAGAGACATACTTTTCTTCCAGTCCCTCTGCAATGTCGCTTATAAAGACATTGAAGAGGACTGGTCCTAATACTGAACCCTGCGGTACCCCACTAGTAACCCCCCTTTCATCAGAGTGGACTCCATTTACTATTACTCTGTGTCCTATTTTCCAGCCAATTTTTTACCCAGGCTGTCATCTTGGGACCCACTCCCAGGCTTGCTAACTTTAATATTAATCTTTTGTGTGGGACTGTGTCAAATGCCTTGCTAAAGTCTAGGTAGGCCATGTCCACAGCCCCTCCCTGATCTACTACTTTGGTCACCCAGTCAAAGAAATCTATCAGATCTGTCTGGCATGACCTTCCCGCTGTCAATCCATGCTGCCTTGGGTCCTGTGCCCCTCTGGCCTCTAGATACTTGACAGTTCTTTCCTTCAGAAGTGATTCCATCATTTTCCCTACCACTGAGGTTAAACTAACAGGTCTGTAGTTTCCTGCTTCTGCCTTGCTCCCAGTTTTGTGAAGGGGAATCTCATCTGCCCTCCTTC
Organism: Neoceratodus forsteri; assembly: GCA_016271365.2. Classification (NCBI taxonomy): domain Eukaryota; kingdom Metazoa; phylum Chordata; order Ceratodontiformes; family Ceratodontidae; genus Neoceratodus; species Neoceratodus forsteri. The sequence continues at coordinate 210,049,993 of JADMNL010000022.1, read as the reverse complement.
AGTCCTCTGGTACCACCCCATCCTCCCATGATTTGTTAAACAGGGTAGTCAGTGGTGCCACTAATTCTACCCTTAGTTTTTTTAGAATTCTGGGATGAATCCCATCAGGCCCCCATTGCTTTGTCCACCTTCAGTTTTAAAGAGTTCTTTCAGAACCCTTTCTTCTGTAAATGGGCTGGTATCAACTTCTGTATCAATGTGTTTCTACTGTTTGTTCTAGGTACCCCCTTTCTTTGTAAATACAGAGCAAAAATATTTGTTTAGTATCTCTGCCCTTTCACAATCTCCCTCTGCCCACCCCCTTATTAAGCCTCACTATCCTCCCTTGGTCTTCCTTCGCTCCTGATGTACCTATAAAAGGTTTTATCCCTTCTTAACTGAGTTGGCTATCTTTTCTCGGTTTGGGCCTTTGTTGTTCTGACTGCCTTCCCAGCTTCCTTTGCTTTAACTGATACAGTTCTCTGTCCTGCTCCTTCTGTGATTCCTTGTACTTCCTGAAAGCTTTCTTTTCTCTTGAACCTTCACTGCCACTTCCTTTGAGAACCATAGTGGTTTCTTACATCGTTAGTTTTATTTGCTTCACAAAGGCTTGTTGCCTCTGTGATGGCAGTTTTATTATTCCCATTGTTCTTCCACCCTCCTTCCTGCCCATTTGCTAGTGCATTCCTTAGGCATTTACCCATTTGGCAAAGTCAGCCCTCCAAAAGTCCAGTACTTTGCCTTTGTGACTGACTCTATTACTGTGTTTATTGTGAACCATACTGTTCGATGGTCGCTAGATCTTACTTCGAGACACAGCTCTTGCAGCAGGTTACACCATTGGGACCCGAAGCACGCCCAGGCGCCAGGACCCACGGAAAAATTCTAGCTAATAACTACAGCGAGGACCTGCCTACGTCGGTCCCGCCTCCGATGTCAGGCGTGGTACAAAGGAGCGGTCCGCCAGATTCCCCAGTTCTTTTCCCGCCGTCGACTTAGCTACCTGACCCCTTCGGTTACCAGTCTAGCGCGCGACGCGTGAATAGTTCTTTTTTCGATAAAATTTTCGAAAATCTTCAGAATCCTCTTCAAGCAAGATCTTGATGTCATCACCAACTTCGGGCCATCCTTCGAAGTGCGCTTGTGGAAAGCAGATCCCGTTCAAGGACCTCCACACGGCCTGCGTCCGGTGCCTAGGCCCAGACCACGATACCCGGGCCTGTCCTTCTTGCCAAGGGTTCAATAGCCGTACCCGGATCCGGCGTCAGAGGGCTTTCGAGGCGTTCTTCTGGAGGAACAACAGAGACCATGTCCTCCAGGGAGAAAGCTCCAGGGTCCACAAGCACTGGAGAAGAAGAGAAAGGCCCTTCCAGGTCCCTTCTAGGGGTTGAGTCCCGTAGCTCGGTTCAAATCTCCCCGGCTGCAATCAAGAAACCTTCATCTCCAGGAGAAATCCATGAGCCTTCCTCCTTCCAGGGCCTTGGCGAAGTCCGAGGAGCGACACCATCACCACCGCAAGTCGGGTTCCGCTCCTCGGTACCCGCGTCAGGTCTTCGTGGTGCCTCACGCAAGGCGTTGGAGCTCACGCCTTTAAGGCCTGTAGCCCAGGCGCGGCTAGACAGCTGTCGGCCGTGCGCCCTTCTTCCCTGGAGCCGCCGTCCGTGACGACCGACGCCGGCCGGCCCATCAGCGGCGCGGTGAGGGGACGGCGCCCGCCCCTCCTGAAAGAAGAGCCCTGTTGCCTCCGACCGACATCGGTCAGGAGCCTCTATCGGAGGAGGACCTAGAGCAGCCCGAGGACCAGGCAGGCGACCCGGTCCCGTAGGTACTCCCAGGGATCCTCGCCATTACCAGAGCCCCTGTGGAGCCGGCGCGGGACCCGGCGGCCGCCCCGGCACCGGGCGTCGTCGGGCCTCTCTCTGAGTGGAGGTGAAAGATCTGTTCACCTACTGGTGGGATACCATTAAAAAGACATGGTTCCCCCTCCTCCTCCTATTCCTCTCCTCCTCCTCCTCCTCCTCCTCCTACTCGGTTCCTGCCCCCCTCGCCATGTCGGGGTGGCAGGCCGTGTTCCTCCTCCCGGGGCCTAGAACCCCTCAGGGGAGACCTGATAACGGAGACCTCCGTGAAATCCTCTTCTGGATCACCCAGCCCAAAAGATCCAGGAGGCGCCCAGCGATCGCCTTCAATGGAGGACACGGGATCAGACTACTCCACCTCTAGATCCCCATCTCCACTCTCCATCCCTTCTCCGGACCCCGTGAGATGCCTAGATCTCCTCGGATGATCCTCGTTCCTTGATATTATGAGACATATAAAGAGAACATGGGATGGGATGCTGAAGACTTAGACCCCGAAAGAGTGCGACTGCAAATATCTTGACAAAAGGACCCAAGCCTGTGGTGGTACCACCCTTAGTTGACACTTTACGTGGGCGTCACCAAGGCTGCGTGGGCGTCCACACTCGCTCCGGCGAGACCGAAGAAAGCTGATCGCATGCAAGGCTCCTAAGGGCGACCAGTACCGAGCGCAGCATCCTCAGGCCGATTCTCTGGTCATCACAGCCTCACATGACCGGTCACAGAGGCCACAACATTTGAGCACCCTGCCACGGACCCAGAGTCCAAACAACTGGAGCGCATGGGTAGCGCACGTATGCTTCCGCTACCTGCGCCATCAGATCCTGAACTATTTAACCCACATGGTTCAGTTCCAGAACGCTTTGTGGGAACAAGGTCTAGGCGGCTGAAAAGATGCCGAAGGTGAGCAGAAGGAGGAGATGCTTCAGCTCCTCCGTGCAGGTTCAGGCGTGGGACCCAAGTGCTAAGAGCCGCGTGTGACTCAGCAGTTCTTACAGCCCGACAGCAGCTTCTGGCGTTTGCCTCCGGAGACACTCTTGGTTGCGCGTCTCGGTTTTACCCAGACGTCCAAAGAACATCTTGGGCGCCCCTTTTGAGGAGAAGTATTGTTTGGTAATCCTACAGAAAAGATCATACCAAACTCCAAGAGGCGGAAAGGCGGTAAGGTCAGTTCAGGCCATGTACCGACCTAAGCTTGGTTCCTTTCGTAGGAACCAAAGCCGTTTTCGTGCGCGGACGCAGAGGCAACAGACCCACTCCGCTGCACCTCAGAGGGCTCTGGTTTCGTAGAGCCCAGGGCAAACACCCGCCAGCGAGGCCAGCGTTCTCCTAGGCAGGCCCAGCCAGCGGGTCCATCTGCCGCCACAGCCTGACTCCTTGCGGCCCCGCCCCTCAGGATCAGCGGGAGTTTATAGTCGGGGTCGCATGCGAACTTCCTGCGGGATGGCAGCCATTACCACCGACAGGTGGGTTCTTCAGTTGGTCAGTCTAGGCCACTTTATAGAATTCGCAGGAAAGCCACCCTCGAGGCCTCCTTTGCTCTCCGGTATCAGGGTCAGCACAAAGCCTTGATCTGGCAAGAAGTACTCGCGCTACTACGAAGGAGGAAGCGTGGAAATGCGTCCCAGAAGAACCAGAGGACTAGGATGCTATTCCCACTTCTTCCTGGTTCCCAAGAAAACAGGGGACCTCCGTCCAATCTTGGACCTCAGCGACCTCAATGTGGCGGTCACTTACAAGAGATTCTGCATGGTGACCCTTCCAGGTCTTATCCCCATGCTCAAACAGGAGAGCCTTTTTAGCGTCTCTAGACATGCAGGATGCCTACCTGCACATCCCTATGGCTCAGGCGCACAGGAGGTTCCTGCGCCCGAGTTTCTCGACCACCACCTTCAGTTCCGGCCCTTCCTTTCAGACTGTCTTCCGCTTCGAGGTCTTTACCAAGTGCATGGCAGTCGTGGCAGCGTCTCTGAGGAGACAGGGCCACTCGTGTTCCCGATACCTGGGCGGCTGGCTTCTCATGGCGCCTCCAGAGGCGTTGCTTCTTGCAATCAAGAGCACCCAGGATCTGTTCCGATCCCTGGGCATCCTCATAAATTACGAGAAGTCTCTCCTGGTACCGTCGCAGAAACTGCAGTTCATAGGAGCAGTTCTGGACACTGTTCGGGGAAGAGCCTTTCTTCCGGCCGACAGAGCGGAGCGCATCAGATCCCTCATAAGGGACCTATCACTAAGCAAGGTTGTACCTGCCAGGTCGGTCCTTTGCTTGCTCGGACACATGGCTGTGGCCATTCCTACTGTCCCTTGCTAGGAGCTCACATGCATTACTCAGTGGATGCTCAAAGTGCAATGGGACCAAAGGCAAGACCACTTGCAGCATCCGGTCAGACTCACGAATTTAGTGATTCAAGACTGGCAGTGGTGGCTAGCCCAGTCGCTCTCATCAGGCGTCCCGTTCATTGCGCCGTCCCGGAGTCACCCTCACCACAGGCGCTTCCGGTCTTGGGTGGGGGCACACCTGGAGCGGGGTAAAGTCCCAAGTGCGTGGACCCAGATGGAGCTCACCTTCACATCAACGTGCTGGAAATGAGGCGGTCCTCTATGCCCTGCAGGCCTTTCAGTCAGTTATCCCACCGTGTACTCTTCTACTTCAGACAGACAACACGGCGGTGATGTATTACCTCAACAAACAGAGGCGCACTTTCGTACCCCTTTGCAGGAAGCCATGAAGTGTGGGATTGGGTAATCAGACACGGCGCGAATCTGATCACTGTGCACGTTCCGGAGTGGACAACACGGTTGCAGGCGGCCTGAGTCGTTCTCAGGCCAGAGTCCCTGAATGGGAACTCCTTCAAAGGTAGCAGAGGATCTGTTTCTTGATGGGGAACTCCAGATCTGGACTTGTTGCCTCCCCATCCAGCATAAAACTGCCCAATTTTGCTCGCTAGATCCAGGGCCTGGTGTTTTCTGGCGAGGCAGCTATCCCTCTCCTGGGCCAACAGATTCCTCTCGCTTTCCCTCCTTTCCGTTGATCCAGAGGTTCTTCTCAAACTGCGCGGGAGCATCAATAATGATCCTAGTGGCCCCATTTTGGCCCAGACAGATTTGGTTCCCTTTGTTGATTCAACTATCTCGGGAACCCCCGCTCCCGTTGCCGCTCAGCTCCCACTTACTGTCTCAGGAGAAGGGTTCACTTGTCCACCCGGACCTACGTTCCTTGAACCTGCATGCTTGGCTCCTAGAGACATAGCCATTTTGCGTCACGGGGTCTCGCAAGAGGTTGCAGAAGTCCTTTCTGCAGCCAGAAAGCCGGCAACGCATGCGACGTACGCCATGAAATGGCGCCGTTTTTGTGTATGGTCGCGAGCACGCGACCTTTCCCCTTTAGGTTGTCCTGTGGGAGTAATATTAGAATATTTGCTCTCCCTCTTTCATTCGGGTCTAGCCTACTCCTCTATTAAAGTGCACCTCTGTGCCATTTCGCCACCTCCCGGTGGGAAATCGTACAGTGGCTCAGGTGGACGCCTCTCGGGAATTTCTTGGGGTGTTGCACTTAGGCCTCCTATTAGAGACCCTGTGCCTCCATGGGATTTGCTTTTGTCCTTGAACAGCTCACGCTCCCCCTTTGAACCTGCAGCGGATTGCGAGCTCGTTTTCTGTTGTGGAAAGCGTTGTTTTTAGTGCTGTTACCTCGGCAAGAAGAATTTCTGAACTTCAGCTCTCATGTGCAAAGAGCCTTATTTAGTTTTCCACGGGACAGAGTATCCCTGAGGGCCAACCTAAATTCTTGCCTAAGGTGGTTTCTTCACTCACTCTGAACCAGGATATCGACCTTCGGTCTACTTCCGAACTACTCTAATAGAGGAGAGGCTCTGCTCCATACCCTGGATGTTCACCGCAGCCTGAGGTTTTACCTCAACAGAACTCAGTCCTTTCGTAGTTCTGAGCAGCTTTTCATTTCCTTCTCTGAGAGAATGATGGGCCAATCAATATCCAAACAGTCCCTTTCTCGCTGGCTTGTCCAGTGTATTTCTCACTGTTATGGTATCAAACAAAAGCCCCTCCCGGGTACAGTCCGGGGTCATTCCACTAGAGGGGTGGCTACTTCCTTTGCAGCGCTCAAAATGTTTCTACTTCTGCTATATGCGCTGCATACTTGGAGTTCTGTGCATACCTTTATCAGGCATTATAGCCTGGACGCCCTCTCGGCGAAGGGCTGAATTTTGGTTTGGCCGTTCTTCAGGGTCTCCTGTCCTAGGTTCAGGACCTGGTTTTTATTCTTTAATTTCCTCCTCCCGGATTTTCTGACAGCGTTACCAGCAGGAATCAGTCCTAATGGTGTAACCTGCTGCAAGAGCTGTGTCTCGAGTAGATAGTACAGTTAAGTAAGAACTTACCGTAACAGTAGATCTTCGAGAACAGCTCTTGCAGCAGGTACCTTCCCGCCCACCTTCCCCCTTGGAGGAAGCATGGCTCAGTCTTTCTGAGCAGGAATTGTTATCTTTCTGTCTTCTGACGGCGAATCCTAGGTCTCCCATTTTGATGTCAGCCTGCGGCAAGAAGTCTCCGGCGGGAGAACTGGGGAATCTGGCGGGACCGCCCCCTTTTGTACCACGCCTGACGTCGGAGGCGGGACCGACGTCGGGGGCAGTCCCCGCTGTAGTTAGCTAGCTAGAATTTTTCCGTGGGGTCCTGGCGCCTGGCGGCTTCGGTCCTAATGGTGTAACCTGCTGCAAGAGCTGTTCTCGAAGATCTACTGTTACGGTAAGTTCTTACGTAACTGTACTTTCCCAGATGGCTACCCACTTCTACATCTGTGATCCTCTCCGTCTCCATTTGAGAGAACCTGGTCTAAGATTGCTCCCTCTCGAGTGGGCTCCAATACTAGTTGTCTAAGGCATGCCCCCTGTAGGGCATCTAGAATAACCCCACTCTTCGAAGTGTCTGCGGCAACTGCACTCCAGTTAACATCTGGCATATTCAGATCACCCATCAGCAATATCTCCCCTTTTTTTGCCATACTAAGTATACTTTCTATCATTTCTTTGTCCATGTCACATTATATAGTGTGTAAGGTATGTTTCATTCCTCATCATGTGGCCATTGCTTCCCACTCAAATCCAGTTCTGTTCTGTAGTTTCTGCTTTATTATGTTCATGTTATGTGATGTCCTATGAATGCACAGTAACTGATATTGCATTGAAAAGTGCCAAAATGAGTCAGAAACATCACAGTAAAGTTCAGGATGTACAGTGTATGTCCAGGGGCACTTGGGTTAAGGAGAGAGTCATCCTGATGGCCCATGGGTTGAGACGTTTACCTTCAGTTTGGAGGAACATGGGTTCAGTTCCTGAACCTGTGGTCCCAGTCTGAGTGTGGTAGGAGTCGGAGGAGCAGCCTTGACAGGCACTCGCTTGGTTCTGGGAAGATGTCCTGCACTCCCTGCTGAATGGCTGCCACCTGTTTGCCCAGAGGGCCTTATGTAAAACAGAATCCAGAATTTCTGTTACACAAGTGTATCTGCCACCAGCATAAGTCAATACCTGCAAATTGCTTCTGTCTTCTGACTATCTCTAATTGATTTGCAGGTACCTGTACGAGCGGATTGATGGCCGTGTGCGTGGGAACCTGAGGCAGGCTGCCATCGACCGCTTCAGCAAGCCCGACTCGGACCGCTTTGTCTTTCTGCTCTGCACCCGGGCAGGGGGACTGGGTATCAACCTGACGGCAGCAGACACCTGCATCATCTTTGACTCTGACTGGAACCCCCAAAATGACCTGCAAGTAAGTACAGGCTGTGGGGAGGCTAAATGAACATACAGTATACATAGTCTTGTCTTTATATTACAGGACAACCTGCTGGTGTGTAAGAGCTGGGAGGGGGAGGGGACAAAGTGTCCTCCACCGCTTTGTCTTTACTGAGAATGACCTGCATGTGCATATGGGCTGCATGGGGGAGGGGACAAAGAATTGTACTTAGTCTTGTCTTTACTGTTCTACCTACCTAAAATTCTGGTCACCATCCATACTCGGGCAGGCTTCAACTGATCATGTGCAGTCTCTAGAAACTGTGTTAAAGCTTGGCTTCTCTTACCACCCAGTTAAGTGGTCCTCCGGCTCACCCAGAGTGCTCTCAGATTTTATTTCTTCCACTGGAAAGAACAGGTCTTCTTCACACAGCTTTTGAATTTGGATTCTGCAAGATGTTGGAGATTTTTTTTTGTTTTGAAAATTCAACCTTTTTGTTGTCGACTCATTGTGTGAACCTTGATTCTAGCTTGCAGCTGCATGGAATAGAGCCACGGAATAGAAGACGAAGTTAGGACTGAAAAGGCGAATGGTTTCTGGGTTTGTCATGTGTCACCGATGGCCATGATGCCTGCATTCCCATTTTGGGAATCTCCCACAAAGTGGATCACTGCGAGTGGTCTCAGGAAGTGCACTCACAGGTGACTGAGGATCGTCAGTTGCTGTTGCTTAAATGGAGGCCCGGGGAATGCTCCAGGGCCACCTACCATGGTGGGTTCAGATGTGCAGTTGGTGGCCCTAGAGTGCAACTGCAACCCCCGATCTTTGAAGATGCCTGGTTTTGGACCTGACTGTTGAGGAGGAGTAGGAGTAGGCATCATAGTGGATAATTCCACTCCTTGGGGCAGCAGAGGATTTGGGGAATTCCTTTTTCAGTCATACGAAGGTGAGCTGCCTCACAGGCACAAGAAAGAGAAAAGTCGATGGCAGTCTTGGGAGCACTGTTGGTTGGGGGAAATTTGGGGTTCTCTCATTCTAAGGAGTTTGAAATACACATGAAGCTATTGATTTGCATGTGGAGCTTCTGTTCTGGCAGCCAAAGGCCTCTACTCCGTTCTGTCCATCGACTGAGTCATCATGGCTGGGCTGCAATGACTGGCAAAGGACAAGAATCCTCTCTCATGGCAATGCAGTGGGAAAGACTGTTCTGCCCAAGATGAAAGACTGCTTTGTGCGAGTTCCAATTCGAACCTTTTCCTGTTAAGCTTCCGCCAGTTCTGACCTAGATGCTGCAGTTGATCTGCCCAGTGTTGGGTCCGCTCCCAATGGAGAAGTGGACACTGATGGAACCAGCACGTCACTGGCTGGCTCATTTGTGTTCTAGATTGAGGTTTCTGTCTCACTAGGAACATCACAATTGACATCATCAAAGGCAATCATTTTCCAGCACTTCACCTGCAATATTTAGGTGCTGTTACCAATGTCAAGCTCATTGAAGGCTGATCTTCAGGCTCTGGCCCCAGTCATGAACCCAGTGGTGCCTCAGTGGATGATTCCAGTCCTGTCCCCACCACTGCATCTCTGGATGAGGACTCTGACCAAGGAGTCCGGGGCTGTGACAGGGTTCTCCCATGCCTCATTGGTGGCGGTCACCCTGACTGAACAAGTGATCACATCCTCATCTGTGTCCAGCATTGCTGTATCTGGACTATGACAAACCATTTTGCTTGCCAACCCAGCAGCCTGTCAACTGCAAGGCCTGCCTCGGGGAACTTTCCTTGTTTGCCTCATTGATGGACAGAATACTTAGTGAATCATCCACTGAAGACAGTTTAGCAGAGGGAACCCTAATATATGATTGACATTCTGGAGGAGTGTGCCTTACCTGGGTGGCTTTCCCTGTTACTCCTGCTCTGCTGGGTCTCATACTTGGCATCTGGGAATGCCCAGTTTATCTCTTTTGTGGTTCTTTTCGTGGTGCTCAAGGCCAACAGCAGCAACAGAGGCAGCAGTATCAGCAGCAATGCTTGGTCAGGTTCTTCAGCCCAGGGGCTCAGGACAAGGTGAAGTAAGGGGTTGGGGCATGTGGTCGCAGATTCTCTTTACTGTCTATACTTTACCTTAAATTCTATATACTCAATAACCACACCCAATGGTTATTCCAATAAACTCAGTTTATTGTCTGTACACACATGTGTGGGAGCCTCGGCTAAAGGCAAGAGCTCCTCGATTATTGTTCACAGAGGCTTATATACCTTTTTAGTTTCACAGTCTAACAGTGATCTCATGCTTAACAACAGCTTTCCCTTATCTTTAGCAAAACCTTAGATTCAGCACTTTCCTGTATAAGGAGTTGTTTTTTTATACTTACTATGTGTCTCCCTTTATCTTAGTTACAACCAGCTGTATTTCACTTTATTTAATTTTTCAAGGTTTTCTTATCTTAGTCAAACAACCTCCTTTGTTTTAGTTAGCACAGAACTGCACATTCATTATGGCTGTTTTACAAAGCAGATAGTTTTAAAGCATATGAAAGGCAACATGGCTATATGGCTATAACAAAACAGATAGTTTTAGAGCATATGAGAAGCAACATATCTATATGGCTATAATCACATATAACAGTTATAAGCTCTGGTACAATAAGCTGTAGAACATAAAATATTATACTTTAGGATATATAAAATTCCCACACCCCTTTTGATACTCTGTATCAATTAACCACCCTTTTATTTATATGATTTAAAACTGGTTTTTAGTACAGATAGTTAAGGCATGGAGTTACAGATGGAACACAGTGGTGAGTTTATAAAACATAATACAGAATTGAAGGATGTCAACACCACAATTGAAATGTGTGAGAAAAAAATGCTAACACGTGACACCACATATAACATAACAATTTGTTGATGAAAAAGAGTTTATGGAATTCACTTTGAGAGTGAATAAGGTAGATGCTACCTTGTGTTGAGGTGTGGCACACCCTGGAGCTTGATTGAAGAATCTATTGATAATGTCTCTTGACAGATAAGTCCTTATAAAACATAACAGTCCATGAAATTAACAGTTCATAAGTTCATATAAGTATCCACAGGTTGATGTAGTTATAGTACAGATGAAATGTCATTTGCAGAATGGTGGTAACCCCACAAGGCATATGGGGCAATGCAGACAGTAATTTAAAAACAAAACACCAGCATAGTAGAAAAGTCAGTGTTCATTTTGTGGCTAGCTGCTGGATGGCTGAGTGGTAGACACACTGGCCAGGGGGTGCATTGAGTCCTTAATGGGATAGCCACACACACACACACTGGCATGGCATTTGTTTTGTCGTAGTTGATTACACCCCAGCATAAAGATTAACAGTCCATAAAAAGGTAACAATTGACAATAAACCATTAAGAACACAGTCCATATTAGAGCAATAGGGTTGTAGAAAGTACCAGCCATGTCTGGAACAAGCGGCAGTGAAGAAAATGGATGTATTGCTTGAAGGTCAATTGAAGCAGAATCTTCTCGCTGGCGTTAGGGGAGTGCCCCTTCCCCCCAGACTTAACTTCATAGTAAGCAGAAACAATAAGCTTGATTGCAGAGTCTGAACTGACTGGACCTTTTTCAGTTGATTTAAAGTTTTACAAATAGGTGTAATTTTGCTGAAAACATTACACTTGCAGAGGTAGTAATAACTGGATTCATGCAATAGTCCTTATAAGAAACTAGTCAGGCACAAAGATGGTGATAACATCAAAACTGTGGCAGTTGTTTTTCTTTTTTTATGGAAAAAGATGAAGGTCTTGGCAACTTAGATGAAAGTATTACTGCTGTTGAACGTGGAGATCTTATGTGTGCCACACCTTGGAAACCTGCAAACTTGCAAAGTGTGTTAGACACTGAGTTAAAAACACATAAATAACAATCTTTTAAACCATTTACTTTTTGTTTTGTAAAGAGTGGTGTGACAGAGCCTAAATTCTGGCAATTAGAAAGAGAAAAAATAAAAAATGGGACATTAGCCGCACACCTGGGGGTGCAGGCCAAGGTTCAGTTATACCATTTGACTATCTGTAAATTATGACAATGTTATGGTTACCTCCTGCTTTTAAATCACAGAAGCAGTTATGACAGTGATGAACATTATTTCCCTGTCTGTTGCAAGCAGGCCTGAGTTATAAAATCTTGTAATGTTACAATACATAGATACATAAACAGTGTCGGCAGATAAGGGCCTATAGGCCCACAGTCTACCATTTGAGCTTGTAAGTTTAGTTTGTTTTCTACAAGTCTGTTTTCCCTTACCCTGACCTCTAGAATTCCTTTATGTCTATTTCATGCATTCTTAAATCCCGTGATTGTTTTAACCCCACCACTTCCTCTGGCAGGGTGTTCCACTTGTCCACCACCGTTCTGTGAAGAAATTCTTCTCATGTTTTCTCTGAATCGCCTCCCTCCAACTTTATTTCATGCCCTCTAGTCCTGGAACATTTTTTCGCTTAAAATAGTGTTTTCTGCACTCTGTTTCTCCTGTAAGATACTTGTATGTCTCTTATGATATTTTCTCTCTCCCTCCTCTCCTCCAGGGAGTACATGTTTAGTTTCTTTAACTTGTCTTTATAGGACTTGTGATGCATTTCATTTCTGCACCATTTTCACCCCTTGTACTCCCTTTAGACCCATTACCCCCCTCTTTCTCAGTAAAGACTGAGCAGAAACACCTGTTCAACATGTCAGCTCCACTGTTGTCATCCTCCACGCGACTCCCATTCTCCCCCTTCAGTCTCACTGTCCCTTTTCTTTGTCTTTTTTTTTTTTTGCTACCTCTTTGGAAAACCATAATGGTCTCCTCTTTCTTTTTCTCTTGCTAACCTGCTTAATGCAGTTACCGCTTTAAACATATTGTTCATAACAATATGCCTTTTACCTAATGCAATCAGTGGGACAAATACATATGTGGTTGGTCTATGCCAATTTAATAACAGTGCCTATTGCACCTGTGACACGTGAAAAGTATACTTCTTTTTTTTTTTTTCCTGTATAGTGACATACTTTAAAGTACTGAGTGAGATAAGGCTTGAAGCATAGGTTTGGAGTACAATGTAAATTGTGCATATTATAATTGTTAAAATTTAAAATGACAAAACCTGCATAGAGTGCACTTATTTTTTTAGGGGTACCTGTGAGTAATAAGACAAACGGAGCATTAATTTTACTTTTGGTTTTGCTTTGGAACATATTGTAGGGGTGGGTCAGCAATGCTGGTCCCAGTATTTAGGTTTGGTTATGAGCATTAAAAACATTATACATGTGGAGCACTTTTTTGAACACACACATGATACAGTGTAGCAAGATGTATATCAAAACATTATAACATAAACATGAAACATAAGCATGTTTGTAATAGAACAATTTCAGTATTGAGCATAATGCATAATGCATAAAATACATTTTAAACAACACGTATAGACTGTAAACTTAGCTTAAAATCCAGAAATGTTAGAGTACTGTGAATTTACTGGTTGAAAAAAAAAATGCATTCATTGCTGTAAGGCAATGACAAAGTTGCTTTGCATTAGTTTTAACAGGATAAGAATGCTGAAAAGACAATCAAAAGAATGAATATGTGTGGACATACATACACAACTCTACTCTCAGCGTAACTGATTATTTGCTGAGGGCAGAAACCCTTGTACCAATAATAGGTGTGAGATTTAACTGTTTGCACTAGAAAAACAGAAGGGCTTGGGCTGGGTTATGCTGTTAAAATACCTTGGGTCTTTTTAAAAAACCTGTAAATAAGAAACAATTATTGGCAAATACATATTTTCCTTATTTACCCTCTAGGGAACAGTGATGTACCTTGCAACCTTTGTGGGTATTACACTGGAAGGGATAGAGGAAGGGTAGCTTACCCCCTCCCCCCAAGCTCCTACTGGTGGAAGAGACAGCTCGAATACTGTAGTAATAAAAAGGTTAGCTGTGGATGGTGACATGATTCCCACCTACTACACTTTAAATTATAACAAGATAATATTACAATTAGTTTAGTAGGTTTTATACCTTACTATAAAGATGGGGAACTTCTTTTTCTCTAGAAGAAAGAGAAGAGAAACAGACAAACAACAAAAACAAACACACACCAGTTTAAAAATAAAACAAGATTATTTTCATAGGATAAAAGAAGCCAAGCGTCCCTGGGTTCCCTTATCCTAAGCATGACAAAATGTCAGCTGAGTTTATAAAAAATCCAGATTGATGGTAATACCGTACGTACGTATCTTTTAGAATGCATTTCAAAAAGACAAAAAAAAAATGATTACACCATGGTCACACATAAAAACCAAAACCATTGTTTTTTAACTGTAGATGGTAGACTCTCAAAAACAGCTGTAATAGTCTTTTTTTTCAAAAGCGTACTATATATATATAATAAAAATATGGGGAGATGATGAATAATTCTCCCCTTCCAGCTGGAGTATTGCCTGTGTTGGCTGCAAGTCAGAAGCCATGAGAGGAGAAGAAAAGTTTGTTCCTCTTTACTTAGAATACTAGTTTTGCAATAAAAGTCAAATTACATGGTTCACTCTTGGTGTGCTTTCATGAAAACATACATTTGTGTGAAAAGTTGTGCTTTAGGCATGGAATACACATCAAGTTTGAACTGTAGTAACATAAAATGTTGAAACACAAGAAGGTCAAATAACATGCAAAAGGTCACAGTGTGCATGCAAGGGTCGTTCAAACCCAGTTATTTTTGTAGTGTCCTTGAACACTACTGATATTAAATATTTTACAATAAAACTGCTGGCCAAGACAGTACACACACATACACATACACAAAAGAAATACTTAACACAAAATAAGACTGACATTGTTTCACACAATTTGCTGAGGTAATGCCCATAGCTTTATTAGAAAACTGTACGTGTTTTAGATATATGTGCTACCTCCTGTCTTGTAACACTGACAATTTTAAACCAACACATTTATACATATCGCCATGCCAAATCTTTCCAGAACAAAACACTTTTAAACACATTTTAATAACTCCTTTCAACACCTTTAAAACACAGCACAACATACTATCTGTAAGTGAACACATCTAGCATAACATGGTTACACCTTCTCAGATAGCCAAAATATAGCACTCTGCCATTTTGCAAAAGTTTCTGGTTATAACTAGAAGTATGATAAAGCCATTTATAGCTGTTAACACATTACATTTTACCTAGCAGTGGCTTGGCACGCTGTTGCAAACTACAACTCTTTCTGCACATTGCAATTTATGACGTCATATCTCTTTACCTTCAACACCACCTGCTTTAACCAGCAACTACATACAAAAGTTCTTTAATGACCCTGTCTAGGCAGCACAAATGTTTCATTAAAAATAAATCCAATTAAAACAGTCAGCTATGAGGCAAGGAAGCTTTTCATTTTTTTTTTTTTTTACTGTAACATGTTTTGCACTGAAGGCAGTCAATCCTATCTACGAACCTTGACAACAGAACATAATTACAGAACACAGATATAAGCTACAAAATATGTACAAGAAAGACTGAGCATTACCTTGTTTAGTATACGTATTACAGAAATAAAACAGACAGACATAAAACAACTTTGAATAAAAATTCAGACTTACCCGATGCCAAGGTATTTTTTCTTCTTTTCAGATACACAAGTCTGAGTAAGAAAACTGACTGCAGGACCTTCATGATAATTTCCAAACACTGCAGCTATTAACTCTTTCAAATGTTTTCTTTTGGCCATTTAGTAACCTGCCAAACCAAGTCTTTTCCAGAGCTCTGGGTTGCAGTTTAAAAACAAAACAAAAAGAAATCTCTTAACAGTACTAGCTTGAGATCCATCTGGTAGGGTCCCCATATTTCCCATTTGGTCCCGTTTACTGGCGCCTATCTCTTATCTTGATGCCCACCTAACACTTCTCTTATTTGGGTCCCCTGGCGTCCAGAGTGCCAACCTAGCACTTCCGGTGCCACCCTAGCACCTAAGACAGTAAATGATGGCTGTCACACCAATCCCTAGGCGTCCACTGGTGATGGGACTAAAACACAGGGCACCCTTCCCTGTGCCGGGTTTAGGTAGTCGATGCAGTGTAACACGGTGACACATCCTGCCGACTACGCCAAAAACTGTGGTCGCAGATTCTCTTTACTGTCTATACTTTACCTTAAATTTATATACTCAATAACCACACCTAATGGTTATTCCAATAAACTCAGTTTATTGTCTGTACACACATGTGTGGGAGCCTCGGCTAAAGGCAAAACTCCTCGATTATTGTTCACAGAGGCTTATATACCTTTTTAGTTTCACAGTCTAACAGTGATCTCATGCTTAACAACAGCTTTCCCTTATCTTTAGCAAAACCTTAGATTCAGCACTTTCCATTATAAGGAGTTGTTTTTTATACTTACTATGTGTCTCCCTTTATCTTAGTTACAACCAGCTGTATTTCACTTTATTTAATTTTTCAAGGTTTTCTTATCTTAGTCAAACAACCTCCTTTGTTTTAGTTAGCACAGAACTGCACATTCATTATGGCTGTTTTACAAAGCAGATAGTTTTAAAGCATATGAAAGGCAACATGGCTATATGGCTATAACAAAACAGATAGTTTTAGAGCATATGAGAAGCAACATATCTATATGGCTATAATCACATATAACAGTTATAAGCTCTGGTACAATAAGCTTTAGAACATAAAGGTATTATACTTTAGGATATATAAAAATTCCACCACAGGCAGTACCTCCAGTGGCCAAGCCTCTGAGTCTGCCTGCAAAGCAGAAAATGATGGGATGAGGGCCCCATCTCCTCCCCACCACTGTTCTTGCTGCAGCTCCTTGTTGACGATCGACTCACATACTTTCTCCCGCAGTAGTTTGCTATTACCTTGGACAGATTGGTCCTGGAAGTGGTGGGTTTGGGGGTTGTCTGTGGAATTTGAAACTTCTTCCTGCTGGCGTCTCACTGCTGCAGAACAAGATGCAGCAGCTCTTAGTGTGATGTGAAATAGTCCGTCCCAGAAGGTCGGACTCCACAAAGATTAATTTCACTGTACTTTGTGGTACCCAAGTGCACAGAGGTATGGCACCCCTTATCCATCTGTGGGTCCTAAACAAGTTTATCCACATATGGAGGTTTTGCATGACATTCCTGCACCAGATCATTCTGTTAGTGGGTCCTGGGCTTGGTTCTGCTCTGTGAATCTGCAGGACATGAACTCCGACATTCCTCTGTGTCCTTTACACAAATGGTTCCTCTGGCTCAGAGTGGGTGGAACCCTGTATTCATTCTGAGCCATGCTGTTCGCTCTGTCTTTTTCTCCCTGGGTCTTTCTCAAGTGTTTGGTGGTAGTGGCAGCTTTCCTTAAACCCAGAATGTGAAGGCGTTCTACTGCCTCGATGACCGGCTTCACATGGGATGTACAGTGCAGGATGTGGAGTGGGGAACTGGCTGTCAAGACTTTCCAGCAGCAGGGCATTTTCATCAGCATGGCCAAATCCAAGTGGACGCCGAAGCAAGTAATTGTTTATCAGGGCATAACTCGATTTGCTGTAAGTATCAGTGCGCCTGCCTTCGGACAGGGCTGGGAATGTGTCGCACACTGCTTAATCATTTTGAGTTGGACAGTCGCACCTGGGCCAGGATTTCCTCATGCTTCTGGGCTTCATGGCATCTACCACATCTGTGGTCAATTCATCCTGTTGCATTTGAGGGCCATCTGTTGGGAACTAGGCCCATTTGTCCAGCCAGTGTCCGGAGTTTCTTTGATGACGGATCCCTCCCGGGTAGACTGGAGAGCACACCTGCAGGATTGCAGGGTGCACAGCATTTGGTTAGTACATGCAGCCAGAATGCACATCAACCTGCTGGAACTCTGAGGTGTGTACCTGGCACTGTTGGAATTCACTTTGCTGGTCAAGAGCCAGGTTGTCCAGGTCAAAATGGACAACAGGGCCATATGTTCTGCCTAAACAAGAATGATGGCTTCCACTCCTTCCCTTTGTGTCAGGAGTTGCAGACCAATTCTGTGGCTTCTCGCTGCAAGCGGACCTAGTGGTGGTCCATATGGCAAAGGGGAAACAATCAGCAATCTTGTTGCCCTCAGCCCATAATATGGGGGAGACATCCTATGAATGGTCGCTGCACCTGCAAGTTGCGTTCCTAGCATGGGGAGCACCATCACTGAATGTGTTCACTTTGCAGGGTAACAAGAAGATAGGTTGATGTTCCCAGTGTCAGTCTTCACCATTCATCACTGGTGGGTAAGCTGTTAGCACAGCACCCCGTGATAGTCACCTCTTCAGAGGAGCAGGCTCCCCTGTTGTCGGTGCCCATGGTCTCTGGGTCCAACGTGGGGTGTTCCTCTGCGCCATTGGCTGGCACTGCCCCGGATCCCAGAGCCGTTCATGGCTCCAGTGATTGGGGCTATGCAGCAAGGGGTGCTGGGCCTACCAGTGGCACTATAGGCGGGAGAGTTCCAGGGGTCACCAGTCAGGAGGTCTTCTGGATCTCCTTCCCAGAGCCGGATGATCTGGAGGCCGATCCAGACTGGCGACCTGACTCCTCGGAGTCCCGGGGCCCAGGACCTTTGTGACCTCAAAGTTGCCCCTTCCCGCGGCTCCTGTGACTATGGCTAGTGGCAACTCCCATGCCAATGGGGGTGTGGTGCAGGTCAGCTGCCCCGGTGCTGGGGTGGGATGGTCCAGGTGTTGGGGGAGGGGGTCGTCTGCAGTCCCTGGTGCCATCCCTTTTCCAGATGCTAGGGCTTGGGGAACCTGCAGAATTGAGGTCCTGTGGCACAGGGTGCAAGAGAAGTCTTCCTAGGGTAGAGCGAGG
Organism: Neoceratodus forsteri; assembly: GCA_016271365.2. Lineage (NCBI taxonomy): Eukaryota > Metazoa > Chordata > Ceratodontiformes > Ceratodontidae > Neoceratodus > Neoceratodus forsteri. The sequence goes on along the minus strand of JADMNL010000022.1, from coordinate 210,031,547 downwards.
ATTGAGAGACAGGCGAGACCTGCGGCGCTCCCTTGTAGTCCTTTGGTGCTTGGGGAGGAGCTGCAGTGCTGAGCCTAAGTTCTGTCCCTCTTCCCCTTCGAGGTAGTCCTTGTCGGGTGGGGTCAGGGTCCGCCCTTCTGGATTCATGTGGCCCCCCGGTCCCCTCATAGGGATGCTTCCCCTATGGTGCTCAGTCTGGACCATTTCAAGTTTCTTCAAAGGCCACTGACAGAGCAGACCTGCAGATCCTCTGGTCATCCAGGATTGCTTGTTAGGTTTCCTAGCCCTGGCAGAGACGCTCCACTTGCTGAGGTGCGTTCTTCTCCCTTGCCTCTGCATCCAGCCCTTCTTCTCCCAGGCCATGTGGGTCTTTTGGGTCCTTTGACCTGGGAACACTTCAGATCACAGGCTGTGGATTTCCCCCACTGTTAGGGCCATGGATGAACAGGTCTTTTGCCTGTCTCCCCCTCCGCAGCCGAAGTCTGAATCATCAGGTTCTTCGGCCTCCTCGTCTTCCTCCATCGAGGAAAAGGAGACCTCCGTCCATCTGTCCTCCGACGCTGATCAGACACAGCATCAGAGCTTCCTGGCAAGGCTGGTCAAGGACCTGCACATTTCTTATGTTGCTTGCCGCAATACCAAGTCTACGATGCTAGCCTTCTTGGGCGAATACAGTGCGGATCACTTGATGGTCCTGTCTTGACCTATCCCTTTCCAGGAGGGTTCGTTCAGCACCTGGCAGCTTCTATCTGCCCCAGCTCCAGCTCCTTTAGACTGCCAGTGTCGGTACTGCGTTTCCCAGAGGTCTCAAGGTGCACTGCCACGTCCCCCTGTGGGATTGACACCGCTGGACCTCTCTTCCGGTCATAGATGTCCTGTCCGCGACTGGCCCCTGAATCCAGAGTCTGCAGAGTTTGCCCTCCTAGGGCGGAGAATCTTCTCCTCGGCGTGGATGCTTATGTGCATTGCTTCACATCAGGGGCACCACGCTGCCTATAACAGGCACTTGTGGGCAATGCTGGGCTAGGCACTGGCATCACTGCCTGATTTGGAGGCAGCCAGGCAGGCCACAGCCCTCTCCATGATAAACCTGGAGTTAGCAAGGCAACAGACAAGGGCATCTTATACCAGTGAGGTCGCTTCATGACTCATGGGGACAGCGATCTGCATTAGGCAGACGACATGACTTTGTCTTTCCTGGTTATCACCGCTGGCCTGGCATAGGGTGATTGCCCCACTTTCCGGGGGACCCGCCTTTTCATCCACAGGGCGAGACTGGAACTGCAAGGGTGCCTTCCTTCCTCCAGGGGATGGGGACCTCGCCTCGCCCTGACCAGTCTCCAGTCTAGCTGGTCTATCGAGGGTCTCCTCCTCCTCCTCCCTTGTTTCCCCCATGGGAGGCTGAGGGACATCACTTCCTCAGGGAAGTGCTGAACTCCCTTTGGGGGGCACGGTACTCGCCCACCAGTGATGAATGGTGAAGATTGACACTGGGAAGATATGAAAATGACGTACCTGCCGTAATTCTTGATCTTCCAGTGTATCGTCACCATTCATCACTGAATCCGGCCCACCTTTCCTTCAGAAGGCTGCAGTCCCTGGGCAGTCCTCCACCCTGTTGGCTCTCCTCCCTAGCTCCTTGGGGGGACACCCTTACTCCTACAGCAGTGGAACCTTATTCTCCCAAAATTAAGGGAGGTGTCTCTTTGGGAGAAGAGCCAGTAGGTAGACCGGTCCTCCTCCCTTTGAAGTGCCAGTCCTTCTGGAGGTCCCTGGATTTGGAGTTGGTGGGACAGACAAGACTTCCCCCTTCTTGTACTTCCTCTATCTTCTTCTACCTTTTCTCTCCCTCCTCCTTGGGAGGAGGTGTTGATAGGTGGGACCACTCCCCAGAACCCTGTGGGTTTGCCTCTGCAAGCTTGGGTGGGGGGAGAGGAGATGTGGTCTTCTGTCAAGGGGGATTCCTCCCTGATTAACGGGGTGGGGTGGGACCTTCCCGAGCACTCTTTAGCAGGGAGGATTAATGCTGCTGTATGCACTCAAGCTCTATTTTAAAACTGCTGCTTCCTCTGGGCTTTGGTTTGGTTTCAGGTCCTCGACTTCTCACATTTTTCCCTTTTCACTTTCTTCTCTTCTTTCCTATTTTCTCTGGCCATCCAAGGACTGGAGCCTTATGACCCAAATCCTCAGAGCAGCCGCCTCCTGTATCCTCCGACCGGCCTATTTCTTTTTCAGTTTATATCTTTTCCTTTTGCTGTTACTTGGGCTCCCTTGCCCCTCCCTCATTTTTTCTCTGGTCTCTTTCCTTCTGTCTCTCCAGCATGCAGAACTAAGGTGAAGGGGGAGCCAACGGCCATTACTGGCCAGCCCTCGAACGTCACAATGTACGTCAGCTTCTTGGCCGGCACTGGCTCCTCCCCCTTGGGAAAAAAAAATCTCCCGTGGGGTGCTGCCCTCACAGCTACCACCCACCAGTGATGAATGGTGAAGATACACTGGAAGATCAAGATTTACGGTAGGTATGTAATTTTCATTTTTGTACCTATCCCCCTCAGAAGGGCACTCTGCATAGGGATGTGTTTGGCACTGCTATGGACAGTCTCTTTTGTGCCCTCCCTCCATTTCCTCAGGTCCACAAGATGGTCCTTAGGGTCTGGAGGGATCAAGCATCCTTGATTCTGATAGCTCTGGACTGGGATTGCCAGTTTTGGCACCAGGATCGCCTCAACCGCAGGCCAGTCTGTTACTCCCAGTCCAACTGGACCTGCTTCTGATGTCCAAGTGGACTGTGAGGCACATGGACCTGCAGTCCCTAAATATGACTGTCTGGCTCCTTTGTGGCTAGATTTCCAGGCCCTTGGGCATTCTGAGGATGTTCTTAAAGATCTTCCAGGAATAGGTCACTATTCAGTCACACTGATGGGTCTAAGCCAGAATCTTTCCCAGCCTAGAAGGAACTGATGTCTGTGCCGGCGCTGCCCACAAGGCAGACATAGTGACGTCGTGCACATGAGTTTGCCAGTAACAGATGCTGGTCCCCTCCCTTCTTCAGTTCTTTTTTTTTTTTTCCCCACCACCAAGTGTGCACTGTGGGAGCTCTCCAGTTGCCATAACTGCATCACAACTTCCTAGTTTCGCCACTGTCTCTGTGCGATGCAGAATTTTCTTGGCAGCGTTTGTTACTGGTCCTGTTCTCCCCGGTCATTCTGGTTTGGCACCAAACCGCAGACAGACACTATGTCAAACACGCTGCTGGGCATGGCCTAGACACTGTGTCAGGCACTAGACACACGGTGCTGGGAATACTGTGTCAACAGAATAAGAGACACTGCATCGGGGCCAACATTGTAAGAGGTGGCACCAGGAGGACTAGGTGCGGTGCCAGGAGATCTCCGGCACTGACCTGGAATCGAATGACACCGTGACCAGTAGAGTTGGGGGGGTGCTGGGAGTAACCAAGCCGGTGCCTGGAGGTCCCTGGCTCCAGGAGCCCCTGGAGTCGACAAACTATCCCACACTTGGAGCACTGGAACCAGCACCCAACCAGGCCAGGGAGGGCAGACAATGACATCAGGAAATCCTGACGCTGGCATGAGCCCACATGATGCCAAAGAGGGTTCGACCTGGCACCAGGACCAGCACTAAAAGCGGCACCAGGTCAGGCCTCGAAAGTTCCATTTTGGCACTGACGCCGGAACCAGAGCCATCACTGGTGACCCGGCCAGAAAAGAAGTGATTGGCAGTGGTACCCTTCCGGTCCCACCAGGTGACACAAGACGGGGATGTGACCAGTGGGTCAGGAGTCAACAGTGGTCACTGGAGTGCGCATAAAGTAGAGTGTAAACCCTCCACCTTAAAACAGACATCGCACCAGGGACTCCCATGGTAAAGTCCCAGCGCCCCAGAGTCCTTTCCATTACCTCTGGTACTGAGGAAGCCAGGGCACTCCCTGTGCTCGCCTCGCTGAGATGTCGGAGGCCTGGGTGGGAGGTGTCTGGTGGACAGCCACTGTGCTCTGGGTGGGCCAGCTCAGTACCCACCTCCTGCAGTTTATTGGCTCCTTGGGGCAGGTGATGCGCCCAGTGGTGAAACTGAAGCTGTGCACTCTGTCTGCATTGGTGGGCACACAGGTATTACAGCTTGGTGCTGCCCCGGCTTCTGGTACTAACACAGGTACCGTTGAGTGGGGTGGCAACCGGCCACAAGACCAGGCCTCTTTCTGGCGCTTCTCGTGGTGTCAGAAGCAGGGTGGGTTTCAGAGCTGATCCTGGTGATGATTCCGAGGTCATTGTTCTCTCCTTGACATTGACCATGGTCCTGGGGATGGAGTCAGTGAGGATGGGAGCCATCCTGGGCCTGGTTCCGAGTCAGACTCCGGGCCTGGAGTCTCTACTGAGGTTCCCCCTTGGACTGGTACTGGAGATGGTGCAGGGACCCTTTCTGGCACAGTTCACAGAGCTGGTTCGGGTTCCTTTGCTGTTCCTAGTGCCGGGTCTGGTCCCAATGCCATTCGTGTTCCTGGGTCTGGTTCCAGTGCTGCTTGCGGTGCCGGGTCCAGGGTAGACTCTGGAGGTGGCTCTGGCCTGGAGACTGGGCTTGGCCCTATTGGGCAGTGTCAGCCCTGGTTAGGGGTCGGGGCGGGGTGCTGGCCCTGAAGCTCTCTTCTTGTCCTGAGATGGTGGTAACTCTGGGGGGATGTGCTCTCCACCCAGTTTCTTATGTCTTCTCAGAACTGGCTGACCTTGTCACTGGTGGGGGCCGGAACCGCACTGTGGGCCTTGTACAGCTCCTCTCTCCCCACCTGAGGTTCTCCCAAGGGCACTGTCTGGACCGGTCCTCTGTGATTGGTCAGCTCCACATGAGCAAGTTTGCAATTCTTTCCCTCTGAATGATGTCCCCTGAGTACTCTCACAGCCCTGGCAGAGGACCTGGCTTGATCGTCTATGACCCTTCTCCAGCTTCCTCCACCCTCTCCCCTGCCTTGCCATGTATTTCGGGTCCCCTAGGGCCCATGACCTGGCAACTGTTTGGGTCTACAGCTGGTGTGGTTTGCCAATATCACCTTAAGGCAGACCGGGCCCAGTTCAGGCCTGAGGTCCCTGCACCACTGTTGTCTGAATCCAGCTCCTCCTGTCATACTACTTCCTCCCAGGAAGAGGATTTTTTTGTCCACCTCTCCTCCGATGCTCAATTTTTCCTGTACCAGCGATTCTTGACTGAGGTGTTGTAGAAATTGAATGTTGGGCTATTTGTAGGTCGCAGTACTGCTACCATAGTGCTGAGATTTTTGGGGGATTTCAGTGATGACTCCTTTGTCATCCCTCTTTGGCCTCATCCTTTTTTCAGAGGCATCCAGGAGTGTCTGGTCCGACAGATATTGTACTCCCGCTGGGGTCTCCAAGTACTGTGCCCCCCCCCCCACCTCAGGATCTCTGGTGCCTCTGTGGGCCTAAGCTCCCGATTCAAGGCCACCAACCCTGACACTAACTTAGCGGATATCGGTGTTTGGAGTAGGAAGGGTTTTGTGGCAGCATGCACTATGATGTGCATTTCTGCATGTCAGGTGTACCAGACAGCTTACAGGTGCCTGTAGGTGAAGCTAAGTCAGCCCTTAGCTTCGATACCAGATTGTGAGTCAACCAGGTGGTGCATTTCGCCGTTCTGTACATGGCCTAAAAATGGTAAGGCACCAGGCAAGGGCATCATATGACACCAGCGAGGTAGCTTTTGTGTTGATGGGAACAGCAGTCTGCATTTGCCAGATGGCATGGTTTTATCTCTCCCAGTTAGCACCCCTGACTTGTTGTTAACTGGCATTACCAAGGGAGTCACTTTTTCTTCTGTAGAGTCAGGCATTAGTTGTCGGGACACCCTCCTGCTCCCAGGCCACAGGAGCCTCTGTTTACTCCTGTCCAGTCTGTGGTCATGCCGGATCTTTTAAGAGGTCATGCCCCACCAGAGGGCTGAGGGATACATTTTCCTGCAGGGTGTGCAAACTACTCCCCTTTTTCTTGGGGACAGGCCGGTGCTCTGACCCATAGATATGACTGAATGGTGAAAATTGATTCTTGGAAGATACGAAAATTATGTATTTACTGTAATTCTTGATCTTCCAGAATATCTTCAGCATTCAGTCACACTCTCACCCACCATCCCCCGCTCGGGTAAGAACCAGGACTGCAGAGCTCACCCTGTTGTGCATTATGCGCACTGGCATATTCTTGCCACTCTCTCAGAGCTCTCATTCCTCCGCAGTGTCTGCTCATCTTCCTTTTTCCCTCCATTGGTAAAAACCCGATTTAAAAGAAAATGGGATGAGGGCCCCATAACCACTTTCCAAAAAAATATATATATATATATTTTTTTCCTGGTTGTATTCCCCTCTTTTCTCTGAAATGCTCCTTCCTCTTGTTGTTGAGAGGTCTCTGGACATGTCCTAATGGCTACTTGACGTCTGGTCTCCACCTCCTCTGCCTCTGCCCAGTCGCATCTGACAGTTTAGCCTTGCAACAAGGTGCAGCCTCAGCCTTCCTGTATCACATGATGAGGCAGGTGCAGTGTTTTTTTTTTTTTTTGTGCTGTGCTTCTCAGCCTGTTGAGATGGGTGCTATTCCCACACGTGGGTGCTGGGACTCACGGCACGTTTTTCATTTCTCCTCTTGTGTCCTTTCTCACTGCTTGGAGTGGCAAGAAGATGATAGTTGTGCTGCTGGACTCTGTCCAGTCACACCTGCCATCTGCTGCAGTTGTGGAGCTTGGATTTTCTTCCAGTAATTCTTGTCCTTTGGAGAACAAGACTTCTGTTAAGTGGCATCCATCATCTTAACCACACAGAGGGCCCCCCCCCGGCGCCTCTCACACCAGCCAGAGCTATATGCCAGGGCTACAGCCTTTCTCTCTCTCTCCACCTTCCTGCCCAGGTGGCTGAGATGGGCTCTGGCTCCTACACCTGCTACCTTTGTGCCATTTAGGCCTGTCCCTTGGTTCTACTCAGTTAGTTGACAGGTTTTATTATGTTTGCTATTTTATGTCCTGTATCCTTTTTTCTGTCCCTTTGGGCTACGAGATGATAGCTCATTTTCTCCATAATTTCTCCCACTTGTTTCTCTCCTGGCAAACAGAACTAAGGAAGGGAGGGGGCTGACGTTGCTTACTGGTCAACCCATGTGTGTGATATCTCTGGCTCCTACATCTGCCTTGTGGGTGGCCCTGGCACCGACATCAGTCCCCCCGCTCCCGACTGCAAAAGACTTTGCTTCCACAGGGTCCTAGTGCCTCCGGCTTAGACCCATCGGTGTGAGTGAATGGAGAAGATATTAATTATGGTGACTGTTATTTTCCTTCTAGGAGCATGGATATGTTGTTCATCCGCACACTCTGGCATGTCCCTTTGCCCTTTAAATCTGGCCGGAAGTCTTCAAGCTAGTTCCTCCCACCCACCCGGGTGGTAAATACCTCGGCTCCACCCCATGACACCAGATCTTCCTTTCCACTGGAAGATTCAGGTTCCCTCGTGCTACTTTAGCAACTCGCAAGCCCTGGATTCTCAACGTCGGTTTTCACCACAAATTACCTTAAAACTCATCAGAGTTTGACTCCCGATTACAGCGCATTGGACATGGAGGACAAATCATCCCCCAGATTTCACTGGTGTCCCTGCGGTCAGAAAATGTCGCGCACCGATCTCCACCACTCATGTGTCTATTGCCTAGGTGTCGGACGTGACACCACGTCTTGTACCTTCTGTTTGGCCTTCCATTCCAGTGTTCTGGATGACTGCAAGGCACGCCTAAAATTGGGGAGACCGGAGCTTAGAAACCCAAGGAGACAAGGTGGGCGGTTTCCGCGGCCGTGGGATCTGCGGAGCAGCTAGAGCAGACGGCTGCTTTCAAGGAGGAAGCAGCTCAGGCTTCGGCCAGTCGCAGTTTTTTTGTTCCTCTCAACCTTGGCTCTACCTTTTTGGGCTCCTTTAGGGAGTTGTACCAGTCTCTCCCCACCAGGGGTGAGGCGCCCTCGGGCTCGTACTCCTCCCACCCTCGAAAGAGGGACAAGGAGCCCCAAGTCGTCTTCTAGAAGGAGACACTCCTGGGACTGAGAGAGGTCCAAGTCCCAGGAACATGTGGTCTCTACTTCGGTCGAGATTGCTTCCTCAGCCGCCAGCTTTACAGACCTTCCGTCTGGTCAGGGCACCGAGACTAAGGAAACGGCGGAACTGGCCTAGATTACTCTCGATCCAATCAAGCCTTTGTTGCAGACTCCAGTAGACAATTCCTTGGAAAGGATGCATGTCCTTTCATTTCTCGACGAGGAGACACTGCCTTTGGGTGTCCCGATTGAGGAAAAGCTGCCGGAACCTCGGTTCTCACTGACTCCGGTGTCCCCCGATCGAACAAACTGACCCAGTCGGTCTTGATCGAGGACCAGGACCCCTTCAGTCGAACGGCCAAAAAAGAGCCACAAACATTCAAAAAAGAGGCGGTGCCACCAGTCCTCATCCTCCTCGGACGAGGAGAGGCTTCGATGGAAACTGTTGACGCTATGATGATTTGATGTGGGAACAGCCGATTCTGACCGGGCAGAAGCCGAAGGCCTCGGATCCACCTCCCGTGGGGCTGGCGCATGTACCGACTCTGCCTATTCCGGTTTCTCCACCGATTTTGGTGGAGCCACCCTCTAAACAGCCTCGAGGAGGGGCTCCCTTGAAAGAGGACCATACAGACACCGGGCTTCCCCGATGTCTGTCCATTACGGTTATCCCCGACTGCCCCCGGCAGATCGAAGGGGATGTAGGCGGTAGGCCATTGTACCCCGACTCTTCGGATGCCAATGACACGGGGTTGCACTCTCATCCAGGGGATGAGTTTTCCATGGCTGGACTGGAGGAAGGCCCTTCCTTCTTTCAGGGCATTCTCCGCCTGATCTCAGAGTCCACCGGAATGTCCCTGGAGCCCATCCAGAAAAAGGCAGAGTACCCCCTTATGGATATCCTCAAAAGAAGGGATACCTTTCCAGTGGCCAAAGCTATCGTTGGCCCGGCCCTTGAGCTTTGGCAGCATCCTGCTTCCTGCCCAGCCCTGTCTGCCCGCATGACCCGCAAGTATACGGTGCCCATGGGGTCCCTGGCGGGGTTCACAGAGCATGCTTCGGCCGAAAGCCTAGTGACTGCTTCAGTGTTCAGACATACTGGTACCTCAGCCAACAGTGACCGACCTCTGGACAAGGAGTCCAAGAATATGGACCATGTGGCCCGTAAGGTCTATGCGGCCTCCTCCTTAGGCCTTCGTCAGGCCAGCTTGGCTGTCATCATGGCACACTTCTCTCATGCCCTCCTTGGGTCATTGGATGAAGTCCTCCCTCATCTCCCGGCGGACATGCAGACCACAGTGAAGCAGGTCCATGATCAGGGCCGTACTGTTGCAAAACAGCAGCTCCAGACGGCCCTGGACATTGGAGATTCCTGTGCCCGCTCTTTGGCAGCCGCAGTGGCCACTTGCCGCAGGCCTTGGCTGAGGCTGTCTTCCTTCCCGGCAGATACCCAGCACAACTTAGCTGACGTGCCCTTCCTAGGCGCCGACCTCTTGGGTCCAGGAGTGACTGGTCGCGTCCCACGCATAGAGCAGTCCAGTGCCACCTTGGATGCTACCTCTGCGAAGGGTTCTTCGGGCAAGAACCAGCAGAAGCGCAAGAAGAAGCCTTTTCGGCACTCTTCCCCTGTGGTTAGGCAGCCCTCCTATCAACGATGCCAGCAACAACAGCAGGCTCAAGCTTGGTGCCCCAGGCCCAAGCAGGGTCCTCAACAGCCCCGTAAAGGAGGCCGAGGTGCCGGTCCAGGAGCCGCCTCCTCCTCTAAGCCTGCCCAATGACGGTTTGGAGGTTGCCACCCCTACACCTGTCACACCAGCTCTGGGTCCTCCCGTGGGGATCCGGCTCTGCCACTTTCTTTCTGCCTGGTCCGATATCACCTCAGACAGGTGGGTCCTGGAAGTGGTTGGCTAGGGACTGCCTCTGGAATTCGAGCAGTACCCTCCCAGCAGAGTCCTCGCCCTTCGGGAGGAAAGGATCTCAGCTTGCACTCATTTGGCTCTTCAAGACGACATTGCTCAGCTGCTCCGCAAAGAGGCGGTAGCTCCAGTGTCTGATCCTCCTATAGACCCAGGCTTCGTGTCCAGGTACTTCCTGGTTCCCAAGCGGACGGGGGGTTGGCGCCCCATCCTAGATCTCCACGACCTCAATCTATCTCACGTCTTGCACCTTCCATATGGTAACTCTGAACCACATCATACCATCCCTGGAACGAAACATGTGGTTCTGTTCACTGGATCTGCAGGATGCGTTCTTCCACATCCCTATCCATCCGTCGCATCAGCGGTTCCTCCGCTTCAGGGTCGAATGGACCCTGTTCGAGTTCTGAGCTATGCCATTCGGTCTGTCATCGGCCCCGAGGGTCTTCACCAAGTGCTTTGCAGTGGTGGCAGCCCATCTCCGGCGTCGGAGTTCGAATTTACCCTTATCTCGACGACTGGCTCTTGGCAGGTTCCTCCCTCCAGGAGGTAGAGAGATCCAGGGATCTGGCTCTTCGAACCTGCTCCCAACTAGGCCTCCTGATCAACGAGACCAAGCCAGAACTCGTACTCTCTCAGGTAATGGGCTTCATTGGGGCAGAGCTCGACTCTCGTCAAGCCAGAGCTTGGCTCCTAGCAGACAGGGCGGAGGTTCTTAACTCCTTTGCCCAATAATTTCTGGTTGGGCACTTGTGCCCTGCCCGGGACTTCCTGCGCCTTCTGGGTTACATGGCGGTGTGCACCTCAGTGGTCCATTGGGCCAGATGGCACATGCGCCCCCTCCAGTGGGAGCTGGCCGCTAAGTGGACTCAGCACCACGGTCACTTCAACCAGCTGATCACTGTGACCCAGAAGATGTGGGACGCTCTCCAATGGTGGACCGCCCCAGTCCGGTTGCATGAAGGGATCCCGTTTGTCTGCCCCGAGCCAACGGTCCTCCTTACAACTGATGCCTCTCTCATGGGCTGGGGAGCCCACATGGGGGACAGCAGAGCCCACGGGTTCTGGACCCCTGAGGAGTCCCAGTGCCACATCAACCTGTTGAAGCTCGGAGCAGTCAGACTGGCATTGTCAGCTTTCGCTCCTCTGCTCCGGGGTCAAGTGGTTCAAGTCCAGGTGGACAATACCACGACCATGTACTACCTCAACAAACAGGGCAGCATGCACTCCCGTCTGCTTTGCAAGGAGGCACTCCGCTTCTGGACCATCGTAAGTCTGTTGGAGGCGGATCTCCTTGCCATTCATGTGGCAGGAGTCTTGAACCAGCTGGTGGATGCTCTCAGCCACATGGGCAAGACATCCCACGAGTGGTTTTTCCATTCAGAGGTAGCTCACAACTTGTTCTCTCACTGGGACAAACCGTTGGTGGACCTGTTTGTCTCCAGGGAAAACACCAAGCTAAGGCTGTTCCATGCCACTCCCCCCCCTCAGCAGGGCTTGCTGCAGGGGGATGCCTTCTCGAGGCCATGGACCCCAGGCCTCTTCTGCGTCTTCCCTCCATTTCTCTTGATCCACAAGGTGTTACTCAAGGTGAGGAGGGACAAGGCGAAGGGGATTCTGGTAGCCCCAGACTGGCCACGCCAGTTCTGGTACCCAGATCTCCTCAGCCTCAGCTGCAGGCCCCCGGAGCAGCTTTGTACACACCCCGGACCTGATATCTCTGAACCAGGGGTAGGTATTCCATCTGGACCTTCAATCCGTGCACCTCACAGCCTGGTACCTGAGTGGCTAGAGTTCGAGGCTCTGGGTCTTGCCAAGGATGTTTACACTGTGGTGGAGGCATCTCGAAAGGAATCGACCAGGAAATGTTATGCCTTCAAGTGGAAGAGATTTTCCATTTGGTGTCAGGGTGAGAGTCTGGACGACTCATCCTGCTCTGTGGCTGACATTCTCGACTTCCTTGGTCTCTGTCCAAAGGGGGTCTGCGGTCATCGACCCTTAGGGTGCACCTGGCAGCCATTTCTGCTTACCGGGCATGGTCCGGTCAGCTGACATTGGCGCAGGAGACGGTGGTCGGGCGCTTCTTCAAAGGCCTGGATCACATATCCCCTCCGGTGCATGAGCCTCCATCTCCCTGGAATCTGTTGCTGGCTTTTGCAAAGCTCATGGGCAAGCCATTTGAACCCATGCACAAGTGTGAGCTAGCTCTCACATTTGTCATGGAAGACTGCCTTCCTGGTGGCTATCCCGTCTGCCAGAAGGACAGGGGAGCTCCAGGTGCTTTCTGTGGACTCCCCTTATCTGGTCTTTCACAGGGACAAAGTTGTCCTGCGTCTCCACCCGAAATTCCTTCTGAAGATGGTATCAGAATTTCATATTAACCAGGTGTTAACTCTGCCGGCATACTACCCTAATTACACCTTGGACGCCGAGTACAGGCTCCATACCTTGGACCTGAGATGTGCTGTCTCCTATTAAAAGGCGAGGACAGCGGAAATTCGGGGAGAGGTTCGCCAGCTGTTTGTCACCTACTCTGAAGCCGCTTCTGGCAGACCTGCAGCCAAACGGGCCATTGCGAGGTAGATTACATCTTGCATAGGTCTGTGCTATGAGTTGGCGAGCAAGGAGCCTCCCAGAGGGCTAAGAGCTCATTCTACCCACCATACTGCTGCATCGGTGGCTGCTTCCAGGGACATCCCTATCCAGGAAATCTGTCTGGATGTCAGCAAACACCTTCATTACCCACTACCTCATCGACCTTGAGTCACGCCGGGATGCTGGTTTTGGGGCCTCGGTTCTCCAATCTCTATTTCCCAAGTAGGGGGTGTTCACCTTGCCTCCCTCCTCCTGGAGAACTAGGAGTCTGCCAGAGAGTGTGGATGAACAACATATCCACACTGCGTGAAAACAGGTTACTCACCTGTAACAGTAATTCTAGGAGTGGTATATGTTGTTTCATCCACCATTGCCACCCGGCCTCCCGCACGACTTTAAGCGCACAGTCTTGCTTCCAGCGGGCTAAGATCTGGCGTCATGGGTCGGAGCTGAGGTATTTACCACCCAGTTGGGTGGGAGGAGCTAGCTTGAAGACTTCTGGCCAGATTTGAAGGGGAAAGGGACATGCCAGAGAGTGTGGATGAACATATACCACTCCTAGAACTACTGTTACAGGTGAGTAACCTGTTATTCTTAGGTTGGTCTCTAAAGGAGTCTACTCGCAAAACTATTTCTAAGTGGAAGAGGTTCTTGTGCTGGTGCACAGGGCATGGATTGCCACCTCCTTTCCTGCTTATTTAAGCACATCCTTGACTACCTGTGTTTGTCTGTTAGGTCTGTGAGTTATCTGAAAGTGTACCTGGCTGGCATCTTGACATACTGGACAAAGAGTTTTTTCAGATGTGGCCCAGGAGAAGGCAGTCTCCTGCTTTGTCAAGAAGCTCGACATCTGCTGGCCCACTGGTGCAGATGCAGTGCGTCCATCTGCGATGCCAGTGACCCAGGTTTGGAAACTGACTCGGGACATTGGAGGACCAGCTAGGGGAAGAAGGATTGAGCATCCTAGGGATTGCTGTTCTTCTTGGGGTGGGTGGGGTCATATGTCCGGCATGTCACGGACCTCTGGCGGAGGCTGAGTGGGATCCATTGTGCTGGTGCTGTAACCTGTGGGGCGGACACAGGTCATCATTGCACGTCCCAGCCGCACACAAAATCCTGGCCCCAAGCTTGAAGCCCTGCTCTGCCACCGCCCTTGCTGCCAATAGTATCTGCTTGGTGGGTTCCCACCCTTGGGGTAAGCCAGGGCACGTTACTGTGGAGTCCAGGGGACGAGCCTGAGCGTGGGGGGGGGGTGAGTGGGCGGGGGCTGAGCTCCCTTCACCTCAGCCAGATGAGTGACTGAGCTCCAGACACTATCTGTGAAGTTGGTGTGTTGGGTTTTTCCAGAAGTACGTGTTGTCCACACCCCATATGAAATTCTTGCCTGTGGGGGTCTCTATATATTCTTTTTTCTTTAATCAGTTTTTATTACTCCCCCCTCGATCTCAGAACCCCCAGCACTTGGCACGAATGCGTGTGGAGGCGCAATGTGCCTTGTGGCCCACCGCCCCTTCCACCCCACCTTGACAATTGCCAGGGCTCCTGTACAGCTTGGCACTACCACTGGTCCTCCACTGGGAGGCAGCCAAGAGTTGGGGAACCCCACATCCCTCCTTGGGAGAGGAGAAGAGAGCTGCCTTATAGCGGCTCAGTCCAGCTCCTCACCCTCTCCTCCCAATGACCTGGGCTCATGGCATACCTGAATGATATTGCCATCTTCATTGCCTGCTGGAAGGAACACCTATCCCATCTGAAGGAAGTATTAGGCAGGATACAGAAGGCAGGGCTCATTGTAAAGGCTGAAAAGTGCCAGGTGGCTATGGAAGAGGTGGCATACCTAGGCCATGTAGTGGAACAGGGAGGCAGCTACACCCTAATCAAGCCAAGATTAAGGCAATACAGGTGCGGCCTACACTGGAAACCCAGAAGCAGGTTAGGAGCTTCTTAGGGACCACAGGGTACTATCGAAAGTTTGTACCAAATTACAGTACCCTGGCAGCTCCCCTATCTGGCCTGCTAAAGAAAAGGCTGCCCAAAAGGGTAGACAGGGCACCAGACTGTGAACGGACCTTCCCACGGTTAAAGGAGGCACTGTGCAATGCCCCTGTGTTGGCCAGTCCAGATTACTCTAAGCACTTTGTTGTCCAGACAGATGCCTCTGATGTGGGGATCGAAGCAGTCCTCAGCCAGATATGTAATCACGGAAAGGATCACCCAGTAATGTTCCTTAGTAAGAAGTTGCTTCCCCAGGAGCAGGCATATTCCACAGTTGAAAATGAATGGCTAGCGCTGGTGTGGGCCCTGAAGAAATTAGAGCCATAAAGACGCTTCAAGGTACAAACCAATCACAACCCCCTGGTGTGGTTAAATCAGATGTAAGACAAGTGGTCATCTTTTGAGGTGGAGTATTGCCCTATGAGCCTACGACATGACCATTACACACAGGGCAGGGTCGGGGAATGCCAACACAGACTGCCTATCTCGCCAGTTAGAACAATAACAGAATTTGTGAAAACCTTACTATGCTGTAGGGAGCGTGTTCCCACAAATTCAGTATAGGAGGGAGGGATGTGGCAAGCTAGCCACTGCCAGTCATTATCTACAGATATCTCTGTTATATATTGGTTTTCTAATGTGATTTTTGGGTATAGTAAAATGCCACAAAGGAATGCCTTTTATTTTTTTAAATAAACGAGTGCACACGGTTACTGAAAAAGCCCAGGAAATGAGAGAAGGTCTTGCCAAATGTGACATTCCTAATTTATTCAGGAAGCTGAAAAGTACTGCCTCCTGTGGAAACTGTTTATTCCACATCTAAGAACAGTCTACTGACAGGAACGGACAAGTACATCTTCAAAGGGTTGGAGGTCCCTGCTTGGCTAATTGGTATAATAAAATCCCAGTATGTGAGAAGCTATTTTCCCCAGTCGTAAACCTTTAAGATCAAAAGGAAAATGGTCTTAGACAAGACATGGCAGAAAAGGTTCCCAAAGTACACTGACTTTTTTTTTTTGTAAGTGCCAAGGAGTGAAGGTATGTATCCTGTGGTGAGACTTTTTGGGGAAGGTGCAAGGTGCAGGAGTGACACCCGGTGGGCTGAAATGGAAGGGCCAGCCTCTATTCACAGACTGTGGTTGGTCAACCCTATTTAAATGCCCAAGCACAGACACTTAGGGTCATTTAGCTTGGAGTCTCATGTGCTGAACACACGAGAAAAACTACCAGCACAGAGACTACTTAAGAACCAAAGGCTGCTATAGTAAGACTGAAATAATTTGCAAACCAGCAATTATCTGGGCTTTGAAATCTTCATATCTAAGGTAGAACGCTGCTAACAGTTTTAAGGCGTTTTCTTTTTGTGCATGGTCCACTTCTTACTGTTCTGTGACAAATTTGCCAAAGTTAAAAACCTTTTAGTTGTAAATATATGATTAATTATTTTAGTAAAAACATTTGTTAAGAAAACTTGCCTTAAGAGGATTTCTTAGAGAGAGAGAGAGAGAGAGTGTGTGTGTGTGTGTGTGTGTGTGTGTGTGTGTGTGTGTGTGTGTGTGTGTGTGTCTGTGTGTGACTGTAGAAGGTTATAAATAATCTGGGACTAAACTGTTATTGCCAAAGGGGTGTCATCTATAGCTACCAAATCAGGGGTCTGTAACAGGGGGAAAAGGCTGGATAAAGATTGGGGAAATATGAAAGTCTCAAGGGTCTGTGGGAATTTAATCCAGGTTATTGTATGCCTTGTGGGAGATGGCAAAATCAGCATTACAACGCTACCCCGAAGAGGTTGTAATGCCAGATCTCCTCCCTTGTGTAATAACCAAGAGAGGGTTCTTATTTAGCTACAAGACTCAAGACTGGTATTATACCCTACCTAGAAGTAAAGAGGGTTTCCTTGGAACCTCGTGGTGAAAGTTAAGTTGTGACCTCGCCGAGCATTCCAGAAGCACACGGGGTGGGTTGCCCTGGGCTCACAGTGGCCACCTATAAGTGTAATCAATGAGAGTGTCCGCTGGGGGAGGAGAATTGAGCATCCGATGGACGGCTTCCCTCTTCTGGGGTGGGGTTGGAGCAGTACCCAGCTTTAGCATGTCCCTAGTGGCAATGGGGAGAGACTGCTGGGACCCAACACAGAGGGTGGAGGTGCTGTGCATGGAAGTGTGCTCAGCATCACCATTGGCATCATTGTACTGTATCTGCTCTGCACCATGGGGGTGGGGCGTAGAAGTGAAAAATTCCTTTGGCTGGCAGGATGATTCTGTGACCCTTTCCAGGCCCTGCACCGGCGAACTGGTGCGGCTCCTACTGGATCCTGTCCAGCTGGTTGAGCTTGGGTCTCTGCCACTCTGCCTCAGGTGGGTGAGCCATTACGTTCGGGTGGTGCTAGGTGATGGAGAGGTCAGAGGGGAGAGATGCCAGCCAGGGCATGGGGGAGAAACATGAATAATGACAGAAGATCTTGAACCAAAACTAGCCCCATTCACCCCAGCCATCTCCCCCTTTCCCCTAGCATAGGGAAGCAATGATACAATTGACATCACAATGGGTAAGTACGAAATGAATAGACATGGCTGGACAGAGTGGGTGCTTGGCGATTAATGCTGCTTAATATTTTTCTTTTTCATTTCCAGGCCCAGGCTCGCTGCCACCGCATTGGACAGAGCAAAGCGGTGAAAGTTTACCGGCTCATCACCCGCAACTCTTACGAGAGGGAGATGTTCGACAAGGCAAGCCTGAAGCTAGGGCTGGACAAGGCTGTGCTGCAGTCCATGAGTGGCCGGGAGAGCAATGTCAGTGGGGTAAGTAGGGGCAGCAGAAGGGCAGTGGGGTCACCCGAGCGAGTCCTATTCCTAGACTTGAGAGATCAGGAACCTGGATTTTCATCAATGGGAGGTCTCTCTAGGTCATGGCTGAGATGCACGGATAGAACAGCGTTGAAAGTCTGGACTGTGGTGGATAATCGGAGGACTTCATTCTCCAGTGCTGTCAATCCTTCACCTTTGACTGGCACAAAATCCATCAAAGTACTGGGAAGACTGCTCAGTACCTGCCCACGCTGTATACTGCCTTGTGTTTAAACAGAGGGCTTCAGTCTTCACTACTGTCTCCCTTATCTTTCACCAGCACTTACTGCATCAGTGTGGAAAACCTGTACTGACATAGGTCTTCAGTCTCTAAGGCTCTACGCCCCTTGCCTTTCACCAGCATTAAATACTGGCCCTGTGGATAAACAGAAGACTTCAGCCTTGGTGCTGTTAGACGCCTTTCACCTGCACTGAATCCAACACAGTGTGCAGAACCCTGTACTATACCTGGCCCTGTGGATAAACTGAAGGCTTCAATCGCCAGTGCTGTCAGTCCCACATCTTTCACCAGCACTAATCTGAGGGTCCTCTAGGGTCGCAGCTCACAACATATGTTAGCGCTGAGGGTTGACTATAGAGTGAGCAGGATTGGGAGTGTGATATTGAGAAGGTGCCCTAGGAATGGACGATGCCAGGAAAGAGGGGATCGTAATTCTAGATACAACTCTTGCAGCAGGTTACACCATTAAGACTGAAGTCTGTAGGTAGCGGGGCCCTCCGGAAAACTTCTAGCTAGCTGCATACAGTGGGGGACCGCCCCCGACATCGGCCCTGCACCCGATGTTCCATGCATCATAAAAGGGGCGGTCCCCCAGCATCCCTCAGTTCTTTTCCCACTGTCTGCTAGCAAGCATCAACTCCATGGATGCCTTCAGCCACTGATAGATGCCACACTTAAGTATTTCCTGTTTTGTTTTTGGTTTTTTCAAAAAGTTTTTTTTTTCCCCTTCCATTGTATCTCGTATGTAGTCTTCCGCGATGTCCTCCATAGAAAGGCACTCCTCCAAGTATGCCTACGGCAAACAGATTCCATTCAAGGATGGCCACTTGGCCTGTGTGCAGTGCCTGGGCTCAGAGCACGACACCATGGCCTGTCCCATTTGCCGAACTTTTAATAGTAGAACGAGGATCCATGGCCAAAACGTTTTTAAGACTTTTCTATTAGAACAGAAATTAGCAGCAATGCAGAAGAGCACCTCATCCAGGGAAGACTCCTCCCACAAGTCGGGGAAGCATAAAGAAATAAGGAGGGAAAGGGAGAAAGAACGCTCCCCGTCCAAGTCACGGATGTCCAACTCCAGGGGGAGCTCGGACTCTGCCGTCCAGTCGACTCTCTCTCCATCTCGGTCAAAGGCCCAAAAACCTACAGCGAAGACCTAGTCATCGGGTGGTTCTGGGCAAGGATCCATCCTCCAGTCTTTGAAGATTCACCCTCCTGGGCACTTCTCGGGTTACTGCAGGCCGGTCTTCCTCCATGAACCGCCCAGAAGAGTGCCGTCCAAGTTGGCCTCAATGGCAGGTTCTGACTCCCCTGGACTGGCCAGAGCTCCAATCAGGTCAACTCGGCCTTCGCCCCCCAGAAGCCTCATATACTGGCAACGTCTAAAACAGTCATCCGACTATACGCTACAAGAGAACATCAGGTAAGACACAGTGCCGGGACGATGATACCTCCGTGGCCACTGAGGTCGCTACATCCTGTCGGACTTCATCAGAGGCCGATACGTCCAGATGTACATTTACTGAGGGAACCAGTGTCAGCACTGGCTGTCTGAGCAATGACCTGACATTGGCTGGACACGAGGAGGCAGACCTCACCCAGGAGCCACAAACATCTAATGACCAGACGACTGGTACATTGAGTGAACGTCCAAAGGGCACAGACGGCCAGGCAGCGCAGCTGCCGAAGGGCCTGACTACGGGCCTCCAGATGTCAGAGGTCAAGGATTTATTTTCATTTTGGTGGGAGACCATCAGAAAGGATGTGGTCCCCACCAAGACTCCGCCAGAGGACCAGCCACCTCCGAAGTCTTCTAGCCCTCCTCCCAAGGAGAAAAGCCCCATCCCAAAAAGTGTCCATCCTAGTGACAAGAAGCCCCCGAAGTCCCTGTCAAGGACCCCCTACCACTCACCCACAAGGCACAAAAAGAAACACCAACACCAGAGGTCAGACTCTTCCTCTTCAGAAGACAATTACTCGTTCTCTGCTTCATCTTCAAGGTTCGCCTCTCCATTTAGTATTCCCTCCCCGGACCTGAAGGATTTGCCAAGGTCCACCCCCAGATGACCCCACTGTCATGAATATAATGAGGCATATCCAAGATAACATGGGATGGGACACAGAGGACTTGGACCCTGAATGATGCTGTCTGGCAAAATATCTGCGCTAGCTAGAAGGACCCTAAACCAGTAGTGGTCCCACCCATAGTGGATACTTTTCAGGATGTGACCAAGGTCTCCTGGAAGCACCCCTACACATCTCAACGATCCCTAAAAAGGCTGAACACCTATATAGAGCACCACTGGAAGACCCTTACCTGGGAGGGCAACTGTTAGCGGATTCTGTGGTGATCACAGCCACACACGATTGGTCCCAGAGGCTGAGAAACCTGAGCACTCAGCCCCCAAACCGGGAGTCAAAGCAGCTAGTCTCTTCAGGCTGTAAGATGTATGCATCCTCTACATGCTCCATCCGCTCCTTAAACTTTTTAACCCACATGGTCCAGTTTCAAAATGCCCTACGGGAACAGGGACTGGATTTGACCAGGAACCTGCTAGAAGGGGAACAAAAAGATGAATTCGTCAAGCTTTTGCAACCAGGTTCTGAGAGCAGCTTATGATTCCGCGGATTCAGATGCCAGAGGAGCAGCTGCGGGCATGTGCCTTCGGAGACTCTCTTGGCTAAGAGTTTCAGGCTTCAGGCCGGATGTTCAAATGGGCATACTGGACGTCCCCTTCAAAGAGACAGTGCTTTTTGGAGAGGAATCCTGAAAGATTCACAAAACTACAAGACGCAGGCAAAGCGGCCCAGTCAGTACAGGCCATGTATAATCAGAAGCCATTTTGGAGACAGCATCAGTGCTTTCGGGGTAACAAGGGCAGCAACCCAGATATGGCCAACAGCAGAGTCGCAGCTTCACCCATAAAGGTCCCTCTCGAGCTGCAGGTGGTGCAAATGTACATGACACCAAGTCCCCCAGACTAACCTCCCCTCCCCCCCACAGACTGACTCCTTGCTGAGCCTTCTTCTCCCACCTTTCCAGGAGGAAGAGGTGGTCGGAGTCACTTCTGAAAACATCTGGAGGGGTGGCAGCGAATTACCTCTTCCCAATGGGTTCTTCAGCTGACTCAACGAGGCCACTCTATCGAATTCACCGGGCAGCCGCTGTCCAGGCCACCCCTACTACCCCAATATTCTCACCATCATGCCAAGCTCATTCAGGAGGAAATCCGAGCCCTTTTAGAGAAAGAGGCTATAGAACCTGTCCTATGGGTACAAAGAGGAAGAGGGTACTACTCCCATTTCTTCCTAGTACCCAAAAAGACCAGGGACCTATGCCCCATTCTGGACCTCAGCGATCTCAACACCTTGGTGGCATGCAGATGCTTCAGAATGGTCACGCTACCAGGGTTGATCCCGATGCTATGCCCAGATGCCTGGCTAGCATCACTGGATATGCAAGACGCATACCTTCATATCCCAATCGCACAATACCACAAGACATTTCTGCGGTTCCAATTTAGAGGCCAGCATTACCAATTCCAGGCACTGCCATTTGGCCTGTCATAGGCACCCAGAGTCTTTACCAAATGCCTGGCAGTAGTAGCTGTGGCCCTCAGGAGACAGGGACAGTACGTCTTCCCCTACCTGGACAACTGGCTACTCATGGCATCATCCAGGAGGGGTCTCAGTCAGGCATTACAAGACACCTTTTCCATCATTGAAGATCTAGGTGTCACCATCAACCTACAAAAATAGTTTCTTACCCCATGCCAAAGACTACAATTTATAGGAGCAATCCTGGACACAACCAGAGGGAAAGCCTTCTTACTGGAAGACAGGGCAGATCGCCTCAGAGGCTTGATCAGAAACATCCAAGGACAGAAACTGGTCACAGCAAGGACCATGTTAAGACTGTTGGGACATGTGACAGCCGCCACAGCCACCGTACCGGTTTCTTGTCCCCATATGAGAACTGTTCAGTGGACCCTGCTAGTTAAGTGGGACCAGCGCCAGGACGACCTCTGATGGTCTAAGTCCACGTTTCCATTCACCAAATCCTTCAGTGGTGGCTAGATCTTACTTCGAGAAACGGCTCTTGCAGCAGGTTACATCATTAGGACCAAAGCAGTCAGGCACCAGGACCCCACGGAAAAATGCTAGCTAGCAGTATCCAGCAGGGAATCGCCCCCGTCAGCCCCTCCCTCAATGCCAGGCATCACATAAAAGGGGGCGGTCCCCCAGCATCCCCAGTTCTTTTCCCACCGTCGACTTGCCAGCGTCGACCTCATGGACGCCTGTACAGACTAACATTGTGTGAAATCTTCTATCAAACAATTTCTTTTTTTTTGTTAAAGAAAATCTTTATTAAATTTTTTTCCAAGAATAATAAGACATACACACACATAAACCCGGAATCCCGGGCGCACACTCCAAAAACTGAGTGTGCAAACTATATACAACCCCTATTTACAAACCCTCTGGATACCCACACAAAAACTTCCCCCACAGCTAAATAATAACACACAAAAAAAAAAACTAGCTAAATAGCAGTTGCTAGTAAATAATACACTATTAACCCTCAGAGTCTCATTACACTAAATAGCCACCCTCATCTTCGAGAAGAAAAAAAAAAAAAACAAAGCATCTCAATTTAAAGTCAATCCTACTCCACCCATTTGGGTATCCAGAACACCCCCTGTGAGAGAGAGTCCCAGACCAAGGGGATTAACCATCCCCCAAATATCATTCCTCATTAAATCTATGTCTGCTCCAGTTAAATAAAAACACCTACTCAATCCTCCTAATAATACCTACTGTCTAAAGGAACCTATTAATGCGGACCAAGTCCCAATATGCAGTATGCCACCCCTTGGTACCACGTCCCACTCCACTAAATATGGCAAGCAGCTTCCTAGCACATACAGACCTCTATTCAGAGGCTCTAAAAGGCTTTGGTAAGCTGCCCTAAGCTAGCCTCCACCTTTAACATACACCTCCTGTCTACCTTCAGACATAAGATGATTTTGATCCTAGCCAGCGACCTCAATAAATCCTTCACCCAGTGCTCGTATAAATATATTTGGCATCCTTCCAGTGGCTTAAAATAAATGCTTTAACTAGTGATCCCATTAAAGCTAAGTGAAACCTTAGGGGCGGTACTTCAACAAGGGAATAGTCACCTAATACACAGATTTCGGCGAATATAGTCATAATATCCCAGGCTAGGGTCAAGACCCTGTCTAATCTCGTCCCATAACAGACGAATTTTTTCACAGCTCCATAAGATATGTAGCAGGTCACCCGTTACTTTTTCACATCTGAAACAGAGATCAGTCTACCTCAGACCCCTCGGAAGCAAGTTTAGCAGGTGTATAAAAAATGTTGTGTACTACCAATGTCTGTGTGACTATCAAACAATTTCTTTGTTTTTTCATAAAAACACGTCTACTTCTTACTCCTTCTATCGAAGGACACCCCTCCAAGTGCGCCTACGGCAAGCAGATCCCGTTTGCCGAACACCACACGGCATGCATTAGGTGCCTGGGCCCGGAGCACGGTACCCCGGCCTGTCCTATTTGCCAGCAGTTCAACAGTAGGACCCGGATCTGCTGCCAAAAGGCCCTTCAGGGGTTCCATCTTAAAGAAAAACTAAAAAAGATGGAGAAAAGACCTACCTCCAAAAGGGGGAATCCTCCCACAAGTCAATGAAGCACCAGGACTTGGGAAGGTCAAGATCCCTGAGCCAGGCCTCAGAGTCTAGGGCCAGCTCCAGCTCCACGCGATCTGATCGATCGCCCTCCTGGGCTCGCTCTCAGCTCTCCATCAAGGTAAGGTCTGTAGGGGGCTCCTCAGCTTCGCTGCACCCACTTAAGACCACTTGGGCGCCCGATTCCGTCGCCCGGCCTGGATCCTCAAACTGCCATAAAGTCAAGTCATCCTCAAAATCCAGTGGGGCGTAAGACAGACGCCGGGACACCTACCACCGGTCAGTCTTCCAACCTCCGAAAACACTGGAAAGGAAGATGACGGAGCTGACGTCCCTTAAACGGACATTGGAGTCGAAGAGGGCGTCCGACCCGTCACCTGCCAAACGGATTAGAGAACCGACGCCTGCACCACAGACGCCGGTTGTCAGGGATCATCCGGAGAAGAGGTCACCGTGCTGTCTGATGACCAGACAGGCAACACGGAGGACGTCGGCTAGCCCAGGGAACCATCACTGGATCCGGTGGTTCCCCACGGCCTGTCGTCGGGTATGAACCTACAAGAGGTCAAAGATCTGTTTACTTTTTGGTGGGATACCATTAAAAAGGATGTGGTGCCCACCAAGCCTCTTCCACCTCGAGGCGCTGAAGGTTCAAGACCCCCGACCCCTAAGGAACCAACTCCGCCTCCCAGGGGCAGGTCCAGAGAGCAAAAGAGACGTCCATCGCGGACTTCCTCAAGGTCTCCTAGTCCTAAACGACCCAGAGGCAGAAGACCCTCTCTGGGGGATGACTCCAGGCCAGATACATCCAGTACTTCTAGGTCTCCATCCTCCTTCAGTCCCCCATCACCAGACCCACAAAACCTTCCCAGGTCACCACTGGATGATCCCTCATTCTCAGAAATCATAAGGCACATCCAGAACATGGGGTGGCAGACAGAGGACTTGAACCCCAAGAGACAACGCCTTGCCCGTTGTCTCGGGCAAAAGGACCCTAAGCCTATGGTGGTGCCACCCTTGGTGGACACCTTCGCGGATGTCACCAAGGCTGCGTGGAAGCGTCCGCACTCCACCCCTGCGGTGCCGAAGAAAGCTGACCGCCTGTACAGGGCACCTGCAGAGGACCCGTACATGACACAACAACCCCTGGCTGATTCCCTGGTCATTACAACCTCCCATGATGGGTCTCAATGACCACAGCATCTTGAGTACACAGCCACTGGACCAGGAATCCAAGCAGTTGGATGCCCTGGGGAGGCGCATGTATGCGGCTGCTACATGCTCCATCAGGTCACTGAACTATCTGACTCGTATGGTTCAGTTTCAGAATGCCCTTTGGGAACAGGGTCAGGACCTGGTTGACAAACTACTGGATGGTGAGCAGAAGGCGGAGCTCTTGAACCTCCTCCGCACAGGGTCAGACGTGGGGACCCAAATGTTAAGAGCAGCATATGATTCTTCGGACTCATCTGCCAGGGGTGCAGCTTCAGGCGTCTGTCTCCGGAGACACTTCTGGCTGCGTGTCTCCGGATTTACCCTGGACGTACAGAAGAGTGTCCTGGACGTCCCTTAAAATGGAGAGGTCCTGTTTGGTGAACCCTCTGAAAAGGTCATCACCAAGCTTCAGGATGCTGGGAAGGCAGTAAGGACTGTAAAGGCCATGTACAGACCCAAATCTGGTTCCTTTCATAGGGACCAGAACCATTTTCCCGGCCGACAGCAGCCACGTTCCGGCCAGCAGCAGAGGGGCACCTGCCACCGTAAGGCCCAACCTAAGTCTTCCCCAGGCCGAGGTCAGCGGTATACCATGCTGGCCCAGCCTGCGGGGAGTAATGCTGCCACAGTGTGACTCCTTCCTGGCCCCCGGCCCTCCTCTGCATCAACGGGCAGAAAAGGTTGGGGGTCACATCGCTCTCCACTTGTCAGGGTGGCAGTCGATTACCGCCGACCGGTGGGTTGTTCACCTGGTCAAGAGAGGTCACTTTATAGAATTCCTTGACCACCCACCCTCAAGACCTCCCCTGCTTTCCTGTTATTCGGGTCAGCATGCACTGCTCATACAGCAGGAGGTGCTCGTACGTCTGGGAAAGGAAACTACAGAGCTCGTACTAAGGAACCAGAGAGGTGCAGGTTACTATTCCCACTTCCTTCTGTTTCCCAAAAAGACAGGGGACCGCTGTCTGATACTGGATCTAAGCGATTTCAACGCTTCGGTCCTTTACAAATGCTTCTGCATGGTGACCATTCCCGGTTTGATACCCATTCTCAAGCAGGGCACCTTCCTAGTGTCCTTGGGACATGCAGGATGCCTACCTGCACATACCCATTGCTCAAGCGCATAGGAAGTTCTTACGCTTCAAATTTCTAGGTCACCATTATCAGTTCCGAGCCCTCCCTTTCGGACTGTCATCAGCACCTCGGGTGTTTACGAAGTGCATGGCAGTTGTAGCGGCAGCTCTAAGGAGACAAGGCCACTACGTGTTCCCGTACCTGGATGACTGGCTGCTCATGGCACCCTCTTGGCAGGCTCTGATGTCCGCAATTCACTGTACTCAGTCCCCGTTTGGGACGTTGGGCATCATTATCAATCAGGAGAAGTCACACCTGGTTACGTCACAAAATCTGAAGTTCATAGGCGCAGTTCTGGACACCGTCCAGGGGAGAGCTTTTCTGCTCCAGGACCGAGCGGAACACATCAGATCCATCATCAGGGACATCTTGGCAAAGAAGACAGTCCCAGCCAGACTGGTCCTTTGCCTGCTTGGACACATGGCTGCGGCCATTGCAACAGTCCCTTCTAGCCCATCTCCTCATGCGGGTGATGCAGTGGATGTTACGGGTTCAATGGGATCAGAAGCATGACCATTTGCAACTTCCAATTCGGATCACGAATGCCGTAATCAGGGATTGGCAGTGGTGGCTGGATTCAAATAACCTGTTGGCGGGGTTCCCCTTCATTGTGCCGTCTCCGATTGTGATGCTCTCCACGGACGCCTCGGTTCGGTTGGGAAGCACACCTCGATGGGGTCAGGTCTCAGGGCTTGTGGACACCCCAGGAAGCTCATTTCCACATAAATATTTTGGATATGAGAGCAGTTCTTTATGCCCTGCAGGCCTTCCAGTCGGAGATCCCACCGGGTACTCTGTTACAAACGGACAATAACACGGTGATGTATTACCTCAACAAACAAGGAGGCTCCCATTCCTACCTGCTTTGCACGGAGGCCCCGAGGGTGTGGGATTGGGTCCTACAACACGGCACAAACCTCATTGCTGTTCATGTCCCAGGAGTGGATAACGTCATTGCAGACAGCCTGAGCCGCTCTCAGGCCAGAGTTCACGAGGTGGGAACTACTCCAGGAGGTAGTAGAGTATCTGTTTCACAGATGGGGCACACCAGAGTTGGACCTTTTCGAGTCCCCATCCAACGCAAAACTGCCCAATTTCTGCTCTCTAGATCCAGGGCCTGGTGTTTTCTGGCGAGACGCATTGTCCCTCTCCTAGACGGGCAGATTCCTCTCTGCGTTTTCTTCCTTCCTGTTGATCCAGAGGGTCCTTTTGAAACTCTGCAGAGAGCAGGCGACGCTGATATTTATCATGCCGTTTTGGCCCAGACAGATTTGGTTCCCTCTGCTACATCAGCTATCCCAGGAACCTCCGGTGCCTCTGCCAATCAGCTGTCACTTACTCTCCCAGGAGGCAGGTTCTTTGGTCCATCTGGACCTTCGCTCTCTGAACCTGCACGCCTGGCTCCTAGAGATATAGCCATCATGCGGTATGGGGTCTCGCGAGAGGTAGCAGATGTTCTAGTGGCTGTTAGAAAATCGGCCACTCATGCCACATATGCCATGAAATGGCGCAGATTTTGCCTCTGTGCTCTAGGACGAGGACTTTCCCCGATGGATTGTCCAGAAAGGTTGGTCCTGGGCTACCTCCTGTTTCTCTTCCAGGCAGGCTTGGCCTACTCCTCTATTAAAGTACACCTTTGTCCCATCTCAGCCTATCATACACCTATAGGCCGTCGTCCCATAACTCAGTTGGACACAGCACGAGCCTTCCTGAGAGGTGTTCTCCACCTTAGATGTCCGATTAAGGATCATATTCCTCCTTGGGATTTACCCTTTGTCTTGGAGCAGCTCATACTGCCAACTTCTGAACCAGCCGTGCATTGCAAGCTACAACATGGAAGACGTTATTTTTAGTTGCCGTTAATCGTCCTGAAGGATTTCTGAACTTCACACACTGATGTGCAAAGAACCTTGTTTGGTTTTTCACCAGGACAGGGTGTCCCTAAGGACAAATCCAAAGTTTCTACCTAAAGTGGTCTCAGCTCTCACCCTTAATCAGGACATCAACTTACCAGTGTATTTTCCTAAATACTCTAATAGAGGAGAGGCCCTGTTGCACACTCTAGATGTGCATAGGTGTCTAAGATACCATCTGACCAGAACCAGGCACCACTTTAAATCTGATCAGCTTTTCGTCTCCTTCACCCATAGGATGATGGGAGCTCCGGTTTCTAAACAATCGCTGTCCAGGTGCGTCATCCATTGTATCGCATTCTTTTACCAGAAACGTAACAAACCTTTACCGGGCGTGGTTAAGGGTAATTCCACAAGGGGGGTGGCTACCTCCTTTGCGGCCATGAAGAACGTGTCCACTTCAGCCATCTGCGCAGCAGCTACTTGGAGCACCGTGCACACCTTTATCAGGCATTATAGCCTGGACGTTGCATCATGGCGAAGAGCTGGTTTTGGTCTAGCAGTCCTTCAGGGACTCCTGTCCTAGGCTTCGGTCCAACTTGCGATCTCTACCTAGCCTCCTCCCACCTGCGAGGGATTTCCAGTATTGTTTGGTAATCCGTCCTAATGGTGTAACCTGCTGCAAGAGCTGTTTCTCGAAGTAAGATAGTACAGTTACGTAAGAACTTACCATAACAGTAGATCTTCGAGAACAGCTCATGCAGCAGATAGTTTCCCTCCCACCATCCTCTCTGGAGGTAGAGTTGTTCTGATATCTCTTTTCTAGGATTAGGTGTTTCTAACACCGCTCTGAATACCTTTTGATGGCGGATCATCAGTCTCCACTTCTGATGTCATCTAGCGGCTGGGAGTCTCCGGAGGGAGAACTGGGGATTCTGGGGGACCGCCCCCTCTTATGTGATGCCTGACGTTGCGGGCGGTCCCCGCTGGATACTGCTAGCTAGAAATTTCCGTGGTGGTCCTGGCGCCTGCCAGCTTCAGTCCTAATGGTGTAACCTGCTGCAAGAGCTGTTCTCGAAGATCTACTGTTACGATAAATTCTTACGTAACTGTACTTTTCTTCCCAAAGTGGTCTCAGCTGTCACGCTTAACCAGGATATAGACCTTACAGAGTACTACCCCAGTCATTCTAACAGAGGAGAAGCCTTATTACATACCCTGGACATACATAGGAGCCTCAGATACTTTAAAAAAAAAAATTAAAAAAAAGATACTATCTGGCTAGAACCAGATCCCATCGCAAGTTGGACCTGCTCTGTTTCTTTCGCACACTGGATGCAAGGTGCACCTGTGTCTAAGCAGTTACCCTCCAGATGGCTAGCGAAATGTATTTTGTTCTGTTACCAGAAGCGCAACAAACCCTTACCAGTAAAAGGTCACTCTACGAGTGGGGTGGCTACCTCCTTCACAACGCTCAAGAACGTCTCCACGTCAGCCATCTGTGCAGCAACAACCTGGAGCACCGTACACACCTTCATCAGGCATTAGTTTGGATATTGCCTCTAGGCGCAGAGCAGGTTTCGGCTTGGTGGTCCTTCAGGGACTTTTGTCCCGAAATCTATCCAACATCTCTCCTGTCCTCCTTCTGATAAGGAAATAGTTCCCTAACTGCTGGGGAATCTGTCCTAATGGTGTAACCTGCTGCAAGAGCGGTTTCTCGAAGTAAGATAGTACAGTTATGTAAGAACTTACCGTAACAGTAGATCTTCGAGAGCAGCTCTTACAGCAGGTAGTTTCCCTCCCACCTTCCCCTCTGGAGGTTGAGTCTTCTGACATAGTTTCTAGGCTACAGCGTTTTTGACACCATCCTATTACACTCCTTCCTTTGGAAGCGGATCCTCGGTCTCCCCTTCAGACGTCACCTTTGGGCCGGGAGTCTCCGGCGGGAGAACTGGGGATGCTAGGGAACCTCCCCTTTTATGTGATGCCTCACGTCTGGGGAGGGGCCTGCATTGGGGGCGGTCCCCTGCTGGATACTGCTAGCTAGAATTTTTCCGTGGGGTCCTGGCGCCTGCCGGCTTTAGTCCTAGTGGTGTAACCTACTGCAAGAGCTGTTCTCGAAGATCCGCTGTTACGGTAAGTTCTTACGTAACTACTTTCCAGGGTACCTGGCAGCAGGAGTGCCTTTCCTGTCAACCATGCCCTCACAAATCCTGACCACAGATGCATCAGGATTGGGTTGGGGAGCCCATCTTGGTGACAGAAGGACTCAAGGATTATGTTTCTGCTCTGAAGGAGCTCTACACTTAAACGTTCTAGAGATGAGAGCAGTCCTCTACACCCTTCAGGCCTTAAAGACAGACTTGCGCCCAAGACATCTGCTGATTCAAACAGATATGTTAGTAGTGTTCTACATCAACAAACGAGGTACCCATTCATACCAACTCTGTCGGGAAGCTAGCAGGGTATGGTATTGGACCATGGACCATGACATCACCCTGTCTGGCAGTTCATGTCCCGGGAGTGCAGAACATGATGGTGAACATGTTGAGCCCATCCAGATCCAGCGCACATGAGTGGGAGCTTCTGCAGCAAGTAGCAGAAATGCTGTTCGACAAACGGGGGACTCCAGAGCTAGTTCTGTTCTCCTCCCCATACAATGCAAAACTGCCCAGTTTTTGCTTGCTAGATCCTGGGCCTGGTGTTTTCTGGTGAGACGCATTGTCCCTCTCTTGGACAGGCAGATTTCTTCATGCCTTCTCACTCATTCAGAGAGTTCTGCTCAAACTGCAAGCAGAAGGAGCAGACATGATTCTGGTAGCCCCATTCTGACCCAGACAGATTTGCTTCCCCTTACTCCAACATCTAGTGAGCGAACCTCCGGGGTCTCTGCCTCTTGGCTCGCACTTACTGTCCCAGAGCAATGGATCACTAGTCCATCCGGACTTGTGCTCCCTACACCTGCACGCTTGGCTCCTGAAGACCTAGTGATTTCTCGCCATGGGATCTCATCTCGGGTAACAGATATCCTTGTGGTTGCAAGGAAACCCTTTACTAGGGCCACGTGTGCCATGAAATCGAGGCATTTCTGCATTTGGTCCTTGACCTGTAGCCTGGATCCCTTAACTTGCCTAGTGAACTTGGTACTAGAGTATTTTCTTGACTTGTCAGATGCAGGGCTAAGTAACTCCTCTATAAAGGTGCACCTTTCAGCATTATTTGCATGCCATGCACCTTTTGGGGACAAGTCTTTGGCCAAGTTGGACCTGTTACACACCTTACTCGTGGCATCCTCCACCTAAAACCACCCATTATGGACCTGATCTCCCGGGATCTGGATCTCCTTTATTTCAGAACAGCTCACACTACCCCTTTTTTAGTTTTTTTTTTTTTTTTTACTATTTTTGGTGCCCCTACGCTGCCGTCCATCCCGCTCTGTCACGGGACCCCTCTGCTGCGGTTTCCCCATTAGCCACACTCCCGGGATCCCCTTGCTTGCCCCCCAGGGTGGGGTCGTGGCACCCACCCAGAGATGCTGCTAACGACGGGATAGGGCGGGAATCAGCTTGGGCAGCCGGGGGCAGGCATTATTGAGGCAGTGGGCAGAAAAGTGCAATGATGCCAGTGTCCGTCCCACCCCCTCGAGTCCTTGTAGGCGGCGGTCGCTTGTGGTGCCCCTAGCTTCCGCTAGGGGCCCCCCATGCACCAGGAGCACACCACACTGTCCCCCTGGAAAAGGAGAGCAGTCAGTAGAGCGCTCGATCCTTCTCTCCCCTGGGCGGCCCTCCGATGACCCAGGCCCGTTCGAACTCAGATCACCGGCGTCGCAAGCAGAATTCTTACTGCTGCGCCCACGGGCCGGCCCACACACTACCCTCTTTTGAACCAGCTGCGGATTGTGAGCTGAGCCTTCTGTCTTGGAAGGCGTTATTTTTAGCTGCAGTTACTTCTGCCAGAAGTATTTCAGAGCTCCAGGCACTTGTGTGCAAAGAGCCATATTTGTTTTTTTATAATGAAAGGGTATCCTTAAGAACTTATCCTAGGTTTTTGCCCAAGGTAGTATCAAAGCTTACTCTTAACCAAGAGGTTAATCTCTCTGTTTATTACTCAGAGTATTCTAATAGAGGAGAGGCTCTCCTGCACACCTTGGATGTGCACAGGATATTTGGGTACTATCTGACTAGAACCAAATAGAGTAGGAAGTCAGATCAGTGTTGTTTCTTTTGCCCCCGTAATGTTAGTGGCTCCTTTGTCCAAACAGACACTTTCAAAATTGTTCGTGAATTGCATTGTTTTATGTTATTAGAAGCAGAACAAACCCTCACCGGGACCGGTAAATGGCCTCTCCACCAGGGGGATATTAGCTTCATTTGCCTCCCTGAGGAATGTTTCAGTTTCAGACATCTGTGCAGCAGCTACTTGGAGTATGGTGCACACATTAATCAAACATTACAGTCTAGACATTGCCTCCAGGTGCAGAGCTGGCTTTGGCCTTGCTGTCCTACTGGGATTTCTGTCATGAGAGGTTCCCTTTCACCCTTCTCCAGTCCTCCTCCCATTTTTGAGGGGCTAACACATACTGCTTGGGACTCTGTCCTAATGATGTAACCTGCTTCAAGAGCTGTATCTCGAAGTAAGATGATAGTTGCGTGAGAACTTACCGTCGCAGTAGATCTTCAAGAACAGCTCTTGTAGCAGGTACTTTCCCACCCACCTTTCCCTCTGGAGGTCATCTGCATTTGCATTGGAAACATGAATTTTAGTCTTCCCTTAGAAGTGAATCCTTGGTCTCCCTTCAGAATTTATATCGCTATGCGGGAGCCTCTGGCGGGAAATCTGGGGGATGCTGGGGGACCGCCCCTTTTATGATGCATGGAACGTCGGGGGGTGGGGCCGACGTCGGAAGTGGTCCCCCACTGTATGTAGCTAGCTAGAAGTTTTCCTTGGGGTCTTGCCACCTACAGTCCTAATGCTTTAACCTGCTGCAAGAGCTGTTCTCGAAGATCTAATGTTACGATAAGTTCTTGCATAACTGTACTTTCCTGCTTCATACCTATTCCTAGGGCTGCTCCGCTTTTTGATGGCAAGATAGTTAATAGTTCAGCCAACCTGGCTTCTCCGTTTAGGGCAATTCTATGTAATGCCAGGTCACTGAGAAATTAAACTGCAGTGATGGAGGCCTTCATTGCGGACTCCTTGGCTGACCTGGTATATATCACAGACTTGGCTGGGGACAACTCTGAATCTGTACTGGAGGCATCTATCTTGCTGGGTTTTTCTGTGGTACATAGTCCTAGGTGAGAGTATTGTGTGTGTGTGTGTGTGTGTGTGTGTGTTGGGGGGTGCATGTGCTTTATATTTACATTGGGACTGACAGCATATGCCATGGGTGTTATCAGGTTGTTTGGATCCGTAGCAGTGAAAGCTGAGCCAGCTCCCAGTAGCAGCTTCATTCACATGCACCAGCCTCAGGGACCCGGAAATGATTTTCTGCAAGAACTAGAGGGTTTCATGGCCCACTCCTCCTACCTCGTTGTGGAGTCGCCCAGACTGTTAATGCTTGGTGACTTTAACGACTGAATCATTGATGAAACCTCTCTGTTTGCAGTGCAGTTCCTCTAGCTGATGGCATCACTGGGCCTTGTACAGGTATTTGCCTGCTGTTCCCACCAGCACAGCCATCCCTTGGACCTGGTCTTCTCACTGGGTCATGACATTAGTGATGTCAGGGCTGATCCAGTTGTTCAGATTACCATGTTGTGCAGTTCCAGAGCCTCCCAGTTAATTACCTCCCCGCTCCTCGGGAGCACCTGACAGTACTGAATACGTCAGCAGTTGTGATGTCTTGTGCTGAGGGATCAGAGAAAGCATTGGAGAGCTATAATCTGGCTCTTACGGCTGCCTTTGATACCTTGGCACTGTTCCATGTTCATCCCTTGATTTCCTGCTGTGGGTCACTATGATATGATGCTGAGCTGAGGTGGTTGAAGACAAAAAGATGGAGGTTGGAGCATTTCTGGTGGAGGTCCAGATCTGAGGAGGATAGAGTTGCGCCGAGAGCTCACTACGGGGAGTACCAGTGGGTAATCACACTGATAAGGTCAGCTTTCCTTTCACGGGGGATTACTTCCGGAAATAACCAACTGGCTGAACTCTAACGCTGCAGACAGTTTGTTAAATATGACCTGTCTGCATTCGAGAACAGTTCTTCCTGCAGAAAAGTGTGACTAGTTTAATCTGTTCTTTCTGGATAAAATATCCTCAGCTTAGGCCAGGATCTCATCAGGTGGTCTGTTGAGGGACAGCAGTGTTTAGTTAATGGTGGGTGAGGGTGCTCCGTATCAGTGGAAAGAGATTGAGCCAGTTCTGGTGGAAAATGTCTTTCTGGCGGTCTTGGGACTGTGCCTTCCCTACCTACCTACTGTATATTGGATCCAGGGCCCACCAGACTTCTTTTGGGGTGCTGGGAGGAACTGGATCCAATATTCATGGAGATTGATGTTTCCTGAAGGAGGGTGTTTCTTCCACCACACTGACAGTGGCGGTGGTGAAGCACCTCCTGGAGAAATTGGACCCGGACATTCTCACGAATTACAGGCTTGTTTTGAACCTTTCCTTTCTGGGGAAGATTATCAATTAGGAAGCAGCAGCACAGTTGAAGTACTGCCTGGAATAGTATGAAGTCTACAAGCCAATTCCGGTCTGGTTTCTGGCCTTATTACACTGAGACTGCACTAATCAAGGTGCTCCATGATCTTCTAGTGAGGGATAGTGGACAGTTTTTCATTCAGTTTCTGCTTGACCTTTCCTCAGCGTTTGACTTGGTGGACCATGGGGTGCTGTTGGATAACCTGAGGACCGTAATAGGACTGTCAAGGATGGTACTGAGGTGGTTTGAGTCCTACTTGTCCAGCAAGGTGCAGCAACTGGCATTGGGGTCTTACATCTTGAATAGTGTTGCACTCAGCTGTGGAGTTAGCCAGTGTTCGATCCATGCCCACATGTTATTCAATATGTACATGCTGCTGCTGGGGGAACATTATCAGACTGTAAGGGCTGGGTTTTCATAGGTAGGCCAATTATACCCAGTTGTACTTGTCTTGTGTTCCAGACGGATGTGTTGCATTTGGGGTTGAGCAAGTGCCTTAAGGAGATCAGACAGGATGGCTTAGCCGGCCCATCAGCACAGCGGTTGGATTTCCGCTTGAGATGCTGGTGACCCGATTTCGGGAGTGGACTCAGAAGTAGGAGGGCCAGCCGGGGAGGATGTCTGAGCGTCCGATGGACCACTCATCTCCGGGGAAGGGGGGCACACTGGCTCTGGGGTGGCCTGACCGCTGGCGACATCCGGCGGTATCGCAGCCCCGACGCTTGCAACAGGAGGGTGAGCATGATGGATGCTGGCACAAGCCTTGGCATCGTGTCACGTCTCACTCTGGGAGGGCATACATGGAAAAAATGCTTCCCCTAGCGCAACACCAACACAAGGGTTCGATAGTGGGTCCTCACCTGCCTGTGGCTGCAGTACCACCTGGATCACTGACAACAACTTGATTCCTCTGTGGGGGTGGTAGTTTGGGGGCGCCCCCACTGCATTCCCACCCGGGGGCTAAGCCAGGGTTTCATGGGGGGAGTCCTTGATGGGATGAGGTGGCCATCAGGTTAGGCAGTCGGGTGACTGTGCTGGATTGGGGCGGGGGTAAAAATAAAGAAAAAAAAGACTGGATGGCTGTTAATTCCACAAAGATGGAGGTGCTGCTGGTGGGTCAGCAGTGACTGGTGATGTCGCTTTACCATCTTTGAATGGCATCCCCCTTGGAGCTGTGGATAGGGTGAAGAATGTGGGTGTCATTGTGGACGCCAAGCTGACGCGAGATCATCAGGTGTCTGGTTGTCTGCAGTGGCCTTTTTACATCTGCAAAACATCATCTGAATCAAACCCTTTTTATTGCCCGAAGGCTTGGTGACCCTGGCGCATGCCTTCATCACATCTACACTGGATTACTGCAATGTTCCTTACCTAGGGTTCTCTGCGAGGCTGGCGCATTGCCTGCAGCTTGTGCAGAACGTGACAGCCAGGCTCATTGCTGGGACTTCTCTGAGCATATGACACTGGTGCGCTGTAGGCTGCATTGACTGCCAGTTTGGTAGTGTATCAGCTTCAGGTTGTGCGTTTTGACCTGCAAGGCCCTGCACGGATTGGGCCTAGGCTACCTGAAAGTTCTCCTGGTCCCATACCTTCCCAACCACTCTCTCCAGTCATCCGAGGTGGGTTTCCTTTCTGACCAGAGATCTCTCCTTAAATCTTTAGGGGATCGTGCATTTGCGATTGCTGCACTGAGACTTTGAAATGCACTACCCCCGGAGGTTTGAGGGGGCCTCCTTGGTCAGCATGTTCAAAAAATGTCTAAAAAGCCATCTTTTTAATACCTGTATTTTATGGATTTGGCAATATCTTTTAATTATGTATAATCTTTGTGCCTGATGTTTACAGTGTTCTATTTATGCTGTTTTTATGAATGTAAAGCTCCCAGAACCCCAGGAATTGGGCTGCATAAAAATAAAGTAGCCTTGCCCTGTCTAATGAATCAGTGGGAGGAAACCTGCACAGTACCTGGCCCTGTGAATAAACAGAAGGCTTCAGTCTCCAGTGCTGTGATTCCCCACACCTTTCACTAGCACTAATGCATCCATGTGGTGAAACCTACATGGTATCTGCTCCTCATGCTACTCATCCCTGTGGATAAACAGACGTTTTCAATCTCAGTGCTGCCATTTACTCACTAAATCGGTCACAGTTCAGGGAACTCTGTCCTGTACCTGTATGCACTGTACTTGGCTCTGTGAATTAACAGTGTGCTTCAGTCACTAACTCTTTCACTCCTCAAAAAGCCCAAACCTAAACCAGCATTCACCGATTGGAGGTGTGCATCCAGATATACAAAGGCAGTCTTTTTGTTGGTGTGGAATCAAATTACTTTATTTGGTGCCCACTTTGGGCATCAAATAAAGTAATTTGATTCTGCGCTAGCAAAAAGATTGTGCCTCTATATTTGACTGCACCCCTTCGAGTGGTGAATGCTGTCTTTTTAGTTTTATTTTTCTGTAGTCTGCTTCTAGTCGAGCACACAAGCGGGCAGCCTTCCCCACAAATTGCTTGAAGCCCCTCATCCTTCACCAGCACCGACTCCACCGTAGTTTGGCAGTGGTTACATTGCACTCTTAGGGGTGAAGATGTAGCTTAATTTAGTAGCATGTCCTCATTGTTAACTTGAGATGCATCTCTCCCCAGATCCAGCAGTTCTCTAAGAAGGAGATTGAAGACCTGCTACGTAAAGGAGCATATGCTGCCATTATGGACGAGGATGATGAGAGCTCCAAGTTCTGCGAGGAAGATATAGACCAGATCCTACAGAGGCGCACAACCACCATTACGATAGAGTCCGAGGGCAAGGGATCAACATTTGCCAAGGTGCTGTGCTACTTAATTACAAGTAGACATGTTAGCCGTAGTGCATGCACTGTGTGTGTGTGTGTGTGTGTGTGTGTGTGTGTGTGTGTGTGTGTTCTCTAGTGTAGACCAGCAGCATTCTCTGGATCTGACCACCATCTTCCCTGTCTCTGTCCTCCCTCATTTAATTTGTCGAGAATAACATTTGGGGTTCTACTCCCATGGATACAGTTCATTACTAACACTCTGGCAGGTAGCTGGAGACAGCTGAGTCAATGGGACGTCTTCAAGCAAAGCTTCTTCCACCACCCAAGGTGGTGTCTTCTAATGGTATCATGGACCTGCATTCTCTGCAGCACCTGATCCTGAAGCTTTGCACCAGGGTGTAGCCACAGGGCTGCTGTGACATGTATGTCACATGTGTGGCAGGAGTACTTTACTTCAGTGTTTAAATTTCCACTATTGGCTAACATACTACATATGAACATACGAAAATGCCAGCAGAAACAGGCCTCATGGTCTATAGAGTATGCTAGAGTGTGCAGCTAGCACCTTATAATGCTGCTGCCCCTCCCTCTCCCCCTATCCCAACCCCTCTTGAAGCTGTCTGCCGTCTTGCAGGCCATTACCTCACCCAGCAAGGTGTTCCACTTGTCCACTACTCTTTCTGTGAAAAAATGTCTCCTCATCTCTCTCCTGAATCTACCCCACTCCAATCTCAGTTGGTGTCCTCTCGTGTCCTTCCCCTTTCTCCTCTGGAAAATACTCTGTATTAGTCTTGTTTATTCCCTTCAGGTACTTAAAGGTCTGAATTATATCTCCCTTGTCCCTCCCCTCTTCCAGAGAGTACATATTCAACTCCCCCAGCCTTTCCTCATATGGCTTGGCCTCCAATCCCTGAATCATCTTTGTAGCTCTACACTGTAAACAATTTGATGTCCTTCCTCAGGAACGGGTGCCAGTATTGCACTGTAGCACACAGTGCTCCAGGTGGGGCCTGATCAGTGACCTATACAGAGGCAGGATAACCTCCCTACTTCTGGAGGAGATCCCTCTAGCTGTACACCCCAGCATTTTGTTGTCCTTTGCCACCACCCTTTTGCATTGAACAGAGCTGTTCATGCTCCTTGTTATGATCACCCCTAGGTCCTTCTCTTCTGTGGAGCAACCCAGCTGAACCCCATTTAAGTGATAATCCCTCCCCTGAGTCCAGGCTCCGAAGTGCAGAACCTTGCATTTCTTGGCGTTGAACCCCAGCTGCTGTTTATCTGCCCACTCCTGCAGCTTATTCAAGTTCTCCTGCAACCCCCTCCCCCCAGTGTCTTCTACCACAGCTCCTATCTTGGTATTGTCTGCAAACAGACTGATTTTGCTCTGGATCCCATTTGAGATATCTGCAATGAAAATCCCGAACAGTACTAGTCCTAGCAGGGATCCCTGTGGTACCCCGCTCATCACCGCTCTCGGTGATGATAGTTCCCCACCACCACCCTTTGCTATCTCCCCCCTTCAGCCAGTTCCTGATCCAGGTCACCATTTGTTATCCTGCCCTCACAAACTCCAGCTCTCCCCCCTCCCCCTCCCCAATCTCCCATGTGGCACTGAATCAGAGGCCTTACAGAAGTCCAAGTACAGAACGTCCACAGCATGGCCCTTGTCCAGTTCCGGTGTTACCCAGTCGTAGAACTCTGCCAGGTTTGTCTGACATGATCTGTCTACGACAAACCCATGTTGCTGGTTGTCCTGGATACTGTTTGCCTCCAAGAAGCTCACCAACCTCTCCTTTAGGATGGTCTCCATGAGTTTGCCCATGATCGAGGTGAGGCATACTGGTCTGTAGTTCCCTGGTTCATCCTTTGGCCCACTTTTATGGATGGGCACCATGTGGGCCATCCTCCACTCCTGTATTACTGTAATACTGTATTATGCTGTCATCACTGGCAGATATCAAACGTGGTGGAGGGGCAAAAAGCAGCAATACTTTAGTCGGCAAAAAAATTAATTATATCTATTTAGTAAAAAGGTATTTCAAACAACATGAAGTCTTGCTGTATTCTGACAATTTTCAGTGATTCCCAACCTTTGAACTGCCCTGGAGAACAGAGAGTTAACTTTCTATGCAGGGCATCGAATGCTGAGCTCGAGCTCGGTTGAAGTCTCTGTCTGGAGTGTTTCAAACCTAAACCGTCAGATTCTTTACTCTGCCTCACTGAACGGTCGCTCTGGAGATTTCTCCTTCAGCTCGGTTCGAAAGTTGGTTAAAGTTTGTTTTTCGTCGGTTTTAAACCGAAAAAGTATCCGCATAGTCGGTTCAGTCTCTGTCTGTGGTGCTGTGAGTACTAGATGGAATTGTTCTGTGTTCTCTGTGTGGAACTTGTAAAAGTGTGGCTCGATTCGGCTGAACTGGTCATTTGATAGTGAAATATTGTGTTCTGTGCATTTTACTTAGTGTGTGGTTACTGGTTCTTATCGGTTCTAAAAAAAAAAAAAAATAGTGTTTTAGTGCGTTTTTTTTCCAATACCCGTTAGGATCCGATAAGGGAGTCTTGCCTGGCGGTTGCCATAAAAAGGGTAAGTTGGTTAGATTGGCCATGTCTGAGAAACCCAAGAAAAAAAAAATGTGCCTACTGGGTTTCAACACTGCAGTGAGTGCGGGGAGGTCTTTGCTAAGGCCGATTCCCCACACCACCTGTGTTTATTGTCTGGGGTTTGACCGCCTCTATTCAGACTGCCAAATATGTAAAAACTTTCCCAACTCTACCCTTGAGAAGAGATTAGGTAGACTGAGGGAAAAGGAGGCCGAGAAGTCCGCTGACCCGGATGGCCAGCCCGGTTCGGTTTCGACCCGAACGGGAGGAGTGCCCTCTGACCAGGGCGATACTTCTTCGGGCAAAGGAGAGCCGATTCGAGGATCGGTTCAGAAAAAAAGAAAACGCAAAGACAAATTGACCAGTTCGGATCCAGAGGTTCATGTTCCGACCGCCAAAGAAATAGCCAGAGCGATTCAGATTGTTGAATCACTCCGTCCGGTTCCTACCGATCCGGCTCCTTCTGGCAGGGGTTTGGTTCAGTAGGTTCCCCGGTTCAAGATTATACTGTACCTTGAAGATTTTTATGAACCGGAATTTAAAGAGAAAGGGGAATTTGAGGATGAAGATGTAAGCGAAGGTCTGGATGTGCCTGTGGAATCGGATATCTCCCCAGACAGACCTTAAGGTGTTTCCCTTCCTAGGCTTTCCGAATCCCTATCTCACTTTATGTTCTACAGAAAGGTGGCTGAAATGCTCCAGCTTCCTATGGAGGAGGCTGTGGAAGATCAAGAGGAGCCTGATTTATGTAGAGATGATGGACATCCCAGAGTCCAGGATATTGTCTATTCCCCTCCACAAATCTTTTGGGAAATGGACACAAAAAATCCTAAAGTCTCCTAACACTATACCTCCTCTGGATAGAAGAATGGACAAGAGGTATACACTTTCAGGCTCAGACACAGAGTTCTTATATCAGCAATGCAGCCATGTTGGGGGTAGTGCAGGCTGCTGCCTGTGACAAGGCAAATATTCCCTTGGCTTCACACCCCCAGACAAGGACTCCAGGAAGCTTGATGCCATGGCAAAGAAGCAGTACATGGCATCTTTTTGGGGACTCAGGCAGGCGAATTACATGGCCTATGCAGCCAGGTACCAGAAGTCCAGGTGGGACACTGGACTGGCACTGGCTAAACAGGCCTCCCCCCAGCTAGCCAAGGAGCTGGAGGCGGTGGCTGCAGATGGGATTGAGGCATCTAAGGTTCAGTTTCATGCTGCTGTGGACTCTAATGATGTCAAGAGTCATGGCTACATCTGTGGCTTTTTGGAGGATGGCTTGGCTCAGATGTACTAGCCTCTCGTAAGACACCCAGGCTAAGGCCATGGATTTTCCTGTAGTGGGTAATTCTCTGTTTGGGGAGCAGACAGAGAATAGCATGAAGAAAATGGATGAGTACCGGACCACTTACAGGAGTGCTCAGGCCAAGGAAAGGCAGGCATCTCCTCAAAGGCAGCAGTCTAGGGGCAGGGGCAGGCCTTTTCAAAGGCCTTTTTACCAAGCACAGGCCTCTTCTTCCTTTTCTCAGAGGGGGTTCTTCAGAGGGAGAGGCAGAAGGGGGATGAGCAGGGCTGCATCCACTCCTTGGCCTAAGGCCCCTGCCAAGCAGACACCCCGATGGGCCTGCCCGGGTCGACTCTTCTATTTCATTAGGGGGCAGGCTGGCTTACTTTGTCCAGGACTGGATGTCTGTTACAACAGACAAGTGGGTCCTGGAAGTAATAAGCCAGGGACTGGTTCTCAGCTTCAGAAAATTTCCAAAGATGAGAGCCAGATTTTTTCCACCTGCAAATCTCTTGGACACCTTTGCCCTAGAGGCAGAGGTTTCTTCTCTCCTAGCTTTAAGAGCCATAGAGAGAGTACCTACCCTACACTGGGGCAAAGGACTGTACTCCAGGTACTTTCTGACCCCCAAAAAGACAGAGGAGTGGTGACCCATCCTAGACCTAAGATATCTAAACAAACATCTCTTAAAACCAAAGTTCAAGATGGTAATTCTGGGAATA
Organism: Neoceratodus forsteri; assembly: GCA_016271365.2. Classification (NCBI taxonomy): domain Eukaryota; kingdom Metazoa; phylum Chordata; order Ceratodontiformes; family Ceratodontidae; genus Neoceratodus; species Neoceratodus forsteri. The sequence continues at coordinate 209,989,914 of JADMNL010000022.1, read as the reverse complement.
ATCCTTCCCTCTCTAAGGCCAGGGGACTGGCTAGCCTCCCTGGACCTCAAAGATGCCTATTTTCACATTACCATCAGGTGCTCCCACAGAAAGTACCTCAGGTTCAAGTTGCCCTCAGGCCATTATCAGTTCAGAGCAATGCCCTTTGGCCTAACCTCAGCCCCAAGGGTTTTCACAAAGTGCCTGGCAGTAGTAGTTGCCTTTCTAAGAAGGCAAAAGATTTCCATTTTTCTATATCTGGACGATTGGCTAATAGTGGGTCAGTCTCCAGACCAAGTCAAGTCTCGCCTGCAAGTGACCCAGCAAGTGCTCACTTCTCTAGGATTTCTTCTCAACCTTCCCAAGTCAGTTCTCGAACCAGTCCAGCTTCTTGCCTTTATGGAGCAGAACTGGACACACTCAGAGCAAGAGCCTTTCTTCCTCTAGAAAGGGCAAGGGTTCTTATGGAACTAGCTTCTTCTTTCAGCCTTCAGGTATCTCGGCCAGCAAGGCATTTCCTCCAGCTCTTGGGTCACATGGCAGCTTCAACAGCAGTGGTCCAAGGGGCAAGATTCCAGATGAGGGATGTTCAGTTCCACCTGAGAGCTTTTTGGTCTCAGAGGAAGGATTCCCTTACCAAACTGATCCCAGTGACTCTGACCTTGATCCAAGCCCTCCATTGGTGGCAGGATCAGGACAATTTAAGACAAGGTGTTCCTTTTGTTACTCAGCCTTGTTCAGTGGTCCTTACCACGGATGCTTCTCTTCTGGGCTGGGGAGCCCATCGGGGGTCCCTCACTGCCCAGGGTCTGTGGTCCCCCCAAGAATCATTTCTTCACATCAATCTCCTAGAGCTCAAGGCAGTTTTTCTGGCCCTAAAAGCTTTCCCTCAGTCCGTACAGAACAAGGTGGTTCAAGTCAGAACAGACAACACCACCACCATGTGGTACATCAACAAGCAGGGAGGCACTCGGTCCACGGCCTTGTGCACAGAAGCCATGAAGTTGTGGTCCCTGGCTTATTCCCTGCAAACCTCTCTTGTAGCAGTTCACTCTCCAGACAAGGATAATGTGCTAGCAGATGCACTGAGCAGGATCTCTCAGGGCCATCACGAATGGTCCCTGGACCCTCAGGTGTTGAAAGTGATTTATTTAAGGTGGGGCACTCCAGAGATAGATCTCTTTGCAGCCCCAGATGATCACCAACTCCCTCTCTTTTGTTGCAGACCTCCAGTCTTCGGCTCAGTCCCTCTGAACGCCCTGATTCTGAATTGGGAAGGGAAGTTTCTGTATGCTTCTCTACCCTTCCCACTCCTGTTCAAAGTTTTGGTCAAAATAAGGTCTCAACCTTGCAAGGTGATTCTGATTGCTCCAGACTGGGCCAGACAGCCCTGGTACTCTCTATTTCTGTCCCTAGCAGTCCATCTTCCCCTGTCTCTCTTCCCAGGAATTACAACCTGTTAACATCCTCTCAGGGAAGGATTTGGTACTCCAATCTTCAGTCTCTCAATCTCAAGGCATGGCTCTTGAAGAGTTGGAGTTTGCAGATCTGCATCTTTCCCAAGGGGTTCTGGATATCCTCAAGGCTTCTCAAAAGCCCTCCACCAGAAAGACTTGAAACTCCAAATGGAAAAGATTCAGCATTTGGTGTTCTAAGAAGCATATTTTTCCTGACACTGCTGGATTGCCTACAGTTCTGGATTATATGGTCCATCTTAATGGCCTAGGCCTCAGACCAGCTACTCTCAAGGTACACTTGTCAGCTGTTTCTGTGTTTTTGTCTGTGGGGAAGTTTAGGATGACAGAAAATGAAAAGTGGGAATACTGATTTAAAAAAAAAACTTGCATCTGACTAACAAATACCACTGCTGTAAGGACCCATAAAGAGAGGAGCACAGCTTAGACCTGTGGAAGTTAGTATTTTTGAAATGCCATTAATAGAAACAGAGAATTTGTCCGTAGAAAAGGACCGCATAGCTCACCCACTCTGCCCATATGATCCCTGTCTAGTCTGTCTCCTCAGACCCTAACTGGTTTCCAGTTACTCTCCCTTTTTCTCTGCCTGTTCACTAATATTCACCGTTGTCTATTCCACACTTACTTGAAGCCTCTTACTGTTTTTTGCCTCCTCCACTTTTGTTCTCATTCTATTCCAGGTGTCTGCCTCTTTCAGTTTCACATACAGTGAACTGTGCAGCAGGTCCTAAGTTCTGCGGACAGATCAGTGGCTGCAGGGTCGCAGTATACCAATGGCATTGTTATGGTGGCATCAGACAGCTCCTCTGTGCAACACCAGTAAGCAAATTACACAGTGGGAGAGTTCTCTAGATAACTTCATTGGAACGCTTAATAATTATTTTGCTGTCCTGCTGTAGCAAACCAGGGCCTGGAAGGTGAACTCTGCTTTCTAGCATAGCAAGTGGCATGCTCTGCTACATTAAAAGGCTAACAGACCTGCTCTTGTTGTATCCACTTTTAACTGTACAGTGACTGTGAGGTTACATGCATGAGGCAGGTCACCACCACTGCTGGCCCTTCTTGGTTGTATGGGCATGCACAGCCTAAAGGGATAAGCAGTCTGAACTGATCTTACGTCGAGAGGGTTCCTTCAGTAGGTCATCACATATAGAACTGGACTGGCGCCACCTGGCGTTGGGCCGCATAGCACAATTTTCTAGCAATACCTGACGGGGGACCGCCCACCTGACATCACGTGACCGACGTCGGCGTGACTGTATATAGTGGGCGGTCCCCACACCCGCCCTCCAGTTCTTTCCCGCCGTTGCCTCTTGTCAGTTGCATTGCAGACTTCCATTAGCGATCGTCGTGAAAGTTTCTATCACGTCGGTAATTTACCTCGCAATTTTCAAATGATTTAATTTTCTACTTGATGTCTTCTCCGAAGAAAAAGTGCTTGTCTTGTGTACAAGATCTTCCCTTGTCAATCTTCACCATTCATTACTTCCTGGGTGTAAGCCGGGGTGCACCGCCACAAAACTTTTTTTTTTTTTTTTAAAGCTAGCTCTAGTGGCGCCCTCGAGGCCGGCGCCTTGCGTCATCCGGCGGCCGTTAACAACTACCGACTCCTCCTCCAACTCAGTTCTGTTTCTCCGGCGTCGAGGCAGCACCTGCTTTCAGCGGGTAAGTAATTCGTAGTCGCAGTACTAGGCCGACTCCTCTTTTACGTCCGCTTCGCGCCATACCGCAGTAAGACTGTTCTTTTTCTATCTATGCGGCGTCGGTGTTTTCCTACTGTGTCTTTACCTCAATTGTTTCGCGTTATGTCCGGTTCTGGAGCGAAGCGTTTTTCTAAGACGGGCCGCGCCCCAATGCGTCGGTGCTCCTGTGGCTGGCATTTCTCCGTCGCGGACCGGCATGACGTGTGTCTTCGATGCCTGGGACCCAACCATGATATGGATTCGTGCGATGCCTGCTTCTCCATGGACCATCGCGTCCTCAAAGTCCGCGCGTTCAAGCTCGGCAAGGCCCCGCCGACTTTCGGGGGACGGCGTCGTTCGCGGGACTCCCAGGTAAGGTCTCTGGGCCCTTCCCGGGTCCCCTCCGGGCCCTGCCTCCCAGTCAGCGGAGGGCTTCCTCATCTCATCTTGCGAAGGCCCCTTCCACCCGGTGTCGAGAGGCATTGCGGTCCCTTCCCGGGGCGCGGCGTCGCTACCGCCTCGGCAATCACCTCCTCGGAGGTGCAGGCTCCCCCAGTGTCGAGGCCCATGATTTCTGGGCGGACACCAGCGGACCCTCGGCGCCGCCCTTGGCGCCGTTTGGATCAGCGCGTTCGCGGTGCCAGTTATCGAGGCATTTTGGATCCGGTGCCGTTGTGGCGCCCGGTGATCATAACCGGCGCCCGCTGGCGGCACTCGCTAACCCCGGCACGTTAGTGGCGCCCGTTAGCCTGGTTTCTCCTCTCGCGCCGGCTCGGTTTCGGCGCTGGGGCGGTGCCGTTGGCCCCGCTGGTGCCGCGGAGGAGCTGGGATTGGGCCTGGCTGTGGCTAATGTTCGGGGGCGGGCGGCGCTGCCTCTGGTACCGGTGCCGTTCGCGGCGCCGTTGCCTCGGGGACCCCTGTGGTAGCCAGCATTGAGGTCCTGCTGGTCTCGTCCTCCTCGGAGGCCGATGACTCAGACGTGGACCCATCCTGGCACCCCCACTCTTCGGGGTCTGGGTCCCCTGTGGCACGAGGTACCAGGAGGCGCAGCGGGCCCTTCCCTCTGTCCCCCCTTCCGTCCTCTGCTGAGGGCTCTCTGGCTGGGGGTGGCCTTGAGTCCCGGGGAGAGGCGGGGGGTGACTGGTGGGGGCTCCCCTTCCGAGGACCTGGTGACAGCAACCCTCCGGGTGCTGTTGCTCCCTCTTGAGGGTGGGAGCTGCAGTCGAGGAGGAGGGCTCTCTCGGAGTCCGAGGGGTTGAGGGGCAGAGGGACAGGCCCTCGGTCTTCTTTGGCCACCTCAGGGGGGGTGGCCAGGAGCCGTAGTGCTGAACCCCGCCCTTCCCTCCGGGGCTCTAGGGTGCCCTCCGGTGGCGTTGTTGTGGGCTGCCCTTCTGGATCCATGCAGTCCCGACTTCGTCGCAGGGGAGGTTCTCCCCCTGGGCTCTTCCAGACTTCGCTTCCTCAGGGTTCCGTCTTGCGGCCTGGTTTGTTGTCCGGGACCCCGCCAGCTCGGGCTCTGTTCCCCGGATTCCAGAGCCCTGGCAGAGATCTGTTGCCTCCTCGTAGGTGCCCCTCTCCCATCTCTCTGCCTCCACCACCCCGGCTCCCGGGCCATGTCGGTCCTCGGTCCGTTATCCTGGGAGCTGTTCAGAGGTTCTGCAGCGGCCTTCCCTCATCAGTTAGATATATGCATGGGCGGGTCTTTAGACTCTCCCACGCCATGCAGGAGTCCTCTGGGCATTCAGCTCCCCATCATCCTCGTCTCCCTCCTCTGAGGGGGAGGAACCCCCTGCTCATCTCTCCTCCGATGCTGATTTCACTGATTATCAGCGATTCCTATCGAGGATGGTCAGGGACCTTCGGATCTCCTACATTCGAAGAGACAATACCGAACAGGAGACGCGTGAATTCCTAGGAGAATTCAGTGCCCAACATTTGGTGGTACCTTCCTGGCCTATCCCCTTCCAGGAGGCGTCTATCCGATCCTGGCAGTAGCCAGCCGCTTCTTCTCCAGCCCCGGCTGACTGTCAGCGTAGGTATTGTGCCCCCTCGGAGTCTCTAGGTACCCTTCCCAACCCTCCTTCTGGCTTGGTCTACCTTGACACTCCTTCCGGGCGCCGCTGCCTGGCGGACGACCGCCCACTGGACCCGGACTCACTTCAGTTCGACCGTTGGGGGCGAAGAGTGTTCTCTTCTTCTCGTGCGGCTGCTTGTATAGCATCACATCAGGCTCACCACGCTGCCTACAATCGGCACCTGTGGTCGATGCTTTCTCAACTCCTAGCGTCTGCCTGATACGGAGCAAACCAGACAAGCTGTTGCCCTTTCTGCTGTAGGCCTGGAGCTGGCAAGACACCAGGCAAGGGCATCTTATGACGCCAATGAGGTGGCTTCCAGGCTTGCGGGGACAGTGATCTGCATTAGGCGGACGGCATGGCTTCGTCTTTCAAGGTTGTCACCCCTGGCCCGGCGTAGGGTGATGCGCTCCGCCTTCCGGGGGACCCGTCTCTTTTCCTCCAGAGCTAGGAGACTTTTGCAGGGGCTATCTCCGTCTCCACGTCCTCGGGAGGCACCTCCTAGCTCTGATCCCACTTAGGCTTCTGTGAATTAGCCAGGGTCTTCCCCTTCTGTTTCTCACCTACAGGAGGCTGGGGGTTTTGTTCCCTCAGGGTCTTTACCCCTTCCCCCTTCTGGGGAAGAGGGCTTAGTACTCACCAGGAAGTAATGAATGGTGAAGATTGACAAGGAAGATATGAAAATTACGTACCTACCGTAATTCTTGATCTTCTCTTGTATCTTCACCATTCATTACTACCCCACCTTCCCTCAGTGGCCTCCTTCTGTGGCGTCTCCCCTCCCGTCTCGTTCCTCCCTCTTGCTGAACCTAAAAAAAAAATATATATATATATATATATATATATATATATATATATATATATATATATATATATATATATAAAATAAAAAAAAAAAAAGAGGGACATCTCTCTATCCTTGCCTTTTCCTTAAAAGTTTCCAGGAAAATTATTTACTCTGATTCGTGGGCTTTTGTTGCAGGAGTGCTGGGTGGTGAGCCTACGACTATCTCACGCCATGTTCTCAGGCGAGGCACTCTTAGGGACCTTGCCTGACTCTGTCTGTGCAGTTTGGTCCCACAATATTCTGCTAATCAATTACTAAGCCTAGAATCAACCCCTTCTCTTTTTTGCAGAGCAAGAGGAGCAAGATGCAGTTATTTCTTCTCTCTTAAAACTGAGGGAACTCTCTCCGACTGCTTGAGCAGCCCCTGGCTTCTCAGGTCATGTTTTCCTCATAAGCCTGTGAGTCATACTCTGTCTTGAACCCCCTTTTCAAGGGTCCTTCTGAGGACAGTGTTGCAGGAAAAGCAGTGCCAACCATGACCGGTTCTTGCCAGTTCAAGTCTCTCCTGCTTGCCATAGCAAGTCCGATTGAGTTCGTTATATTTCTTACAAACTGCCTTGAAAGGCTAAACTTTCTTTCTATACCCTTTGAGCAGCTCTTACATGCTGCCTGGGAATCAACCTTTTCCTAGCCAGGTGTCCTTCCAGAAGAAGGCCTGCTCTCGGGCCAGGAGCCCACAGCTAGGATCAAGGACCATGGCATGTTGAGGTCAAAGACTATGCCCTCCTTAGTCTGTCTAGCGGGTTCGGTGAACCTTCTCTTCAGCACTACCTGTGGGGATTCTTGCCCCCTTATTAAATCGAGCCTTAAGCCTCTCAGCTAACTATGCTCGTTGGGCATTCTGGTCTCCTCAACATCCCATCTTTCTTCTTCTTCTCTCTTCTTCATTCTTTCTCCTTCCCTTTTCTCTCTATCTGTTCCTCCTAGAGTCGCCCCGGTAAGGAGGCCCTGCGATCCCTAGGGCAGGAATACTCTCTCCTCTGTCTATTCTCCATCGGCTTATTCCTTTTTCAGTTTATTTTCCTTACTTTTGCTATCCTTGGCTATCTTCGCTTTCTCTTTTTCCACAATATAATTTTTGCCTCTCGGCTCACAGAACTGAGTTGGAGGAGGTCGATAACTACTAACGGCCGCCCTCGCATGGCCTTAGGCGTCGGTCTCGAGGGCGGTCTAGAGCTAGCTTTTTAAAAGCCCCGTGGCGGGTTCGCGCCTGCGGCTTACACCCAGGAAGTAATGAATGGTGAAGATACAAGAGAAGATCAAGAATTACGGTAGGTACGTAATTTTCATATCTCCCACAAAGACGGTCACCAGAAGGGCTTTCTCTGCCTAGGCCCAGACCATCCTATCTCCTCCTGCCCAGAGTGCCAGTCATTCAACCAGGCCACCAAAAAAACGGAGACAGCAGGCATTGGAGGCCCTCCTTCTTAAGACTCGTTTGGCCTCCTTGGAGAAAAAGATGGAGTACCTCAGGGACTCATCTGAAAAATCTTGCGCTTCTAAAAAAAAAAAAGAAAAAAGTCTAGGGAGCGGTCTCACTCCGTGGACGACGCCAGGCTGTCGACGAGCAAGGCTCAGCTACTGCCCAGAAAACAGCCGGATGGTAAATCTGACAAGACTCCAGTGGATAAGTCGGCCGCCGGCTCCTCCGGGGACTGCGCGGCGGCCGGTAAGCAGACTCCCCCGGCCGGGGGCAGTCACATGGTTCTGGTCGATAAGTCAGCTGGGGGGCTTCACCCCTGACTGCCTGACCTAGCCCGCTAAGCCGGCCGTCTCTGGCGACCGCACAGGCTCAGTTCCCCATCGGGGCCTAACTGCGCCTCTCCCGACATCCGGCGGTACCAGAGGGAGAAAGCTCTTCTCCCTACTCCTCCTTTCTCGCCTGTGTCCTCGATCCTGTCAATGTTTTGGGTACATCTCTGCGTTCCCCTGCTGGGGTCCCAGATCAGGAGGCTCCTTCATGACTGTCTGGCCTTCCTGTGGAGGCCCCTCTGCCTTCTGGCGGAATACCAGCACCTTTTCTGACACCAGTGATCCCGACGACAGTCCCTCAGGTGGGACCGGCCTTTACCTTTGGTCCCGACGCTGGACCTGGCCCCAACGCCTGGGCCCCCTCGTCTGGTCCCGACGCTGGCCCCTCCGATGCCAGATTCCCTTCCGGCACTAGATCCGGTAGCGCCGGTGCCAACGTCGGTCCTTCTGACATGGGCTGTCCCAACACTGGACCTTCCTGCAGTCTGTACAATGGCGGGTCCGACGTGGGTCCCCCCCGACGGCAGATACAACCTCGGGGATTTATTCCAGACCCGAACTGTCCCCCATTACCCCTTTGGGTATCCTGGGGATCCCTACCGGGGGGGGGGGGTTCCATTCCTGATTGGAGTAATTTTGGGCAGTTCCACCATGGATTCAACCTATATGCTCGCTATATGGGTTTCCAGGGGTACTATCTCCCCCTGGTCGCACCGCCTCCTCCTCTCCACCCCCAACCCCCCCCAGCCGCAGCCAGCTCCTTCCTTCCCCCCTCTGGTGGTTCTGGATTTCAAGACCATGATTCAATTTTGGTGGCAGGGGGCCAGATCGGAGTTGGTTATGGACCTGGAAGCTAGACTTCCACAACCGCAGCTTCCTAGGTCCCTTCCTGAGCAGTTCTATTTCTACTATCCACATCTCGGGGAAGACTCGACAGGACATTCCCCTGCGGGACTTCAGTCATCGTCCTGTCGAGGAGGCGGAAGATGGTTCCGATGGGAGGGAAGATTACTCAGAGGAGGAGCATGTGGAGGACCTTCAGGATACGAAAGGAAGAACCTCCCCGAATTCCCCTCCGGAGGATCCTTCCTTTTCGGACCTCTTGAGGGCCTTAAGGGACCACTTCAACTGGGAGTCTGAGGACCAGGATCCTATGAGGCAGAGACTAGTAGAACACCTGGACTTAGAGTCTCTGCCCTCTATTCCGTTCCCCCCATGGATAGCACCTCATCAAGACCACACCACCACCATCTGGCAGATGCCTCATTCCATCCCGGCTGTCCTCAAGAGGGCGGACAGGCTCTACCGGGTGCCAAAGGACACCCCTTTTCTGAAGGCTCATCCCAAGGCAGACTCTGTGGTCATTTCGGCAGCTCATGACCGCGCCACAGCTCCTAAGCATGTGAGCACGACACTTCCTGACAGAGTCGAGGCTGATGGACCAGTTCGGGAAGAAGATCTACTCGTCGGCCACGTGCGCCCTTCGTTCCCTTAGTTACGTGTCCCACCAAAAACAGACTATGGCCAGGCTAGAGACGAAGGTCCAATCTATGGACTCTTTGCCCCTCAAGGAGGAACTTGCCAAGGATCTCCGCCTCTCCAAGATCTCCTGTAGGCATGCACTTCAAGCCACTTATGATTCTGACAATTCAGTGGCCCGTACCTCAGCAACTGCCGTTGCCCTTAGGCGGCATTCCTGGCATCGTCTCTCTGGGCTGGCCAACGAAGTCCGGTCGGCAATTTAGGACGCCCCCTTTAGGGGCTCAGTCCGTTTTGGTGGGGATACCAAGGACATCATAACGGATCTACAGGACAAGGGTGTGGCCCTTAGATCTGTTTGGTCCATGTACCGATTGGACACCCAGCAACAGCAGCAGCCCTTTCGGAAAAGGACCGGGAGGCAGTGGAAGAACGCTCAGGCGCGATGCCAAGGGAAGCATAAGGCCACTGGTACCGGTACACCACTTGCCCCAAGAATCAGCGACATTCAGGGGGACCTCCTCCTGAACATCCCGCCACTTCTTGACTAGCCGGCCCCACTACGTCCTCAGTCTCACGACGGGGATCAGGTGGGGGGGGGTTCGCCAGCCATGGACAGGAGTGGAGGGCGTTAACCTCAGACGAGTGGGTCCTGTAACTGGTGTCCGTTGGACATACCATCAAGTTTCTGGAGATTCCCCTGGACACTTCTCCACAGAAGTCCTCTTACTCCTGGGACCAGGCCCTTCTCGTTCGCGAGGAGGTCAGTTCGCTCTTGCTCAAAGAAGTGATAGAGCGAGTCCCCATAGGGCAAAGGGGAAAAGGGTTTTATTCTTATTTCTTCCTGGATCCAAAAAAGACCGGGGACTTCAGGCCCATACTCGACTTGCGTCATCTCAGTCTGTTTGAGTACAAAAAATTCTGCTTGCTGACGCTCCAGTGCCTTCTTCCTCTCCTGATGGAGAATCACTGGCTCTGCGCCCTGGACATGCAGGTTGGCTACCTGCACATCCCCATTTTCCCCAGCCACTGCTGATTCCTGCATTTCTGTTTCCAAGGGGAACATTTCCAGTTCCAGGTGCATCCCTTTGGTCTGTCTTCGTCACCTCGGGTTTTTACCAAGTGCCTGGCGGTGGTGGTGGCGGCATTCCTGCACCGCAGGGGCATTGCAGTGTTCCCTTACCTGGATGACTGGCTGATTTCAGCCCCATCCAGGGATCTTTTGTTGGAAACTCTTTCTTTCACACTGGACCTATTCAGCCGACTCGGGATCAGGGTCAATGTTCCCAAGTCATCTCTCACCCCTGCCCAGAGACTGCAGTTTATTGGGGCAGTTCTGGATACTGTCCAGTGCAGAGCTTTCCTCCTTCCCTCCAGACAGGGTGGAGACCCTGGTCAGTCAGGCTCGAAAAGTAGCCTCCCTCTGGTCCATCCCTGCTCGGGTGGTCATTCGTCTTTTGGGCCTGATGTCGGCCTCCATCACGACCGTTCCCCCAGCAAGGCTACACATGAGAATCACTCAGTGATCATTACATGTGTGGTAGGATCAGCTTCTAGATGACCTGGACCATCCGGTCCTGGTCTCTTCAGCGGTCCAGAAGGATTTACAGTGGTGGGAGGATTCTCACAATCTTTCCCTGGGACTTTCATTCCGAAACCCTGCACCAGCAGCTACCCTCACCACGGATGCCTTGAATATGGGGTGGGGAGCTCACCTGGGGGAACATCAAGTTCAAGGCCTTTGGTCAGGCCTGGAGACTTCTCTCCACATCAATGTTCTGGAGCTCAGGGTGGTCCTGTATGCCTTACAGGCCTTTCAGACCCTGCTACCAAAGGGAACACTGCTGATCCAAATGGACAATATGTCGGTAGTTTGGTACATCAACAAACAAGGAGGAATCCGGTCATACTCTCTTTGCAGGGCGGTGACCCGGGTGTGGAACTGGGCAGTCCAACATCTTTTGGTCCTAGTAGCCTTGCACGTTCCAGGCATTCTCAGCGTCCTGGCGGACAGTCTCAGCAGGACTCTGACCCTCGCCCACAAATGGGAACTGCATCAGGAAGTGGCGGAATCCATCTTCCAAAATTTGGGGCGTCCGGAAATTGACCTTTTCACCTCCCAATTCAACGCAAAACTTCCCAAGTTTACGCTCACTTCTTTCGAGCAAAGGTGCTTTCTGGAAGCGATGCATTGTCTCTGTCATGGACAGGAAATTCCTGTCGCTCCCCGTTTCCCTTCTGCAGAGGGTTCTCCCCAAACTCCAAGCCGAGGGGGCCAAGATGATCCTCATCGCCCTTCTTTGGTTGAGACAAACCTGGTTCCCGCTGTTGCAACAGCTCTCCAGGGAATCACTGGTTCCACTTCCGCTGACTCACGACCTCCTGACTCAGGATCAAGGCTGTCTGGTTCATCTGGGGCTCAGCACCCTGCATCTTCATGCGTGGCTCCTGCAGACATAGTGATTTCTTGCTTTGGGGTTTCCTCCAGGGTTGCTCAAATCCTCATTGAGCCAAGAAAACCGTCCACCCGTTCCACTTACGCTTTGAAGTGGAAGCGGTTTTCTATTTGGGCGGCTGCTAAAGGTTGGAACCCATTCTCCTGCTCAGCCCCCCAAGTCATGGAATACCTCCTTCACTTATTGGACTCTGGTCTGTCCTATTCTTCTTTAAAAGTCCATATCTCAGCTATCTCGGTGTATCATGAGCTAGTGGATGGTAAACCCGTGGCTCAGTTGGAGGTCTCAAAGACCTTTCTGAAAGGGACCCTCCATCTGAAACCCCCCATCTGCAGCCCAACTCCGCCTTGGGATTTGAACTTCGTCTTGGAAAAGCTCACCCTTCCTCCTTTTGAACCGACTATGAACTGTGATCTGCGCTTCCTGTCCTGGAAGGCACTCTTTCTGGTGGCTATTACCTCAGCCCGAAGAATTTCGGAGCTTCACGCTCTGTCTGCAAGGAGCCTTACTTGATTTTCCATAGGGATCGGGCGGTCCTCAGAACGCATCTGAGGTTTCTTCCCAAGGTGGTGTCAGAAGCCATGCTGAACCAATCAGTGGAGCTTCCTGTTTATTACCCCTCCCCCTCTAACAGAGGTGAGGCACTCCTTCACATGATGGATGTCCATCGGATTCTCCGGTGTTATACCCATCGGACTAAAGAGTTTCACTCTTGCGACCAGTTGTTCATTTCTTTTGCCCCGAGAACAAGGGGCAATCCGATTCCTAAGCAGGGCCTCTCCAAATGGTTAGGCAACTGCATTTGGTACTGTTACCAAAAATATGAAAAACCTCTTTCGGGTTCCATAAGAGGTCATTCTACTAGGGGCATGGCTGCCTCCTCGGCCTTCCTATGGAACGTTTCTACGGCTGACATTTGTGCTGCAGCTACTTGGAGTTCTGTCCACACCTTTACCAAACATTACAGTCTGAACATTGCTTCTAGGTGGAGAGCTGGCTTTGGCCTAGCCGTCCTGCAGGGCCTTCTGTCCTAAGCTGGGTTCATTCTGGCCTTCAGTTTTCCATTGGAGTCAGTTTTCCTCCTCCCTAGTTTCTCTCGGTCTCTCCTTGGAGGGACTGCTTGGGACTCTGTCCTATATGTGATGACCTACTGAAGGAACCCTCTCTAAGTAAGATAGTACAGTTACATAGGAACTTACCGTAACCGTAGATCTTAGAGAGAGGTTCCTTCAGTAGGTCATATTTTTCCCTCCCTCCTTCCCCTCATTTTATGTTTTACAGGGACTCCAATTCCTGTTCGCTCCTGCTGTAAGGCCTCTTCCTGGCTCCGGCGGGAGAACTGGAGGGCGGGTGTGGGGACCGCCCACTACATACAGTCACACTGACGTCGGTCACGTGATGGGTGAGCGGTCCCAAGTCACATATTGCTAGAAAAGTGTGCCGTGCAGCCCGCCAGGAGGCGCCAGTCCAGTTCTCTATGTGATGATGTACTGAAGGAACCTCTCTCGAAGATCTACTGTTACGGTAAGTTCCTACATAACTGTATGTTCCTCCCTACAAGAGATGGTGCCCGCCTAGGCTAGGGCTGAGGCACATTGGTGGTCATCGTGTGTGCATGAATGTGGGGTGCCGGCACTTACCTGTGAAGTGGAAGGCTTCTGTTGCAATCTGGTGCTTTCATGAGGAGGAGCATTCTGTTCCCAAAAATGTACATACAGGGTTGTCCGATGGCTGTGCAGGGACCTGGGTTCGGGAGCGGATTCGAGTGGCCATGTTGGGAGGTAGGCCAGGCACTGTGCAGCAGTCTGCCTCTGTCATGGAGGGTTGATGGCAAGCTCTGGTCCCACAGTGATTCTTGTGGCTGGGCCAGGGAGCTTGCTCCTGTCACAGGGACTTGCTATGCATGCGAGTCTACCCAGAAAGCCGTGCTCACATTGGGGGGAGGGTGGAGGGACCTAAAGGGCAGGAAAATCCATGTGCATCTACATGACGGTCTGGGCCCTGTGCTCCCTTGGGTCCTAGCGCCTACCGGCATTAAATACTGGTTCACACTGTTTGTTGCTTCTATTTGCACTCAGTTCCTCTCAGTCTTAGAAAGTGAAGGGCACAAGCTGGCTTGGTGACTGTTTTGTTTTTGAAAATACACTGTGATACACACTTGTACATTCACCAGCTCCTCCTCCTCAGCCCAGAAAGGATGACTGTATAGGAGATATCCCAATGGTGTAACGTTCAGTCTTCTTCAAGGATAGCTCCCTTCATAGAGCCACATCATGGAACTGAAAGCTGTTGGTCTTGGGACCAGCTGGTCAGTAGCTGGGGCCACCCACATCAGCGTGCATTGTTGCCTACTATTTAACGTGAGCGGCTCCATCTTGCCTCAGTGTTGTTCCACCATCAACCGCTCGTCAGTCCACCACTGCTGAAGAATGTTGTTGAACTTTGCAAATATCGCTAACACTTTCTAAATTACTTAAATATTTATGCCACTGTCAGTAGACAAGGAACCACTATTTTGTGATTGTTGTTGCGGTAAAGTTAAGACTTGCAGAGATGACCACTCCATGTGCCTTCACTGCTTATGCCTTGCTCACAAACCCTGCAGCGTTTGCCAGAGCTTTAACCAAGCCACTCAGAGATGTCTCAAGTAGGCCTTAACAGTTTATTTAAAACACAAGGCTATTGAAGAGAAATGGCACACATCGCGGACTGCTTCACTGTCTGCTGCTCTGTCTCCCCAAGGCTTGCAGTCGACCTTCCATTCAACTGTGCTGGACCCTGTTTCTGCGAAGAAAAAGGACAAATCTGCTAAATCAGCAGACAAAGGATGCATCTCTTGAAAGTGCCATTCTCTTAAAAGAGGTAAGTCTTAGCTGGTCTGCTGGCGCTGAGGGTTGAGGCACTGGATGTCGCACCTTGCGCTATGCGGCGTCTCTGGGGAGTTCGGCCGGGAGAGGTAGGATTGAGCATCTCAATGGATGCTCTCCTCCTCGGGGGTCCATCTGCAGCGATGCCCACAAGTGTTACCAACTGTGGAAGCCACCCAGGTGGTAAAAGCGCGAATCAGCTCCTTACAAGGGGGCCAGCGTGGGGAGGGTGCTGTGGATGCTTGATGACGGCATGCGTGAGCACGTCGTTCGTCTGGACGCAAGTCCTCTGTCAGTGTCCTCGGGGTAGGGACCGGGAGAAAAAAAGGCAAAAAATCTCCTGGTCCCGCGCAGAATGATGCCGGGTCCACGCTACGATGAAAATGGCCTGGCCGAAAAGACCAGGGGATAAAGAAATCTGCTGGGCAGGGACCAGGAGAAAGTAAAAAAAAATTAAATAAAAAAAATAAGAGGTAAGACTTCAAAAAAAGACAGATCCCGGGTTAAGGCCTCAGGTTCTGCCCCAACCCCCCATCCGTTTCTCAGACACAAAGGTCTGGGTCTGGAAGTGGCTACAATACCCCAGTGCAGGATGGTTCACTTGTTGACCCCACGATGTACAGATGCTTTATTAGATGATGTCTGAGCTCTGTCAGATGCTTCAGCCCCTGTCTAAGTCATCAGCGTTAACCCTGTTGACGCTGTCAGGGCTGCTGTCACTGACTTTGTCAAGGACGCAGGCATTCCATTTGCCAGTCACTGAACCCAGTAAGGACCATCTTCTACTTAGTCAGATTCCTCCTTCCCAGCCTCCTCTGGCCATCAGCTTGCTGCCTATGACCATCAATGATGAGGAAGAGCTGGAATACGATCCTGACTTTATGGAAGAGGTGTACGAGGAGTTAGGTGAAGGTCTGAACTCCCTTGATGTGGTGGCCCCCAGTTCCATTTTGTCATCCTGTAGTGAGGGGAGAGTGTGCACGACACTCCTCTCTCTCCTCCTGAGGATGCCTCCTTTCAGGCTTTCTTCAGACTGGTCCAGTCTAGGTTGGGATTTGTGGTAGAGGAGGAAGATTTCTGTAAAAGAAATCTTTGAGTTCTTAAAGGTGTCTGCCCCCCTTACTTTGATTATACCTCCTACCTATTTGGCACCACTCTAGCTGTTTGGCACAGGCCTTGAGCTTTGCCGGCTGTTCCCCGGAAGGTGGATTAACAGATCTTACTTCGAGAGGGCTCTTGCAGTAGGTAATTACATATAGGACTGACGTGTGCAGGCGGCAGGACCTCACGGAAAAATTTCTAGCTAGCAGTCTCTGGCGAGGGACTGCCCCTACGTCAGGTGACCAGCGTCAGGAGATGTCGGTATAAAGGGGCGGTCCCTCACGCCCGCCTTCCATTTCTTTCCCGCTGTTAGCTTATGCCAGCGCCTAGCGGAAAAGTTCCCTGCTCATTAGGCTCCTTTGGTAGTTTTACCGAGTATTTTCAATTTTTTTACTCAACCATCGTCAGGTATCCATCTGTGTATGTTGTCCCCTACACCCTCCGAGCACAAAAATAAGTGCGACTCGTGCAGCGCCCAACTCCCGCACAAGGACAGCCATTCCCTGTGCCATTGTAAAAAAAACTCGCTGAGCATCTGGATCTGCCTGTGACAGCTCCCACTTTGGTGCCACCCTGGATTGAGCCTCATGCCGACCTTATTACCACCATATGGAAACAACCGTCGGCCTTAGCCCCACTTCCCAGAAAGTCGAACAGGCTATACCAGGCTCCAGAGGGTGTTGACTTTTTAGACTCCCACCCTCGTGCTGACTGGGTTGTGATTAGCGCCACTCATGGCCGGTCAGCTCAGCCCAAACATCTTAGCTTGTCTCCACCTGACAAGGAATCCCACCTTCTGGACCAGTATGGCAAGAAGATTTTTGCCCCTTCCACTCTGGGTATTAGGGCCCTGAACTACGTTGGCCACATGGGCGATTACCAGAAGGCGATTCTTAGTGAGGTGGAATCGAAATTGGACTCCCTTCCGGACTCTCAGGTCAAGCAGGAAGTGGCTGACCTTGTCCGCTCTGCATGTTCGGCCAGTCGGCACATTCTTCATGCGACCTACGATGCACTGGGCACTGCTGGTAGGAGCTCAGCTTTTGCCGTAGGTCTGCAGCGTCGCGCTTGGCTCTGAGTGTCAGAGTTGGTCCCGGAAATGCAGTCCGCTATCCAGGGAGCGCCTTTCTGGGGTTCGGTGCTGTTCGGGGGTGATGTCAAGGACATCATCACCGACCTGCATGAGAGGGGGAACTGCACTAAAGTCTGTCGACTCTATGTATCATCCCCATCAATTGCAGCGCCATCCCTTTCGCAGACGGAATCGGCCCATGGCGAGACCACAGGAAAAGAGGGCCACTAAACGTCGGGGCGGGCCCCCAGCTGCCAAGCCCCCGCCCCAAAAAGCAGCGGGAGCTTCAGCTGCGGCACTGCCCACCACCTGACTCCTTCCTTCTCCCACTACCTCTGGGCTTCCCGGAGGAACCGGTAGGAGGGAGGTTTTCCCTCCACCTTCTGGGCTGGGAGAGGATAACATATCGGATTCATGGGTGCTCCAGCTAATTGCAGGACGACACTCAATAGAGTTTCTGTAGAAACCACCTCGTCACCCTCCCCCAAGGTCGTTGTACTCTCGGGAACATCTTCTAGTCCAGGAAGAAATTTCAGCACTTTTGCTGAAAGAGGCGATAGAACCTGTACCCCTTCCCTTGCAAGGAATGGGTTACTATTCCCACTTCTTCCTGTTCCCGAAGAAGAGAGGGGATATAAGACCTGTTCTAGATCTCGGTTCCCTAAACCTTTTCGTGGAGTATAAGAGGTTCAGGATGCTCTCACTGCAGAGCCTTCTGCCCCTTCTTCGCTCGGACCAGTGGCTGTGCACTCTGGATATGCAGGACGCTTACCTGCACATAGCTATCTGCCCGTCTCACTGCAAATATCTTCGTTTTGCTTTCCAGGGGGACCACTACCAGTTCAAGGCACTTCCATTTGGCCTCTCCTTGGCCCCTTGAGTATTTACCAAATGCTTTGCGCTAGTGGCGGCCTACCTGCATACCCGGGGGAATACAGGTTTTCCCGTACCTGGACGATTGGCTCCTGGCGGCCTCGTCAGGAGGAATTCCTGCACTGCCTCTCCCTCACCCAGCAGGTCTTTGCCTGTCTGGGTATTACCATCAACCATTCCAAGTCTCACTTGATCCCATCCCAGAGGCTTCAGTTTATTGGGGCGATACTGGACATGACCCTGGGCAGGGCCTCTCTGCCTTCAGGCAGGGCAGCTACACTCCAGACTCAGATAAGCCTGTTGTCCGGCCACAGGCGGGTCAGTGCAAGGTCAGTTCTTCGCCTCCTCGGGCTTATGGCGGCTGCTATCCCTACAGTCCCTCACGCTCGGCTCCACATGAGGGTCTCTCAGTGGACGCTTCACTCTCAAAGGGATCAGTTGGTAGACGACTTGGACCACTTGGTCCTAGTCCCCTCTCCCATGATTTGAGACTTATAATGGTGAATGGTTCGAGAGAACCTTCTTCGGGGAGTTCCATTCTTCCTTCTTCCTCCCTCCCTTCCAGACTCTGACCACAGACGCCTCGGGTGAAGGTTGGGGGGCCCATCTCGGTCTACATCGGACCCAGGGCTCTTGGTCCAAGCTCGAGCAATCACTGCACATCAATGTGCTCGAGCTTCAGGCGGTGCTGTACAGTCTCCAGGCCCTCCACCTGCATCTTTTTCCAGGCCACCTAGCCGTATGTGTGTGGTATGGTACATCAACAAACAGGGAGGGACTCGGTCCTACCCTCTTTGCAGGGAAGCGATGAGAGTCTGGGATTGGGCAGCACAACACGATCTTCACCTCACGGTAATTCATGTTCCGGGGGTCGAGAACTCCTTAGCAGACAAATTAAGTCGCTCATCTGCTCAAGCTCACAAGTGGGAGCTGGATCAGGGGGTCCTAGACGATATCTTCCTGCGTTGGGGAACACCTCAGGTGGACCTGTCCACTTCACCTCTAAATGCAAAGTTTCTTGACTTCTGCTTGCTCGTTCAAGAGCAAGGCATTTTCTGGAGAGACGCTCTGTCTCTAGATTGGAGGGACAGATTCATCTATGCCTTCCCCCCGATTCCTCTGATCCTGCGTGTCTTGCAGAAACTAGGTTCAGAAGGAGAACAAATGATTCTGATCGCTCCTTTCTGGCCCAGGCAACTTTGGTTCTCTTCTGCAACAATACTCAGAGGAGCCTCCTCCTCCTCTTCCACTGTCACGGATT
This sequence comes from Neoceratodus forsteri, assembly GCA_016271365.2. Lineage (NCBI taxonomy): Eukaryota > Metazoa > Chordata > Ceratodontiformes > Ceratodontidae > Neoceratodus > Neoceratodus forsteri. The sequence goes on along the minus strand of JADMNL010000022.1, from coordinate 209,970,995 downwards.
CTATTGACCCAGGATCAGGGGACCCTGGTTTATCCAGGTCTCAAGTCCCTTCAACTGCATTCGTGGCTCCTGCAGACATAGCCCAAGCCCGCTTTGGGGTTTCTCCCCAGGTGGCTGAGATCTTGGTGGAGGCTAGGAAGCCCTCCACTAGGTCTGGTTATGCCATGAAGTCGAAACGGTTCTCAATCTGGGCCACTTCAAAAAGCTTTGAGCCTTTCTCCTGCTCAGCTGGGCGACTGCTGGAGTACCTGCGACATCTCTTCGACCTGGGTCTTAGTCATTCGTCTCTGAAGGTACACATGGCGGCCATTTTGGTCTACCATATTCCTTTCGCAGATAGGAGTTTGCTCAACTGGAAGTCTCTTAAGACTTTCCTCAGAGGGGTTCTTCACTTGAGACCCCCATCCGTGTTCCCGCCCCTCCTTGGGATTTGAACTTCTTTCTTGAGAAACTTACTTTGCCTCCTTTTGAACTGGCGGCCTCTGCAGACATGAACTTCCTTTCATGGAAGACGCTCTTCCTAGTGGCCATTATCTCTGCTCGGAGGATTTCCGAGCTCCAGGCCCTGATGTGTAAAATCCCATACTTGATTATTCACAAGAAACACGTGGCTCTGTGCACCAATACTAAGTTTCTCCCCAAGGTGGTAGTGGAATCTACATTGAACCAGTCCATAGGATTACCCGCCTTCTTTACACAGTACTCCAATCGGGGGGGTATCTACTTCACTCTATGGACGTTCACAGCATTCTGAGATACTACACTAACAGAACAAAGGATCTCAGAAAGACTGATCAACTTTTTGTCTCTTTTGCCCCCAAAAGAGAAGGCAGTGCTGTTTCCAAGCAATGCCTGTCTAAATGGTTGGCTTATTGCATCACCTTCTGTTATGACAAGTACAACAAGACCCTTCCGGGTCAAATAAGAGGTCCTCCACCAGAGGGGTTGCTGCCTCAGCGGCATGTTTCAAGAATGTGTCAGTGGCAGACATTTGTCATGCTGCCACTTGGACTTCTGTTCATACATTTACAAAACATTACAGTTCGGATATTGCCTCTCACCATAGAGCAGGCTTCGGGCTCGCTGTTATGCAAGGCCTTCTTTCTTAAGGCCTTCACAGCTAGAGGATCTGCTCTGAGTAGCTTTCCTCCTTCCGTGTGCTGCTTCTTGTTCCAGACTGCTTGGGACTCAGTCCTGTATGTAATTACCTACTGCAAGAGCCTTCTTGAAGTAAGATAGTACAGTTTCGCAAGAACTTACCGTAACAGTAGATCTTTGAGAGAGGCTCTTGCAGTAGGCAATACCTTCCCGCCCTCCATACCCCTAAGCTTTTTCAGCTCCTTTTCCAGTGAGGAAATATCTGCTTCTCTCTCGTCCGGTCTCTTGTGGCCTGTGGTGGGAAAGAACTGGAAGGGCGTGAGGACTGCCTTTATACAGACTTCTCCTGACGCTGGTCACTTGACGTGGGGGCGGTCCCTTGCCAGAGACTGCTAGCTAGAAATTTTTCCGTGGGATCCTGCCGCCTGCCGACATCAGTCCTATATGTAATTACCTACTGCAAGAGCCTCTCTCGGAGATCTACTGTTACGGTAAGTTCTTAAATAACTGTACTTTCCTCCTCAAGGAGGCAGTAGCTGTCGTGGCAGATCATTCTGCAGACCCAGGCTTTGTCTCCAGGTACTTCCTGGTGCCCAAGCGGACGGGGGGATGGAACCCCATTCTAGATCTCCACGACCTGAATCAGTTTCTCAGGTCACGTACCTTTCGGATGGTCACTCTGTCCCAGATCATACCATACTTAGAGCGAAACATGTGGTTCTGTTCACTGGATCTGCAGGAAGCGTTCTGTGTCCCAATCCGTCCGTCCCATCAGCGGTTCCTCCACTTCAGGGTCGAAGGGACTCTGTACAAGTTCCGAGACATGCCATTCGGCCTGTCATTGGCCCCATGGGTCTTCACCAAATGCATTGCAGTGGTGGCGGCCCATCTACGGCGTTGTGGAGTCAGAATTTACCCCTACCTATGCGATTGGCTCCTGGCAGGTTCCACCCAACAGGTGGTGGAGAGGTCAAGGGATCTGGCCCTCCAGACCTGCTCTCAGCTCTGCCTCCTGATCGAGGCCAAGTCAGAACTCGTGCCTTCCCAGGTGATGGGTTTCATTGGGGCAGAGCTAGACTCTTGTCAAGCCAGAGCCCGGCTCCTGGCAGATCTTCTCGCCTCCTTTGCCCAGTCATTTCTGGTTGGGCACTTGCGCCCTGCCTGTGACTTTCTGTGCCTTCTGGGTGACATGACGGTGTGCACCTCAGTGGTCTGTTGGGCCCGGTTGCACATGTGCCCCATCCAGTGGGAGCTAGTCGCCCAGTGGACTCAGCACTATGGTCAATTTGACCAGCTGATCGCTGTAACCCAGAAGATGTGGGACATTCTCCAATGGTGGACCGCTCCAGATGGTTGCAGGAAGGAGTCCCAGTTGTTTGCCCCGAGCCAATGGTAGTCCTCACGACCGATGCCTCTCTCATGGGCTGAGGAGACCACATGGGGGATAACAGGACCCACGGGTTGTGGACCCCCGAGGGGTCCTGATGCCACATCAACCTGTTGGAGCTCAGAGCAGTCAGACTAGCACTGTCAGCTTTCACTTCTCGGCTCTAGGGTGAAGTGGTTCAAGACCAGACGGACCATACCACGACCATGTACTACCTCAACAAACAGGGCGGCATGCACTCCCGCCTGCTATGCAAGGAGGCGCTCCGCATCTGGACCCTTGTAAGCAGGTTGGAGGCAGATCTCCTAGCCATCCACATGGCAGGAGCCTCGAACCAGCTGGCGGATGCTCTCAGCCATATAGGCCAGACATCCCACGAGTGGTCTCTCCATCCAGAGGTAGCTCACAGCCTGCTCTCTCGTTGGGGCAAACTGATGGTGGACCTGTTTGCCTCCAGGGAAAACACCAAGCTGAGGCTGTTTCATGCCCGGCCCCCTCAGCAGGGCTCGCTGCAGGGGGATGCCTTCTCGAGGCTGTGGACCCCAGGCCTCCTCTACGCCTTCACTCCATTTCCCTTGATCCACAAGGTGTTACTCAAGGTGAGGCGGGACAAGGGGAAAGTGATTGTGGTAGCCCCAGACTGGCCCTACCAGTTCTGGTATCCAGATCTCCTCGGCCTCAGCTACAGGCCCCCGGAGCGGCTTTGTACCCGCCCAGACCCGATATTTCTGAACCAGGGGACGGTCTTCCATCTGGACCTTCAATCCCTGCACCTCACAGCCTGGTACCTGAGCGGCTAGAGTTCCAGGCTTTGAGTCTTTCCGAAGATGTCTACACTATGGTGGAGGCATCTCAAAGGGAATCGACCAGGAAAACTTATGACTTAAAATGGAAAAAGGTTTTCCATTTATTTAAGAGATTTACCAGGAAGGCATGCTGAGCAGAGTACCGCTCGATTCCAGATGCGCCTTGGGAAGATGGATTACATCATGCATTTGGTGTCAGTGTAAGGGTCTGGGCCACTTATCCTGTGCTGTGGCTAACATTCTCTACTAATTTTGGCCTCTCTCCAAGGGGGTCTACAGTCACCGACCTTTAGGGTGCACCTGGCAGCCATTTCTGCTTACCGGACGTGGGACGGTCAGCCGACATTGGCGCAGGAGACAGTGGTCGAGTGTTTTTTTTTTTGTTTTTTTTTTCAAAGGCCTGGATCACATATCCCCTCTGGTGCATGAACCTCCACCTCCGTGTGATCTACTGCTGGTACTGGTAAAGCTCATGGGCAAGCCATTCGAACCAATGCACAAGTGTGAGCTGTCACACTTGTCATGGAAGACGGCCTTCCTGGTGGCTATCATGTCTGCCAGAAGGACAGGGGAGCTCCAGGCACTTTTTGTGGACTCCCCTTATCTGGTCTTCCACAGGGACAAAGTTGTCCTGTGCCCCCACCCGAAATTCCTTCCGAAGGTGGTGTCAGAGTTTCACCGTAACCAGGTATTGACTCGACTGGTATACTACTCTAATTACACCTTGGAGGCCGAGTATAGGCTCCATACTTTGGACCTGAGACGTGCTCTCTCATATTATAAGGAGTGGACGGCGGAAATTCGTGGAGAGGTTCGCCAGCTGTTTGTCACCTATGCTGAAGCCGCTTCTGGCAAACCTGCAGCGAGACGGACCATAGGAAGATGGATTACATTATGCATTAGGTCTGTGGTATGAGTTGGCGGGCAAGGAGCCTCCCAGCGGGATAAGAGCTCATTCTACCAGCCATACTGCTGCATCGGTGGCTGCTTCCAGAGATATCCCTATCCAGGAAATCTGTCAGGCTGCTAACTGGAAGTCAGCAAACACCTTCATTACCCACTACCACATCAACCTTGAGTCACGCCGGGATGCTTGTTTTGGGACCTCAGTTCTCCAGTCTCTGTTCTCTAAGTAGGGGGTGTGTGCCTTGCTTCCCTCCTCCTGCAGAACTGCTAGGAGTCTGCCAAATAGTGTGGATGAACAACATATCCACGATCCTAGAAAAATAGGTTACTCACCTGTAACAGTAGTTCTAGGAGTGGTGTATGTTGTTCATCCACAAGGACCCACCTGACCTCCCCAACTGCGGACGCACACAACCTGGCTTCCAGCGGGCTAAGATCTGGCGTTATGGGGCCGGGCAGTATATACCACCTGGGTGGGTGGGAGGATCCAGCTTGAAGACTTCCGGCAAAATTTAAGGGAAAGGACATGCCAAAAGTGTGGATGAACAACATATACCACTCCTAGAACTACTGTTACAGGTGAGTAACCTGTTTTTCTAGGGCGTGGATATGTTCATCCACTATCTAACGTGTCCTTTCACTAAATCTTGGAAGTCTATTAACTCCTCCCAATCCCTCATATCATCCTAACGCCAGATCTAGTCCGCTGGAAGATGCAGTTCCCTCATGCTACTTTGCAAGTACCATAGGCCCGGAGTCAAATCGGCGGTTTTAAAGTAGCGCCACTTGCTTTGAAACTAATTCGGGTTTACGGTTTGGATCTGAGCGCTTCGGATATGGAGGACAAGTCGTCCCCCGGGTTTCGCTGTTGTCCTCATGGACAAGAAATGTCTCGCACCGATCCCCACCTCTTGTGCGTCTACTGCCTAGGCACTGTGCATGATACTTTGGCTTGCACCATCTGTTCGGCCTTCCATCCCACCGTTCTGGAGGACCGCAAGGCATGCCTTAAGTTGGGGACAGACTTCGCAATCCACCGGTGAAATCGAAGGGAGGCCAGGTGGGGCGGTTTCCAGCAGCTGAGGATTACACGAGTGCTCGAGCAAATGGCGGCCTTGAAGAGCTGCCCAAACTTGACCAACGAAGCTTCTGTGCTGCTCAGCCTGGGCTCCACCTTCACGGGATCCTTCCGGGAGTTGTGCCAGTCTCTCCCTACTAAGGGTGAGGCACCTTCGGGCTCGCACTCCTCCCAATCCAAGAAGGATAAGCATCCAAAATCATCTTCTTCTACCCGAAGAAGACATTCCTGGGACCGAGAGCGGTCCGACACTCAGGAGCAGGCGGTCTATGCCACGGTCGAGATCGCTTCCTCGGCTACCGGCTTTTCGGACCTTCCGTCAGGCCAGGGCACGGAAGCCGAGGATACGGCAGAACCGGCCAAGATTTTTCTCGACCCGGTCGAGCCGTTGTCGCTGACGCCTGTCGCTGACTCCTTGGAGAGGACTCCCATTCTCTCCTTCCCCGACAAGGAGACCCGTCCTTCGGGCATCCCGATCTCAGGACAAGAGCCGGAACCTCTGTTTTCACCGAATCCAGCTTCTCCCGACTGACAGAGCCAACGCCATTGGTCTCGATCGAGGAGTAGGACCCCGTCGGTCGGTAAACCGATGTTATGAATTGGCGGGCAAGGAGCCTCCCAGAGGGATAAGAGCTCATTCTACCCGCCATACTGCTACTTGATGGCTGCTTCCAGGGTCATCCCTATCCAGGAAATCTGTCTGGCTGCTACCTGGAAGTCAGCAAACACCTTCATTATCCATTACCACATCGACCTTGAGTCATGGCGTGATGCTGGTTTTGGGGCCTCGGTCCTCAATCTCTTTTTCCTAAGTAGGGGTGTCGCCTTGCCTTCCTCCTGGAGAACTGCTAGAGTCTGCCAGACAGTGTGGATGAACAACATATCACGCTCCTAGAAAAACAGGTTACTCACCTGTAACAGTAGTTCTAGGGTGGTATATTTGTTCATCCTGCCTACCGACCTCACCGGCAAAGCGCTGCACAACCTTGCTTCCAGCGGGGCTAGATCTGGCATCATGGGGCGGAGCCGAGGTATTTACCACCCGGGTGGGTGGGAGGAGTCAGCTTGAAGACTTCCGGCAAGATTTAAAGGGGAAAGGGACAATGCCAGACAGTTTGGATGATAAACATATACCACTCCTAGAACTACTGTTACAGGTGAGTAACCTGTTTTTCTAGGGACATGGATATGTTGTTCATCCACACTGTCTGGCAGGTTCCTTGCCGCTTTAAATCTTGCGGAAAATCTTCAAGCTGGCTCCCACCCACCGAATATGAACTTCGGCCATGGCACTAGATCTTCCTACGCTTGGGCTCAGGTTCCCTCCTTAACGCTCTGCGTGATAGACTGGATCTAATTCTTTGGTTCATCCGAAACTCGTTTTAAAATTTTGAAGACTTCGGTCATCCTTTTCCCTCGTGCCTGCGATGGACAAATCGACTCCCGGTTTTCGGCGGTGCCCTTGTGGGCAGAAGATGTCCAGGACGGATCCGCACTCCACGTGCGTCTACTGCCTCGGCCTAGAACACGACCCGCAGGCCTGCGAGTCATGCTGTTCGTTCTCGGCCAATGTCTTGGAGGACCGCGCTGCCTGGTTGAAGCTTGTGCACCCCAAGAAGCGCTACCCGCCAGTAAAGTCGAAAGAGGCCCGTTGGGCGGTTACCGCGGCGGCTGGCTCAGCTGAGCAGCTCGAGCAGATGATCTCCCTCGAGGAGGAGGCGGCCCAGGCCGCATCTTCCTCCTCCTCGGTCGCAGCATTTATCCCGCTCTCTTTGGGTACCTCCTATTCTGCTTCATTCAAGGAGCTTTGCCAATCCCTTTCCACGAAGGGAGAGGGGCCATCGGGCCATTCCTCTCAGTCCAAAAAGAAGGATCCTAAGGGTAAGTCCCGTCATCGGCATTAGTGGGAGCGGGAGAGGTCCCCTTCCCTGGACAGCCGACTGTCGACTTCGGTCGAGGTTACAGCTAAGGCCGCTGGCTTCACGGCGTCCCCGTCAAGTCAGCCGGCCGAGACTCCCGTCGACGCGGTCGAGATTTTTCTCGACCCATCGGACGGGTTGTCGACTGGTGAAGCTGGCAGCCCTTCTTCGCTGGTTCCCCCGGTGGAGACCGAGGATCTGCCTGCGCCCCCGGTGCAGCAGTCCCCGGTTAAGGTGTCCGAGCCAACGGAAGAGCGGGTGTCCCCCGCTCCTTCCCAGGCCCGTCCTCGGAAACACCGAGGATCTCGGTCTCTGACTTCTTCTCGGTCCAGCAGATCCCGCTGACATCGGCGGTCTCGGTCTCGGCACCGAGGTAAGCGGCGACACTGCTCGTCCTCTTCTTGCTCCTCAGATGAGGAGCGGCTTCAGCGCAAATTGCGTCGATGCTACGAGGACCTGATGTGGCAGCAGTTACTTTTGTCCGGGAGCAAGTCGACACTGACGCCTTCCCCGGCTATCAAGTGCCTGTCACCCAAGCGGCCGAAACAACCTCTCGCTGTTGTCGAGATGCCCAAACCTGGGCGGTTGTTCGCCGAAACCTGCTGCCCACCGATTGTGGTGGAACCTCCGCCTCCACAGCAAATCAGGCGCCCGACCAAGGACTCTCGGTCGGGTCAAGGCCTGCCCCACAGGTTGTCGGTCACCTCCTCCCGACCGTCCTCGGCAGGTGGAGGGTGGCTCAGGCCCTAGGCAGCTCTTGCGGACTCCTCGAGTCCAATGACGACTCTCCTGTTCTCCAGGCGGTTGACCTGGAGTCCTCGAGGCCAGTCACTGGGCGAAGCCCATCGTCCTTCATGGGTCTGCTTCGGCTCATCTCGGAGTCCACCGGGATGCAGCTCGAGCCCGTATCCAAATGGACCAAGTATCCCCTGACGGAGATACTGGACCGAGGGGATTCACCCACGGAGGCCTTTCCGGTGGCTGAGGCCATTGTAGGCCCAGCCTTGGAGCTTTGGCAGTGGCCTGCTTCCTGCCCTGCGCCCTCGGCCAGGATGGCCAGGAAGTATGCGGTCCCTACCGGCTCTTTGCCGGGTTTTCGGAACACCCCTCTGCCGAGGGGTTGGTCACTGACAGCGTTTTCCGGTCGTTCCGGGAACGCTAGGGACGTGGACAAGCCCCCCGACAAGGAGTCCAAAAAGCTGGACTACGCCGGGCGCAAGGTGTACGCTGCATCCTCCCTTGGCCTCCGCCAGGCCAGCTCGACTGTGCTGATGGCACACTTCTCCCATGCCCTCATGGGCTCCCTGGATGAGGTGATCCCTCATCTCCCGGCCGACCTGCAGACCACGGTCCGGCAGGTTCGGGACCAGGGTAGGGCGGTGGAAGCAGCAGCTCCAAACAGCTCTGGACATAGGTGACTCCTGTGCCAGATCGGTTTCGGCTGCGGTGGCCATCGCCACGCAGAGCATGGCTGAGGATATCCACCTTCATGGTGGATACCCAGCACAAACTGGCGGAGATCCCTTCTTGGGGACCGACCTCTTGACCCTGGGTGGAAGGTCACCTCCAGCGGATGAAGTCTCTGGGCCTCTGGACTCTGTCACCTCGCCCAGAAGGACAAAGGCCGCCGACAGCAGCAGCACAAGCCCTTTCGTCCTTCTGCGCCTGCGGCACGTCCGGCCAACAGCACCAGCACCAGGGCCAGCAGGCTCGCGCTTGGCATCCCAAACCCAAGCCCGCGGCTTCCTCTAATAGGAAGCAGGGAGGTAAAGGCCCAGGAGGTCCCTCGGCCGGTCCCTCCTCCAAGCCTGCCCAGTGACGGGTTGAGGGGTGTCGCCCTCAGCCTCGTCACTCCCCTAGGTTCCCCGTGGAGAGCGGCTCGCCACTTCCTTTCCGCCTGGTCGCTATCACCACAGACCGCTGGGTGTTGGAGGTGGTAGGAAAAGGGCCTGCCTCTGGAGTTGAGCAGGCTCCACCCTTTCGAGCCGTCGCCCTCGGGGGCCACAGGAGTCCACAGCCTGCTGTCTGCCCGCCCGAGCCGATATTGCCCTGCTCCTCGAAAAGAGGTGATCAGGAAGGTGGGGATCCTCCTCCAGACCGGGGTTTGTGTCCAGGTACTTCCTGGTCCCAAAGCGGACGGGGGGGCTGGTGCTCCATTCTCGACCTGCATGACCTGAACAGGTTCCTAAGGTCTCGAACCTTCAGGATGGTCACTCTGGCTCAGATAATCCCATCCTTGGAACGAGGCATGTGGTTCTGTTCCCTGGACCTCCAGGATGCGTTCTTTCACGTCCCAATCCGTCCGTCGCATCAGAGATTCCTCCGTTTCAGAGCGGAGGGATCCCTTTGTTCGGGCCATGCCCTTGGCCTCTCCCTAGCTCCCAGGGTCTTCACCAAATGCATGGCAGTGGTGACAGCATTCCTGCGGCCGAAGGGTCCGGGTGTACCCCTACCTGGACGACTGGCTGATTGCAGCCCCCTCCAGAGCGGAGGTGGAGCGGTCCAGAGATCTGGCCCTCCAGGTTTGCTCTCAGATTGGCCTCCTCATCAACGAGGCCAAGTCGGAACTCGTGCCAAAGCAGGTGATACATTTCATCGGGGCAGAGCTCGACTCTCTTCGAGCCAGAGCACGGCTCCCGGCGGACAGGGCCGAGGTTCTTTCCTCCTTTGCCCAATCATTTCAGGTTGGGCAGTTGCGCCCTGCCCGGGACTTCCTGCACCTCCTGGGCCTCATGGCGGCCTGCACCAGCGTGGTCCGTTGGGCCCCTGCTGGTACATGCGTCCCCTTCAATGGGGACTGGCCAGCCAGTGGTCACAGCGCTTGATCCGCTGGATCAGCTAGTGACAGTGACCCAGGGGATGTGGGCAGCTCTCCAGTGGTGGACCGTTCCGGCACATCTGCAGGAGGGCATCCCATTTGTCCGCCCGAGCTGAGGTCTCTCTTCGACCGATGCCTCTCTGATGGGTTGGGGTGCCCATCTGGGGAGCACAGAGCGCTGGCCTCTGGTCCCTCGGGTCGATGCCACATCAACCTGCTGGAGCTTGAGCGGTTCGTCTAGCCCTCACGCCTTCGCTCCATTTCTACAGGGTCAAGTGGTTCAGGTCAGGTGGACAATACCATGACCATGTACTACCTAAACTGCCAGAGGCGGGACGCGCTCCATGCCTCTGTGGGGAAGCTCTCCGCATTTGGTCTCTGAGTGCGCAGCCTGGAGGATCTCCTCGCCATTCACGTGGCAGGAGCCTCCAACACCCTGGCCGATGCCCTAAGCCGGATAGGGGCTGCGTCTCACGAGTGGTCTCTCCTGCTGGAGGTAGTACAAGATCTCTTTTCCCACTGGGGCACACCTCAGGTGGACCTGTTTGCCTCCAGGGAGAATGCGAAGCTGAGACTGTTTCATGCCTGCCCCCCTCAGCAGGGCTCGCTGCAGGGGGATGCCTTCTCGAGGCCGTGGACCCCAGGCCTCTTCTACACCTTTCCCCCATTTCCCTTGATCCACAAGGTGCTTCTCAAGGCAAGGAGGGACAAGGCGCAGGTGATTCTGGTAGCCCCAGACTGGCCCCGCCAGTTCTGGTATCCAGATCTCCTCAGTCTCAGCTCCAGGCTCCCGAGGCGGCTTCCAGCCCGCCCTGGCCTGATCTCAGTCAATCAGGGGAAGGTATTCCATCCGACCTTCAATCCCTGCACCTGATGGCCTGGTTCCTGAGCAGCTAGAGTTCCAGGCCTTGGGTCTTTCCGACGAGGTCCTCAACGTCGTTGAGGCGTCCCGTAAGGAGTCGACCAGAAAATGCTATGCCTTCAAATGGAAGAGATTCTCCATTTGGTGTCAGGGCAAGGGCCTGGACCCTTCCTCCTGTTCCTTGGCAAGCATTCTGGACTACCTGTGGTCCCTTTCTCAGCAAGGGCTTCGGTTGACGACCCTTAAGGTGCACCTGGCAGCCATCTCTGCTTACCGGGCGCGGGCCGGGAAGCAGTCGGTGGCGCAGGAGAAGGTGGTCGGCGCTTTTTAAGGCCTTGATCACATATCCCCTCCGGTGCGAGAACCTCCACCTCCGTGGGATCTACTGCTGGTATTGGCTAAGCTCATGGGCAAGCCATTCGAACCGATGCACAGGTGTGACATCTCTCACCTGTCGTGGAAGACCGCCTTCTTGGTGGCTATCACGTCAGCCAGAAGGATGGGAGAGCTCCAGGCGCTTTCCATCGAGTCTCCTTATCTGGTCTTCCACAGGGACAAGGTTGTCCTGCGCCCCCACCCGAAATTCCTTCCGAAGGTGGTGTCAGGGTTTCACCTTAACCAGGTGTTGACTCTGCCGGTGTTCTACCCCAATCACACCTCGGAGGCGAATATAGGCTCCATACTTTGGACCCTAGAAGGCTCGCTTATTATAAGGAGCGGATGGCTGAAGTTCGGGAGAGGTTCGCCAGCTGTTTGTCACCTACGCTGAAGCCGCACCTGGCAGACCTGCAGCCAAGCGGACGATAGGCAGGTGGGTCACCTCCTGCATAGATCTCTGCTATGGGTTGGCGGGCATGGAGCCTCCACCACTGCCAGTCTCGAATCGCGGTGTTCGTGATTCTGACCGGATGCTGCATGTGGTCTTGCTTTTTGGTCCCATTGCACCTTGAGCATCCATTGAGTTACCGCATATGGAGCCTTGCAAAAGGGACAGTAGGAATGGCCGCAGCCATGTGTCTGAGCAAGTGAAGGACCGACCTGGCTGGGGCGGTCTTGTTCGACGAAAGCTCCCTGATGAGGGCTCTAATGCACTCCGCTCTGTCGTCTGGAAGAAATGCTCTTCCCTGAATGGTGTCTAGTACTGCGCCTATGAACTGCAGTTTTCTTGCGATGTACCAGGAGAGACTTCTGGTGGTTGATTAGGATACCCAGAGATCGGAACAGGACCTCAGTACTGTGGATCGCCGTATGGCGCCTCTCTGGAGGCGCTATGAGAAGCAATCGTCCAGGTGCGGGGAACACATAATGGCCCTTTCTCCTTAGAGCGGCGCCTGCCATCGACAGCCATGCATTTGGTAAAGACCCAGGTGCGATGAGAGCCCAATGAAGGGCTCAGAACTTAAGATGATGGCGAGAAACCTCGGGCGCAGGAACCTCTTAGCGCTTTGAGCTATAGGATGTGCAGGTAGCGTCCTGCATATCTGAGAGGCAGCTAAAAAGCGTCCTGCTTCAGCAGGAATAGGACCCGGAAGAGTTACCATGCGGAATCTTTTGTAGGCGACGATGATTGAGGTCGCTGAGGTCCAGAATTGGACGGAGGCCCTGTCTTCTTTGGAACCAGGAAGAGTAGGGAATAGTATCGTGTCCTCTCTGGTTCTCTGGGACGTATCTATCGCTCCCTTCTTTGCAGGAGCGAATACTTCTTGTCTGATCAATGACTTGTGCTGACCGGTGCCGGGAGAGCAAAGGAGGCCTGGAGGGTGGCTTTTCGCCAAAATTCTATAAAGTGGTCTCTTCCGATCAGCGGTAGAACCCACCTATCGGTGGTTATAGTCTGCCATCCTGGCAGGAAATTATAATGCGACCCCGACCATGGCGATCCGTTGATCCTGGTGGGGCCGGGAAGGAGTCAGACTGTGGCGGCTGAGGTCCCGCTGGCTGGACCGGCTAGGGTGTGCTGACTTCGGCCTGCGGTTGTTGTCCCTGGCTCTACGAAAACCGGAGCCCTCTGTTGTGGAGCAGGCGGGACTGTTGTCTCTTGTCTGTCCATGGAACGGCTTTGATTCTCGAAGGAACTAAGCTTGGGCTTACATGGCCTGAACCGACCTCACCACCTTCCCGCCTCTTGGGTTTGGTAATTATCTTCTCTGAGGTTTGCAAACAAACTTCTCCCTCAAATGGGCGCCATGATGTTTTTCTAGGCGTCCGGGGTAAAGCCAGAGACACGGAGCCAAGAGTGCCTCGGAGGCATCGCTGACAGCTGCTGCTCGGGCTGAGGAGTCCGGAGTCTTCACTGCTTGTAGCACTTGGGTTCCCACATCCGAACCCATGCGGAGGAGCTGCAACATCTCCTCCTTCTGCTCACCTTCCGCAATTTCTCAGCGCATCCAGACCCTGCTCACACAGGCATTTTGGAACTGCACCATGTGGGTCAAATAATTCAGGGATCTGATGGCGCAGGTAGCGGAAGCATACGTGCGCCTACCCATGGCATCCAGCTGCTTGGATTCTGGGTCCGGTGGCAGGGTGCTCAGATGTTGCAGTCTCTGGGACCGGTCATGAGAGGCTGTTATGACCAGAGAGTCGGCCTGAGGATGCTGAGTCAAGTACTGGTCTTCTCTTGGAGCCTTGTACAAGCGGTCAGCTTTCTTCGGCATCGCTGGGAGCGAATGTGGGCGCTTCCACGCTCGCTGCCTTCGTGGCGATCCCACGAAAGTGTCTAGGGTGGCACCACCACAGGCTTGGGGTCCTTCTGCGAAGATACTTCACTAGGCGTAAGCTTGGGTTCTAACTCTTCCGCATCCCATCCCATCCATGTTCTCTTGGATGTGTCTCTAATATCAGAGCGAAGGGTCATCCGAGGAGACTTTGGCATTTCACGTGGGTCCGGAGAAGGATGGAGAGAGGAGAGGATCTGGATGTGAAAACTCTGATCCCGTGTCCTCCGTCGGGCGAATCGGCGGCGTCTTCTGGGTCTCTTGGGACTGGGTGACCTAGAAGAGGATCTGGACGAGGTCTTCTTTATCAGTCTTCCCGTGGAGGGTCCTGGGCTCCGGGAGGAGGTAACCGCCTGCAGACCCAGATGGAGGCAGGCGCAGCAGGAACTGGAGGAGCAACTGGTGTAGGAGGAGGAGGAGGAGGAGGAAGTGGAGGTGGAGTGGGGACTCACGTCCTTTTGATGGTATCCCACCAGTAAGTGAAAGCTCCTTCACCTCTGAAAAGGAAAGGCCTGCTAGACGGTCCGGCGCCGGTGGACGGTCATCGGACCAGCGTCGGCTCCACAGGGGGCTCGGGTTGCGGCGGAGGTTCCTGGGAGTCTCAACCGGTCGGAGTCGCCTGTCTGGTCCTCGGGCTGGGTTAACTCCTCCTCGTGATGGTCTCCTGGCCGGCGTCGGTCCCGGGCGTCGGGGTCCTCTTCTCAATAGGAGGCCGGATCCCCTACAGCGATCGGTGATGAGTGAGCCTGGCGTGACGGTCTTCTGACAGACAGCTCTGGGGACCTGTGGCGAGGCTGGCGTCGGACGAACCGGCGTCGGGTCCCTCTGACCTCTTGAGTGAGTGGCTCCTTGGTTTTGCGAGGGAGGCAAGGAAGCAGACCGACGTCCCGGGTTCAGAATGGCGGGAACCCAACTTGTGGTGATAGTGGCGATCCCCGACTTAGCCAGGGCCTTGGAGGGGACGAAGGCCTGGGAATCTTGGCCTGAGAAGAGGAAGAAGATTTTCTCACCACAGCGGGGAGGCTGAGAGTGGGCCAGGGAAGGAGGCGGTTGGACCTGGAGCCAGAACTTTCTCTGTGAGTCGGAGGCCCTAGAAGGTCTTCTCTCAGTGCTTCTCAGCATGCTTGCAGGCCTTCTGCGAAGAATCCCCCTTGGAAGCCATGGACTTGAGTTGCTCCTCTAGCAGAAACGCCTGTAGGGCCTTCTGGCGATGGATCCGGGTTCTGCTGTTAAAACCCTGGCAAAAAGAGCAGGACTGGGTGTCGTGGTCTGGGCCTAGGCACCACACACAGGCCGAGTGCGGATCCTTAAAAGGGATCTGCTTCCCACAGGCGCACTTCAAGGAGTGACCGGAGGTCGAGGAGGACATCAGAGAAAAACTTAACTCTGAGAACAAATTTCCGTGGAAAGCACTTTACCAGCGTCGCGGCTTAGAAACCGAACCGAAGGGTCAAGACAATACAAGTCGACAGCGGAAAGAACTAGGGGGAATCTGGTGGGACCGCCCCCTTATGTACTCAGCCTGGCGTGGAGGCGGGACCCGACGCTTGGAGGGTCCCCGCTGAAGATAGCTAGCTGAATTTTTCCGTGGGGTCCGGCGCCTGTTGGCTTCAGTCCTAATGGTGTAACCTGCTGCAAGAGCTGTGTCTCGGCAAGATCTGGAGGTTCAGGATAGCTGGTGCAAAAGGGAACCAAATCTGTCTGGGCCAAGAAGTGGTGATCAAAATGAGCGTCAGCTTGCTCCCTGCAAAATTTTAAGAGAACTCTCTGGATCAACGGGAAAGGAGGAGACATACAGGAATCTGCCCACCCAGGAGAGGGACAATGTGTCTTGCCAGAAAACACCAGGCCCTGGATCTAGCAAGCAAAAATTGGGCAGTTTTGTGTTGGATGGGGACGCGAAAAGGTCTAACTTTGGCGTACCCCATCTTTGAAACAGATCCTCTGCCACCTCCTGCAGAAGTTCCCATTTGTGGACTCTGGCCTGAGAGCGGTTCAGACTGTCTGCGATGGTGTTGTCCACTCCCAGGACAGGTACTGCAATTAGGTTTGCGCCATGTTGCAATATCCACTCCCACACTCTTATGGCCTCCCTGCAAAGCGGGTAGGAGCGAGTGCCTCCTTGTTTGTTGAGGTAATACATCACCGCGGTATTGTCTGTTTTTAACAGGAGTGTACCCAGTGGAATCTCCGACTGGAAGGCTTGCAGAGCGTAAAGGACTGCCCTCATTTCCAAAATGTTGATGTGGAGACGAGACTCCTGAGCTGTCCACAGGCCCAGAGACCGAACCCCGTCGAAGTGTGCTCCCCACCAGAGCCCTGAGGTGTCTGTGGAGAGGGTCACAGTCAGAGATGGCGCTGCGAAGGGAACTCCCGTCGAGAGTTTCCCAGGATTTAGTCACCATTGCCAATCCCGAATTACGGCATTCGTGATTCAGATTGGATGCTGCAAATGATCTTGCCTTTGGTCCCACTGCACCCTTAGCATCCACTAGGTTACTCGCATGTGGAGACGTGCCAGCGGGACTGTTGCAATGGCCGTAGCCATGTGTCCGAGCAGGCGAAGGACCAATCTGGCCGGGACGGTCTTCAACGACAACTCCCTGATGAGGGATCTGATGTGTTCCACTCTGTCCGAGAGAAGAAAGGCTTTCCCTCTGACGGAGTCCAGAACTGCTCCTATAAACTGCAGTTTCTGGGACGGCACCAGGAGTGACTTCTCGTAGTTGATGAGAATACCCAGTGATTGAAAAAGGGACTGGGTACAGTGAATGGCCGTCATCAGTGCCTCCCTGGAGGGCGCCATGAGAAGCCAGTCGTCCAGGTATGGGAACACGTAGTGGCCTTGTCTCCTCAGAAACGCTGCTATGACCGCCATGCACTTCGTGAATACGCGAGGTGCAGATGACAGCCCGAAGGGAAGAGCTCGGACTTGTTAATGGCGGCTCTGAAACTCTAAGCGCAGGAACCTCCGGTGCACTTGAGCAATCAGAATATGCAGGTAGGCGTCCTGCATGTCCAGAGACACCAGAAAAGCATCTTGCTTCAGCATGGGAATTAGGCCCAGAAGGGTCACCATGCGGAAGCGTTTGTAAACGACCGAAAGGTTGAGGTCGCTGAGGTCCAGTATTGGACGGAGGTCCCCTGTTTTCTTTGGAATGAGGAAGAAGCGAGAATAGTACCCTAATCCTCTCTGGTTCTCTGGAATGTGCTCTAAGGCCTCCTTTTCCAGAAGCGCAAGCACCTCCTGCTGTATGAGAAGGGCATGCTGACCCGAATATCGGGAGAGCTGGGGAGGTCTTGTGGGTGGACTGCCTACAAATTCTACATAGTGGCCTTTTTTGACTAGTTGCAGAACCCACCTGTCAGTGGTGATCGACTGCCACCCTGGCAAGTGGTATGCGATGCGACCCCCGACTTTTTTCCCGTTGATCCTGAGGAGGGGCGGGGGCCGGGAAGGAGTCATGCTGTGGCAGCGTTTGATCCGGCAGGCTGTGCCGACTTTGAGAATCATTGGCCTCAGCCTGGGATGACTTGGCCTGGGCCTTGCAGGTGAAAGTGCCCCTCTGCTGTTGGTGGGAACATGGCTGCTGCCTTTGTGGCGCAAGCAGGCGCTCTTGTTCCTCGAAGGGAACTGGGCTGAGACCTGTATGGCCTGTACAGATCGGACTGCCTTCCCTGCGTCCTGAAGTTTGGTGATTACTCTCTCGGAGGCTTCACCGAATAGGAAATCGCCGTTGTAAGGGACGTCTAAGATGTTCTTCTGGACGTCCGGGGTAAAACTGGAGACACGGAGCCAAGAGTGTCTCCGGAGACACACGCCTGAGGCTGCAGCTCTGGCTGAAGAGTCCGCAGAATCATATGCGGCTCTGAGCACCTGGGTCCCCACATCCGAACCCATGTGAAGGAGGTTCAAGAGCTCCTCCTTTTGGTTGCCATCGGACATCTTCTCAATCAGGTCCTGTCCCTGTTCCCACAGTGCCTTCTGGAACTGAACCATGTGGAGGTAATTCAGTGACCTGATGGCGCAAGTTGCAGCCATGTACGTGCGCCTACCCAGGACATCCAATTGCTTGGATTCCTGGTCCGGTGGCTGTGTGCTCAAATGCTGAGGTCTCTGAGACCGATCATGCGAAGCAGTGATGACCAGGGAGTCAGCCAGAGGATGGTTTGCCAGATATTGGTCCTCCCTAGGGGCCTTGTATAGGCGGTCAGCCTTCTTCGGCACTGTCGGAGTGGAATGCGGACGTTTCCAGGCGGCCTTGGTGATGTCCGCAAAGGTATCTACCAAGGGCGGCACTACCACAGGCTTCGGGTCTTTCTGCCGAAGGTAGCAAGCAAGGCCTTGTCTCTCGGGGTCAAGTTCTTCAGCATCCCACCCCATATTCTCCTGGATGTGCCTCATGATCTCCACAAAAGAGGGATCATCCGGAGGAGACCTAGGTAGGTCGTGTGGGTCCGGAGAGGGAATGCTGATGGGAGAAGGCGAGCTGGAGCACCCTGAGGTGTCAGATCTGGAATCCTCCCCAGACGGGGTGTACTGGTGTCGTCTCGGTCTCTTGGGACTGGGTGACCCTGAGGTGGATCTGGAGGAAGGTCTTCTCCGTTCTGAGGATCCACCCCGAGGAGGTGGTGTCTGCTCCTTGGGGGTTGGCGATCATCCTACAGGCCCCTTGGGTGGAGGAGGGGGCGTAGGCGGTGAAGGAGTAGGAGGAGGCGGAGTAGGAGGAGGAGGACGTGTGGCGACCACATCTTTTCTGATGGTGTCCCACCAGAAGGTAAAGAGTTCTTTCACCTCTGCCAAATTCATGCCCGACGATGGGCCTGGCGCCGGTGGTCTGTCGCCGGGGTCGGGCGTCGGGACCCTGGGTGTCTCCCGGTTCGGGGATGGTTCCCATGGAAGCCGGTATCCTCGGTGTCGCCCGTCTGGTCTTTGGGCAGTGGGGTGTCCTCTGTCGATTCCCTGTTACTGGCGTCCGCCAGTGATGGGGGCAGTCTTCCGCTCCGGAGATGCAGACGTCGGTCTCCTTGCCAACACCTTCAGATTCGGCGAATGCCCGGCCGGCGACCGGTGTCTGGCTGGTGTCGTCGGTTCCTGTGAGCGCCTGGCTGATTTTGAATGTTTTGCCGATGTCGCGTGTTCAGCCGACATCGGGTCAGACGCCCTTTTCAGGGTAGTTAGGTCCTTGGTTTTTCTGGGTGCTGTATCAGGACCTCTGGGCAGTTGGGAGACCGACTTGGAGTCGGTGTCCCGATGTTGGGTGGAAGAAGAGGACTTATGGCGCTCAGAAGACTTCGAAGAGGCCTTGGATGGAGTGGAGGAAGCAGAGGGCCTCGATGTCTTGATCGGCTGGAGCGAGGAAGAGCCGCCTGAGTCCGGACCTTAACTGGAGGGGGCCTATGACCGAGCCCTGAAAGAGAGCGATCCAATCTGGAGCCTGAGCTGCAGGAGTCCGAGGCCGAGTTGGGATCTGGACCTCACCTTCTCCCAGTGTTTATGGGCCTTAGTAGAAGATTCTCCCTGGAGGAAGGTTCTTGGTCCATCCTTTTAATTTCTTTTCAGGAGATACGCCTGTAGTGCCTTCTGACGGTGGATCCTGGTGTGGCTATTGAACCCTTGGCAAAGGTGCAGGCCCTGGTATCGTGGTCCGGACCTAGCAACGATGCAGGAAGAGTGGGGATCCTTGAAAGGGATCTGTTTTCAGCAGGCACACTTAGAAAGGTGATCCTCAAGCGATGGAGTTGGAGATGACATCAGTTGTGCAAAAAAATACCGAAAGTTCTGTAGTAAGTCGTCAGCGCTAGGTATAGAGGCTGATGCTGGCGAGTCAGCGGCAGAAAAAGAACTGGGGATTCTGGGGACCGCCCCTTATGTACTCGCCTGATGTCAGGGGCAGGACCGCGTCAGAGGCGGTCCTCGCTGAATACTCTAGCTAGAAAATTTCGTGGGGTCCTGGCGCTGTTTGAGCTAGTCTATTCTATCGTAAGAGTGTTTCCGGCGAAGATCTACTGTTATGGTAAGTTCTTAGGTAACTGTATTATCTTACTTCGAGAAACAGCTCTTGCAGCAGGTCACACCATTAGGACAGATTCCCAAGCAGTAAGGGATCAAGTAGTTATCGGGAGGAGGATAAGAGGAATGCTCCAAGCTTCAGGACAAAAGTCCCTGAAGGACCGCCAAGCCAAAACCAGCTCTGCACCTAGAGGCAATATCCAAACTGTAGTGCCTGATGAATGTGTTTACAGTGCTCCAGGTCGCTGCTGCACAGATGGCTGAAGTGGAGACATTTTTAAGTGCAGCAAAGGAGGTAGCCACCCCCTAGTAGAATGACCCTTCACCAGTCCCGGTAAGGGTTTACTGCACTTCTGATAACAAAACATAATGCACTTTACCAGCCATCTAGAAAGCGACTGTTTAGAATCAGGAGCACCGATCATCCTCTGTGCATAGGAAACAAAGAGCTGGTCCAATGTACTATGGGCTTTGGTTCTGGTCAGATAATATCTGAGGCACCTATGCAAATCCAAAGTGTGCAACAGGGCTTCCCCCGGTTACCATGATTCGGGTAATACACCAGTAGGTCTATATCCTGGTTGAGTGTGACAGCAGAGACCACCTTGGGAAGGAACTTAGCATTTGTTCTTAAGGACACCCTGTCCTTGTGAAAAAACAAATAAGGATCCTTGCACATGAGTGCATGAAGCTCAGATACTCTTCTGGCAGAAGTAACAGCAACTAAAGGAGAGTCTTCCAAGTGAGAGGCGCAGCTCACAATCCGTGGCTGGTTCAAAGGGGGCAGCGTAGGCTGCTCTAGAACAAAAGGAAGATCCCAAGGTGGAACCGGGTCTTTGATGGGAGGTCTCAAGTGAAGGATGCCGCGCAAAAAGGCGTGAGAAGCCTCTAGTTGAGCTAGAGCTGTGACCTATCGGAGAATGGTACGCTAAAATAGCGCATAGATGCACCCTTAATGGAGAAATAGGCAAGTCCTGCCTCATAGAGGGATAGGAGGTAGTCTAAAACAGACCTTACAGAACACTCCAGTGGGGTCAATGCTCGAGCCTGAGCCCATATACAAAATCTACGCCACTTCATGGTGTAAGTAGCATGAGTAGAGGGTTTTCTGGCTGTCACCAGAATGTCCGCAACTTCCTGAGAGATCCCATATCTCAGGACTGCTCGTTCTTAGGAGCCAGGCATGCAGGTTCAGAGACTGAAGATCCAGATGGACCAAGGAGCCTGTCTCCTGGGATAGAAGGTGAGGGCACAATGGCAGAGGCACCGGAGGTTCCTGGGCCAGCTGATGTAAGAGAGGGAACCAAATCTGCCTGGGCCAAAAGGGTGCTACTAGAATAAGGCACGTTTGCTCCTGACGGAGCTTCAATAGAACCCTCTGGATCAAAGGAAAGGGCGGGAAAGCATAGAGGAACCTGCCCGAGGGACAACACGTCTCACCAGAAAACACCAGGCCCTGGATCTAGCGAGCAGAAATTGGGAGTTTTGCGTTGAATGGGGAAGCGAAGAGGTCTAATTCTGGTGTCCCCCATCTGTGGAACAGGTCCTCTGCGACTTCCTGAAGCAGTTCCCATTCATGGACCCAGGCCTGTGATCAGCTTAGGCTGTCCGCGATAGTGTTGTCCACTCCGGGAACACGTATTGCAATAATGTGTGCGCCATGTTGCAATACGCAATTCCAAACCCTCTAAGCCTTCCTGCAAAGGGGGGTAGAAATGAATGCCTCCTTGTTTGTTGAGATAGTACATCACCGCGGTATTGTCTGTTTGAACCAGAAGAGTTCCCGGCAGAATCTCCGTCTGGAATGCCTGTAGGGCATATAGGACGGCTCTCATCTCCAGAATATTTATGTGAAGATGGGACTCCAGAGATGTCCAGGAGCCTTGAGTCCCGACCCCCTTGAGGTCAGCTCCCCATCCGGACCCCGAAGCGTCCGTGGAGAGAGTCGCTGTAGGAGGTGGCGCAGTGAAGGGGACTACCGTTGAGAGGAGGTCTGGGACGAGCCACCAATGCCAGTCTCGGATGACTGCACTCGTGATCCGGACTGGATGCTGCAGGTGATCCTGCTTTTTGGTCCCATTGTGCTCTCAGCATCCACTGGGTAACCCGCATATGGAGTTGAGCTAGGGGAACCGTCGCAATGGCAGCCGCCATGTGTCCGAGCAGGCAAAGGACGGTGCAGGCTGGTACCGCCTTCTTTCCTTATGAGGATCTGATGCATTCTGCCCTGTCCTGGGGAAAGAATGCCTTCCCTGAATTGTGTCCAGAACCGTTCCTATAAAGTGCAAGTTCTGAGATGGAACAAGATGCGACTTCCCGACTTATGGTGGCGTCAGCGATAGGAAGCGAGAACAGGTATCCTGTATTACGGACATCAGAGCCTCCCGTGATGGTGCCATGAGGAGCCAGTCATCTGGTGCGGAAACACGTAGGGGCCCCCTCCCTAAGAGCTGCTGCCACAACTGCCATACACTTCGTGAACACCGAGTTGCGAAGACGGTCCAAGGGAGGCTCGGAACTGGTAGTGGCGCCCAGAAACTCAAGAGCAGAAATCTGCAGTGCGATTGGGAGATGTAGGTAAGCATCCTGCATAACCAGCGATGCCAGCATGTGCCCTCTTTGAGAATGGGAATGAGACCCGCAGGGTCACCATGGAAATGCTTGTACAGCACAAAGTTGTTGAGATCGCTGAGATCCAAAATCGGCAAATCCAGATTTCTTTGGAACCAAGAAGAAGTGGGAATAGTAACCGTTTCCTCTCTGGTTCAGTGGAACATGTTCTATGACCTCCTTGTGTAGGAGGGCCAAGGTCTCTTGCTGAATAAGCAGAGCATGCTGACCCGAGTAACGGGAGAGCAGGGGAGGTCTGGATGGTGGGTGATCGAGGAACTCTACAGAGTGACCTTGTTCGACCAACTGCAACACCCAGTCGGAGGTGATCCTCTGCCATCCTGAAAGGTGATGAGAGATGCGACCCCCGACCTTCTCGACCCTTTGATCCAGAGGAGGGGCAGAGGCCGGGAAGGAGTCATGCTGTGGTGGTGTTGGCCCCCGCGGGCTGAGCTGCTTTTGAATGCTTCAGGCCCTGGCCCGAGGGGAACCTGGCTTGATTCTTAGGGCCAACGTTGCCCCTGGATTGCTGGCCGGAACGTGGCTGTTGCCTTTGCCGCGTCATGAAACGATTCTGGTTCCTACGAAAGGAACCAGATTTTGGTCTGTACATGGCTTGTACAGTCCTGACTGCCTTCCCAGCATCCTGCAATTTGGTGATGACTTTCTCGGACTCCTCACCAAAGAGGACCGCTCCATTATAAGGGATGTCCAGGAGATTCTTCTGGATGTCTGGGATAAATCCGGAGACCCTCAGCCACGAGTGTCTCTGGAGACAAACACCTGTAGCTGCTCCCCTGGCTGCCGACTCCACTGAGTCGTAAGCGGCTCGGAGAACCTGGGTCCCCACGTCAGACCCAGTTTGGAGGAGGTTTAGCAGCTACTCCTTTTTGCCATCCGGTAGATCATTAAGAAGGTCTTGGCCCTGATCCCAGAGGGCGTTCTGAAATTGCACCATGTGCATCAGATAGTTCAAAGACCTAATAAAGCATGTAGGAGCCGCATACACGCTGTTTCTCCCATGGAATCTAATTGCTTAGATTCTGGTCCGAGGCTGGGTGCTCAAATGTTGAGGCCACTGGGACCTGTCATGAGATGCAGTAATGACCAGGAGTCGGCCAGAGGTTACTGCGCCAAATACTGGTCCTCCGTAGAAGCCCTGTAAAGACTGTCAGCCTTTTGGAACAGCCGTGTGGAATGTGATGCTTCCAAGCTGCCTTGGTGACGTCCGTAAAGGTGTCCACCAAAGGTGGGACCACCACAGGCTTCGGATCTTTCTGCCTGAGGTAACGGGCAAGGCGTTATCTCTCAGGGTCTAGCTCTTCAGTCTCCCATCCCATATTGTCCTGGATGTGCCTCATGATTTCTGAAAAGGAGGGATCACCCAGAGGCGACCTTGGAAGGTCCCGTGGGTCTGGTGATGGGGGACTGAAAGGAGATGGAGACCTGGAAATGTCGGACATATCCAGTCTGGAGTCATCTCTTGATGATCGACGTCCTGCCCCTGGGTCGCTTGGCCGGGGACCCTGAGGAGGCGTGATGGGCGTTTCCTGTTCTCGATCGGCCCGAGGAGGCGGAGTTGGCTCTTGGGGTCGGGGTCTGTCACCTTTGGCGCCCCTATGAGAAGGTGGAGGTGGTGGAGGAGGCTGAGGCTTAGGAGGAATGTCTTTCTTGATGGTTTCCCACCAGAAGGTGAACAAATCCTTCACCTCCTGGATGTTCATATCTGTCGACGGACCCGGCGTTGGTGTGTGCCTGTCATTTGGTTCGGGCGTCGCGTCCCAGGGAAGCACTGGATCCAGCTCCCTGGGCAATCCGGCATCCTCAGAGTCGCCCATCTGGTCGTCTGGCGGCGCGGTAGCCTCTTCGCCTGAGGACCCCTGACGCCGTGTCCACCGCGCCGTAGTAGTCGGTCGTTTTTTGGGTGCTGGGTCGAACGCCTTCCTAGACTCAGTCGTCCGCTTAAGGGACGTCAGCTTGGAAGTCTTCCTTTCAGGTACTTTAGGAGGCTGGGAGACGGACTTGAATTCCGTGTCCCGGCGTTGGTCAGACGCACCTTGCGATTTGGAGGAAGACTTTTTGTGCCTGTCCAAAGGAGCAGGCTTAGAAGCATCCGATGCCCGAGAGGTCTTGAGTGGGTGAAGGGAGGCGGAGGAGCCCCCTGAAGACCTTACCTTTACCGGGGAGGCTGGGAGCGAGCCCGGAAAGGAGATCTATCGGACTGGGCAGAGCTGGAGCTGGTCCTGGATTCTGAGGCCCTGCTTGGGGATTCTGCCCTATCTGAGTCCCGATGCTTGTCCCGGTGCTTCTCAGAGCCAAGGGTTTTACCACCCGGGTGGGTGGGAGGAGTCAGCTTCAGACCTTCCGGCAAGATTTAAAGTGGCAAGGAACCTGCCAGACAGTGTGGACTGAATATATCCACGTCCTTAGAAGGACAGATTCCAAGCAGTAAAGGTGTATTGCTAACCCCATCAGGAGGAGGATAGAGAGATCAAGGGAGAGGACTTCTCAGGACAAAAGTCCCTGGAGGACTGCCAGGCCGAAGCCCGCTCTGCGCCTGGGCGATGTCAAAATGTAGTGTCTAACAAAAGTATGCACTGATCTTCAAGTGGTAGCCGCGCAAATAGCAGATGTCACCACGCTTTCACAGGCAGTAAAAGAAGTAGCCACCCCTCGAGAATGGCCCCTTCAGCAGTCCCAGTAAGGGCTTGTTGCGTTTCTGATAACAGAAAACAATGCAGTTAACAAGCCACCTGGACAGTGCTTGTTTTGATACAGGTGCACCCATCATCCTTTGAGCAAAGGATAGAAATAGTTGGTCGGACTGTCTGTGTGAACAGGTTCTGGTCAAGTAAAACCTCAAGATCCTGTGCACATCTAGAGTGTGCAATAGGGCTTCCCCCTTGTTTGAATGGTTGGAGAAGTACACTGGAAGGTCAATGTCCTGGTTTAAGGCTAAGGCTCAAACCACCTTGAGAAGGAACTTAGGACTGGTCCTTAGGACACCCTGTCCTTATGGAAAATTAAGTAAGGCTCTTTGCACATGAGCACCTGGAGTTTGGAAATTCTCCTTGCTGAAGTAATGGCAACTAAAATAATGCCTTCCACGACATGAGGGAAGCTCGCAATCCGTGGCTGGTTCAAAAGGAGGCAGCACGAGCTGCTCTAAGATAAAAAAGAAGGTCCCAAGGAGGAATCAGATCCTTTATAGGGGGTCTCAGATGTAAGACGTCAAGCAGAAATACGTGGGAAGCCTCTACTTGGGCTAACGAGCGCTGACCAACCAGTGTGTGGTATGCCAAAATGGCACAGAGGTGTAATTTCAGAGAGGAATACGCCAATCTCAACTGGAAAAGGGATAGGAAGTAGTCCAAAATAAACTTCTCAGGGCATCAAAGTGGATCGAGATCATGAGCCTGAGCCCAGAGACAAAACCTCTGCCATTTCAGAGCGTAAGTGGCATGAGTAGATGGTTTCCTAGCTGCCACCAGGATATTGGTAACCCCTTGCGAGACCCAGTGCCTAAGAATGGCTACATCTTTAGGAACCAGGCATGCAGGTTCAGGGATTTGAGGTTTGGTGGACCAGGGAGCCAGCCTCCTGGGGCAACAAATGTGAGCTGACCAGTAAGAGTAAGGGAGGCTCCAGAGCTAGCTGGTGAAGCAGCGGAAACCAAATCTGCCTGGGCCAAAAGGGCGCTACCAAGATCATTGATGCTTGTTCTGACTGGAGCTTGAGAAGAACCCTCTGGATCAAAGGGAAGGGCCGGAAAGTGTAGAGAAACCTGCCCCCCCAAGAGAGGGACAACGTGTTTCGCCAGAAAACACCAGGCCCTGGATCTAGCGAGCAGAAATTGGGCAGTTTTGTGTTGTATGGGGATGCGAATAAGTCAACGTCTGGTGTCCCCCATCGCAGGAACAGGTCCTCGACGACCTCTGGTAGCAATTCCCATGTGTGAGCTCTGCCTTTGACCAGCTCAGGAGATCTGAGACAGTGTTGTCCACACCTGGAACATGCACTTCAGTAAGCGTGGCGCCGTGCTGTGGCACCCAGTCCCACATCCGCTTTTGCCTTTTTGCAAATGGCGGTAGGAGTGAGTGCCTCCTTGTTTGTTGATGTAATACACCACCGAGGTGTTGTCTGTTTGGACTAACGCGTAACCCGGCTGGATCTCTGACTGTAAGGCGTACAGGACAGCCCTCATCTCCAGAAGACTGATGTAGAGGTGAGTTACCAGGGGCGACCATGTTCCCTGGGTCATGGTTCCTTCTTAGTGAGCTCCCCATCCGGACCCCGAAGCGTCAGTGGTGAGTCATGGATGGGGCAGGCGCCATGAAGGAGACTCCCACAGAAAGATGTTCCGGGACCAGCCACCACAGCAAGTCCTGAATAACTGGCCCCATGATTCCGACAAGGTGGTCTAAATGATCCTGCCTCTGGTGCCACTGGGCTCTCAGCATGCACTGAGTAACTCATGTGGAGGTGAGCGAGGGGGACCGTGGTGGCAATGGTAGCCGCCATATGCCCAAGCAGGCAAAGTATGGTCCGAGCGGGAACCGGATTTCGTGACGTGACAATCCTCATCAGTGACCTGATGCGTTCCGCCCTGTCCTTGGGCAGGAAGGCTCTCCCTTGACGGGTATCCAGAACTGTGCCAATGAACTGTAGTCTCTGCAAGGGAACAAGAGACGACTTCTCTTGGTTGATGGTGATCCCTAGAGACTGAAATAGGGAGCAGGTGTTGTGAATGGCCTTCTCCAGCGCTTCTTTGGAGAAGCCATCAAGAGCCAGTCATCCACATAAGGAAAGACAAAGGCCTCATCTCCTGAGGACTGCTGCTACGACTGCCATGCACTTGGTAAAGACATGTGCTGCCAAAGACAGGCCAAACGGGAGTGCTCGTAACTGATAATGGCATACCAAAAAGTCAAAGCGCAGGAATTTCCTGTTCGCCCGGGTGATGGGAAGATGAAGATATGCGTCGTGCATGTCTAGAGACGCTAGCCATGCATCTTGCTTGACCATGGGAATGACACCCAGTAGGGTAACCATGCGAAAGCGTTTGTACGTCACATAGATGTTTAGGTCACTGAGATCTAGAATCGGGGGCAAGTCCCCGGTTTTCTTTGGAACCAGGAAGAAGTGTGAATAGTATCCTCTCTCTCTCTAGTTCTTGGTACAACCTCGATGGCGTCCTTGGAAAGATGTAGAGATCTCCTTCTGGATGAGCAGGGCATGCTGTCCCGAGTAACAGGAATGCAGAGGAGGTCTTGACGGTGAGCAGTCGAGAAACTCTATAGAGTGACGCTGACTGATAAGCTGAAGAACCCACCAGTTGAGGATTCTCCACCCTGACAGGTGGTAAGCAACTCGACCTCGACCCTCTTTTCCCTTTGATCCAGAGGGGGACACGGAAGGGCTGTGAAGGAGTCATGCTGTGGTGGTGGTGGTAGCTCTGGCAGGTTGGGTAGACTTAGTGTTTCTCTGGCCATGACCTCCGGAGAATCTTTGCTGGTTCTTATGGCCGAAATTGCCCATGTTGCTGCTGGCCTGACTGAGGTTGTTGCTTACTCTGTTGGCCACAAAAACGGTTCTGTGGCCTGCGAAAGGATCCAGGCCTGGACTTATACATGGCCTGAACCATTCTAACCGCCTTCCCAGCATTCTGAAGTCTGGTGATGACCCTCTCGGAGCCTTCACCGAACAACACTGATCCACTGTAGGGGATGTCCACGATTCCTTTCTGGACGTCTGGAGTAAATCCAGAGACCCTCAACCAGGAGTGTCTCCGGAGGCAAACGCCTGTTGAGGCACCTCTCACTGCAGAGTCTGTCGAGTCATATTCGGCCCGGAGAACTTGGGTCCCAACGTCAGAGCCCGTGCAAAGGAGATTTAGGAGCTCTTCCTTCTTCTCACCATCTAGGAAGTCCTTCAGTAGGTCTTGTTCCTGGCCCCACAGTGCATTTTGAAATTGCACCATGTGTGTCAAATAGCTGAGGGACCTGAAAGAGCATGTAGCAGAGGCATACAAGCGTTGACCCAGTGAGTCCAATTTCTTGGATTCCTGGTCTGTGGGCTATATACTGAGCTGCTGAGGCCACTGGGAGCAGTTGTGCGTAGCCGTGATGACTACAGAGTCAACCACGCGTTGCTGAGATAAGTAAGGAGCCTCCAATGGGGCTCTGTAAAGCCTGTAGGCCTTCTTGGGGACCGCTGAGGTTGAATGAGGACGCTTCCACTCAGCCTTGGTAGTGTCCTGGAAAGTGTCCACCAGGGGTGGAACCACCACAGGCTTGAGGTCTTTTTGCCTCAAATAGCGTGCCAGGCATTGCCGCTTTGGGTCTAACTCTCAGTCTCTCATCCCATGTTCTCCTGAATGTGGCAGATAATATCAGAGAATGATGGGTCATCCGTGGTGACCTAAGGAGGTCATGAGGATCTGGAGATGAGGCTCAAAGGAAGAGAGACCGAGGGTACCCAAAGAATCAGGACGTGAGTCGTTGCCTGACGTAAGAGGGGATCTTCCAGGGCCTTTTCTTCTTCTTTCTACTAGGAGACTTTGACGGGTCCTGGAGCACGGAGGTCTCTTAGAACTCCGAGACCTAGAGTGTCTGGCCTTGGACCTACCCCTAGGCGGCGGTGCAGGGTGCCGAGGTTCAGGTGTCAATGCCCTGAGAGGTGCAACGGGAGGTGGTGCCTCACCAGGGAGTTTTGTGGGTACCACATTTTTTTTAATGGTGTCCCACCAAAAACTGAACAGCTCCTTGACCTCCTGGATATTCAGACCGGACGAAGGGCCTAGCCGAGTCTGTCCAGCATTAGGGTCAGGCTTCGGAAGCTGAGGGGTCTTCGGGTCTGGCGTCTGGTCTTTTGGCAGACTGACATCTTCGACATCTCCTGATGTACAGTTGTCTGTGGCGTAAGCACTGGCGCCCTCCGACTTCCACGCACTCCGCGATCGGTGTTGGGTGGCGGAGGTGGCGTAAGGTCCTTGGGGCATTTTGCGGATGGCTCTGGTGCCTGCTTAGCCTCTGTCGTCCATTTGAATGACGTCCAAGCCCCTGGGAAACCAAACAATCAATGTCCCAGCATCGGTCCTGAGCGTCGGCGCTAGACATAGTTGCCAACTTGGACTGAGGCCTGTGGTGGTTGGAAGCCTCGGACCTGGCGACCTACCCCGAAGGACAGCTATGCATAGTCTTGGTTTTCAGTGGCTGTAAAGACACTGAACTAGAGCCCCCTGAAGCCCTAAAATTGACGGGGGGGGGGGGGGCTGAGACCTAGCCCAGGATGGAGAACGGTCCGACCAGGCAGAGCTGGATCTGGCCCAGGAGTCCAAGGCCCGATTTGGGGATTGAGTCCTATCCTTGTCCCGGTTCTTATCCTTGTGTTTCCCAGATCAGTGCGAAGGTTCCCCTTGAGAGGATGGATCTTTCTCCATGGCCTTAAGTTTTTCTTCGAGGAGAAAACTCCGTAGTGCTTTCTGGCGGCAGATTCTAGTTCTGCTGTTAAACTGCTGGCAAATGGAACAGGCCTGGATATCATGGCACCTAGGCACCAAACACAGGCCAAGTGCCTCTCTTTGAAGGGAATCTGTTTGCCGCAAGCACATTTTGAGGGGTGTCGTCCCGTGGAAGGAGTCGGGGGGAAAAAGACATGTACTTGTCGAATAGAGATGAAATCTCGATGGAAATTATGGCAAATTCTTTCTGGCATCGTTCGTCTGCTGAAGGTATCCGTGGAGCCAATGCGTGCAAGTCGACAATGGGAAAAAAACTGGGGTATGCTGGAGGACTGCCCCTTTTATGATGCGTCTGACGTCGGGGGCCGGGCCGACATCAGGGGTGGTCCCCCGCTACGTATAGCTAGCTAGAAGTTTTCCATGGGGTCCTGCTGCCTGCCGGCTTCAGTCCTTATGGTGTAAACTGCTGCAAGAGCTGTACCTCGAAGTAAGATCAGCATCCTGTCCATGTGGGACAGAAGGGACTCCACGTGATGATAAAAAAGAGAGATGTCTCACTCAATGAGTGGCAGTGGAGAGGTGTCAGTCCCACTGTGGTATAACACCCTCTCCTGATGTAATAAACTGAACTCAGCATTGTATAGAAGAAGAATCAGCATTTATATAGCGCTTTTCATACATAGTATCCCAAAACACTTTACAAGCAATGCTAGACTGGTAGTGAAGTGACTGAATGTGTGTGGCGGCCATATCGCACATCATCACCCACACACAGCCTGGATAATTGCATGAACCGGTTTATGGGAAGGGGAATGTTGGCCAGGACACCGGGAATGCTCCCTGCTCTTTATGAAGAATGCCCTGGGTTCTTTTACTTCCAACTGGACACCCACCAGGACAACACCAGGATGGGCAGAAGGGACCTCGGTTTAACGTCTTATCTGAAGGACGGCACACCCCAGCAGTACAGCACCCCCCAATACTTCACTCGGATGCCAGCGATTTTTAGGTGCAAGTCCAATCCCGGTGAGGGATGAGAACCCACGACCTTCTGGTCCAGAGGCAGATGTGCTACCAACTGAGCCATGCTGACACCCGATATAGAAAGGAGCTGCACAGCAAATTAGAGGCAGTTGGTAAGTATGAATCTCGCTGCACAATGTGGTACAAGACCCCCACAAAGAGCAGTTGTGTACAGCAGCTTTTACTATCTCCAGAACCTTTCTCTGATTATGCCCTTTTTTGAACCAGCTGACCTGGTGACCCTGATGCACGCCGTGGTCACATCTAGACTGGATTACTGTAACGCACTGCTGCTAGGATTTTCCACAAAGTTAGTGCACCGCTAGCAGCTGGTCCAGAATGCAGCAGCCCGGATGGTTGCTGGAGCCTCCCGGTTCGCGCATATTATGCTTGTTCTTTGTGCTCTGCACTAGCTGCCAGTGCTGTGGTGTATCAACTTCAAGGTATGCTTGTTAACATACAAGGCCCTGCAGGGTGCAGGTCCAGGCTACCTGAAATACCACCTACTTTGGCAGCGGAGGTGGGCCACTTTGTGGTACCCAGATCCAGGCTTAAGTTCTCACGGAAGCTGGGTGTTGCTGCCCCGATTCTGTGGAACGCCCTTCCATCAGAGGTGCCTCTTCGTCTGACTGTTAAGTCCATTTCAAGACTCATCAGTTTACATAGAGTTTTGGGTCTAGCGCTGCTTTTTAATTTTTCAGTATTTTTAGTATTTATTATTTACTTATAACTTGATATTTTATACTGTATGATTTCTTCTCTTGTAATGTAAGGCAGCCAGAGACCTTGGGACTGGGCCACATTAATGGGCACCACATAACTAAAGCTGCCTTGTCTTGGGACACAGTTGCTCTTGGGGAAATAAAAGCAGAACAGTTAATGGAGTTATATTTAGACCCATGCCCTCTTCTCCATGAAAGCTGCGACGAGACACAGCCTCCATGGGATCAAGTATGTCAACAGAAGAAACGTGAACCTACTTGACATGAACCCCATTCAGCACCTTCTGTGCTTGGTCTCCAATCACTTCCTGCCTGAGGTAGTACAGCATCCGAACTCGCAGCAGGACCCTACAACACATGAAAAAGGAGGTTAGAAAAGAAACAGCAGCACACGGAGGTGGCTTTCACTTCACATCTGCATGTGGTGTGGACACCTGGCAAAAGCACCACTGAGCAACAAATGAAGAGAATATTATCTGTTGATTAATCAGACTGAAACTTTTAATGCAGCCTGGGCCCCACTCCTAAATCTTACCTTTTCAAATGGGGGAGAATGACAGTTTGAAAACTCTTGGTCATTCCTTGTTCTGTTAATACACTGATATATCCTATAGGTTCTTCTACCGATACAGTTTATTCAGCTTGTTTTGTAATATTTTTCACCCATTCGCTTTTAAGCCATTTCTAGAGTTATTATTCACTTTATATGTGATTGTTTTCTCTGTGATGCAACTTTGTCTGTATAGTGATATTTGGTAATATTAATAAAATAAAAAAAAAAAAGAAAAAACGCAAAATAAAGCGGCAAAGGAACAGGGTGAGCAAGAGGAAAGGTGCTGATGGAATCAGGCAAGTAGTCCTCCATAGGTTTATAGAGAGGGGAAGGGCACTGAATAACATGGTGTGATGGAACAATGCATGCTGTTCTCAAAAGGTTTACACAGACAAACACCCACAAACACACAGACACACCCGAGGGTGGGGCACCGAATAACATTAGGGTGACGAACCAAGGCATGCTGTCTTCCATAGGTTTACAGAAAGAGAGGTAGGGAGAGTGTGTGAGTGCAAGAAAGACAGCCCTAATCAACAAGGGGTGAAAAAGCATGCTATTCTCCATAGCTTTACAGAGTAAGCAAGTGTGGGCACTTAACTTGTGGACCCGTGCCGAAATCTTTGCACAGTTGCGTCAATTCATACCAAAATAGTCAACTACATCAAAAACATGGCAGCAACAGCTGGCCTGTGGGCGCAGCGGTAGTACTACCACTCCTGACACCGCCAACCCAGGTTCGAGGATGATGCACGGTAGTCGGGGGCCAGCCAGGGGGGAGGAAAACAGAGTGTCCCAGAGGATGCCTTTCCTCATCTGGGGAGGGACACTCAAAGTTGCTCTTGCACCCTAGCAAGTCCTGCCACCGGTGGAAGCACAGGCAGTGGGCTCAGGCTCTCAGAGTTGGAGAGGATGCAGTCAGGCGCTTGGCTGCGTGCATTTGCACACTGCCAACCTGGACACACATCCTTCACGATGGCACCTTTAGGGGTTGGGACTCCAAAGAGGGGAAAATGGAGAAACTCCTAGCCGCCAGGCAGCATGATGCTGGGATCAGACACCTGGGACCCAGCCGTAGGACTAGTGATTCCTGCACCGGGATCAGTCGTATAATCAGGGGGGAAGGTAAGTGATATCCCCTGGGCCGACGTTCTGGAATTAATGTTTGTATTTATATGTGTTATTCTATGTACAGCACCTTGGCTTTGAAAGGCGGCCGGCCCGATGGCGTAGAGGGCTGAGGCGCTGGCACCTTACCTCAAACCACGCCGGTGACCCAGGTTTGGGAACGGACTCGGGGCGCCGGGGGCCAGTAGGTGAAGGAGAGGATTGAGCGTCTGTAAGACTGCTCTCCTCTCCTGAGGTGGGCTGTGGGACTGCATCGCTCTGCAGTGACCTCCGGTGGAGACTGGGGGTAATGCAGACGCAGTGCAAAGGCGGGAACGTCACCAGAAAAACGGAAAATGGCTCCGCACTCAACCGGATGAAGGCCACCCGGCAGTCCAATGCTGTCAATGTCCTGAGCCATCCGTCCCTCAGCAGCACCCCAGGGCTAAGTATTGTGCTTGCCCTGCCTCACGTGCCTCTCCCCTCGGGGGGGGGGGGGGTCCACTCGGCGAAGGGGTACATTCGGGTTAACCTGGGGATGTCTGTAATGTGAAGGACTGGGCCGGGAACAGGACGGATTGGGTGTAGCCTTGGCACAGCCTGAAGGAGATACTGAGAGCGGCAGCACATCAGGGGGCCAAAAGATGATACAAAAAAAAATAAATAAATAAGAGCCAGTGACTATTGGAAAAAGGAAACGTGAAAGAGGGCTTACCTAGCAAACAGACTAAATGCAGACCCAACACAGCAAGACCTTCAGCACTGATCTTGCACCCTTTAAAGAATCCTGAGCAGAACTCTGGCAGAATGGCAAAGCATCAAGCCTCTAACAGGAATTTGGCGTTAGGCAGAAGCCAATTAAGCAAATAAACAGGCCCAGTTTAAATTTAGAAGTTTTGTCTGTAAAAACAAACAGGAATTTCTGCCGAGAATTAGTACAGTATGAAAAAAAAAAAAGGTTTTAAAGAAAGTCTTCCAGCAGGGAGCTCCTAGCTGTGCTGCTGCCTGCCCTTCAGCCAATACACAACACTCTAAGCTGAGTGGACTCAGAGATCATGGGGGAGCCAGGGGTTCCTAAGACAATGTCCCGATTCGGAGCCCTCACCTGAGAGAGGAAAGTACAGAGGAGGGTCATTAAAGGACACTGTCAACCTGTTTTTCATCATATTATTTCTAGTTAAAATCCTACATTTATGATTGCTTACCTTCTCTAAAATTCATTGATATTACTGTTTGTTTTGTCGATCTCCTTGTTTCGTAGAATCGAAATGCATGCTAATGTATATTTACAAACAACCTTGTGATGTTTACAATCTTGTTTCTTACTGCGTATTTCCTGAGCATTAGAAACACACCCAAACAGTGAAGTCTCTTATGAGGCAGTAGCCTCCTAAACTCCCACTGCATCATGAGGGGCTAGACTGTGTTGTGGGTGTTCCCCAGTCCAGGAAAGATGTAGCTAGAGCTGATCAAGGAATGTAAACAAACCTGTTTTAGTGTAGTACCACCAGTATGGTGGGCAGTCTGTTTTCACTTTTTAAAGAAAAAGAATCAGAATCAAACTATCAGCTACATTAGCAATCTTTACAGAATGCTGGCAATCGTAAATTTTTTTTTTTTTTTTTAAACTAGGGATACTGAGACATAAGGTGGTTGACAGTGTCCCTTTAAAACAGGCGAATGCCAACAAGGCAGATCCTCGGAGGACTGGCTGGTGGCCCCTACTGTACTCGCTGGAGGCCAGACGCAAGAGGAGGAACATAATAGAGACCTATACATTTCTGAGGAATATTAACAAGGTGAAAAGCTAAGAGCAGTTTGTTAGAAATAGAGACAGTCATACAGGGCAAGACTGGAGGTTAGTCAGTGGTAAACTCAGGAGAGATGCGAAAAAGTTCTACTTCACTTCACTAAAAGGGTGGCAGAGTAATGGAACAAACTGGCGGTGGAAGTGGTGGGGGAAGGTACCCTAAATGGGACACAGCAAGGGGACTCACAGTCCCACTGGAGGATCAACTGCCCATGACACTAGGTCTGGGGGGTATGTAGTACAATATGGGAAGATGCAAAGGAACAGAAGTCTCTCTCTGCAGGCAGAAATGAAAATGTACTCACCAAATTCTTTTTTTCTTTTAACATTTCCTTTCCCTACTTGTCACTGGGCCAATGGCCTTTTCAGACGCCACCCCGTGGCATCTCCCACCCAGCCTGAACCCCCATCCTGGGTCCCCTCCCAGAGCCCGCAACCACCAACCTAACTGGAGAGAGACCCCCTCCCTCGGCTTGCACCTCCCCAGGGCAGGGCTGCCGCAACTATTAGTGCTCAGACGTCCAACATCATCCAGGCTCGGTTCAGTGGGTGGAGGATCGGGACCCAAGTGGGCGGGTCGGTGGTAGGCGTGGAGCCAGAGCATGTTGTCGCCTACCACTGGCTTGGGTTATCCTTGTACAGGGTGCGACCCCCAAGACTCAGATGTGCAATAGACGTCCCCAGTGGAATACATGCTCCCGCACATGTCTTGCAGATGTCAACCATCGCCTCCCCCCTAGTGCCTCCGCTTGGCCCTGACTGTAGTGCACCAAGCCTCTACCTGGTGTCGCTGGTGCCAAGGAGCCACATCCCACCACTACTTGAAAGAGGAGAGCTGTCCTCCAGGTGCTCAATCCTCTCTCCCTCAGCCAACCCCCAGTGACCCCAGTTCGCTCCCGACCCTGGGTCATCGGATTGCAAAAGGTAAGGTTCTAGCGCCTCAGCCCTCTACACCACTGGGCTGGCTCTCACAGTAATTCTTAATCTTCAAGAATATCTTCACCATTCATCACTGGTAGGTCTATGCCAGAGGCACTAGGACCCCATGACAGCGTATGCCTTTGAAGCTTTGGAGGTAGGGGACCAATGAAGACAGTGCCTTACGAGGTGAGCAGCATGATGGCGTGCGTGGACAGGCCAATAACAAACCCTGGCACCCCTGCCTCCTCAGTTCTGTTCCCCTAGGAGAGGAAAGAAAGGGTAAGAAGAAAGGGAGGGCTGGGGCAAGGAAGCCCAAGGGATAGATAAAAGGATACAGGATATAAAAGGAACAAATGAATAAAAACTGACCAAGAAAAGAAGATGAATTTGGGAGGAGGGTCTTTATAGTGGCCAAGGATGACCAAGGCAACTGGGCAGGGGAGAGAGAGAGAGAGAGAGAGAGACCAGCCAGCGAGGCAGGTAGGCGGGGGAGGAGAGGAGACGGACAGTGAGCGAGCACAAGCAGAGGGTACCCCAAATTCTCAGCAGAAAGCAAGGTTGTCAGAAGACTTGGCTTGCTCTCAACTGTAGAAGAGCATGGCTTATGCTCTCTAAAGGCTAGTTGACCCTCAAGTAAAGAGCATGGTCCTCGACAATATCAAAGGACTAGCTTGGAAGAGTAGAATGCAAGGAAAGGAACACTATCCTGAAGTCTCAGAAACAGGAATGGAGCTGTGAGCCCTGGAAAAACATTGCCAGCCATAGTTGTCTACCTGAGGGTACGAAGACTATAATAGGCTAGAGATTAGTAGTCCCATAAGACCAAAAAAATAATATGGGAGAATAGAGAGCCTCTGATCTCGAAGGTCTGAGAGAGCTGAGTCAGGGTTCAAACAGTCCACTACACCAATAGGTTCTCTTTCCAAGCCAAGTAGTGATACTTAGGAGCTCAGGAGATAAAAGTGCAATCCTGAGAGGGGAAAGACTGAGAAATGGGGTCCTCACTAAAGGACAATTTCCAGGTATAGGAATTCACAAGAAAAAAGAAAGGATTCACATTCTTTTGACTCCCTGTCCCTGACAAACACCCCAAAAATAGGGGATTCAGAGAAAGAGATATAAAAGGTCACTAAAACAAATGCAAGAGGTGACCTACAAGGCAAAGAAGTTTTAATTGGTAAGGGAATTGGGCTACAATTCCCAAAACATTTCCCGTCCCTAGAGCGCTTGCTCCCCTGCAAGGCCTTGTTCCCATGAAAGAAAAGAAAAGTTTATCCAACAGCCACTAATTATAGATTCCCTCCAGCGAAAGGGTCGGGGAGGAAAGTACAGTTACTTAAGAACTTACCGTAACAGCAGATCTTTGAGAGAAGCTCTTGCAGCAGGTAATGCATGTAGGACTGATGCCACCTGGCGGCAGATCTCAGCAATTCTATTCTCCAGCAGTACTGACGTGGAACCAGCCACCCTACGTCTGGCTCCACCTCAGACATCACCCAGTGTAAAGGCAGGTGGCAGTTCCCACATGCTCCAGTTCTTGCACGCCAATGACAGGCCAAAAGCGGACAGCTGTGGATAGAACAAACTCCACAGAGAAAAACAAAGGCAAACAACTAAGCCCACAACTTTAAAACATGAAGGTTGGATGAGAGCAGAGAGACGTGCTCCCGTGGGAAGGAGGGAGGGAAAATCATACCTGCTGTAAGAGCTTCTCTCTAAGATCTACTGTTAGTAAGTTCTTGCGTAACTGTACTATCTTACTTCGAGAGGAAGCTCTTGCAGCAGGTAACACATGTAGGACTGACCCCCAAGCAGTATAAAGCTTACGACAACCCTTGGGAGGGAGAAAGGAGAGGCAGACACATATAGGGAGAGATACCTCCCATGAGATAAGACCCTGGAGAACCGCAAGGCCAAACCCTGCTCGACGCCTGGAAATTATATCCAGGCTGTAGTGCCTGATGAACGTGTGAGCAGAGTGCCGAGTGGCAGCAGCACAAATGACAGCCGACGATACTCTCGAGTGCTGCAAAAGTAGCAACCACTTTGGTGGAACACGCCCTGACCGCACCCGGAAGGGTTTTCCCACCCTTCCCATAATAGAAGGAAATGCAGTTGACCAACCAATGCGAAAGCGTTTGGTAACCGGGCGTCCCAAGTAACTGTCCACAAAGGACACAAAAAGCTGATCCGATTGCCTGGCCTCCTTGGTTCTGGACAGGTAACAGCGCAAGGCTCTATGCACATCTAAGGTGTGCAGAAGCGCCTCGCCTCACCCCAGTTAGAATGTTCTGGGTAATAAACCAGAAGCTGAACCGACTGATTGAGAGTAAGCTCCAAGACTACTTTAGGAAGGAATTTTGGATTGGTACGGAGATCCATCCTATCCTTAGGGAAAAAAATTAGATAAGGCTCTCTACACATCAAAACATGAAGCTCAGAAATGCATCTAGCAGAGGTGACTGCTACCAAAAGCAACGTCTTCCAGGACAGGCAATGAAGCTCACACACAACTCATGGCCAGTTCAAATGGGGGAAGCATAAGCCTTTCCAGAACAAGCAGTAAGTCCCAAGGAGGAACAGGGTCCCAAACAGGAGGATGGAGATGCAGGATCCCGTTAAGAAAGATTTTAACTACCTCCAATTGAGCCACTGTTCTGTCAGGGACACAGTGATGACAGGCAGAAACAGCGGCCAGGTGTACTTTTATGGAGGCATAACTAAGACCTGACTCCAAGAAGGATAACATGTATTGTAAGATAGAGTTGACCGGACAGACCAGAGGGTCCAACCTCCTGGCTGTGGTCCACAGACAAAAGCGTTTCCATTTCATGGCG
This sequence comes from Neoceratodus forsteri, assembly GCA_016271365.2. Lineage (NCBI taxonomy): Eukaryota > Metazoa > Chordata > Ceratodontiformes > Ceratodontidae > Neoceratodus > Neoceratodus forsteri. The sequence continues at coordinate 209,932,346 of JADMNL010000022.1, read as the reverse complement.
TATGTGGGCTTCCATGCCTCAACCAAGATTCAAGCTACCTCATCCGATACTCCAAATCGGAGCTTGGCTAAGTACTGAGAAGCCAAGCATGCAGGTGGAAGGAGCATAAGTTGGGGTGGACCAAAGCTCCCTGTTGCTGAGAGAGTAGCTGACCCGAGAGTGGAAGAGGCCATGGAGGCTCCGCTGTCAAATGCCTGAACAGTGGGAACCAAATCTGTTTGGGCCACAGAGGGGCTATCAGGATCATGACCACCCTCTCATATTGGGCTTTGAGCAGAACTGCTGTGCTCCCTTTTTAGGATAGGGACAATGCATCTTGCCAGAAAGCTCCAGACTCTGGATCGAGCAAGCAGAAATTGGTCAGTTTTGCATTGCACTGAGATGCAAACGGGTCCAATTCTGGCATCCCCCATCTGGTGAACACTGTGTCTGCTACAGACTGAAGCAGGAACCACTTGTGAGTTAATGGTTTGGCTCGGCTGAGAGTGTCTGCAACCACGTTCAGAGAACCTGGAACATGGACTGCCGATAGACTGAGCAGATGTTCCGATGCCCAATCCCACACTCTCATAGCTTTGCGACAAAGGGGATAAGAGTGCGTGCCTCCCTGCTTGTTGACGTAGAACAGCATGGAGGTGTTGTCCGTCTGAACCCGAAGGTGGCCGGGAGGTATGAAAGGACTGAGAGCCTGCAGAGAGTACAGACCTGCTCGTAGATCGAGCACATTGAAGTGCAGGTTCTCCTCTAACAGGGACCACAGCCCCGAGTCCTGTGGATCCCCAGATGAGCTCCCATCCTGTCCCAGGCGCATCTGTAGTGAGAGGCTGGGTAGGTGTGTCTGGCTGGAAAGGAGGCCTCTGCAGAGATTCTAAGGGACCCCACCAGCAGAGTTCTTGATTAATTGGGTCTGTGATCCAGACAGGCAAATCCACATCATCCCTGGTTTGGTCCCACTGAACGCCAAGCATCCACTGAATGAAAGCGCATGCTGAGCCTGGCTTAAGGGGACCAAACTATGGCAACCGCCATGTGTCCCAGAAGTCAAGAATGTATCTGGCCAGGATGACAGATGCTGAAGAAGCCTGGACTGCTAGTGCCCTGAGGCGCTCTGATCTGTCGGACGGTAGGAAGGCATTCCCAAGGTGGTATCCAGTAGGGCTCCTATGAATTGTAGACGCTGGGAGGGTAGGAGCTGTGACTTCTTTGGGTTCACTGTGATCCCCAGGCACCGACAGAGGAGAGAGAGAGAGTGTGTCCAGGATGGTCTCCAAAGACAAGACCTGGACAGTGCTAAAGAAGCCAGTCATCTAGATAGAGAAACAGGAAATACAGATTGCTCACTGTAACAGGAGTTCTAGGAATGGTATATGTTGTTCATCCACACTGTCTGGCAGGTTCCTTGCCACTTTAAATCTTGCCGGAAGGTCTTCAGCTGGCTCCTTCCACCCACCCGGTGGAAAACTCTCAGCTCCGCCCCCATAATGCCAGATCTAGCCTGCTGAAGCCAGGACAGCGTCGGGCTATGAGGCCGGGTGGGCTGCGAGATGAACAACATACCATTCCTAGAAAGTACAGTTACGTAAGAACTTCACTGTGAACTGTGAGATCTTCGAGAGAGGCTCTTGCAGGAGTATACATATAGGACTGACGTCAGCAGGTGGCAGGACCCCACGGAAAAATTTCTAGCTAGCAGTCCCTGGCGGGGACCGCCCCCACATCAGGTGACCGGTGTTGGACGACGTCGGTATAAAGGGGCGGTCCCAGACGCCCGCCTTCCAGTTCTTTCCTGCCACAGGCCCGGAACGCCCGGACGAGAGAGAAGCAGATATTTCTCTCAATGGAAAAGGAGCTGAAAAGCCTAGGGGATGGAGGGCAGGAGAATATTTACTGCAAGAGCCTCTTTCAAGATCTACTGTTACGGTAAGTTCTTACGAACTGTACCATCTTACTGAGAGGGCTCTTGCAGGTATCATATATAGGACAGAATCCCAAGCAGTCTGGAACAAATGAAAAGGCACCGGGAGGAAGAACTACTCCAAGAAGTAGCAAATAACCTTGCAAACCTCACGATAAGGAGGCCTTGCAAGACAGCTAACCCGTAACCTGCTCTACGGCGAGAGGCAACGTCCAAACTGTAATGTTTAGTAAATGTATGGACAGAAGTCCAAGTGGCGGCAGCACAGATGTCTGCCGCAGACACATTCTTGAAACAAGCTGCAGAGGCTGCTACTCCTCGAGTGGAGTGACCTCTGACTTGATCCGGTAGGGTCTTGTTGTACTTGTCATAACAGAAAGTGATGCAATGAGCCAACCACTTTGAGAGGCATTGCTTGGAGACAGCATTTCCTTCCCTTTTGTGAGCAAAGGAGACGAACAGCTGATCAGTCTTTCTCAGATCCTTCGTCCTATCGGTGTAGTATCTCAGAATCCTGTGGACATCCATGATATGGAGCAAGTATTCTCCTTGGTTGGAGTACTGCGTGAAAAAGGCAGGTAATTCAATAGACTGATTTAAGGTAGACTCCGCCACCACTTTTGGGAGAAACTTAGGATTCGTGCGAAAGCTGCTCTTTCTTTGTGAAAGATCAAATAAGGGATTTTGCACATGAGGGCCTGAAGCTCAGAAATTCTGCAAGCAGAAGTAATGGCCACCAAAAAGAGCATCTTCCACGATAAGAACTTCAAGTCTGCAGAAGCCGCAGGCTCTAAAGGAGGAAGGGTAAGTTTCTCGAGAACAAAGTTCAAGTCCCAGGGTGGAGCCAGAGTCCGAACAGGGGGTCTGAGATGGAGGACCCCTCTGAGAAAGGTCTTTGAAACCTCCAGTTGGGCAAATGCCTCATCAGCGAAAGGGACACGGTAGGCTAAAATAGCCACCATATGGACTTTCAAAGAGGAGTGACTGAGACCCAGGTCGAAAAGATGATGCAGGTAATCAAGCAGAATGGCTACAGGACAGGAGAAAGGCTCCACATTCCTAGAAGCAGCCCAAATGGAAAATCTTTTACATTTCATGGCGTAGGTGGACCTAGTGGAGGGTTTTCTAGCCTCCACCAGAATCTCTGCCACCTTAGAAGAAATGCCAAAGCGAGATTGAGCTAGGTCTGCAGGAGCCATGCATGAAGTCGGAGGGACTTGAGTCCCTGATGGACCAGGGTCCCTGATCCTGGGTCAGCAATCCTGGAGATAAAGGAAGAGGAGGAGGAGGAACCTCTGAGTATTGTTGTAGAAGAGAGAACCAGATTTGCCTGGGCCAGAAAGGAGCAATCAGAATCATTCTCGCTCCTTCCAAAGCAAGTTTCTACAGCACATGAGGGACCAGAGGAATTGGGGGAAAAGCACAGGCGAATCTGTCCTTCCAGCTTAGACATAGCGCGTCACTCCAGAAAGCACCTCGCTCTGGAGCGAGCGAGCAAAAGGTTGGAAGCTTTGCGTTTTGGGAGGAGGCGAACAGGTCTATCTGAGGAGTCCCCCAAATCTGGAAGATGCTTATTAGAACTTTTTCGTCCAGTTCCCACTCGTGTGGTAGAGTCGACGAGTGACTTAGCCAGTCTGCCAGGACATTGTTGACTCCCAGAACATGGATCGCCATGAGGTGAAGGTTGTGAAGCGTTGCCCATTCCTAGACCCTCATCGCTTCCCTGCACAGCGGGTAGGACAGAGTCCCTCCATGCTTACTGATGTACCACCCCACGCACATGTTGTCCGTTTGGACAGCTAGGTGACCGGGAAGGATGTATTGGTGAAGGGTCTGGAGAGCATACAGCACTGCTCGAAGCTCGAGCACGTTGATGTGGAGAACTAACTCCAGTTTTGACAATAGGCCCTGGGTTCGGTGAGGACCCAGATGGGCTCCCCAACGTTCACCTGAAGCGTCCGTCGTCAGAGTCTGATCGGGGAGATGAAAAAAAAGGGGACCCCCCAGAATAGGTTCTCTCGAACCATCCACCATTGCAAGTCTCTTATCGGCGAGGAGATCAGCACCAGATGATCTAGGTCTACCCGTTGATCCCACTGAGAGCGGAGAGTCCACCGAGAGATTCTCATGTGGAGGCGCGAACGCGGAACCGTCGGGATGGCCGCCGCCATAAGCCCCAGGAGACTGAGCACTGATCTCGCCAGAACCCTCCTGTATTCCGATAGAAGGGAAATCTGGGACTGGAGGGAGGCCCCCCTGTCCGGAGGCAGGAAGGCCCTGCACATTGTCGTATCGAGGACTGCCCCGATGAACTGGAGTCTCTGAGAAGGATCCAGGTGAGACTTGGAATGGTTGATGGTGATACCCAGGCCAGTGAAAACCTGCTGGGTGAGGGAGAGGAAATGCAGGAGTTCCTCCTGGGACAGGACCGCCAGGAGCCAGTTCCTGAGGAGGAAAACCTGAACTTCCAAACACGCAGGTGGGCCGCCACCACCACCAGGCATTTGCAAAGACCGGGGAGCAGGAAAGACCAAAAGGAGCTCGAATTGGTAGTGGTCCCCTGAACGCAAACCTGAGGTACTGTGTGAAGGGCTAATGGGATGCAGGTACGCATCCTGCATATCCAGTGCACAAAGCCATTGGCCCGGCCGAAGCAGGGGCAAGAGGGTTTGAAGGGAGAGCATCCTGAACCTCTTGTATTCCACATATAGGTTCAGGGAGTTGAGATCGAGAATGGGTCTGAGATCTCCCGTCTTCTTTGGTAAAAGGAAGAAATGGGAATAGTAACCCATCCCGTGGAGGTGAGGGGGGATGTACTCTATAGCCTGCTTCGCAAGGAGAGCAGAGATTTCTTCCCTGACCAAAGGAAGATGGTCCCTTGAGTAAGAGGAGTTCGGGTGACGTGGAGGTTTCTGCAGAAACTCTATGGCGCCCTCTGCTATGATCTGAAGCACCCATGAACTGATGTTACCTCTCCCAACCTGGAAGGTGGAGGGAGAATCTCCCTCCTACCGGTTCCTCCGGGGTGTCCGGAGGCGGTGGGAGAGGGAAGGAGTCAGGTGGTGTGAGGCAGCGCCGCAGCTGGGGCACCCGTTGCTTTTTTGGGCGGCCGGGACCTGGCAGCTGTGGGGGCCCGACGTTTAGTGGCCCGCTTTCCCTGAGGTTTCGCTTGAGGCCGGCTGTGTCTGCAAAAGGGACGGCGCTGTGGGGGATGGGGACGGTACATTGAATCAACTGATTTAAGGGCCGTCCCCTTCTCTTGCAAGTCAGTGATGATGTCCTTGACATCACCACCGAAAAGCACAGAACCCCTGAAAGGTGCTTCTTGAATTGCTGACTGCACCTCCGGGACCAGACCTGACACACGGAGCTATGCATGACGCCGAATACTTACGGCGAACGCAGAGCTCCGTCCTGCGGTGTCCACTGCATCGTAGGTCGTCCTGAGAATATGACGACTGGCCGAACAAGCAGAACAGACCAGGTCGGCTAACTCCTGCTTGACTTGGGAGTCAGGCAAGGAGTCAATTTTGGATTCCGCCTGGGTAAGAACAGCCTTCTGGCAATCCCCCATATGTGCTACATAATTTAGGGCCCTAATCCCCAGTGTGGAAGAAGCATAGATCTTCCTTCCATACTGATCCAGAAGCGAGATTCCTTAGCCGGGAGATGAGCTCAAATGTTCTCGTGTGCTGACCGGCCGTGAGCGGCGCTAATAACAACCGAGTCTGCACGGGGGTGAGAGTCTAAAAAGTCTACACCCTCCGGAGCCTGGTATAGCCTGTTGGACTTCCGAGGAAGTGGGGCTAAAGCCGACAGTTGTTTCCAAATAGTGGAAACAAGGTGGGCGTGAAGCTCAATCCAGGGTGGCACTAGAGTATGAGCTGTAAGGGGCAAGTCCAGATGTTCGGCGAGTTTAACCCGTTGAGGATCTGGCTCTAAGGAACGCCACTGATGGACTTCCTGGATCTTCCTGAGCAACTCCGTGAAGGAAGGATCCTCCGGAGGAGACTTTGGAGGAGTCCTCGGCCGGGGCTTGGACGGAGAGCGCGGCTCGTCGTCTTTCTCGGAACACCCATCGGAGGCATCCGAGGAGTCCGAGAGAGAAGAAGAAGAAGAATTCCAAGCAGAGTAAGACTCCCTGACTCGTCTAGGGGGAGGAACGGGTTCCTTAGGGGGGATCCCCGGACGCGTGTCCTGCCCCTCTCTGGATCCCGAGGGCAGAGCCCGGGAATCTGGAGGCGGAGAGGGAGTGTGCCGTCTAGGGTGTATGGGAGCCAGGGGTGGCACCATCACCATAAGACGGCTCCCAACTTCCTTGGTGAGCTGAGCCTTGGCCTCAGCCCACCAGGAGGCCAGAGTCTCCTGGAGATCCACAAGCGGCCCGGGGGGCCGAAGAGGAGGAGGTGGGGGATAGTTGTACAGATGGAAACCGTAAGGAGAGTATCCGTAACCCGGCTGCGGGAATACCGGAGCAGGGTATTCGGCGTCTGGTACTGCGGCGTCGGAGCCGGGTACTGTGGCGCAGGATACTGTGGACCTGGGAAAACCGGCGTCGGATAGGACGGCGGATACCCAGGCACTGGAGGAGCTGCTGGAGCAGACGGCCCAGTCGGGAACTCCATGGGCGGATCAACCGTGACAGGCCTGTGGGGTGGAGGGCCCGATGGAAGAGGAATATCTCCTGCCGGCATCGGCGGGGCCAGTGTTGGAGCCGGCGTCGGCGTCAGATCCGGCTCTGTAGGAAGAGGATCAGACGGTGGCCCAGGATCCCGAGTCTCGTCCGGGGACGGAGGAGAAAATCCCAGGTCAGGCAGGGGACTCTGGCTCCCGGACGGTAGCGAGGGCTGCGGGAACCTGGCACGACAGACGGAGCAGGGTCTGCCGAGGGCTCGAGGTCTGCAAGACATCGGAGGAGCCGACGTGCACTTAGGGGCTTAGGGCCCACGGACGCCAGAGGAGCCATGTCCGACTTCGGGGGTCCCTCATCGGAGACGGGCCGAGGATGAGAGGAGGCCCAGTCCGTAGGGGACACTGCCGTACACCGCCCCGAAGGGTCAGGCGTCTTAGCAGCCTTCTCCCGGCGGACGTCGGAGGAGCCGACGTCCGACTTATGGGAGGCGCCCGCACCAGTAGGCCGCAGGCCTGTGGCGGTACTGGGGGCTGGAGCCTCCTTTTGCCCGGAGGCACCCGGTGGGCTCGAACGCGAACCCGACGGGCGGGCCGACGCCTCATCCAAAGCCTTGGAGGCTGCCATCGGGCGATCCCCCGGAAGGGACGTTACCTTGGCCGCGGCTCCAGACGGAGTCGCGGAGGAGGCGGCCTTCTCCCGGTGCCTTTCCTTGTCCCGCTTTTTGTGCCCTTCAGGGGAGGTCGACGCCTGCCAAAGCTTCTTCAACTCCTTCTCCATCGCAGACATCTTCTTCTTGAGGAGATGGGCTTCGAGAGACTGCTGGCGTCGTCTGCGGGTGGCCGCGTTGAAATGAAGGCAGTGCGGACAATTGTCGACTGCGTGGTCGGGGCCTAAACAGAAAAGGCAGAGGGAGTGACCATCTTTGTGAGGCAGTTGGGCGCCACACGAGTCGCACTTATTTTTTGAAGGGGATGACATATACTGACGTTCACCTGACTAAGAAAATATAGAATACGAAATACTGATACTTTTCGGAAAAACCGACAAAGCAACAGGACTGAGCGATATGAACTTCACCGCGAGGCGCTGCAGAGCTGGACGGCGGAAAGAACTGGAAGGCGGCGCCTGGGACCGCCCTTTATACCGACGCCGCCTGACGCCGTCACCTGACGGGGGGCGTCCCTCACCAGATCAGCTAGCTAGAAATTTTTCCGTGGGGTCCTGCCGCCTGCCGATGTCAGTCCTATATGTAATTACCTACTGCAAGAGCCCTCTCGAAGTAAGATCTCCTGTTACAGGTGAGTAACCTGTATTTCTAGGGACATGGATATGTTGTTCATCCACACTGTCTGGCAGACTCTAGCAGTTCTCTGGGATGAGGAGGCAAGCACACCCCACTTGGGAAATAAAGACTGAGAACTGAGGCCCCAAACCAGCATCCCAGCGAGACTCAAGGTCGATGTGGTAGTGGGTGACCGAGGTGTGCTGACTTCCAGGTAGCAGCCCTGCAGATTTCCTGGATAGGGACATCCCTGGAAGCAGCCACCGATGCAGCAGTATGACGGGTAGAATGAGCTCTTATCCCTCTGGGAGGCTCCATGCCCGCCAACCTATAGCAGAGATCTATGCAGGAGGTGACCCATCTGCCTATCGTCCGCTTGGCTGCAGGTCTGCTAGGTGCGGCTTCAGCGTAAGTGACAAACAGCTGGCGAACCTCTCTCCGAACTTCAGCCGTCCGCTCCTTGTAGTAAGCGAGTGCTCTTCTAGGGTCCAAAGTATGGAGCCTATATTCAGCCTCCGAGGTGTGATTGGGTAGAACACCGGCAGAGTCAACACCTGGTTAAGGTGAAACTCCGACACCACCTTCGGAAGGAATTTCGGGTGGGGGCACAGGACAACCTTGTCCCTGTGGAAGACCAGATAGGGAGACTCGATGGAAAGCACCTGGAGCTCTCCCATCCTTCTGGCTGACGTGATAGCTACCAAGATGGCAGTCTTCCACGACAGGTGAGAGATGTCACTCCTGTGCATCAGTTCGAATGGCCTGCCCATGAGCTTAGCCAATACCAGCAGTAGATCCCACGGAGGTGGAGGTTCTCGCACCGGAAGGGATATGTGATCAAGGCCTTTGAAAAAGCACCCGACCACCTTCTCCTGCACCACCAACTGCTTCCCAGCCCGCGCCCAGCAAGCAGAGATGGCTGCCAGATGCACCTTAAGGGTCGTCAACCGAAGCCCTTTCTGAGAAAGGGACCACAGGTAGTCCAGAATGCTTGCCAAGGAACAGGAGGAAGGGTCCAGGCCCTTGCCCTGACACCAAATGGAGAATCTCTTCTATTTAAAGGCATAGCATTTTCTGGTTGACTCCTTACGGGACGCCTCAACGACGTTGAGGACCTCGTCGGAAAGACCCAAGGCCTGGAACTCTAGCCGCTCAGGAAGCAGGCTGTCAGGTGCAGGGATTGAAGGTCCGGATGGAATATCTTCCCCTGATTGACTGAGATCAGGTCCGGGAGGGCTGGAAGCGCCCGGAGCCTGGAGCTGAGACTGAGGAGATCTGGATACCAGAACTGGCGGGGCCAGTCAGGGGCTACCAGAATCACCTGCGCCTTGTCCCTCCTCGCCTTGAGAAGCACCTTGTGGATCAAGGGAAATGGGGGAAAGGCGTAGAAGAGGCCCAGGGTCCACAGCCTCGAGAAGGCATCCCCCTGCAGCGAGCCCTGCTGAGGGGGGCGGGCATGAAACAGTCTCAGCTTCGCATTCTCCCTGGAGGCAAACAGGTCCACCTGAGGCGTGCCCCAGTGGGACAACAGATCTTGTACTACCTCCGGCAGGACAGACCACTCGTGGGACGCAGCCCCTATCCGGCTTAGGGCATCGGCCAGGGTGTTGGAGGCTCCTGCCACATGGATGGCAAGGAGATCCACCTCCAGGCTGCGCATAAGTGACCAAATGCGGAGAGCTTCCCTGCACAGAGGCATGGAGCATGTCCCGCCCTGGCAGTTTAGGTAGTACATGGTCGTGGTATTGTCCATCTGGACCTGAACCACTTGACCCCACAGAAACAGAGCGAAGGTGGTGAGGGCTAGACGAACCGCTCGAAGCTCCAGCAGGTTGATGTGGCATCTGGACTCCCGAGGGGACCAGAGGCCGTACGCTCTGTGCTCCCCAAGATGGGCACCCCAACCCATCAGAGAGGCTTCGGTCGATAGAGAGACTGTCAGCTCGGGGCGGACAAACAGGATGCCCTCCTGCAGATGTGCTGGAACGGTCCACATCCCCTGGGTCACTGTCACTAGCTGATCCAGCGGATCGAAGTGCTGTGACCATTGGCTGGCCAGCCCCCATTGAAGGGGACACATGTACCAACGGGCCCAATGGACCATGCTGGTGCAGACCACCATGAAGCCCAGGAGGCGCAGGAAGTCCTGGGCAGGGCGCAATTGCCCAACCTGAAATGATTGGGCAAAGGAGGAAAGAACCTCGGCCCTGTCCGCCGGGAGCCGTGCTCTAGCTCATAAAGAGTCGAGCTCTGCCCGATTAATTGGATCACCTGCTTTGGCACGATTCCCGACTTGGCCTCGTTGATGAGGAGGCCAACCGGAGAGCAAACCTGGAAGGCCAGATCAATGGACCGCTCCACCTCTGATCTGGAGGGGGCTGCAATCAGCCAGTCGTCCAGGTAGGGGTACACCCGGAACCTTTAGACACCCCAGGAACGCTGTCACCACTGCCATGCATTTGGTGAAGACCCTGGGAGCTAGGGAAAGGACAAAGGGCATGGCCCGGAACTCGAAAAGGGATCCCTCTGCCCTGAAGCGGAGGAATCTCTGGTGGGATGGACGGATTGGGACGTGAAAGAACACGTCCTGGAGGTCCACAGAACAGAACCACATGCCTCGTTCCAAGGATAGGATTATCTGAGCCAGAGTGACCATCCTGAAGGTCCGAGACCTTAGGAACCTGTTCAGGTCGTGCAGGTCGAGAATGGGGTGCCAGCCCCGTCCGTTTTGGGACCAGGAAGTACCTGGACACAAACCCCGGGTCTGGAGGAGGATCCCACACCTTCCTGATCACCTCTTTTTTGAGGAGCAGGGCGACATCGGCTCGGCGAGCCGACAGAGAGTCTGCGGACTCCGTAGCCCCCCAAGGGGCGACGGCTCGGAAGGGCGGGGCCTGCTCGAACTCCAGGGGCAGGCCCTTTCCTACCACCTTCAACACCCAGCGGTCCATGGTGATAGCGGACCAAACGGAAAGGAAGTGGTGGAGCCATCCCCCCATGAGGGGAACCCAGGGGGGAGTGACGAGGCTGGGGGCGACACCCCTCAACCCGTCACTGGGCAGGCTTGGTGGAGGGACCAGCCAAGGGACCTCCTGGGCCTTTTCCTCCCTGCTTCCTATTAGAGGAAGCCGTAAGCTTGGTTTTGGGGTGCCAAGCACGAGCCTGCTGGCCCTGGTGTTGGTGCTGTTGGGCTGGACGTGCCGCGAAAGGAGTTGTGTTGTTGTCGACGGCCCTTGTCCTTCTGGGTGGAGGTGACAAAGTCCAGAGTGGCATTGGACTTTTCGATCCGCTGGAAGTGACCTTCCACTCCAGGGCCGAAGAGGTCGGTCCCCAGGAAGGGTACATCCGTCAGTTTATGCTGGGTATCCACCGTGAAGGTGGATATCCTCAGCCATGCTCTGCGGTGCATGGCCACTGCGGCCGCAACTGATCTGGCACAGGAGTCTCCAATGTCCAGAGCAGTTTGGAGCTGCTGTTTTGCCACTGCCCTTCCCTGGTCCCATACCTGCCTGACCGTGGTCTGCAGGTCGGCCGGGAGATGAGGGATCACCTCATCCAGGGAGCCCATAAGGGTGTGGGAGAAGTGTGCCATCAGCACAGCCAAGCTGGCCTGGCGGAGGCCTAGGGAGGATGCAGCGTACACCTTGCGCCTGGCATAGTCCAGCTTTTTGGACCCTTGTCGGGAGGGGGCTTATCCACATCCCTCAGCGCACCGAACGCCGAAAACACTATCGGTGACCAACCCTCAGCGGAGGGTGTTGCAAAAACGGACAAAGAGCCGGTAGGGACCGAGATACTTCCTGGCCATCCTGGTCAAGGCAGGACAGGAAGCAGGCCACTGCCAGAGCTCCAAGGCTGGGCCAACAATGGCTTCAGCCACCGAAAGGCCTGCGGTGAATCCTCGTCCAGTATCTCCGCTAGGGAATACCTGGCCCGCTTGGATACGGGCTCGAGCTGCATCCTGGTGGACTCTGAGATGAGCCGAAGCAGACCCATAAAGGACGATGGGCTTTAGTCCATCGACTGGCCCCCGGAGGACTCCAGGTTAATGGGCCTGGAGAACAGGGAGGAATCATCGTCGGACTCCGAGGAGTGCGCGAAGAGCTGCCTGGGGCCTGAGCCACCCTCCACCTGCCGAGGGCGGTCAGGAGTTAGGGTGACTGACAACCTGTGGGGCAGGCCCTGACCCGACCGAGAGTCCTTGGTCGGCGCCCCCAATTACGGTTGTGGAGGCGGAGGTTCCACCACAATCGGTTGGGCAGCTGGTTTCGGCCGAACAACTGGCCCAGGTTAGGCACCTCGACTACAGCGGGGGGTTGTTTCAGCCGCTCGAGTGACAGCCACTTGATGGCCGGGGAAGGCGATGGCGTCCGCTTGTTCCCGGACAGAAGTAACTGCTGCCACATCAGGTCCTCGTGAGCGCCACATACCGTGCAGAGACAAGACCGCCGATGTCGGCAGGATCGGTTGGACCGAGACGATGTCCAAGACCGAGAACGGGTCTGGGAAGGGTGGGACGCCGCCTTCCTCGGCTCGGAAGCCTTGACCGGGGACTCCGCACCAGAGGCGCAGGCAAGTACTCTGTCTCCACCGTGGGAACGGTGAAGGGCTGTCTGCTTCACCAGTCGACAGCCCGTCCGGACGAGTCGAGAAAATCTCTACCGCGTCGGACGGGTGTCTTGGCGGCTGACCTGACGGGACATCACAGGAAGCCAGCGGCCTTAGCCACAACTCCTCGACCGGGTACAGTGTCGACTGTCCGGGGAACGGGACCCTCCCACTCCCACGAACGCCGACGGTGGGACTTGCCTCTCGAGTCCTTCTTTTTGGACCGAGAAGAATGTCCCGATGGCCCCTCTCCCTTCGTGGAAAGGGATTGGCAAAGCTCCTTAAAAGAAGCTGAGTAAGAGGAACCCAAAGAAAGCGGGATAAATGCCACGACAGAGGAAGAGGATGATGCGGCCTGTGCCACCTCCTCCTCGAGGGCAATCATCTGCTCAAGTTGCTCAGCCGAGCCAGCTGCCGCGGTCACCGCCCAACGGGCCTCCTTAGACTTCACCGGCAGGTAGCGCTTCCTGGGGTGCCCAAGCTGTAACTGGGCAGCGCAGTCTTCCAGGACGTTGGCTGAAAACGAACAGCATAACTCGCAGGCCTGCGGGTCATGGTCTAGGCCGAGGCAGTAGACGCACGTGGAGTGCGGATCCGTCCTGGACATTTTCTGCCCACATGGGCACCGCCAATCCGGGAGTCGATTTGTCCATCGCAGCCGTGAGGGAGTAATTGGACCAAGTCTTGAAAATTTGAGAATAAGTTTCGGCAAACCAAGAATTAGGATCCAGTCTATACGCAGAGGCGTTAGGGAGGGAACCTGAGCTTCCAAGTGGTAAGGAAGATCTGGCGTCGTGGGGCGGAGCCGAGAGTTTTACCACCCAGGTGGGTGGGAGGAGCCAGCTTGAAGACCTTCTGGCAAGATTTAAAGCGGCAAGGAACCTGCCAGACAGTGTGGATGAACAACATATCCATGTCCCTAGAGATGTCCCTTTCTGCACAGTGCTGCTGCGACAACAGCAAGGCATTTTGTGAAGACCCTGGGGGCAGAGGAAAGGCCGAAGGGGAGGACCTTGAATTGGTAGGACTGACCTCCAACCTGAATCTCAGGAATCTGCAATGATTTCTGCAAATGGGTATGTGCAGATATGCATCCTGCATGTCCAGGGAAGCCATCCAATCCCCGACCGAAAGGAAGGGAAGGAGATTTGGAAGCGAGACCATCCGGAATCTCCGATAGGAGACCCACCGATTGAGGTTGCGGAGATCCAGAATGGGTCTTAAGTCCCCTGACTTGGGAACCAGGAAAATGCGGGAGTAAAAAACAGAGTCTGCCTCCAGGATGCATTCTACAGCGTCCTTGGACAAGAGAGACTGGATCTCCTGTCTGATAGGAGCCCTGTGGTCTCTCGGATAGTGGGAGGGGAGCGGTGGTCTGTCCGAGGGTAAAGACTCGAACTCTATGGAGTGCCCAAACTCCTCGAGGTCGAGGACCCACTGGTCGGTGGTCACTTCTCTCCAGGCCTGTGCATACAGAGAAAAGCGACCTCCCACCGGCTCTCTTGACGACAGGTCTGGGAGGGGGGGTGGCTTAGATAGTCAAGTAGATGGAGGGGGAGGGTGGCGGCTGAAGGTCTAGCCTGTGTAGAGGAGGTCGAGGCAGCACCTCTGGACCCACTTCTTCGACCAAAGCCTCCCCGCTGTGTACGAGACTGAACACGGGGCTGCTGAGGCTGATGTCCCCCTCTGCCACGAAAATGGTGCCGGCGAAAATGCTCCCATTTTGGGCGATACATAGACTGCATGGAACTGATAGCCTTTCCGGAGTCCTGCAGTTTGACTGTGACTTTCTCTGTCTTCACCGAGGAGCACAGAGCCTCTGAAAGGGGTGTCCAGAAGGGTAGTTTGCACTTCTGGGTTGAACCCTGAGACCCGGAGCCAGGAATGGCGCAAAAGAAAATTCGCTAGCAGCCGCCATGAGGAGTCCGGGAGAGTACACGCTGCTCGGAGGACGCGAAAGCCCAGATCCAAGCCTGTCTGCAAAAGCTTAGCAATCTCCGCCTTTTGAGGGCAGTCGGCATGCTTGCAGGTGTCCAGTCCTTGGTCCCAAAGGGCATTCTGAACTGGACCATGTGTCAAAAACTGAGGCTGCTAACGCTGCAGGTGGCAGATGAGTATACCCACGCCCCTAAAGAATCCAGCCTTAGACTCCTGTCTGGTGGCTGGGTACTTATGCTTCCAGCCTCGAACGCATCATGTGCAGCCAATATAACCACAGAATCAGATGTGGGATGTTCAGCTAGATAAGAGTGGTCCTTGGGGGCCCAATACAAACAATTTGCCTTTTCGGGCACTGCAGGAAGCGATGTGGATGCTTCCAGGTGGCAAGGGTGACGTCCTTGAAGGTAACTAATAATGGAGGAATAACCACCGGCTTAGGGTCCTTCTGGTGCAAATACTTTGCCAGATGCAAGCGTTTGGGGTCCAGGGCTTCTGTATCCCATCCCATATTCTCCTGTATGTGCTTCATGACTGCCATAAAACTGGGGACATAGGGCTGACATTTTGGCTGGTCCTCTGTATCACCTGGAAGCGTATCAAGGTCAGAACCAGGGTAGAAAGTTCAGACTCCCCATAGTCTTCTGAAGAAGAGGAGGAACGTCGTCTCCACTTCTTATGTCTGGGTCTGGGTGAAGGAGAACGGGAGGAGGAAGGAGATCTGGTCCTCCTGCGCTTATCCTTGTGCTTCCTGGGGCTAGTGGGGGTTTCATCCTCTGGCTCCGGGGTGACGAGAGTAGGCTTAGACGTGGGAGCGGGCGGGGAAACCAGATCCTGCTTAAGTCTCCCACCAATAGATGAAAAGTTCCTTCACCTGAGACATGCCCAACTTCGGAGACCCAGGTTTTGGGGGAGATGTCAGTCTGCTTTCTCCCCGAACCAGCATCAGTTGGATCCAGCGTCGGTCTAACAGACGACGTTGGTGGCAGCTCTGTAGCACCGCCGTCTGTTCCGACGTCGGATTGACCAGCCTACGGTCCTTCGGAGAGGCGTCAGTACAGTCCCTCAGAGAGCCGTCGGGGCTCCCAACGGAGGACGTCGGAGGTACAGACGATGGTAGCGGTATGGAGGGCATCTTATCCGGTGCCGGAGGAGGCACTGAAGGACGCTTTTCCAGTGTTGGGCCCGAAGCCTGGACCGACGGACATCCCTTATCCAGGGAAGGGTGGGGACGGTCAGAGCAGGAAGCAGCATTGTCAGCAGACTTTCTGGGCTTGTCCGAGGGTGTCGGTCGGGTCCACGGACGACGCTGGTTGGACTTGGGCTTTGGGGGCAGGGACGAAAAGGTTCTAAACTGAGGAACTGATAGACAGCCGAGAGCTGACTAATGTGTTGCCATGGCGGAAAGAACTGGGAGCATGTGGGGATCGCCACTCACCTTTGAGGATTGCGACGCCCAGGAGCCGACGTCAGGTGGGCAGTCCCATGTCGGTACTGCTGAGGAAAAGAATTGCAGAGATCTGCCACCAGGTGGCGCCAGTCCTACATGTGTTACCTGCTGCAAGAGCTTCCTCTCTTAGTAAGATTTAATCTTCACCATTCATCACTGGTGGGTGTGAGTCCAAGCTACAATCAAGGGTGGTACTGGCAAACCATCAGGAAAAACAGGTTACTCACCTGAAACAGTAGTTCTAGTAGTGGTATATGATGTTCACACACACTTATTGGCATGTCCCTTTCCTTTAAGGATCACGGAAGTCTTCAAGCTGGCTCCTCCCACCCACGGGATGGTATATACCTCAGCTCCGCCCCATGACGCCAGATCTTAGTCCACTGGAAGGCAGGCGGCAGCGTCCGCAGCCGGGAGGTCGGGTGGGTCTGTCTGGATGAACATATACTACTCCTAGAACTACTATTACAGGTGAGTAACCTGTTTTCTAGGATCGTGGATATGTTGTTCAT
Source organism: Neoceratodus forsteri (assembly GCA_016271365.2). Lineage (NCBI taxonomy): Eukaryota > Metazoa > Chordata > Ceratodontiformes > Ceratodontidae > Neoceratodus > Neoceratodus forsteri. Next base: position 209,916,008 of record JADMNL010000022.1, on the reverse strand, counting down.
CCACACTTATTGGCAGACTCCTAGCAGTTCTCTGGTAGGAGGGAGGGAGGCAAGGCGCACACCCCCTACTTCGGGAACAGAGACTGGAGAACTGAGGCACCAAAACCAGCATCCTGGCATGATTCAAGGTCGATGTGGTAGTGGGTGATGAAGGCATTTGCTGACTTCCAGGTAGCAGCCTGGCAGATTTCCTGGATAGGGATGTCCCTGGAAGCAGCCACCGATGCAGCAGTATGGCTGGTTGAATGATCTCTTATCCCTCTGGGAGGATCCTTCCTGCCAACTCATAGCACAGACCTACGCATGATGTAATCCATCTTGCAATGGTCCGCTTCACTGCAGGTCTGCCAGAAGCTGCTTCAGCATAGGTGACAAACAGCTGGCGAACGTCTCCCCGAATTTCCGCCGCCCCCTCCTTATAATAGGAGAGAGCACGTCTCAGGTCCAAGGTATGGAGCCTGTACTCTGCCTCCGAGGTGTAGTTTGGGTAGTTAGGTTCCTGATTGATGATGATGCCCAACGCCCCGAACAGGGACTGAGTACAGTGGATTGCGGACATCAGAGCCTCCCGAGAGGGTGCCATGAGGAGCCAGTTGTCCAGGTAGGGGAACACGTGAGTGGCCTTGTCTCCTTAGAGCTCGCTACGACTGCCATCGCATGCAAACACCCGAGGTGCTGATGACAGTCCGAAGGGGAGCTCGGAACTGATAATGGCGACCTTAGAAGTTTGAAGCGCAAGAACTTCTGCAGCGCCGAGCAATGGGTATGTTAAGATAAGCATCCTGCATGTCCAAGGACGCTTAGGAAAGTGCCTGCTTGAGCATGGTATCAAACGGAAGGTCGCCATGCGGAAGCATTTGTAAAGGACCAAGCGTTGAGATCACCGAGATCCAGTATCGGACGGAAGTCCCCTGTCTTTTTGGGAACCAGAAATAAGTGCACCTCTCTGGCTCCTCGGTACGTGCTCTATAGCTTCCTTTTCCAGAAGCGCGAGCACCTTCTGCTGTATGAACAGTGCGTGCTGACCCGAATAACGGGAAAGCAGGGGAGGTCTTGATGGTGGGTGGTCGAGGAATTCTATAAAGTGACCTCTCTTGACCAGCTGAAGGACCCACTGGTCGACGGTAATCGACTGCCATCCTAAAAGGTGGTGAGCAATGCGACCCCCAATGTTTTCTGCCCATTGATCCAGAGGAGGGGCGGGGGCCAGAAAGGAGTCATGCTGTGATGGCATTATCCCCCCCCCCCCCGCAGGCTGGGCCGGTTTGGTATACCGCTGACCTCGGCCTGGGGAAGACTTAGGTTGGGCCTTACGGTGGAAGGTGCCCTCTGCTGCGGCGGAACGTGGCTGCTGTCACGCTGTCGGCTGCGAACGGTTCTGGTTCCACGAAGGAACCAGATTTTGGCCCGTACAGTCCTTACTGCCTTCCCAGCATCCTGTAATTTGGTGATTACCTTTTCGTAGTCTTCATCAAATAGGACTTCTCCATTATAGGGAACGTCCAGGATGTTTTTCTGGACATCCGGGGTAAATCCGGAGACACGAAGCCATGAATGTTTCCGGAGACAGACACCTGAGGCTGCTCTCCTTGCTGCGGAGTCCGCCGAATCGTAGGCAGCTCTCAAAACCTGGGTCCCCACGTCTGACCCAGTGCGGAGGAGGCTGAGAAGCTCCTCCTTCTGCTCCCCATCTGGAAGTATTTTAACTAGGTCTTGACCCTGTTCCCATAGGGCATTCTGAAACTGAACCATGTGTGTCAGATAGTTCAGTGACTTAATGGAGCATGTAGCAGCCGCATACATGCGCCTACCCAGTTTAGTCCAATTGCTTGGACTCCTGGTCTGGAGGTTGTGTACTCAGATGTTGTGGTCGTTGAGACCTATCATGGGAGGCCGTAATGACCAGGGAATCAGCCAAGGGTTGTTGCGTTAAGTACAGGCTCGCTGCCGGGGTCCTCTACAGGTGATCAGCCTTCCTCGACACCGTGGGGGTGGAGTACGGACGTTTCCATGCTGCCTTGGTGACGTCCGCAAAGGTGTCCACCAAGGGTGGGACCACCACAGGCTTAGGGTCCTTCTGTCGAAGATAACGGGCTAGGCGCTGTCGTTCAGGGTCTAAATATACAGGTTACTCACCTGTAACAGGAGTTCTAGGAATGGTATATGTTGTTCATCCACACTCATCGCAGTATCCTTGCCGCTTTAAATCTTGCCGGAAGGTCTTCAAGCTTGCTCCTCCCACCCACCCGGTGGTATAACTCGGCCCGCCCATGACGCCCAGATCTGGCCCGCTGGAAGCTCTAGGTTGGTCAAGCCGGAGGTCGGGGGAGTGGTGTGGATGAACAACATATACCATTCCTAGAACTCCTGTTACAGGTGAGTAACCTGTATTTAGGACATGGATATGTTGTTCATCCACACTCATTGGCAGACTCTAGCAGTTCTCCGGAGGAGGGAGGCAAGGCACACCCCCATATACTTACTTGGGAAAGAGACTGAGAACCCGAGGCCAAAACCAGCATCCCGGTGACTCAAGGTCGATGTGGTAATGGGTAATGAAGGTGTTTGCTGACTTCCAGGTAGCAGCCCTGCAGATTTCCTGGATAGGGACGTCCCTGGAAGCAGCCACGTTGCAGCAGTATGGCGGGTAGAATGAGCTCTTATCCTCTGGGAGGCTCCATGCCCGCTAACTGATAGCAGAGATCTATGCAGGAGGTTACCCACCTGCTTATCGTCCGCTTGGCTGCAGGTCTGCCAGATGCGGTTTCAGCGTAGGTGACAAACAGCTGGCGAACCTCTCTCGATTTCAGCCGTCGGCGCCCTTATAATAAGCGGCGCCTTCTAGGGTCCAGAGTATGGAGCCTATTCGCCTCCGAGGTGTGATTGGGGTAGAACACGCAGAGTCAACACCTGGTTAAGGTGAAACTCCCACACCACCTTCGGAAGGAATTTCGGTGGGGGCGCAGGACAACCTTTGTCCCTGTGGAAGACCAGGTAAGAGACTCTCGATGGAAAGCGCCTGAGCTCTCCCATCCTTCTGGCTGACGGATAGCCACCAAGAAGGCGGTCTTCCACGACAGGTGAGAGAGACACACCTGTGCATAGGTTCGAATGGCTTGCCCATGAGCTTTGCCAGTACCAGCAGTAGATCCCACGGAGGTGGGGGTTCCCGCACTGGAGGAAATGTGATCAAGGCCTTTGAAAAGCGCTAGACCACCTTCTCCCTGCGCCACCGACTGCTTCCGGCCCGCCTCGGTAAGCAGAGATGGCTGCCAGGTGCACCCTTAGGGTCGCCGACCTAAGCCCTTGACTAGAAAGGGACCATAAATAGTCCAAGATGCTTGCCAAGGAACAGGAGGAAGGGTCCAAGCCCTTGTTCTTGACACCAAATGGAAAACCTTTTCCATTTGAAGGCATAGCATTTTCTGGTCGACTCTCACGGGACGCCTCAACTACATTGAGGACCTCGTCGGAAAGACCCAAGGCCTGGAACTCTAGCCGCCAGGAACCAGGCCGTCAGGTGCAGGGATTGAAGGTCCGGATGGAACACCTTCCCTGATTGACTGAGAGCAGGTCCGGGCGAGCTGGAAGCTGCCTGGAGTCCTGGAGCTGAGACTGAGGAGATCTGGTACCAGAACTGGCGAGGCCAGTCTGGGGCTATCAGAATCACCTGCGCCTTGTCCTCCTCGCCTTGAGAAGCACCTTGTGGATCAAGGGAAATGGGGAAAGGCGAAAGAGGCCCGGGTCCATTGCCTCGGAAGGCATCCCCTGCAGCGAGCCCTGCTGAGGGGCGGGCATGGAACAGACTCAGCTTCGCTTCTCCATGGAGGCAAACAGGTCCACCTGAGGTGTGCCCCAAAGGGAGAACAGATGCTGTACTACCTCCGGCAGGAGAGACCACTCGTGGGATGCAGCCCTATCCGCTCAGGGCATCGGCCAGGGTGTTGGAGGCTCCTGCCACGTGAATGGCTAGGAGATCCGCCTCCAGGCTGCGACACGAGTGACCAAATGCGGAGAGCTTCCTTGCATAGAAGCATGGAGCGGCCCCGCCCTGGCGGTTTAGATAGTACATGGTCGTGGTATTGTCCGCCTGGACCGGACCACTTGACCCCGGAGGAACGAGCAAAGGCGGTGAGAGCTAGGCGGACCGCTCGGAGCTCCAGCAGGTTGATGTGGCATCGGGACTCCGGGGACCAGAGGCCATGAGCCCGGTTCCCCCCAGATGGGCACCCCAACCCATCAGAGAGGCATCGTCGACAGAGAGACCGGTGCCTCGGGCGGACGAACGGGATGCCCTCCTGCAAATGATCTGAACGGTCCACCACTGGAGAGCTGCCCACATCCCCTGTGTCACCGACACAAGCCTGGTCCAAGGGATCGAGCTGCCAGGACCACTGGCTGGCCAGTCCTCACTGAAGGGACGGATGTTCCAGCGGGCCCAATGGACCACGCCGGTACAGGCCGCCATGAGACCCAGGAGGCGAGGAAGTCCCGGCAGGGCGAACTGCCTCAACCAGAAATGATCGGGCAAAGGAGGAAAGAACTCGGCCCTGTCCGCTGGAGCCGCGCTCTGGCTCAAGAGAGTCGAGCCGCGCCCGATGAATAGAATCACCTGCTTCGGCTCGAGTTCCGACTTGGCCTCGTTGATAAGGAGGCCCAGTTGAGAGCAGACCTGGAGGGCCAGATCTCTGGACCACTCCGCCTCCTTCCTGGAGGGAGCTGCTATCAGCCAGTCGTCCAGGTAAGGGTACACCCGGACCCCTCGGCGCCGCAGGAATGCTGTCACCACTGCCATGCATTTGGTGAAGACCCTGGGAGCTGGAGACAAGCTCAAGGGCATGGCTTGAATCAAGAGAGATCCTTCCGCCGAAGCGAAGGAATCTCTGGTGAGACGGACGGATAGGGACGGAAAAACGCGGCCCTGCAAGTCCAGAGAGCAGAACCACACGCCGCTCCAAGGATGGTATTATCTGAGCCAGAGTGACCATCCTGAAGGTTCGAGACCTTAGAAGACATTTGAGTCGTGTGGGTCGAGAATGGGCGCCAGCCCCGTCGCTTCGAACCAGGAAGTACCTGGACACAAACCCTGGGTCTGAAGGAGGGTCCACCACCTCTTACCACCTCCTTCTGGAGGAGGAGAGTGATGTCAGCTCGACGAGCCGCCAGTGAGCTGGGATCCCGAAGCCCCGAGGGGCGGCGTCTGAAGGGTGGTGCGCTCAATTCCAGAGGCAGGCCTCTTCCCACCACCTCCAAGACCCACCTGTCCGTGGTAACAGCGGACCAGGTGGAACGAGAGTGCCGGAGCCGTCCCCACGGGGGACCCAGGAGTGAGTGGCGGGGATGGGGAGACACCCCTCAGCCCGTCACTGGGCAGGCTTGGAGGAGGGACGGCCGAGGGACCTCCTGGGCCCTTTCCTCCTGCCTCCTGTTAGAGGAAGCGCGGCTTGGGTTTGGGATGCCAAGGCCGAGCCTGCTGGCCCTGACGTTGCTGGGCGGGCGCCGGGGCACAGAAGGACCGAAAGGGCTTAGGCTGTGGTTTGCGGCCTTTGTCCTTCTGAGCGGAAGAGACCGAGTCCAAGGTGGCATTGGACTTCTCGATCCTCTGCAGGTGACCTTCCACCCCAGGGCCGAAGAGGTCAGTCCCCAAAAGGGAACATCCGCCAACTTGTGCTGGGTATCCGGCAAAGGTGGATATCCTCAGCCAAGCTCGCCGACGATAGCCACCGCGGCCGCCACCGATCTGGCACATGAGTCCCTATATCCAAAGCAGTCTGGAGCTGCTGTTTGGCCACTGCCCTGCCCTGGTCCCGCACCTGCTAACCGTAGTCTGCAGATCGGCGGGAAGATGAGGGATGACCTCATCCGGGAGCCCAACAGGGCATGAGAAAAATGTGCCATGAGGACGGCCGAACTGGCCTGGCGAAGGCCGAGAGGACGCAGCGTGACTTTTCACGACGCAGTCCAATTTCTGGATCCTTGTCAGGAGGTTTGTCCACATCCTGGCGCTGCCCGTCGCCGAAAACGCTGTCGGTAACCAACCCCTCAGCAGAGGGGTGTTCCTCAAAACCGGACAAGGAACCGGGGAGACCGTGAACTTCCTGGCCATCCTGGCCGGCGCAAGGGCAGGAAGCAGGGCGCTGCCAAAGTTCCAGTGCCGACCCACTATGGCCTCGCCACCGGAAAGGCCTCCGTCGGAGAATCCCTCGGTCCAGAATCTCCGTGAGGGGATACCTGGCCCGCTTTGAACGGGTTCGAGCTCCATCCCGGTAGACTCCGAGATGAGCGCAAGCAGTCCTAGGAAGGACGACGGGCTATCGCCCATTGACTGACCTCCTGAAGACCCAAGTCCAGTCGCTTGAGAAGAAGGAGGAATCATCTTCGGACTCGGAAGAGTCCTCAAGAGCTGCCTCTGGCCTGAGCCACCCTTCACCTGCCGAGGTCGGTCGGGAGTGAGGGTAACTGACAGCCGATGGGGTAAACCCTTAGCCGACCGAGAATCCTTGGTCGAGCCCCAAGTGGTGGCTGTGGAGGCGGAGGTTCCACCGAATCGGTGGAGCAGCTGGTTTTGGCCGAACAACCGCCTGGTATAGGCCTCGGACAAGTCGAGGGGTTGTGTCGGCCGTCCCGGTGACAGCCACTTAATGGCCGGGGAAGGCGCCGGAGTCGGCTTATTCCCGGCCAGGAGGAGCTGTTGCAACATAAGGTCCTCGTACCGTCGACGTAATTTACGCCGAAGCCTCCCCTCATCCGAGGAGGAGGACGAGGACGAGCGGCGACGCCGCTTACCGCGGTGCCGAGACCGAGACCGCCTATGACGGTGGGAACGGCTGGACCGCGAAGAGGTCCGAGACCGAGACCGAGAGTCCCGGAATTTCCGGGGTCGGTGCGGGGAGGTGTCGGCCGGAACCGGCACTCCCTTCGGCTCGGAAGGTCCATCCGAGGGCTCCGGAACCGGAGGCACAGACGAGCCCACGGGATCCTCAACTCCTCCCGGGGGAACCGGGGAGAGGGGAATCTCGGCTGCTAAAGGGGACAGCCCGTCCAATGGGTCGAGAAAAATCTCGACTTCATCAGTGGGAGTCTCGGTCAACTGACCTGACGGGGACACCGTGAGGCCAGTGGCCGAAGCCGAGCGGTCGACCGACGCCGACGGACGACGGCCCGGGGAGAGGGACCTTTCCCGCTCCCAAGAGCGTCGACGGAGGGATCTACCCTTGTCCTCTTTTGGACCGAGAATAAGGTCCAGCAGACGAGGCCCTTCTCCTTTAGTGGAGAGGGACAGACAAAGCTCCTTAAAAGAAGCCGTGAGGAAGAACCCAGAGAGCGGGATAAATGCCGCGGCCGAGGAAGATCACGGCCCGCGCCGCCTCCTCTTCGAGGGCGCACCATCCCCGAGCTGATCCGCTCGAAAGCCGCCGGACACCGCCAACCGGGCCTCCTTGGACTTCACCGAGGGAACGCCTGGACGGCCCAGCTGCAATCGGGCAGCACGGTCTTCGGGGACGAGGCCGAGAAAGATGAGCACAGGTCGCAAGCCCGCGGTCGGCTCAAGGCCTAAGCAGTAGACCACGTGGAGTGTGGATCCGTCGAGACATCTTCTACCCGCATGGGCATCTCCCAACCGGAGTCGATTTGTCCATCGTGAGTCAGCGAGATCAAGATCAAAGTCTTTTTGCAAATTTTTATTTTTAAATCCGCAAACGGAGAAATAGGAACCAGTCGCAAACGCAGAGCGTTAAGGAGGGAACCTGAGCTTCCAAGCGGTAAGGAAGATCTGGCGTCATGGGGCGGAGCCGAGAGTTATACCACCCGGGTGGGTGGGAGGAGCAAGCTTGAAGACCTTCCGGCAAGATTTAAAGCGGCAAGGATACTGCCGATGAGTGTGGATGAACAACATATCCATGTCCCTAGAACTTCCATTTACCATCCCATGTTCTCCTGGATGTGTCTCATGATTTTGGAGAAAGATGGATCATCTGGAGGTGACCTGGGTAGGTCTCGTGGGTCAGGTGATGGGATGCTGATTGGAGAAGGAGACCTGGAGGTATCTGAGGTGTCAGGTCTAGAATTGTCCCCCTGCGGAGTGGACCGTCGATGTCTGGGTCGCTTGGGGCTGGGAGACCCTGAGGGAGATCTTGAAGGGGGCCTTCTTTCTTTTGACCTGCCCCTAGCACGCGGAGTAGGCTCCTTGGGGGTCGGTGGTCTTCCTACTGGCCCCTGTGGTGGAGGTGGAGGAGTTTTTACTGGGACAACATCCCTCTTGATTGTGTCCCACCAAAAGGTTAAGAGGTCTTTAACCTCCTAAATATTCATACCGGACGACGGTCCTGGTGTCGGGGTTGGCCTGTCGCCGGTATCGGGTTCCCAGGCATTGCCAGGTCAGGTGAAGGCTCCTATGGAAGTCCGGAGTCCTCACTGTCACCTGCCTGGTCATCAGGCAACGTTGTATCTTCCTCCGTAGACTCCTGGCGACCGTTGTACACCGGTGACAGAGAGGCAGTCGTCTGGTCCTTGGAATATGAGGCCGACATCGGGTGTTTGCCCGATGTCTGGTCTGACCGGCGCCTAACCGGTGATGGGTTGGTGGCCTGTTTGCATCAGTCGTCCGCTTGAGGGACGCCGGTCCTTAGTCTTCCTGGGAAGGGGTCTGGTCCCCTAGGAGGCTGGGATGTGGATCTAGCATTGGGCTCCGGCATTTGTCCGAGGAAGAATGAGTGATTTTGGAAGAGGACTTGGACCTATGATCAGTAGACTTCATGGAGGCCCGGGAGGGCATTGGCGAAGGGTCCAAAGTCCTGGAAGTCTTGATGGGTGCAAGAAAGCCAAAGAGCTGCCCGAAGTCCTAACCTTCACGGGAGGAGGCTGAGAGTGAGCCCTGGAGGGAGAGCGGTCTGAACACGTAGAGCCGGAGCTACTACGAGAGTCCGAGGCCCGGTTCGGGGATCTGGACCTGGCCTTCTCCCGGTGCTTATGAGTCTTAGAGGTGGACTCACCTCTGGAGGCAAGGTCTTTCTCCATAAGTTTAAGTTGTTTTTCCAAGAGGAACCCTTGAAGTGCCTTCTGGCAGCAGATCCTGGTGAGACTGTTGAACCGCTGGCAAAATGGACAGGTCTTGGTGTCGTGGTCCGGGCCTAGGCACCGCAGACAGGATGAGTGCAGATCCTTAAAAGGAATCTGTTTGCCGCAGGCACTTTTGTAGTGGTGTCCTTCTGAGGAAGGAGTAGGAGATGCCGACATTTAGAGATAACGCTGGAAGTTCTCATCGTCGTTCGCTGGAGCGGGACCGTGAGACCGATGCTGGCATGTCGATGATGGGAAAAGAAAGTACAGTTACGTAAGAACTTACCGTAATAGTAGATCTCAAGAGAGGCTCTTGCAGTAGGTAATACATATAGGACTGATGCTGGCAGGTGTCAGGACCCCACGGAAAATTTCTAGCTAGCAGTCTCATGGGGGACCGCTCCAGTCAGGTGACCGACATTGTACAATGTCAGTATAAAGGCGGTCCCCCACACCCACCTTCCAGTTCTTTCCTGGCAAAGGCCCAAAAGGGCAAGACGAGAGAGAAGCAGATATTTCCCAACCTGGAAAAGGAACTAGAAAAGCTTAGGGGGATGGAGGGTGGGAAGGCATTACCTACTGCAAGAGCCTCTCTCAAAGATCTACTGTTACGGTAAGTTCTTACGTAACTGTACTATCTTACTTCGAGAGGGCTCTTGCAGTAGGTAATTGCATATAGGACTGAGTTCCAAGTAGTCTGGAACAAGAAGAAGCAAACGGGAGGAGGAAAGCTACTCAAAGTAGATCCTCTAGCTGTGAAGGCCTTAAGAAAGGAGGCCTTGCAGAACAGCAACCCCCGAAGCCTGCTCTACGGCGAGAGGCAATATCCAAACTGTAATGTTTTGTAAAGGTATGGATGAAAGTCCAAGTGGCGGCAGCACAGATGTCCGCCGCTGACACATTCTTGAAACAAGCTGCCGAGGCAGCGACTCCTCTGGTGGAGTGGCCTCTCACTTGACACGGAAGGGTCTTGTTGTTCAAGTTCAAGTTTATTGCAGGAAAACTCCATTGAGCAAGCTCATTCACAAGGAGGTCTGGTGACAAATACTTAAAGTACAAACAGATAGGTAATAACAGTATATACATGAAATGCACGTTACATGATACAGGCTGGATATACATACAAGGGTACCACATAGGGTGTCCGCAGGTGGTAAACATTAATATGAGACAGGGAAGTGACTTACAGGTTGCACACTGATAAATGAAACATGATGACTGGTGTGTGCAATACATATATTTTGGCAGCTAGAACAAACAACAGACTACAACTGATATGGGGGGGGGGTGATTTGATAGAGTAGCAGTGGAGCGTATGTACTTGTCATAACAGAAAGTGATGCAATGAGCCAACCATTTGGACAGGCATTGCTTAGAAACAGCATTGCCTTCTCTTTTGTGGGCAAAAGAGACAAACAGTTGATCAGTCTTTCTGAGATCTTTTTTTCTGTTAGTGTAGTATCTCAGAATTCAGTGAGCATCCAGAGTGTGTAAGAGATAGTCCCCTCGACTGGAGTGTTGCTTAAAGAAAGCGGGTAGCTCTATGGACTGATTCAATGTAGATTCCACTACCACCTTGGGGAGAAATTTAGGATTGGTGCGCAGAGCAACACATTCCTTGTGAAAAATCACACGGGATTTTACACATCAGGGCCTGGAGCTCGGAAATCCTCCGAGCAGAAGTAATGGCCACTAGAAGAGAGTCTTCCATGAAAGGAACTTCATGTCTGCTGAGGCTGCCGTTCAAAAGGAGGCAGAGCAAGCTTCTCGAGGATGAAATTCAAATCCCAAGGAGGGGCCGGAACTCAGATTGGGGGTCGCAAATGGAGAACCCCTCTGAGGAAAGTCTTAGAGACTTCCAGCTGAGCAAACGTCCTGTCTGCAAATGGGATATGGTAGGCCAAAATGGCCATCATGTGTACCTTCAGGGACTAGTGACTAAGACCCAGATCAAAGAGGTGGCGCAGGTACTCCAGCAGAGAACAAGCAAGGCTCAAAATCTTTTGAAGCGGCCCCGATTGTAAACCGTTTCCATTTCATGGTATAGGTAGACCTAGTGGAGGGTTTTCTAGCCTCAACCAGGATCTCAGCCACTCAGGGTGAAACCCCAAATCGGGCTTGAGCTATGTCTGCAGGTGCCATGCGTGCAGCTGGAGGGAGATGAAACCTGGATGGACCAGGGTCCCCTGATCCTGGGTCAGTAAAAGTCGCAACAGAGGAAGAGGAAGAGGAGGTTCCTCTGAGTATTGTTGCAGAAGAGAGAACCAAACTTGCCTGGGCCAGAAAGGAGCGATCACAATCATTCGTGCTCCTTCTGAACCGAGTTTCTGTAAGACTCTCGGGATCAAAGGTATTGGGGGGGAAGGCATAGACGAATCTGTCCTTCCAATCTAGAGACAGAGTGTCTCTCCAAAAAATGCCGCACTCTGGAGCGAGCAAGCAGAAGTCGGGAAGCTTTATGCTTAGGAGGTGAGGTGAACAGGTCCACCTGTGGTGTTCCCCAACATAGGAAGATATCGCCTAAGACCCCTGATCCAGTTCCCACTCATGTTTGAGCAGACGCAGTGACTGAGTTTGTCTGCCAAGGTGTTCTTGACCCCCGGGACGTGAATTGCCGTGAGATGGAGGTTGTGCTGAACTGCCCAATCCCAAACTCGCATCGCTTCCCTGCAAAGAGGGTAGGAACGAGTCCCTCCCTGTTTGTTGATGTACCATACCACACACATATTGTCTGTACGGCTAAGTGGTCGGGAATGAGGTGCAGATGCAGGGCTTGAAGAGCATAAAGCACTGCCCGAAGCACGAGCACACTGATGTGAAGCGTTTTCTCGAGCTTGGACCAGGAGCCCTGGGTCCTGTGAGGTCAGACATGGGCCCCCAACCTTCACCTGAGGAGTCTGTGGTCAGAGTTTGGGAGGGGAGAAAGACAGAAGGAACTCCCGACAAAGGTTCTCTTGAACCATCCACCACTGCAAGTCTCGAACCATGGGAGAGAGACTAGGACGAGCTGGTCCAGGTCATCCACCAACTGATCCCACTGAGACCGAAGCATCCACTGAGAGATCCTCATGTGGAGCCAGCGAGGGACTGTTGGGATTGCAGCCGCCATAAGCCAGAGGAGGCGAAGGACAGACCTGGCACTGACCCGCCTGCGGCCAGACAACAGGCTGACCTGAGCCTGGAGTGTGGCCGCCCTGTCCGGGGGCAGAAAGGCCCTGCCAGAGGTCGTGTCCAGGATTTCCCCGATAAACTGGAGCCTCTGGGATGGGATCAAGTGGGACTTGGAGTGGTTGATGGTGATGCCCAGAGAGAAAAACACCCCCTGGGTAAGGGAAAGGAAGTGCAGGAGATCCTCCCTGGATGGAGCCGTCAGGAGCCAATTGTCCAGGTACGGGAAAACTTGCACCCCCTGGGAACGCAGGTAGGCCGCTACCACCGAAAGGCATTTGGTGAAGACCCAGGGTGCCGAGGAAAGACCAAATGGGAGAGCCTTGAACTGGTAGTGGTCCCCCTGGAAAGCAAAACAGAGGTATCTGCGGTGAGAAGGGTGGATAGGGATGTGCAGGTAAGCATCCTGGATATCCAGAGCGCACAGCCACTGTCCCGGCCGAAGGAGGGGCAGGAGGCCCTGTAGGGAGAGCATCCTGAACCTCTTGTACTCCACGAACAAGTTCAGGGAACTGAGGTCGAGAATCGGCCTTACATCTCCTGTCTTCTACAGGACCAGGAAGAAGTGGGACTAGTAACCCATTCCCTGAAAAGGAAGGGGGATGGGCTCTTTTGCCTCCTTCAGCAAAAGTGCTGAATTTTCTTCCTGGACCAGAAGGTGGTGTTCCCGAGAGTATGACGACCTTGGGGGAGGGTGACGAGGTGGGTTTCTGGAGAAACACTACTGAGTGTCGTCCTGCGATCAGCTGGAGCACCCAGGAATTTTAAGTTATCCTCTCCCAACCCGGAAAGTGGAGGGAAAACCTCCCTCCTACCAGTTCTTCCGGAAGGCCCAGAGGCTGTGGGAGAGGAAAGGATTCGGGTGGTGTGGGGCAGCGCCGTGGCTGAAGCACCCGCTGCTTTTTTGGGCGGAGAGGGCTTGGCAGCCGGAGGGGGCCGGCGTTTAGCGTCCCCACTTCTCTGGGGTTTCGTCTTTTGCCAATTCCGCCTGAGAAAGGGACGGCGCTGCGTTTGATGGGGATGGTACATGGAGTCCACAGACTTCAGTGCAGTCCCCTTCTCCTGCAGATCGGTGATAATGTCCTTGACACCACCACTGAACAGCACCGAACCCTGGAAGGGCGCTTCCTGAACAGCGGACTGCACTTCCGGGACCAACCCTGACACATCGAGCCAGGCATGACACCATAAGCCTACGGCAAAAGCGGAGCTCCTACCAGCAGTGTCCACTGCATCATAAGTAACATGAAGCATGTGCCGACTGGCCGAACGTGCAGAGCGGACGAGGTCAGCCACTTCCTGTTTGACTTGAGAGTCCGGAAGGGAGTCCAATTTGGATTCCACCTCACTAAGAATCGCCTTCTGGTAATCTCCCATGTGACCGACATAATTTAGGGCCCTAATACCCAGAGTGGAAGAAGCACAGATCATCTTCTCGTACTGGTCCAGAAGACTGGATTCTTTGTCAGGTGGAGATGAGTACAGATGTTCTGGGTTAGCTGTTCAGCCATGAGCGGCGCTTAATCACGCACCGAATCGGCTCGAGTGTGAGAATCTAAGAAGTCAACACCCTCGGGAGCCTGATATAGCCTGTTCGACTTCCGAGGAAGTGGGGCTAAAGCCGACAGCTGATTCCAAATAGTGGAAACAAGATCGTCATGAGGCTCGATCCAGGGTGGCACCAAGGTGGGAGCTGACACGGGCAGATCCAGATGGTCAGCGAGTTACTTACGCTGGGGATCCGGCTCCAAGGAACGCCACTGATGAACCTCCTGGATTTTGCGTAGCAACTCCGTAAAAGAAGGATCCTCCGGAGGAGTCCTTGGCCTGGGCTTAGACAAAGAGCGTGGCTCGGAAGAACCGTCGGAGTCATCCTAGGTGTTCGAGGAGGAAGAAGAAGATGATGAGGAGGAAGACTCCCTCTCCCGGTGTGGGGGAGGAACAGACCCCTTAGGAAGCCCTAGGGGAAGTGAGTCCTGCCCCACCCTGGAACCAGAGGGCTCGGCCCCGGTGTCCGGAGGTGGGGAGGGAGTCTGTCGTTGTGGACGTACAGGAACCAGAACCGCCGGGAGATTACTCTCCACCTCTCTGGTGAGCTGAGCCTTGGCCTCAGCCCACCAAGAGGCCAGAGTCTCCTTCAAGTCCACCGGCGGCTGAGGGGGCGGTGGAGGAGAAGCGGGATACGGGTATGGATTATACCAGTAAGGCGCGTATCCATAACCTGATGGCGGGAAGCCTGGCATCAGGTATTGAAGCCCCAGGTACTGCGGCGTCGGATAGGCCGGCGTCGGGTACTGGGGCGTCTGATACTGTGGAGCGGGGTAAGACGGCCGGATACAATGGGGTCGGATACCCAGGAACCGAGGGGTCTGCTGGAGCAGACGGCCCGGCCGGAGGGCCCACGGGCAGGTCTGGAGCAGAAGGCCCGGTGGGCGGAGGGCCCGGCATTGGAGCAGCATCCAGAAGCGGGATGTATCCCGGGGATGGCAAGACCCGCATTGGGGCCGGCGGCCAGGGAGCTGGGGCCGGCGGCCAGGGAGCTGGGGCCGGCGTCCGGGGAGCAGACGTCAGGTCGTTCGGCCCAGCAGGAACCTCAGCATTGCCCGGGGATGGAGGGAAAAAATCCCCGTGGTCAGGCTGAGGAGACCCAGGGTTCGCCAGTACCGGCAGCAGATCACACAGAGGTGGAGGTTCAGACACCGGAGGGGATATGTGATCCAGGCCTTTGAAAAAGTTCCCCGACTACTGCCTCCTGTGCCGTCGGCTGACCAGCCCGCACCCGGTAAGCAGAGATGGCTGCCAGATGCACCTTGAAGGTCGATGATCGTAGACCCCCTTTGGAGAGATTCCAAAGGTAGTCGAGAATTTTAGTCACGGGGCAGGACAAAGGGTCCAGGCCCTTGCCCTGACACCAAATGGAAAACCACTTCCATTTGAAGGTGTAATACTTCCTGGTCGATTCCTTTCTAGATGCCTCCACCACGGTGTAGACTTCTTCGAAAAGACCCAAAGCCTGGAACTCTAGCCCCTCAGGTACCAGGCTGTGAGGTGCAGGGACTGAAGATCTGGATGGAATACCTTCCCCTGACTGAGTGATATCAGGTCCGGGCGTCTACAAAGCCGCTCCAGGGGCCTGCAGCTGAGGCTGAGGAGATCTGGATACCAGAACTGGCGCGGCCAGTCTGGGGCTACCAGGATCAACTGCGCCTTATCCCTCCTCAGCTTGAAGAGCACCTTGTGGATCAAGGGAAATGGAGGGAAGGCATAGGAGGCCTGGGTCCACGGCCTTGAAGGCATCCCCTGCAGTGAGCCCTGCTGAGGGGGGTGGGCATGATACAGCCTCAGCTTGGTGTTTTCCCTGGAGGCAAACAGATCCACCAGCAGTTTGCCCCAACAGGAGAACAGGCTGTAAGCTACCTCTGGATGGAGAGACCACTCGTGGGATTTCTGGCCCAAGTGGCTGAGAGCATTCGCCAGATGGTTTGAGGCTCCTGCCACATGGATGGCTAGGAGATCTGCTTCAATCGGGTCACAAGGGTCCAAATGTGGGCGCCTCCTTGCACAGCAGGCAGGGGTGCGTGCCGCCTGTTTGTTGAGGTAGTACATGGTCATGGTATTGTCCTTCTGAACTTGAACCATTTGACCCCAGAGCTGAGGAGCAAAAGCTGACAGTGCCAGTCTGACTGCTCTGAGCTCCAACAGGTTGATGTGGCATCGGGACTCCTCGGGGGTCCAGAGCCCATGGGCCCTTTCGTCCCCATGTGGGCTCCCCAGCCCATGAGAGAGGCATCGGTCGTGAGAATGACCGTCGGCTCGAGGTGGACAAACGGGATCCCTTCCTGCAACTAATCTGGGGCGGTCCACCATTGGATAGCATCCCACATCTTCTGGATTACAGTGATCAGCTGGTCAAATTGACCAAGGCACTTAGTCCACTGGGTGGCTAACTCCCATTGGATGGGGCGCATGTGCAACGAGACCCAACAGACCACCGAGGTGCACACAGCCATGTAGCCCAGAATGCACAGAAAGTCCTGGGCAGGGCACAACTACCAACCAGAAATGATTGGGCAAAGGCGGAAAGAACCTCCGCTCTGTCCACCGAGCCAAGTCCTGGCTTGACGAGAGTGGGCTCTGCCCCGATGAAGGCCATCACCTGAGACGCATGAGTTCCAACCAGGCCTCACTGATTAGGAGGCCGAGTTGGGAGCAGGTCTGGAGTGCCAGATCCCTGGACCTCTCCACTTCCTGTAGGGTAGGACCTGCCAGAAGCCAATCATCAAGGTATGGGTAAATTCTGATACCTGATGCCATAGATGGGCCACCACCACTGCAATGCATTGGTGAAGACCAGTGGGGCCGATGACAGGCGAGCGGCGTAGCTCGGAACAATGCGGGTCCCTTGGAGCCCTGAGCGGAGGAACCGCTGATGGGATGGACGGATTGGGACGTGAAAGAACGCGTCCTGCAGATCCAGTGAACAAAACCACATGTTTCGCTACAAGGATGGAATGATCTGGGACACAGTGACCATCTGAAAAGTGCAAGACCTGAGATATTGATTCAGGTCGTGGAGATCTAGAATGGGGTGCCAGCCCCCCGACCGCTTAGGCATCAGGAAGTACCTGGAGACGAACCCTGGGTCTGCTGGAGGATCCGCCACAGGAGCTATTGCCTCCTTGAGGAGGAGCTGAGCAACGTCGTCTCGAAGAGCCGACTGGGTGTGAGCGGAAATCAGTTCCTCCTGAGGGGCGTGGGCTCGGCTGGGAGGGTACTGCTTGAATTCTACAGGCAGTCCCTGACCGACCACTTCGAGAACCCACCTGTCCGAAGTGAAAGCAGACCAGGTGGAAAGGAAGTGGAGGAGCCGGCCACCTACGGGATGACCCAGAGCTGTCGTGACAGGACTAGGGGAGGCAACCCCCAACCCGTCACTGAGCAGGCTTGGAGGAGAACCTCGGCCTCCTTTACAGGCCTGTTGGGGCCCAGGCTTGGGCCAAGGGCGCCAAGCTTGAGCCTGCTCCTGATGTTGCTGTCCCCCTTGGAAGTCGCTGGGGAAGAGTGCCAAAAGGTCTTCTTCTTCTTCTTCTGCTGGTTCTTGCCCAAAGAACCTTTGGCAGAAGTAGCGTCCGATTGGACTGCTCAATGTGCTGAAGGTGACTGGCCACTCCTGGGCCAAACAAGTCAGTCCTGAGGAAGGGCACGTCCAGCTAGATTGTGCTTAGTGTCTGCCAGAAAGGAGGAACACCTCAGCCAAACCCCTGCGACGAGAGGCAACTGTGGCGGCCATCGAGTGGGCACAAGAATTACCAATGTCCAGGGCTGTTTGGAGCTGCTGTCTGGCATCGGCTCAGACCTGCTTGACCGTAGTCTGCATGTGCGCGAGAAGTGTGGGAGGACCTCATCTAACGACCTGAGAAGGGCATGAGAGAAATTAAGCCATGAAGACAGCCAAACTTGCCTGGCGAAGGCCCAGGAGGAAGCCATAGACCTTCCTCGCGAATGGTCCAAGAGCTTGGACTCCTTATCGGGAGGTCAGTCCGTGTCGGCAGAACTGCCAGTAAGCCTGAACACAGAGGCAGTCACCAGGGTCTTGGCCGAAGGGTGCTCTGTGAACCCCGCAAGGGACCCCACTGGCACCGCGTAATTGCGGGCCATGTGGGCAGATGGAGCTGGACAAAAAGCAAAACGTTGCCAGAATTCAAGGGCTGGACCAACAATGGCCTCAGCCACAGGAAAGGCCTCCCACAGGGTATCCCCTCTTTGAGCATATCCTTAAGAGGGTACTCCGCGCCTTTTTCTGTATGGGTTCCAGGGGCATACCTGTGGACTCAGAGATGAGGCGAAGGATCCCTTGGAAGGATGAAGGCAAAAGCCAAGTAATGGCCGGGGTAGGAGCTGGAGTAGGCTTGTGCCCAGACAAGATCAGCTGTTGCCACATGAGGACCTCGTAGCGTCGGAGTTTCCGCCGGAGCCTCTCTTCATCTGAGGAGGATGAGGACGACCGATGGCATCGCCTCTTTTTTGAGCACTTATGATTCTTCCTCGGCCTTTCGGCCAAGGGGGTTCTAGACCTCGACCGAGATCGGGCGGGCTGACTCGGTCGCTCTGGAGACACCAGCGGGACCGGTGACTTCCAGGGGTCTGGAACCAGATCCTCAATGGGGACACCAGCAGGCTGGGTCTCCTCATCGGGGAAGACAAGGACCGGAGTACTTTATAAGGAGTCGGCGACGGCAGGTCAATGGGGTCGATAATTTTGACCTCGATAGAGCCACATCTTCGGTCGGCTGGCCAGTCAGGAGGTCCGAGAGCGGCAAGAAGTGATCTCAACCGAGGTTGAGACCGCATGCTGCTGGGACAGGGACCTCTTGGTCCCAAGAGCGCCTTGTTGAGATGAAGACTTGCTCGGTTCCTTCTCGCACTTATGGGATCGGGAGGTGCGAGCCGAGGGTGCCTCTCCCGGATGGGAAGAGACTGGCACAACTCCGGAAGGAACCCGAGAAGGTGGAGCTAAGTTGGCGGGCGAAGAAGCTCCGTGGGTCTGCAGCGCAGGCAGCCTCTCCCTCGAACGCCTGCATGCATTCCAATTGCTCAGTGGAGCCTGCAGCCCACGGAAGCCGCTCACCTAGCCTCCTTGGACTTCATCGGAGGGTTCCTCTTCTCCGGTCTCCCCAATTTCAAGTCGCAAGATGGTTGTCCAGGACATTGGGATGGAAGGCCAAGCAAAAGTTGCAGGACGAGGTGTCATGGCCGACACCTAGGCAGTAGAAGCACAAGGTGGGATCGGTTCACATTTTCTGGCCACAAGGGCACCAGCGAAAACTGGGGGATTTTCTTCCATAATCGAAGATGCGAAAAGCGATTGCTACACAAACGATTTTTAATTTTGGTAGAACTGAAGTTTTGAAAGCCAAGGCCTACAGAATGCGTGAGCACAAGGGAGGCAACCTGAATCTTCCAGCGGAAAGGAAGATCTGGCGTCATGAGGCGGAGCCGAGGTATATACCACCGGGTGGGTGGGAGGAGCCAGCAGCCAGCTTGAAGACTCCGGTGATCCTTAAAGGAAAGGGACATGCCAATAAGTGTGGATGAATAACATATCCATGATCATAGAAATGGTTATTTCCACAGCCTCCTACGGGGAAGACACAGAGAGGCGGGAGCACCTCACGAGCCTGGCAAGGCCAGAGACTGGTCAGGCAGAGGCTCCTGTGGCCTGGGAGTAGGAATGTGCTCCACAAGCTCGTGCCTGGCCCTATGGGACAAGAAGTGGTCCCACTGGAAAAGTACAGTAACGTAAGAACTTACTGTAACAGTAGATCTTCGAGAACAGCTCTTGCAGCAGGTTACACCATTAGGACTGAAGCTGGCAGGCGCCAGGACACCAATTTGTAGCTAGCAGTCTTCAGCTGGGACCGCCTCGATGTCGGTCCCGCCCCGACGTCGGGCATAGTACATAAGAGGCGGTCCCCCATAATCCTCAGTTCTCCCACGGAGACTCCCGGCCGCTGGATGACATCAGAAGGGAGACGAGGTTCCGCCATCAGATGGCGGACAAGGCAATAAAATGTCCCATCTTAGGAGATGTAAGCTTGTCTGACCTACCTCCAACGGGATGGTGGGAGGAAAGTACCTGCTGCAAAAGCTGTTCTCGAAGATCTACTGTTACAGTAAGTTCTTACATAACTGTACTATCTTACTTTGAGACACAGCTCTTGCAGCAGATTACACCATTAGGACTGATTTCCAAGCAGTAATGGCAATCATGCACCATCGGGAGGAGGAAAGGTAGAGACCTCGAGATACCTCGAACCTAGGACAGAAGTCCCTGAAGGACAGCTAGACCGAACCCTGCTCTTCGCCTTGATGCAATGTCCAGGCTGTAATGCCTGATAAAGGTATGCACAGAGCTCCAAGTAGCTGCAGCGCAAATAGCTGAGGTGAAGACGTTTTTCAACGCCGAAAAGGAAGTAGCCACCCCTCTAGTGGAATGACCCTTAACTGCGCCTGGTAAGGGTTTATTGCGCTTCTGGTAACAGAACGTAATGCACTGGATGAGCCACCTAGATAGCGACTGCTTAGAGACAAGAGCTCCCTTCATCCTATGGGCAAAGGAGACAAAAGTTGGTCCAACTTCGTGTTTGGTTCTGGTCAGGTAGTATCTGAGGCACCTATGCACATCTAAGGTGTGCAGAAGGGCTTCTCCTCGATTCAAGTATTTGGAAAATACACTGGTAGATCAATGTCCTGGTTAAGGGTGAGAGCTGAGACCACCTTAGGCAGAAATTCTGGGTTAGTGCTTAGGGATACCTGTCCTGGTGGAAAACCAAATAAGGCTCTTTGCACATAGGCGTGCATTTCTGAAATTCTTCTAGCAGAAATAACTGCAACTAAAAATGTTTTCCAGAGAGAAAACGTAGCTCACAACCGCGGCTGGTTCAAAAGGTGGCAGGGTGAGCTGCTCCAGGACGAAGGGTAAGTCCCATGGAGGGATTGATCCTTAATTGGAGGCCTGGCGTGGAGGACACCCCCTGCAAGCATGAGTCGTGTCCAGCTGGGCCATAGTGCGCTGCTTCACGGGGGCATGGTAGTAGACTGAAATGGCACAAAGGTGCACTTTAATCGAGGAGTAAGCCAGGCCGAGTGGAAAGGGAAAGCAGGTAGTCCAGTACCAGCTTTCTGGACAGTCCAAAGCGGAAAGTCCGCTTGAGCCCACAACATAACCTGCGCCATTTCATGGCGTAGGCTGCATGGGTAGCCGGTTTTCTAGCGGCAGAAAGCACATCTGCCACTTCTTGCAAGACCCCGTATCGCATCATAGCTGTCTCTAGGAGCCAAGCATGCAGGTTCAGAGAACGTAGGTCCGGATGGACTAAGGAACCTGCCTCCTGAGACAGTAGATGGGAGCTGATTGGCAAAGGCACTGGAGGTTCCCGGGATAGCTGATGCAAGAGAGGGAACCAGATCTGTCTGGGCCAGAAGGGTGCGATCAGAATGAGCGTCGCTTGCTCCCTCGCAGTTTTAAAGAACTCTCTGGATCAACGGGAAAGGAGGGAAGGCATAGAGGAATCTGCCCGCCCAGGAGAGGGACAACGCGTCTCGCCAGAAAACATCAGGCCCTGGATCTAGCGAGCGAAAATTGGGCAGTTTTGCGTTGTATGGGGATGCGAAGAGGTCCAACTCTGGAGTACCCCATCTGCGAAACAGATCTTCTGCCACCTCCTGGAGTAGTTCCCATTCGTGGACTCTGGCCTGAGTCCGGCTCAGGCTGTCTGCGATGGTGTTGTCCACTCCAGGAACATGAACTGCAATAAGGTTTGCGCCATGTTGCAAGACCCAATCCCACACTCTCACGGCCTCCCTGCAAAGCAGGTAGGAGTGGGTGCCTCCTTGTTTGTTGCGGTAATACATCACTGCGGAATTGTCTGTTTGTAACAGAAGTGTACCCGGTGGAATCTCCGACTGGAAGGCCTGTAGAGCATAAGGACTGCCCACATTTCTAGTATGTTTATGTGGAGAAGAGACTCTGGGCTGTCCACAGGCCCTGAGATCGAACACCATCGAGGTGTGCTCCCACCCGAGCCCTGAGGCGCTCTGGGGAGAGAGTCGAGTCGGGACGGCGCTGTAACGGGACTCCCGCCAAGAGGTTCCCTGGATGAAGCCACCATTGCCAATCTTGAATTACGGTCCTCGTGATTCGGATTGGATGCTGCAGATGGTCTTGCCTTTGGTCCCATTGTACCCGTAACATCCACTGGGTTATCCACATGTGGAGACGGGCTAGCTGGTCTGTTGCAATGGCTGCAGCCATGTGTCTGAGCACGCAAAGGACCAGTCTGGCTGGGACGGTCTTCTTCGCTGATAACTCCCTGATGAGGGATCTGATGTGTTCCGCTCTCTCCGTGGGAAGGAAAGCTTTCCCTCTGCTGGTGTCCAGAACTGCTCCGATGAACTGCAGCATCTGGGATGGAACCAGGCGTGACTTCTTGTAACTGATGAGAATGCCCAGAGTCTCGAACAGACACTGGGTGCAGTGGATGGCAGACATCAAGGCCTCCCAGGATCCATGAGAAGCCAATCGTCCAGGTAGGGGAACACGTAGTGGCCCTGTCTCCTCAGAGACGTGGCTACGACCGCCATGCACTTCGTGAATACCCGAGGTGCCGACGACAGCCCAAGGGAAGAGCTCGAACTGATAATGGCGGCCCTGAACCGGAGCGCAGGAACCTCCTGTGCGCCTGAGCAATAGGAATGTGTAGGTAGGCGTCCAGCGTGTCCAGGGACACCAGAAAGGCGCCCTGCTTCAGCATGGGAATCAGGCCAGGAGGGTCACCATGCGGAAGTGCTTGTAAGCAACCGAGATTGAGGTTGCTGAGGTCCATATGGACGGAGGGTCCCCTGTTTTCTTTGGAACCAGGAAGAAGTGAGAATAGTACCCTAGTCCTCTCTGGTTCCCTGGGTACGTGGTCTAAGGCTTCCTTTTCCAGAAGTGCGAGCACTTCCTGCTGTATGAGCAGGGCATGCTGACCCAAATAACGGGAAAGCAGGGGAGGTCTTGTAGGTGGGCTGCCTACAAACTCTATGTAATGGCCATTTTGGATCAGCTGTAGAACCCACCTGTCAGTGGTGATCGATTGCCACCCTGAAAGGTGGCGTGCGATGCGACCCCCAACTTTCTTTGCCCGTTGATCCTGAGGAGGGCTGGGAGCCAGGAAGGAGTCATGCTGTGGCAGCGTTTGTCCCTGCGGGCTGGGCCGACTTTGAGAATCGTTGGCCTCTTCCTGGGGACGACTTGGCCTGGGCCTTGCGTGAGAAAGTGCCCCTCTGCTGCTGGCCGGAACGTTGCTGTTGTCTTTGTAGCCGGCCGCGAAAATGGCTCTGGTTCCTACGAAAGGAACTAGGTCTAGATCTGTACTGGCCTGTACAGATCGGACTGCCTTCCCTGCGTCCTGGAGTTTGGTGATAACTCTCTCAGAGCTTCACCAAACAACACTCGCCGTTATATGGGACGTCTAGAATGTTTTCTGGACATCTGGGGTAAATCTGGAGACACGGAGCCAAGAGTGTCTCCGGAGCAACGCCTGAGGCTGCAGCTCTGGCGAAGAGTCCATGAGAATCATGTCTTGACTCTGAGCACTTGGGTCCCCATCTGACCCAGTCGGAGGAGGTTTAGAGCTCCGCTTTCTGGTTGCCATCGGGAAGCTTTTCCCACGTCCTGGCCCTGTTCCCTAAGGCGTTCTGGAACTGAACCATATGGGTCAGATAGTTCAGTGACCTGATGGCGCAAATAGCAACCCGCATCGTCGCCTTCCCAGGGTATCCAATTGCTTGGATTCCTGGTCCGTTGGCTAAGTGCTCATATGCTGTGGTCTCTGAGAATGATTGTGAAGCAGTGATGACCAGGAATCAGCCAGAGGGTGGTTCGCCAAATACTGGTCCTCCTAGGGGCCTTGTAAGGCGGTCAGCCTTCTTGGCACCACGGGAGTGGAATCTGCGGACGTTCCACGCAGCCTTGGTGACGTCCGCGAAGGTATCCACCAAGGGCAGCACTACCACAGGCTTCGGGTCTTTTTGCCCAAGGTAGCGGGCAAGGTGTTGTCGCTCAGGGTCAAGCTCCTCAGCATCCCACCCCATGTTCTTCTGGATGTGCCTCATGATCTCAGCGAAGGAGGGATCATCCGGAGGAGACCTGGGTAGGTCATCTGGGTCAGGAGAGGGAATGCTGCGAGGAGAAGGTGATCTGGAATACTCTGACGTATCTGACCTGGAATCCTCCCCCGACAGAGTATACCGGCGACGTCTGGGTCTTTTGGGGCTGAGGGATCTGGAGGGAGGCCTTCTCCTGTCGTTAGATCTACCCCTAGGAGGTGGAATTTGCTCCTTGGGGGATGGAGGTCATCCTACTGGCCCCTTAGGTGGAGGAGGGGGCGTTGGCGGTGAAGGAGGAAGAGAGTAGGGCGTGCAGGACCACATCCTTCTTGATGGTGTCCCACCAAAGGTAAAAGCTCCTTACCTCCACAAGGTTCATACCAGCGGACCTGGCGCGGTGACCTGTCGCGGGGTCAGGCGTCGGCTCCAAGTCTCCACTCCGGGAGTGTTCCCGTGGGAGCCGGTGTCCTGATGTCGCCCGCCTGGTCTTGGGCTGTGGGCGTCCTCCTCTGTGGAGTTTCCCCAACGGAGTCCTCGCCGCGCGGAGGTGTGTGTTCTGCTCCGAGGTACCGATGTCCGGTCCCCTGGCTGGCGTCTTCGGACCTGGCGAATGCCTGGCGGCCCGGCAGGTGTCTCGCTGTCGTCGGCTCCTGTGAGCACCAGGGTGCTTGGCCACGTCGGGTCTGGCGTCCGTTTGAGGGCGTCAGGTCATAGTTTTCAGACTGCGGATCTACGGACCTCAGGGTGGTTGGGAGACTGACCTGGAGTGGTATCGGCGACGGAGGAAGATTTGTGGCGCTCACCCGACTTGAAGAGGCCTTGGAAGGTGTAGAAGAAGCGAGGGGCCTCGAAGTCTTCAGAGGCTGGAGCGATGAAGAACCACTGGAGGACCTGACATGGACGGGGAGGCTGACGAGCCCTGGAGGGAGAGCGGTCCGATGAGCCAGAGCTGGGAGTCCGAGGCTCAAGGAAGAGACCTGGACCTCGCCTTTTCCCGGTGCTTGTCCCTGTGTTTATGGGATTTGCTTGAAGATTCTCCCCGGGAGGAAGGTTCCTGGTCCATGCTTTTCAGCTTTTCTTCTACGAGAAATGCTTGAAGTGCCTTCTAACGGCGGATCCTGGTGTGGCTGTTAAAACCCTGGCAAAAGGAGCAGGCCTTGGTGTCATGGTCTGGGCCTATGCAGCGCACGCAGGACAAATGGGGATCCTTGAAGGGGATCTGTTTGCCGCAGGCGCACTTCGAATGGTGACCCTCTAAAGATGGAGTTGAAGGGACATCAGATGAGCAGAGCCAAAAAGAGGCGAACTAACCGTGGTTCTGTGAGTAATCGCTAGAAGGAGACAGAGAGGCCGATGCTGGCGGTCGCGACAGGAAAGAACGAACAGGATTATGGGGACCGCCTCCTATGTACTACGCCTGATGTCGGGCGGGACCGACGTCGGAGGCGGTCCCCGCTGAAGACTGCTAGCTAGAAAATTTCCGTGGGGTCCTGGCGCCTTCAGTCCTAATGGTGTAACCTGCTGCAAGAGCTGTGTCTCGAAGTAAGATCGTGAGGTGACTACCCTACACCAGATCAAGGGTGACAACTGGGAAAGACACAGCCATGCCATCCACCTAATACAGACCGCAGTTCCCACTAGTCTGGAGGCTACCTCGGTGTTGCAGGACGCCCTCGCCTGGTGTCTTGCCAGCTCTAGACACTGTGCAGAAAGGCATATAGCCTGTCTGGTTACCTCACAATCTGGCAGACACACTGGGAGCTGTCCCAGCATCGCCACAGGTGCCTGCCATAGGACACATGGGTTGCAATGCACAACATGGCGTGCACCGATGAAAACCCTCGACCCAGATATCGAAACTGTCAGAGTCCGACTCCAAAGTATGGTGCACACTGGGTGCCTATGCCCAGATGGAGTGTCCAGGAGTTGGACCCCAGAAGAGCGGTGTGGCATGGCTTCTGGAGATCCAAGGGGAGCGCAATACCTGTGCTTGGCATCCCTCAAGGTTGGAGAGGGGGCAGAGTGTTTCAGCCAGACATCTCTTGACGCCGCTGCAAATGGCCAAGGCCACGGAAATATGACTGTGGAGTCATGACTGTACTCCCCAAGGAAGGACAGTACCAGACGTACAGGAATGTGGCCAGAAAAATGGGACAGTCCCAGCTCCCTCATCATTTCCAAAAGGAACTGCTGACAGTAGGTGTACTCAACATCGGAGGAGAGGTGGACAAATGATCCTCTTCCTTGGTGGAGGAAAATGAAGAAGAGATGCTGGACTCGGGGCTGCAGTGCTGGGGTTTCAGGCTGAAAGACAGCCTGGTCCATGCCCTCAGGTGCGTGGGGAAGGCACTTGCCGGAAGCCCTGAACTGCTCCCAGGTCAGGGGTCCCAAGAACAAAAATGCCCGGAGAGGAGGTAACAGGTAGGAGGCAGCAGCAGCAGGTGGGTCATGACAGACCATGCCAGGTCCTCTGCCAGGGCTCTGAGCAAACAGGGACCTACCCGAGGGGAGGGACTGTGCATCTCATCCACCTGTGAATGAATGCCCAACCGCAGGGTAATCTAGATGGTGCCTCTTGCCAGGAACCCCCAGAGGAGGAGATCGGGTTTTACAGTGGTCCCAGGGTGGCCCCCATGCCAGCTACCACAGGCCCAGATGGTTCCAGGTGGGCCAGAAGACCAGAGTCCACGCTACGACTCCTGCCACAGCTCCCAGCCATTCTAGACATAGTGCATGGCGTTGACTGGAACCTACCAGCCCCACCTCACCTGAATGAGCTCTGCCCTTGGGCTACGACATAATAACATCAGAATCAGCAGTATTCTGGAGCATGGGACAGCCAGCACTGCAGGCGGCAACAGAAATACAGTTACGAGAACTTACCATAACAGTAGATCTTCGAGAACAGCTCTTGCAGCAGGTTACACCATTAGGACTGAAGCCAGCAGGCGCCAGGACCCCCTGAAAAATTCTAGCCTGCAGTATCCAGCGGGGACTACCCCGGCGTCTGCCCCTCCCCGACATCAGGCATCACATAAAAGGGGACGGTTCCCCAGCATGCCCAGTTCTCCCACCAGAGACTCCCGGCCCAAAGGTGACACCTGAAGGGGAGACTGAGGATCCGCTTCCAAAGGAAGGTTTGTAGTAGGTGTCAAAAAACACTTGCTTAGAAACTAAGTCAGAAAACTCAACCTCCAGAGGGGAACGTGGGAGGGAAAAGTACAGTTATGTAAGAACTTACCGTAACAGTAGATATTCGAGAACAGCTCTTGCAGCAGGTTACCATTAGGACTGAAGCATGGGCACAGGACCTCGGAAAAATTCTAGCTTCTTTTCGGCCCTCCCGGCGTCAGGCATCACATAAAAGGGAGCGGTCCCCCAGCATCCCCAGTTCTCCCGCCAGAGACTCCTGGCTCAAGTGTGACATCTGAAGGGGAGATCGAGGATCCGCTTCCAAAGGAAGGTTAGAAAAAAGGCGGCAAAGGACACTGTAGCCTAAAACAACTATGTCAGAAGACTCAACCTCCAGAGGGGAAGGTGGGAGGGAAACTACCTGCTGCAAGAGCTGTTCTCGAAGATCTACTGTTACGGTAAGTTCTTACGTAACTGTACTATCTTACTTCGAGAAACAGCTCTTGCAGCAGGTTATACCATTAGGACGGAATCCCAAGCAGTAAGGGAACAATTTGCTACCGGAAGAAGGGTAGGAGAGAGGACTCAGACTTCAGGACAAGAGTCCTTGAAGGACCGCCAAGCCGAATACAGCTCTACGCCTAGAGGCAAGGTCCAAACTGCAGTGTCTGATGAAAGTGTGCACAGTGCTGCAAGTCGCTGCTGCACAGATGGCTGAAGTGGAGACATTTTTGAGCGCAGCGAAAGAGGTAGCCTCCCCCCTCATCGAATGACCCTTCACCGGTCCCGGTAAGGGTTTATTGCGCTTCTGATAAAAGAACATTATGCACTTGACCAACCATCTGGAAAGCGACTGTTTCGAAACAGGAGCACCGAGCATCCGCTGTGCGTAGGAAACAAAGAGCTGGTCTGACTTACAATGGGCTTTGGTTTTGTTCAGATAATGTCTGAGACATCTATGCACACCTAGAGTGTGCAACAGGGTCTCCCCCATTACCGTAATTTGGGTAATACACCAGCAGGTCTATATCCTAGTTGAGTGTGACCATCGAGACCACTTTGGGAAGGAACTTAGGATTTGTTCTTAAGGACACCCTGTCCTTGTGAAAAACCAAATAAGGATCCTTGCACATGAGTGCATGAAGCTCAGAAACTCTTCTGACAGAAGTAACAGCAACAAAGGGCGTCTTAAGCGAGGAGGCATAGCTATGATCAGCTGGTTCAAAGGAGGTAAGTAAGCTGCTCTAAAACAAAGGGAGATCCCAAGGTGGAACCGGGTCTCTGACAGGAGGTCTCAGGTGCAGGATGCCACACAAAAAAGTGCGTGAAGCCTCTAGTTGAGCTAGAGAGCTATGACCTATCAGTGAATGATACGCCGAAATGGCGCACAGGTGAACCTTAATGGAAGAGTAGGCAAGGCCTGCCTCGTACAGGGTTAGAAGGCAGTCTAACACTGACCTCTCTGCACAATCCAATGGGGTCAGTCTGTTCCTGAGGCAGTCCGACGTCCTCTATGTCACCCGTCTGGTCATCAAGAGGGGTAGCCCTGACGTCCTCTTCAGAAGACCCCCTGACGACCCGGTGTCAGCAGGCGGAGGCTGTCGGGGGTAGCACTGGGTCACCGTTGGTTCGTGGTTGCGCGCGTCGGGATGTCCGCTTAGGCACTGAGGCCGCTTAAGCGACATCTGCTCTGTGGTTTTCCTCAGAGGGGCTCGGCCCTCCAGAGGTTGGGAGACCAACTGGTGGTCGGTGTCCTGGCGGCTGTCTGACTCACTGGCTCCGCTTGAGGGGCGGTTTGGACTTATACCAGTCCAAGGCCTCCAGGCCTGACTGCGAGCCGAGGACCGGCATTCTTAGATTTAGCCTAAGAGGCTGAAGGAGACTGTGTTGGAGCCTCCCAAGAACGCATTCTTCACCGAGGTTCCCCCGAGACCGGGAGGGGATCTCAGACCTCGTGGAGCTGGAGCTGGCCCTGGAGTCCAAGACCCGACTTTGGGATCTGTCCCTGTCTCTGTCCGGGTGCTTTTCACGGTGCTTCCCTGATTTATGGTGGGAAGATTCTCCCTTGGAGAAAGTTTTTTTTTTTCCCCACGGCTTTCAATTTTTCTTCGAGGAGAAACCCCCGAAGTGCTTTTTGGTGTTGGATCCTGGTCCTGCTGTTAAACTGCTGGCAGATGGGGCAGGCCTTGATGTCATGCTCCGGGCCTAGACAAGGCACACACACCGTGTGCCTGTCCTTAAATGGGATCTGCTTTTCGCAAGCACACTTCAAGGGGTGTCCTTCGGAAGAAGGAGTCAGAGAAGAAAACATGCGGTTGATTTTCTATCAAAAATAGAAGTTCGGGTCGTCTACCGCAGGCTGCTGGATTGGCTATGTATGCCAGCGACCCGGGTTCGGGAACGGACTCTGGTAGCTGGAGGGCTGCTCTCCTCCTCCAAGGGGGAGGGTGGGGATGCAAGTCCCGCTGCAACACCGCCACCTGGGTGACCACAGGTGGAGGTGCAGCGAGACTGCACGTCACAGGGAGGAAGGCGTCTGCCGGGAGCCGGGCGTCAGGCACGTTACGACGTGCTCCCCCAGGCTCCCCAGCGCTGCGCGTCCTGTGGGGAGGGAGAAACCAGGAAATACCCCACCAGACTCCTGGTGAGCGGAGCTCCTGGCCCACGATCTCAATGCCCCCTACCGGCCAGTACCAGCATCCCCGGCGAAAAACAGTCACGTCGGGGTGTAAGGGCCCCAACCCGTACCCTCCTGGGGGGTATAGCCAAGGCTCCGTGTGGGGGGGGGGATGGACTGCACTGGTCGTTGGCTAGTAGGAGCGGGGACGAATCAGGCCAATGGAGTCTCCAGAAGGAGCAGGAGTTCGGTGGTGAGAGAGGGGGCATACAAAGAAAATATAAAAAAAAAAAATAATAGAAGTTCGAGCTTCGTTCGTCTGCCAGAGGCATCCGTGAGGCCGATGCTGGCGAGTCGACGGTGGGAAAAGAACGGAGGAATGCTGGGGGACCACCCCTTTTGTATGATGCCAGACGTCGGGGGTGGGGCCAACGTCAGGGGCGGTCCCCTGCTGGATATTGGTAGCTAGAATTTTTCCATGGGGTCCTGGTGCCCGCCGGCTTCAGTCTTAATGGTGTAACTTGCTGCAAGAGCTGTTTCTGTAAGTAAAATTAAGAGGTACAGTGGTTCTGCGTGCCGACTGGCTGAAATTACATTCATGTTTTATTATATAAAACAATAAATAACTCCTCCACATACTTGTTACACTGGTGCTTGAGGTGCTTCTTGTAACTGGCATCAACGAAGAGCGTTTCTGGGTTGTACTTCCGGACCCAGTCTGCTTTGTGGATATCGAAAGTACTCTGGCTCTTCACCTTCTTTCCCTTCCGACCCCGTGGGACTGGGATGGACAGACCTGAGAGAGCGAGATCGGGAGACAAGACTAGTAAAGCAGACAATAACAGTATATAAAAGGAACATTACTAACCGTAACTCTCCTTCCAAATATTTCTTCTCCATAGTACACCACTCTTTAGTCTTAAGAGTGGGAGACAGGACCTTGCAGGAACCAGAACATATGGGTTTGTCTGCGCTGGTGCTTAGCACTGGCACATGTCATCATCCACACACTGGCAGAGTGTATAGTAGCTCCAGCCCCTAAACACCCAGAAGCTTTTTTTTTTGTTAAATTCAGAGGATAGATAGCCCACCGGACTCTGTAAGAAGGGACAACAAAAACAAAGTGTCTTCACAGCCCACACTATTTTATTTATTTTTTTTTTTTTTTTTAACTTTCTTTCCTGCCGTCACGGCCTGTGGGACCTTCTCTTGGGCATCCTATCCATGTCCTGCCCTGCCTGAAGCTCCCCCGATCTGTGCCTCCTCTCTCACCCCCCTCCCTGCAGCCAGCACCCCCGGTTTCACCCACCCGGGGTGGATCGCCCCTCCTCTTGGGTGCTCTTACTAAGTCAGACTCTGGCTGCAGGAGAGGCGGTGGAGGAACTGGAAAGAGCCAGTCGAGGAGATCGGCCGGAGGCATAGTGGACAGAGTGCCATTGCTTGTCCCACGAGCCAGTGTTTTCCTTGTTCTGCACTCTCTTCCCTCCCTCCACGCATGGTGCACGTTCCAACGCACAGGCGCACGGCAATCCTGCCTGCATCGGCCACACTGTTAAAGTGCTGCTTGGCATGCTGCAGTGACCCCGGTCTCACGGGGCCGCTGACGCGAGACCACCCCCACCTTCCCCAGAGAGGAGAGCACCACGAGGGCACTCAATCCTCAACCATCCCTGCCGACCCCGGCACCCAAGTCTGCTCCAGACCCAGGTCACCGCCCGTGGCGCGGGTGTGGCGTCCAGCACCTCAACCCTCAGCGCCACCAGGCCGCAATGGTGTTGTTTTTAACTGCACTGCATTAAGAGATCAAAATATTAGCACATCCAACCATAACATTCACTGGCATGACTCATATCATTATACACTTCGGAAATGTCAGATATAGGCAGACTCTAATGGGCCTGCCGCCCACTACTCCCAGCCTAAACCTTATCTCCAACAATGAATAATGAACTCTGAAATGTGCTGCTACCTGTTTTGACTGTGTGTTCCTTGTCTGTAACAAAAAAAAGGTAATAAAATTTAAATTAAAAAAAAGGAAACATCTAATACAATAATTAGAAGCGGTCATTCCATCAGGTCAGTTTTCACTTCGCCAAAACTGCAAATCCTTTTTTTTTTATTTTTTTTTTTTTTTTTTAAACTTGCAATTTTCTCTCCCTTGCTCCCAGAGCCCGCCATCGGAGTCGCCTATGGTGTTTGCCCCTTTCTCCACCTACCTGAGCCTGTGGGTAAACCTCCATAGAGCTGTGGCTATACCCCAGGTGGAGTGCAGTGGGGTCCATACACCCTGAAGTACTTCTTGTTCTTGTCAGGCACCTTAGCAGGACAGGCAGGCGGGAGTTGTGGGGTCTGCACTGGTGCTCTGTCTTCCTGGTGCTCCAGGAACCAGTTTTCATTGTTCTTGGGGGGGTGGCGTGCCGGACGTCAAGGCAACTGCCGACATCCATCATGCCCCAACCCAGCGGACTGGCTCCGGCGCTTGCTGTGCCTCGGCCTCCGCAAAGGCCAATCAAGCCGAGCTTCAACCCCTCCTCCCGGCGGCGGTCCATCAGCCCAAAATCCAAACTCTAAAGAGGAAATCAATTTGTTTGACAAGTTCTCGTGTGGAGCAGGCCCATGTGCAGAAATCTGACAAACAGCAAAGGGAGGGGGCGCTAATGGATGTACATCATCTTTACTGTGACATAACCCCAACGTTTCACCGCCTTCTTTGTGACTTTCGTGTGGGGGGGGGGGATCCAACTGTACAGTGCATTACACTGCAGCCAGTGAAGCAGGTCAGTGGTCAGGTGACTGTACCACACAGTACTGTTGTGCACTATTACAGGAAACTATCTGGTTGCACAGAGGTGTGTGGTGGTCAGTAATACACAGTTCAAATATGAGATGCGACAGTTATTCTATATTTGATTTCCAGCTAAATGATACAATCATATCCTCTCCTCTGAGGACAGAGATGTGAACACAGGCATGTGCTTCAATTTTATCTAAAATAACACATCAAGCAAGGAAAAATATTTGCAATACTTCCATTTCAATTAAATAGCAGTTTTATGGCTGAAGAAGCCACAAAGAAGGTGGCAAAATGTTGGGGTTATGTCACAATAAAGATATACATCCATTTCGAGTGTTTAGGGTTTCTTGGCCAGAGCACCCCCCACCTTTGCTGTTTCTCGATTTTCATGTCTCAGATTTTATATTTTCTTTTATAAAATGGGGTATTAAAAAAAGAACAGTTACATACTTTTTCTAACAGTAGATCTTCACCAGAACCTCTCATTTGGCCACACCTCTGGAACTAGACCCGTGTCACTCTTAGGACAACACAGAAACCTTTGCTAGTTGGGGGTTGCCCATGCCAACATCATGAGTCAGCATCTACATAAACATGGGTGGCCCCATCTCTCCCTGGTCCCCTACCAGAGATTAGACTTGGAAGACATCCATCTCTGGGGAACCAGCAGATAAGCCAGCACCAGCATACTGAGAAATGGTGCTTGATAGGACAGCCATGCATTAAGACAAGACAGGAATCAATGATACCACCCTCAGGATAAAGGGAGGGATGGCATGGCCTAATAGAAGAATTCTCTCAAGTTCTACTGTTACAGTAAAGTAAGTAACTGTTCTATCTTCTTCAAGGATATGTCTTCCATTAGGCCACACCTTTGGAGCGAATCTAAGCAGTCTTAAAAGCCAACTGGTAGGGTGATGCAGTCTGATTCAAGACAGCAGATCATGCAGTACAGCCAGACCAAAACCTGCCCATCTACAAGAAACAATGTCCAGACTTTAATGCTTTGGGAAGGTGTGGACAGTGCTCCATGTGGGAGTTGTATCACCTTCGGTAAAAAAGGAAAATTACGTACCTACCGTAATTCTTGATCTTCTTGGACGAGTCTCCACCACTCATTCACACTAGTGGGATTAGCGCCGGAGGCACTAAGACCCTCGGGAACAAACTTTGCTGGAGGGTCCGGTAGCGGTCGGCGCATGAGACAGCGGCCCGAGCGGTAATGACCATCTCGGCGACGACCTCCAAACCGCCTCAGTACCTTTTTACCAAGGAGGTGCAGCGCAACTAACGAAAGAGTAACTCAACATTAAAAAACGGACATAAGATAGTCCGTATGACCCGTGTAAGAAGGGTCAGCAAAAAGACTTCACGGCCTAAGATTTGAGGAGTGAAGACCAATACAGCGGTGCTCGGGGGATGGAGGGTGGGCGTGTGAATGAGTGGTGGAGACTCGTCCAGAAGATCAAGAATTACAGTGAGTGCATTAATTTTCCTATCTTCCTGGACATAAGTCTCCACCACTCATCTCACACTAGTGGAGAGTACCAAGCTGATAATCTCAAAAGGGCGGCAGGAGAGCCAGAGCTCACGCGGCCTAAGATAGAAGCCCATTAAGGATAGTTCTGCCAATGCGGAATGTCGCCTGGCATGAACATCCAGTGCATAGTGCCTAACGGATGATGCACTGGAGCTCCAGGTGGCGGCGTTGCATATATCTGCAATTGGAACATTGCAAATTTCCGCTAGGGATGCAGGCAGCCTCTAGTAGAGTGAGCGTACACTCTACCTTCTAATTTAACTTGAGCCATGGAATAGCAATGACGAAGGCATGCCACTAACCATGAAGAGATGCATCTAATAGCGACAGGTTGACCCAGCGGTGTCGCTGAAAAACGAACAGTTGCTGAGTCTTGCGAACATCCTTGGTTCTATCTAAATAGAACCGCAAGGCTCTCTTAACATCTAAGGAATGAAGAGCTCGCTCCTTCATTTTGGAAATTAGCTAAGTAAGCGGAGAAGTACCAGAGGTTGGTTTAGATGAATTCTGACACAACCTTGGGAAGAAATTTAGGATGATACGGAGAACTACCTTGTCCTTATGGAATACAGTATACGGAGGGTCCGTAACCAGGGCATGTGTCTCAGAGACCCTGCGGGCTGAGGTAATGGCTACCAGGAAGGCAGTCTTCCAGGTAAGAAATTTTAGCTCACAGGTAGCTAAGGGTTGAAGGGCTTCCAGTGAGCATGTCCAGCACCAGGTTAATGTCCCAGGCTGCAACTGGGCGCTTAACAGGGGTCTGGTATGGAGAATCCTTAAGAAATCTCTTCACCATAGGTAACTGAGCCAGAGTTAAGGAAGAAACCGTCTCATGGAGCGCTGAGATGGCACTAAGGTGAACTTTAACTGTGGAGTACTGAAGACCCTAAGTTTGATAGGTCCAAAGATACTCCAGAACCTTGCCAGGAGGACAGGAAAGGGATTCCAAGAGGTTTTGCACACCAGAGAGAGAAAAATGTTTCCATTTGGGCGTACGTTTTATGTGGCTGGCTTCCGAGCAGCCAGAAGGATGTCCGAGACTTCACGAGACGTTGAACCGATTCACTTCTATCTCTTCAGGAGCCAAGCATGAAGGTGAAGTGATTTCAGGTTGGGATGGACCAACGAACCCTGAGTCAAAAGACTGATTTGCAAAGGAAGTGGTCTCGGAGAGCTGCCAACATACTGTTGTGTAGGAAACCATAGTTGCGAGGCCAGGAAGGAGCAATGAAAATCATCTTGGTCCCCTGAGACTCGAACTTGAGGAGTATCTCTGGATTAGAGGAGCGCGGAAAGGCGGAAAGAAAGCGTTTTGTCCACCGCAGCCTGAATGCATCCTGACAGAAAATGCCAGGCCCTGGATTTCTGGAGCAGAAGAGAGGCAGTTTTGCATTGAGTGGGGATGCAAAAGGTCCAGGTCTGGAGTCCTCCACTCTTGAACAGGGACCGAGCTCGGCTGGATCGAGACCACTGTGAGGGTCTGCCTCCATTCTGCTGAGGTGATCTGCTAGGTCGTTTTGTACCTGGCAGGTACACCGCTTGAATCAGAGACTTGTGCTCCAAGCACCACTCCCACACCCTCATTGCTTCCCTGCAAAGGGATAAGAATGAGCACCCCTGCTTGTTGATGTAATACATCACTGCTTTGTTGTCCGTTTGAAGGAGAATGCTCTTGTGACAAAGGACATCCTTCAGAGCTCGGATTGCATAGAGGACCGCTCTCATCTCCAGGACATTTATGTGGAGATGAGTTTCGAACTGAGTCCATACACCTTGAGTGTGGAGGGAGAGACAGTGAGCTCCCCATCCCATTAGCGATGCGTCTGTGGTGATGGAGATCTGATGATCCGGGGGAGCAAAGGGGAATCCTTCCAGGAGATTGCTCTCTTGAGACCACCAGGTGAGAGACCTTCGAAGGGGCTCCGTCACCTTGATGGGATAAGACTGGGGGTGAGAGGTCGGGGACCACTGAGTGGAGAGCATCCATTGGGTGGTTCTCATGTGCAGTCGGGCCAGAGGGACAGTGAAGACCAAGGACGCCATGAGACCCAACATGCGTTGCATCGAGAGAGCTGTAACCGATTGGTTCTCCCTGATGTAACGGGCCATTTGAAGGATGTCGAGTCTTCTGTCCTCTGGAAGGAAAGCCGCTGACGAGGTGTCTAGAAGCGTCCCTATGAAAAGGAGCCTCTGGGAGGGTTGCAGTTGAGATTTTTTAAATTCAGCAGAACTCCCATGGACGTGAGAAGACGAAGTCGCTTTGCACGGCTTCCAAAGTCCCTTGGCCGGAAGGGCTTGCTAGAAGCCAACGTCCAGGTAGGGAAACACTGAGTCCGACTTTCCTGAGATACGCCATGAACTGCACAACACTTTGTAAAACCTCAGGCGCGAGGATAGCCCAAAGGGCAGGACTCTGAACTGATAATGCTGACCCAAAGCTACAAACCTGAGGAACTGCGGTGGGTCGGGTGGACGGGATATGCTGGTAAGCATCCTGCATATCCAGAGAGGCCAGCCAGTCGTGCTGATGCAGCAAGGGTAACAGGGTACCTAGGAAATCATCTTGAATTTCTCCTGGGAGGAATTTGTTTAACTTTCTGAGGTTTAGAATGGAAGCATTCCCCAGATTTCTTTGGAACCAGAAAGTAATGGGAGTAGAACCCTGCGTTTTGCAGGTGGGGGGCACCAGTTCTATTGCCCTGTTGCTCAGAAGGCCCTGGATCTCCTGGTGAGGAGGTCTGACTGAGAGGCCGACAACCTGGGTTGTCGTCTGGGAGGACGATTGGGGGGTTTCCAAGAAATTGAGAGAATAACCCTCGCGAATTATCCGAAGGACCCATTTGTCCGAAGTTATGGACTTCCACTGGTTGTAGAAGTACATCAGATGACCTCCCACCGGAGGAGAAAGTTCCACCTCGGGCAGAGTGGATGGAACTTGGGCCAACGACTCATAAGGTAGCGCTGGGGGCTTTAGGCCCTGCGCTTTCTGCTAGTCTTCTTTTGAGGTTGGGCAGGTTGGCTTTTATGGAAGCTTCCCTGCCTCTGCCTCGAAAGGACTGGCGACTATGAAGCAGACGTCTGTTCACATGCCCCGAGAGGGAGCAGGCGAGTCTGGCCAACAATGGCCGATCTAGTCTTCTGAGTGGCCTCTAAGGCTTGCTCTACCTGAGGGCCAAAAAGAAAGGACCATCAAAGGCAGCGCCATCACCTGCTGCTGAGCATCATTCGTGAAGCCAGAAGTGCGCAGCCAGGAATGGCGCCGGTACAAATCAGCGGCTGCTGAAGCAGATGTCGAAGTCCCGCATGGCGTTTGACCTGTTGGTTATTGGACTCAATACCTCTAATAACGGTCAGAAGAAGCTCTGACTTGGAATCCGAATCTGGAAGAGCTTCAACCATTCTTTTCATAAGAGTGCCACAGGATATACTCATACTGAGAAAAATAGCCTTGATAACTGGCATACGCATACTTAGAGTGGAGGCAGCAAAGACTCTCTTACCTAATGTATCAATCTTACGAGACTCTTTGTTAATAGGTCGAGGCTGTAGTAGTTTGAGGAAGAACGACCTTGTCATTCTCTGCCAGGACTACAATAGGATCCTAAAGGCTTGGGATGCCAAATGGGACGATCCTTGGGAGCTGAATACTTCTTATCAATGGATTTAGCCACTGAGGGAATAAGAGCAGGATTATTCCATACCATTTGAGACAGCGTCTCGAAGGAAGGCTGGATCGGAGGAGTCAAATCCGTAGGGATCTCCGAAGCATGAAGATACTTGAGTCTTAATATCTTCCCAGGATCGATGTCTGTAGTCTGGAGAGAAAGAGTGGATCCCAGGTTCTTCAACAGAGACTTAAAGGACAGGTCCTCGACCACAGGCTCTGTAGCAAAGAAAGATCCTGTTTCCTCCACTTCATCACCCAACCGAAGGTCTGGGTCAGGCTCAACATCATCTCCTGATGGTCCAGAAAGGACTGTTTGGACAGGAAAGGAGTGAAAATTAGGAGGAGGAAATAGCAGAAAAACAAGGAGAGTCCCCAAGGGCTGCGGCGCAGGGGCGGCAAAAGCAGACTGAAGAGCGGCACCGAGGCGCCTGGCGCCCGAAGAAGACCTGTGACCGGCAAAGCGCCCAGCGCATGAACTGACACAAGCGGCGGATGGCGCCGCCTGGCGCCACGCAGCGCCCGCCCAATCACACGACACCACCGGCGCCGCCTCAGCTCCAGCGGCCCAGCAGGCGCCGACAAGGCCACGAGACCAGCAGAAGGCGCCGGAAGAGCCCGGGAACCTGGAAAGCAAGAGAAAAAAACAGGAGATAAGGGCATCGTGTGGCCCCTGCCCCGCAGCCATGTGAGGGGAAAACACCTAAGCACGGAGTCGCCAGCACGAAGAAGGCGCCACGCGACTAGAAGGTCCAACCGCTACCTGATCGCCGGAGGAGCCCGAGGCCTGAGGTAACCGAGCCAGGCAGAAGAACCAACCTCCGAGCCCATCGCTCCATAAGAGCGGCCCACTGATGAAACTGCTCATCTGGAGCCCTACCTATAGCGGGGGGAGGCTCCGATGTAGGGGCAGCGATTATCCGGAAGTTGGCGACTCTGAAGAAGGAGACCGACAACTAGCCGATAACCGACCCGTCGACAGCGCCAGACATACCAGAGAGGCGACCTCAGTGATGCCTTCTCTTTTTGACCTGTGGGCGAAGAAGAGCTCGAGGCCGAACGGCGCCGAGAATGCGACCGTTTATTTTTATGCCGGCGGGGGGACCGCCCATCCCCCCGGGCATCGGACTGACCGTAGTCGGAACCCCGCTGAGGAGAAAGAGGCTGACCGGACCCAGCCCGGCTGACTGAACAGCTTTCATCCGAAGTCTCCCTACCGTCACCTGACCTGCTCATGGTCGACTCCGTCCAGTAGGCCAAGACTTCTTCAAGTAAGTTAAATTTAAATATTAGAAAAATTTTACTAAAATAGAATAAAACTAAGCGATACTACTATCGAGATAAAGTTACAAAAACAAACTGAAAACTATGCGCTAGTTTGAAGTTTGACTCCGACAATGACGGCGATCGTCACTGAGCGCACTTTCGGCGGCGGGAAAAAAAGAACTGAGGCGGTTGGAGGGTCGTCGCCCGAGATGGTCATTACCGCCGAGCCGCCGACACGGCCGATCTCGCCGACCTCCTCCGCAAAAGTTTGTTCTCTGATGGTCTTAGTGCCTCCGCGCTAATCCCACTAGTGTGAATGAGTGGTGGAGACTTATGTCCAGGAAGATCTTAGGATTCATACGCAATAAAACTCTGTCTCTGTGGAAAATCAAATGAGGACGCTCACATGTAAGAGCCTGCAGCTCTGAAATCTTTCGAGCAGAAGTGACTGCTACTAAAAACAATGCTTTCCACGACAGGAAGCATAAACCACAACTCACGGTTGGCTCAAAAGGTACTAAAGTCAGTTTCTCCAGAACATATTTCAGGTCCCTAAGCAGGACTGGATGATGGCTAGGAGATTTTATATGTAAAATACCTCTCAGAAAAGTATGGGAGACCTCCAACTGGGCAACTGTATGCCCATCAGTAGGGGCATGGAAAGCTGATACAGCAGCCAAAGGCACCTTTACTGAGGAATACTGTAGACTAGAGTCCAACAGTGACAGCAAGTATTCCAACACCGCATTTACCAGACAGTTGAATGGGTCCAAATTCCTGGAAGCAGCCCACAAACTGAACTACTTTCATTTCAGAGAACAGGTATGTCCCTTAGGAGGCTTTCTGGCCACAACCAGCACATCAGCAGCTTTAGGTGGTGCACCAAAACGTGCTATGCCAATGACTTCAAGAGCCATGCATGCAGATGCAGGAATTTCAGGTCCGGATAAACCAGAAACCCCTTCTCCTGTGACAACAGATGCCTGCACAGAGGTACAGCAACCAGGGGACATGTCAATTCGTGATGGGCACTCCCGCACCATGACAACCTGCTCTGGGCCATTAGCTCCGGCATCAATCGCCTCCCTGAGCAATTTGTTCCCGATCCATACCCCCCCAAAAAAAGTTTTTTCTATTCTATTTATGCTGCGGGCAAACTGCCAGGGGATGATTTTTTCAGGGGCACAGTTTATGCCAGAGCTCACAGGATGGAGTGATGTGTCATGGGTCAGACTGACCTGTGCAAATTGTCATGCAGCCAAGCAACCGGCGGCTCCACTGTTAACTGCTGCAGAACTGGAAACCACACTTGACAAAGCCACACGGGAGCAATGAGAATGAGTGTGGTACCTTCTGTTTGCACTTTGAGCAGTACCCTCTGTATTCGTGGAACTGGAGAGGATTCTTAAAGAAATCTCCTTTTCCAGGAGAGGGACAAGGTGTCTCACCAGAGAAATCCAGGCCCTGGAGCAAGAGAACAGAAGCGCAGTAGTTTTGCATTGTGTGGGGACGCAAAAAGTACAGTAATGTAAGAACTTACCACAACAGCAGATCTTCGAGAACAGCTCTTGCAGCAGGTTACACCATTAGAACTGAAGCCGGCAGGTGCCAGGACCCCATGGAAATTTTCTAGCTAGCAGTATTCAGCGGGGACCACCCCCTACATCAGGCATAGTACATAAAGGGGCGGTCCCCCAGAATCACCAGTTCTCCCGCCGGAGACTCCCGGCCGCTGGATGACATCAGAAGAGGAGACTGAGGATCCACCATCTAATGGCAGTCAGAGAGATGCTGAGACACCTGATCCTTGGAGAAGGATGTTAAAATTAGAATCTACCTCCAGCAGGGATGGTGGGAGCAAAAGTACCTGCTGCAAGAGCTATTCTCGAAGATGTACTGTGAAGGTAAGTTCTTACGTAACTGTACTATCTTACTTCGAGAAACAGCTCTTGCAGCAGGTTACACCGTTAGGACGCATTCCCAAGCAATAAAGGAAATCCAACACCATTGGGAAGAGGGAAGGTAGAAATCCTTAATGTGACCTAAGCCTATGACAGAAGTCCTTGAAGGACTGCTAGACCAAAACTTGCTCTTCGCCTCGATGCGATATCCAGGCTGTAATGCCTGATGAAAGTGTGCACGGAGCTCCAAGTAGCTGCAGCACAGATAGCCGAGGTGGACACATTAAGGGCCGCAAAGGAGGTAGCCACTCCCCTTGTGGAATGACCCCTGACCGCGCCCGGTAAGGGTTTGTTAGGCTTCTGGTAACAGAACGTGATACACTGAATGAGCCACCTGGACAGTGACTGTTTAGAAACAGGAGCTCCCACCATCCTGTGGGCGAAGGAGACAAAAAGCTGGTCTGATTTTTGGTGGTGTTTTGTTCTGGTCAGGTAGTATCGGAGACACCTATGCACATCTAGGGTGTGCAGCAGGGCCTCTCCTCGATTCGAATAGAATAGTTGGGAAAGTGCACTGGTAGATAGATGTCTTGATTAAGGGTGAGAGCTGAGACCACCTTAGGCAGAAATTTGGGATTTGTCCATAGGGATACCCTGTCTTTGTGAAAACCAAATAAGGCTCTTTGTACATGAGTGCATGGAGTTGAGAAATTCTTCTGGCCAAGGTAACGGCAACTAAAAACAACGTCTTCCAAGTGAGAAGACGTAGCTCGCGATCCACGGCTGGTTCAAAGGGTGGCAGCATAAGCTGCTCCAGGACAAAGGGTAGATCCCATGGCGGAATTGGATCCTTAATCGGAGGTCTAAGGTGGAGAATACCTCTCAGTAAGGCTCGTGCCGTGTCCAACTGAGATATGGTGCATTGACCTACAGGATAATTATAGGCAGATATGGAACAGAGGTGTACTTTGATCGAGGAGTAGGCCAGGCCTGTCTGAAAGAAAGACAAGAGGTAGTCCAAGACAGACTTTTCTGAACAGTCTAGAGGCGAAAACCCCCGCGCTTGAGCCCATAGGCAAAAACTGTGCCATTTCATGGCGTAAGTAGCATGAGTGGCCTGTTTTCTGGTGGCCACCAGAACGTCAGCTACCTCTTACGAGACCCTTGGTCACAAAATGGCTATGTCTCTAGGAGTCAAGCATGCAGGCTCAGTGAACGAACGTCCGGATGGACCAAGGAGCCTTTCCACTGAGAAAAGTGAGAGCTGATTGGCAGAGGCACCGGAGGTTCCCGAGATAGCTGATGTAGCAGAGGGAACCA
This sequence comes from Neoceratodus forsteri, assembly GCA_016271365.2. Classification (NCBI taxonomy): domain Eukaryota; kingdom Metazoa; phylum Chordata; order Ceratodontiformes; family Ceratodontidae; genus Neoceratodus; species Neoceratodus forsteri. Next base: position 209,873,894 of record JADMNL010000022.1, on the reverse strand, counting down.
GATCTGCCCGGACCAGAACGGCACGATGAGAATCCGCGTCGCTTGCTCTCTGCAAAGTTTCAGAAGAACCCTCTGGATCAACAGAAAGGGAGGAAAGGCATAGAGGAATCTGCCCGCCCAGGAGAGGTACAACGCGTCTCACCAGAAAACACCAGGCCCTGGATCTAGCTATCAAAAACTGGGCAGTTTTGCGTTGGATGGGGATGCGAAAAGGTCTAACTCTGGTGTACCCCATCTGTGAAACAGACCCTCTACTACCTCCTGGAGTAGTTCCCACTCGTGGACTCTGGCCTGACAGCAACTCAGGCCATCTGCAATGACGCTGTCCACTCCTGGGACATGAACAGCAATGAGGTTTGCGCCATGTTGCAAAACCCAATCCCACACCCTCATGGCCTCCCTGCAAAGTGGGTAGGAATAGGTGCCTCCTTGTTTGTTGAAGTAATACATCACCGTGGAATTGTCTAACAGAATGGTACCCAGTGGAATCTCCGACTGGAAGGCCTGCAGGGTGTCAAGAACTTCTCACATTTCCAGGATATTTATGTGGAGATGTGTCTCTTGGGCTGTCCACAGGCCCTGAGACCGGACACCGTCGAGGTGTGCTTCCCATCCGAGCCCCGAGGCGTCTGTGGAGAGTGTCACTATCTGAGACAGCACAATGAAGGGGACCTGCTGATAGATTCTTCACATCTAGCCACCATTGCCAATCCCGGATTACGGTCTTCATGATCCGGACTGAAAGCTGCATATGGTCATGCTTTTGGTCCGACTGGACCCGTAACATCCACTGGGTGACCCACATGTGGAGACAAGCAACTGGGACTGTTGCAATGGCCGCAGCCATGTGTCCGAACAGGCAAAGGACCAATCTGGCAGGAACGGTGGTCTTCGCCTAAATGTCCCTGATGAGGGATCTGATATGTTCCGCTCTGTCCTGGGGAAGAAAAGCTTTCCCCTGGATGGCACCTATGAACTGCAGAGTCTGTGACGGAACCAGGTGTGACTTCTCGTGATTGATCATGATGCCCTGCGTCTCGAACAGAGACTGAGTATAATGGATGGCGGACATCAAGGCCTCCCGAAAGCGTGCCATGAGAAGCCAGTCATCCAGGTAGGGGAACACGTAGTGGTCTTGTCTCCTCAGAGCCGCCGCTATGACCGCCATACACTTCGTGAATACCCGAGGTGCCGATGACAGTCCGAAGGGAGGGCTCGGAACTGATAATGGTGGCCCTGGAACTCGAACTGCAGAAACTTCCTATGCGCTTGAGCAATGGGCATATGCAGGTAAGTGTCCTGCATGTCCAAGGATGCTAGAAAGGCACCCTGCTTGAGCATGGGAATCAGACCTGGGAGGGTCACCATGCAGAAGCATTTGTACAGGACCGACTCATTGAGGTCACTGAGGTCCAGTATCTGACTGATGTCCCATTTTCTTGGGAACCAGAAGAAAGAGAATAATATCCTGCACCCCTCTGGTTCCGTGGAACGTACTCTATCGCCTCTTTTCCATGAGCACAAGCACCTCCTGCTGTATGAGCAGGCGTGCTGACCAGAGTAACGGAAAGCAGGGGAGGTCTTGTCGCGGGTGATCGAAATTCTATGAAGTGACCTTTCTTGACCAACTGGAGAACCCACCGGTCGGTGGTGTCGACTGCCACCCTGAAAAGTGGCGAGCGATGCAACCCGGACCTTCTGTGCTAAGTCGATCCAGAGGAGGGTGGGGGCGGGAAGGAGTCATGCTGTGGCAGCACTGGTCCCTGCAGGCTGGGCTGGTTTAGTGTGGCGTTGGGCCTGCCTGGGGACGACTAGCCTGAGGCTTTCTGCTGAAAGGTGCCCCTTTGTTACTGGCCAGAACGTGGCTGCTGCCATTGTTGCCAGCTGTGAAAACGGCTCTGGTTCCTACGAAAGGAACAGGGCCTGGATCTGTACATGGCCTGTACAGACCTGACTGCCTTCCCAGCGTCCTGGAGTTTGGTGATAACCTTCTCCGAGGGTTCACCAAAGAGTACTTCGCCATTGTAGGGGATGTCAAGAATGTTCTTCTGTACGTCCGGGGTGAAGCCAGAGACAGAGCCGAAATTGTCGCCAGAGACAGACGCCTGAAGCTGCAGCTCTGGCGGACGAGTCCGCAGAATCGTATATGGCTCGTAGTACTTGGGTACCCACATCAGACCCTGTGCGGAGAAGGTTTAGGAGCTCCGCCTTCTGTTCGCCATCCAGAAGCTTATCGACCAGGTCCTGGCCCTGTTCCCATAGGGCGTTCTGAAACTGTATCATGTGGGTTAGGTAGTTCAGGGACCTGAAGGAGCATGTAGCAGCCGCATACATGTGTCTCCCCAAGGCGTCTAATTGTTTGGATTCCTGGTCCGGTGGCTGTGTGCTCATGTGTTGCAGTCTTTGGGACCGGTCATGTGAGGCCGTAATGACCAGGGAGTCTGCCTGAGGTTGTTGAGCCAAGTGCTGGTCCTCTTTTGGAGCCCTGTACAGGCAGTCAGCTTTCTTCAGCACCGCAGGAGTGGAGTGCGGACGCTTCCATGCAGCCTTGGTGACGTCCGGGTGGCACTACCACAGGCTTTGGGTCTTTCTGCCGAAGATAACGGGCAAGGCGCTGCCTTTTGGGGTCGAGGTCTTCAGCATCCCACCCCATGTTGTCCTGGACGTGCCTCATGATCTCAAGAGAAAGAGGGGTGATCCGGAGGAGACCTGGGAAGGTCATGTGGGTCGGGTGATGAAATGCTAAGTGGAGGAGATCTGGAGTAATCCGCGGTATCTGATCTGCAGTCCTCCCTCGACAGAGTATACCGCCAATGGCTGGGTCGCTTGGGGCTGGGAGACCCTGATGGAGATCTTGAGGGAGGCCTTCTCCGATCCTGGAATCTACCCCTAGGGGCTGGAGTCTGCTCCTTGGGGGTTGGTGGTTGTCCTGCTGGCCCCTGTGGTGGAGAAGGGGGCGTAGGAGGTGAAGGAGTAGAAGGAGGGGGAAGGGGAGGAGGAGGAGGCTTTACTGGGCTGCCTTTACAGATAGTGTCCCACCAGAAAGTAAAGAGCCCTTTACTTCTTGAATACTCATGCTCGATGACGGGCCTGGCGCCGGGGTCGGGCGTCTGGTCCTCAGGTGTCTCAGGGGTGGGCGAAGGTTCCCTCGGAAGCCCGGCATTCTCTGCATCACCCGCCTGGTCTTCAGGCAACATGGTGTCCTCCTCCATGGAGTCCCTGTGACCGGTGTCCACCAGTGACTGGGGGGCAGTCTTCGGCTCTGGTGAAGCCGACGTCTGTCGCTTGGCCGATGACTTCGGGTCCGGTGAATGCCTGGCCGGCGTCTGGTGCTTGGACAATGTTCTCGGCTCCGAATGCATGGCCGACGTCGGGTCTGTCGTCCGCTTGAGGGACGTCAGGTCCTTCGTCTTCCTGGGTGGTGGATCCGGGACCCCAGGGGGCTGGGAGACCGACCTGGAGTCGGGGTCCCGACGTTGGGTGGAAAAGGAAGACTTGTGGCGTTTAGAGGACTTAGAAGAGGCCTGAGAGGGAGTAGAGGAAGCCGAGGGCCTGGAAGTTTTGACGGGCTGAAGAGTCGAAGAACCGCTGGAAGCCCAGACCTTAACCAGAGGGGGCTGAGACCTAGCCCTGGAAGGAGAGCGGTCAGATCGGATGGAGCCTGAGCTCCGCGGATCTGAGGCCCGGTTCGGGGATCTGGACCTTGCCTTCTCCCGGTGCTTGTCTCGGTGTTTGTGGACCTTGGAGGAAGAATCGCCCCTGGAGGAAGGTTCTTTGTCCATCCTACTAAGTTTTCCTTCTAGCAGGTAAGTCTGAAGTGCCTTCTGACGGCGGATCCTGATGTGGCTGTTGAACCATTGGCAAAAGGTGCAGGCCTTGGTGTCGTGGTCCAGGCCTAAGCACCGCACGCAGGAAGAATGAGGATCCTTGAAAGGGATCTGTTTTTCCGCTGGCACCCTTTGAAAGTAGTCCCTCAAATGAAGGAGTTGGTGAGGACGTTAGTTAAATAGAAACTCTTGAAGTTCCAAGTCATCATGCGCTAGGTAGAGACCGAGAGGCCGCTGCTGGTGAGTCGACGGCGGGAAAAGAACTGGGGATTCTGGGGGACTGCCTCCTTATATACTATGCCTGACGTTGGGGGCCGGACCGACGTCGGGGGTGGTCCCCGCTGAATACTGCTAGCTAGAAAATTTCCGTGGGGTCCTGGCGCCTGCCGGCTTCAGTCCTAATGGTGTAACCTGCTGCAAGAGCGGTTTCTCAAAGTAAGATCTACTGTTACGGTGAGTTCTTGCGTAACTATACTATCTTACTTCGAGAGGGGTTTTGCAGTAGGTAATTACATATAGGACTGAGTCCCAAGCAGTCTGGAACAAACAGAAGTACACGGAAAGAGGAAAACTACTCAGGAGTAAACCCTCTGGCTGTGAAAGTCTTAGGAAAGGAGACCTTGCAGAACAGCCAACCCAAAGCCCGCTCTGAGGCGAGAGGCAATGTCCAAACTGTAATGTTTCATAAAGGTATGGACAGAAGTCAAAGTAGCGGCTGCACAAATGTCGGCCACTGACACACTCTTGAAACAAGCCGCAGAGGCAGCGACTCCTCTGGTGGAGTGGCCTCTGACTTGACTCAGCAGGGTCTTGTTGTACTTATAACAGAAAGTGATACAATGAGCCAACCATTTAGACAGGCATTGCTTGGAAACAGCACTGCCTTCTCTTTTATGAGCAAAAGAGACAAACAGTTGATCAGTCTTTCTGAGATCCTTCGTCCTGTTGGTGCAGTATCTCAGAATCCGGTGAACATCCAGAGTATGCAGGAGGTACTCCCCTTGACTGGAGTGCTGCGTAAAGAAAGCAGATAACTATACAGAATGATTCAGTGTAGATTCTGATACAACCTTGGGGAGAAACATAGGGTTGGTGTGCAGAGCCACACGTTTTTTTTTTTAAAAATCAAATACGGGATTTTACACATAAGGGCCTGGAGTTCGGAAATCCTTCGAGCATAAGTAATGGCCACGAGGAAGAGAGTCTTCCACTAGAGGAACTTCAAGTCTGCTGAGGCTGCCAGCTCGAAAGGAGGCAGAGTAAGCTTCTCAAGGATAAAATTCAGATTCCCAAGGAGGGGCAGGAACCCAGATAGGGGGTCTCAAGTGAAGGACCCCTCTAAGTAAGGTCCTAGAGACCTCCAGCTGAGCGAACATCCTGTCTGCAAAAGGGACATGGTAGGCCGAGATGGCCGCCATGTGAACCTTCAGAGAGGAATGACTGAGACCCAGATCAAAGAGGTGTCGCAAGTAATCCAGAAGCCACCCAACAGAGCACAAGAAAGGCTCAAAATCTTTGGAAGCGGCCCAGATAGTGAACTGTTTCCATTTCATGGCAAAGGCAGACCTAGTGGAGGGTTTACTGGCCTCATCAGAATCTCAGCCACCGGGAGAAAACCCGAATCGGGCCTGAGCAGGAGCCACGCTGCAACTGAAGGGACTTGAGGCCTGGATGGACTAGGGTCCCCGATCCTGGGTCAGCAAAAGATGAGACAGAGGAAAAGGCGGTTTCTCTGAATACTGCTGCAGAAGAGAGAACAAACTTGCCTGGGCCAGAAAGGAGCGATCAGTATCATTCGGCTCCTTCTGAGCTGAGTTTCTTTAAGACCCCTCGGAATCAAGGGGATGGGGAAAGCATAGAGAACTGCCCTTCCAGTCTAGAGAGAGAGATGCCTCTCCAAAAATGCCGCGCCTCTGGACAAGCGAGCACAAGTCGGGAAGTTTTATGTTGAGAGGGATGCGAACAGGTCTATCTGTGGTGCTCCCAACAAGAAAGATATTGTCTGCTACCCCGATCCAGTTCCCAGTCATGAGGCGTGAGCAGACGACTGACTGAGTCTGTCTGCCAATGTGTTCTCAACCCCGGGACATGAATTGCCGTGAGGTGAAGGTTTTGCTGTACTGCCCAATCCCAAACTCGCATTGTCTCCCTGCAAAGAGGGTAGGAAGAAATTCCTCCCTGTTTGTTGATGTACCAGACCACACACACGTCGTCAGTCTGGACAGCCAGGTGCCCGGGAAGCAGATGCAGATGTAGAGCCTGAAGAGCGTACAGCACCTCCCGAAGCTCGAGTACACTGATGGAGAAATTTCTCGAGCTTGGACCAGGAGCCTGGGTCCTGTGAGGCCAGAAATGGGCTCCCAACCCTCGCCAGGCGCCTGTAGTCAGCGCTGGGGACAGAGGGACTCCCGGCAAAGGTTCTAATGAACCATCCACCACTGCAAGTCCTGAGCCATAGGAGTGGAGACCAGAACAAGCTGATCTAGGTCGTCCACCAGCTGATCCCACTGAGACTGAAGCGTCCACTGAGAAATTCTCATGTGGGGCTGAGCGCGAGGGACTGTTGGAATTGCAGCCGCCATGAGCCCGAGGAGGCGAAGGACCGACCTTGCGCTGACCTGCCTGCGGCTGAACAACAGGCTGACCTGAGCCGGGAGTGAGGCCGCCCTGTCCAGTGGTAGGAATGCCATGCCGGAGGTCGTGTCCAGGATCACCCCGATAAACTGGAGCCTCTGGGACGGGATCAAGTGAGACTTGGTCTGGTTGACGGTAATATCCAGGCAGGCAAAAACCTACAGGGTAAGAGAAAGGAAGTGCAGGAGTTCCTCCCTGACGAGGCGCCAGGAGCCAATCGTCCAGGTACGGAAAAACCTGCACCCCTGCACGAGGTAGGCTGCTACCACCAAAGACATTTGGTGAACACCTGGGCACCGAGGAAAGACCAAATGGGAGGGCCTTGAACTGGTAGTGGTCCCCCTGGAATGCAAAACGTAGGTATCTGTGGTGGGAAGGGCGAACAGGGATATACAGTTAAGCATCCTGCATATCCAGAGCACACAGCCACTGTCCTGGCCGAAGAAGAGGCAGAAGGCTCTGCAGAGAGAGCATTCTGAACCTTTTGTATTCCACGAACAGGTTCAGGAAGCTGAGGTCGAGAATCGGCCTCACGTCTCCTGATTTCTTTGGGACCAGGAAGAAATGGGAATAGTACCCCGTCCCCCAAAGGAGTGGAGGAACAGGCTCTATCGCCTCCTTCAAGAGAAGAGCGGATATTTCTTCCTGAACCAGAAGATGATGTTCTGGGAGTAAGACGACCTGGGGGAGGTTGAGGAGTTTTCGAAGAAACTATTGTGTTCTTCTGCAATCAGCTGGAGCACCCAAATGTCTGAAGTGATCCTCTCCTAACCTGATAGGTGGAGGGAGAATCTCCCTCCTACTGGTTCCTCTGGAAATCCCAGAGGCTGTGGGAGAGGGAAGGAGTCAGGTGGTGTGAGGCAGCGTTGCCACTGAAGCCCCCAATGCTTTTTTGGCCGGGGGGTGGGGCTTGGCAGCTGGAGGGGCCCATTTATTGGCCTGCTTTCCCTGAGGTTTCGCTTTTTGCTGACTACGTCTGCGAAAGGGACGACGCTGAGCCTGAGGGGGTTTGTACATGGAGTCAACGGACTTCACTGCAGTTCCCTTCTCCTGCAGATCGGTGATGTCCTTGACATCGCCACCGAAAAGCACCGAACCCCGGAAGGGCACATCCTGGATAGCAGACTGCACTTCCAGGCCCAACTCTGACACACGGAGCCAAGCATGACGCTGCAAATCCACGGCGAAAGCCGAGCTCCTACCGGTAGCATCCACTGCATCCTATGTGGCATGAAGCATGTGCTGACTGGCCAAATGTGCAGACCGGACTAAATCAGCCACTTCCTGCTTTGTCTGATACTCAGGAAGGGAGTCCAACTTCAATTCCACCTCACTAAGGATCGTCTTCTGATAATCCCCCATATGACCGACATAATTCAGGGCCCTTATACCCAGAGTGGAAGAAGCGTAGACCCTCTTTCCGTACTGTTCCAGAAGACGAGATTCCTTGTCCGGTGGTGATGAGCTAAAGTGCTCTGGATTAGCCGTCCAGCCGTGAGCGTGCTAATCATGACCGAATCAGCTCGAGGGTGTGAATTTCAGAGTCAACACCCTCGGGAGCCTGATAAAGCCTATCCGACTTCCTAGGAAGAGGAGCTAGGGCCGACGGTTGCTTCCAAATAGTGGAGACAAGGTCAGCATGAGGCTCAATCCAGGGTGGCACCACGGTCGGAGCAGTCTCTGGCAGATCCAGGTGCGCAGCGAGTTTCTAATGCTGTGGATCCGCTCCAAGGAATGCCACTGATAAACCTCCTGGATTTTACGCAACTCCATAAAAGAAGGATCCTCCAGAGGTGACTACAAAGGGGTCCTCGGTCTGGGCTTATCCTGAGAGCGGGGCTCGTCATCCAGGTCGGAATGACTGACAGAGTCATCGGAGGTCTCAGAGGAGGAGGAGGAAGAGGACTCCTCCTCTTGAGGCAGGGGAGGAACGGACCCCTTGGGGAGCCCCCGGGGAAGCGTATCCTGTCCCGCCCTGAAACAGGAGGGCTCGCCTCTGGTATCCGGAGGTGGGGATGGAGTTTCTCGTCTCCGACGTAGGGGGTCCGGAACCGGGACCGGCATCGGAAGACTGCTCCCTACCTCCCTGGTGAGCTGAGCCTTGGCCTCAGCCCACCAGGAGGCTAGAGTCTCCTTCAAATCCACCTGTGGCTGAGGGGGTGGTGAAGAAGGAGGAGGAGGAGGAGGAGAAGGGGGATACAGATATTGGGGCTATCCGTATTGCATATATCCATACCCCAATGGCGGGAAAACTGGCATCGGGTACTAGGGTGCCGGATACTGCGGCCCTGGGTATGTCAGATACCCAGGGACCGGTGGGTCTGCAGGGGCAGACGGCCTGGGAGGATGCCTGGCAGGCAGGCCTAGAGCAGGAGGCCCGGTGGGTAGCAGGCCCGATGAGAGGAATGGCATCTGGGAGAGGAAGAGGGATGTCGCCTGGCGCCGCAGACCAGGCCGCACTGGCATCTGAGGGACCGGCGATTAGGTCATCCAGCCCGCGGGAGAGACCTGACGGGAGCGCATCAACATCCCCTGCAACCAGAGGAGAAGGAAGGGAAAATCCCCGGGTTAAGCTGAGGAGACGCTGGGACCTCTGAGAGCAGCGAATGCTGGGGAGCCAGGGACGGCAGACAGAACATTAGGGTCCGCGCCTGCTCAGACACCTTGCAGCCGGAGAGGGCAGACATTCGACTTACCGCGGAGTCCGGGCGGACGCTGGAGGAGCAGTCATCTGACTTAGCGGAACCATTGCCCCGAGGCAAGCCGCGATGGGGTGCAGTCTGGTCAGGTGGCTTAGGGCGCTGCGCTGCGCAAGGGTTGAGCAACTTAGTGGCATTCTCCGGGCGGATGTCATAGGAGCAGACGTCCGGTTTACCGGAGCCACTCGCACCAGTAGGCCGCGCGGCGGTGGCCTTGCTGGAAGTGGAAGCCTCCTTTAGCCCAGAGGCACCCAAAGAGCCCAAGCGTGAGCCAGACGGGTGGGCCGACGCCATCTTGGAAGCCTCCAAGACAGCCATCGCGGAGCGGTCCGGGGTTGGACATTACCTTTAGCATGGTGACTCCAGCCGAAGTCGCGGTGGCTGAGGAAGAGGAGTCCCGGTGCTTCTCTTTCTTTTGTGGTGACCCTCGGGGGAAGTTTAGGCCTGACAAAGCTTCTTCAGCTCCTTCTCCATGGAGGTCTTTTCTTTTAAGGATGTGGGCTCCAGGGACTGCTGCTCCCAGTCTGCGGAGTGGCACTGTTCAAGCAATGCCACTTCGCCAAGGGGTGATCTGGGCCCAGACAGAAGAGGCACTGGCGACCGTCCCAGCGGAAGGCACCGAAGGCCGCAATTACTGTGAACAAGGGTGGGGAATGACATACACCAGACAGCTAAATTAAGTAAATGAAGAAAAATTATGATAGAACACCGTGACAGACTGCTGACCGAGCGTGGAACTTAACCACAGAGCTTACGACTAATAGCGGGAAAGAACAGGGCGGGCGTGGGGGACCGCCCCTTTTATACTGGCGTCACATGGCGGCAGTCACCCGATAGGCGGTCCCATAGAGACTACTAGCTAGAAATTTTTCCGTGGGGTCCTGGCGCTAGGCATCAGTCCTATATGTAATTACCTACTGCAAAGCTCTCTCGAAGTAAGATGTACAGTTATATAATAACTTACTGTAACAATAGATCTTTGAAAGAACTCTTGCAGCAGGTCAATACTGGTAGGATTTAACCTCCAGGAGCCAGGACCACACGGAAACCTTCTAGCTAGCAGTCTACCACCGGGGACCGCCCACCGTGATGTCACCTTCTGACACTGGCCTATCCTATAAAGGCAGACAGTCCTCCATACCCTCCTCAGTCCTCCAGCCAGAGACCTGAAGTGGGTAGTGGAAGAAGAAACCAAGGAGGTTCCCAAGAGCCAATAAGGAAAAGGAAAAGCAGAAGACTCTTTTGTATGGAAGAGGGAAACAGCAAGAAGGGGGAAGGAGGGAGGGAAAATCATGGCTTGCTGCAAGGGCTCCTCTTGAAGATCTACTCTTACAATAAGTTCTTATGTAACTGTACTATCTTATGTTGAGGAAGCTCTTGCAGCAGGCCAACAGCGGTAAAGCAGAGTCCTGAGCACTTCCGGCAGCACAGAGGAAGCAGCACTGGGAGGAGGACAGACCACAGCCGATTGCCTAAGAAAGAAGGCCATGCAGAACGGCGAGGCCAAAGTTGGACCTATGCCTAGAAGCAGCATCCAGACTGTAACACTTGGTGAAGGTGTGGACAGAAATCCAGGTGACAGCTACACAGATGTCTGCAGTGGACACATTTTGGAAACAAGCCGTGGAGGCGGCCATACCCCAGGTGGAATGGCACTTAACTCCCGGAAGGTCTTTGTACTTTACAGTAACAATAAACAATGCAACTGGCTAATCACTTAGACAAGCACTGTTTGGACACTGCAGTGCCCTCTCATGGAGGCAGACAAAACAAGTAACTAATCAGACTTTCCTAAAGTCCTGGTCCACTGCGTATAGTATCGTAAGATTCTATGTACATCCAAAGTATGGAGCAAAGCCTCCCCTGATTAGAATACTCAGGAAAGTAAACGGGTAGGCGGATGGATTGATTCAAAGTAAACTCCACCACCACCTTGGGAAGAAATTTAGGATTGATGCATGAAAGCGCCTTGTCTTTGTGAAAAAACAAATAAGGCTCTTTACACATGAGAGCCAAGCTTGGAAATCTGTCAAGCAGAAGTAACTTCATCTAAAAGAGCATTTTCCATGACAAGAGCATCAGCTTTGCAACTCACGCCAGTTCAAAACACAGGTAACGTGGAGTTTCTCCAACAAAAATTAAGGTCCCATGGAGGACCGGGTCCTGAATGGGAGGTTTCAGATCTAATGCCCCACAGGAAAGTGTGAGACACCTCAAGCCGAGCCTTGCACTTGACAGGTGCATGGTACACACAGATGGCAGAAAATGCACCTTAAACTGGGAATACCCTAAGCCTGAATAACACCTGATCCACTGGACAGGTTGAACAGGTCTAATTGGCGCTGGCGTATGCCCCAAAGGGTAAAGCGCCCACTCATGGCAAGTAGCCCTGTGGGAGGGCTTCCTGGTGGCCACCAGGACATCTCTGCACCCTAGTGGAAACCCCAAAGTGGCAACGGCTAAGTCTGCAGGAGTCATGCATGGAGATGGAGATTTTAGATCTGGATGGACCAGGGTGCCTTGGTCCTGGGACAGCAAACCAGTGCATGGGGGAAAGGGCACTGGAGGGTCCACCACCAGCTGCTGCTTTCGTCTTTTTCTGGAATTTGTTTGCCGCAGGCATACTTAGTGGAGTGGTTGGAAGATGAGGCAGGTAGAGAAGACATAAACCTGAAGTAGGTAACACTGAAAACTTAATGTCAGAACAAAAAGAAAACAGTAAAAATAAAAAAAAACCTGCAAGCACAGGTAATGGCAGTCTACTGCAGGTATGGTGGCTTCAGTGGTCCGACATGCGTGGGTCAAGGGCAGGAAAACTGAGAAGGGTGTGGGGGACTGCCCGTCTTTATAGGCTAGGACGTCAGATGGTGAAGTTGGCAGTGCATGGTCTCCTGTGGCAAACTGCTTGCTAGAAAAGTTTCTGTGGTCCTGGCCTAAGTGACACTTCCTCAAAGTAAGATCCAGTCATCCAGATACGGAAGACATACAGGTCTTTCCTGTGAAGGGCTTCTGCAACAAATGAAAATTACATACCTACCGTAATTATGATCTTTCCTGTGCATCTTCACCATTCATCACAATTGGGTTATCGGCCAGAGGTCATGACCCCACGAGAACTTCTTTTTGGTGGGGGGTGGAGTCGGCATTCATTGGCGCCACCCTGAGGTCACGACCGCGTGGCGCTGTGGGTTGGCAGTTAGTGTACAGTCGACTCCACCCTCCCGCCAGTTCTTAGTCACCGAGAGGTGAGGAAAAGGGTTGGGAGGGTGGGACAAGGAAGTCCAAGGGACAGACAAAGGAAAATATATATAAACCAAAAGGAGAAATAAACGACAGAGTACAGAAGAAAAAGAAGGAGACTAAGGGGATTGGGTAGGGGCCCCAATCTCTGGAAATAGGAAAAGGAGAGAGGAGGAGGAGGAATTATGATAAGCTTGGGGGTAAAAACCATACCCTGTACCTTGTCTCCAGATTGTATAGGAACTGCAAGGAATAGCCAAAAGGCTCACAGAGAATTCAAGGCACAGAATTACTAGTAATAACTCCAAAAGGTAGAAAACGGTTATTCTGGAAGAAAGACAGGACACAGGGGGAATTCTCCCCCCTCTCAGGGAAAAAATTTTTGGTGTGAGAAAATTTAGTTTCTCTAAAATAATAAAGGATATGTCCAATGGATAAAGAAAATTAAGGATTGACGGGAACAAAGGAGGAGAAGAGAATGGAGGGCAACTGCCAACTCCCAACCCACAGGGGTGGAGCTAGAACACTGGAGAAGGAGTGCCCCCCCACCAAGCTGACCACTCTCCCCTTAGAAATATCATCCCCCATGTGCCCCTGTTTATCCCACTCCTGACGAAAGGAGGGGGGCAAGGAAGGGCAGAGAGAGGGAAGGGGACCCAGAGACTAAGGCCCCAGGGGGATGGCGGGCGGGATTGTGATGAATGGTGAAGATACACAGAAATCATAATTACGGTAGGTACATAATTTTCATGTCTTATCTGTGTCAATCTTCACCATTCATCACATTTGGGTGAGTGCCGAGGCCCCCCCCCCCCGAAGGGGGTTTTAACCCTTAAGGACAGAGTCCCTTAGCTCTCAGTGGGTGACACACTAAGAGGGAGAACCATCGGGGCCTGGGGAGGCCCAAGAGTGGGAGGCTTGAGACGGGGACCCCCAGGAAAGGAAGGTTCCCGACATACGCCAGCCCCGCCACGGGATAGGTTCTCTGGTGAGCAGAGGTAATCGCCCTACGCTGGGCCAAGGGTGACAACCAGGAAAGACACAGCCATGCCGCCCGCCTAGTGCAGATCGCTGTCCCTAAGACCCTGGTAGCTGCCTCGTTGCAATCGTACGATGCCCTCGCTTGGTGCCTTGCTAGCTCCAGACCACATGCAGAGAGTGCAATGGCTTGTCTGGTTTGCTCCGTGTCCGGCAAAGAGGCTAGGAGTTGACCCAGCCTGGACCACAAGAACCTATCATAGGATGCGTAGTGGGCCTGATGTGCTGTGATAGAGAGCAGCAACCGTGCCGAGTAGAATGTCCTCCCCCAGAAGTCAAAATCCAAGGACTCTTGATCTGGGGGCCGGTCACAGTGGAGGGCGCGAAGTCCATCAGGAGTGTCCAGCTCGTCAATCCTGACTGAGGATGAGGCATGGAACCAGGAGACTCCCGGGGTGTAATACCGCTGGCAGATATCCCTAGGGGCAGGAACTCCGGAGAAGGGTCTCTGCCAGGAACGCGATGCTCCCGAAGGGAGCAGGCCAGGGGCACCACAGGGTGTCTTTGCTGAAGTCGCCTAGAAAGGCCTGCTCTGGATCGCTTTGAGTGGGAGGGGTGATGTGCAGGTCCTCCAACATCCTCACAAGGAATTGCTGATACTCCACAAGATCAGCGGCTGGGGAGATGTGGACAGAAGGCGTCTCACCCACAGAAGAGAGGGATGAGGAGTCAGAGGACTTCAGCTGCTCAGAGGGTGGCTGCTCGGAGGGAGGCTGTAAAACCTGTCTGCCCATTGCCCTGATGTAAGCGGGGAATCGAGCAGCCACGGCCCTGAACTGCTCCCAGGAGAGAGGCCCGCTAGGACCAAGGATGCCTGGGAGCGCCGGAGAATGTGGCAGAAGGATAGGGGCAGAGCCAACAAGAGAAATCAACTGCCCTCTGTCTGGGCTAGGGAGCGCACCAAGAGCACCAGAAGAAGAAGGTGCTCCGGAAGACTCCACAGCCAACAGCTGAACAACCATATCGGAACTGCCTGAATATCCCCTGTGAGGTGACCGGAGCCGTGTAGGTCCAGAAGGACGGTCCCCTACCTCCAAAGAATGGGGCCCTCTCAAAGAAACCGAGGGGAAGAGCGGAGATCCGCGCTACAGCTTCTCCCGGTGCCCGGGTGGGCTCCAGAAAAAGGTCACCGCACAGACCCCATGCCCCTCGACCCCTCGGAATCCGAGAGGGCCCTCCTCCTCAACAGAGCCAGCCTAGGCAACTGGCAGCCCTGGTTGGCCCCCGAAGGAGCTATCCAGGGCGCAGCACCTTCCCCTCCCGTGGGTACTCTGATCGGCCCCAAAGTTTGGCGATCTAGGCACACCACCTGAGGGGGGTACCACCGCTGAGGGGTCAGAAAACCCTCAGAGGCTGGGCTGCAATGCAATGGTGGCCTACACCACTTCCTGCTGGTCAGAACCTCTGACCCCAGCCCCGGCAGTCACTGTCTGCTCCTCAGAGGGGGGGGGCAGACTCCAGCCTGTCAAGGACACTACGAGGGTGCCCATGCCAGCAACTAACTCCAAGGTGCCAGACTGCCCGTCTGACTCAGAGTCCGACTCCTCCTCCGAAGAGGTGGAGCCGAAGCCCTATGCCAAACAGTTGGTGAGCACCTGCCATCGACCAAATAAAGTGCAGAGACTGTACCTGAGTCAGTACCATTAAACACCGAAACGGTGACAGAAAAAACAGCTCCAAGCAGCTCTGGCAGGGCCCCGACCGGAAGCCTGGCGGCACAGAGAACACAGACAGGCGATGGCCTCTGACAGCGCTCTCTGCGCCAAGATCGAGAAAACCCCACAGCGCCGGTACCCATGTCCGGAACCACGAATGGCCCCGGAACTGGACACGGCACTGTGCTCAACCTCAGCACCGTCGTGAAAAAGTTAGAGACGGTCCAGTATAACCTCCCACAGCGTCGCTAGCACTATCGGCTCCGCAAACAGCGCCGACAGACAGCGTGGAGGACGGTGACGACCCGGGCCTTCCGAGCTGCAGGCCCGACACCGGGAAAGCCTTCGCCCTCGAAGGGGCGACTGCCAATGCGGTGCCTCCCATCCATTTCCTGGAGGAAATGGACAGGGCCTCTTGCACCACGGGAGAAGCCTTGATCACGGCTAGGTTACAAGAGGCCGAGGCTCACTCCTCGGTTCGTATAGAACTGGGAGGAGACCCGGAGGAAAGGCAGAGAGAACACGGCTTGGCCTGACGAGTGTGTGCCCAACCCCCGAAAGTCAGCAGAGCTCGCCCCACTTTCCACGCGCATTGCTCGATGACCCAGCGGTCCACGGAGTAACAGGCGACACACGAATGCATGTCATGAAGCTGGCCAAGACACGTAAGGCAACGGTCGTGCTGGTCGGTGATGGAGTATTTTCGGCCGCATGGGCACCGTCGCATAGGAGGCCGTCCCACCTTAGAAGCTTTCTTGCCCTCCAACCGAGACATGACCTACGGAGAAAAAAAAACACCAAATAAGACTCGACGTCGCAGAATAACAAAGATAATGGAAAGATCTTACCGGGCAACATTGAGTGTGGCTAGCAGAACTGGCAGGAGGGAGCCAACGGACTTTGGCACTGAGGAAAAATCGACACTGAGTCGAAAGATTAAGCTGCATAGCAGGTAGGCCTCAAATTTGCTCTTGAAGCATCCCACGTGGTGACCTTGATGGCGAGATGAAGAACTGGCGGGAGGGTGGAGTCGACAGAACATAGCAATGTAACCCAGGCATGTGATGCGTCGGCCTCGAGGCGCCCATGGTGCATCGATCGCCCATCCAAAAAGCTCCCGGGGGTCATGACCTCCAGCCGATAACCTAATTGTGATGAATGGTGAAGACTGACACAGATAAGTTCTGCAATCATTTAGTAAAGAACTGTGGTGCAAAAGACAAGCCAAAGAGCAATACTCTGAACTGGTAATGTTCCCGTCCAGCATAATAAACCAGAGATACTGTCTGTGAGCTCATAATTTTGATATGAAGGTATACATCCTTCATACCGCTGCTAGTAAAGACAGTCCCATGTTTGCAACAGGGCACTATGCTAAACTTCTTGCATTGTATGTAGAAGTTTAGGCCTCTCAGCTCCAGGAAGGGCCACAAATCTCCTGTCTTTTGGTAACCATCCTAAAGTCGTCAGACGGGGTGACTTCCACCAACAGTCAGCCTGGCAAGAAGGCCGCAGCATGGGGTCCTTGGTCGGGCCCTGTCAAAGGCTGTGGTGGAGACAGCTCCACCAGCAAGGGTGGAAAGACAGGTGTCAGGACAACTGCCTTGGGTGGACCGAGGTAGGTTTGACTCGCTTGACTGGATTAAGCAGGTCTGACTGTCCATCGCAGAGTCCTACCCTGCCTCGCCATGGCCCACAGCTGCCAAAGGAGTTCCTTGTAGTACCGCTGTATCGGACAGCACAGCTCTCCTCATCCAAGGACAATGAGGAATGTCAATGATGCCTCCCAGTCGAGCAAAACCGAGAGCGCGAGCGGTGCCTCGACCTACACATCTACCTTGACCTCAACTGTCTACCCGAGGGTAGACACTGACGTGAAGCCACCGGGGATGCAATGTAAATAACGTGCACCAGCTTTGGTGGCATGGCCTCCAATGGAGGATGATCCCAAGTGGCCCCCGGTTAGGGACACCAACTGGTCCACGTCCTCCTGGGTGAGGACCGGGAAGACTGGGGTCTTGGAGATCGACTTGCTGACATCCTCCAACAGTGGGTTGACAGGGTCAAAAGATCTTGACTGCCCGATCGGCCAGTGTCAAGTTTAGTAAACCCAACTGGGGAATCACAGACTGCTGCTTCTCCGGCAGCTCCTCGGTACCTGGGTATCCGCCCGTCCTGTCAGGCACTTTGGTTTACCCATCCGCAGTATCCTGTGCCGCAGTATCCGGCGCCACAATACCCAGCTCCAGTATTCCCGCAGCCGGGTTACGGATACTCACCTTACGGATATAATCCGTACAACTATCCCCCTCCCCCTCCTCCTCCTCCACCGCTCCCTAGGCACGGGTGGATCTTCCAGACTCTGGCCTCCTGGTGGGCTGAGTCAGGCTCAGCTCACCAAGGAAGTCGGAAACGCCTCATGGCGCAGTGCCACCTCTGGCCCTGTAAGCCCCAGGCGGCACCTCCCTCTCGCCTCCGGGACTCCCGAGCTCTCCTTGGGATCAGAGGGGAGCAGGACACAGCGTCAGGATCCCCCTAAGGAACCCGTTCCTCCCCCTAGGCAGTCAGTGGTCTCACACTGCTTCAAATTCTTCTTCTTCTTCTTCTTCTCTCCGGACTCCTCGGATTCCTCCGATTGCTCGAAAAAGGCAACGAAGCCTTGCTCCTCCGTCCAAGCCCCGGCCGAGGACTCCTCAAAGTCCCAACGGAGGATCCTTCCTTCATGGAGTTGCTCAGGAAGATCCGGGAAGTACATCAGTAAGGCGTTCCCTGGAGCCCAGATCCTCAGCGGGTTAAACTAGCTGAACATCTGGACCTGCCCCTTACGGCCCCTACTCTAGTGCCAACCTGGATCGAGCCTCATACCCACCTTGTTTCCACTATTTGGAAACAGCCGTCTGCTTTAGCCCCACTTCCTCGGAAGTCCAACAGGCTATACCAGACTCCGGAGGGTGTAGACTTTTTAGATTCTCACCCCCGTGCAGACTCGGTTGTGATTAGCGCTGCTCATGGCCGGTCAGCACACCCTAAACATTTGAGCTCGTCTCCTCCGGATAAGGAATCTCGGCTTCTGGATCAGTATGGAAGGAAGATCTATGCTTCTTCCACACTGGGGATCAAGGCCCTAAACTATGTAGCACATATGGGGGATTACCAGAAGGCTGTCTTTAACCAGGCAGAATCTAAGATTGACTCCTTGCCTGACTCCCAAGTCAAGCAGGAGTTAGCTGACCTTGTCCATTCTGCTCGTTCGGCCAGTCGTGTCACATTCTGAGGACCTCACGATGCAGTGGACACGCGAGCGGAGCTCCGCATTCACCGTGAGGTCTTGACGTCACGCCTGTCTCAAGTATCAGGTTTGGTCCCGGAGGTGCAGTCAGCAATTCAGGACACCTTTCAGGGTTCGAGGCTTTAGATTGGTGATGTCAAGACATCATCCCGACTCGAATGAGAAGGGACGGCCTAATCTGTGGATTCCATGTACATCCCCATCCCCACAGCGCCATCCCCCGCAGACGCAGCCGCCTCAAGTGAAACCCCCAAGGAAGCGGGCCACTAGCGCCAGGCCCACACAGCTGCCAGGCCCGCCACCCTAAAAACAGCGGTGCCCCAGCTGCGAGCTGCCCACACCTGACTCCTTCCCTCTCCCACCGCCTCCGGACTCCCGGAGAAGCAGTGGGAGGGGGTTCTCCTCCACCTTCCAGGTTGGGAGAGGATAACATGATTCATGGGTGCTTCAGATTATAGCAGAGGGGCACTCTATAAATAGAGTTCTAGGAACATGGATATGTTGTTCATCCACACTTATTGGCAGGTTCCTTGCCGCTTTAAATCTTGCCGGAAGGTCTTCAAGCTGGCTCCTCCCAACCACCTGGGTGGTAAAACTCTCGGCTCCGCCCCATGACGCCAGATCTTCCTTACCGCTTGGAAGCTCAGGTTCCCTCCTTAACGCTCTACGTTTAAGACTGGTTCTAATTTTTGAAGTTAAAATCAAAGTTTTGCTAAAAAACTTGGTGGTCTTCTCCTCGCGCACGATGGACCGTCGACTCGGTTTCCGGTGCCCTTGCGGGCAGAAAGATGTCTGGGGCGGATCCGCACTCACGTGCGTCTACTGCCTAGGCCTTGAGCACGACAACGCGGGCCTGCGACTTGTGCTCTTCTTTTTTCGGCCTACGTCCTTGAAGACCGTGCTGCCTGATTACAATTGGGGCGCCCCGAGGAAAGAATTCCACCGGTGAAATCTAAAGAGGCCCGGTTGGTGGTGTCCGCGGCGGCGGGCTCGGCGGATCAGCTCGAGCAGATGATCGCCCTCGAAGAGGAAGCCGAGGGCGCTTCTGCCTCGGCTGCGGCATTTGTCCTGCTCTCTCAGTGCCTGCGTGACTCGGCTTCTTTAAGGAGCTTTGTCTGACACTCGGCGAAAGGTGAGGGTCCAACTTCTTCGAGACCTTTTCCGGGTCCAAAGAGCAAAAAGTAAGTCTCTCCGTCGGCGCTCTTGGGGGCGGGAAGATCCCCCTTCCTTCTTGCCAGACGACAGTTGACGATTGACCCTCAGCTTCGACCACTGGCTACGGTATCCCGTCAGGCCAGTTGACCGAGAACTCCCGTCAGACGCCGGTCGAGATTTTCTCCCAACCTGTTAGAGCGGGTTGTCGGCTGGAGAAACTGAAATCCCCTCTCCCTGGTTCCCCAGTGGGAGTTGAGGATCCCATCGGCTCGTCTGTGCCTCCGGTTCGAGCCGCGTAGGTGGGGATCAGTCCGGGCGAGGGCGCCGATTCGACGACTTCTCCTCGCCTTCCTCGGCCTGAATCGAGACTCTCGGTCTCGGACATGCTACGGTCAACCGATCCGCCCGCCATGGGCGTCTCGGTCTCGGCACCCACGGCAAACGGCGCTGCCGCTCTTCCTCTTCACCGGATGAGGGGAGGCTTGGCGTAGAGTGCGTCGGGGTATGAGGAACTCATGTGGCAACAGCTCCTTTGACCGGGGAATAGCCACCCAGTCGCCTTCCTGGCCATTAAGTGGCTGTCACCGGAGCGGCTTAAACAACCCTCGCTGTAGCCGAGGAGCTGTTCCAGCTGTGTTGTTCACACCCCAGCTGCTCCCACCGACTTCAGGTGGAACCTCTGGGCTCACAGCCATTAGCTGGGGCTCTGACCAAAAATTCTCGATCGGCCTTGGGTTTGCCCATAGACTGTCTGTCACCCTACTCCCGATAAACCTCGGCAGGTGGAGGTGGCTCGAACCAGGCAGCTCTTTGAGGACTCTTCTGAGTCCGATGATGGTTCCTCCCTCTTCTCCAAGCGCATGGACTTGGAATCCTCGGGAGGTAGTCAGTGGGCGATAGCCGCCGTCCTTCTTGAGGGTTGCTTCAAGCTCATCTCGAGTCCACGGGATGAAGCTCGAACCCGTTCTTAAGAGCCAGGTATCCCCTCACGGAGATTCTGGACTGAGGGATTCTCCCCAGAGCCTTTCCAGTGGCGAAGCCATAGTGGGTCGGCCTTGGAACTTTGGCGCGTCCTGCTTCCTGCCCTGTGCCTTCGGCCAGAATGGCCAGGAAGTATCGGTCCTACGGTTCCCTGTCCGGTTTTAGAACACCCTCGGCTGAGGGTTGGTTACCGACAGCGTTTTCCGGCGTGCCCGTGAGCGCCAGGATGTGGACAAACCTCCCGACAAGGAATCCAAGAAATTGGATTATGCCGGGCGAAAAGTCTGTGCTGCGTCCTCTCTCGGCCTTCGTCAGGCCAGTTCGGCTGTCCTCATGGCACATTTTTCTCACGCACTGTTGGGCTCCCTGGATGAGGTTGTCCCTCATCTTCCCGCGGATCTGCAGACTGCGGTCAGGCAGGTGCCAAACAGCAGCTCCAGACTGCTTTAGACATCGGGGACTCATGTGCCGGGTCTGTAGGCGTCCGCAGTAACCACCGTGCGTGCGTCAGGCTTGGCTGAGGATATCCACCTTTACCTCGGATACCCAGCACAAGTTGGCGGATGTTCCCTTTTGGGGACTGACCTCTTTGGCCCTGGGGTGGAAGGTCACCTGCAGAGGATCGAGAAGTCCAATGCTACCTTGGACTCGGTCTCTTCGCTCAGAAGGACAAGGCCGCAAGCCACAGCCTAAGCCCTTTCGTCTTTCTGGCCTGTAGCGCCCCGGCCAACAACGTCCAGGGCCAGCAGGCTCGAGCTTGGCATCCCAAACCCAAGCCGTCGGCTTCCTCCAACAGGAAGCAGGAGGTAAGGCCCAGGAGGTCCTCGGCGGTCCCTCCTCCAAGCCTGCCCAGTGACGGCTGAGGAGTGTCGCCCCACCCTGTCACCTCACCCCTGGTTCCCCATGGGAACGGCTCAGACACTTCCTTTCCGCCTGGTCCGCTGTTACCACGGACAGGTGGGTACTGAGTGGTGGGAAGGCCTACCTCTAGAATTGAGCAGGCCCACCCTTCAGGCCGTCGCACCTCGGGGGCCTGGGGGCCACAGCCTCACTGGCTCGTCGAGGCGACATCGCTCTCCTCCTCCAAAGGTGATCACAGTGGAGACCCCCCTAGACCGGGGTTCGTGTCCAGGTATTTCCTGGTTCCGAAATGGATGGGGGCTGGCGCCCCATTCTCGACCTACACGACCTGAACAAGTTCCTAAGGTCTCGGACCTTCAGAATGGTCACTCTGGCGCAGATAATACCATCTCTGGAACACGGCATGTGGTTCTGCTCTCTCGACCTACAGGACGCGTTCTTTCACGTCCCTATCCGTCCGTCACATCGGAGATTCCTCCGCTTTCGAGCGGAGGGATCCCTCTTCGAGTTCCAAGCCATGCCCTTCAGCTTATCTCCAGCTCCCAGGGTCTTCACCAAATGCATGGCAGTGGTGACAGCATTTCTGCGGCGCCGAGGGGTCGGGTGTACATTTACCTGGACGATTGGCTGATAGCAGCCCCACTCAGCGGAAGGTGGGCGGTCCAGAGATCTGGCCTCCAGATTTGCTCTCAAGTCGGCCTTCTCATCCAGCGAGGCCAAGTCGAACTTGAGCTGGAGCAGGTGATCCTGTTCATCGGGGCAGAGCTAGACTCTCTTGAGCCAGAGCTACGGCTCGGCCCGGACAGGGCAGTTCTTACCTCCTTTGCCCAATCATTTCTGGTTGGGCAATGGCATCCCTGCCGGGACTTCCCTGCGCCTCCTGGGTCTCATGGCGGCTTGTGCCAGCGTGGTCCATTGAGCACGCTGGCACATGCCCCTTCAGTGGGGACTGGCCGGCGGTGGTCGCAGCGCTGCGATCCATTGGACCAGCTAGTGATAGTGACCCAGGAGATGTGGAACGCTCTCCAGTGGTGGACCGTTCCATCCCATCTGCAGGAGGGCATCCCGTTTGTCCGCTCCGAGCCGGCGGTCTCTCTATCGACTGATGCCTCTCTGATGGGTTGGGGTGCCCATCTGGGGGAACACCGAGTGCACGGCCTCTGGTCCCCGCGGGAGTCCCGATGCCACATCAACCTGCTGGAGCTCCGAGCGGTCTGCCTTGCTCTCACCGCCTTTGCTCCGTTTCTCCGGGGTCAAGTGGTCCGAGTCCAGACGGACAATACCACGACCATGTACTACCTGAACCGCCAGGGCAGGACGCGCTCCATGCTTCTATGCAAGGAAGCTCTCCGCATTTGGTCACTCGTGCGCGGCCTGGAGGCGGATCTCCTAGCCATTCATGTGGCAGGAGCCTCCAACACCCTGGCCGATGCCCTGAGCCGGATAGGGGCTGCATCTCACGAGTGGTCTCTCCTGCCGGAGGTAGTACAAGATCTGTTCTCCCACTGGGGCACACCTCAGGTGGACCTGTTTGCCTCCAGGGAGAATGCGAAGCTGAGGCTGTTTCATGCCCGCCCCCCTCAGCAGGGCTCGCTGCAGGGGGATGCCTTCTCGAGGCTGTGGACCCCGGGCCTCTTTTACGCCTTTCCCCCATTTCCCTTGATTCACAAGGTGCTTCTCAAGACAAGGAGGACAAGGCGCAGGTGATTCTGATAGCCCAGACTGGCCCGCCAGTTCTGGTACCAGATCTCCTCAGCCTCAGCTCCAGGCTCGAGGCAGCTTCCAGCTCGCCCGGACCTGCTCTCAGTCAATCAGGGGAAGGTGTTCCATCCGGACCTTCAATCCCTGCACCTGATGGCCTGGTTCCTGAGCGGCTAGAGTTCCAGGCCTTGGGTCTTTCCGACGAGGTCCTCAATGTTGTTGAGGCGTCCCGTAAGGAGTCGACCAGGAAATGCTATGCCTTCAAATGGAAGAGGTTTTCCATTTGGTGTCAGGGTAAGGGCTTGGACCCTTCCTCCTGTTCCTTGGCAAGCATTTTGGACTATTTATGGTCCCTTTCTAGTCAAGGGCTTAGGTCGACGACCCTAAAGGTGCACCTGGCAGCCATCTCTGCTTACCGGGCGCGGGCCGGGGAGCAGTCGGTGGCGCAGGAGAAGGTGGTCTGGCGCTTTTTCAAAGGCCTTGATCACATTTCCCCTCCGGTGCGAGAACGTCTACCTCCGTGGGATTTACTGCTGGTACTGGCAAAGCTCATGGGCAAGCCATTCGAACCAATGCACAGGTGTGAACTCTCTCACCTGTCGTGGAAGACCGCCTTCTTGGTGGCTATCACGTCAGCCAGAAGGATGGGAGAACTCCAGGTGCTCTGCATTGAGTCTCCTTACCTGGTCTTCCACAGGGACAAGGTTGTCCTGCGCCCCCACCCGAAATTCCTTCCGAAGGTGGTGTCTGAGTTTCACCTTAATAAGGTGTTGACTCTGCTGGTGTTCTACCCCAATCACACCTCGGAGGCCGAATATAGGCTCCATACTTTGGACCCTAGAAGGGCGCTCGCTTATTATAAGGAGCGCACGGCTGAAATTCGGGGAGAGGTTCGCCAGCTGTTTGTCACCTACGCTGAAGCCGCACCTGGCAGACCTGCAGCCAACGGACGATAGGCAGGTGGGTCACCTCCTGCATAGATCTCTGCTATAAGTTGGCGGGCATGGAGCCTCCCAGAGGGATAAGAGCTCATTCTACCCGTCATACTGCGGCATCGGTGGCTGCTTCCAGGGACGTCCCTATCCAGGAAATCTGCAGGGCTGCTACCTGGAAGTCAGCACACACCTTTATTACCCATTACCACATCGACCTTGAGACACGCCGGGATGCTGGTTTTGGGGCCTCGGTTCTCCAGTCTTTATTCTCTAAGTAGGGGGTGTGCGCCTTGCCTCCCTCCTCCCGGAGAACTGCTAGGAGTCTGCCAGACAGTGTGGATGAACAACATATCCATGTCCCTAGAAATACAGGTTACTCACCTGTAACAGGAGTTCTAGGAATGGTATATGTTGTTCATCCACATGACCCACCCGACCTCCCAGCTTCGACGCACAACCTGAGCTACCAGCTGGCCAGATCTGGCGTCACGGGGCGGAGCCGAGAGTTTTACCACCCGGGTGGGTTGGACGAGCCAGCTTGAAGACCTTCCGGCAAGATTTAAAGCGGCAAGGAACCTGCCAGTAAGTGTGGATGAACAACATATACCATTCCTAGAACTCCTGCTACAGGTGAGTAACCTGTATTTTCTGCAGAAACCTCCACGCCACCCCCCTCTGAACTCCTCTTACTCAAGGGACCATCTTCCTTTGGTCAGGGAAGAAATATCTGCTCTCCTTGCGAAGCAGGCCATAGAACCCGTCCCTCCTCACCTTCACGGGACGGGTTACTATTCCCATTTCTTCCTTGTACCAAAGAAGACAGGAGATCTCAGACCCAGTCTCGATCTCAGCTCGATCTTCTGTGTAGAATACAAAAAGTTCAGGATGCTCTCCCTTCAAACTCTCTTGCCCCTTCTTCGGCCGGGCCAATGGCTTTGTGCACTGGATATGCAGGATGCATACCTGCACATCCCCATTCATCGCTCGCACCGAAAGTACCTCCGGTTTGCTTTCCAGGGGACCATTACCAATTCAGGCTCCTTTTGGTCTTTCCTCGGCTCCCGAGTTTTATCAAATGCCTGGCGATGGTAGCGCCCACTGCATACTTTGGGAGTTCAGGTTTTCCCTACCTGGACGACTGGCTCCTGGCGGCCTCCTCCAGGGAGGAAGTCTGCATTTTCTCTCCCTCACCCAGCAGGTTTTCACTGGTCTGGGTATCACCATCAACCATTCCAAGTCTCATCTGGACCCCTCCCAGAGACTCCAGTTCATCGAGGCAATCCTCGAGACGACAGTGTGCAGGGCCTTCCTGCCTTCGGACAGGGGGGCCTCCCTCCAGTCCAGATTTCCCTTCTATCGGGATACAGGAGGGTCCCGTGAGGTCGGTGCTCCATCTCCTGGGGCTTATGGCGGCCATCCCGATGGTTCTGCGTGCGCGCCTCCACATGAGGATATCTCAGTGGACTCTCCGTTCTCAGTGGGATCAACTTGTAGATGACCTAGATCATCTGGTGCTGATCTCCTCGCTGATGACAAGAGACTTGCAATGGTGGATGGTTCACGAGAACCTGTTCTGGGGGGTTCCCTTCTTTCATCCTCCCCCCTCCCAGACTCTGACCACGGACGCATCAGGCAAGGTTGGGGAGCCCATCTGGGTCCTCACAACCAGGGCTTATGGTCAAATTGGGTTAGTTCTCCACATCAACGTGCTCGAGCTTCGAGCAGTGCTGTATGCTCTCCAGGCCCTTCACCAATACATCCTTCCCGGTCACCTAGCTGTCCAAACAGACAACATGTGTGTGGTGTGGTACATCAACAAGCAGGGAGGGACTCTGTCCTACCCGCTGTGCAGGGAAGCAATGAGGGTTTGGGAATGGGCAACACTTCACAACCTTCACCTCACGGAGATCCATGTTCCAGGAGTCGACAATGTCCTGGCAGACAAGCTAAGTCGTTCTTCGGCTCTGCCACACGAGTGGGAACTGGACCAAAAGGTTCTAAACGGCATCTTCCAGCTTTGGGGGACTCCACAGGTAGACCTGTTCGCCTCTTCCCAAAACGCAAAACTTCCCACCTTTTGCTCGCTAGCTCCAGAGCGAGGCGCTTTCTGGAGCGACGCTCTATCTCTAAGCTGGAAGGATAGATTCGTCTATGCTTTTCCCCCAATTCTTCTGGTCCCTCGTGTGCTGTAGAAACTTGCATTGGAAGGAGCGAGAATGATTCTGATTGCTCCTTTCTGGCCCAGGCAAATCTGGTTCTCTCTTCTACAATAATACTCAGAGGTTCCTCCTCTTCCTCTTATCGTGGAAGACGCTCTTCTTGGTGGCCATTACTTCTGCTCGCAGAATTTCTGAGCTCCAGGCCCTTATGTGTGAAATCCCTTATCTGATTTTTCACAAAGAATGAGTAGCTCTTTGCACGAATCCTAAGTTTCTTCCGAAAGTGGTAGCGGAGTCTACCTTAAATCAGTCTATTGAGTTACCTGCCTTTTTCATGCAGTACTCCAACCAAGGAGAATACTTGCTCCATACCATGAATGTCCACAGGATCCTGAGATACTACACCGATAGGACAAAGGATCTCAGAAAGACTAATCAGTTGTTCATCTCTTTTGCTCACAAAAGGGAAGGCAATGCTGTCTCCAAGCAATGCCTATCAAAGTGATTGGCTCATTGCATCACTTTCTGTTATGACGAGTACAACAAGACCCTCCCGGGTCAAGTCAGAGGTCACTCCACTCGTGGAGTAGCAGCCTCTGCGGCTTGTTTCAAGAATGTGTCTGCGGCAGACATCTGTGCTGCCGCCACTTGGACTTCCGTCCATACCTTTACAAAACATTACAGTTTGGACATTGCCTCTCGCCATAGAGCAGGCTTCGGGTTAGCTGTCTTGCAAGGCCTCCTATCTTGAGGGTTGCAAGGCTGTTTGCTACTTCTTGGAGTAGTTCCTCCTCCTTTCATTTGTTCCAGACTGCTTGGGATTCTGTCCTATATGTAATTACCTACTGCAAGAGCCCTCTCGAAGTAAGATAGTACAGTTACGTAAGAACTTACCGTAACAGTAGATCTTCGAGAGAGGCTCTTGCAGTAGGAAATACCTTCCCGCCCTCCATCCCCCTAGGCTTTTTCAGCTCCTTTTCCACTGAGGGAAATATCTGCTTCTCTCTCTTGTCCGGACCTTCCGGGCCTGTGGCGGGAAAGAACTGGAAGGCAGGCGTATGGGACCGCCCCTTTATACCGACGTCGTCTGACGCAGGTCACCTGACGGAGGCGGTCCCGCAGGGACACTAGCTAGAAATTTTTCTGTGGGGTCCTGCCTGCCGACATCAGTCTTGTATGTAATTATCTACTGCAAGAGCCTCTCTCGAAGATCTCCTGTTACGGTAAGTTCTTGCGTAACTGTACTTTCTAGGAATGGTATATGTTGTTCATCCACACGACCCACCCGACCTCCCCGGCTTCAACGCACAACCTGGCTTCCAGTGGGCTAGATCTGATGTCATGGGGCGGAGCCGAGAGTTTTACCACCCAGGTGGGTGGGAGGAGCCAGCTTGAAGACCTTCCGACAAGATTTAAAGCGGCAAGGAACCTGCCAGATAGTGTGGATGAACAACATATACCATTCCTAGAACTCCTGTTACAGGTGAGTAACCTGTATTTCTCCCACCTCCCGAGCAGTATACCCTCTGGCTCTTAACCATGACATTAAATCTTCCTTTCCGCAGAAAGTCTGTTCTCCTTCACAGCTCTGCAGTGTTGTAGGCTGCAGTGTGCACCTTTGACAGAATTAAAACAAACTACTACTTTAGGTTTGTAGTGTACCTCGCAACTTTCCTCTCCCTTGTGTTTGCTATACCTCTTTGATGGAAGGTGGACTCCAGAGATGCAAAGCTGTTTCGCAACTTCAGATTCTGTGTCACGTGTCTGGGGGTTAATATGGACCCACATGTGTCTTGTCTCCCCTGCTTAGGGCTGCACACGATGTCTTTGATTGTGGCCTATATCAGGCGATGCTTCCCTTGTCTTTGGAGAATTGTGCAGCCAGGCTTCTTCTTGGCCTGCCGTCAGGGATCCTAAGCACCGGCCGAAGAGTTGCAAGTCAGCCTCTGCTGTGGCTGCGTCAGCTGCTCATCTTGCAGCCATGGAAGAAGCGGTGCAACAGCTGTGGTGGTCTCTTCGTCAGCCTTCGTGGTTGGGGCTAGGGTGGAGGGTCTTTCTTAGAGGATTTCCTTGATGTATTGGGCCCTCCAGGCCTGTGGAGAGAGCCCTGTCCACCACAGTAGGAAACACAAGTGCCACTGGCACCTGTCTTAGTATCAGGAGAGATTGCGGTCTTCCTATTTCCTCGACTCCCCTGATCGCTCAACATGTGTTGAGCTTCGCTGTTTGGTTAAGGGATTGTGCCACAGCTCCACTGTGCCCCTGTCTGACTTGTCATCCTTGATGCTGACTGACCAGACTGTCTATTTCTTGACCCAGTCGACCGGTTGTCTGAGGAGATTGACAAGGAGTCTATGTCCAAGACACTGGTTCTCCTGGTCCTCTCAGGAGGATGTGGACTGGTAGATATCCCTGACTGGCTTTACTGAGATCAGATGTCGTGCCCCTGAAGCTGGTACCTTTCACTGTACCTCGGCATGTGATATACACCAACCCTCTGGTGGCTTTGTCATGGCATTGGTCCTGAGGTCGACAGTTGTGATTGACGTGCCACTTGCGTGCTTGATTTTGCTCAACCAGGAGGCATTGCTGTCTGCTCTCCTCGACCTCTTCATCCTCGGTTGAGGAGAGGCACTGCCGAAGGATGCAACAGTGCTATGAGAAGCTGCTCTGGGCAGCATTGGAATATTGTGTGGCAGGGTAGGGATCTACCCTCTGGGCCTGTGGTCATCAAGCCGGCGCTGGTGATGCCCACGCTTGTCCACCCTCAGCAGATGTCCTCAGCTTCTGCCTCTGTCCTTGTGGGTGGAACTGCCTCCACCGAGCCTTTGGTGTGAGGCCCAACAAAGGACTTCTGTGCTGCTGCCAGCTTGCCAGATCAGCCCGCGGTGAAAATCACCCAGTCAGAAGACTCCAGGGTGGTCAGAGGCGTTAAGCGGGCATGGAGCATTTTCAGTGAGTCCTCGGATGACTCAGATGGGTTGTCCATGTTGTCCTCGAGGATTCACACCTTAAGCAGGTCCTCAACCAAGACAGTCAATCGACCATGGGCTGGTGTTACTTGGGGCTCTTCATCATCTGATCTCGGAGGGTGCCTGTGTCCTTGGAGCCAGTCCAGAATAGGTCGAAATATCCCTTCACAGACATTTTGGACAAGGACTACTCACCTGGAGTTGCCTTTTCCATGGCTGAGGATATTCTGGGACTGGCCTTGGAGTTCTGGTAACATCCAGCATCCAGGCTGGTACCCTCCACCCACATGGTCTGCAAGCATGTGGTCCCTTTTGTGGTTCTCAGACCATTCCTCGGCTGAGGGGCTGGTTTTGGGCTCTGCCTTCTGGAAGTCTGAAGGTCAAGGGGACGTGGGCAAGCCCCCCCACCCCAAACAAAGAGTCTAAAGAAGCTTGACCATGGGACCAAAAAGGTTTATGATGTTTCTTCTCTTGGTCTCCGCCAGGCAAGTTACATTGTACTAATGGCCAACATTGGTCACTCCTGCTGGGAGTTTTGGATGATCTCCTTCACATCCTTGCTGACAGCAGCTGCTTGTGATGGTCACGGAGCAAGGTCATGTGCTGGCAAAGCACCAGATGCAGATGATCTTGGGCATGGGCGACTCTTGCACTTGTGCCATGGCAGCAGCTGTCGTGATGTGTCACAGGGCCTGGCTGAGATTAACCAGCTTTACAGTGGACACTCTGCACGTGCTGGCCGATGTCCCTTTCTTGGGCATTTTTTTGCTGTATTGGGATGGAGGGACATCTTATCAGAACTGAGAAGTGCAGTGCTACCCTGGACTCGGTGGCTTCATCCCAAAAGGACCCTAAGATCCAGAAACCTAAAGTCGTTCAGTTCCGGTTCTTTCAGTCACAGCAGCCCCAATTTGGTCAATACCAAGCCTGGCATCCCAAGGCCAAGTTCCTTAGCCAGGGACCAAAAAGAGGTAGGGGTAGGGGAAGTGGTGCCCCCTCCAAAGCTGCCCAGTGATGGTTCCAGCGGGGGGGGGGGGTTGTTGGCCTCCCACCTGTCCAGTCCCTGACTCATCTGACTATGGGGGATCAGCTCGCCACCTCTGCCATGTTGGTCCATTAAAGGAGGACATTGCTTAGCTCCTTTTGAATGGGGCTAGAGCCCATGTTCCAGATGCCCTGGCAATTCAGGGGTACATGTCCAGGTACTTCCTGGTCTCAAAACGGATGGGGGCTGGTGCCCAGTACTGGATCTACATGGTTTTAACTAGAGATGGGTGAAGTTGGTTAAATTCGCTCTGCAAATTAATCCATGAATATAGTGCAATTCATGGATTGCGAAATTCAGCACTTTGCATTGAAAACTTTGCAGTTCAGGCATAGTCCAAAGTTGCTGAGGGCAGGGAAAACTTAATGAAACTACATGGATGTGAATTTCGGCCACTTCGCAGCAGCTTTGCCGGTGAATTAAAACTTTGACACATCTCTAGTCTTAACCAGTTCACATGGAAGCGCATGTTCTGAATGGTTGCACTGAATCAGATCATACCATCACTTCAGCAGGTCATGTGGTTTTGCTCTCTGATCTCTAGAATGTGTTCTACATCCCAGTTCATCCATCCCACTGGCGGTACCTTCGGTTCTGTGCAGAAGGAGTTCTCTGTCAGTTTCAGGTCATGCCCTTCCATCTGTCATCTGCACCCAGGGTCTTCAAGTGCATTTCAGTGGTGGCAGCCTTCCTGTGGCGTAAGGGTATCAGAGTATATCTGTAGCCAGATGGCTGACTGACTAGCTGGTTCATTCAGGGAGATGATGGAGTGGTCCAGAGATCTGGCCCTCCAGACATGCAGAGACTTGGGCCTGCTGGTCAACCTGGCCAAGTTTGATACGATCCCCACACAGGTGATCAATTGGGACAGAACTAGACCTCCTACGGGCCAAGGTCCAAACTGGTGTTGAATCTTACCTCCTTTGCCTGATTGTTTCAGGTTGGGTGCTTGCACCCTGCCTGGGATTTCATGTGGCTACTGGGGCACATAGTGTCCTACCATGGTCTGTTTGGCCCGCTGGCAAATGCACCACCAACAGTGGGAGTGGGCTGTCAGTGGTCCTAGTGCCTAGACATTTGGACAGACCGGTCACAGTGACCCAGCCAATGTGGGACACCATCCAGTGGTGACTGGTTCCTCAATATCTGGAGGAAGGAATCCCATTTGACCGCTCAGAGCAATCAGTCATGCTGATGACAGACGTGTCTCTGGTGGGATGGGGAGTGCACCTGGGAGACCACAGAGCCCATGAGTTCTGGTCACTCAGGGAGCCCCATCACCACATTAACCTGCTGGAGCTCAGTGCAGTGCGGTAAGCTCTGACGGAATTTGCACCTCTCGGCAGGGATTGGGTTGTGAGGTCCAGGCGGACAACACCACGACCATGTTCTACCTAAACAGGCAAGGTGACACACTCCCTTCTCTTATGTCAGGAGACCCTCTGCGCCTTGACTCTAGTACACAGCCTGGGTGCAGATCTTCTGGCGAACCACATCGCTGGAGTGAACAGTCAGCTGGCGGCCCCTTTCACCCAGGCGGCAGAGATGTCGCACAAGAGGTCCCTGCATGAAGAGATAGTACGCCACCTGTTTTTCCAGTGAGGAACTCCTGCGGTGGATCTGTGTCTCTTTGGAGAATACCAAACTGAGGCTGTTTTGTGCCTGCCCCCCCAACACACACACTTTCACTCCACTCACTGTCCAGAACACTGTTGGGATGCCTTTGCAAAGCCTTTTGTACACCTTCATTCCCTTCTCTTTGATCCACAAGATGGTGGCCAAGTCGTGGATGATCCTGATAGCTCCAGTCTGGCTGATGCAGTTCTGGTTCCCAGATCTCCTCAGCCTCAGTAGCAGGCCTTCATAGTGGTTGTCTCCTCATCTGGACCTGCTGACCAGACAACAGATGAGGGTCCTGCATCTAGACCTTCAGTCACTGCACCTCACAGTCTGGTGCCTGAGTGGCTAAACTTTAAGGCTTTACATATTTCAGAAGCTGTGCTCTGCATTGTGGAGGCCTCCCGAAAAGAGTAGACTCACCTGTGCTACGTCTTTAAATGGAAGAGGGGGCTTGATCCCCTTGCCTGCCCTGTGACAAGTGTCCTTGTACCTTTGGTCCCTCTCTCAATTGGGATTGCAGGCAATGACCCTTAAGGTGCATCTAGTAGCCATCTCTGCATTCTCTGTATGGGCTGTTATGCCGACTGTTGCCCAGTAGAATGCGGTCAGGTGATATTTAAAAGGCCTTGACCACTAGTCGCCTCTGGTGCAAGTACCACCACCACCACTATGGGACATACTGCTGGTGTGGGATATACTTTGAGCAAGCCTTTTGAGGCTGTGCACAGGTATGCGATACCACACCTGAGTTGGTGGAAGACAGCCTTCTTGGTGGCATCAGGTTAGCCAGAAGGATCAGTAAACTCCAGGTGCTCTTGGGGTCTCCATATCTGGTCTTCCATTGGGACAAGATCATCTTCGCCTCTCCCGAGGTTCTTCCCGAAGATAACTGAGTTTCACCTAGGTGATGTACCTTCTGATATATTTTAATAACTCATCTTTGGAGGCCAACCACAGGCTTTGTACTTTGGGCCAGCGGAGAGTGCATCATCATCATCAGTTTCATTGGAAAACAAATTGAGAGAAACTCTTCATTTATAGTTGCGTTCAACATACGATAAAAACATATAAATAATAAAAGTACAGTTGAACAAGCAGCAGATAAGTTAAACAAGCAGTATGAGTACAAAACACATTTGTTCCATAAATGAATACAAGTTATGATGAAAGAATAAAAGTTCAGCCACAGCAATCGTACTTGCTAAACACCAGCCTAGCAATAAAAGTTTTGAAACAGGGAAATAGGCAGTAGACCGTTAGAGTTACATTTCTATTACTGTAACGAGTACACAGCTGGAATTCGAGGTGAGGCTTGCCAGCTATTTGCAACATACACTGAAGCTGCACCTGGTAGACCGGCAGCAGAACAAATGATTGGCAGGTGAATAACATCCTGCATCGACCTCTGCTATAGGTTGGCTAGTAGTGAGCCTCCCACAGGGCTTAGGGCACATTCCACCAAACATACCACTGCATCAGTGGCTGTTTCCAGGGACGTTCTTATCTAGAAAATCTGCAGCGTTGCCATCTTGAAATCTGCACACACCATTTCCCATTACAGCTTCAGCCTAGAGTCTCATCAGGATGCTGCTTTTGATACGTCGGTTCTCCAATTCCTATTTGCCAAATAGGGGTGTGCATCTTGTCCCCTCCTCCTGGAGAACTGCTGGACGTCTGCCAGTGTGTCAATAGTGGACTATATCCACACCCTTAGAAAAACAGGTTACTTACCTATAACCGTGGTTCTGGGAGTGGAATATAGTTTGCATTTACACCACCCAGCTGGCCTTTTCTGGCAAGTAGCACATGGATCCCTGCTTGCAATGTGCGAGATCTGACATCACGAGCAGAGCTGGAGGTTATACCCACCGGGTGGTGGGAGGAGCATGGCTTGAAGACATTCCGATGAATCAACATTTCCAGTGGAACTGCCAATGTGTGGATATGAACTATATACCACTCCTAGAACCACGGATCTTACTTCGAGACACAGCTCTTGCTGCAGGTTACACCATTAGGACTAAAGCCGGCAGGCGTCAGGACCCCACGGAAAAATTCTAGCTAGCTATCTTCAGTGGGGACCGCCCCCGACGTCGGTCCCGCCTCCGACGTCAGGCCTAGTACATAAGGGGGCGGTCCCGCCAGATTTCCCAGTTCTTCCCCGCCGTCGACTTGCATGTCTCGACCCTTTGGTTCGGTTTCTAGCGCGCGACGCGTGGTAAAGTGCTTTCCTACGGGAAATTTGTTCTCCGAGTTTCTGAGCTTCAGGCTCTCATGTGCAAAGAGCCCTATTTAATTTTCCACCGGGACAGAGTATCCCTGAGGACGAATCCTAAATTCTTGCCTAAGGTGGTTTCCACACTCACTCACTCTCAACCAGGATATTGACCTGCCGGTCTACTTTCCTAATTACTCTAACAGAGGAGAGGCGCTGCTTCACACCCTGGATGTTCACCGCAGCTTGAGGTACTACCTGAGCAGAACTAAGCAGCTTCGCACTTCGGAGCAGCTTTTCGCCTCCTTTACCGAAAGGATGAAGGGCCAACCAGTATCCAAACAGTCCCTGTCTCGCTGGCTTGTCCAGTGCATCTCTTACTGTTATGATATCAAACGAAAGCCCCTCCCAGGAGCAGTCCGGGGCCATTCGACTAGGGGCGTGGCCACATCTTTTGCAGCACTTCGAAACGTCTCCACTTCTGCCATTTGTGCTGCAGCCACTTGGAGCTCTGTTCATACCTTTATCAGGCATTATAGCCTGGACATCGCTTCGCGGCGAAGAGCAGGCTTGCCCTGGCAGTGCTAGCAGGTCTCCTGTCCTAGATTCAGGACCTGGAGCGTTCTTTATTTCCTCTTCCCAGAGTGTTTGCAAGCACTATTGCTTGGGAATCAGTCTAATGGTGTAATCCTGCTGCAGAGCTGTGTCTCGGTAAGATAGTACAGTTACGTAAGAACTTACCGTAACAGTAGATCTTCGAGAACAGCTCTTGTAGCTCGAACCTCCGCCCACCTTCCCCCTTGGAGGAGGCATGGCTTAAGCCTTTAACGAGAATTTTTTCCCCGTTTGTCTTCTGACGGTGGATCCTCGGTCTCCCATTTCGATGTCAGCCTGCGGCCGGGAGTCTCCGGTGGGAGAACTGGGGAATCTGGCGGGACCGCCCCCTTATGTAGTACGCATGACGTCGGAGGCGGGACCGACGTCGGGGGCGGTCCCCGCTGAAGATAACTAGCTAGAATTTTTCCGTGGGGTCCTGACGCCTGCCGGCTTCAGTCCTAATGGTGTAACCTGCTGCAAGAGCTGTTCTCGAAGATCTATACTGTTACGGTTAGTTCTTACGTAACTGTACTTTACAGGTGCATAACCTATTTTTTTAATAGTACCATCTGCCTGAACCATTACTGCTCTTGTCTTCACAGGCAAGCTTTGTGGCATCTGAGAATCGGACTGACATCTCTCTGGATGATCCTAATTTCTGGCAGAAGTGGGCCAAGAAGGCAGATCTGGACCTTGACGCCCTCAGCAGCAAGGTAAAGGAGGAATTGCACTTTTACAAAGAAGTAAAACCTCATCCCTGTTTCTGTTCACGCCCTCTGCTTTGTTGTGCCTCTTTAGCCTAAGTGAATGACTGGAAGGAGAAAGGTCAAATGCTTGTGTAAGTTTGACCATACCTTCACCATTTGATTGATGTACCCACCTTGCTTCCTGCAATGTTCATGTGTGCAGCTGTGTGCCTCTTATTGTATGTGTGTTTCTTCATTTCTTATGAGTCTCTGGCAGCCAAACCCTGTAAGACACTCTGATAAATAGGTATTTCTAGAAAAAGGTAAACTGTCTCTCTCAATCTTTGTTTTTATCTATCCTTTTCAACCCCTTGCCCCAAAAACAACTTCCAGAACAACCTGGTGATTGACACGCCCCGGGTGCGCAAGCAGACGCGCCAGTACAGCACACTGAAGGATGATCACCTGGTGGAGTTCTCTGACCTGGAGAGTGATGAAGATGAGAGGCCACGGTCCCGCCGTCATGATCGCCACCATGGATATGGACGCACAGACTGCTTCCGGGTTGAAAAACATCTGCTGGTTTATGGGTAAGAGTGATGGGTTGTGTGTGTGTGTGTGTGTGTGTATATATGTGTGTGTATATATATATATATATATATATATGTATATATATATATATATATTTATGGAGGGGAATACAGGCTGTTAGTGTTGACTTGCCATGGCACTTGAAAACCCAGAACCAGGTACAGTGCTGGCACCCCACAGTGATAAACTTTGGATTGTACAGTGTGGGCTGATGCAGTGCGGACAGGTACAGTATGGGCTAATGCACTGCGGACAGGTACAGTGTGGGCCGACTCAC
The DNA here is from genome assembly GCA_016271365.2 of Neoceratodus forsteri. Lineage (NCBI taxonomy): Eukaryota > Metazoa > Chordata > Ceratodontiformes > Ceratodontidae > Neoceratodus > Neoceratodus forsteri. The sequence goes on along the minus strand of JADMNL010000022.1, from coordinate 209,837,717 downwards.
TATGGACAGGTACAGTGTGGGCCGACTCACTATGGACAGGTACAGTGTGAGCCGACTCACTATGGACAGGTACAGTGTGAGCCGACTCACTATGGACAGGTACAGTGTGAGCCGACTCACTATGGACAGGTACAGTGCTGGCACCCCACAGTGATGAACTTTGGATTATACAGTGTGGGCTGATGCAGTGCGGACAGGTACAGTATGGGCTAATGCACTGCGGACAGGTACAATGTGGGCCGACTCACTATGGACAGGTACAATGTGAGCCAACTCACTATGGACAGGTACAGTGAGGCCTGATGCACGGCGGACAGGTGCAGTGCGGCTGGGCGCCACCTGTGGACTGTTATGATGGTAAGCGAAGACACTGCAGCGGACAGGCACAAGGCGGCCGGACGCACAGCGGACAGTTACAATATGAATGATGTTGCTGTCTGGTACATTGTGGGCTGATGCAGTGCATGTAGGTACTGTCTGTACAGGTGCAGGGCAGGTTTTGTACAGGTTAATGCACTGGCTGGAGGCTGCCAAGTCCATCAAGGTTTCTTTTTCCTTTTCACCTCTCTCTCCCTCTCCCCTCTCCCAAGCCATTGCAGCTCTATTTCAGCTTCTAGCCCTTACAGGTGTCCGGATCTGGTGGAGGAGGGTGGTTTGCCAGTGTCACCATGCCTACGAGAAGCTGTCTGCGCAGTCAGCATTATTTCCTTCCGCTTTGCTTCCCACAACTCCAGCTGGCACGCAAACATTTGCTTGGGGGGAAGGGGGATCCTGGCTCCTTTGCATGCAGCATGCTTCTACCAGACAGCAAACTTCCCCAGCTCACCAGCAGGAGTCGCTGCAGTGCTAGAGCAAGCTGCTGTTAATAGCATTGCCTTCCAGCCTGGCCACCTGATTACCTTCTAATGAGTTCACTCCTGAAACTGGAGTGCTGGACCATCGAGTGACTCCAGCACAGCTCTGTTTCTGAAAAGCCATGTAAGGGCCTTGTTCAGCCAGGTGCTTTACGTATTTAGTTAATTTTGATGCTCAGGAAATGTGGGCTGGGAAATGTTCTATTTTCAGCCTTGACCCCTGCTTTGAGTACAGTAAGTACAGGAATTGGCCGACAAATGTAACTTGCAGTTAGACAGTGCAGCCTCTTGTGGTAGGGAGAGTTGGCTTTTACTGCCACCTGCAACTCACTCTTTTGCACACTTGTACAGTGCTTGGCGTGTGCATGCTCACTGTTGCATACTTGCACAGTGTCTGGTATGTGCAAGGTCAGTCTTGTTGCACATTTAACCAATTCTTGGTGTGTGCAAGTTCACTTGTTGCACACTTGCACAGTGCTTGGCATGTACATGCTTACTTGTTGCACATTTGCACAGTGCTTGGCATGTACAAATTCACTTGTTGCACACTTGCACAGTGCTTGGTGTGTACAAGGTCACTCTTGTTGCACACTTACCCAGTGCTTGGTATGTGCAAGCTCACTTGTTGCACACTTGCACTGTGCTTGGCATGTACAAGCTCACTTGTTGCACACTTGCACAGTGCTTGGCATGTACAAGCTCACTTGTTGCACACTTGCACAGTGCTTGGCATGTACAAGCTCACTTGTTGCACACTTGCACAGTGCTTGGCATGTACAAGCTCACTTGTTGCACACTTGCACAGTGCTTGGCATGTACAAGCTCACTTGTTGCACACTTGCACAGTGCGTGGCATGTACAAGCTCATTTGTTGCACACTTGCACAGTACATGGTGTGTGTATGTTCACTCTTGTCGAACACTTGCGCTGTGCTTTACGTGTGCTGGCTCACTCTTGTTGCACACTTGCACAATGCTTGGTGTGTGCAAGCTTGCTCTTGTTGCACACTAGCGCTGTACTTGGTGTGTGCATGAGAACAGGGGATTTGTAGGATGGGCAATGGGGTGTAGTTGTTGGAACAAAGCCTTCTGTACTGGGAGATGTAGGTAAAAATCCTACTGGAGCCACTTGCTCATTGTGTGACCCTGAGCAAGCCAGTTTACCTTCTTAGTGCTTCTGTATCTCTCAGCTTTTAAACTGGTAAAATGCAACACCACTGAAAATGAGATATTACATGTCTGTTGGGCTATCCTAATTAAAAGGGAACAGTCAGCGCAAAGGTCCCAATGTGCACGTCATGTGCAAAACCATTTTGGTTTACTTACTGTTTACTGTAGTATTGTAGATTGTATCAGACAAATGTTTAGCTAGGCTGCTATCTCCTGTTACTACAAATCCTAGAATTCCGTGCAGCTGACATCAGAGCAGTAGGCATCATTGGGAGATTCAGTAGCCTGTAGTGCATGTTAGAACTTTTATAATCTCCAATCAGATGTTCTCTGGGTCTGCTTTTCACCAGAAGTACAGTCCTTTCTGACTGTACAGAGCCCATGGAGGACAGTGGGATCAGCAACTAAAGATCAGAGCTTATATAAATGCTAACATGCACTGCAGGCAGTTGAATCTCCCCTCTGCTGCCTACTGCTCTGATGTCAGAGGCAGGGGATTCTGGGATGTGTAGAAACAGGAGGTGTCAGCCTACAGGTAAGCAAAATTAGTCTGATACAATCTACTACACTACAGTAAACAGTAAGTAAACCCAAATGTTTTTGTACACAGTGTGCATTGGGACCAGTCCTTGAGTGTGGGGCTTTTAGCGCAGACCATTGCCCTTAAAATAATAAAACAAAAAGGTACCAGAAAAGGAACTGGGTCACCTCCCCATTGGGTTGGTGAGTAGGGCAGAAACTGTCCAGCAGAACATCCTTCCCCGCGAATCCTTTTCTTTCTTCAAACCTTACATATTATACCCACTAATACCTGTTTCTCAGCCTGGGACAAGCTAATTTCTAGGTTTCTTTGGGGTGGCAAACCACCAAGATTGAAATATAACATACTACAACTGTCTAGATCCCAGGGCGGCCTTAGTATCCCTAATTTAAAGAAATATGCCCAGGCAGCACAACTACGCACTGGCCTCCTACATGTGTCTGATTCTTATACAGCATACTGGAAAGATATTGAAACAACCATCAATGGGCTAGAAAATGTCCTCTCATATTTTAACATGCCCCCCCGAGATGTCTCCCTCTGCTCAGGTTTAGGCAGTTTACGGGGGAACTCTTTAAAACGTGGATTCTAGTTAGTCGTTCCACCCTCACTGTGTCTGAGAGCCTTTACCTTTCTGCACTAGCTTATAATTCAGCCTTACACCCGCTGAGATTGACCTCCTTACTGCGGGACTGGAAACCATACCATTTATGTTTTGTGTTCCAAGTTGTAGTCCTATCTGGCCTATTCTTTCATCTATTTACAATCTATTTATAAACTCCCTTCCAGTCAGTATCAGATGTATGCACAACCCAGGAATTGTCTCCTACCCCAAGAGGATGCTTTATCCTCACTGGCGGAATCCCCATCCCCTCTAGTCAAATTGATTAGACATCACTTGAATGGTGGTATACAGGAGCATCTCATTAGCCAGCTTTACCAAGCATGTCGACCGGAAGGTAGTACTCCTTTGGACTCAGTTCGACAATGTTGGGAGAAGGACATGGGGTAGAGGTTGATAAAGAGAATTGGCATAAAGCCACCTTCCCTTATTCCAAGGTCTCAACCACAACACATTGGAGGGCACTTGCCTGGAAAACCAGACTGTGCTATTTTAGAACCCCAGCTGTGACTGCTAAATACAAAGAGGGAGACCCTGCGGAATGCTGGAGAGGGTGTGGCTCTCATCCAGCCGGGGAAGCACATATTTTGTGATCTTGCCCCTTCCTTCAGGGATATTGGTCTGAGGTAATCTCTGAACTAAATTATATCTTTCAGAAACCTGAATTACTCACTCCCACCTTCATCCTGACTGTGACTCCTCCCATAGGTCTTCAGATGAATGGAGGACAGTTCAAACTTATAGCACTTGGTCTTGATAGCAAAAAAGTGATCACCAGACTTGTTTACTAAACATAAGCAGACTAAAGAAGCCTGGCGAATGTTGGCCTATGAAGTATATAGATTAGAACAGATATCTGCTAAACTGAATGGCCGAACACTGGGCTTCACGAATAGATGGAGTCTGTGGACCCACTTTCAGGTAGAGCATTACAGATTTTGTACCATGATGGAGGGGACAGAAATGATTCCCCCATACAACCTTCCCTTTGTAAGAGTATGAATCAGAGAGTTTTGGGTCCGGAGTCGCATAGGGAGGAGGCTGAGGGCAGAAAGGGCTGCTGTACATTACTCTGTGTTCACCCTCAAGACTGGCTGACTTACCTATGGTGGGGAATTAAATTAATATTCCTGATATCCTCTACCCCTCTTACTTTTTGCTAGCATAATGTATTGGTGACAATGGAAAGTGAATTAATCTGTGGTCCTATGGAATATAATTTTCTACTGCTGCTACATTCTTTTCTATGTACCTGTACTGCACTGTATTTGGGATACTGTCTTTTTAAAGACAATAAAAATTTAAATTAAAAAAAAAAAAAGGAACTGGGTAATTGGTAAGCATGTGTCTCCACTCTCACGTCAGGGCAAGCTTGGAGCACCTTCATTTTCCTACCTCTCCCTTTTCAGGTGGGGTCGCTGGAAGGACATTCTTGCTCATGGGCGGTTCAAGCGGCGGATGACTGAGCGTGACGTGGAGGCCATCTGCCGGGCCATCTTGGTTTACTGCCTGCTCCACTACAAAGGGGATGAGAGCATCAAGGGATTCATCTGGGAGCTTATCACTCCAGGAGAGAACGGCAAGGCCAAGGAACTGCAGAACCACTCTGGTAAGTGGGATTGTGCATGTTGTTAAAGAGGCACATAATGTTTCTCAGGCTAGTATGACATGGGGAAGATTATGTGGGGCTTGTTGGACCACTGGTAATTTTCTGCCAAAAAATTCTGTAATATTTCAAGAATCAGTCTGCCCTTAAGAATTTCACTCTATGGTCTTGGAGACGGAGGACAGGACCTCTCTAAAAACCAGATTTTCTAGGGGGTATGGATATAGTTCCCTCCATACATTGGCAGTTCCACTGGAAAAGCTGATTCGTTGGACCATCATTAAGCTAAGCTCCACCCACCACCCGGGCAGTATTGGAACATCTTTAAGCTAAGCTTGTGCTACCACCAGTGTGGTATAACGTCCGGCTCTGCTCCATGACGTCAGATCTTCATTTCCACTAGAAGAGCTCGGTCTTGCTGCTCCGTGTGTTGTAGAGCTTAAAGTGTGCAATTGGCGATGGCGATTTTCTTTGTTTCTTAAAGGTTTCTTCAGTATTTCTTCTTTTCCTCGATTCGGTCCTGTCTTGGCGACAGAAGACTGAACACAAAACGAAGCCAGTTCCAGCTTCAAATTTTGGAGCACCTGCTGTTAGAAGATGTCACGAATGAACCCAGACATGTTGTGCCTCTACTGCCTGGGTACAGCACACAGTGTTTCAGGTTGCAGCCTGTGCCATACGCCGGTGCTCCCCTCTTCCCTCGAGGATCACATAGTCCAGCTTACCCTTGGCTGGCCGATCAGGACCTGAAACTACGGTTGAAATATTTGCTGCGGTGGGGTCAAAGGCTAAACTTATGGCGATAAAAGTAGCGGTGGCTGCTGCTGCCGACATGTGCACCTCATTGACTCCAGCTGTGCTCCCAGCTGGGACCATCTGTGAACAGTCCTTCACTAGTGAATTCCAGGAGATTTATCGGGCCCTCTAGGCCTTCCAGGAGAGCCCTTTGCACCGTGGTAAGAAGCACAGGAAATGCCGTCGCTTGTCATGGTGCCGAGAGAGATCATGCTTTTCCTGCTCCCTTGACTCCCCTGACCATTCAACACGTGCCAAGCGCTCAACTCCAGTCGAACCTTCTTTGGTTGAGGGCAAGGTCGAAAGCTCCGTGATTCCCCAGTTGGGTTTACTAAACTTGACACTGGCCGATCGGGCAGTCAAGATCTTTTTTGACCCTGTCAACCCACTGTTGGAGGATGTCAGCAAGTCGATCTCCAAGACCCCAGTCTTCCCGGTCCTCACCCAGGAGGACGTGGACCAGTTGGTGTCCCTAACCGGGGGCCACTTGGGATCATCCTCCATTGGAGGCCATGCCACCAAAGCTGGTGCCACGTTATTTACATTGCCATCCCGGTGGCTTCACGTCCAGTATCTACCCTCGGGTAGACAGTTGAGAGTCAAAATAGATGTGTAGAGTCGAGGCACACTTTCGCGCTCTGGTTTGCTCGACTGGGAGGCATCATTGACATTCCTCATTGTCCTTGGATGAGGAGAGCTGTGCTGTCCGATACAGCGGTACTACAAGGAACTCCTTTGGCAGCTGTGGGCCATGGCGAGGCAGGGTAGGACTCTGCGATGGACAGTCAGACCTGCTTAATCCAGTCAAGCGAGTCAAACCTACCTCGGTCCACCCAAGGCAGTTGTCCTGACACCTGTCTTTCCACCCTTGCTGGTGGAGCTGTCTCCACCACAGCCTTTGACAGGGGCCCCGACCAAGGACTCCCATGCTGCGGCCTTCTTGCCAGGCTGACTGTTGGTGGAAGTCACCCCGTCTGACGACTTTAGGATGGTTACCAAAAAGACAGGAGATTTGTGGCCCTTCCTGGAGCTGAGAGGCCTAAACTTCTACATACAATGCAAGAAGTTTAGCATAGTGCCCCTTGTTGCAAACATGGGACTGTCTTTACTTGCGCGGTATGAAGGATGTATACCTTCATATCAAAATTGTGAAAGCTCACAGACAGTATCTCTGGTTTATTATGCTGGACGGGGAACATTACCAGTTCAGAGTATTGCCCTTTGGCTTGTCTTTTGCACCACAGTTCTTTACTAAATGATTGGCAGAACTTATCTGTGTCAGTCTTCACCATTCATCACAATTAGGTTATCGGCTGGAGGTCATGACCCCACGGGAGCTTTTTGGATGGGCGGTCGATGCACCATGGGCGCCTCGAGGCCGACGCATCACATGCCTGGGTTACATTGCTATGTTCTGTCGACTCCACCCTCCCGCCAGTTCTTCATCTCGCCATCAAGGTCACCACGTGGATGCTTCAAGAGCAAATTTGAGGCCTACCTGCTATGCAGCTTAATCTTTCGACTCCGTTTCGATTTTTTCCTCAGTGCCGAAGTCCGTCGGCTCCCTCCTGCCAGTTCTGCTAGCCACACTCAATGTTGCCCGGTAAGATCTTTCCATTATCTTTTGTTATTCTGGACGTCAGTCTTATTTGGTGTTTTTTTTCTCCGTGGAGTCGTAATGGTTGGAGGCAAGAAAGCTTCTAAGGTGGATGACCTCCTACTCGGCAGGTGCCATGCTCCGAAAATACTCCATCACCGACCAACCACGACCGTTGCCTTACGTGTCTTGGCCAGCTTCATGACATGCATTCGTGTATCGCCTGTTACTCCGTGGACACCGCTGGGTCGTGAGCAATCTTGGCGTGGAAAGTGGGGCGAGCTCTGCTGACTTTCGAGAAGTTGGGCACACACTCGTCCAGGCCAAGCCGTGTTCTCTGCCTTTCCTCGGTCTCCTCCCAGTTCTACTCTGAACCGAGGGTGAGCCTCGCCTCTGTAACCTAGCCGTGATCAAGGCTTCTCCCGTGGTGCAAGGCCCTGTCCATTCCTCCAGGAAATGGATGGGGGCTTACCGCATTGGCAGTCGCCCTTGGTGAAGGCTTTCCAGTGTCGGGCCTGCAGCTCGAGGCGGTCCGCACCTCATACCGCTGTCTGTCGCGTGTTTGCGGAGCCGATAGTGCTAGCGACGCTGTGGGAGGTTATACTGGACCGTCTCTAACTTTTTCACGACGGTGCTGAGGTTGAGCACAGTGCCGTGTCCAGTTCCGGGGCCATTCGTGGTTCCGGACATGGGTACGGCGCTGTGGGGGTTTCGGATCTTGGCGCAGAGAGCGCTGTCGTAGCCGTCATCGACGCTGTCTGTGTTCTCTGTGCCGCTTGCGGCGCCGTGTCGGGTTCTGGCTCAGAGACTGCTGTCCAGGTTGGAGCCGTGTCCTTTTCTGCCACCGTTCGCGGTGCTGCAGAGGACAATGGTACTGACTCAGGTACAGTCTCTGTTTCTGGTACCCTATTTGGTCGAGATGGCAGCAGGTGCCCACCAACTGTTTGGCACAGGGCTTCGGCCTCCACCTCTTCGGAGGAGGAGTCGGACTCTGAGTCAGACGGGCAGTCTGGCACCTTGGAGTTAGTTGCTGGCATGGGCACCCTCGTAGTGTCCTTGACAGGCTGGAGTCTGCCCCCCCCCTCTGAGGAGCAGACAGTGACTGCCGGGGCTGGGGTCAGAGGTTCTGACCAGCAGGAAGTGGTGTAGGCCACCATTGCATTGCAGCCCAGCCTCTGAGGGTTTTCTGACCCCTCAGCGGTGGTACCCCCTCAGGTGGTGTGCCTAGATCGCCAAACTTTGGGGCGATCAGAGTACCCACGGAGGGAAGGTGCTGCGCCCTGGATACAACTCCTTGAGGGCCAACCAGGGCTGCCAGTTGCCTAGGCTGGCTCTGTTGAGGAGGAGGGCCTCTCGGATTCCGAGGGTGGGGGCATGGGGTCTGTCTTGGTGACCTTTTCTGGAGCCCACCCGGGCACCGGGAGAAGCTGTAGCGCGGATCTCCGCTCTTCCCCTCGGTTTCTTTGAGAGGGCCCCATTCTTTGGAGGTAGGGGACCGTCCTTCTGGACCTACACGGCTCCGGTCACCTCACAGGGGATATTCAGGCAGTTCCGATATGGTTGTTCAGCTGTTGGCTGTGGAGTCTTCCGGAGCACCTTCTTCTTCTGGTGCTCTTGGTGCGCTCCCTAGCCCAGACAGAGGGCAGTTGATTTCTCTTGTTGGCTCTGCCCCTATCCTTCTGCCACATTCTCCGGCGCTCCCAGGCATCCTTGGTCCTAGCGGGCCTCTCTCCTGGGAGCAGTTCAGGGCCGTGGCTGCTCGATTCCCCGCTTACATCAGGGCAATGGGCAGACAGGTTTTACAGCCTCCTCCGAGCAGCCACCCTCTGAGCAGCTGGAGTCCTCTGACTCCTCATCCCTCTCTTCTGTGGGTGGGCGCTTCTGTCCACATCTCCCCAGCCGCTGATCTTGTGGAGTATCAGCAATTCCTTGTGAGGATGTTGGAGGACCTGCACATCACCCCTCCCACTCAAAGCGATCCAGAGCAGGCCTTTCTAGGCGACTTCAGCAAAGACACCCTTGTGGTGCCCCCCTGGCCTGCTCCCTTTCGGGAGGCATCGCGTTCCTGGCAGAGACCCTTCTCCGGAGTTCCTGCCCCTAGGGATATCTGCCAGCGGTATTACACCCCCCCCCCCGGGAGTCTCCTGGTTCCATGCCTCATCCTCAGTCAGGATTGACGCAGCTGGACACTCCTGATGGACTTCGGGCCCTCCACTGTGACCGGCCCCCAGATCAAGAGTCCTTGGATTTTGACTTCTGGGGAGGACATTCTACTCGGCACGTTGCTGCTCTCTATCACAGCACATCAGGCCCTCGCATCCTATGATAGGTTCTTGTGGTCCAGGCTGGGTCAACTCCTAGCCTCTTTGCCGGACACGGAACAAACCAGACAAGCCATTGCACTCTCTGCATGTGGTCTGGAGCTAGCAAGGCACCAAGCGAGGGCATCGTACGATTGCACCGAGGCAGCTACCAGGGTCTTAGGGACAGCGATCTGCACTAGGCGGGCGGCATGGCTGTGTCTTTCCTGGTTGTCACCCTTGGCCCAGCGTAGGGCGATTACCTCTGCTCACAGAGAACCTATCCCGTGGCGGGGCTGGCGTATGTCGGGCAACTTCCTTTCCCTCCGGGGGTCCCCGTCTCAAGCTCCCACTCTTGGGCCTCCCAGGCCCGATGGTTCTCCCTCTTAGTGTGTCACCCACTGAGGCTAAGGGACTCTGTCCTGAGGTTAAAACCCCTTGAGGGGGCCTCGGCACTCACCCAAATGTGATGAATGGTGAATTGCACAGATAAGACATGAAAATTATGTACCTACCGTAATTATGATTTCTGTTATCTTCACCATTCATCCTAATCCATCACGCATCCCCCTGGGGCCTTAGTCTCTGGGTCCCCCTCCCTCTCTCTGCCCTTCCTTGCCCCCCTCCTTTCGTCAGGAGTGGGATAAACAGGGGCACATGGGGGATGATATTTCTAAGGGGAGAGTGGTCAGCTTGGTGGGGGGGCACTCCTTCTCCAGTGTTCTAGCTCCACCCCTGTGGGTGGAGTTGGCAGTTGCCCTCCATTCTCTTCTCCTCCTTTGTTCCCGTCAATCCTTAATTTTCTTTATCCATTGGACATATCCTTTATTATTTTAGAGAAACTAAATTTTCTCACACCAAAAATTTTTTCCCTGAGAGGGGGGAGAATTCCCCCTGTGTCCTGTCTTTCTTCCAGAATAACCGTTTTCTACCTTTTGGAGTTATTACTAGTAATTCTGTGCCTTGAATTCTCTGTGAGCCTTTTGGCTACTCCTTGCAGTTCCTATACAATCTGGAGACAAGGTACAGGGTATGGTTTTACCCCCAAACTTATCATAATTCCTCCTCCTCCTCTCTCCTTTTCCTATTTCCAGAGATTGGGCCCCTACCCAATCCCCTTAGTCTCCTTCTTTTCTTCTGTACTCTGTCGTTTATTTCTCCTTTTGGTTTATATATATTTTCCTTTGTCTGTCCCTTGGACTTCCTTGTCCCACCCTCCCAACCCTTTTCCTCACCTCTCCAGTGACTAAGAACTGGCGGGAGGGTGGAGTCGTACACATAACTGCCAACCCAGGCGCCACGCGGTCGTGACCTCAGGGTGGCGCCAATGAATCTTGTCCGACTCCCCGCAAAGAAGCTCCCGTGGGGTCATGACCTCTGGCCGATAACCCAATTGTGATGAATGGTGAAGATGCACAGGAAAGATCATAATTACGGTAGGTATGTAATTTTCATTTGTTGCAGAAGCCCTTCACAGGAAAGACCTGTATGTCTTCCCGTATCTGGATGACTGGATCTTACTTTGAGGAAGTGTGCGACTTAGGCGCCAGGACCACACAGAAACTTTTCTAGCAAGCAGTTTGCCACAGGAGACCATGCACTGCCAACTTCACCATCTGACGTCCTAGCCTATAAAGACGGGCAGTCCCCCACACCCTTCTCAGTTTTCCTGCCCTTGACCCACGCATGTCGGACCACTGAAGCCACCATACCTGCAGTAGACTGCCATTACCTGTGCTTGCAGGTTTTTTTTTAATTTTACTGTTTTCTTTTTGTTCTGACATTAAGTTTTCAGTGTTACCTACTTCAGGTTTATGTCTTCTCTACCTGCCTCATCTTCCAACCACTCCACTAAGTGTGCCTGCGGCAAACAAATTCCAGAAAAAGACGAAAGCAGCAGCTGGTGGTGGACCCTCCAGTGCCCTTTCCCCCATGCACTGGTTTGCTGTCCCAGGACCAAGGCACCCTGGTCCATCCAGATCTAAAATCTCCATCTCCATGCATGACTCCTGCAGACTTAGCCGTTGCCCACTTTGGGGTTTCCACTAGGGTCGCAGATGTCCTGGTGGCCACCAGGAAGCCCTCCACCAGGGCTACTTATGCCATGAAGTGGAAGCGCTTTACCCTTTGGGCTGCATCGCGCCAATTAGACCTGTTCAACCTGTCCAGTGGATCAGGTGTTATTCAGGCTTGGGGTATTCCCAGTTTAAGGTGCATCTTTCTGCCATCTGTGTGTACCATGCACCTGTCAAGTGCAAGGCTCGGCTTGAGGTGTCTCACACTTTCCTGTGGGGCATTCGCATCTGAAACCTCCCATTCAGGACCCGGTCCCTCCATGGGACCTTAATTTTGTGTTGGAGAAACTCACGTTACCTGTGTTTTGAACTGGCCGTGAGTTGCAAGCGGTGCTTTCTGTCATGGAAAATGCTCTTTTTAGATGAAGTTACTTCTGCTTGACAGATTTCCAAGCTTGAGGCTCTCATGTGTAAAGAGCCTTATTTGTTTTTTTCACAAAGACAAGGCGTCTTTGCGTACTAATCCTAAATTTCTTCCCAAGGTGGTGGTGGAGTTTACTTTGAATCAATCCATCCGCCTACCCGTTTACTTTCCTGAGTATTCTAATCAGGGGAGGCTTTGCTCCATACTTTGGATGTACATAGAATCTTACGATACTATACGCAGTGGACCAGGACTTTAGGAAAGTCTGATTAGTTACTTGTTTTGTCTGCCTCCATGAGAGGGCACTGCAGTGTCAAACAGTGCTTGTCTAAGTGATTAGCCAGTTGCATTGTTTATTGTTACTGTAAGTACAAAGACCTTCCGGGAGTTAAGTGCCATTCCACCTGGGGTATGGCGCCTCCTGACTTGTTTCCAAAATGTGTCCACTGCAGACATCTGTGTAGCTGTCACCTGGATTTCTGTCCACACCTTCACCAAGTGTTACAGTCTGGATGCTGCTTCTAGGCATGGTCCAACTTTGGCCTCGCCGTTCTGCATAGCCTTCTTTCTTAGGCAATCGGCTGTGGTCTGTCCTCCTCCAGTGCTGCTTCCTCTGTGCTGCGGAAGTGCTCAGGACTCTGCTTTACCGCTGTTGGCCTGCTGCAAGAGCTTCCTCCAACATAAGATAGTACAGTTACATAAGAACTTATTGTAAGAGTAGATCTTCAAGAGGAGCCCTTGCAGCAAGCCATGATTTTCCCTCCTCCTTCCCCCCTTCTTGCTGTTTCCTCTTCCATACAAAGAGTCTTCTGCTTTTCCTTTTCCTTATTGGCTCTTGGAACCTCCTTGGTTTCTTCTTCCACTACCACTTCAGGTCTCTGGCTGGAGGACTGAGGAGGGTATGGAGGACTGTCTGCCTTTATAGGATAGGCCAGTGTCAGAAGGTGACATCACGGTGGGCGGTCCCCGGTGGTAGACTGCTAGCTAGAAAGTTTCCGTGTGGTCCTGGCTCCTGGAGGTTAAATCCTACCAGTATTGACCTGCTGCAAGAGTTCCTTTCAAAGATCTATTGTTACAGTAAGTTATTATATAACTGTACATCTTACTTCGAGAGAGCTCTTGCAGTAGGTAATTACATATAGGACTGATGCCGAAAGCGTCAGGACCCCACGGAAAAATTTCTAGCTAGCAGTCTCTGGCGGGGGACCGCCCCCACATCAGGTGACTGCCGTCATGTGACGTCAGTATAAAGGGGCGGTCCCCCACGCCCGCCTTCCTGTTCTTTCCCGCCATTAGCTCGTGTAAGCGCCTCGTGGTTAAGTTCAACTGCTCGTCAGCAGTCTGTCATCGGTAGTTCTACCATAATTTTTTTCTTCAATTTACTCGAAATTTGTCAGCTATTCCGGTGGTGTATGTCATCCCCCACACCCTCCGAGCACAAGAATAAGTGTGACTTGTGCGGTGCCCAACTTCCGCACAAGGACGGTCACTTCCAGTGCCTCTTCTGTCTGGGCCCAGATCACCCCATGGAGAAGTGCCAGCATTGCCTGAAATCAGTGCCACCACCCGCAGACAAAGGCAGCAGTCCCTGGAGGCCCACATCCTTAAAAAGAAAAAGACCTCCATGGAGAAGGAGCTGAAGAAGCTTTGTCAGGCCTAAACTTCCCCCGAGGGTCACCACAAAAGAAAGAGAAGCACCGGGACTCCTCTTCCTCACCACGCTGACTTGACTGGAGTCACCATGCTAAAGTAATGTCCACCCGGACGCTCCATGATAGCTGTCTTAGGCTTCCAAGATGGCGTCCACCCACCATCTGGCTCACGCTTGGGCTCTTTGGGTGCCTCTGGGCTAAAGAGCTTCCACTTCCAGCAAGGCCACCGCCGCGCGGCCTACTGGTGCGAGTGGCTCCGGTAAACCGGACGTCTGCTCCTATGACATCCGCCCGGAGAATGCCACTAAGTTGCTCAACCCTTCGGGGCAGCGCACAGCCCCTAAGCCACCTGACCAGACTGCACCCCCATCGCGGCTTGCCTCGGGCAATGGTTCCGCTAAGTCAGATGACTGCTCCTCCAGCGTCCGCCCGGACTCCGCCGGTAAGTCGAATGTCTGCCCCTCCGACGGCTGCAAGGTGTCTGAGCAGACGCCGGACCCTAATGTTCTGTCTGCCGTCCCTGGCTCCCCACAGCATTCGCTGCTCTCAGAGGTCCCAGCGTCTCCTCAGCTTAACCCCGGGGATTTTCCCCTTCCTTCTCCTGACGTTGCAGGGGATGTAGGTACGCTCCCGTCAGGTCTCTCTCCCGCCGGGCTGGATGACCTAATGTCGGTCCCTCAGATGCCAGTGCGGCGCCCGGTCTGCGGCGCCAGGCCGCTATCCCTCTTCCTCTCTCCCAGATGCCATTCTCCCATCGGGCCTGCTACCCACCGGGCCTCCTGCTCTAGGCCTGCCTGCCAGGCATCCTCCCAGGCCGTCTGCCCTGCAGACCCACGGTCCCTGGTATCCTGACATACCCAGACGCGGTATCCGGCACCCTAGTACCCGATGCCAGTTTTCCCGCCATTGGGGTATGGATATACTGTCTGGATAGCCCCAATATCTGTATCCCCTTCTCCTCCTCCTCCTCCTCCTTCTTCACCACCCCTCAGCCACAGGTGGATTTGAAGGAGACTCTAACTCCTGGTGGGCTGAGGCCAAGGCTCAGCTCACCAGGGAGAAGGAAGCAGTCTTCGATGCGGTCCGGTTCCGGACCCCCTCGTCGGGCGAAGCTCCATCCCCACCTCCGGATACCAGGCGAGCCCTCCTGTTTCAGGCGGGACAGGATCGCTTCCCGGGGCTCCCAAGGGGTCCGTTCCTCCCCTGCCTCAGAGGAGGAGTCCTCTTCCTCCTCCTCCTCTGAGACCTCCGATGACTCTGTCAGTCATTCCGACCTGGATGACGAGCCCCGCTCTCAGGATAAGCCCAGACCGAGGACCCCTTTGTAGTCACCTCTGGAGGATCCTTCTTTTATGGAGTTGCGTAAAATCCAGGAGGTTTATCAGTGGCATTCCTTGGAGCCGGATCCACAGCATTAGAAACTCGCTGCGCACCTGGATCTGCCAGAGACTGCTCCGACCGTGGTGCCACCCTGGATTGAGCCTCATGCTGACCTTGTCTCCACTATTTGGAAGCAACCGTCGGCCCTAGCTCCTCTTCCTAGGAAGTCGGATAGGCTTTATCAGGCTCCCGAGGGTGTTGACTCTGAAATTCACACCCTCGAGCTGATTCGGTCATGATTAGCACGCTCACGGCTGGACCGCTAATCCAGAGCACTTTAGCTCATCACCACGGACAAGGAATCTCGTCTTCTGGAACAGTCCGGAAGAGGGTCTCACGCTTCTTCCACTCTGGGTATAAGGGCCCTGAATTATGTCGGTCATATGGGGATTATCAGAAGGCGATCCTTAGTGAGGTGGAATTGAAGTTGGACTCCTTCCTGAGTATCAGACAAAGCAGGAAGTGGCTGATTTAGTCCGGTCTGCACATTTGGCCAGTCAGCACATGCTTCATGCCACATAGGATGCAGTGGATGCTACGGTGGGAGCTCGGCTTCGCCCGTGGTTGCAGCGTCATGCTTGGCTCCGTGTGTCAGAGTTGGGCCTGGAAGTGCAGTCTGCTATCCAGGATGTGCCCTTCGGGGTTCGGTGCTTTCGGTGGCGATGTCGAGGACATCACCCGATCTGCAGGAAGAGGAACTGCAGTGAAGTCCGTTGACTCCATGTACAAACCCCTCAGGCTCAGCGTCGTCCCTTTCGCAGGCGTGGTCAGCAAAGCGAAACCTCAGGGAAAGCAGGCCAATAAATGGGCCCCTCCAGCTGCCAAGCCCCACCCCGGCCAAAAAGCATTGGGGCTTCAGTGGCAACGCTGCCTCACACCACCTGACTCCTTCCCTCTCCCACAGCCTCTGGGATTTCCAGAGGAACCAGTAGGAGGGAGATTCTCCCTCCACCTATCAGGTTAGGAGAGGATCACTTCAGACATTTGGGTGCTCCAGCTGATTGCAGAAGAACACAATAGTTTCTTCGGAAAACTCCTCGAACCTCCCCCCAGGTCGTCTTACTCCCCAGAACATCATCTTCTGGTTCAGGAAGAAATATCCGCTCTTCTCTTGAAGGAGGCGATAGAGCCTGTTCCTCCACTCCTTTGGGGGACCGGGTACTATTCCCATTTCTTCCTGGTCCCAAAAGAAATCAGGAGGCGTGGGGCGATTCGACCTCAGCTTCCTGAACCTGTTCGTGGAATACAAAAGGTTCAGAATGCTCTCTCTGCAGAGCCTTCTGCCTCTTCTTCGGCCAGGACAGTGGCTGTGTGCTCTGGATATGCAGGATGCTTAACTGTATATCCCTGTTCGCCCTTCCCACCACAGATACCTACGTTTTGCATTCCAGGGGGACCACTACCAGTTCAAGGCCCTCCCATTTGGTCTTTCCTCGGTGCCCAGAGTGTTCACCAAATGTCTTTTGGTGGTAGCAGCCTACCTGCGTACCCAAGGGGTGCAGGTTTTCCCGTACCTGGACGATTGGCTCCTGGCGCCTCGTCCAGGGAGGAACTCCTGCACTTCCTTTCTCTTACCCTGTAGGTTTTTGCCTGCCTGGATATTACCGTCAACCAGACCAAGTCTCACTTGATCCCGTCCCAGAGGCTCCAGTTTATCGGGGTGATCCTGGACACGACCTCCGGCATGGCATTCCTACCACTGGACAGGGCGGCCTCACTCCCGGCTCAGGTCAGCCTGTTGTTCAGCCGCCAGGCAGGTCAGCGCCAAGGTGGGTCCTTCGCCTCCTCGGGCTCATGGCTGCAATTCCAACAGTCCTCGCGCTCAGCCCACATGAGAATTTCTCAGTGGGCGCTTCAGTCTCAGTGGGATCAGCTGGTGGACGACCTAGATCAGCTTGTTCTGGTCTCCACTCCTATGGCTCAGGACTTGCAGTGGTGGATGGTTCATTAGAACCTTTGCCGGGGAGTCCCCTTCTGTCCCAGACGCTGACTACAGACGCCGCGGGCGAGGGTTGGGGAGCCCATTTCTGGCCTCACAGGACCCAGGGCTCCTGGTCCAAGCTCGAGAAATTTCTCCATCAGTGTACTCGAGCTTCGGGAGGTGCTGTACGCTCTTCAGGCTCTACATCTGCATCTGCTTCCCGGGCACCTGGCTGTCCAGACTGACGACGTGTGTGTGGTCTGGTACATCAACAAACAGGGAGGAATTTCTTCCTACCCTCTTTGCAGGGAGACAATGCGAGTTTGGGATTGGGCAGTACAGCAAAACCTTCACCTCACGGCAATTCATGTCCCGGGGGTTGAGAACACATTGGCAGACAGACTCAGTCAGTCGTCTGCTCACGCTCATGACTGGGAACTGGATCGGGGGTAGCAGACAATATCTTTCTTCGGTGGGGAGCACCACAGATAGACCTGTTCGCATCCCCTCTCAACGCAAAACTTCCCGACTTGTGCTCGCTTGTTCCAGGGCGCGGCATTTTTTGGAGAGACGCTCTCTCTCTAGACTGGAAGGGCAGATTCGTCTATGCTTTCCCCCCGATCCCCTTGATTCCGAGGGTCTTAAAGAAACTCAGCTCAGAAGGAGCCCGAATGATACTGATCGCTCCTTTCTGGCCCAGGCAAGTTTGGTTCTCTCTTCTGCAGCAGTATTCAGAGGAACCGCCTTTTCCTCTGTCTCATCTTTTGCTGACCCAGGATCGGGGGAACCTAGTCCATCCAGGCCTCAAGTCCCTTCAGTTGCACGCGTGGCTCCTGCTCAAGCCCGATTCGGGGTTTTCTCCCGGGTGGCTGAGATTCTGATGGAGGCCAGTAAACCCTCCACTAGGTCTGCCTTTGCCATGAAATGGAAACAGTTCACTATCTGGGCCGCTTCCAAAGATTTTGAGCCTTTCTTGTGCTCTGTTGGGTGGCTTCTGGATTACTTGCGACACCTCTTTGATCTGGGTCTCAGTCATTCCTCTCTGAAGGTTCACATGGCGGCCATCTCGGCCTACCATGTCCTTTACAGACAGGATGTTAGCTCAGCTGGAGGTCTCTAGGACCTTACTTAGAGGTCCTTCACTTGAGACCCCTATCTGGGTTCCTGCCCTCCTTGGGAATCTGAATTTTATCCTTGAGAAGCTTACTCTGCCTCCTTTCGAGCTGGCAGCCTCAGCAGACTTGAAGTTCCTCTAGTGGAAGACTCTCTTCCTCGTGGCCATTACTTATGCTCGAAGGATTTCCGAACTCCAGGCCCTTATGTGTAAAATCCCGTATTTGATTTTTAAAAAAAAAAACGTGTGGCTCTGCACACCAACCCTATGTTTCTCCCCAAGGTTGTATCAGAATCTACACTGAATCATTCTGTATAGTTATCTGCTTTCTTTACGCAGCACTCCAGTCAAGGGGAGTACCTCCTGCATACTCTGGATGTTCACCGGATTCTGAGATACTGCACCAACAGGACGAAGGATCTCAGAAAGACTGATCAACTGTTTGTCTCTTTTGCTCATAAAAGAGAAGGCAGTGCTGTTTCCAAGCAATGCCTGTCTAAATGGTTGGCTCATTGTATCACTTTCTGTTATAAGTACAACAAGACCCTGCTGAGTCAAGTCAGAGGCCACTCCACCAGAGGAGTCGCTGCCTCTGCTGCTTGTTTCAAGAGTGTGTCAGTGGCCGACATTTGTGCAGCCGCTACTTTGACTTCTGTCCATACCTTTATGAAACATTACAGTTTGGACATTGCCTCTCGCCGCAGAGCGGGCTTTGGGTTGGCTGTTCTGCAAGGTCTCCTTTCCTAAGACTTTCACAGCCAGAGGGTTTACTCCTGAGTAGTTTTCCTCTTTCCGTGTACTTCTGTTTGTTCCAGACTGCTTGGGACTCAGTCCTATATGTAATTACCTACTGCAAAACCCCTCTCGAAGTAAGATAGTATAGTTACGCAAGAACTCACCGTAACAGTAGATCTTACTTTGAGAAACCGCTCTTACAGCAGGTTACACCATTAGGACTGAAGCTCGAAGCGCCAGGACCCGGAAATTTTCTGTAGCAGTATTCAGCGGACCACCCCGGCGTCGGTCCGCAACGTCAGGCATAGTATATAAGGAGGCAGTCCCCCAGAATCCCCAGTTCTTTTCCCGCCGTCGACTCACCAGCAGCGGCCTCTCGGTCTCTACCTAGCGCATGATGACTTGGAACTTCAAGAGTTTCTATTTAACTAACGTCCTCACCAACTCCTTCATTTGAGGGACTACTTTCAAAGGGTGCCAGCGGAAAACAGATCCCTTTCAAGGATCCTCATTCTTCCTGCGTGCGGTGCTTAGGCCTGGACCACGACACCAAGGCCTGCACCTTTTGCCAATGGTTCAACAGCCACATCAGGATCCGCCGTCAGAAGGCACTTCAGACTTACCTGCTAGAAGGAAAACTTAGTAGGATGGACAAAGAACCTTCCTCCAGGGCGATTCTTCCTCCAAGGTCCACAAACACCGAGACAAGCACCGGAGAAGGCAAGGTCCAGATCCCGAACCGGGCCTCAGATCCATGGAGCTCAGGCTCCATCGATCTGACCGCTCTCCTTCCAGGGCTAGGTCTCAGCCCCTCTGGTTAAGGTCTGGGCTTCCAGCGGTTCTTCGACTCTTCAGCCCGTCAAAACTTCCAGGCCCTCGGCTTCCTCTACTCCCTCTCAGGCCTCTTCTAAGTCCTCTAAACGCCACAAGTCTTCCTTTTCCACCCAACGTCGGGACCCCGACTCCAGGTCGGTCTCCCAGCCCCCTGGGGTCCCGGATCCACCACCCAGGAAGACGAAGGACCTGACGTCCCTCAAGCGGACGACAGACCCGACGTCGGCCATGCATTCGGAGCCGAGAACATTGTCCAAGCACCAGACGCCCGGCCAGGCATTCACGGACCCAAGTCATCGGCCAAGCGACAGGCGTCGGCTTCACCAGAGCGAAGACTGCCCCCAGTCACTGGTGGACACGGTCACAGGGACTCCATGGAGGAGGACACCATGTTGCCTGAAGACCAGGCGGGTGATGCAGAGAATGCCGGGCTTCCGAGGGAACCTTCGCCCACCCCTGAGACACCTGAGGACCAGACGCCCGACCCCGGCGCCAGGCCCGTCATCGAGCATGAGTATTCAAGAAGTAAAGGAGCTCTTTACTTTCTGGTGGGACACTATCTGTAAAGACGGCCCAGTAAAGCCTCCTCCTCCTCCCCCTTCCCCTCCTTCTACTCCTTCACCTCCTACGCCCCCTTCTCCACCACAGGGGCCAGCAGGACAACCACCAACCCCCAAGGAGCAGACTCCAGCCCCTAGGGTATTCCAGGATCGAGAAGGCCTCCCTCAAGATCTCCATCAGGGTCTCCCAGCCCCAAGCGACCCAGCCATTGGCGGTATACTCTGTCGAGGAGGACTGCAGATCAGATACCATGGATTACTCCAGATCTCCTCCACTTAGCATTTCATCACCCCGACCCACATGACCTTCCAGGTCTCCTCGGATCACCCTCTCTCTTGAGATCATGAGGCACGTCCAGGACAACATGGGGTGGGATGCTGAAGACCTCGACCCCAAAAGGCAGCGCCTTGCCCGTTATCTTCGACAGAAAGACCCAAAGCCTGTGGTAGTGCCACCCGGACGTCACTCAGGCTGCATGGGCGTCCGCACTCCACTCCTGCGGTGCTGAAGAAAGCTGACTGCCTGTACAGGGCTCCAAAGAGGACCAGCACTTGGCTCAACAACCTCAGGCAGACTCCCTGGTCATTACGGCCTCACATGACCGGTCCCAAAGACTGCAACACATGAGCACACAGCCACCGGACCAGGAATCCAAACAATTAGACGCCCTGGGGAGACACATGTATGCGGCTGCTACATGCTCCTTCAGGTCCCTGAACTACCTAACCCACATGATACAGTTTCAGAACGCCCTATGGGAACAGGGCCAGGACCTGGTCGATAAGCTTCTGGATGGCGAACAGAAGGCGGAGCTCCTAAACCTTCTCCGCACAGGGTCTGATGTGGGTACCCAAGTACTACGAGCCATATACGATTCTGCGGACTCGTCCGCCAAGCTGCAGCTTCAGGCGTCTGTCTCTGGCGACAATTTCGACTCTGTCTCTGGCTTCACCCCGGACGTACAGAAGAACATTCTTGACATCCCCTACAATGGCGAAGTACTCTTTGGTGAACCCTCGGAGAAGGTTATCACCAAACTCCAGGACGCTGGGAAGGCAGTCAGGTCTGTACAGGCCATGTACAGATCCAGGCCCTGTTCCTTTCGTAGGAACCAGAGCCGTTTTCACAGCTGGCAACAATGGCAGCAGCCACGTTCTGGCCAGTAACAAAGGGGCACCTTTCAGCAGAAAGCCCAGGCTAAGTCGTCCCCAGGCAGAGCCCAACGCTACACTAAACCAGCCCAGCCTGCAGGGACCAGTGCTGCCACAGCATGACTCCTTCCCGGCCCCCACCCCTCCTCTGGATCAATTGGCACGAAAGGTCCGGGGTTGCATCGCTCGCCACTTTTCAGGGTGGCAGTCGATTACCACCGACCGGTGGGTTCTCCAGTTGGTCAAGAAAGGTCACTTCATAGAATTTCTCGATCACCCGCCGACAAGACCTCCCCTGCTTTCCCGTTACTCTGGTCAGCACGCCCTGCTCATACAGCAGGAGGTGCTTGTGCTCATGGAAAAAGAGGCGATAGAGCACGTTCCACGGAACCAGAGGGGTGCAGGATATTATTCTCTCTTCTTTCTGGTTCCCAAGAAAATGGGACATCAGTCAGATACTGGACCTCAGTGACCTCAATGAGTCGGTCCTGTACAAATGCTTCTGCATGGTGACCCTCCCAGGTCTGATTCCCATGCTCAAGCAGGGTGCCTTTCTAGCATCCTTGGACATGCAGGACACTTACCTGCATATGCCCATTGCTCAAGCGCATAGGAAGTTTCTGCAGTTCGAGTTCCAGGGCCACCATTATCAGTTCCGAGCCCTCCCTTCGGACTGTCATCGGCACCTCGGGTATTCACGAAGTGTATGGCGGTCATAGCGGCGGCTCTGAGGAGACAAGACCACTACGTGTTCCCCTACCTGGATGACTGGCTTCTCATGGCACGCTTTCGGGAGGCCTTGATGTCCGCCATCCATTATACTCAGTCTCTGTTCGAGACGCAGGGCATCATGATCAATCACGAGAAGTCACACCTGGTTCCGTCACAGACTCTGCAGTTCATAGGTGCCATCCAGGGGAAAGCTTTTCTTCCCCAGGACAGAGCGGAACATATCAGATCCCTCATCAGGGACATTTAGGCGAAGACCACCGTTCCTGCCAGATTGGTCCTTTGCCTGTTCGGACACATGGCTGCGGCCATTGCAACAGTCCCAGTTGCTTGTCTCCACATATGGGTCACCCAGTGGATGTTACGGGTCAGTCGGACCAAAAGCATGACCATATGCAGCTTTCAGTCGGATCATGAAGACCGTAATCCGGGATTGGCAATGGTGGCTAGATGTGAAGAATCTATCAGCAGGTCCCCTTCATTGTGCTGTCTCAGATAGTGACACTCTCCACAGGCGCCTCGGGGCCCGGATGGAAGCACACCTCGGCGGTGTCGGTCTCAGGGCCTGTGGACAGCCCAAGAGACACATCTCCACATAAATATCCTGGAAATGTGAGAAGTTCTTGACACCTGCAGGCCTTCCAGTCGGAGATTCCACTGGGTACCATTCTGTTAGACAATTCCACGGTGATGTATTACTTCAACAAACAAGGAGGCACCTATTCCTACCCACTTTGCAGGAGGCCATGAGGGTGTGGGATTGGGTTTGCAACATGGCACAAACCTCATTGCTGTTCATGTCCCAGGAGTGGACAGCGTCATTGCAGATGGCCTGAGTTGCTGTCAGGCCAGAGTCCACGAGTGGGAACTACTCCAGGAGGTAGTAGAGGGTCTGTTTCACAGATGGGGTACACCAGAGTTAGACCTTTTCGCATCCCCATCCAACGCAAAACTGCCCAGTTTTTGATAGCTAGATCCAGGGCCTGGTGTTTTCTGGTGAGACGCGTTGTACCTCTCCTGGGCGGGCAGATTCCTCTATGCCTTTCCTCCCTTTCTGTTGATCCAGAGGTTCTTCTGAAACTTTGCAGAGAGCAAGCGGCCACGATTCTCATCGTGCCGTTCTGGTCCGGGCAGATCTGGTTCCCTCTGCTACATCAGCTATCTCGGGAACCTCCGTGCCTCTGCCAATCAGCTCTCACTTTTCTCAGTGGAAAGGCTCCTTGGTCCATCCAGACGTTCGTTCCACTGAGCCTGCATGCTTGACTCCTAGAGACATAGCCATTTTGTGACCAAGGGTCGTCAGAGAGGTAGCTGGCGGTTCTGGTGGCCACCAGAAAACAGGCCACTCATGCTACTGCACGCCATGAAATGGCACAGTTTTTGCCTATGGGCTCAGCCGGGTTTTCGCCTCTAGACTGTTCAGAAAAGTCTGTCTTGGACTACCTCTGTCTTTCAGACAGGCCTGGCCTACTCCTCGATCAAAGTACACCTCTGTTCCATATCTGCCTATAATTATCCTGTAGGTCAATGCACCATATCTCAGTTGGACACGGCCTGAGCCTTACTGAGAGGTATTCTCCACCTTAGACCTCGATTAAGGATCCAATTCCGCCATGGGATCTACCCTTTGTCCTGGAGCAGCATGCTGCCACCCTTTGAACCACCCGTGGATCCGAGCTACGTCTTCTCACTTGGAAGGCGTTGTTTTAGTTGCCGTTACCTTGGCCAGAAGAATTTCTCAACTCCATGCACTCATGTACAAAGAGCCTTATTTGGTTTCACAAAGACAGGGTATCCCTATGGACAAATCCCAAATTTCTGCCTAAGGTGGTCTCGCTCTCACCCTTAATCAAGACATCTATCTACCAGTGCACTTTCCCAACTATTCTATTCGAATCGGGGAGGCCCTGCTGCACACCCTAGATGTGCATAGGTGTCTCGATACTACCTGACCAGAACAAACACCACCAAAAATCAGACCAGCTTTTGTCTCCTTCTCACCACAGGATGGTGGGAGCTCTGTTTCTAAACAGTCACCGTCCAGGTGGCTCATTCAGTGTATCACGTTCTGTTACAGAAGCCTAACAAACCCTTACCGGCGCGGTCAGGGTCATTCCACAAGGGGAGTGGCTACCTCCTTTGCGGCCCTTAATGTGTCCACCTCGGCTATCTGTGCTGCAGCTACTTGGAGCTCCGTGCACACTTTCATCAGGCATTACAGCCTGGATATCGCATCGAGGCGAAGAGCAAGTTTTGGTCTAGCAGTCCTTCAAGGACTTCTGTCATAGGCTTAGGTCACATTAAGGATTTCTACCTTCCCTCTTCCCAATGGTGTTGGATTTCCTTTATTGCTTGGGAATGCGTCCTAACGGTGTAACCTGCTGCAAGAGCTGTTTCTCGAAGTAAGATAGTACAGTTACGTGAGAACTTACCACAGCATACATCTTCGAGAACAGCTCTTGCAGCAGGTACTTTGCTCCCCACCATCCCTGCTGGAGGTAGATTCTAATTTTAACATCCTTCTCCAAGGATCAGGTGTCTCAGCATCTCTCTGACTGCCATTAGATGGTGGATCCTCAGTCTCCTCTTCTGATGTCATCCAGCGGCGGGAGTCTCCGGCGGAGAACTGGTGATTCTGGGGACCGCCCTTTATGTACTATGCCTGATGTAGGGGTGGTCCCGCTGAATCTGCTAGCTAGAAAATTTCCATGGGGTCCTGGCACCTGCGGCTCAGTTCTAATGGTGTAACCTGCTGCAAGAGCTGTTCTCGAAGATCTGCTGTTGTGGTAAGTTCTTACATTACTGTACTTTTGCGTCCCCACACAATGCAAAACTACTAGCTTCTGTTCTCTTGCTCCAGGGCCTGGATTTCTCTGGTGAGACACCTTGTCCCTCTCCTGGAAAAGGAGATTTCTTTAAGAATCCTCTCAGTTCCACGAATACAGAGGGTACTGCTCAAAGTGCAAACAGAAGGTACCACCTCATTCTCATTGCTCCCGTGTGGCTTTGTCAAGTGTGGTTTCAAGTTCTGCAGCAGTTAACAGTGGAGCCGCCGGTTGCTTGGCTGCATGACAATTTGCACAGGTCAGTCTGACCCATGACACATCACTCCATCCTGTGAGCTCTGGCATAAACTGTGCCCTTGAAAAATCATCCCTGGCAGTTTGCCCGCAGCATAAATAGAATAGAAAAACTTTTTGGGGGTATGGATGGGAACAAATTGCTCAGGGAGGCGATTGATGCGGGCTAATGGCCCAGAACAGGTTGTCATGGTGCGGGAGTGCCCATCACAATTGACATGTCCCTGGTTGCTGTACCTCTGTGCAGGCATCTGTTGTCACAGGAGAAGGGGTTTCTGGTTTATCCGGACCTGAAATTCCTGCATCTGCATGCATGGCTCTTGAAGTCATTGGCATAGCACGCTTTTGGTGCACCACCTAAAGCTGCTGATGTGCTGGTTGTGGCCAGAAAGCCTCCTAAGGGACATACCTGTTCTCTGAAATGAAAGTAGTTCAGTTTGTGGGCTGCTTCCAGGAATTTGGACCCATTCAACTGTCTGGTAAATGCGGTGTTGGAATACTTGCTGTCACTGTTGGACTCTAGTCTACAGTATTCCTCAGTAAAGGTGCCTTTGGCTGCTGTATCAGCTTTCCATGCCCCTACTGATGGGCATACAGTTGCCCAGTTGGAGGTCTCCCATACTTTTCTGAGAGGTATTTTACATATAAAATCTCCTAGCCATCATCCAGTCCTGCTTAGGGACCTGAAATATGTTCTGGAGAAACTGACTTTAGTACCTTTTGAGCCAACCGTGAGTTGTGGTTTATGCTTCCTGTCGTGGAAAGCATTGTTTTAGTAGCAGTCACTTCTGTCAGAAGATTTCAGAGCTGCAGGCTCTTACATGTGAGCGTCCTCATTTGATTTTCCACAGAGACAGAGTTTTATTGCGTATGAATCCTAAGATCTTCCTGGACATAAGTCTCCACCACTCATTCACACTAAGTGGGATTAGCGCGGAGGCACTAAGACCATCCGAGAACAAACTTTTGCTGGAGGAGTCTGCGGAGTCGGCCGTGTCGGCGGCTCGGCGGTAATGACCATCTCGGACGACCACTCCAACCGCCTCAGTTCCTTTTTCCCGCCGCGAAGTGCGCTTCAGTGACGACGTCGCCGCCTAGTCGGAGTCAAACTTCAAACTAGCGCATAGTTTTCAGTTTGTTTTTGTAACTTTATCTCGATAGTAGTATCGCTAGTTTTATTCTATTTTAGTAAAATTTTTCTAATATTTAAATTTAACTTACTTGAAGAGTCTTGGCCTACTGGACGATCGACCATGAGCAGGTCAGGTAGCGGTGAGGAGACTTCGTGTAAAGCTGTTCAGTCAGCCGGGCTGGGTCCGGTCAGCCTCTTTCTCCTCAGCGGGGTTCCGACTACGGTCAGTCCGATGCCGGGGATGGCGGTCCCCGCCGGCATAAAATAAGCGTCGCATTCTCGCCGTTCGACCGAGCTCTTCTTCGGCCCACAGGTCAAAAAAGAGAAGGCATCACTCGAGGTCGCCCTCTGGTATGTCTGCGCGTCGACGGTCGGTTATCGTTGCTAGTTGCCGGTCTCCTTCTTCAGAGTCGCCAACTTCCGATAATCGTCGTCCTCGACATCGGAGCCCCTTCCCGCCTATAGGTAGGGCTCCAGATGAGCAGTTTCATCAGTGGGCCGCTCTTATGGAGCGATGGGCTCGGAGGTTGGTTCTTCTGCCTGGCTCGGTTACCTCGGAGCCCTCGGGCTCCTCCGGCGATCAGGTAGGGCGGTTGGACCTTCCTAGTCGCGTGGCGCCTTCTTCGGTGCTGGCGACTCCGTGCTTAGGTGTTTTCCCCTCACATGGCTGCGGCGCGAGGGCCACACCGATGCCCTTATCTCCTGTTTTCCTTCTCTTGCTTTCCAGGTTCCAGGGCTCTTCCGGCGCCTTCTGCTGGGTCTGTGGCCTTGTCGGCGCCGTTTTGAGCGCTGGAGCTTCTTGGCGCCGCCCGGTGGTGCCCGTTGGATTGGTAGCGCGTGCGTGGCGCCGTGCGTAGCGTCATCCGCGTAGCGGTGTCGTCATGGCGCCGCCGAAGCGCTGCCGGGCGCGTGCCTCTTCGGCCCGTGCGCCTCCTCGGTGCCGTCTTCAGCCCGTTTGCCGTCTCGGCGCCCGGCAGCCCGCCAGGGACTCTCCTTGTTTTCTGCTATTTCCTCCTCTCCTAATTTTCCTCCTTTCCTGTCCAAACAGTCCTTTCTGGACCATCAGGAGATGATGTTGAGCCTGACCCAGACCTTCGGTTGGGTGATGAAGTGGAGAAACAGGATCTTTCTTTGCTACAGAGCCTGTGGTGAGGACCTGTCCTTTAAGTCTCTGTTGAAGAACCTGGGATCCACTCTTTCTCTCCAGACTACAGACATCGATCCTGGGAAGATATTAAGACTCAAGTATCTTCATGCTTGGAGATCCCTACGGATTTGACTCCTCCGATCCAGCCTTCCTTGAGGCGCTGTCTCAAATGGTATGGAATAATCCTGCTCTTATTCCCTCAGTGGCTAAATCCATTGATAAAGTATTCAGCTCCCAAGGATCGTCCCATTTGGCATCCCAAGCCTTACGGATCCTATTGTAGTCCTGGCAGAGAATGACAAGGTCGTTCTTCCTCAAACTACTACAGCTCGACCTATTAACAAAGAGTCTCGTAAGATTGATACATTAGGTAAGAGAGTCTTTGCTGCCTCACTCTAAGTATGCGTATTGCCAGTTATCAAGGCTATTTTTCTCAGTATGAGTATATCCTGTGGCACTCTTATGAAAAGAATGGTTGAAGCTCTTCCAGATTCGGATTCAAGTCAGAGCTTCTTCTGACCGTTATTAGAGGTATTGAGTCAATAACCAACAGGTCAAAACCGCCATGGGCGCTTCGACACTGCTTCTCGCTCAGCAGCCGAGGGATTTGTACCGGGCGCCATTCCTGGCTGCGTACTTCTGGCTTCACGAATGATGCTCAGCAGCAGGTGATGGCGCTGCCTTTTGATGGCTCCTTTCTTTTTGGCCCTCAGGTAGAGCAAGCCTTAGAGGCCACTCAGAAGACTAGATCGGCCATTAAGTTGGCCAGACCCGCCTGCCCCCTCTCGGGGGCATGTGAACAGACGTCAGTTTCATAGTCGTCAGTCCTTTCGAGGCAGAGGCAGGGGAAGCTTCCATAAAAGCCAACCTGCCCAACCTCAAAAGAAGACGCAGCAGAAAGCGCAGGGGCCTAAAGCCCCCAGCGCTACCTTATGAGTCGTTGCCCAAGTTCCATCCACTCTGCCCGAGGTGGAACTTTCTCCTCCGGTGGGAGGTCATCTGATGTACTTCTACAACCAGTGGAAGTCCATAACTTCGGACAAATGGGTCCTTCGGATAATTCGCGAGGGTTATTCTCTCAATTTCTTGGAAACCCCCCCGAATCTGTCCTCCCAGACGACAACCCAGGTTGTCGGCCTCTCAGTCAGACCTCCTCACCGCGGAGATCCAGGGCCTTCTGAGCAACAGGGCAATAGAACTGGTGCCCCCGCACCTGCAAAACGCAGGGTTCTACTCCCATTACTTTCTGGTTCCAAAGAAATCTGGGGGAATGCGCCCCATTCTAAACCTCAGAAAGTTAAACAAATTCCTCCCCAGGGAGAAATTCAAGATGATTTCCCTAGGTACCCTGTTACCCTTGCTGCATCAGCACGACTGGCTGGCCTCTCTGGATATGCAGGATGCTTACCAGCATCCCCGTCCACCGACCCACACAAGTTCCTCAGGTTTGTAGCTTTGGGTCAGCATTATCAGTTCAGAGTCCTGCCCTTTGGGCTATCCTCGGCCTTGGAGTTTTACAAAGTGTTGTGCAGTTCATGGCGTATCTCAGAAAGTCGGACTCAGTGTTTCCCTACCTGGACGATTGGCTTCTAGCAAGCCCTTCCGGCCAAGGGACTTTGGAAGCCGTGCAAACGACTTCTCGTCTTCTCACGTCCATGGGAGTTCTGCTGAATTTGAAAAAATCTCAACTGCAACCCTCCCAGAGGCTCCTTTTCATAGGGACGCTTCTAGACACCTCGTCAGCGAAGGCTTTCCTTCCAGAGGACAGAAGACTCGACATCCTTCAAATGGCCCGTTACATCAGGGAGAACCAATCGGTTACAGCTCTCTCGATGCAACGCATGTTGGGTCTCATGGCGTCCTTGGTCTTCACTGTCCCTCTGGCTCCGACTGCACATGAGAACCACCCAATGGATGCTCTCCACTCAGTGGTCCCCGACCTCACCCCCAGTCTTATCCCATCAAGTGACGGAGCCCTTGAGGTCTCTCACCTGGTGGTCTCAAGAGAGCAATCTCCTGGAAGGATTCCCCTTTGCTCCCCCGGATCATCAGATCTCCATCACCACAGACGCATCGCTAATGGGATGGGGAGCTCACTGTCTCTCCCTCCACACTCAAGGTGTATGGACTCAGTTCGAAACTCATCTCCACATAAATGTCCTGGAGATGAGAGCGGTCCTCTATGCAATCCGAGCTCTGAAGGATGTCCTTTGTCACAAGAGCATTCTCCTTCAAACGGACAACAAAGCAGTGATGTATTACATCAACAAGCAAGGCGGTGCTCATTCTTATCCCCTTTGCAGGGAAGCAATGAGGGTGTGGGAGTGGTGCTTGGAGCACAAGTCTCTGATTCAAGCGGTGTACCTGCCAGGTATACAAACACACCTAGCAGATCACCTCAGCAGAATGGAGGCAGACCCTCACGAGTGGTCTCTCGATCCAGCCGTAGCTCGGTCCCTGTTCGAAGAGTGGGGGACTCCAGACCTGGACCTTTTTGCATCCCCACTCAACGCAAAACTGCCTCTCTTCTGCTCCAGAAATCCAGGGCCTGGCATTTTCTGTCAGGATGCGTTCAGGCTGCGGTGGACAAAACGCTTTCTTTCCGCCTTTCCGCCGCTTCCTCTAATCCAGAGAGTACTCCTCAAGTTCGAGTCTCAGGGGACCAAGATGATTTTCATTGCTCCTTCCTGGCCTCGGCAACTATGGTTCCTCTACACAACAGTATGTTGGCAGCCTCTCGAGACCACTTCCTTTGCAAATCAGTCTTTTGACTCAGGGTTCGTTGGTCCATCCCAACCTGAAATCACTTCACCTTCATGCTTGGCTCCTGAAGAGATAGAAGTGAATCGGTTCAACGTCTCTCGTAGAGTCTCGGACATCCTTCTGGCTGCTCGGAAGCCAGCCACCCGAAAAACGTACGCTTCCAAATGGAAACATTTTTCTCTCTGGTGTGCAAAATCCTCTTGGAATCCCTTTTCCTGTCCTCCTGGCAAGGTTCTGGAGTATCTTTGGACCTATCAAACTTAGGGTCTTCAGTACTCCACAGTTAAAGTTCACCTTAGTGCCATCTCAGCGTTCCATGAGACGGTTTCTTCCTTAACTCTGGCTCAGTTACCTATGGTGAAGAGATTTCTTAAGGGGATTCTCCATACCAGACCCCCTGTTAAGCGTCCAGTTGCAGCCTGGGACATTAACCTGGTGCTGGACATGCTCACTCGGAAGCCCTTCAAACCCTTAGCTACCTGTGAGCTAAAATTTCTTACCTGGAAGACTGCCTTCCTGGTAGCCATTACCTCAGCCCGCAGGGTCTCTGAGACACATGCCTGTTACGGACCCTCCGTATACTGTATTCCATAAGAGGTAGTTCTCCGTACTCATCCTAAATTTCTTCCCAAGGTTGTGTCAGAATTCATCTAAACCAACCTCTGGTACACTCCGCTTACTTAGCTAATTTCCAAAATGAAGAGCGAGCTCTTCATTCCTTAGATGTTAAGAGAGCCTTGCGGTTCTATTTAGATAGAACCAAGGATGTTAGCAAGACTCAGCAACTGTTCGTTTCTTTCAGCGACACCGCTGGGTCAACCTGTCGCTATTAGATGCATCTCTTCATGGTTAGTGGCATGCCTTCGTCATTGCTATTCCATGGCTCAAGTTAAATTAGAAGGTAGGTGTCGCTCACTCTACTAGAGCAGTTCTTGACATCCCTAAGCGGAAATTCGCAATGTTCCAGGTGCAGATATATGCAACGCCGCCACCTGGGCTCCAGTGCAGCATGCCGTTAGGCACTATGCACTGGATGTTCATGCCAGGCGACATTCCGCATTGGCCAGAACTATCCTTAATGGGCTTCTATCTTAGACGCGTGAGCTCTGGCTCTCCTGCCGCCCTTTTGGGGGATTATCAGCTTGGTACTCTCCCACTAGTGTGAATGAGTGGTGGAGACTTATGTCCAGGAAGATAGGAAAATTACATACCTACCGTAATTCTTGATCTTCTTGGACGAGTCTCCACCACTCATTCACACGCCCACCCTCCATCCCCCGAGCTCACCGCTGTATTGGTCTTCACTCCCTCAAATCTTAGGCCGTGAAGTCTTCTTTGCTGACCCTTCTTACACGGGTCATACGGACTATCTTATGTCCGTTTTTTAATGTTGAGTTTACTCTTTACGTTAGTTGCGCTGCACCTCCTTGGTAAAAAAGGTACTGAGGCGGTTGGAGGGTCGTCGCCGAGATGGTCATTACCGCTCGAGCCGCTGCTCGCGGCGCCGACTCTCGCGCCGACCCTCCAGCAAAAAGTTTGCTCCCGATGGGTCTTAGTGCCTCCGGCGCTAATCCCACTAGTGTGAATGAGTGGTGGAGACTCGTCCAAGAAGATCAAGAATTACGGTAGGTACGTAATTTTCCTTTTTTACCGAAGGTGATACAACTCCCACATGGAGCACTGTCCACACCTTCCCAAAGCATTAAAGTCTGGACATTGTTTCTTGTAGATGGGCAGGTTTTGGTCTGGCTGTACTGCATGATCTGCTGTCTTGAATCAGACTGCATCACCCTACCAGTTGGCTTTTAAGACTGCTTAGGATTCGTTCCAAAGGTGTGGCCTAATGGAAGACATATCCTTGAAGAAGATAGAACAGTTACTTACTTTACTGTAACAGTAGAACTTCGAGAGAATCTCTTCTATTAGGCCATGCCATCCCTCCCTTTATCCTGAGGGTGGTATCATTGATTCCTGTCTTGTCTTAATGCATGGCTGTCCTATCAAGCACCATTTCTCAGTATGCTTGGTGCTGGCTTATCTGCTGGTTCCCCAGAGATGGATGTCTTCCAAGTCTAATCTCTGGTAGGGGACCAGGGAGAGATGGGGCCACCCATGTTTATGTAGATGCTGACTCATGATGTTGGCATGGGCAACCCCCAACTAGCAAAGGTTTCTGTGTTGTCCTAAGAGTGACACGGGTCTAGTTCCAGAGGTGTGGCCAAATGAGAGGTTCTGGTGAAGATCTACTGTTAGAAAAGTATGTAACTGTTCTTTTTAATACCCCATTTTATAAAAGAAAATATAAAATCTGAGACATGAAAATCGAGAAACAGCAAAGGTGGGGGGTGCTCTGGCCAAGAAACCCTAAACACTCGAAATGGATGTATATCTTTATTGTGACATAACCCCAACATTTTGCCACCTTCTTTGTGGCTTCTTCAGCCATAAAACTGCTATTTAATTGAAATGGAAGTATTGCAAATATTTTTCCTTGCTTGATGTGTTATTTTAGATAAAATTGAAGCACATGCCTGTGTTCACATCTCTGTCCTCAGAGGAGAGGATATGATTGTATCATTTAGCTGGAAATCAAATATAGAATAACTGTCGCATCTCATATTTGAACTGTGTATTACTGACCACCACACACCTCTGTGCAACCAGATAGTTTCCTGTAATAGTGCACAACAGTACTGTGTGGTACAGTCACCTGACCACTGACCTGCTTCACTGGCTGCAGTGTAATGCACTGTACAGTTGGATCCCCCACACAAAGTCACAAAGAAGGCGGTGAAACGTTGGGGTTATGTCACAGTAAAGATGATGTACATCCATTAGCGCCCCCCCCCCCCGTTGCTGTTTGTCAGATTTCTGCACATGGGCCTGCTCCACACGAGAACTTGTCAAACAAATTGATTTCCTCTTTAGGATTTGGATTTTTGGGCTGATGGACCGCTCGCCTTCGGGGAGGAAAGGGGTTGAAGCTCGTCGTTTGATTGGCCTTTGGCGGAGGCCGGAGGCACAGCAAGCGTCGGAGCCAGTCCGCGGGGTTGGGGCATGATGGATGTCGGCAGTTGCCTTGACGTCCGGGCACGCCACCCAAGAACAATGAAAACTGGTTCCTGGAGCACCAGGAAGACAGAGCACCAGTGCAGACCCCACAACTCCCGCCTGCCTGTCCTGCTAAGGTGCCTGACAAGAACAAGAAGTACTTCAGGGTGTATGGACCCCGACCTCGTACCCACCTGGGGGGTATAGCCACAGCTCTATGGAGGTTTACCCACAGGCTCAGGTAGGTGGAGAAAGGGGCAAACACCATAGGCGACTTCCGATGGTGCGGGGCTCTGGGAGCAAGGGAGAGAAAAATTGCAAGTTTAAAAAAAAAAAAAAAAAATAAAAAAAAAAGGATTTGCAGTTTTGGCGAAGTGAAAACTGACCTGATGGAATGACCGCTTCTAATTATTGTATTAGATGTTTCCTTTTTTTTAATTTAAATTTTATTACCTTTTTTTTGTTACAGACAAGGAACACACAGTCAAAACAGGTAGCAGCACATTTCAGAGTTCATTATTCATTGTTGGAGATAAGGTTTAGGCTGGGAGTAGTGGGCGGCAGGCCCATTAGAGTCTGCCTATATCTGACATTTCCTGAAGTGTATAATGATATGAGTCATGCCAGTGAATGTTATGGTTGGATGTGCTAATATTTTGATCTCTCTTAATGCAGTGCAGTTAAAAACAACACCATTGCGGCCTGGTGGCGCTGAGGGTTGAGGTGCTGGACGCCACACCTCGCGCCACGGCGGTGACCTGGGTTCGGGAGCAGACTTGGGTGCCGGGGGTCGGCAGGGGATGGTTGAGGATTGAGTGCCCTCGTGGTGCTCTCCTCTCTGGGGAAGGTGGGGGGGGGGGTGGCCCGGCGTGCCAGCGGCCCCCGGTGGAGACCGGGGGTCACTGCAGCATGCCAAGCAGCACTTTAACAGTGTGGCCGATGCAGGCAGGATTGCCGTGCGCCTGTGCGTTGGAACGTGCACCATGCGTGGAGGGAGGGAAGAGAGAGTGCAGAACAAGGAAAACACTGGCTCCGTGGGACAAGCAATGGCACCTGTCCACCATGCCCTCCGCCGGGATCTCCTCGACTGGCCTTCCAGTTCCTCCACCCGGGCCCTCTCCTGCAGCCAGAGTCTGACTTAGTAAGAGCACCCAAGAGGAGGGGCGATCCACCCCGGGTGGGTGAAACCGGGGGTGCTGGCTGCAGGGAGGGGGGTGAGAGAGGAGGCACAGATCGGGGGAGCTTCAGGCAGGGCAGGACATGGATAGGATGCCCAAGAGAAGGTCCCACAGGCCGTGACAGGAAAGAAAGTTAAAAAAAAAAAAAATAAATAAAATAGTGTGGGCTGTGAAGACACTTTGTTTTTGTTGTCCCTTCTTACAGAGTCCGGTGGGCTATCTATCCTCTGAATTTAACAAAAAAAAAAAAGCTTCTGGGGTGTTTAGGGGCTGGTGCTACTATACACTCTGCCAGTGTGTGGATGATGACATGTGCCAGTGCTAAGCACCAGCGCAGACAAACCCATATGTTCTGGTTCCTGCAAGGTCCTGTCTCCCCGACTCTTAAGACTAAAGAGTGGTGTACTATGGAGAAGAAATATTTGGAAGGAGAGTTACGGTTAGTAATGTTCCTTTTTATATACTGTTATTGTCTGCTTTACCTAGTCTTGTCTCCCGATCTCGCTCTCTCAGGTCTGTCCATCCCAGTCCCACGGGGTCGGAAGGGAAAGAAGGTGAAGAGCCAGAGTACTTTCGATATCCACAAAGCAGACTGGGTCCGGAAGTACAACCCAGAAACGCTCTTCGTTGATGCCAGTTACAAGAAGCACCTCAAGCACCAGTGTAACAAGTATGTGGAGGAGTTATTTATTGTTTTATATAATAAAACATGAATGTAATTTCAGCCAGTCGGCACGCAGAACCACTGTACCTCTTAATTTTACTTACAGAAACAGCTCTTGCAGCAAGTTACACCATTAAGACTGAAGCCGGGGCACCAGGACCCCATGGAAAATTCTAGCTACCAATATCCAGCAGGGGACCGCCCCTGACGTTGGCCCCACCCCCGACGTCTGGCATCATACAAAAGGGGTGGTCCCCCAGCATTCCTCCGTTCTTTTCCCACCGTCGACTCGCCAGCATCGGCCTCACGGATGCCTCTGGCAGACGAACGAAGCTCGAACTTCTATTATTTTTTTTTTTTATATTTTCTTTGTATGCCCCCTCTCTCACCACCGAACTCCTGCTCCTTCTGGAGACTCCATTGGCCTGATTCGTCCCCGCTCCTACTAGCCAACGACCAGTGCAGTCCATCCCCCCCACGGAGCCTTGGCTATACCCCCCAGGCGGGTACGGGGTGGGGCCCTTACCACCAGCGTGACTGTTTTTAGGTAGGGATGCTGTACTAGCGTCGGTAGGGGCATTGGAGATCGTGGCCAGGAGCTCCGTCTACCAGGAGTCTGGTGGGGTATTTCCTGGTTTTCCCTCCCCACAGGACGTCAGACGCTGGGGAGCCAGGGGCGGAGCATCATTGTGAACGTGCCTGACGCCTGCCCCGGCAGACGCCCTCCCTCAGACGTGCAGTTCGCTGCACCTCCACCTGTGGTCACCCAGGTGGCGGTGTTGCAGCGGGACTTGCATCCCCACCCTCCCCTTGGAGGAGGCAGCCCCTCCAGCTACCAGAGTCCGTTCCCGAACCGGGTCGCTGGCATACATAGCCAATCCAGCAGCCTGCGGTAGACGACCCGAACTTCTATTTTTGATAGAAAATCAACCGCATGTTTTCTTCTCTGACTCCTTCTTTCAAGGACACCTTGAAGTGTGCTTAAGTAAAAGCAGATCCCATTTAGCGACAGGCACACGGGTGTGTGTGCCTTGTCTAGGCCCGGAGCATGACAGCATCAAGCCCTGCCCCATCTGCCAGCAGTTTAACAGCAGGACCAGGATCCAACACCAAAAAGCACTTCGGGGTTTCTCCTCAAGAAAAATTGAAAGCCGTGGGGAAAAAAAAACTTTCTCAAGGGAGAATCTTCCCACCATAAATCAGGGAAGCACCGTGAAAAGCACCCGGACAGAGACAGGGACAGATCCCAAAGTCGGGTCTTGGACTCCAGGGCCAGCTCCAGCTCCACGAGGTCTGAGATCCCCCTCCCGGTCTCGGGGGGGCCTCGGTGAAGAGTACGTTCTTCGGGAGGCTCCAACACAGTCTCCCTTCAGCCTCTTAAGGCTAAATCTAAGGAATGCCGGTCCTTCGGCCCCGCAGTCAGGCCTGAGGCCTTGGACTGGTATAAGTCCAAACCGGCCCCCAAGGCGGGAGCCAGTGAGTCAGACAGCCGCCAGGACACCGACCACCAGTTGGTCTCCCAACCTCTGAGAGGGCCGGAAGCCCCTCTGAGGAAAACCACAGAGCAGATGTCGCTTAAGCGGGCCTCAGTGCCTAAGCGGACATCCGACTCGGCAACCACGAAACGAACGAAGGACCCAGTGCCACCCCGACAGCCTCCGCCTGCTGACACCGGTCGTCAGGGGGGTCTTCTGAAGAGGACGTCAGGGCTACCCCTCTTGATGACCAGACGGGTGACATAGAGGACGTCGGACTGCCTCAGGAACAGACTGACCCCATTGGATTGTGCAGAGAGGTCAGTGTTAGACTGCCTTCTAACCCTGTACGAGGCAGGCCTTGCCTACTCTTCCATTAAGGTTCACCTGTGCGCCATTTCGGCGTATCATTCACTGATAGGTCATAGCTCTCTAGCTCAACTAGAGGCTTCACGCACTTTTTTGTGTGGCATCCTGCACCTGAGACCTCCTGTCAGAGACCCGGTTCCACCTTGGGATCTCCCCTTTGTTTTAGAGCAGCTTACTCTACCTCCTTTTGAACCAGCCGAGGATTGCGAGCTGCGTCTCCTCGCTTGGAAGACGCTCCTTTTAGTTGCTGTTACTTCTGACAGAAGAGTTTCTGAGCTTCATGCACTCATGTGCAAGGATCCTTATTTGGTTTTTCACAAGGACAGGGTGTCCTTAAGAACAAATCCTAAGTTCCTTCCCAAAGTGGTCTCGATGGTCACACTCAACTAGGATATAGACCTGCTGGTGTATTACCCAAATTACGGTAATGGGGGAGACCCTGTTGCACACTCTAGGTGTGCATAGATGTCTCAGACATTATCTGAACAAAACCAAAGCCCATTGTAAGTCAGACCAGCTCTTTGTTTCCTACGCACAGCGGATGCTCGGTGCTCCTGTTTCGAAACAGTCGCTTTCCAGATGGTTGGTCAAGTGCATAATGTTCTTTTATCAGAAGCGCAATAAACCCTTACCGGGACCGGTGAAGGGTCATTCGATGAGGGGGGTGGCTACCTCTTTCGCTGCGCTCAAAAATGTCTCCACTTCAGCCATCTGTGCAGCAGCGACTTGCAGCACTGTGCACACTTTCATCGAACACTGCAGTTTGGACCTTGCCTCTGGGCGTGAAACTGTATTAAACGGCGGTCCTTCAAGGACTCTTGTCCTGAAGTCTGAGTCCTCTCTCCCTACCCTTCTTCCGGTGACAAATTGTTCCCTTACTGCTTGAGTTCCGTCCTAATGGTGTAACCTGCTGCAAGAGCTGTTTCAGTAAGATAGT
Source organism: Neoceratodus forsteri (assembly GCA_016271365.2). Taxonomy (NCBI): domain Eukaryota; kingdom Metazoa; phylum Chordata; order Ceratodontiformes; family Ceratodontidae; genus Neoceratodus; species Neoceratodus forsteri. Next base: position 209,799,921 of record JADMNL010000022.1, on the reverse strand, counting down.
ACAGTACGTAAGAACTTAACCGTAACAGTAGATCTTCAGAACAGCTCTTGCAGCAGGTAGTTTCCTCCCACCTTCCCTCTGGAGGTTGAGTCTTCTGACATAGTTGTTTTAGGCTACAGTGTCCTTGTCACTTTTTTCTAACCTTCCTTGGAAGCGATCCTCGATCCCCTTCAGATGTCACACTTGAGCCAGGAGTCTCTGGCGGAGAACTGGGGATGCTGGGGACCGCTCCTTTATGTGATGCCTGACGTCGGGAGGGCCGAAAGAAGCTAGAATTTTTCCCTAGGTCCTGTGCCTGCTTCAGTCCTAATGGTAACCTGCTGCAAGAGCTGTTCTCGAATATCTACTGTTACGGTAAGTTCTTACATAACTGTACTTTTCCTCCCATGCCCTCTGGAGGTTGAGTTTTCTGACTTAGTTTCTAAGCAAGTGTTTTTTGACACCTACTACAAACCTTCCTTTGGAAGCGGATCCTCAGTCTCCCCTTCAGGTGTCACCTTTGGGCCGGGAGTCTCTGGTGGGAGAACTGGGCATGCTGGGGAACCGTCCCCTTTTATGTGATGCCTGATGTCGGGGAGGGGCAGACGTCGGGGGTAGTCCCCCGCTGGATACTGCAGGCTAGAATTTTTCTGTGGGGTCCTGGCGCCTGCTGGCTTCAGTCCTAATGGTGTAACCTGCTGCAAGAGCTGTTCTCGAAGATCTACTGTTATGGTAAGTTCTTGCGTAACTGTACTTTCTGTTGCCGCCTGCAGTGCTGGCTGTCCCATGCTCCAGAATACTGCTGATTCTGATGTTATTATGCGTAGCCCAAGGGGCAGAGCTCATTCAGGTGAGGTGGGGGCTGGTAGGTTCCAGTCAACGCCATGCACTATGTCTAGAATGGCTGGGAGCTGTGGCAGGAGTCGTAGCGTGGACTCTGGTCTTCTGGCCCACCTGGAACCATCTGGGCCTGTGGTAGCTGGCATGGGGGCCACCCTGTGGGACCACTATGGCTCCGATCTCCTCCTCTGGGGGTTCCTCGCCAAGGGCACCATCTAGATTACCCCTCTGCGGTTGGGCATTCATTCACAGGTGGATGAGATGCACAGTCCCTCCCCTCGGGGTAGGTCCCCTGTTTGCTCTCGTAGCCCTGGCAGAGGACCTGGCATGGTCTGTCATGACCCACCTGCTGCTGCTGCTCCTCCTCTACCTGTTACTCCTCCTCTCCTGGGCATTTTTGGTTCTTTGGGACCCCTGACCTGGGAGCAGTTCAGGGCTTCGGCAAGTGCCTTCCCCACGTACCTGAGGGCAATGGACCAGGCTGTCTTTCAGCCTGAAACCCCAGCACTGCAGCCCCCGAGTCCAGCATCTCTTCTTCATTTTCCTCCACCAAGGAAGAGGATTCATTTGTCCACCTCTCCTCCGATGTTGAGTACACCTACTGTCAGCAGTTCCTTTTGGAAATGATGAGGGAGCTGGGACTGTCCCATTTTTCTGGCCACATTCCTGTACGTCTGGTACTGTCCTTCCTTGGGGAGTACAGTCATGACTCCACAGTCATATTTCCGTGGCCTTGGCCATTTGCAGCGGCTTCAAGAGATGTCTGGCTGAAACACTCTGCCCCCTCTCCAACCTTGAGGGATGCCAAGCACAGGTATTGCGCTCCCCTTGGATCTCCAGAAGCCATGCCACACCGCTCTTCTGGGGTCCAACTCCTGGACACTCCATCTGGGCATAGGCACCCAGTGTGCGACCATACTTTGGAGTCGGACTCTGACAGTTTCGACATCTGGGTCGTAGGGTTTTTCATCGGTGCACGTCATGTTGTGCATTTCTGCAACCCATGTGTCCTATGGCAGGCACCTGTGGGCGATGCTGGGACAGCTCCTAGTGTGTCTGCCAGATTGTGAGGTAACCAGACAGGCTATATGCCTTTCTGCACAGTGTCTAGAGCTGGCAAGACACCAGGCGAGGGCGTCCTGCAACACCGAGGTAGCCTCCAGACTAGTGGGAACTGCGGTCTGTATTAGGTGGATGGCATGGCTGTGTCTTTCCCAGTTGTCACCCTTGATCTGGTGTAGGGTAGTCACCTCACGATCTTACTTGAGACAGCTCTTGCAGCAGGGTTACACCATTAGGACTGAAGGCGCCAGGACCCCGCGAATTTTCTATTGCTTGGTCTTCAAGCGGGGACCGCCTCAACGTCGGTCCGCCCCGACATCAGGCGTAGTACAAGGAGGCGGTCCCCATAATCCTCGTTCTTTTTTCCTGTCACGACCGCCAGTATCGGCCTCTCTGTCTCCTTCAGCGCATTTACTACTACAGAACCACGAAGAGTTCGCCTCTTTTTGGCTCTGCTCATCTGATGTCCTTCAACTCCATCTTTAGAGGGTCACCATTCAAGTGCGCTCATGGCAAACAGATCCCCTTCAAGGATCCCCATTTGTCTCATGACGCGCTGTATAGGCCCAGACCATGACACCAAGGCCTGCTCCTTTTGCCAGGGTTTTAACAGCCACACCAGGATCCGCCGTTAGAAGGCACTTCAAGCATTTCTCGTAGAAGAAAAGCTGAAAAGCATGGACCAGGAACCTTCCTCCCGGGGAGAATCTTCAAGCAAATCCCATAAACACAGGGACAAGCACCGGGAAAAGGCGAGGTCCAGGTCTCTTACGCGGGCCTCGGACTCCCGAAGCTCTGGCTCTAAATCGGACCGCTCTCCCTCCAGGGCTCGGTCGCAACCTCCCCCGGTCCATGTCAGGTCCTCCAGTGGTTCTTCATCGCTCCAGCCTCTGAAGACTTCGAGGCCCTCGGCTTCTTCTACACCTTCCAAGGCCTCTTCGAAGTCGGGTGAGCGCCACAAATCTTCCTCCCGTCGCCGGGATACCGACTCCAGGTCAGTCTCCCAACCACCCTGAGGTCCGTATCCGGCAGTCTGGAAAACTAAGGACCTGACGTCCCTCAAACGGACGTCAGACCCGACGTCGGCCAAGCACCCTTGGTGCTCACAGGAGCCGACGACAGCGAGACACCCGTCGCCGGCCAGGCATTCGCCAGGTCCGAAGACGTCAGCCAGGGGACCGACATCGGGTACCTCGGAGCAGAACACCACACCTCCGTCGCCGGAGGACTCCGGTTGGGGAAACTCCACAGAGGAGGACGCCACACAGCCCGAAGACCAGGCGGGCGACATCGAGGACACCGGTCCCACGGGAACACTCTCGAGTGGAGACTGGGATTGACGCCTGACCCCCGGCGACAGGTCACCGGCGCCAGGTCCGCCGGGTATGAACCTTGTGAGGTAAGGGCTCTTTACCTTTTGGTGGGACACCATCAAGAAGGATGTGGTCCCCGCACGTCCTACTCCTCTTCCTCCTTCACCGCCAACGCCCCCTCCTCCACCTAAGGGGCCAGTAGGATGACCTCCATCCCCCAAGGAGCAAATTCCACCTCCTAGGGGTAGATCTAACGACAGGAGAAGGCCTCCCTCCAGATCCCTCAGCCCCAAAAGACCCAGACGTCGCCGGTATACTCTGTCGGGGGAGGATTCCAGGTCAGATCGTCAGAGTATTCCAGATCACCTTCTCTCGCAGCATTCCTCTCCTGACCCAGATGACCTACCCAGGTCTCCTCGGATGATCCCTCCTTCGCTGAGATCAGAGGCACATCCAGAAGAACATGGGGTGGGATGCTGAGGAGCTTGACCCTGAGCGACAACACCTTGCCCGCTACCTTGGGCAAAAAGACCCGAAGCCTGTGGTAGTGCTGCCCTTGGTGGATACCTTCGCGGACGTCACCAAGGCTGCGTGGAAACGTCCGCATTCCACTCCCGTGGTGCCGAAGAAGGCTGACCGCCTATACAAGGCCCCTAGGGAGGACCAGTATTTGGCGAACCACCCTCTGGCTGATTCCCTGGTCATCACTGCTTCACATGATCATTCTCAGAGACCACAGCATATGAGCACTTAGCCACCGGACCAGGAATCCAAGCAATTGGATACCCTGGGAAGGCGCACGTACGCGGCTGCTATTTGCGCCATCAGGTCACTGAACTATCTGACCCATATGGTTCAGTTCCAGAACGCCTTGTGGGAACAGGGCCAGGACGTGGTGGAAAAGCTTCCCGATGGCAACCAGAAAGCGGAGCTCTTAAACCTCCTCCGCACTGGGTCAGATGTGGGGACCCAAGTGCTCAGAGCCGCATATGATTCTGCGGACTCTTCGGCCAGAGCTGCAGCCTCAGGCGTTTGTTTCCGGAGACACTCTTGGCTCCGTGTCTCCAGATTTACCCCAGATGTCCAGAAAAACATTCTAGACGTCCCATATAACGGCGAGGTGTTGTTTGGTGAAGCCTCTGAGAGAGTTATCACCAAACTCCAGGACGCAAGGAAGGCAGTCCGATCTGTACAGGCCATGTACAGATCTAGACCTAGTTCCTTTCGTAGGAACCAGAGCCATTTTCGCGGCCGGCTACAAAGACAACAGCAACGTTCCGGCCAGCAGCAGAGGGGCACTTTCTCACGCAAGGCCCAGGCCAAGTCGTCCCCAGGAAGAGGCCAACGATTCTCAAAGTCGGCCCAGCCCGCAGGGACAAACGCTGCCACAGCATGACTCCTTCCTGGCTCCCAGCCCTCCTCAGGATCAGCGGGCAAAAAGTTGGGGTGCATGTGCGCCACCTTTCAGGGTGGCATCGATCATCACCACTGACAGGTGGGTTCTACAGCTGATCCAAAATGGCCATTACATAGAGTTTGTAGGCAGCCCACCTACAAGACCTCCCCCTGCTTTCCCGTTATTTGGGTCAGCATGCCCTGCTCATACAGCAGGAAGTGCTCGCACTTCTGGAAAAGGAAGCCTTAGACCACGTACCCAGGGAACCAGAGAGGACTAGGGTACTATTCTCACTTCTTCCTGGTTCCAAAGAAAACAGGGGACCTCCGTCCAATACTGGACCTCAGCAACCTCAATCTCTCGGTTGCTTACAAGCACTTCCGCATGGTGACCCTCCTGGGCCTGATTCCCATGCTGAAGCAGGGCGCCTTTCTGGTGTCCCTGGACACGCTGGACGCCTACCTACACATTCCTATTGCTCAGGCGCACAGGAGGTTCCTGCGCTTCGAGTTTCAGGGCCGCCATTATCAGTTCCGAGCTCTTCCCTTCGGGCTGTCATCGGCACCTCGGGTATTCACGAAGTGCATGGCGGTCGTAGCCACGTCTCTGAGGAGACAGGGCCACTAACGTGTTCCCCTACCTGGACGATTGGCTTCTCATGGATCCTGGGAGGCCTTGATGTCTGCCATCCACTGCACCCAGTGTCTGTTCGAGACTCTGGGCATTCTCATCAGTTACAAGAAGTCACGCCTGGTTCCATCCCAGATGCTGCAGTTCATCGGAGCAGTTCTGGACACCAGCAGAGGAAGCTTTCCTTCCCACGGAGAAGGCGGAACACATCAGATCCCTCATCAGGGAGTTATCAGCGAAGAAGACCGTCCCAGCCAGACTGGTCCTTTGCGTGCTCAGACACATGGCTGCAGCCATTGCAACAGACCAGCTAGCCCGTCTCCACATGTGGATAACCCAGTGGATGTTACGGGTACAATGGGACCAAAGGCAAGACCATCTGCAGCATCCAATCCGAATCACGAGGACCGTAATTCAAGATTGGCAATGGTGGCTTCATCCAGGGAACCTCTTGGCGGGAGTCCCCGTTACAGCGCCGTCCCCGACTGCGACTCTCTCCACAGACGCCTCAGGGCTCGGGTGGGGAGCACACCTCGATGGTGTTCAGTCTCAGGGCCTGTGGACAGCCCAGGAGTCTCTTCTCCACATAAACATACTAGAAATGTGGGCAGTCCTTTATGCTCTACAGGCCTTCCAGTCGGAGATTCCACCGGGTACACTTCTGTTACAAACAGACAATTCCGCAGTGATGTATTACCGCAACAAACAAGGAGGCACCCACTCCTACCTGCTTTGCAGGGAGGCCGTGAGAGTGTGGGATTGGGTCTTGCAACATGGCGCAAACCTTATTGCAGTTCATGTTCCTGGAGTGGACAACACCATACATGAACAGCCTGAGCCGGACTCAGGCCAGAGTCCACTGAATGGGAACTACTCCAGGAGGTGGCAGAAGATCTGTTTACGCAGATGGGGTACTCAGAGTTGGACCTCTTGCATCCCCATACAGCGCAAAACTGCCCAATTTTCGCTCGCTAGATCCAGGGCCTGATGTTTTCTGGCGAGGCGTTGTCCCTCTCCTGGTGGGCAGATTCCTCTATGCCTTCCCTCCTTTCCGTTGATCCAGAAGTTCTTTTAAAACTTCTTGAGAGCAAGCGGCGCTCATTCTGATCGCACCCTTCTGGCCCAGACAGATCTGGTTCCCTCTCTTGCATCAGCTATCCCGGGAACCTCCAGTGCCTTTGCCAATCAGCTCCCATCTACTGTCTCAGGAGGCAGGTTCCTTAGTCCCATCCGGACCTCGTTCTCTGAACCTGCATGCTTGGCTCCTAGAGACAGCTATGATGCGATCTGAGGTCTTGCAAGAAGTGGCAGATGTGCTTTCTGCCGCTGAAAACCGACTACCCATGCAGCCTCACGCCATGAAATGGCGCAGGTTGTTTTGTGGGCTCAAGCGTGACTTTCCGCTTTGGACTGTCCAGAAAAGCTGGTACTGGACTACCTGCTTTCCCTTTCCACTCCGGCCTGGCTTACTCCTCGATTAAAGTGCACCTTTGTGCCATTTCAGTCTACTACCATGCCCCCGTGAAGCAGCGCACTATGGCCCAGCTGGACACGACTCATGCGCATTTGAGGGGTGTCCTCCACCTTAGGCCTCCAATTAAGGATCCAATCCCTCCATGGGACTTACCCTTCGTCCTGGAGCAGCTCACCCTGCCACCTTTTGAACCAGCCACGGATTGTGAGCTACGTTTTCTCTCTTGGAAAACATTTTTAGTTGCAGTTACTTCTGCTAGAAGAATTTCAGAAATGCACGCTCTTATGTGCAAAGAGCCTTATTTGGTTTTCCACCAGGACAGGGTATCCCTAAGCACTAACCCAGAATTTCTGCCTAAGGTGGTCTCAGCTCTCACCCTTAACCAGGACATTGATCTACCAGTGTATTTTCCGAAATACTTGAATCGAGGAGAAGCCCTTCTGCACACCTTAGATGTGCATAGGTGCCTCAGATACTACCTGACCAGAACCAAACACCGAAAGTTGGACCAACTTTTCGTCTCCTTTGCCCATAGGATGAAGGGAGCTCTTGTCTCTAAGCAGTCGCTATCTAGGTGGCTCATCCAGTGCATTACGTTCTGTTACCAGAAGCGCAATAAACCCTTACCAGGCGCAGTTAAGGGTCATTCCACTAGAGGGGTGGCTACTTCCTTTGCGGCGTTGAAAAACGTCTTCACCTCAGCTATTTGCGCTGCAGCTACTTGGAGCTCTGTGCATACCTTTATCAGGCATTACAGCCTGGACATTGCATCAAGGCGAAGAGCAGGGTTCGGTCTAGCTGTCCTTCAGGGACTTCTGTCCTAGGTTCGAGGTATCTCGAGGTCTCTACCTTTCCTCCTCCCGATGGTGCATGATTGCCATTACTGCTTGGAAATCAGTCCTAATGGTGTAATCTGCTGCAAGAGCTGTGTCTCAAAGTAAGATAGTACAGTTATGTAAGAACTTACTGTAACAGTAGATCTTCGAGAACAGCTTTTGCAGCAGGTACTTTCCCTTCCACCATCCCCGTTGGAGGTAGGTCGTAGTCAAGCTTACATCTCCTAAGATGGGACATTTCCTATTGCCTTGTCCGCCATCTGATGGCGGAACCTCGGTCTCCCCTTCTGATGTCATCCAGCGGCCGGGAGTCTCCGGTGGGAGAACTGAGGATTATGGGGGGACCGCCTCCTTATGTACTATGCCCGACGTCGGGGGCGGGACCGACATCGGAGGCGGTCCCAGCTGAAGACTGCTAGCTACAAAATTTCCGTGGTGTCCTGGCGCCTGCCAGCTTCAGTCCTAATGGTGTAACCTGCTGCAAGAGCTGTTCTCGAAGATCTACTGTTACAGTAAGTTCTTACGTTACTGTACTTTTCCAGTGGGACCACTTCTTGTCCCATAGGGCCAGGCACGAGCTTGTGGAGCACATTCCTACTCCCAGGCCACAGGAGCCTCTGCCTGACCAGTCTCTGGCCTTGCCAGGCTCGTGAGGTGCTCCCGCCTCTCTGTGTCTTCCCCGTAGGAGGCTGTGGAAATAACCATTTCTATGATCATGGATATGTTATTCATCCACACTTATTGGCATGTCCCTTTCCCCTTTAAGGATCACCGGAAGTCTTCAAGCTGGCTGCTGGCTCCTCCCACCCACCCGGGTGGTATATACCTCGGCTCCGCCTCATGACGCCAGATCTTCCTTTCCGCTGGAAGATTCAGGTTGCCTCCCTTGTGCTCACGCATTCTGTAGGCCTTGGCTTTCAAAACTTCAGTTCTACCAAAATTAAAAATCGTTTGTGCTAGCAATCGCCTTTTCGCATCTTCGATTATGGAAGAAAATCCCCCATTTCGCTGGTGCCCTTGTGGCCAGAAAATGTGAACGATCCCCACCTCATGTGCTTCTACTGCCTAGGTGTCGGCCATGACACCTCGTCCTGCAACTTTTGCTTGGCCTTCCATCCCAATGTCCTGGACAACCATCTTGCGCACTTGAAATTGGGGAGACCGGAGAAGAGGAACCCTCCGATGAAGTCCAAGGAGGCTAGGTGAGCGGTTTCCGTGGCTGCAGGCTCCACTGAGCAATTGGAATGCATGCAGGCGTTCGAGGAAGAAGCGGCCTGCGCTGCAGACCCACGGAGCTTCTTCGTTCCGCTCAACTTTAGCTCCACCTTCTCGGGTTCCTTCCGGGAGTTGTGCCAGTCTCTTCCCATCCGGGGAGAGGCACCTTCGGGCTCGCACTCCTCCCGATCCCATAAGTGCGAGAAGGAACCGAGCAAGTCTTCATCTCAACAAAGGCGCTCTTGGGACCAAGAGGTCCCTGTCCCAGCAGCATGCGGTCTCAACCTCGGTTGAGATCACTTCTTAAGCCGCTGGCTTCTCGGACCTCCCGACTGGCCAGCCGACCGAAGATGTGGTCGACGAGGTCAAAATTATCGACCCCATTGACCTGCCGTCGCCGACTCCTTATAAAGTACTCCGGTCCTTGTCTTCCCCGATGAGGAGACCCAGCCTGCTGGTGTCCCCATTGAGGATCTGGTTCCAGACCCCTTGAAGTCACCGGTCCCGCTGGTGTCTCCAGAGCGACCGAGTCAGCCCGCCCGATCTCGGTCGAGGTCTAGAACCCCCTTGGCCGAAAGGCCGAGGAAGAATCATAAGTGCTCAAAAAAGAGGCGATGCCATCGGTTAAGTCCTCATCCTCCTCAGATGAAGAGAGGTCTGCGGAAACTCCGACGCCACAGGTCCTCATGGCAACAGCTGATCTTGTCTGGGCACAAGCCTACTCCAGCTCCTACCCCGGCCATTACTTGGCTTTTGCCTTCATCCTTCCAAGGGATCCTTCGCCTCATCTCTGAGTCCACAGGTATGCCCCTGGAACCCATACAGAAAAGGCGGAGTACCCTCTTAAGGATATGCTCAAAGAGGGATACCCTGTGGGAGGCCTTTCCTGTGGCTGAGGCCATTGTTGGTCCAGCCCTTGAATTCTGGCAACGTTTTGCTTTTTGTCCAGCTCCATCTGCCCACATGGCCCGCAATTACGCGGTGCCAGTGGGGTCCCTTGCGGGGTTCACAGAGCACCCTTCGGCCAAGACCCTGGTGACTGCCTCTGTGTTCAGGCTTACTGGCAGTTCTGCCGACACGGACTGACCTCCCGATAAGGAGTCCAAGCTCTTGGACCATTCGGCGAGGAAGGTCTATGTGGCTTCCTCCTTGGGCCTTCGTCAGGCAAGTTTGGCTGTCTTCATGGCGCACTTCTCTCATGCCCTTCTCAGGTCGTTAGATGAGGTCCTCCCACATCTCTCTGCGCACATGCAGACTACGGTCAAGCAGGTCTGAGCCGATGCCAGACAGCAGCTCCAAACAGCCCTGGACATTGGTAATTCTTGTGCCCACTCGATGGCCGCCACAGTTGCCTCTCGTCGCAGGGTTTGGCTGAGGTGTTCCTCCTTTCTGGCAGACACTAAGCACAATCTAGCTGACGTGCCCTTCCTCAGGACTGACTTGTTTGGCCCAGGAGTGGCCAGTCACCTTCAGCACATTGAGCAGTCCAACGCTGGACGCTACTTCTGCCAAAGGTTCTTTGGGCAAGAACCAGCAGAAGAAGAAGAAGAAGACCTTTTGGCACTCTTCCCCTTCGACTTCCAAGGGGGACAGCAACATCAGGAGCAGGCTCAAGCTTGGCGCCCTGGCCCAAGCCTGGGGCCCCAACAGGCCTGTAAAGGGAGGCCGAGGTTCTCCTCAAGCCTGCTCAGTGACGGGTGGGGTTGCCTCCCCTAGTCCTGTCACGACAGCTCTGGGTCATCCATGAGGTGGCGGCTCCTCACTTCCTTTCCACCTGGTCTGCTTTCACCCGGACAGGTGGGTTCTCAGTGGTGGTCAGGGACTGCCTGGGAATTCAAGCAGTACCCTCCCAGCCAGCCACGCCCCTCAGGAGGAACTGATTTCCGCTCACACCCAGTCGGCTCTTCGAGACGACGTTGCTCAGCTCCTCCTCAAGGAGGCAATAGCTCCTGTGGCGGATCCTCCAGCAGACCCAGGGTTCGTCTCCAGGTACTTCCTGATGCCCAAGCGGTCGGGGGGCTGGCACCCCATTCTAGATCTCCACGACCTGAATCAATATCTCAGGTCTTGCACTTTTCAGATGGTCACTGTGTCCCAGATCATTCCATCCTTGTAGCGAAACATGTGGTTTTGTTCACTGGATCTGCAGGACGCGTTCTTTCACGTCCCAATCCGTCCATCCCATCAGCGGTTCCTCCGCTTCAGGGTCGAAGGGACCCGTACGAGTTCCGAGCTATGCCGTTCGGCCTGTCATCGGCCCCACTGGTCTTCACCAAATGCATTGCAGTGGTGGTGGCCCATCTATGGCATCAGGGTATCAGAATTTACCCATACCTTGATGATTGGCTTCTGGCAGGTCCTACCCTACAGGAAGTGGAGAGGTCCAGGGATCTGGCACTCCAGACCTGCTCCCAACTCGGCCTCCTAATCAGTGAGGCCTAGTTGGAACTCATGCGTTCTCAGGTGATGGCCTTCATCGGGGCAGAGCCCGACTCTCGTCAAGCCAGAGCTTGGCTCCCGGTGGACAGAACGGAGGTTCTTTCCGCCTTTGCCCAATCATTTCTGGTTGGGTAGTTGTGCCCTGCCCAGGACTTTCTGTGCATTCTGGGCTACATGGCTGTGTGCACCTCGGTGGTTCGTTGGGCCCGGTTGCACATGCGCCCCATCCAATGGGAGTTAGCCACCCAGTGGACTAAGTGCCTTGGTCAATTTGACCAGCTGATCACTGTAATCCAGAAGATGTGGGATGCTATCCAATGGTGGACCGCCCCAGATTAGTTGCAGGAAGGGATCCCGTTTGTCCACCTCGAGCCGACGGTCATTCTCACGACCGATGCCTCTCTCATGGGCTGGGGAGCCCACATGGGGACGAAAGGGCCCATGGGCTCTGGACCCCCGAGGAGTCCCGATGCCACATCAACCTGTTGGAGCTCAGAGCAGTCAGACTGGCACTGTCAGCTTTTGCTCCTCAGCTCTGGGGTCAAATGGTTCAAGTTCAGAAGGACAATACCATGACCATGTACTACCTCAACAAACAGGGCGGCACGCACTCCCGTCTGCTGTGCAAGGAGGCGCTCCACATTTGGACCCTTGTGACCCGATTGGAAGCAGATCTCCTAGCCATCCATGTGGCAGGAGCCTCAAACCATCTGGCGAATGCTCTCAGCCACTTGGGCCAGAAATCCCACGAGTGGTCTCTCCATCCAGAGGTAGCTTACAGCCTGTTCTCCTGTTGGGGCAAACTGCTGGTGGATCTGTTTGCCTCCAGGGAAAACACCAAGCTGAGGCTGTATCATGCCCACCCCCCTCAGCAGGGCTCACTGCAGGGGGATGCCTTCTCAAGGCCGTGGACTCCAGGCCTCCTCTATGCCTTCCCTCCATTTCCCTTGATCCACAAGGTGCTCTTCAAGCTGAGGAGGGATAAGGCGCAGTTGATCCTGGTAGCCCCAGACTGGCCGCGCCAGTTCTGGTATCCAGATCTCCTCAGCCTCAGCTGCAGGCCCCTGGAGCGGCTTTGTAGACGCCCGGACCTGATATCACTCAGTCAGGGGAAGGTATTCCATCCAGATCTTCAGTCCCTGCACCTCACAGCCTGGTACCTGAGGGGCTAGAGTTCCAGGCTTTGGGTCTTTTCGAAGAAGTCTACACCGTGGTGGAGGCATCTAGAAAGGAATCGACCAGGAAGTATTACACCTTCAAATGGAAGTGGTTTTCCATTTGGTGTCAGGGCAAGGGCCTGGACCCTTTGTCCTGCCCCGTGACTAAAATTCTCGACTACCTTTGGAATCTCTCCAAAGGGGGTCTACGATCATCGACCTTCAAGGTGCATCTGGCAGCCATCTCTGCTTACCGGGTGCGGGCTGGTCAGCCGACGGCACAGGAGGCAGTAGTCGGGGAACTTTTTCAAAGGCCTGGATCACATATCCCCTCCGGTGTCTGAACCTCCACCTCTGTGTGATCTGCTGCCGGTACTGGCGAACCCTGGGTCTCCTCAGCCTGACCACGGGGATTTTTTCCCTCCATCCCCGGGCAATGCTGAGGTTCCTGCTGGGCCGAACGACCTGACGTCTGCTCCCCGGACGCCGGCCCCAGCTCCCTGGCCGCCGGCCCCAGCTCCCTGGCCGCCGGCCCCAATGCGGGTCTTGCCATCCCCGGGATACATCCCGCTTCTGGATGCTGCTCCAATGCCGGGCCCTCCGCCCACCGGGCCTTCTGCTCCAGACCTGCCCGTGGGCCCTCCGGCCGGGCCGTCTGCTCCAGCAGACCCCTCGGTTCCTGGGTATCCGACCCCATTGTATCCGCCGTCGTCTTACCCGGCTCCACAGTATCAGACGCCCCAGTACCCGACGCCGGCCTATCCGGCCTTGCGTGACCTGGGGCTTCAATACCTGATGCCAGGCTTCGCCATCGCAGGTTATGGATCTGGCGCCTTACTGGTATAATCCATACCTATCCGCTTCTCCTCCACCGCCCCTCAGCCGCCGGTGGACTTGAAGGAGACTCTGGCCTCTTGGTGGGCTGAGGCCAAGGCTCAGCTCACCAGAGAGGTGGAGAGTAATCTCCCGACGGTTCTGGTTCCTGTACGTCCACAACGACAGACTCCCTCCCCACCTCCGGACACCGGGGCCGAGCCCTCTGGTTCCAGGGTGGGGCAGGACACACTTCCCCTAGGGCTTCCTAAGGGGTCTGTTCCTCCCCCACACCGGGAGAGGGAGTCTTCCTCCTCATCATCTTCTTCTTCCTCCTCGAACACCTAGGATGACTCCGACGGTTCTTCCGAGCCACGCTCTTTGTCTAAGCCCAGGCCAAGGACTCCTCCGGAGGATCCTTCTTTTCTGATTGCTCGCAAAATCCAGGAGGTTCATCAGTGGCGTTCCTTGGAGCCGGATCCCCAGCGTAAGTAACTCGCTGACCATCTGGATCTGCCCGTGTCAGCTCCCACCTTGGTGCCACCCTGGATCGAGCCTCATGACGATCTTGTTTCCACTATTTGGAATCAGCTGTCGGCTTTAGCCCCACTTCCTCGGAAGTCGAACAGGCTATATCAGGCTCCCGAGGGTGTTGACTTCTTAGATTCTCACACTCGAGCCGATTCGGTCGTGATTAGCGCCGCTCATGGCTGAACAGCTAACCCAGAACATCTGTACTCATCTCCACCTGACAAAGAATCCAGTCTTCTGGACCAGTACGAGAAGATGATCTGTGCTTCTTCCACTCTGGGTATTAGGGCCCTAAATTATGTCGGTCACATGGGAGATTACCAGAAGGCGATTCTTAGTGAGGTGGAATCCAAATTGGACTCCCTTCCGGACTCTCAAGTCAAACAGGAAGTGGCTGACCTTGTCCGCTCTGCACGTTCGGCCAGTCGGCACATGCTTCGTGCTACTTATGATGCAGTGGACACTGCTGGTAGGAGCTCCGCTTTTGCCGTAGGCTTATGGTGTCATGCCTGGCTCGATGTGTCAGGGTTGGTCCCGGAAGTGCAGTCCGCTGTTCAGGAAGCGCCCTTCCAGGGTTCGGTGCTGTTCAGTGGTGGTGTCAAGGACATTATCACCGATCTGCAGGAGAAGGGGACTGCACTGAAGTCTGTGGACTCCATGTACCATCCCCATCAAACGCAGCGCCGTCCCTTTCGCAGGCGGAATTGGCAAAAGACGAAACCCCAGAGAAAGTGGGACGCTAAACGCCGGCCCCCTCCGGCTGCCAAGCCCTCTCCGCCCAAAAAAGCAGCGGGTGCTTCAGCCACGGCGCTGCCCCACACCACCCGAATCCTTTCCTCTCCCACAGCCTCTGGGCCTCCGGAAGAACTGGTAGGAGAGAGGTTTTCCCTCCACTTTCGGGTTGGAGAGGATAACTAAAATTCCTGGGTGCTCCAGCTGATCGCAGGGGCGACACTCAGTAGTGTTTCTCCAGAAACCCACCTCGTCACCCTCCCCAAGGTGCGTCATACTCTGGAACACCACCTTCTGGTCCAGGAAGAAAATTCAGCACTTTTGCTGAAGGAGGCAAGAGCCCATCCCCTTCCTTTTCAGGAATGGGTTACTAGTCCCACTTCTTCCTGGTCCTGTAGAAGACAGGAGATGTAAGGCGATTCTCGACCTCAGTTCCCTGAACTTGTTCGTGGAGTACAAGAGGTTCAGGATGCTCTCCCTACAGGGCCTCCTGCCCTCCTTCGGCCGGGACAGTGGCTGTGCGCTCTGGATATCCAGGATGCTTACCTGCACATCCCTATCCACCCTTCTCACCGCAGATACCTCTGTTTTGCTTTCCAGGGGGACCACTACCAGTTCAAGGCTCTCCCATTTGGTCTTTCCTCGGCACCCTGGGTCTTCACCAAATGCCTTTCGGTGGTAGCGGCCTACCTGCGTTCCCAGGGGGTGCAAGTTTTCCCGTACCTGGACAATTGGCTCCTGACGGCTCCATCCAGGGAGGATCTCCTGCACTTCCTTTCCCTTACCCAGGGGGTGTTTTTCTCTCTGGGCATCACCATCAACCACTCCAAGTCCCACTTGATCCCATCCCAGAGGCTCCAGTTTATCGGGGAAATCCTGGACACGACCTCTGGCAGGGCCTTTCTGCCCCCGGACAGGGCGGCCACACTCCAGGCTCAGGTCAGCCTGTTGTCTGGCCGCAGGCGGGTCAGTGCCAGGTCTGTCCTTCGCCTCCTCTGGCTTATGGCGGCTGCAATCCCAACAGTCCCTCGCGCTTGGCTCCACATGAGGATCTCTCAGTGGATGCTTCGGTCTCAGTGGGATCAGTTGGTGGATGACCTGGACCAGCTCGTCCTAGTCTCCTCTCCCATGGTTCGAGACTTGCAGTGGTGGATGGTTCAAGAGAACCTTTGTCGGGGAGTTCCCTTCTGTCTTTCTCCCCCCTCCCAAACTCTGACCACAGACTCCTCAGGTGAAGGTTGGGGAGCCCATGTCTGACCTCACAGGACCCAGGGCTCCTGGTCCAAGCTCGAGAAAACGCTTCACATCAGTGTGCTCGTGCTTCGGGCAGTGCTTTATGCTCTTCAAGCCCTGCATCTGCACCTCATTCCCGACCACTTAGCCGTACAGACAATATGTGTGTGGTATGGTACATCAACAAACAGGGAGGGACTCGTTCCTACCCTCTTTGCAGGGAAGCGATGCGAGTTTGGGATTGGGCAGTTCAGCACAACCTCCATCTCACGGCAATTCACGTCCCGGGGGTCAAGAACACCTTGGCAGACAAACTCAGTCACTCGTCTGCTCAAGCTTATGAGTGGGAACTGGATCAGGGGGTCTTAGACGATATCTTCCTATGTTGGGGAACACCACAGGTGGACCTGTTCACCTCACCTCTAAACGCAAAGCTTCCCGACTTCTGCTTGCTCGCTCCAGAGTGCGGCATTTTTTGGAGAGACACTCTGTCTCTAGATTGGAAGGACAGATTCGTCTATGCCTTCCCCCCCAATACCTTTGATCCCGAGAGTCTTACAGAAACTCGGTTCAGAAGGAGCACGAATGATTGTGATCGCTCCTTTCTGGCCCAGGCAAGTTTGGTTCTCTCTTCTGCAACAATACTCAGAGGAACCTCCTCTTCCTCTTCCTCTGTTGCGACTTTTACTGACCCAGGATCAGGGACCCTGGTCCATCCAGGTTTCATCTCCTCCAGCTGCACGCATGGCACCTGCAGACATAGCTCAAGCCCGATTTGGGGTTTCACCCTGAGTGGCTGAGATCCTGGTTGAGCTGAAAAACCCTCCACTAGGTCTACCTATACCATGAAATGGAAGCGGTTTACAATCGGGGCCGCTTCAAAAGATTTTGAGCCTTGCTTGTTCTCTGCTGGAGTACCTGCGCCACCTCTTTGATCTGGGTCTTAGTCACTAGTCCCTGAAGGTACACATGATGGCCATTTTGGCCTACCATATCCCATTTGCAGACAGGACGTTTGCTCAGCTGGAAGTCTCTAAGACTTTCCTCAGAGGGGTTCTCCATTTGCGACCCCCAATCTGAGTTCCCGGCCCTCCTTGGGATTTGAATTTCATCCTCGAGAAGCTTGCTCTGCCTCCTTTTGAACGGCAGCCTCAGCAGACATGAAGTTCCTTTCATGGAAGACTCTCTTCTAGTGGCCATTACTTCTGCTCGGAGGATTTCCGAGCTCCAGGCCCTGATGTGTAAAATCCCGTAGTTGATTTTTCACAAGGAATGTGTTGCTCTGCGCACCAATCCTAAATTTCTCCCCAAGGTGGTAGTGGAATCTACATTGAATCAGTCCATAGAGCTACCCGCTTTCTTTAAGCAACACTCCAGTCGAGGGGACTATCTCTTACACACTCTGGATGCTCACTGAATTCTGAGATACTACACTAACAGAAAAAAAGATCTCAGAAAGACTGATCAACTGTTTGTCTCTTTTGCCCACAAAAGAGAAGGCAATGCTGTTTCTAAGCAATGCCTGTCCAAATGATGAGCTCATTGCATCACTTTCTGTTATGACAAGTACATACGCTCCACTGCTACTCTATCAAATCACCCCCATATCAGTTGTAGTCTGTTGTTTGTTCTAGCTGCCAAAATATATGTATTGCACACACCAGTCATCATGTTTCATTTATCAGTGTGCAACCTGTAAGTCACTTCCCTGTCTCATATTAATGTTTACCACCTGCGGACACCCTATGTGGTACCCTTGTATGTATATCCAGCCTGTATCATGTAACGTGCATTTCATGTATATACTGTTATTACCTATCTGTTTGTACTTTAAGTATTTGTCACCAGACCTCCTTGTGAATGAGCTTGCTCAATGGAGTTTTCCTGCAATAAACTTGAACTTGAACAACAAGACCCTTCGTGTCAAGTGAGAGGCCACTCCACCAGAGGAGTCGCTGCCTCGGCAGCTTGTTTCAGAAATGTGTCAGCGGCGGACATCTGTGCTGCTACTTGGACTTTCATCCATACCTTTACAAAACATTACAGTTTGGATATTGCCTCTACTTCGAGAGCAGGCTTAGAGGGTTGCTGT
This sequence comes from Neoceratodus forsteri, assembly GCA_016271365.2. Lineage (NCBI taxonomy): Eukaryota > Metazoa > Chordata > Ceratodontiformes > Ceratodontidae > Neoceratodus > Neoceratodus forsteri. Next base: position 209,782,179 of record JADMNL010000022.1, on the reverse strand, counting down.
TCTGCAAGGCCTCCTTTCTTAAGGCCTTCACAGCTAGAGGATCTACTTTGGTAGCTTTCCTCCTCCCGTTTGCTTCTTCTTGTTCAGACTACTTGGAACTCAGTCCTATATACAATACCTACTGCAAGAGCCCTCTCGAAGTAAGATAGTACAATTCGTAAGAACTTACCGTAACAGTAGATCTTTGAGAGAGGCTCTTGCAGTAGGTAATACCGTCCCACCCTCCATCCCCCTAAGCTTTTCTAGTTCCTTTTCCAGGTTGGGAAATATCTGCTTCTCTCTCGTCTTGCCCTTTTGGGCCTTTGCCAGGAAAGAACTGGAAGGTGGGTGTGGGGGACCGCCCCTTTATACTGACATTGTACAATGTCGGTCACCTGACGTGGGAGCGGTCCCCCGCCAGAGACTGCTAGCTAGAAATTTTTCCGTGGGGTCCTGACACCTGCCAGCATCAGTCCTATATGTAATTACCTACTGCAAGAGCCTCTCTTGAAGATCTACTATTACGGTAAGTTCTTACGTAACTGTACTTTCTTTTCCCGCCATCGACATGCCAGCATCGGTCTCACGGTCCCGCTCCAGCGAACGACGATGAGAACTTCCAGCGTTATCTCTAAATGTCGGCATCTCCTACTCCTTCCTCAGAAGGACACCACTACAAAAGTGCCTGCGGCAAACAGATTCCTTTTAAGGATCTGCACTCATCCTGTCTGCGGTGCCTAGGCCCGGACCACGACACCAAGACCTGTCCATTTTGCCAGCGGTTCAACAGTCTCACCAGGATCTGCTGCCAGAAGGCACTTCAAGGGTTCCTCTTGGAAAAACAACTTAAACTTATGGAGAAAGACCTTGCCTCCAGAGGTGAGTCCACCTCTAAGACTCATAAGCACGGGAGAAGGCCAGGTCCAGATCCCCGAACAGACCTCGGACTCTCGTAGTAGCTCCGGCTCTACGTGTTCAGACCGCTCTCCCTTCAGGGCTCACTCTCAGCCTCCTCCCGTGAAGGTTAGGACTTCGGGCAGCTCTTTGGCTTTCTTGCACCCATCAAGACTTCCAGGACTTTGGACCCTTCGCCAATGCCCTCCCGGGCCTCCATGAAGTCTACTGATCATAGGTCCAAGTCCTCTTCCAAAATCACTCATTCTTCCTCGGACAAATGCCGGGAGCCCAATGCTAGATCCACATCCCAGCCTCCTAGGGGACCAGACCCCCTTCCCAGGAAGACTAAGGACCTGACGTCCCTCAAACGGACGACTGATGCAAACAGGCCACCAACCCATCACCGGTTAGGCGCCGGTCAGACCAGACATCGGGCAAACACCCGATGTCGGCCTCATATTCCAAGGACCAGACGACTGCCTCTCTGTCACCGGTGTACAGCAGTGCATGTGAGGTCTGGAGGGAAGATACAACGTTGCCTGATGACCAGGCAGGTGACAGTGGACTCCGGACTTCCATAGGAGCCTTCACCTGACCTGGCAATGCCTGACGAACCCGGCGACAGGCCAACCCGACACCAGGACGTCGTCCGGTATGAATATTTAGGAGGTTAAAGACCTCTTAACCTTTTAGTGGGACACAATCAAGAGGATGTTGTCCCAGTAAAAACTCCTCCACCTCCACCACAGGGGCCAGTAGGAAGACCACCGACCCCAAGGAGCCTACTCAGCGTGCTGGGGGAGGTCAAAGAAAGAAGGCCCCTTCAAGATCTCCTCAGGGTCTCCCAGCCCCAAGCGACCCAGACATCGGCGGTCCACTCCGAGGGGACAATTCTAGACCTGACACCTCAGATACCTCCAGGTCTCCTTCTCCAATCAGCATCCCATCACCTGACCCACGAGACCTACCCAGGTCACCTCCAGATGATCCATCTTTCTCCAAAATCATGAGACACATCCAGGAGAACATGGGATGGTAAATGGAAGTTCTAGGGACATGGATATGTTGTTCATCCACACTCCCGACGAGTATCCTTGCGCTTTAAATCTGCCGGAAGGTCTTCAAGCTTGCTCCTCCCACCCACCGGGTGGTATAACTCGGCTCCCCCATGGCCTTAGATCTTCCTTACCGCTTGGAAGCTCAGGTTCCCTCCCATAACGCTCTGCGTTTGCGACTGGTTCCCTATTTCTCCGTTTGCGGTTTAAAAATAAAAATTTGCAAAAAGACTTTGATCTTGATCCCTCTGACTCACGATGGACAATCGACTCCGGTTCGGAGATGCCCATGCGGGTCAGAAGATGTCTCGGACGGATCCACACTCCACGTGGTCTACTGCTTAGGCCTTGAGCGGCCGCGGGCTTGCGACCTGTGCTCATCTTTCTCGGCCTCGTCCTCGAAGACCGTGCTGCCCGATTACAGCTGGGCCGTCCCGGCGTTCCCTCGGTGAAGTCCAAGGAGGCCCGGTTAGCGGTGTGTGGCGGGCTTTCAGCGGATCAGCTCGGCGGATGGTGCGTCCTCGAAGAGGAGGCGGAGCGAGCCGTATCTTCCTCGGCGCGGCATTTATCCCGCTCTCTGGGTTCTTCCTACGGCTTCTTTTAAGGAGCTTTGTCTGTCCCTCTCCACTAAAGGAGAAGGGCCTCGTCTGCTGGACCTTATTCTCGGTCAAAAAGAGGACAAGGGTAGAATCCCTCCGTCGACGCTCTTGGGGCCGGAAGGTCCCTCTCCCGGGCCGTCGTCAAGCCGGCCCGGGCCGCTCGGCCGGCCACTGGCCTCACGGTGTCCCGTCAGGTCAGTTGACCGAGACTCCCACTGATGAAGTCGAGATTTTTCTCGACCCATTGACCAGGCTGTCCCCTTTAGCAGCGAATTCCCCTCTCCCGGTTCCCCGGGAGGAGTTGAGGATCCGTGGGCTCGTCTGTGCCTCGGTTCCGGAGCCCTCGGATGGACCTTCCGAGCGAAGGGAGTGCGGTTCCGGCCGACACCTCCCGCACCGACCCGGAAATTCCGGGACTCTCGGTCTCGGTCTCGGACCTCTTCGGCGGTCCACCCGTTCCCACCGTCATGGCGGTCTCGGTCTCGGCGGCACGGCGGTAAAGCGGCGTCGCCGCTCGTCTCGTCCTCCTCACCGGATGAGGAGGCTTGGCGTAAATTCGTCGATGATGCGAGGACCTTATGTTTGCTAACAGCTCCTCCTGGCGGGGAATAAGCCGACTCCGGCCTTCCCGGCCATTAAGTAACTGTCACCGGGCAGCCGACACAACCCCTCGACTTGTCCGAGGCCTATACCAGGCGGTTGTTCGGCCAAAACCAGCTGCTCCACCGATTCGGTGGAACCTCCGCCTCCACAGCCACCAATTGGGGCTCCGACCAAGGATTCTCGATCGGCTAAGGGTTTACCCCATCGGCTGTCAGTTACCCTCACTCCCGACCGACCTCGGCAGGTGAAGGGTGGCTCAGGCCAGAGGCAGCTCTTGAGGACTCTTCCGAGTCGAAGATGATTCCTCCTTCTTCTCAGCGACTGGACTTGGAGTCTTCAGGAGGTCAGTCAATGGGCGATAGCCGTCGTCCTTCCTAGGACTTCTTGGCTCATCTCGGAGTCTACCGGGATGGAGCTCGGAACCCGTTCCAAGCAGGCCAGGTATCCCCTCACGGAGATTCTGGACCGGGGATTCTCCGGCGGAGGCCTTTCCGGTGGCGAGGCCATAGTGGGTCGGCACTGGAACTTTGGCAGCGCCCTGCTTCCTGCCCTGCGCCCGGCCAGGATGGCCAGGAAGTATCACGGTCCCCGGTTCCTTGTCCGGTTTTGGAACACCCCTCTGCTGGGGTTGGTTACACGACAGCGTTTTCGGCAGCGCCGGCAGCGCCAGGATGTGGACAAACCTCCTGACAAGGTCCAGAAATTGGACTGCGTCGTGAAAAGTCACGCTGCGTCCTCTCGGCCTTCGTCAGGCCAGTTCGGCCGTCCTCATGGCACATTTTCTCATGCCCTGTTGGGCTCCTGGATGAGGTCATCCCTCATCTTCCGCCCGATCTGCAGACTACGGTTAAGCAGGTGCGGGACCAGGGCAGAGGCAGTGGCCAAACAGCAGCTCCAGACTGCTTTGGATATAGGGGACTCATGTGCCAGATCGGTGGCGGCCGCGGTGGCTATCGTCGGCGGAGCAGCGCGAGGATATCCACCTTTGCCGGATACCCAGCACAAGTTGGCGGATGTTCCCTTTTGGGGACTGACCTCTTGACCCTGGGGTGGAAGGTCACCTGCAGAGGATCGAGAAGTCCAATGCCACCTTGGACTCGGTCTCTTCCGCTCAGAAGGACAAAGGCCGCAAACCACAGCCTAAGCCCTTTCGTCCTTCTGTGCCCCCGGCGCCCGGCCCAGCAACGTCAGGCCCAGCAGGCTCGACCTTGGCATCCCAAACCCAAGCCCGGCTTCCTCTAACAGGAGGCAGGGAGGAAAGGGCCCAGGAGGTCCCTCGGCGGTCCCTCCTCCAAGCCTGCCCAGTGACGGCTGAGGGTGTCTCCCCATCCCCGTCACCTTACCCCTGGTCCCCCCGTGGGGGGACGGCTCCGGCACTTCCGTTCCACCTGGTCCGCTGTTACCACGGACAGGTGGGTCTTGGAGGTGGTGGGAAGAGGCCTGCCTCTGGAATTCGAGCAGGCACCACCCTTCAGAGCCGTCGCCCCTCGGGGGGCTTCGGGATCCCCAGCCTCACTGGCGGCTCGTCGAGCCGACATCCTCTCCTCCTCCAGAAGGAGGTGGTAAGAGAGGTGGTGGACCCTCCTTCAGACCCAGGGTTTGTGTCCAGGTACTTCCTGGTTCGAAAGCAGACGGGGGCTGGCGCCCATTCATCAAACCTACGACCTAAACAAGTTCCTAAGGTCTCGAACCTTCAGGATGGTCACTCTGGCTCAGATAATACCATCCTTGGAGCAGCGTGATGTTCTGCTCTCTGGACTTGCAGGGCGCGTTTTTACGTCCCTATCCGTCCGTCTCACCAGAGATTCCTTCGCTTCGGCGGAAGGATCTCTCTTGATTCAAGCCATGCCCTTCCGGCTTGTCTCCAGCTCCCAGGGTCTTCACCAAATGCATGGCAGTGGTGACAGCATTCCTGCGCGCGGGGGTCCGGGTGTACCTTACCTGGACGACTGGCTGATAGCAGCTCCCTCCAGGAAGGAGGCGGAGTGGTCCAGAGATCTGGCCCTCAGGTCTGCTCTCAACTGGGCCTCCTTATCAACGAGGCCAAGTCGGAACTCGAGCGAAGCAGGTGATTCTATTCATCGGGCGCAGCTCGACTCTCTTGAGCCAGAGCGGCTGCTCCGCGGACAGGGCCGAGGTTCTTTCCTCCTTTGCCCGATCATTTCTGGTTGGGCAGTTCGCCCTGCCGGGACTTCCTCGCCTCCTGGGTCTCATGGCGGCCTGTACCGGCGTGGTCCATTGGGCCCGCTGGAACATCGTCCCTTCAGTGAGGACTGGCCAGCCAGTGGTCCTGGCAGCTACGATCCCTTGGACCAGCTTGTGTCGGTGACACAGGGGATGTGGGCAGCTCTCCAGTGGTGGACCGTTCCAGATCATTTGCAGGAGGGCATCCGTTCGTCGCCCGAGGCAGCGGTCTCTCTGTCGACCGATGCCTCTCTGATGGGTTGGGGTGCCCATCTGGGGAACACGGGCTCATGGCCTCTGGTCCCGCGGGAGTCGATGCCACATCCAACCTGCTGGAGCTCCGGCGGTCCGCCTAGCTCTCACGCCTTTGCTCCGTTCCTCCGGGGTCAAGTGGTCCGAGTCCAGGCGGACAATACCACGACCATGTACTATCTAAACCGCCAGGCGGGGAGGCGCTCCATGCTTCTATGCAAGGAAGCTCTCCGCATTTGGTCACTCAGTGCGCAGCCTGGAGGCGGATCTCCTAGCCATTCACGTGGCAGGAGCCTCCAACACCCTGGCCGATGCCCCTGAGCGGATAGGGCTGCATCCCAGTGGTCTCTCCCTGCCGGAGGTATACAGCATCTGTTCTCCCTTTGGGCACACCTCAGGTGGACCTGTTTGCCTCCATGGAGCAGCGAAGCTGAGTCTGTTCCATGCCCGCCCCCTCAGCAGGGGCTCGCTGCAGGGGATGCCTTCGAGGCAATGGACCCGGGCCTCTTTACGCCTTTCCCCATTTCCCTTGATCCACAAGGTGCTTCTCAAGCGAGGAGGACAAGGCGCAGGTGATTCTGATAGCCCCAGACTGGCCTCGCCAGTTCTGGTACCAGATCTCCTCAGTCTCAGCTCCAGGACTCAGCGGCAGCTTCCAGCTCGCCCGGACCTGCTCTCAGTCAATCAGGGAAGGTGTTCCATCCGGACCTTCAATCCCTGCACCTGACGGCCTGGTTCCTGGCGGCTAGAGTTCCAGGCCTTGGGTCTTTCCGACGAGGTCCTCAATGTAGTTGAGGCGTCCCGTGAGAGTCGACCAGAAAATGCTATGCCTTCAAATGGAAAAGGTTTTCCATTTGGTGTCAGAACAAGGGCTTGGACCCTTCCTCCTGTTCCTTGGCAAGCATCTTGGACTATTTATGGTCCCTTTCTAGTCAAGGGCTTAGGTCGGCGACCCTAAGGGTGCACCTGGCAGCCATCTCTGCTTACGAGCGGGCCGGAAGCAGTCGGTGGCGCAGGAGAAGATGTCTGGACGCTTTTCAAAGGCCTTGATCACATTTCCTCCAGTGCGGGAACCCCACCTCCGTGGGATCTACTGCTGGTACTGGCAAAGCTCATGGGCAAGCCATTCGAACCTATGCACAGGTGTGCTCTCTCTCACCTGTCGTGGAAGACCGCCTTCTTGGTGGCTATCCGTCAGCCAGAAGGATGGGAGAGCTCAGGCGCTTTCCATCGAGTCTCTTACCTGGTCTTCCACAGGGACAAAGGTTGTCCTGCGCCCCACCGAAATTCCTTCCGAAGGTGGTGTGAGGAGTTTCACCTTAACCAGGTGTTGACTCTGCGTTGTTCTACCCCAATCACACCTCGGAGGCCGAATAGGCTCCATACTCTGGACCCTAGAAGGCTACGCTTATTATAAGGGCGCCACGGCTGAAATCGAGGAGAGGTTCGCCAGCTGTTTGTCACCTACGCTGAAGCCCGCATCTGGCAGACCTGCAGCCAAGCGGACGATAAGCAGGTGGGTAACCTCCTGCATAGATCTCTGCTATAAGTTGGCGGGCATGGAGCCTCCCAGAGGATAAGAGCTCATTCTACCCGCCATACTGCTGCTAGCGGTGGCTGCTTCCAGGGGCGTCCCTATCCAGGAAATCTGCAGGGCTGCTACCTGGAAGTCAGCAAACACCTTTACCATTACCACATCGACCTTGAGTCACGCCCGGGATGCTGGTTTTGGGGCCTCGGTTCTCCAGTCTCTCTTTCCCAAGTAAGTATATGGGGGTGTGCGTCTTGCCTCCCTCCTCCCGGAGAACTGCTAGGAGTCTGCCAATGAGTGTGGATGAACAACATATCCATGTCCTAAATACAGGTTACTCACCTGTAACAGGAGTTCTAGGAATGGTATATGTTGTTCATCCACACCACACCCCCGACCTCCCCGGCTTCGACGCACAACCTGAGCTTCCAGCGGGCCAGATCTGGCGTCATGGGGCGGAGCCGAGAGTTATACCACCCGGGTGGGTGGGAGGAGCAAGCTTGAAGACCTTCCGGCAAGATTTAAAGCGGCAAGGATACTGCCGATGAGTGTGGATGAACAACATATACCATTCCTAGAACTCCTGTTACAGGTGAGTAACCTGTATATTTAGACCCTGAACGACAGCGCCTAGCCCGTTATCTTCGACAGAAGGACCCTAAGCCTGTGGTGGTCCCACCCTTGGTGGACACCTTTGCGGACGTCACCAAGGCAGCATGGAAACGTCCGTACTCCACCCCCACGGTGTCGAGGAAGGCTGATCACCTGTAGAGGACCCCGGCAGCGAGCCTGTACTTAACGCAACAACCTTGGCTGATTCCCTGGTCATTCGGCCTCCTTGATAGGTCTCACGACCACAACATCTGAGTACACAACCTCCAGACCAGGGTCCAAGCAATTGGACTAAACTGGGTAGGCGCATGTATCTCGGCTGCTACATGCTCCATTAAGTCACTGAACTATCTGACACATGGTTCAGTTTCAGAATGCCCTATGGAAACAGGGTCAAGACCTGAGTTAAAATACTTCCAGATGGGGAGCAGAAGGAGCTTCTCAGCCTCCTCCGCACTGGGTCAGAGTGGGGACCCAGGTTTTGAGAGCTGCCTACGATTCGGCGGACTCCGCAGCAAGGAGAGCAGCCTCAGGTGTCTGTCTCCGGAAACATTCATGGCTTCGTGTCTCCGGATTTACCCCGGATGTCCAGAAAAACATCCTGGACGTTCCCTATAATGGAGAAGTCCTATTTGATGAAGACTACGAAAAGGTAATCACCAAATTACAGGATGCTGGGAAGGCAGTAAGGACTGTACAGGCCAAAATCTGGTTCCTTTCGTAGGAACCAGAACCGTTTTCGCAGCCGACAGCGACGACAGCAGCCACGTTCCGGCCAGCAGCAAAGGGGCACCTTCCACCGTAAGGCCCAACCTAAGTCTTCCCCAGGCCGAGGTCAGCGGTATACCAAACCGGCCCAGCCTGGGGGGATAATGCCATCACAGCATGACTCCTTTCTGGCCCCCGCCCCTCCTCTGGATCAATGGGCAGAAAACATTGGGGGTCGCATTGCTCACCACCTTTTAGGATGGCAGTCGATTACCGTCGACCAGTGGGTCCTTCAGCTGGTCAAGAGAGGTCACTTTATAGAATTCCTCGACCACCCACCATCAAGACCTCCCCTGCTTTCCCGTTATTCGGGTCAGCACGCACTGTTCATACAGCAGAAGGTGCTCGCGCTTCTGGAAAAGGAAGCTATAGAGCACGTACCGAGGAGCCAGAGAGGTGCACTTATTTCTGGTTCCCAAAAAGACAGGGGACTTCCGTCCGATACTGGATCTCGGTGATCTCAACGCTTCGGTCCTTTACAAATGCTTCCGCATGGCGACCCTTCCCGGTTTGATACCCATGCTCAAGCAGGGCACTTTCCTAGCGTCCTTGGACATGCAGGATGCTTATCTTAACATACCCATTGCTCGAGCGCACAGGAAGTTCTTGCGCTTCAAACTTCTAGGTCGCCATTATCAGTTCCGAGCCCTCCCCTTCGGACTGTCATCAGCACCTCGGGTGTTTGCGAAGTGCATGGCAGTCGTAGCGGCAGCTCTAAGGAGACAAGGCCACTACGTGTTCCCCTACCTGGACAACTGGCTCCTCATGGCACCCTCTCGGGAGGCTCTGATGTCCGCAATCCACTGTACTCAGTCCCTGTTCGGGGCGTTGGGCATCATCATCAATCAGGAACCTAACTACCCAAACTACACCTCGGAGGCAGAGTACAGGCTCCATACCTTGGACCTGAGACGTGCTCTCTCCTATTATAAGGAGGGGGCGGAAATCGGGAGGCGTTAAGCCAGCTGTTTGTCACCTATGCTGAAGCAGCTTCTGGCAGACCTGCAGTGAAGCGGACCATTGCAAGATGGATTACATCATGCGTAGGTCTGTGCTATGAGTTGGCAGGAAGGATCCTCCCAGAGGGATAAGAGATCATTCAACCAGCCATACTGCTGCATCGGTGGCTGCTTCCAGGGACATCCCTATCCAGGAAATCTGCCAGGCTGCTACCTGGAAGTCAGCAAATGCCTTCATCACCCACTACCACATCGACCTTGAATCATGCCAGGATGCTGGTTTTGGTGCCTCAGTTCTCCAGTCTCTGTTCCCGAAGTAGGGGGTGTGCGCCTTGCCTCCCTCCCTCCTACCAGAGAACTGCTAGGAGTCTGCCAATAAGTGTGGATGAACAACATATCCACGATCCTAGAAAACAGGTTACTCACCTGTAATAGTAGTTCTAGGAGTAGTATATGTTCATCCAGACAGACCCACCCGACCTCCCCGGCTGCGGACGCATAACGCCTGCCTTCCAGTGGACTAAGATCTGGCGTCATGGGGCGGAGCTGAGGTATATACCATCCCGGTGGGTGGGAGGAGCCAGCTTGAAGACTTCCGGTGATCCTTAAAGGGGAAAGGGGACATGCCAATAAGTGTGTGTGAACATCATATACCACTACTAGAACTACTGTTTCAGGTGAGTAACCTGTTTTTCCCTGATGGTTTGCCAGTACCACCCTTGATTGTAGCTTGGTACTCACACCCACCAGTGATGAATGGTGAAGATTAAATCTTACTAAGAGAGGAAGCTCTTGCAGCAGGTAACACATGTAGGACTGACGCCACCTGGTGGCAGATCTCTGCAATTCTTTTCTCCAGCAGTACCGACATGGGACTGCCCACCTGACGTCGGCTCCACCGACGTCACCCAGTATAAAGGCAGGTGGCGATCCCCACATGCTCCCAGTTCTTTCCCGCCATGGCAACACATTAGTCAGCTCTCGGCTGTCTATCAGTTCCTCAGTTTAGAACCTTTTTCGTCCCTGCCCCCCAAAGCCCAAGTCCAACCAACGTCCGTCCGTGGACCCCGACCGACACCCCTCGGACAAGCCCAGAAAGTCTGCTGACAATGCTGCTTCCTGCTCTGACCGTCCCCACCCTTCCCTGGATAAGGGATGTCCGTCGGTCCAGGCTTCGGGCCCAACACTGGAAAAGCGTCCTTCAGTGCCTCCTCCGGCACCGGATAAGATGCCCTCCATACCGCTACCATCGTCTGTACCTCCAACGTCCTCCGTTGGGAGCCCCGACGGCTCTCTGAGGGACTGTACTGACGCCTCTCCGAAGGACCGTAGGCTGGTCAATCCGACGTCGGAACAGACGGCGGTGCTGAAACTGCCACCAGCGTCGTCTGTGTGGACCGGCTGGATCAACTGATGCTGGTTGGGAGAAGCAGACTGACATCTCCCCAAAACCTGGGTCTCGAGTTGGGCATGTCTCAGGTGAAGGAACTTTTCATCTATTGGTGGGAGACTTAAGCAGGATCTGGTTTCCCGCCCGCTCCACGTCTAAGCCTACTCGTCACCCGGGCCAGAGGATGAAACCCCCACTAGCCCCAGGAAGCACAAGGATAGCGCGGGAGGACCAGATCTCCTTCCTCCTCCGTTCTCCTTCACCCAGACCCAGACATAAGAGTGGAGACGGCGTTCCTCCTCTTCTTCAGAAGACTATAGAGTCTGAACTTTCTACCCTGGTTCTGACCTTGATCGCTTCCAGGTGATACAGAGGACCAGCCAAAATGTCAGCCCTATGTCCCCAGTTTTATGGCAGTCATGAAGCACATACAGGAGAATATGGGATGGGATACAGAAGCCCTGGACCCCAAACGCTTGCATCTGGCAAAGTATTTGCACCAGAAGGACCCTAAGCCGGTGGTTATTCCTCCATTATTGGTTACCTTCCAAGACGTCACCCTTGCCACCTGGAAGCATCCACACGCTTCCGCTGCAGTGCCCGAAAAGGCAAATTGCTTGTATTGGGCCCCCAAGGACCACTCTTATCTAGCTGAACATCCCACATCTGATTCTGTGGTTATATTGGCTGCACATGATCGTTCGCAGAGGCTGAAGCACTTAAGTACCCAGCCACCAGACAGGGAGTCTAAGGAGCTGGATTCTTTAGGGCGTAGGGTATACTCATCTGCCACCTGCAGCATTCGCAGCCTCAGTTTTTTGACGCACATGGTCCAGTTCCAGAATGCCCTTTGGGACCAAGGACTGGACACCCTGCAAGGCATGCCCGACTGCCCTCAAAAGGCGGAGATTGCTAAGCTTTTGCAGACAGGCTTGGATGCGGGTACTCGCGTCCTCCGAGCAGCGTATGACTCTGCGGACTCCTCAGCGAAGGCGGCTGCTAACGGAATTTTTCTTTTGCGCCATTCCTGGCTCCGGGTCTCAGGGTTCAACCCAGAAGTGCAAACTACCCTTCTGGACACCCCTTTCAGAGGCTCTGTGCTCCTCGGTGAAGACAGAGAAAGTCACAGTCAAACTGCAGGACTCCGGAAAGGCTATCAGTTCCATGCAGTCTATGTATCGCCCAAAATGGGAGCATTTTCGCCGGCACCATTTTCGTGGCAGAGGGGGACATCAGCCTCAGCAGCCCCGTGTTCAGTCTCGTACACAGCGGGGAGGCTTTGGTCGAAGAAGTGGGTCCAGAGGTGCTGCCTCGACCTCCTCTACACAGGCTAGACCTTCAGCCGCCACCCTCCCCCTCCATCTACTTGACTATCTAAGCCACCCCCTCCCAGACCTGTCGTCAAGAGGCGGTGGGAGGTCGCTTTTCTCTGTATGCACAGGCCTGGAGGAGGCCACCGACCAGTGGTCCTCGACCTCGAGGAGTTTGGGCACTCCATAGAGTTGAGTCTTTACCCTCCGGACAGACCACGCTCCCTCCCACTATCCGAGAGACCACAGGGCTCTATCAGACAGGAGATCCAGTCTCTCTTGTCCAAGGGCGCTGTAGAATGCATCCTGGAGGCAGACTCTGTTTTTACTCCCGCATTTTCCTGGTTCCCAAGAAGTCAGGGACTTAAGACCCATTCTGGATCTCCATAACCTCAATGAGGTGGGTCTCCTATCGGAGATTCCGGATGGTCTAGCTTCAAATCTCCTTCCCTTCCTTTCGGTCGGGAGTTGGATGGCTTCCCTGGACATGCAGGATGCATATCTGCACATACCCATTTGCAGAAATCATTGCAGATTCCTGAGATTCAGGTTGGAGGTCAGTCCTACCAATTCAAGGTCCTCCCCTTCGGCCTTTCCTCTGCCCCCAGGGTCTTCACAAAATGCCTTGCTGTTGTCGCAGCAGCACTGTGCAGAAAGGGACATCTCTAGGGACATGGATATGTTGTTCATCCACACTGTCTGGCAGGTTCCTTGCCGCTTTAAATCTTGCCAGAAGGTCTTCAAGCTGGCTCCTCCCACCCACCTGGGTGGTAAAACTCTCGGCTCCGCCCCACGACGCCAGATCTTCCTTACCACTTGGAAGCTCAGGTTCCCTCCCTAACGCTCTGCGTATAGACTGGATCCTAATTCTTCGGTTTGCCCGAAACTTATTCTCAAATTTTCAAGACTTCGGTCCAATTACTCCCTCACGGCTGCGATGGACAAATCGACTCCCGGATTTCGGCGGTGCCCATATGGGCAGAAAATGTCCAGGACGGATCCGCACTCCACGTGCGTCTACTGCCTCGGCCTAGACCATGACCCGCAGGCCTGCGAGTTATGCTGTTCGTTTTCAGCCAACGTCCTGGAAGACTGCGCTGCCCAGTTACAGCTTGGGCACCCCAAGGAGCGCTACCTGCCGGTGAAGTCTAAGGAGGCCCGTTGGGCGGTGACCCGGCAGCTGGCTCGGCTGAGCAACCAGACAGATGATTGCCCTCGAGGAGGAGGTGGCACAGGCCGCATCATCCTCTTCCTCTGTCATGGCATTTATCCCGCTTTCTTTGGGTTCCTCTTACTCAGCTTCTTTTAAGGAGCTTTGCCAATCCCTTTCCACGAAGGGAGAGGGGCCATCGGGACATTCTTCTCGGTCCAAAAAGAAGGACTCGAGAGGCAAGTCCCACCGTCGGCGTTCGTAGGAGTGGGAGAGGTCCCGTTCCCCGGACAGTCGACACTGTACTCCGGTCGAGGTTGTGGCTAAGGCCGCTGGCTTCACAGTGTCCCCGTCAGGTCAGCCGGCCAAGACACCCGTCGACGCGGTAGAGATTTTTCTCGACCCGTCGGACGGGCTGTCGACTGGTGAAGCAGACAGCCCTTCACCGGTTCCCACGGTGGAGACAGAGTACTTGCCTGCGCCTCTGGTGCCGGAGTCCCCGGTCAAGGCTTCCGAGCCGAGGGAAGAGCGGGCGTCTCCCACCCCTTCCCAGACCCGTTCTCGGTCTTGGACATCGTCTCGGTCCAACCGATCCTGCCGACATCGGCGGTCTTGGTCTCTGCACCGGAGTATGTGACGCTACGAGGACCTGATGTGGCAGCAGTTACTTCTGTCCGGGAACAAGCCGACGCCATCGCCTTCCCCGGCCATCAAGTGGCTGTCACTCGAGCGGCTGAAACAACCCCCCGCTGTAGTCGAGGTGCCTAACCTGGGCCAGTTGTTCGGCCGAAACCAGCTGCCCCAACGATTGTGGTGGAACCTCCGCCTCCACAACCGTAATTGGGGGCGCCGACCAAGGACTCTCGGTCGGGTCAGGGCCTGCCCCACAGGTTGTCAGTCACCCTAACTCCTGACCGCCCTCGGCAGGTGGAGGGTGGCTCAGGCCCCAGGCAGCTCTTCGCGCACTCCTCGGAGTCCGACGATGATTCCTCCCTGTTCTCCAGGCCCATTAACCTGGAGTCCTCCGGGGGCCAGTCGATGGACTAAAGCCCATCGTCCTTTATGGGTCTGCTTCGGCTCATCTCAGAGTCCACCAGGATGCAGCTCGAGCCCGTATCCAAGCGGGCCAGGTATTCCCTAGCGGAGATACTGGACGAGGATTCACCGCAGAGCCTTTCGGTGGCTGAAGCCATTGTTGGCCCAGCCTTGGAGCTCTGGCAGTGGCCTGCTTCCTGTCCTGCGCCTTGACCAGGATGGCCAGGAAGTATCACGGTCCCTACCGGCTCTTTGTCCGTTTTTGCAACACCCTCCGCTGAGGGTTGGTCACCGATAGTGTTTTCGGCGTTCGGTAGCGCTGAGATGTGGATAAGCCCCCTCCCGACAAGGGTCAAAAAGCTGGACTATGCCAGGCGCAAGGGTGCACGCTGCATCCTCCCTAGGCCTCCGCCAGGCCAGCGGCTGTGCTGATGGCACACTTCTCCCACACCCTTATGGGCTCCCTGGATGAGGTGATCCCTCATCTCCCGGCCGACCTGCAGACCACGGTCAGGCAGGTATGGGACCAGGGAAGGGCAGTGGCAAAACAGCAGCTCCAAACTGCTCTGGACATTGGAGACTCCTGTGCCAGATCAGTTGCGGCCGCGGTGGCCATGCACCGCAGAGCATGGCTGAGGATATCCACCTTCACGGTGGATACCCAGCATAAACTGACGGATGTACCCTTCCTGGGGACCGACCTCTTCGGCCCTGGAGTGGAAGGTCACTTCCAGCGGAAGAAAGTCCAATGCCACTCTGGACTTTGTCCCTCACCCAGAAGGACAAGGGCCGTCGACAACAACACAACTCCTTCGTGCCGTCCAGCCCAACAGCACCAACACCAGGGCCAGCAGGCTCGTGCTTGGCACCCCAAAACCAAGCTTGCGGCTTCCTCTAATAGGAAGCAGGGAGGAAAAGGCCCAGGAGGTCCCTTGGCTGGTCCCTCCACCAAGCCTGCCCAGTGACGGGTTGAGGGTGTGCTCCAGCCTCGTCACTCCCCTGGGTTCCCCTCATGGGGGATGGCTCCACCACTTCCTTTCCGTTTGGTCCGCTATCACCATGGACGCTGGGTGTTGAAGGTGGTAGGAAGGGCCTGCCCCTGGAGTTGAGCAGGCCCCGCCCTTCGAGCCGTCGCCCCTTGGGGGGCTACGGAGTCCGCAGACTCTCTGTCGGCTCGCCGAGCCGATATCGCCCTGCTCCTCAAAAAAGAGGTGATCAGGAAGGTGTGGGATCCTCCTCCAGACCCGGGGTTTGTGTCCAGGTACTTCCTGGTCCCAAAACGGACGGGGGCTGGCACCCCATTCTCGACCTGCACGACCTGAACAGGTTCCTAAGGTCTCGGACCTTCAGGATGGTCACTCTGGCTCAGATAATCCTATCCTTGGAACGAGGCATGTGGTTCTGTTCTGTGGACCTCCAGGACGTGTTCTTTCACGTCCCAATCCGTCCATCCCACCAGAGATTCCTCCGCTTCAGGGCAGAGGATCCCTTCTGAGTTCGGGCCATGCCCTTGTCCTTTCCCTAGCTCCCAGGGTCTTCACAAATGCATGGCAGTGGTGACAGCGTTCCTAGGGTGTCTAAAGGTCGGGTGTACCCTACCTGGACGACTGGCTGATTGCAGCCCCCTCCAGATCAGAGGTGGAGCGGTCCATTGATCTGGCCTTCCAGGTTTGCTCTCCGGTTGGCCTCCTCATCAACGAGGCCAAGTCGGAATTCGTGCCAAAGCAGGTGATCCAATTAATCGGGCAGAGCTCGACTCTTTATGAGCTAGAGCACGGCTCCCGGCGGACAGGGCCGAGGTTCTTTCCTCCTTTGCCCAATCATTTCAGGTTGGGCAATTGCGCCCTGCCCAGGACTTCCTGCGCCTCCTGGGCTTCATGGTGGTCTGCACCAGCATGGTCCATTGGGCCCGTTGGTACATGCGTCCCCTTCAATGGGGGCTGGCCAGCCAATGGTCACAGCACTTCGATCCGCTGGATCAGCTAGTGACAGTGACCCAGGGGATGTGGACCGTTCCAGCACATCTGCAGGAGGGCATCCTGTTTGTCCGCCCCGAGCTGACAGTCTCTCTATCGACCGAAGCCTCTCTGATGGGTTGGGGTGCCCATCTTGGGGAGCACAGAGCGTACGGCCTCTGGTCCCCTCGGGAGTCCAGATGCCACATCAACCTGCTGGAGCTTCGAGCGGTTCGTCTAGCCCTCACCACCTTCGCTCTGTTTCTGTGGGGTCAAGTGGTTCAGGTCCAGATGGACAATACCACGACCATGTACTACCTAAACTGCCAGGGCGGGACATGCTCCATGCCTCTGTGCAGGGAAGCTCTCCGCATTTGGTCACTTATGCGCAGCCTGGAGGTGGATCTCCTTGCCATCCATGTGGCAGGAGCCTCCAACACCCTGGCCGATGCCCTAAGCCGGATAGGGGCTGCGTCCCACGAGTGGTCTGTCCTGCCGGAGGTAGTACAAGATCTGTTGTCCCACTGGGGCACGCCTCAGGTGGACCTGTTTGCCTCCAGGGAGAATCGGAAGCTGAGACTGTTTCATGCCCGCCCCCCTCAGCAGGGCTCGCTGCAGGGGATGCCTTCTCGAGGCTGTGGACCCTGGGCCTCTTCTACACCTTTCCCCATTTCCCTTGATCCACAAGGTGCTTCTCAAGGCGAGGAGGGACAAGGCGCAGGTGATTCTGGTAGCCCCTGACTGGCCCCGCCAGTTCTGGTATCCAGATCTCCTCAGTCTCAGCTCCAGGCTCCCGGGGCGGCTTCCAGCCCTCCCGGACCTGATCTCAGTCAATCAGGGGAAGATATTCCATCCGGACCTTCAATCCCTGCACCTGACAGCCTGCTTCCTGAGCGGCTAGAGTTCCAGGCCTTGGGTCTTTCCGACGAGGTCCTCAACGTCGTTGAGGCGTCCCGTAAGGAATCAACCAGAAAATGCTATGCCTTTAAATAGAAGAGATTCTCCATTTGGTGTCAGGGCAAGGGCCTGGACCCTTCCTCCTGTTCCTTGGCAAGCATTCTGGACTACCTGTGGTCCCTTTCTCAGAAAGGGCTTCGGTTGATGACCCTTAAGGTGCATCTGGCAGCCATCTCTGCTTGCTGGGCGCGGGCTGGGAAGCAGTTGGTGGTGCAGGAGAAGGTGGTCGGGTGCTTTTTCCAAGGCCTTGATCACATATCCCCTTCGGTGCGAGAACCTCCACCTCCGTGGGATCTACTGCTGGTATTGGCTAAGCTCATGGGCAGGCCATTCGAACTGATGCACAGGAGTGACATCTCTCACCTGTCGTGGAAGACTGCCATCTTGGTAGCTATCACGTCAGCCAGAAGGATGGGAGAGCTCCAGGTGCTTTCCATCGAGTCTCCCTATCTGGTCTTCCACAGGGACAAGGTTGTCCTGTGCCCCACCGAAATTCCTTCCGAAGGTGGTGTGGAGTTTCACCTTAACCAGGTGTTGACTCTGCGGTGTTCTACCCAATCACACCTCGGAGGCTGAATAGGCTCCATACTTTGGACCCTAGAAGGCACTCGCTTACTACAGGAGGCGGACGGCTGAAGTTCGGAGAGAGGTTCGCCAGCTGTTTGTCACTTACGCTGAAGCCGCACCTAGCAGACCTGCAGCCAAGCGGACGATAGGCAGATGGGTCACCTCCTGCATAGATCTCTGCTATAGGTTGGCGGGCATGGAGCCTCCCAGAGGGATAAGAGCTCATTCTACCCGTCATACTGCTGCATCGGTGGCTGCTTCAGGGATGTCCCTATCCAGGAAATCTGCAGGGCTGCTACCTGGAAGTCAGCACACCTTCGTCACCCACTACCACATCGACCAGAGTCTCGCCGGGATGCTGGTTTGGGGCCTCAGTTCTCAGTCTTTATTTCCCAAGTGGGGTGTGTGCCTTGCCTCCTCATCCCAGAGAACTGCTAGAGTCTGCCAGACAGTGTGGATGAACAACATATCCATGTCCTAGAAATACAGGTTACTCACCTGTAACAGGAGATCTTACTTGAGAGGCTCTTGCAGTAGGTAATTACATATAGGACTGACATCGACAGGCGGCAGGACCCACGGAAAAATTTCTAGCTAGCAGTCCTGGTGAGGACCGCCCCCACGTCAGGTGACCGGCGTCAGACGACGTCGGTATAAAGGGGCGGTCCCAGACGCCCGCCTTCCAGTTCTTTCCCGCCGTCAGCTCGTGCAGCGCCTCGCGGTGAAGTTCATATCGCTCAGTCCTGTTGCTTTGTCGGTTTTTCCGAAAAGTATCAGTATTTCGTATTCTATATTTTCTTAGTCAGGTGAACGTCAGTATATGTCATCCCCTTCAAAAAATAAGTGCGACTCGTGTGGCGCCCAACTGCCTCACAAAGATGGTCACTCCCTCTGCCTTTTCTGTTTAGGCCCCGACCACGCGGTCGACAAGTGTCCGCACTGCCTTCATTTCAATGACCACCCGCAGGCGGCGTAACAGTCTCCTGAAGCCCATCTCCTCAAAGAAGAAGATGTCTGCGATGGAAGAGTTGAAGAAGCTTTGGCAGTCGGCCTCCCTGAAGGGCACAAAAGCGGGACAGGAAAGGCACCGGAGAAGGCCGCCTCCTCCGCGACTCCGTCTGGAGCCGCGGCCAAGGTAACGTCCCTTCCGGGGGATCGCCCGATGGCAGCCTCCAAGGCTTTGGATGAGGCGTCGGCCCGCCCGTCGGGTTCGCGTTCGAGCCCACCGGGTGCCTCCGGGCAAAAGAGCTCCAGCCCCCAGTACCGCCACAGGCCTGCGGCCTACTGGTGCGGCGCCTCCCATAAGTCCGGACGTCGGCTCCTCCGACGTCCGCCGGGAGAAGGCTGCTAAGGCGCCTGACCCTCGGGCGGTGTCGGCAGTGTCCCCTACGGACTGGGCCTCCTCATCCTCGGCCCGTCTCCGATGAGGACCCCAGTGGGCATGGCTCCTCTGGCGTCCGCGGGACTCAGCCCCTAAGTGCTACGTCGGCTCCTCCGATGTCTTGCAGACCTCGAGCCCTCTGCAGACCCTGCTCCGTCTGTCTTGCCAGGTTCCCGCAGCCCCCGCTACCGTCCGGGAGCCAGAGTCCCCCTGCCTGACCTGGGATTTTTCTCCTCCGTCCCAGACGAGACTGGATCCTGGGCCCCGTCTGATCCTCTTCCTACAGAGCCGGATCTGGCCTTGGCCCTTCGCTCAACACTGGCCCGCCCGATGCGGCAGGAGATATTCCTCTTCCATCGGGCCCTCCACCCCACAGGCCTGTCACGGTTGATCCGCCCATGGAGTTCCCCGACTGGGCCGTCTGCTCAGCAGCTCCTCCAGTGCCTGGGTATCCGCGTCCTATCCGGCCCGGTTTTCCCAGGTCCACAGTATCCTGCGCCACAGTACCCGGCTCCGGCCGCAGTACCAGGCATCGAATACCCTGCTCCGGTATTCCCGCGGCGGTTACGGATACTCTCCTTCACGGTTTCCATCTGTACAACTATCCCCCACCTCCTCCTCTTCGCCCGGGCCGCTTGTGGATCTCCAGGAGACTCTGGCCTCCTGGTGGGCTGAGCCAAGGCTCAGCTCACCAAGGAAGTTGGGGAGCCGTCTTATGGTGATGGTGCCACCTGGCTCCATACACCCTAGGCAGCACACTCCCCTCCGCCTCCAGATTCCCGGGCTCTGCCCTCGGGATCCAGAGAGGGCAGGACACGCGTCCGGGATCCCCCTAAGGAACCCGTTCCTCCCCTAGGCAGTCAGGAGTCTTACTCTGCTTGAATTCTTCTTCTTCTTCTCTCCGGACTCCTCGGATGCCTCCGATGGGTGTTCGAGAAGGCAACGACGGCTCTCCGTCCAAGCCCGGCCGAGGACTCCTCCAAAGTCTCCTCGGAGATCCTTCCTTCACGGAGTTGCTCAGGAAGATCCAGGAAGTCCATCAGTGGCGTTCCATTAGAGCCAGATCCTCAGCAGGTTAAACTGCGAACATCTGGACTTGCCCTTACAGCTCATACTCTAGTGCCACCCTGGATTGAGCTTCCCCACCTTGTTTCCACTATTTGGAAACAACTGTCAACTTTAGCCCCACTCCTCGGAAGTCCAACAGGCTATACCAGGCTCCGGAGGGTGTAGACTTTTTAGACTCTCACCCCCGTGCAGACTCGGTTGTTATTAGCGCCGCTCACGGCCGGTCAGCACACCCGAAACATTTGAGCTCATCTCCCCCGGCTAAGGAATCTCGCCTTCTGGATCAGTATGGAAGGAAGATCTATGCTTCTTCCACACTGGGGATTAGGGCCCTAAATTATGTAGCACATATGGGGGATTGCCAGAAGGCTGTTCTTACCCAGGCGGAATCCAAAATTGACTCCTTGCCTGACTCCCAAGTCAAGCAGGAGTTAGCCGACCTGGTCTG
This sequence comes from Neoceratodus forsteri, assembly GCA_016271365.2. Taxonomy (NCBI): domain Eukaryota; kingdom Metazoa; phylum Chordata; order Ceratodontiformes; family Ceratodontidae; genus Neoceratodus; species Neoceratodus forsteri. The sequence goes on along the minus strand of JADMNL010000022.1, from coordinate 209,761,479 downwards.
TTCTGCTTGTTCGGCCAGTCGTCATATTCTCAGGACGACCTACGATGCAGTGGACACCGCAGGACCGAGCTCTGCGTTCGCCGTAAGTATTCGGCGTCATGCATAGCTCCGTGTGTCAGGTCTGGTCCCGGAGGTGCAGTCAGCAATTCAAGAAGCACCTTTCAGGGGTTCTGTGCTTTTCGGTGGTGATGTCAAGGACATCATCACTGACTTGCAAGAGAAGGGGACGGCCCTTAAATCAGTTGATTCAATGTACCGTCCCCATCCCCCACAGCGCCGTCCCTTTTGCAGACACAGCCGGCCTCAAGCGAAACCTCAGGGAAAGCGGGCCACTAAACGTCGGGCCCCCACAGCTGCCAGGTCCCCGCCGCCCAAAAAAGCAACCGGTGCCCCAGCTGCGGCGCTGCCTCACACCACCTGACTCCTTCCCTCTCCCACCGCCTCCGGACACGGAGGAACGGTGGGAGGAGATTCTCCCTCCACCTTCCAGGTTGGGAGAGGTAACATCAGTTCATGGGTGCTTCAGATCATAGCAGAGGACGCACATAAGTTTCTGCAGAAACCTCCACGTCACCCCGAACTCCTCTTACTCAAGGGACCATCTTCCTTTGGTCAGGGAAGAAATCTCTGCTCTCCTTCTTGAAGCAGAGCTATAAGTACATCCCCTCACCTCCACGGGATGGGTTACTATTCCCATTTCTTCCTTTTACCAAAGAAGACGGGAGATCTCAGACCCATTCTCGATCTCAACTCCCTGAACCTATATGTGGAATACAAGAGGTTCAGGATGCTCTCCCTTCAAACCCTCTTGCCCCTGCTTGGCCGGGCCAATGGCTTTGTGCACTGGATATGCAGGATGCGTGCCTGCATCCCCATTAGCCCTTCACACAGTACCTCAGGTTTGCGTTCAGGGGACCACTACCAATTCAGGCTCCTTTTGGTCTTTCCTCGGCTCCGAGTCTTTGCAAATGCCTGGTGGTGGTGGCGGCCCCTGCGTGCTGGAAGTTCAGGTTTTCCCTACCTGAGCGACTGGCTCCTGGCGGTCCCGTCCAGGGAGGAACTCCTGCATTTCCTCTCCCTCACCCAGCAGGTTTTCACTGGCCTGGGTATCACCATCAACCATTCCAAGTCTCACCTGGATCCTTCTCAGAGACTCCAGTTCATCGGGGCAGTCCTCGATTCGACAATGTGCAGGGCCTTCCTGCCTCCGGACAGGGGGGCCTCCCTCCAGTCCCAGATTTCCCTTCTATCGGAATACAGGAGGGTTCTGGCGAGATCAGTGCTCAGTCTCCTGGGGCTTATGGCGGCGGCCATCCCGACGGTTCCGCGTTCGCGCCTCCACATGAGAATCTCTCGGTGGACTCTCCGCTCTCAGTGGGATCAACGGGTAGACCTAGATCATCTGGTGCTGATCTCCTCGCCGATAAGAGACTTGCAATGGTGGATGGTTCGAGAGAACCTATTCTGGGGGGTCCCTTTTTTCATCTCCCGATCAGACTCTGACGACGGACGCTTCAGGTGAGCGTTGGGGAGCCCATCTGGGTCCTCACGAACCCAGGGCCTATTGTCAAAACTGGAGTTAGTTCTCCACATCAACGTGCTCGAGCTTGAGCAGTGCTGTATGCTCTCAGACCCTTCACCAATACATCCTTCCGGTCACCTAGCTGTCAAAGCGGACAACATGTGCGTGGGGTGGTATCAGTAAGCATGGAGGGACTCTGTCCCTACCGCTGTGCAGGGAAGCGATGAGGGTCTAGGAATGGGCAACGCTTCACAACCTTCACCTCATGGCGATCCATGTTCTGGGAGTCAACAATGTCCTGGCAGACTGGCTAAGTCACTAATCGACTCTACCACACAGTGGGAACTGAGTGAAAAAAGTTCTAATAAGCATCTTCCAGATTTGGGGACTCCTCAGATAGACCTGTTCGCCTCCTCCCAAAACGCAAAGCTTCCAACCTTTTGCTCGCTCGCTCCAGAGCGAGGTGCTTTCTGGAGTGACGCGCTATGTCTAAGCTGGAAGGACAGATTCGTCTGTGCTTTTCCCCCAATTCCTCTGGTCCCTCATGTGCTGTAGAAACTTGCTTTGGAAGGAGCGAGAATGATTCTGATTGCTCCTTTCTGGCCCAGGCAAATCTGGTTCTCTCTTCTACAACAATACTCAGAGGTTCCTCCTCCTCCTCTTCCTTTATCTCCAGGATTGCTGACCCAGGATCAGGGGACCCTGGTCCATCAGGGACTCAAGTCCCTCCGACTTCATGCATGGCTCCTGCAGACCTAGCTCAATCTCGCTTTGGCATTTCTTCTAAGGTGGCAGAGATTCTGGTGGAGGCTAGAAAACCCTCCACTAGGTCCACCTACGCCATGAAATGTAAAAGATTTTCCATTTGGGCTGCTTCTAGGAATGTGGAGCCTTTCTCCTGTCCTGTAGCCATTCTGCTTGATTACCTGCATCATCTTTGACCTGGGTCTCAGTCACTCCTCTTTGAAAGTCCATATGGTGGCTATTTTAGCCTACCGTGTCCCTTTCGCTGATGAGGCATTTGCCCAACTGGAGGTTTCAAAGACCTTTCTCAGAGGGTCCTCCATCTCAGACCCCTGTTGGACTCTGGCTCCACCCTGGGACTTGAACTTTGTTCTAGAAACTTACCCTTCCTCCTTTAGAGCCTGCGGCTTCTGCAGACTTGAAGTTCTTATCGTGGAAGATGCTCTTTGGTGGCCGTACTTCTGCTTAGAATTTCTGAGCTTCAGGCCCTCATGTGCAAAATCCCTTATTTGATCTTTCACAAAGAAAGAGCAGCTTTACATACGAATCCTAAGTTTCTCCCAAAAGTGGTGGCGGAGTCTACCTTAAATCAGTCTATTGAATTACCTGCCTTTTTCGCAGTACTCCAACCAAGGAGAATACTTGCTCCATATCATGGATGTCCACAGGATTCTGAGATACTACACCGATGGGACGAAGGATCTGAGAAAGACTGATCAGCTGTTCGTCTCCTTTGCTCACAAAGGGAAGGAAATGCTGTCTCCAACAATCCTCTCAAAGTGGTTGGCTCATTGCATCACTTTCTGTTATGACAAGTACAACAAGACCCTACGGATCAAGTCAGGGGTCCTCCCATGAGGAGTAGCAGCCTCTGCAGCTTGTTTTCAAGGAGTGTGTCTCGGCAGACATCTGTGCTGCCGCCACTTGGACTCTGTCCATACATTTACTAAACATTACAGTTTGGAGCGTTGCCTCTCGCCGTGAAGACGGTTCTGGTTAGCTGTCTTGCAAGGCCTCCTTATCGTGAGGTTTGCAAGGTTATTGCTACTTCTTGGAGTAGTTCTTCCTCCCGGTGCCTTTTCATTTGTTCCAGACTGCTTGGGATTCTGTCCTATATGTATTACCTACAAGAGCCCTCTCGAAGTAAGATAGTACAGTTACGTAAGAACTTACCGTAACAGTAGATCTTGAAAGAGGCTCTTGCAGTAAATATCTCCTGCCCTCCATCCCCTAGGCTTTTCAGCTCCTTTTCCATTGAGAGAAATATCTGCTTCTCTCTCCGTCCAGGCGTTCGGGCCTGTGGCAGGAAAGAACTGGAAGAGGCGGGCGTCTGGGACCGCCCCTTTATACCGGCCGTCGTCCAACACGGTCACCTGATGTGGGGGCGGTCCCGCTCAGAGACTACACAACTAGAAATTTTTCGTGGGGTCCTGCCACCTGCTGACGTCAGTCCTAATATGATACCTGCAAGAGCCTCTCTCGAAGATCTCACAGTTCACAGTGAAGTTCTTACGTAACTGTACTTTCTAGGAATGGTATGTTGTTCATCTACGCAGCCCACCCGGCCTCCTTGGCTTCGACGCACAACCTGGCTTCCAGCAGGCTAGATCTGGCATTATGGGGCGGAGCTGAGAGTTTTTCCACCCGGGTGGGTGGAAGGAGCCAGCTTGAAGACCTTCCGGCAAGATTTAAAGTGGCAAGGAACCTGCCAGACAGTGTGGATGAACAACATATACCATTCCTAGAACTCCTGTTACAGTGAGCAATCTGTATTTCCTGTTTCTCTATCTAGATGACTGGCTTCTTTTAGCACTGTCCAGGTCTTGTCTTTGGGAGACCATCCTGGACACACTCTCTCTCTCCCTCTGTCGGTGCCTGGGGATCACAGTGAACCCAAAGAAGTCACAGCTCCTACCCTCCCAGCGTCTACAATTCATAGGAGCCCTACTGGATACCACCTTGGGGAATGCCTTCCTACCGTCCGACAGATCAGAGCGCCTCAGGGCACTAGCAGTCCAGGCTTCTTCAGCATCTGTCATCCTGGCCAGATACATTCTTCGGCTTCTGGGACACATGGCGGTTGCCATAGTTTCGGTCCCCTTCGCCAGGCTGAGCATGCGCACCATTCAGTGGATGCTTCGCGTTCAGTGGGACCAAACCAGGGATGATGTGGATTTGCCTGTCTGGATCACAGACCCAATTAATCAAGAACTCTGCTGGTGGGGGTCCCCTTAGAATCTCTGCAGAGGCCTCCCTTTCCAGCCAGACACACCTACCCAGCCTCTCACTACAGATGCGTCTGGGACAGGATGGGGAGCTCATCTGGGGATCCACAGGACTCGAGGGCTGTGGTCCCTGTTAGAGGAGAACCTGCACTTCAATGTGCTCGATCTACGAGCAGGTCTGTACTCTCTGCAGGCTCTCAGTCCTTTCATACCTCCCGGCCACCTTCGGGTTCAGACGGACAACACCTCCATGCTGTTCTACGTCAACAAGCAGGGAGGCACGCACTCTTATCCCCTTTGTCGCAAAGCTATGAGAGTGTGGGATTGGGCAGTGGAACATCTGCTCAGTCTATCGGCAGTCCATGTTCCAGGTTCTCTGAGCACGTGGTTGCAGACACTCTCAGCCGAGCCAAACCATTAACTCACAAGTGGTTCCTGCTTCAGTCTGTAGCAGACACAGTGTTCACCAGATGGGGGATGCCAGAATTGGACCCGTTTGCATCTCAGTGCAATGCAAAACTGACCAATTTCTGCTTGCTCGATCCAGAGTCTGGAGCTTTCTGGCAAGATGCATTGTCCCTATCCTAAAAAGGGAGCACAGCAGTTCTGCTCAAAGCCCAATATGAGAGGGTGGTCATGATCCTGATAGCCCCTCTGTGGCCCAAACAGATTTGGTTCCCACTGTTCAGGCATTTGACAGCGGAGCCTCCATGGCCTCTTCCACTCTCGGGTCAGCTACTCTCTCAGCAACAGGGAGCTTTGGTCCACCCCAACTTATGCTCCTTCCACCTGCATGCTTGGCTTCTCAGTACTTAGCCAAGCTCCGATTTGGAGTATCGGATGAGGTAGCTTGAATCTTGGTTGAGGCATGGAAGCCCACATACGCCATGAAATGGAAACGCTTTTGTCTGTGGACCACAGCCAGGAGGTTGGACCCTCTGGTCTGTCCGGTCAACTCTATCTTACAATACATGTTATCCTTCTTGGAGTCAGGTCTTAGTTATGCCTCCATAAAAGTACACCTGGCCGCTGTTTCTGCCTGTCATCACTGTGTCCCTGACAGAACAGTGGCTCAATTGGAGGTAGTTAAAATCTTTCTTAACGGGATCCTGCATCTCCATCCTCCTGTTTGGGACCCTGTTCCTCCTTAGGACTTACTGCTTGTTCTGGAAAACATGCTTCCCCATTTGAACTGGCCATGAGTTGTGTGTGAGCTTCATTGCCTGTCCTGGAAGCGTTGCTTTTGGTAGCAGTCACCTCTGCTAGATGCATTTCTGAGCTTCATGTTTTGATGTGTAGAGCCTTATCTAATTTTTTCCCTAAGGATAGGATGGATCTCGTACCAATCCAAAATTCCTTCCTAAAGTAGTCTTGGAGCTTACTCTCAATCAGTCGGTTCAGCTTCTGTTTATTACCCAGAACATTCTAACTGGGGTGGCGGGCGCTTCTGCACACTTAGATGTGCATAGAGCCTTCGCTGTTACCTGTCCAGAACCAAGGAGGCCAGGCAATCGGATCAACTTTTTGTGTCCTTTGTGGACAGTTACTTGGGACGCCGGTTACCAAGCGCTTATTGGTTGGTCAACTGCATTTCCTTCTATTATGGGAAGGGTGGGAAAACCCTTCCGGGTGCTGATCAGGCGTGTTCCACCAAAGTGGTTGCTACTTTTGCCTTTCGAGTATCGTGACTGTCATTTGTGCTGCTGCCACTCGGCACTCTGCTCACGTTCATCAGGCACTACAGCCTGGATATAATTTCAGGCGTCGAGCAGGGTTTGGCCTCTGCGGTTCTCAGGGTCTTATCTCATGGGAGGTATCTCTCCCTATATGTGTCTGCCTCTCCTTTCTCCCTCCCAAGGGTTGTAGTAAGCTTTATACTGCTTGGGGGTCAGTCCTACATGTGTTACCTGCTGCAAGAGCTTCCTCTCGAAGTAAGATAGTACAGTTACGCAAGAACTTACTAACAGTAGATCTTAGAGAGAAGCTCTTACAGCAGGTATGATTTTCCCTCCCTCCTTCCCACGGGAGCACGTCTCTCTGCTCTCATCCAACCTTCATGTTTTAAAGTTGTGGGCTTAGTTGTTTGCCTTTGTTTTTCTCTGTGGAGTTTGTTCTATCCACAGCTGTCCGCTTTAGCCTGTCATTGGCGTGCAAGAACTGGAGCATGTGGAACTGCCACCTGCCTTTACACTGGGTGATGTCTGAGGTGGAGCCAGGCGTGGGGTGGCTGGTTCCACGTCAGTACTGCTGGAGAATAGAATTGCTGAGATCTCTGCCAGGTGGCATCAGTCCTACATGCATTACCTGCTGCAAGAGCTTCTCTCAAAGATCTGCTGTTACGGTAAGTTCTTAAGTAACTGTACTTTCCTCCCGACCCTTTCGCTGGAGGAATCTATAATTAGTGGCTGTTGGATAAACTTTTCTTTTCTTTCATGGGAACAAGGCCTTGCAGGGAGCAAAGCGCTCTAGGGGCAGAAATGTTTTGGGAATTGTAGCCCAATTCCCTTACCAATTAAAACTTCTTTGCCTTGTAGGTCACCTCTTGCATTTGTTTTAGTGACCTTTTATATCTCTTTCTCTGAATCCCCTATTTTTGGGGTGTTTGTCAGGGACAGGGAGTCAAAAGAATGTGAATCCTTTCTTTTTTCTTGTGAATTCCTATACCTGGAAATTGTCCTTTAGTGAGGACCCCCATTTCTCAGTCTTTTCCCCTCTCAGGGATTGCACTTTTATCTCCTGAGCTCCTAAGTATCACTACTTGGCTTGGAAAGAGAACCTATTGGTGTAGTGGACTGTTTGAACCCTGACTCAGCTCTCTCAGACCTTCGAGATCAGAGGCTCTCTATTCTCCCATATTATTTTTTTGGTCTTATGGGACTACTAATCTCTAGCCTATTATAGTCTTCGTACCCTCAGGTAGACAACTATGGCTGGCAATGTTTTTCCAGGGCTCACAGCTCCATTCCTGTTTCTGAGACTTCAGGATAGTGTTCCTTTCCTTGCATTCTACTCTTCCAAGCTAGTCCTTTGATATTGTCGAGGACCATGCTCTTTACTTGAGGGTCAACTAGCCTTTAGAGAGCATAAGCCATGCTCTTCTACAGTTGAGAGCAAGCCAAGTCTTCTGACAACCTTGCTTTCTGCTGAGAATTTGGGGTACCCTCTGCTTGTGCTCGCTCACGCTGTCCGTCTCTCTCTCCCCCCTCCCCCCCGCCTACCTGCCTCGCTCGCTTGGTCTCTCTCTCTCTCTCTCTCTCCCCTGCCCAGTTGCCTTGGTCATCCTTGGCCACTATAAAGACCCTCCTCCCAAATTCATCTTCTTTTCTTGGTCAGTTTTTATTCATTTGTTCCTTTTATATCCTGTATCCTTTTATCTATCCCTTGGGCTTCCTTGCCCCAGCCCTCCCTTTCTTCTTACCCTTTCTTTCCTCTCCTAGGGGAACAGAACTGAGGAGGCAGGGGTGCCAGGGTTTGTTATTGGCCTGTCCACGAGCGCCACGCCATGCGTTCACCTCGTGGGCAGCACTGTCTTCATTGGTCCCCTACCTCCAAAGCTTCAAAGGCATACGCTGTCATGGGGTCCTAGTGCCTCTGGCATAGACCTACCAGTGATGAATGGTGAAGATATTCTTGAAGATTAAGAATTACTGTGAGAGCCAGCCCAGTGGTGTAGGGGCTGAGGCGCTAGAACCTTACCTTTGCAATCCGATGACCCAGGGTCGGGAGGCGAACTGGGGTCACTGGGGGTTAGCTGAGGAGAGAGGATTGAGCACCTGGAGGACAGCTCTCCTCTTTCAAGTAGTGGTGGGATGTGGCTCCTTGGCACCAGCGACACCAGGTAGAGGCTTGGTGCACTACAGTCAAGCATAGCGGAGGCCTTGCGAGGGGAGGCGATGGTTGACATCTGCAAGACATGTCATGGAGCATGTATTCCACTGGGGCGTCATTGCACATCTGAGTCTTGGGGTGGCACCCCTGTACAAGGATAACCCCAAGCCAGTGGTAGCGACAACACTGCTCTGGCTCCCACGCCTACCACGGACCCGCCCACTTGGGTCCCGATCCTCCACCCACTGAACCGAGCCTGGATGATGTTGGACGTCTGGAGCACCAATAGTTGCGGCAGCCTGCCCTGGGGAGGTGCAAGCCGAGGGAGGGGGTCTCTCTCCAGTTAGGTTGGTGGTTGCGGGCTCTGGGAGGGACCCAGGATGGGGGTTCAGGCTGGGGAGATGCCACGGGTGGCGTCTGAAAAAGGCCATTGGCCCAGTGACAAGTAGGGAAAAGGAAATGTTAAAAGAAAAAAAAGAATTTCGGTGAGTACATTTTCATTTCTGCCTGCAGAGAGAGACTTCTGTTCCTTTGCATCTTCCCATATTGTACTACATACCCCCCAGACCTAGTGTCATGGGCAGTTGATCCTCCAGTGGGACTGTGAGTCCCCTTGCTGTGTCCCATTTAGGGTACCTTCCCCCACCACTTCCACCGCCAGTTTGTTCCATTACTCTGCCACCCTTTTAGTGAAGTGAAGTAGAACTTTTCGCATCTCCTGAGTTTACCACTGACTAACCTCCAGTCTTGCCCTGTATGACTGTCTCTATTTCTAACAAACTGCTCTTAGCTTTTCACCTTGTTAATATTCCTCAGAAATGTATAGGTCTCTATTATGTTCCTCCTCTTGCGTCTGGCCTCCAGCGAGTACAGTAGGGGCCACCAGCCAGTCCTCCGAGGATCTGCCTTGTTGGCATTCGCCTGTTTTAAAGGGACACTGTCAACCACCTTATGTCTCAGTATCCCTAGTTTAAAAAAAAAAAAAAAAAAAAATTTACGATTGCCAGCATTCTGTAAAGATTGCTAATGTAGCTGATAGTTTGATTCTGATTCTTTTTTTCTTTAAAAAAGTGAAAAACAGACTGCCCACCATACTGGTGGTACTACACTAACAACAGGTTTGTTTACATTCCTTGATCAGCTCTAGCTACATCTTTCCTGGACTGGGGAACACCCACAACACAGTCTAGCCCCTCATGATGCAGTGGGAGTTTAGGAGGCTACTGCCTCATAAGAGACTTCACTGTTTGGGTGTGTTTCTAATGCTCAGGAAATACGCAGTAAGAAACAAGATTGTAAACATCACAAGGTTGTTTGTAAATATACATTAGCATGCATTTCGATTCTACGAAACAAGGAGATCGACAAAACAAACAGTAATATCAATGAATTTTAGAGAAGGTAAGCAATCATAAAATGTAGGATTTTAACTAGAAATAATATGATGAAAAACAGGTTGACAGTGTCCCTTTAATGACCCTCCTCTGTACTTTCCTCTCTCAGGTGAGGGCTCCGGAATCGGGGACATTGTCTTAGAACCCCCTGGCTCCCCCGCAGTCTGAGTCACTCAGCTTAGAGTGTTGTGTATTGGCTGAAGGGCAGGCAGCAGCACAGCTAGGAGCTCCCTGCTGGAAGACTTTCTTTAAAACCTTTTTTTTTTTTTCATACTGTACTAATTCTCGGCAGAAATTCCTGTTTGTTTTTACAGACAAAACTTCTAAATTTAAACTGGGCCTGTTTATTTGTTAATTGGCTTCTGCCTAACGCAAATTCCTGTTAGAGGCTTGATGCTTTGCCATTCTGCCAGAGTTCTGCTCAGGATTCTTTAAAGGGTGCAAGATCAGTGCTGAAGGTCTTGCTGTGTTGGGTCTGCATTTAGTCTGTTTGCTAGGTAAGCCCTCTTTCACGTTTCCTTTTTCCAATAGTCACTGGCTCTTATTTATTTATTTTTTTTTGTATCATCTTTTTGGCCCCTGATGTGCTGCCGCTCTCAGTATCTCCTTCAGGCTGTGCCAAGGCTACACCCAATCCGTCCTGTTCGGCCCAGTCCTTCACATTACAGACATCCCCAGGTTAACCGAATGTACCCCTTAGCGAGTGGACCCCCGAGGGAGAGGCACGTGAGGCAGGGCAAGCACAATACTTAGCCCTGGGGTGCTGCTGAGGGACGGATGGCTCAGGACATTGACAGCATTGGACTGCCGGGTGGCCTTCATCCGGTTGAGTGCGGAGCCATTTTCCGTTTTCTGGTGAGCGTTCCGCCTTTGCACTGCGTCTGCATACCCCCAGTCTCCACGGAGAGTCACTGCGAAGCGATGCGGTCCCACAGCCCACCTCAGGAGAGGAGAGCAGTCTTACAGGACGCTCAATCCTCTCCTTCACCTACAGGCCCCGGCCCGAGTCCGTTCCCAAACCTGGGTCACCGGCGTGGTTTGAGGTAAGGTGCCAGCGCCTCAGCCCTCTACGCCATCGGGCCGGCCGCCTTTCAAAGCCAAGGTGCTGTACATAGAATAACACATATAAATACAAACATTAATTCCAGAACGTCGGCCCAGGGGATATCACTTACCTTCCCCCCTGATTATACGACTGGATCCCGGTGTGCAGGAATCACCAGTCCTTACGGCTGGGTCCCGGCGTGCCCGATCCCAGCATCATGCTGCTCGATGGCGAGGAGTTTCTCCATTTTTCCCCTCTTTTGGAGTCCCAACCCCTAAAGGGTGCCATCGTGAAGGATGTGTGTCCAGGTTGGCAGTGTGCAAATGCACGCTGCAGCCAAGCGCCTGACTGCATCCTCTCCAACTCTGAGAGCCTGAGCCCACTGCCTGTGCTTCCACCGGTGGCAGGACTTGCTAGGGTGCAAGAGCAACTTTGAGTGTCCCTCCCCAGATGAGGAAAGGCATCCTCTGGGACACTCTGTTTTCCTCCCCCCTGGCTGGCCCCCGACTACCGTGCATCATCCTCGAACCTGGGTTGGCGGTGTCAGGAGTGGTAGTACTACCGCTACGCCCACAGGCCAGCTGTTGCTGCCATGTTTTTGATGTAGTTGACTATTTTGGTATGAATTGCGCAACTGTGCAAGATTTACTCGGGTCCACAAGTTAAGTGCCCACACTTGCTTACTCTGTAAAGCTATGGAGAATAGCATGCTTTTCACCTTGTTGATTAGGGCTGTCTTTCTTGCACTCACACTCTCCCTACCTCTCTTTCTGTAAACCTATGGAAGACAGCATGCCTTGGTTCGTCACCCTAATGTTATTCGAGTGCCCCACCCTCGGGTGTGTCTGTGTGTTTGTGGGTGTTTGTCTGTGTAAACCTTTTGAGAACAGCATGCATTGTTCCATCACACCATGTTATTCAGTGCCCCTCCCCTCTCTATAAACCTATGGAGGACTACTTGCCTGATTCCATCAGCACCTTTCCTCTTGCTCACCCTGTTCCTTTGCCGCTTTATTTTGCGTTTTTTCTTTTTTTTTTTTATTTTATTAATATTACCAAATATCACTATACAGACAAAGTTGCATCACAGAGAAAACAATCACATATAAAGTGAATAATAACTCTAGAAATGGCTTAAAGCGAATGGGTGAAAAATATTACAAAACAAGCTGAATAAACTGTATCGGTAGAAGAACCTATAGGATATATCAGTGTATTAACAGAACAAGGAATGACCAAGAGTTTTCAAACTGTCATTCTCCCCCATTTGAAAAGGTAAGATTTAGGAGTGGGGCCCAGGCTGCATTAAAAGTTTCAGTCTGATTAATCAACAGATAATATTCTCTTCATTTGTTGCTCAGTGGTGCTTTTGCCAGGTGTCCACACCACATGCAGATGTGAAGTGAAAGCCACCTCCGGTGTGCTGCTGTTTCTTTTCTAACCTCCTTTTTCATGTGTTGTAGGGTCCTGCTGCGAGTTCGGATGCTGTACTACCTCAGGCAGGAAGTGATTGGAGACCAAGCACAGAAGGTGCTGAATGGGGTTCATGTCAAGTAGGTTCACGTTTTCTTCTGTTGACATACTTGATCCCATGGAGGCTGTGTCTCGTCGCAGCTTTCATGGAGAAGAGGGGCATGGGTCTAAATATAACTCCATTAACTGTTCTGCTTTTATTTCCCCCAAGAGCAACTGTGTCCCAAGACAAGGCAGCTTTAGTTATGTGGTGCCCAGTCCCAAGGTCTCTGGCTGCCTTACATTACAAGAGAAGAAATCATACAGTATAAAATATCAAGTTATAAGTAAATAATAAATACTAAAAATACTGAAAAATTAAAAAAGCAGCGCTAGACCCAAAACTCTATGTAAACTGATGAGTCTTGAAATGGACTTAACAGTCAGACGAAGAGGCACCTCTGATGGAAGGGCGTTCCACAGAATCGGGGCAGCAACACCCAGCTTCCGTGAGAACTTAAGCCTGGATCTGGGTACCACAAAGTGGCCCACCTCCGCTGCCAAAGTAGGTGGTATTTCAGGTAGCCTGGACCTGCCTGCAGGCCTTGTATGTTAACAAGCATACCTTGAAGTTGATACACCACAGCACTGGCAGCTAGTGCAGAGCACAAAGAACAAGCATATCACATGAACCGGGAGGCTCCAGCAACCATCCGGGCTGCTGCATTCTGGACCAGCTGCTAGCGGTGCACTAACTGTGGAAAATCCTAGCAGCAGTGCGTTACAGTAATCCAGTCTAGATGTGACCACGGCGTGCATCAGGGTCACCAGGTCAGCTGGTTCAAAAAAGGGCATAATCAGAGAAAGGTTCTGGAGATAGTAAAAGCTGCTGTACACAACTGCTCTTTGTGGGGGTCTTGTACCACATTGTGCAGCGAGATTCATACTTACCAACTGCCTCTAATTTGCTGTGCAGCTCCTTTCTATATCGGGTGTCAGCATGGCTCAGTTGGTAGCACATCTGCCTCTGGACCAGAAGGTCGTGGGTTCTCATCCCTCACCGGGATTGGACTTGCACCTAAAAATCGCTGGCATCCGAGTGAAGTATTGGGGGGTGCTGTACTGCTGGGGTGTGCCGTCCTTCAGATAAGACGTTAAACCGAGGTCCCTTCTGCCCATCCTGGTGTTGTCCTGGTGGGTGTCCAGTTGGAAGTAAAAGAACCCAGGGCATTCTTCATAAAGAGCAGGGAGCATTCCCGGTGTCCTGGCCAACATTCCCCTTCCCATAAACCGGTTCATGCAATTATCCAGGCTGTGTGTGGGTGATGATGTGCGATATGGCCGCCACCACACATTCAGTCACTTCACTACCAGTCTAGCATTGCTTGTAAAGTGTTTTGGGATACTATGTATGAAAAGCGCTATATAAATGCTGATTCTTCTTCTATACAATGCTGAGTTCAGTTTATTACATCAGGAGAGGGTGTTATACCACAGTGGGACTGACACCTCTCCACTGCCACTCATTGAGTGAGACATCTCTCTTTTTTATCATCACGTGGAGTCCCTTCTGTCCCACATGGACAGGATGCTGATCTTACTTGAGGTACAGCTCTTGCAGCAGTTTACACCATAAGGACTGAGCGGCGGGCAGCAGGACCCCATGGAAAACTTCTAGGCTAGCTATCGTGGCGGGGACCACCCCTGATGTCGGCCCGCCCCGACGTCAGGCGCATCATAAAAGGGCAGTCCTCCAGCATACCCCCAGTTTTTCCCATTGTCGACTTGCACGCATTGGCTCCACGGATACCTTCAGCAGACGAACGATGCCAGAAAGAATTTGCCATAATTTCCATCGAGATTTCATCTCTATTCGACAAGTACATGTCTTTTTCCCCCCGACTCCTTCCACAGGACGACACCCCTCAAAGTGCGCTTGCGGCAAACAGATTCCCTTCAAAGAGAGGCACTTGGCCTGTGTTTGGTGCCTAGGTGCCATGATATCCAGGCCTGTTCCATTTGCCAGCAGTTTAACAGCAGAACTAGAATCTGCCGCCAGAAAGCACTACGGAGTTTTCTCCTCGAAGAAAAACTTAAGGCCATGGAGAAAGATCCATCCTCTCAAGGGAACCCGCACTGATCTGGGAAACACAAGGATAAGAACGGGACAAGGATGGGACTCAATCCCCAAATCGGGCCTTGGACTCCTGGGCCAGATCCAGCTCTGCCTGGTGGGACCGTTCTCCATCCTGGGCTAGGTCTCAGCCCCCGTCAATTTTAGGGCTTCAGGGGCTCTAGTTCAGTGTCTTTACAGCCACTGAAAACCAAGACTATGCATAGCTGTCCTTGGGTAGGTCGCCAGGTCCGAGGCTTCCAACCACCACAGGCCTCAGTCCAAGTTGGCAACTATGTCTAGCGCCCGGCGCTCAGGACCGATGCTGGGACATTGATTGTTTGGTTTCCCAGGGGCTTGGGCGTCATTCAAATGGACGACAGAGGCTAAGCAGGCACCAAGAGCCATCCGCCAAAAATGCCCCAGGACCTTGCATACCTCCGCCACCCAACACCGATCGCGAAGTGCGTGGAGTCGGAGGGCGCCAGTGCTTACGCCACAGACAACTGTACATCAGGAGATGAAGATGTCAGTCTGCCAAAAGACCAGGCGCCAGACCGAAGACCCTCAGCTTCGAAGCCTGACCTAATGCTGGACAGACTCCGCTAGGCCCTTCGTCCGGTCTGAATATCCAGGAGGTCAAGGGCTGTTCAGTTTTGGTGGGACACCATTAAAAAAATGTGGTACCCACAAAACTCCCTGGTGAGGCACCACCTCCCGTTGCACCTCTCAGGGCATTGACACCTGAACCTCGGCACCCTGCACCGCCGCCTAGGGGTAGGTCCAAGGCCAGACACTCTAGGTCTCGGAGTTCTAAGAGACCTCCGTGCTCCAGGACCCCGTCAAAGTCTCCTAGTAGAAAGAAGAAGAAAAAGGCCCTGACGAAGATCCCCCTCTTCGTCAGGCAACGACTCACGTCCTGATTCTTTGGGTACCCCTCGGTCACTCTCTTCCTTTGAGCCTCATCTCCAGATCCTCATGACCTCCTTAGGTCACCACCGGATGACCCATCATTCTCTGATATTATCTGCCACATTCAGGAGAACATGGGATGAGAGACTGAAGAGTTAGACCCAGAACGGCAATGCCTGGCACGCTATTTGAGGCAAAAAGACCTCAAGCCTGTGGTGGTTCCACCCCTGGTGGACACTTTCCAGGACACTACCAAGGCTGAGTGGAAGCGTCCTCATTCAACCTCAGCGGTCCCCAAGAAGGCCTACAGGCTTTACAGAGCCCCATTGGAGGCTCCTTACTTATCTCAGCAACGCGTGGTTGACTCTGTAGTCATCACGGCTTCGCACAACTGCTCCCAGTGGCCTCAGCAGCTCAGTATATAGCCCACAGACCAGGAATCCAAGAAATTGGACTCACTGGGTCAACGCTTGTATGCCTCTGCTACATGCTCTTTCAGGTCCCTCAGCTATTTGACACACATGGTGCAATTTCAAAATGCACTGTGGGGCCAGGAACAAGACCTACTGAAGGACTTCCTAGATGGTGAGAAGAAGGAAGAGCTCCTAAATCTCCTTTGCACGGGCTCTGACGTTTGGGACCCAAGTTCTCCGGGCGAATATGATCTCGACAGACTCTGCAGTGAGAGGTGCCTCAACAGGCGTTTGCCTCCGGAGACACTCCTGGTTGAGGGTCTCTGGATTTACTCAGGCGTCCAGAAAGGAATCGTGGACATCCCCTACAGTGGATCAGTGTTGTTCGGTGAAGGCTCCGAGAGGGTCATCACCAGACTTCAGAATGCTGGGAAGGCGGTTAGAATGGTTCAGGCCATGTATAAGTCCAGGCCTGGATCCTTTCGCAGGCCACAGAACCGTTTTTGTGGCCAACAGAGTAAGCAACAACCTCAGTCAGGCCAGCAGCAACATGGGCAATTTCGGCCATAAGAACCAGCAAAGATTCTCCGGAGGTCATGGCCAGAGAAACACTAAGTCTACCCAACCTGCCAGAGCTACCACCACCACCACAGCATGACTCCTTCACAGCCCTTTCCCGTGTCCCCCCTCTGGATCAAAGGGAAAAGAGGGTCGGGGTCGAGTTGCTTACCACCTGTCAGGGTGGCAGAGAATCCCCTCCAACTGGTGGGTTCTTCAGCTTATCAGTCAGCGTCACTCTATAGAGTTTCTCGACTGCTCACCGTCAAGACCTCCTCTGCATTCCTGTTACTCGGGACAGCATGCCCTGCTCATCCAGAAGGAGATCTCTACACTCCTTTCCAAGGACGCCATCGAGGTTGTACCGAAGAACTAGAGAGAGAGAGGATACTATTCACACTTCTTCCTGGTTCCAAAGAAAACCGGGGACTTGCCCCCGATTCTAGATCTCAGTGACCTAAACATCTATGTGACGTACAAACGCTTTCGCATGGTTACCCTACTGGGTGTCATTCCCATGGTCAAGCAAGATGCATGGCTAGCGTCTCTAGACATGCACGACCCATATCTTCATCTTCCCATCACCCGGGCGAACAGGAAATTCCTCCGCTTTGACTTTTTGGTATGCCATTATCAGTTACGAGCACTCCCGTTTGGCCTGTCTTTGGCAGCACATGTCTTTACCAAGTGCATGGCAGTCGTAGCAGCAGTCCTCAGGAGATGAGGCCTTTGTCTTTCCTTATGTGGATGACTGGCTCTTGATGGCTTCTCCAAAGAAGCGCTGGAGAAGGCCATTCACAACACCTGCTCCCTATTTCAGTCTCTAGGGATCACCATCAACCAAGAGAAGTCGTCTCTTGTTCCCTTGCAGAGACTACAGTTCATTGGCACAGTTCTGGATACCCGTCAAGGGAGAGCCTTCCTGCCCAAGGACAGGCGGGCACGCATCAGGTCACTGATGAGTTGTCACGTCACGAATCCGGTTCCGCTCGGACCATACTTTGCCTGCTTGGGCATATGGCGGCTACCATTGCCACCACGGTCCCCCCCGCCACCTCCACATGAGTTACTCAGTGCATGCTGAGAGCCCAGTGGCACCAGAGGCAGGATCATTTAGACCACCTTGTCGGAATCATGGGGCCAGTTATTCAGGACTTGCTGTGGTGGCTGGTCCCGGAACATCTTTCTGTGGGAGTCTCCTTGGCGCCTGCCCCATCCATGACTCACCACTGAGCCTCGGGTCCGGATGGGGAGCTCACTAAGAAGGAACCATGACCCAGGAACATGGTCCCCTGGTAACTCACCTCTACATCAGTCTTCTGGAGATGAGGGCTGTCCTGTACGCCTTACAGTCAGAGATCCAGCCGGGTTACGCGTTAGTCCAAACAGACAACACCTCGGTGGTGTATTACATCAACAAACAAGGAGGCACTCACTCCTACCGCCATTTGCAAAAAGGCAAAAGCGGATGTGGGACTGGGTGCCACAGCACGGCGCCACGCTTACTGAAGTGCATGTTCCAGGTGTGGACAACACTGTCTCAGATCTCCTGAGCTGGTCAAAGGCAGAGCTCACACATGGGAATTGCTACCAGAGGTCGTCCGGACCTGTTCCTGCGATGGGGACACCAGGCGTTGACTTATTCGCATCCCATACAACACAAAACTGCCCAATTTCTGCTCGCTAGATCCAGGGCCTGGTGTTTTCTGGCGAAACACGTTGTCCCTCTCTTGGGGGGGCAGGTTTCTCTACACTTTCCCGCCCTTCCCTTTGATCCAGAGGGTTCTTCTCAAGCTCCAGTCAGAACAAGCATCAATGATCTTGGTAGCGCCCTTTTGGCCCAGGCAGATTTGGTTTCCGCTGCTTCACCAGCTAGCTCTGGAGCCTCCCTTACTCTTACTGGTCAGCTCACATTTGTTGCCCCAGGAGGCTGGCTCCCTGGTCCACCAAACCTCAAATCCCTGAACCTGCATGCCTGGTTCCTAAAGATGTAGCCATTCTTAGGCACTGGGTCTCGCAAGGGGTTACCAATATCCTGGTGGCAGCTAGAAACCATCTACTCATGCCACTTACGCTCTGAAATGGCAGAGGTTTTGTCTCTGGGCTCAGGCTCATGATCTCGATCCACTTTGATGCCCTGAGAAGTTTATTTTGGACTACTTCCTATCCCTTTTCCAGTTGAGATTGGCGTATTCCTCTCTGAAATTACACCTCTGTGCCATTTTGGCATACCACACACTGGTTGGTCAGCGCTCGTTAGCCCAAGTAGAGGCTTCCCACGTATTTCTGCTTGACGTCTTACATCTGAGACCCCCTATAAAGGATCTGATTCCTCCTTGGGACCTTCTTTTTATCTTAGAGCAGCTCGTGCTGCCTCCTTTTGAACCAGCCACGGATTGCGAGCTTCCCCTCATGTCGTGGAAGGCATTATTTTTAGTTGCCATTACTTCAGCAAGGAGAATTTCCAAACTCCAGGTGCTCATGTGCAAAGAGCCTTACTTAATTTTCCATAAGGACAGGGTGTCCTTAAGGACCAGTCCTAAGTTCCTTCTCAAGGTGGTTTGAGCCTTAGCCTTAAACCAGGACATTGACCTTCCAGTGTACTTCTCCAACCATTCAAACAAGGGGGAAGCCCTATTGCACACTCTAGATGTGCACAGGATCTTGAGGTTTTACTTGACCAGAACCTGTTCACACAGACAGTCCGACCAACTATTTCTATCCTTTGCTCAAAGGATGATGGGTGCACCTGTATCAAAACAAGCACTGTCCAGGTGGCTTGTTAACTGCATTGTTTTCTGTTATCAGAAACGCAACAAGCCCTTACTGGGACTGCTGAAGGGGCCATTCTACGAGGGGGGTGGCTACTTCTTTTACTGCCTTGAAAAACGTGGTGACATCTGCTATTTGCGCGGCTACCACTTGGAGATCAGTGCATACTTTTGTTAGACACTACATTTTGGACATCGCTTCCAGGCGCAGAGCGGGCTTCGGCCTGGCAGTCCTCCAGGGACTTTTGTCCTGAGAAGTCCCTCTCCCTTTGATCTCTCCTATCCTCCTCCTGATGGGGTTAGCAATACACCTTTACTGCTTGGGAATCTGTCCTTCTAAGGACGTGGATATGTTCAGTCCACACTGTCTGGCAGGTTCCTTGCCACTTTAAATCTTGCCGGAAGGTCTGCAAGCTGACTCCTCCCACCCACCCGGGTGGTAAAACCCTTGGCTCTGAGAAGCACCGGGACAAGCATCGGGACTCAGATAGGGCAGAATCCCCAAGCAGGGCCTCAGAATCCAGGACCAGCTCCAGCTCTGCCCAGTCCGATAGATCTCCTTTCCGGGCTCGCTCCCAGCCTCCCCGGTAAAGTAAAGGTCTTCAGGGGCTCCTCCGCCTCCTTCACCCACTCAAGACCTCTCGGGCCGGATGCTTCTAAGCCTGCTCCTTTGGACAGGCACAAAAGTCTTCCTCCAAATCGCAAGGTCGTCTGACCAGCGCCGGGACGGAATTCAAGTCCGTCTCCCAGCCTCCTAAAAGTACCTGAAAGGAAGACTGTGGCGTCCTTAAGCGGACGACTGAGTCTAGAGGCGTTCGACCCAGCACCCAAAAAGCGACCAGCTACTACGGCGCGGTGGACACGGCGTCAGGGGTCCTCAGGCGAAGAGGCTACCGCGCTCAGGCGACCAGATGGGCGACTCTGAGGATGCGGATTGCCCAGGAGCTGGATCCAGTGCTTCCCTGGGCCATGACGCCAGAACAAATGACAGGCACACACCAACGCCGGGTCCGTCGACAGATATGAACATCCAGGAGGTGAAGGATTTGTTCACCTTCTGGTGGGAAACCATCAAGAAAGACATTCCTCCTAAGCCTCAGCCTCCTCCACCACCTCCACCTTCTCATAGGGGCGCCAAAGGTGACAGACCCCCGACCCCCAAGGAACCAACTCCGCCTCCTCGGGGCCGATCGAGAGACAGGAAACGCCCATCACGCTCTCCCTCAGGGTCCCCGAGCCCGAAGCGACCCAGGGGCAGACGTCGATCATCAAGAGATGACTCCAGACTGGATATGTCCGACATTTCCAGGTCTCCATCTCCTTTCAGTCCCCCATCACCAGACCCACGGGACCTTCCAAGGTCGCCTCTGGGTGATCCCTCCTTTTCAGAAATCATGAGGCACATCCAGGACAATATGGGATGGGAGACTGAAGAGCTAGACCCTGAGAGATAACGCCTTGCCCGTTACCTCAGGCAGAAAGATCCGAAGCCTGTGGTGGTCCCACCTTTGGTGGACACCTTTACGGACGTCACCAAGGCAGCTTGGAAGCATCCACATTCCACACCGGCTGTTCCAAAGAAGGCTGACAGTCTTTACAGGGCTTCTACGGAGGACCAGTATTTGGCGCAGTAACCTCTGGCCGACTCCCTGGTCATTACTGCATCTCATGACAGGTCCCAGTGGCCTCAACATTTGAGCACCCAGCCTCCGGACCAGGAATCTAAGCAATTAGATTCCATGGGAAGACGCGTGTATGCGGCTCCTACATGCTTTATTAGGTCTTTGAACTATCTGATGCACATGGTGCAATTTCAGAACGCCCTCTGGGATCAGGGCCAAGACCTTCTTAATGATCTACCGGATGGCAAAAAGGAGTAGCTGCTAAACCTCCTCCAAACTGGGTCTGACGTGGGGACCCAGGTTCTCCGAGCCGCTACGACTCAGTGGAGTCGGCAGCCAGGGGAGCAGCTACAGGTGTTTGTCTCCAGAGACACTCGTGGCTGAGGGTCTCCGGATTTATCCCAGACATCCAGAAGAATCTCCTGGACATCCCTTATAATGGAGCGGTCCTCTTTGGTGAGGAGTCCGAGAAAGTCATCACCAAATTGCAGGATGCTGGGAAGGCAGTCAGGACTGTACAAGCCATGTACAGACCAAAATCTGGTTCCTTTCGTAGGAACCAGAATCGTTTTCGCGGCCGCCGGCAAAGGCAACAGCCACGTTCCGGCCAGCAATCCAGGGGCAACGTTGGCCATAAGAATCAAGCCAGGTTCCCCTCGGGCCAGGGCCTGAAGCATTCAAAAGCAGCTCAGCCTGCGGGGCCAACACCACCACAGCATGACTCCTTCCCGGCCTCTGCCTCCTCTGGATCAAAGGGTCGAGAAGGTGGGCGCATCTCTCATCACCTTTCAGGATGGCAGAGGATCACCTCCCGACTGGGTGTTGCAGTTAGTCGAACAAGGTCACTCTGTAGAGTTCCTCGATCACCCACCATCCAGACCTCCCCTGCTCTCCCGTTACTCGGGTCAGCATGCTCTGCTTATTCAGCAAGAGACCTTGGCCCTCCTACACAAGGAGGTCATAGAACATGTTCCACTGAACCAGAGAGGAAACGGTTACTATTCCCACTTCTTCTTGGTTCCAAAGAAATCTGGATTTGCGCCCGATTTTGGATCTCAGCGATCTCAACAACTTTGTGCTGTACAAGCATTTCCGCATGGTGACCCTGCCGGGTCTCATTCCCATTCTCAAAGAGGGCACATGGCTGGCATCGCTGGTTATGCAGGATGCTTACCTACATCTCCCAATCGCACTGCAGATTTCTGCTCTTCGAGTTTCTGGGACGCCACTACCAGTTCCGAGCCCTTCCCTTCGGACCGTCTTCGGCAACTCGGGTGTTCACGAAGTGTATGGCAGTTGTGGCAGCAGCTCTTAGGAGAGGGGGCCCCTACGTGTTTCCGTACCTAGATGACTGGCTCCTCATGGCACCATCACGGGAGGCTCTGATGTCCGTAATACAGGATACCTGTTCTCGCTTCCTATCGCTGGGCGTCACCATAAGTCGGGAGAAGTCGTACCTTGTTCCATCTCAGAACTTGCACTTTATAGGAACGGTTCTGGACACAATTCAGGGAAGGGCATTCTTTCCCCAGGACAGGGCAGAATGCATCAGATCCCTCATAAGGAAAAAGAAGACGGTACCAGCCTGCACCGTCCTTTGCCTGCTCGGACACATGGCGGCTGCCATTGCGACGGTTCCCCTAGCTCAACTCCATATGCGGGTTACCCAGTGGATGCTGAGAGCACAATGGGACCAAAAAGCAGGATCACCTGCAGCATCCAGTCCGGATCACGAGTGCAGTCATCCGAGACTGGCATTGGTGGCTCGTCCCAGACCTCCTCTCATGGGTCCCTTCACTGCGCCACCTCCTACAGCGACTCTCTCCACGGACCGGGGTCCGGATGGGGAAGCTGACCTCAAGGGGGTCGGGACTCAAGGCTCCTGGACATCTCTGGAGTCCCATCTTCACATAAATATTCTGGAGATGAGAGCCGTCCTATATGCCCTACAGGCATTCCAGACGGAGATTCTGCCGGGAACTCTTCTGGTTCAAACAGACAATACCGCGGTGATGTACTATCTCAACAAACAAGGAGGCATTCATTTCTACCCCCTTTGCAGGAAGGCTTAGAGGGTTTGCAATACGTGTGCAACATGGCACACATTATTGCAATACGTGTTCCCCGAGTGGACAACACTATCGCGGACAGCCTAAGCTGATCACAGGCCTGGGTCCATGAATGGGAACTGCTTCAGGAAGTCGAAGGACCTGTTCCACAGATGGGGACACCAGAATTGACCTCTTCGCTTCCCCATTCAGCATAAACTCCCAATTTCTGCTCGCTAGATCCAGGGCCTGGTGTTTTCTGGTGAGGCGTGTTGTCCCTGGGCAGGTTCCTCTATGCTTTCCCGCCCTTTCCTTTGATCAGAGGGGTTCTATTGAAGCTCCGTCAGGAACAACGTGTCTTATTCTAGTAGCACCTTTTGGCCCAGGCAGATTTGGTTCCTCTCTTACATCAGCTGGCCCAGGAACCTCGGTGCCTCTGCCATTGTGCCCTCACCTTCTATCCCAGGAGACAGGCTCCTTGGTCCATCTGGATCTTCAGTCTCTGAACCTGCATGCCTGGCTCCTAGAACAGGCAGTCCTGAGATATGGGATCTCTCAGGAAGTTGCGGACATTCTGGTGACAACCAAAACCCTCTACTCATGCTACTTACACCATGAGAGTGGCGTGATTTTTGTATATGGGCTCAGGCTCGAGCATTGACCCCACTGGAGTGTTCTGTAAGGTCTGTTTTAGACTACCTCCCTATCCTCTATGAGGCAGGACTTGCCTATTTCTCCATTAAGTGCATCTATGCGCTATTTTAGCGCACTATTCTCCGATAGGTCACAGCTCTAGCTCAACTAGAGGCTTCTCACGCCTTTTTGCGCGGCATCCTTCACTTGAGACCTCCCATCAAAGACCCGGTTCCACCTTGGGATCTTCCTTTTGTTCTAGAGCAGCTTACGCTGCCCCCTTTTGAACCAGCCACGGATTGTGAGCTGCGTCTCCTCACTTGGAAGACTCTCCTTTTAGTTGCTGTTACTTCTGCCAGAAGAGTATCTGAGCTTCATGCACTCATGTGCAAGGATCCTTATTTGTTTTTTCACAAGGACAGGGTGTCCTTAAGAACAAATGCTAAGTTCCTTCCCAAGGTGGTCTCTGCTGTCACACTCAACCAGGATATAGACCTACTGGTGTATTACCCGAATCATGGTAACCGTGGGAAGCCCTGTTGCACACTTTGGATTTGCATAGGTGCCTCAGATATTATCTGACCAGAACCAAAGCCCATAGTACATTGGACCAGCTCTTTGTTTCCTATGCACAGAGGATGATCGGTGCTCCTGATTCTAAACAGTCGCTTTCTAGATGGCTGGTAAAGTGCATTATGTTTTGTTATCAAGTGCAGTAACCCTTACCGGGACTGGTGAAGGGTCATTCTACTAGGGGTGGCTACCTCCTTCGCTGCACTTAAAAATGTCTCCACTTCAGCCATCTGTGCAGCAGCGACCTGGAGCACTGTAAACACATTCATCAGGCACTACAGTTTGGATATTGCCTCTAGGTGCAGAGCTGGTTTTGGCTTGGCGGTCCTTCAGGGACTTTTGTCCTGAAGCTTGGAGCATTCCTCTTATCCTCCTCCCGATAACTACTTGATCCCTTACTGCTTGGGAATCTGTCCTAATGGTGTGACCTGCTGCAAGAGCTGTTTCTCGAAGTAAGATAATACAGTTACTTCAGAACTTACCATAACAGTAGATCTTACTTCGAGAAACAGCTCTTGTAGCAGGTTACACCATTAGGACTGAAGCCGGCAAGCGCCAGGACCCCACGGAAATTTTCTAGCTAGCAGTATTCAGCGAGGACCGCCTCTGACGTCGGTCCTGCCCCTGACATCAGGCGTAGTACATAAGGAGGCGGTCCCCCAGAATCCCCAGTTCTTTTTCTGCCGTCGACTCGCCAGCATCAGCCTCTATACCTAGCGTACGACGACTACAGAACTTTCGGTGTATTTTTTGCACAACTGATGTCATCTCCAACTCCATCGCTTGAGGATCACCTTTCTAAGTGTGCCTGCTGAAAACAGATCCCTTTTCAAGGATCCCCACTCTTCCTGCATGCGTTGCCTAGGTCCGGACCACGATACCAGGGCCTGCACCTTTTGCCAAGGGTTCAATAGCCACACCAGGATCCACCGTCAGAAGGCACTACAGGCGTATCTCCTTGAAAAGAAATTAAAAAGGATGGACCAAGAACCTTCCTCCAGGGGAGAATCTTCTACTAAGGCCCATAAACACTGGGAGAAGGTGAGGTCCAGATCCCCAACTCGGGCCTCGGACTCCTGCAGCTCAGGCTCCAGATTGGATCGCTCTCTTTCCAGGGCTCGGTCATAGGCCCCCTCCAGTTAAGGTCCGGACTTCAGGCGGCTCTTCCTCGCTCCAGCCGATCAAGACATCGAGGCCCTCTGCTTCCTCCACTCCATCCAAGGCCTCTTCGAAGTCTTCTGAGCGCCATAAGTCCTCTTCTTCCACCCAACATCGGGACACCCGACTCCAAGTCGGTCTCCCAACTGCCCAGAGGTCCTGATACAGCACCCAGAAAAACCAAGGACCTAACTACCCTGAAAGGAGTCTGACCCGATCTCGTTGAACACGCCGACATCGGCAAAACATTCAAAATCAGCCAGGCGCTCACAGGAACCTACTACACCAGCCAGACACCGTCGCCGCCGGGCATTCGCCGAATCTGAAGGTGTTAGCAGAGACCCACGCCTGCATCTCCGGGAGCGGAAGACTGCCCCCCCCCCCCCATCACTGGCGGACGCCAGTAACAGGGAATCGACAGAGGACACCCCACTGCCCAAAGACCAGACGGGCGACACCGAGGATACCGGGCTTCCATGGGAACCATCCCAACCGGAGACACCCAGGGTCCTGACGCCCACCCCGGCGACAGACCACCGCGCCAGGCCCATCCGTCGGGCATGAATTTGGCAGAGGTGAAAGAACTCTTTACCTTCTGGTGGGACACCATCAGAAAAGATGTGGTTGCCACACGTCCTCCTCCTCCTACTCCGCCTCCTCCTACTCCTTCACCGCCTCCGCCCCCTCCTCCACCCAAGGGGCCTGTAGGATGGTCGCCAACCCCCAAGGAGCAGACACCACCTCCTCGGGGTGGATCCTCAGAACGGAGAAGACCTTCCTCCAGATCCACCTCAGGGTCACCCAGTCCCAAGAGACCGAGACGACACCAGTACACCCCGTCTGGGGAGGATTCCAGATCTGACACCTCAGGGTGCTCCAGCTCGCCTTCTCCCATCAGCATTCCCTCTCCGGACCCACACGACCTACCTAGGTCTCCTCCGGATGATCCCTCTTTTGTGGAGATCATGAGGCACATCCAGGAGAATATGGGGTGGGATGCTGAAGAACTTGACCCCGAGAGACAAGGCCTTGCTTGCTACCTTCGGCAGAAAGACCCGAAGCCTGTGGTAGTGCCGCCCTTGGTAGATACCTCTGCGGACATCACCAAGGCCGCCTGGAAACGTCCGCATTCCACTCCGACAGTGCCGAAGAAGGCTGACCGCCTATACAAGGCCCCTAGGGAGGACCAATATCTGGCAAACCATCCTCTGGCTGACTCCCTGGTCATCACTGCTTCGCATGATCGGTCTCAGAGACCTCAGCATTTGAGCACACAGCCACCGGACCAGGAATCCAAGCAATTGGATGTCCTGGGTAGGCGCACGTACATGGCTGCAACTTGCGCCATCAGGTCACTGAATTACCTCCACATGGTTCAGTTCCAGAAGGCACTGTGGGAACAGGGACAGGACCTGATTGAGAAGATGTCCGATGGCAACCAAAAGGAGGAGCTCTTGAACCTCCTTCACATGGGTTCGGATGTGGGGACCCAGGTGCTCAGAGCCGCATATGATTCTGCGGACTCTTCAGCCAGAGCTGCAGCCTCAGGCGTGTGTCTCCGGAGACACTCTTGGCTCCGTGTCTCCAGTTTTACCCCGGACGTCCAGAAGAACATCTTAGACGTCCCTTACAACGGCGATTTCCTATTCGGTGAAGCCTCCGAGAGAGTAATCACCAAACTTCAGGACGCAGGGAAGGCAGTCCGATCTGTACAGGCCATGTACAGGTCTCAGCCCAGTTCCTTTCGTAGGAACAAGAGCCGCTTCCGTTGCCGGCCACAAAGGCAGCAGCCATGTTCCCACCAACAGCAGAGGGGCACTTTCACCTGCAAGGCCCAGGCCAAGTCATCCCCAGGCTGAGGCCAATGATTCGCAAAGTCGGCACAGCCTGCCGGATCAAACGCTGCCACAGCATGACTCCTTCCCGGCCCCCGCCCCTCCTCAGGATCAACGGGAAAAAAGTCGGGGGTCGCATCGCATACCACTTGCCAGGGTGGCAGTCGATCACCACTGACAGGTGGGTTCTGCAACTAGTCAAAAAAGGCCACTATGTAGAATTTGTAGGCAGTCCACCCACAAGACCTCCCCAGCTCTCCCGATATTCGGGTCAGCATGCCCTTCTCATACAGCAGGAGGTGCTTGCGCTTCTGGAAAAGGAGGCCTTAGAGCACATTCCAGAGAACCAGAGAGGATTAGGGTACTATTCTCGCTTCTTCCTCATTCCAAAGAAAACAGGGGACCTCCGTCCAATACTGGACCTCAGCGACCTCAACCTTTGAGTCGTTTAAAGCGCTTCCAGGCGTGACCTTCTGGGCCTAATTCCAATGCTGAAGCAAGATGCTTTTCTAGTGTCTCTGGACATACGGGGCGCCTACCTGCATATTCTGATTGCTCAAGTGCGGAGGTTCCTGCGCTTAGAGTTTCAGACCACCATTAACAAGTCGAGCTCTTCACCAGGGCTGTCATCTGCACCTAGCGTATTCACGAGATGCATGGCGGTCATAGCAGTGCTTGAGGAGACAAGGCCACCACGTAGTTACCGCCCTGGACGGCTTCAAGCTTAGCAGCCCTCCAGGGAGGCACACAGTGGCCATTCACTGCCCCAGTCCCTTTTCCAATCACTGAGTATTCTCATCAACTCAGAAAGTCCTCCTGGTGCAGTCCCAGAAACTGCAGTTTATAGAGCAGTTCTGGACTCCGTCAGAAGGAAAGCCTTTCTTCTCTCGGACAGAGTGGAACACATCAGATCCCTCATCAGGGACTTGCGGTGAACTGTCAGCCAGATTGGTCCTTCGCCTGCTCGGACACATGGCTACTGACCATTGCAACAGTCCTGCTGGCACGTCTCCACATGCGAGTAACCTAGTGGATGCTAAGGGTGCAATGGGACCAAAGGCAAGATCATTCTGCAGCATCAATCTGAATCACGAATGCCGTAGTCAGGATTGGCAATGGTGGCTAAATCTGGGAAACTCTCTGCAGGAGTTTCCCTTCGCCACGTCTCCGACTGTGACACTCTCCACAGACGCCTCAGGGCTCTGGTGGGGAGCACACCTGGGCGGTGTTCGGTCTCTGGGCCTGTGGACAGCCCAGGAGTCTCATCTCCACATCAACATTTTGGAAATGAGGGCAGTCCCTACGCTCTGCAAGCCTTCCAGTCGGAGATTCCACCGGTACACTCCTGTTAAAACAGACAATACAGCGGTGATGTATTACCTCAACAAACAAGGAGGCACTCGCTCCTACCGCTTTGCAGGAGGCCATAGAGTGTGGGAGTGGATATTGCAACATGGCGCAAACCTAATTGCAGTACCTGTCCTGGGAGTGGACAACACCATCGCAGACAGTCTGAACCGCTCTCAGGCCAGAGTCCACAAATGGGAACTTCTGCAGGAGGTGGCAGAGGATCTGTTTCAAAGATGGGGTACGCCAAAGTTAGACCTTTTCGCGTCCCCATCCAACACAAAACTGCCCAATTTTTGCTTGCTAGATCCAGGGCCTGGTGTTTTCTGGCAAGACACATTGTCCCTCTCCTGGGTGGGCAGATTCCTGTATGTCTTCCCTCCTTTCCCGTTGATCCAGAGAGTTCTCTTAAAATTTTGCAGGGAGCAAGCGACGCTCATTTTGATCACACCCTTCTGGCCCAGACAGATTTGGTTCCCTCTTTTGCACCAGCTATCCCGGGAACCTCCAGATCTTACTTCGAGACACAGCTCTTGCAGCAGGTTACACCATTAGGACTGAAGCCAACAGGCGTCGGGACCCCACGGAAAAATTCTAGCTAGCTATCTTCAGCGGGGACCGCCCCCGACGTCGGTCCCGCCTCCGACGTCAGGCGTAGTACATAAGGGGGCGGTCCCACCAGATTCCCCAGTTCTTTCCCGCTGTCGACTTGCATGTCTTGACCCTTGAGTTCGGTTTCTAGCGGCCGTGGTAAGTACTTCCTACGGAAATTTGTTCTCAAGTTCAGTTTTTCTCTGATGTCCTCCTCGACCTCCGGTCCTCCTTGAAGATGCGCCTGTGGAAGCAGATCCCTTTCAGGATCCGCTTTTCGGCCTGTGTGTGTGCCTAGGCCCAGACCACACCCAGTCCTGCTCTTTTGCCAGGGTTTTAACAGCAGAACCCGGATCCATCGCCAGAAGGCCCTACAGGCGTTTCTGCTAGAGGAGCAACTCAAGTCCATGGCTTCCAAGGGGGATTCTTCGCAGAAGGCCTGCAAGCATGCTGAGAAGCACTGAGAGAAGACCCCTTCTAGGGCCTCCGACTCGCGCAGTTCTGGCTCCAGGTCCAACCGCTCTCCTTCCCGGGCCCACTCTCAGCCTCCCCCCGCTGTGGTGAGAAAATCTTCTTCCTCTTCTCAGGCCAAGATTCCCAGGCCTTCCTCGTCCTCCAAGGCCCTGGCTAAGTCGGGGGATCGCCACTATCACCACAAGTTGGGTTCCCGCCATTCTGAACCCGACGTCGGGTCTGCTTCCTTGCCTCCTCGCAAAACCAAGGAGCTCACCTCACTCAAGAGGCCGCAGGACCCGACGCCGGTTCGTCCGACGTCAGCCTCTCGCCACAGGTCCCCAGAGCTGTCTGTCAGAAGACCGTCGCCGGCCAGGCCTACCCATCACCGGACGCCGGTAGGGGGACCGGCGCCCGCTCCTATTGAGAAGAGGACCCCGACGCCTCCGACCGACGTCGGTCAGGAGACCATCACGGAGGAGGAGTTAACCCAGCCCGAGGACCAGACAGGCGACCCCGGTCCGGTTGAGACTCCCAAGGAACCCTCGCCGCAACCCGAGCCCCCTGTGGAGCCGACGCCGGGTCCCGATGACCGTCCACCGGCGCCCGGACCGTCGTCGGGCCTTTCCTTTTCAGAGGTGAAGGAGCTTTTCACTTACTGGTGGGATACCATCAAAAAGGACGTGGTCCCCACTCCACCTCCACTTCCTCCTCCTCCTCCTCCTCCTACACCAGTTGCTCCTCCAGTTCCTGCGCCCCCGTCTCCATCTGGGTCTGCAGGCCGGTTACCTCCTCCCCGGGAGCCCAGGACCCCTCCACGGGGAAGACTCGATAAAAGAAGACCTCCGTCCAGATCCTCTTCTAGGTCACCCAGTCCCAAGAGACCCAGAAGACGCCGCCATTCGCCTTCGACGGAGGACACGGGATCAGAGTTTTCTACATCCAGATCCCCTTCTCCCCTCTCCATCCCTTCTCCGGACCCACGTGAAATGCCAAAGTCTCCTCCGGATGACCCTTCGTTCTCGGATATTATGAGACACATCCAAGAGAACATGGGATGGGATGGGATGCGGAAGAGTTAGAACCCGAAAGGCTACGCCTTGCGAAGTATCTTCGGCAGAAGGACCCCAAGCCTGTGGTGGTGCCACCCTTGGTAGAACACTTTGTGGGCGTCAACAAGGCAGCGTGGAGCGTCCCATTCGCTCCAGCGATGCGAAGAAAGCTGACCGCTTGTACAAGGCTCCAGAAGAAGACCAGTGCTTGACTCAGCATCCTCAGGCCGACTCTCTGGTCATAACAGCCTCTCATGACCCGGTCCCAGAGACTGCAACATCTGAGCACCCCTGCCACGGACCCAGAATCCAACAGCTGGATGCCATGGGTAGGGGCGCACGTGTCTTCGCTACCTACGCCATCAGATCCTGAATTATTTGACCCACATGGTGCAGTTCCAAAATGCCCTGTGTGAGCAGGGTCTGGATGCGGCTGAGAAATTGCCGGAAGGTGAGCAGAAGGAGGAGATGTTGCAGCTCCTCCGTATGGGTTCGGATATGGGAACCCAAGTGCTACAAGCCGCGTAAGACTCCGCGGACTCCTCAGCCCGAGCAGCAGCTTCAGGCGTATGCCTCCGAGGCACTCTTGGCTCCGTGTCTCTGGCTTTACCCCGGACGTCTAGAAAAACATCATGGACGCCCCATTTGAGGGAGAAGTTTTGTTTGGTAAACCCTCAGAGAAGATAATTACCAAACTCCAAGAGGCCGGGAAGGTGGTGAGGTCGGTTCAGGCCATGTACCGACCCAAGCTTAGTTCCTTTCGTAGGAATCAAAGCCGTTTTCATGGACAGACGCAGAGACAACAGTCCGCCCGTTCCACAACAGAGGGCTCCGGGTTTCGCAGAGCGAGGACAACAACTGCAGGTCGAAGTCAGCACACTCTAAGCGGTCAAGCAGCGGGACCCTCAGCATACAGTCTGAGCTCCTTCGGGCCCGCCCCTCAGGATCAGCAGGGGCGTCATGGTGAAGTGCATTCGAAATTTCCTGCCAGGATGGCAGGCTATAACCACCGACAGGTGGGTTCTACCGTTAGTCGAGAAGAGACCACTTTATAGAATTTCGGAAAAGCCACCCTCAGGCCTCCTTTGCTCTCCGGTACCGGGTCAGCTCAATCATTGATCAGACAAGAAGTATTGCGCTCCTGCAAAGGAAGCGATAAATACGTCCCAGAGAACCAGAGAGGACACGGATACTATTCCCACTTCTTCCTGGTTCCAAAGAAGACAGGGGGCCTCCGTCCAATTCTGGACCTCAGCGACCTCAATCTGTCGGTCGCCTACAAAAGATTCCGTCATGGTAACTCTTCGGGTCCTATTCCATGCTGAAAGCAGGGCGCTTTTAGCGTCTCTAGATATGCAGGACGCTTACCTGCACATCCCTATAGCTCAAGCGCACAAGAGGTTCCTGCGCTTCGAGTTTCTCGGCCATCATCTTAAGTTCTGAGCCCTTCCATTCGGGCTCTCATCAGCACCCAGGGTCTTTACCAAATGCATGGCTGTCGTGGCAGCGTCTCTAAGGAGAAAGGGCCATTATGTGTTCCCGTACCTGGACGATTGGCTTCTCATGGCCGCCTCCAGAGAGGCGTTGTTACGGGCGATCCACAGTACCCAGGTCCTGTTCCGATCTCTGGGTATCCTAATCAACCACGAGAAGTCTCTCCTGGTACCGTCGCAGAAACTGCAGTTCATAGGCGCAGTACTAGACACCATTCAGGGAAGAGCATTTCTTCCAGACGACAGAGCGGAGTGCATTAGAGCCCTCATCAGGGAGCTTTCGTCGAACAAGACCGCCCCAGCCAGGTCGGTCCTTCACTTGCTCAGACACATGGCTGCGGCCATTCCTACTGTCCCTTTTGCAAGGCTCCATATGCGGGTAACTCAATGGATGCTCAAGGTGCAATGGGACCAAAAGCAAGACCACATGCAGCATCCGGTCAGAATCACGAACACCGCGATTCGAGACTGGCAGTGGTGGCTAGACCCAGGGACACTCTCTATGGGCGTCCCGTTTATAGCGCCGTCCCCGGAGGTAATCCTCATCACAGACGCCTCAGGTCTAGGGTGGGGAGCACACCTGGACAGGGTGAAGTCCCAGGCAACGTGGACCCCTCTGGAGGCCCACCTCCATATCAACATCCTAGAGATGAGGGTGGTCCTTTATGCCCTGCAGGCATTTCACTCAGAGATCCCGTCGAGTACTCTCTTGCTTCAGACAGACAACACGGCGGTGATGTATTACCTCAACAAACAAGGAGGCGCACACTCTTACCCTCTTTGCAGGGAGGCCATGAGGGTGTGGGATTGGGTAATCAGGCACTCTTGGCGAACCTGATCACAGTACATGTTCCCGGAGTGGACAACACAATTGCAGATGGCCTGAGTCGCTCCCAGGCCAGAGTCCACGGTGGGAACTCCTCCAGGAGTAGCAGAGGATCTGTTTCTTGATGGGGAACTCCAGAATTGGACGTTCGCCTCCCCATCAACATAAAACTGCCCAATTTTTCTACCGCTAGATCCAGGGCCTGGTGTTTTCTGGCGAGGAGCGTTGTCCCTCTCCTGGGCGGACAGATTCCTCTACACTTTCCCTCCTTCCGTTGATCCAGAGTTCTTCTCAAACTGCGCGGGGAGCATGCAGCAATGAGTCCTGGTGGCCCTATTCTGGCCCAGGCAGATCTGGTTCCCTTTGCTAACTCAGCTGTCCAGGAACCTCCGCTCCGTTGCCATTCAGCTCCCACCTCTTGTCTCAGGAGGCGGGTTCACTGGTCCACCGTTTACACTCACTGAACCTGCATGCATGGCTCCCTAGAACATAGCCATCTTCTTCCTGAGGGTCTACCGTCAAGAGGTGGAAGTCCTTTCTGCAGCCAGAGCCCGGTAACACATCTCGACATATGCCATGAAATGGCGCCGTTTTTGTCTATAGTACATAAGCAACGGCCATTTCCCTTTAGGTTGTCCGGTGAAAGCGGTGTTAGAGTACCTGCTCTCCCTTTTCCGTTCGGGTCTGCCTGCTCCTCTATTAAAGTGCACCTCTGTGCCATTTCAGCTTATCACCTCCGATGGGACAACGCACAGTGGCACAATTAGATGCCTGTCGAAATTCTTAAAGAGGATGTTACACCTTGACCGGCACCATTAAGGACCCAGTGCCTCCTTGGGACTTACTCTTTGTCCTGGAGCAACTCACGCTCCCCCCTTTGAACCTGCAGCAGTTGCGAGCTGCATTTTCTGTCATGAGAGAAACATTATTTTGGTTGCTGTTACATCAGCGAAGAGTTTCTGAGCTTCAGGCTCTCATGTGCAAAAGCCCTATTTAATTTCCACGGGACAGAGTATCCCTGAGGACAAATCCTAAATTCTTGCCTAAAATTGGTTTCCACAGTCACTCTCAACCAGGATATTGACCTGCGGTCTACTTTCCTAATTACTCTAACAGAGGAGGCGCTGCTTCACACCTGGATGTTCACTGCAGCTTAAGGTACTACCTGAGCAGAACTAAGCAACCTGCACTTCTAGGCAGCTTTTGCGTCTCCTTTGCAGAAGGATGAAGGGCCAATTAGTATCCAAACAGTCCCTGTCTAGCTGGCTTGTCCAGTGCATCTCTTCCGTTATATCATCAAGCGAAAACCCCTCCCAGGAGCAGTCCGGGGCCATTCCACTAGGGGTGTGGCCACTTCCTTTCAGCGCCCGAAGCGTCTCACTTCTGCCATTTGTGCTGCAGCCACTTGGAGCTCTGTTCATACCTTTATCAGGCATTATAGCCTGGACATAACTTCACAGCGAAGAGCAGGCTTCGGCCTGGCAGTGCTACAGGGTCTCCTGTCCTAGATTCAGGACCTGGAGCGTTCTTTTCTTATTTCCCTCCTCTCAAGTGTTTGCAAGCACTATTGCTTAGGAATCAGTCCTAATGGTGTAACGTGCTGCAAGAGCTGTGTCTTGAAGTAAGATAGTACAGTTCGTAGAACTTACGTAACAGTGGATCATCGAGAACAGCTCTTGCAGGTCCTTCCACCACCTTCCCCTTGGAGGCATAGGCTTAAGCCTTTGTTAGCAGAATTCTAGGGACATGGATATGTTGTTCATCCACACTGTCTGGCGTATCCTTGCAGCTTTAAATCTTGCGGGAGGTCTTCAAGCTAGCTCCTCCCACCCACGAGGTGGTAAAACTCAGCTCACCCCATGACTCCAGATCTTCCTTACGCTTGGAAGCTCAGGTTCCCTCCTTAACGCTCTGTGTATAAGACTGGTTCCTAATTCTTGGTTTTCCGAATTTAAAAGTTTTGCTGTAAAGACTTGGTCTTCTATCCCTCACGACTCACGATGGACCAAATCGACTCGGTTTTAACGGTGACATATGGGCAGAAGTGTCTCGGACGGATCCACGCACTCCACGTGTGTCACCGTTTAGGCATCCGACACGACCCGCAGGCTTGCGACCTGTGCTCTTCCTTCTCAGCCTATGTCCTCGGAACCGTGCCGCCCGTTTACAACTAGGGCACCAGAAAGCGTTTCCACGGTTAAGTCAAAGAGGCCGGGTCGGCGGTTTCCTTGATGGCGAGCTCCGGCGGATCAGCTAGAGCAGATGATCGCCCTGGAAGAAGAGGCGGCGCGGGCGCATCTTCCTCGACCGTGGCTTTATTCCGCTTCCTGGGTTCCTCTTACAGCTTCTTTTAAGGAGCTTTGTCTGTCCCTCTCCACTGGGGAGAGGGACCAATGTCTGCTGGACCTTCTTCTTCTCGGGTCCAAGAAGAAAGACAAGGGTAGAATCTTAGTCGGCGCTCTTGGGAGGCGAGAAGGTCCCTCTCCCGAGTTGTCGGCCATCGACTTGAGTCGATCGACTCGGCAGCCACTGGTCTCACGGTGTCCCGTCAGGTCAGTTGACGAGACTCCGTCGACTGAGTCGAGATCTTTCTCGACCCATTGGATGGATTGTCGACGGTGAGCAAAATCCCCTCCCGGTTCCCCGGTGGGAGTTGAGGATCGTGGAAGCACGCCCAGTGCCTCCGGTTCGGATCCATGGAGTGTTCCTCTCGAGCGAGAGGGCAGTTCCACCGTCCCCTCTCCGCTCCCGTCCTCGGAAAAACCGAGGTCGGTCTCTGACTTCTTAGCGGTCAGCCGATCCACGCCATCTGGCGGTCTCAGTACCGCAGTAGCGGGCGCCACTTATCCTCTTCCTCCTCCTCGGATGAGGGAAGCAACAGAATTAGAATCAGCGATCTGAAGGACCCTATGCGGCAGCAGCTCCTTCTGACGAGATCAAGCGCCGTCGCATTCCTGACCATTAAGTGGCTGTCACGGGTGACGAAACAACCCCGTTTTGACCGAGGCCTGTTGTCAGGCGGTTGTTAAGCGCAAAACCAGCTAACTCACCGATTCGGTCGAACCTCGTCAGGTGGCTGGACGACATGCGTCCTTCCTGGGTTGCTCAGACTCATCTCGAATCCACGGGATGCGCTCGAGCCCGTATCCAAGCGGGCCAAGTATCCCCTCACGGAGATATTGGACCGAGGGGATTCCCCTACGGAGGCCTTCCCTGTGGCTGAGGCCATTGTGGGCCCGACCTTGGAGCTCTGGCAGCGTCCTGCTTCCTGCCTTGCGCCTTCCATAGGATGACCAGGAAGTATCACGGTCCTACCGGTTCCTATCCGGTTTCCGGAACATCCCTCTGCCGAGGGTTAGGTGCCGACAGCGTTTTCCGGTGTGCCGGAAATGCTAGGGATGTGGACAAACCTCCCGACAAGGAGTCCAAGAAATTGGACTATGCTGGGCGAAAAGTCTACGCTGCGTCCTCCCTTGGCCTTCATCAGGTCAGCTCGGCCATATTGATGGCACATTTTTCTCACGCCCTGTTGGGCTCCCTGGATGAGGTGGTCCCTCATCTCCCGGCTGACCTGCAGACCACGGTCAAGCAGGTGCAGGACCAGGGCAGGCCAGTGGCCAAGCAGCAACTTCAGACTGCTTTGGACATCGGTGATTCATGCGCCAGGTCAGTAGCGGCTGCAGTGGCTATATGCCGTCGGGCATGGTTGAGGGTATCCACCTTCACAAGCGGATACCAGCACAAATTGGCGGATGTCCCTTCTGGGGACCCGACCTCTTGACCCTGGTGTGGAAGGCCACCTCAGAGGATCGAAAAGTCTAATGCCACCTTGGACTCGGTATCATTCGCTCAGAGGACAACGATATGAACCTCAACCAAGCCCCTTCGTCCGTCTGCGCGGCCGCCCAGCCCAGCAACACCAGGACCAGCAGGCTCGCGCTTGGCATCCCAAACCCAAAGCCTGCGGCTTCCTCCTCCAGGATAGAGGAGGTAAAAGCCCAGGTGGTCCCTCGGCGGTCCCTCCTCCAAGCCTGCACAGTGACGGGTTGAGGGTGTCGCCCCAACCTGGTCACCTCTCACCCCAAGTTCCGCCCGTGAGAGGCGGCTCCCATACTTCCTTTCCGCCTGGTCTGCTATTACCACAGACAGGTGGGTGTTGAAGGTGGTAGGAAAGGGCCTGCCTCTGGAGTTGAGCAGGCCCCACCCTTCAGAGCCGTTGCACCTCGGGGGCCTCGGGGTCAAGCCTACGCTGTCAGCTCGGCCGAGGCTGACACCAGCTCTCCTCCTCGAGAGGAGATAAGAAGAAGGTGGCGGACCCTCCCTCAAACCGGGGTTCGTGTCCAGGTACTTCCTGGTTCCGAAACGGACGCGGGGCTGGCACCCCATTCTCGACCTACATGACCTGAACAAGTTCCTAAGGTCTCGAACCTTCAGGATGGTCACTCTGGCTCAGATAATCCCATCCTTGGAAACCGCGTGTGGTTCTTCTCTCTGGACCTACAGGACGCGTTCTTTCACGTCCCTATCCGTCCGTCCTATCAAAGGTTCCTTCGCTTTCGAGCGGAAGGTTCCTTTTCGAGTTCCAAGCCATGCCCTTGGCTTATCTCCAGCTCCCAGGGTCTTCACCAAATGCATGGCAGTGGTGACAGCATTCCTGCGGCGCCGAGGTCGGGTTTACCTTACCTGGGACGATTGGCTGATAGCAGCCCCCTCCAGACAGGAGGTGGAGCAGTCAGAGACCTGGCCCTCAGGTTTGCTCTCAGGTCGGCCTCCTCATCAATGAGGCCAAGTCAGAACTTCGAGCGAAGCAGGTGATTCTTTTCATCGGGGCAGGCTCGACTCTCTCGAGCAGAGCACGGCTCCCAGCGAGACAGGGCCGTGGTTCTTTCCTCCTTGCCCCAATCATTTCTGGTTGGGCAATTCGACCTCCCCGGGACTTCCTCGCCTCCTGGGTCTCATGGCGGCCTGTACAAGCGTGGTCCGTTGGGCCGCTGGAACATCGCCCCCTTCAGTGAGGCTGGCCAGCCAGTGGTCACAACACTGCGATCCATTGGACCAGCTGGTAGCGGTGACCCAGGGGATGTGGGCACGCTCTCCAGTGGTGGACCGTTCCAGTTCATCTGCAGGAGGGGCATCCCGTTAAATCCGCCCGAGCCGGCGGTCTCTGTCGACCCGATGCCTCTCTGATTGGTTGGGGTGCCCATCTGGGGAACACGAGCGCCGGGCCTCTGGTCCCGCTGGAGTCCCGATGCCACATCAACCTGCTGGCGCTCAGAAGCGGTCGCACCTAGCTCTCACCGCCTTTGCTCCGTTTCTTGAGGTCAAGTGGTCGGGTCCAGATGGACAATACCACGACCATGTACTATCTAAACCGCCAGGGCGGGGGCGTGTTCCATGCTCTATGCAAGGCTCTCGCATCTGGTCACTTCGTCGCCAGCCTGGAGGCGGATCTCCTAGCCATTCATGTGGCAGGGCCTCCAACACCCTGGCCGATGCCCTAAGCCGGATAGGGCTGCCTCCCAGTGGTCTCTCCTGCAGGTAGTCTGAGATCTATTCTCCCATTGGGGCACACCTCAGGTGGACCTGATTGCCTCCAGGAGAATGCGAGATTGAGGCTGTTCCATGCCGCCCCCTCAGCAGGGCTCTCTGCAGGGGATGCCTTCTCGAGGCCGTGGACCCGGGCCTCTTCACCTTTCCCTGTTCCCTTGATGCACGAGTGCTGCTCAAAGCAGGGAGGGACAAGGCGCAGGTGATTCTGATAGCCCCAGACTGGCCCTGCCAATCTGGTACCCAGATCTCCTCAGCCTCAGCTCCAGGCTTCTGAGGCAGCTTCCAGCCGCATACGGACCTGCTCTCAGTCAATCAGGGAAGGTATTCCATCCGGACCTTCAGTCCCTGCACCTGATGGCCTGGTTCCTGAGCGGCTAGAGTTCCAGGCCTTGGGTCTTTCGGCGAGGTCCTCCAACGTAGTTGAGGCATCCCGTAAGTCGACCAGAAAATGCTCACGCCTTCAAGCGGAAAGGTTTTCCATTTGGTGTCAGAGGCAGGGCCTGGACCCTTCCTCCTGTTCCTTGGCGAGAATATTGGACTACCTGTGGTCCCTTTCTCAAGCAGGGCTTAGGTGATGACCTTAAGGTGCACCTCGCAGCCATCTCTGCTTACTGGGCGCGGGCCGGGAAGCAGTCTGTCGCCCCTTGGAGAAGGTGGTCTGGCGCTTTTTCAAGGCCTTGATCACATTTCCTCCGGCGAGAACCTCCACCTCCGTGGGATCTACTGCTGTAGTGGCTAAGCTCATGGACAAGCCATTCGAACCAATGCACAGGTGTGACATCTCTCACCTGTGTGAGGCCACCTTCTTGGTAGCTATCCACGTCAGCCAGAAGGATGGGAAAGCTCCAGGCACTTTCCATAGAGTCTCCTTAATTGGTCTTCCACAGGGACAAGGTTGTCCTGCCCCACCGAAATTCCTTCCGAAGGTGGTGTGGAGTTTCACCTTAACCAGGTGTTGACTCTGCGGTGTTCACCCCAGTCACACCTCGGAGGCGAATATAGGCTCCATACTGGACCCTAGAGGCGCTCGCTTACTATAAAGAGCTGCAGCTGAAATTCGGGAGAGGTTCGCCAGCTGTTTGTCACCCTACGTTGAAGCCGCATCTGGCAGACCTGCAGCCAAGCGGACGATAAGCAGGTGGGTCACCTCCTGCATAGATCTCTGCTATAAGTTGGCGGGCATGGAGCCTCCCAGAGGATAGAGCTCATTCTACCCACCATACTGCTGCACCGGTGGCTGCTTCCAGGGACGTCCTTATCAGGAAATCTGCAGGGCTGCTACCTGGAAGTCAGCACACACCTTCATCACCCATTACCACATCGACCTTGAGTCACGCCGGGATGCTGGTTTTGGGGCCTCAGTTCTCAGTCTCTTTCCCAAGTAAGTATCGGGGTGTGTTTTGCCTCCTCCTCCCGGGAACTGCTAGGAGTCTGCCAGACAGTGTGGATGAACAACATATCCATGTCCCTAGAAATACAGGTTACTCACCTGTAACAGAATTCTAGGAATGGTATATGTTGTTCATCCCACATGACCACCCGACCTCCCCAGCTTGACGCTGTACGAAGCTTCCAGCGGGCAGATCTGGCGTCATGGGGGCGGGCCGAGGAGTTTTACCATCCGGGTGGGTGGGAGGAGCCAGCTTGAAGACCTTCCGGCAAGATTTAAAGCGGCAAGGATACCTGCCAGACAGTGTGGATGAACAACATATACCATTCCTAGAACTCCTGTTACAGGTGAGTAACCTGTATTTTTTTCCCGTTCGTCTTCTGACAGTGGATCCTTGGTCTCCCATTTTGATGTCAGCCTGCGGCCGGAAGTCTCCGGCGGGAGAACTGGGGAATCTGGCGGGACCGCCCCCTTATGTACTACGCCTGACATCGGAGGCGGGACCGACGTCGGGGGCGGTCCCTGCTGAAGATACCTAGTTAGAATTTTTCCTTGGGGTCCTGACGCCTGCCGGCTTCAGTTCTAATGGTGTAACCTGCTGCAAGAGCTGTTCTCGAAGATCTACTGTTACGGTAAGTTCTTACGTAACTGTACTTTCCTTGCCAATCAGCTCCCATCTGTTGTCTCAGGAAGTGGGTTCATTGGTCCACCCAGACTTGCACTCATTGAACCTGTACGCTTGGCTCCTAGAGACATAGCCATGATCGTACAGGGTCTGCAGAAGTGGCAGGCGTACTCTCTGCCCGCCAGAAAACCGGCAACCCACGCAACGTACGCCATGAAATGGCGTAGATTCTGTTTGTGGACTCAAGCGTGCGGCTTTTCGCTGTTAGACTGTCCCAGAAAACTGGTTCTGGATTACCTGCTTTCCCTCTTCCACTCCGGACTGGCTTACTCCTCGATTAAAGTGCACCTCTGTGCAATCTCTGCTTATCGTGCCCCCGTAGGCCATCGGACGGTTGCCCAGCTGGACACTACTCATGCCTTCTTAAGGGGTGTCCTTCACTTTAGGCCGCCCGTTAAGGATCCTATCCCTCCTTGGGACTTACATTTTGTCCTGGAGCATACGCTGCCGCCTTTTGAACCAACCGGCGGTTGCAATTCGTTTTCTTTCTTGGTAGCGTTATTTTTTTTGGTGCTGTTACTTTGGCTAGAAGGATGTCGGAATTGCATGCTCTTATGTGCAAAGAGCCTTATTTGGTTTTCCACCAGGACACCAAAGTGTTTGCCTAAGGTGGTTTCAGCCCTCACTAAATCAGCATATTGATCTACCAGTGTATTTCCCAAGGTACACTAATTGAGGAGAAGCCCTTCTGCACACCCTTGATGTGCATCGCTGCCTCAGATACTACCTGACCAGAACCAGACAGCTCCGAAAGTCGGACCAACTTTTCGTCTCCTTTGCTCACAGGATGAAAGGAGCTCCTATCTCCAAACAGTCACTCTCGAGGTGGCTTATCCACTGTATCACTTTCTGTTATGACAAGCGCAATAAACCCTTGCCGGGCACGGTCAAGGGTCATTCCACAAGAGGGGTGGCTACTTCATTTGCCGCGTTAAAGAACGTCTCCACCTCATCTATTTGCGCTGCAGCTACTTGGAGCTCTGTGCA
Organism: Neoceratodus forsteri; assembly: GCA_016271365.2. Classification (NCBI taxonomy): domain Eukaryota; kingdom Metazoa; phylum Chordata; order Ceratodontiformes; family Ceratodontidae; genus Neoceratodus; species Neoceratodus forsteri. The sequence continues at coordinate 209,720,259 of JADMNL010000022.1, read as the reverse complement.
TACCTTTATCAGGCATTACAGCCTAGACATTGCATCGAGGAGAACAGCGGGGTTCGGTCTAGCCGTCCTTCAGGGAGTTCTGTCCTAGGCTCGAGTAATATCGAGGCCTCTACCTGCCTCCTCCCAGTGGTGCATGATTGCCACTTTGCTTGGAAATCAGTCCTAATGGTGTAACCTGCTGCAAGAGCTGTATCTTGAAGTAAGATAGTACAGTTACATAAGAACTTACTGTAACAGTAGATCTTCGAGAACAGCTCTTGCAGCAGGCACCTTCCCGCCCACCATCCCCCTTTTTGGAGGTAGGTCGTAGTCAAGCACCCATTTTATGGGATGGGGCATTTCTGTTCTTTAGTCTTCGTCATCTGGTGGTGGATCCTCTGTCTCCTCTTCTGATGTCATCCAGCGGCCGGGAGTCTCTGGCGGGAGAACTAAGGATTATGGGGGGACCGCCTCTTTATGTACTACGCCCGACGTCGAGCAGGACCGACACCAAGGCGGTCCCGTTGAAGACTGCTAGCTAGAAAATTTCCGTGGGGTCCTGGCGCCTGCTGGCCTAGTCCTAATGGTGTAAGCTGCTGCAAGAGCTGTTCTCAAGATCTACTGTTACGTAAGTTCTCTACGTAACTGTACTTTTTCTATCACCCACCGAGTAAGGGAGGACTGGTTGTAACAGCCACATGTCTGTGAGTCAAGGAGAAATCTCTTGATGCCATTTTTAAATAGGCTAAGGCTTGAGGCCAGGGAGATGGAGGAAGGAAGTTGATTTAGCCAGAGTGGAGCACGATACCTGAAAGACCTTTGCCCTAGTGAAGTCCTACAGTGGGGGACTAGGAGAGGGGTGTTCACCAGGTGCCTAGGAGTGCTCCTGTGAGGGGTTGGTTGGATGAGGGGTTGAAGGCCCATTGGTACAAGATTCATTAGGATCTTTTTGGTTTGGAGGCAAGTGTGGTACATTAGTCTCCCTTCAAAGGTCAGCCAGTCAGCTTGTTTATAGAGCTCACATGTATGGATAAATCTGTCACTGCCTGTGACCAGTCGGCAGAGCTTTGTTGAGAGCTAGATTGATGCTGTTTAGGGCTATGTTGTCAGTTGTGCCATAGATTATAATCCCATAATCGACTACAGATAGGACTGAGCAGGTTACTGCCAGCCTTAGCGCCTGGGGGGAAGGCAGTGTTTGTGTCTATATAAAATCCCAAGGCGGGTGTTCGCAGAGGTGGAGAGGTGCTTAATATGTAGGTGGTAGGTGAGGGATGTATCCAGAGTGATGCCCAGATATTTAAAGTTAGGGACCTGTTCAATTTGGATGCCCTGAGAGTTTGAGATAGATAGCAGGGCATTACTGTTGGGGTTTTGGCAGTGAGCAAAGATCATAGATTTAGTCTTGTTGTAACTAAGTAATAATCGATGATCGGTGAACCAATATGGCTGGCACCTGCCTGTTTTTTTTTGTTTGTTCTGTACTGCTCCAGCCATGATGTGGTGTGCCAGTCTTGTTGTCCTCATTCTATTCTGGCCTCATTGAATTGCGGTTTTTCACCTCATACAAAATCTGTCCTCCCAGGATCAGGGGTATATGGTCCATCTGGGCCTGATGTCACAACCAGTAACACGCACACGTGGCTTCTAGAAAGGTGACCGCTGCATGTTTTCCGTATTTCCACTACAGTTACTGATGTCCTGCTTGTGGCTGGGACACCTACTACAAGGCATCTGGTTCCCTGCCATGGTTGCATTCCATTATATATTCTGTTTCCTGGGATATGGACACCTCTTCTGTTTGTTTTTTGTTTTAGCATGTCCTTTGACCGCTGTGTTTGCATACTTGTCTTCACTTCCCAATTCAAGCCTGCAGTTTTTCTTATTTCAGTGCATTTTGGCCATTATAGCAGCTTATCATGCCCCTGTGCCTGGTTTTACAGTTACCCAGTTAGAGCTGTCCCATATTTTTCTGGTAGGTATCCTACATATGATACCTCCTCTCTGTCATCCAGTCCCGCCTTTGGGATTGCATTTCATACTTAAGAAATTGATGTTGGCTCCTTGTGAGCCTGCCACAGGTTATGGCTTGCGTTTTTCTATAATGGAAGAAATTATTTTAGTTGCTATTATTTCTGCTTGAGAGAGTTCTGAGCTTCATACTTTGGGTGTAAACCTCTTTATTTGATTTTTCACAATGAAAGACTTTGCCCCTAGGAAAGACCCTTGTCGTGTTACAGCCAGTCAAACTGACAGGAGAACTGTATTATATTTTGTTATAGGAAGTATGGTAAACTCCCTGGTCTTGTTGGCAGACACTCCATGAGGGGTTCAGCCACTTCTGTTAACTACCATATGTGTGTGTATATGAATATGTGTGTATGTGTGTATATATATATATATATATATATATGTATTTATTATATAATATATATTTGATGCTGCCGTCACTTGGGGTGCTGTGCACTCTTTCACTAAACATTTCAGTCTGAACTATGTCTCTAGTAGACATACTGGTTTTGGGCTTGCTGTCCTGCAAGGCATTCTGCCTTGATCACATAAGACTCTGCCATCCTTCTGGATTGCGTTTTACTGCTTGGGAGTCGCTCCAAAGGTGTGGCCTTATGGAAGAAATATCCTTTGAAGACAGAACAGTTACGTAAGAACTTACTGTAACAGTAGATCTTCGAGAGAGACTTCCCCATTAGGCCATTCCATACCCTTCCTCCTTCTCCCTTTATCTTCTGAGGGTTATATCAAATGCTGTGCCTAAGGCCTTTCTCCTTGCATCATGTTTCCAGTCCCATGCCTCTCCTTGTTTGCCTGGTACTGGTTTGGTATCCTGGTTCCTAACGATTTGTGGCCCTCAGAGGCTACTCTCCAGTGGGGAACTGAGGAGTATTGGGTCTGCCTACATTATGTATGCGTCAGCACTGCATGTCATTAATGGGTGGCCTAATGTAGAAGTTTCCTTGTGGTGGGTAGTCGCTGCACGTCATTGTGGGTGGCCCTAGCTAGCAAAAGTTTTCTTGTGGTTGTGTCAGCACTGCACATCATTGTGGGTGGCCCCTACCTAGCAAAAGTTTCCTTGTGGTCGTGTCAGCGCTGCATGTCATTGTGGGTGGCCCCTAGCTAGCAAAAGTTTCCTTGTGGTCCTGATGCTGACAGCTTACAGTTTCAAAGGTGTGGCCTAATGGAAGAGATTATCTCAAAGATCTACTGTTACAGTATGTTCTTGCATAACTGTTCTTTTGAGTGGGTGGGTGTTGACTCTGTGCTGCACAATAAAAGTGTTTGGGAGAGTAAGTGCAGTACCCTGCATGACCCTTTAAGAGCGCAGAGTGGTTTGGTACTGGACCCCGTTCAGTGCGGTGAGATAACTGAGCAGAGCAGGTTGGTTATCAGAGCTCCTTACAGTGCAGTCACATCATAGAGCAGAGCTGATGGGTTATCAGAGATCCGTACAATGCAGTCAGATAACGGAGGAGAGCAGGTGGGTTGTCAGTGTTCCATACAGCGCAGTCAGATCACCTGAGTGTAGTGGATAGGTTAACAGAGCTCCGTACAGTGCATTCAGATCACTGAGCAGAGCGGGTGGGTTATCAGAGCTCCACACAGTGCAGTCAGATCACTGCCCGGAGCATGTGGGCTTTCAGAGCTCCATACAGTATATTCAGATCACTGAACAGAGCGGGTGAGTTATCAGGGCTTCATGCAGTGCAGTGGGATCACTGAACAGAGTGGGTGGGTTATCAGGGCTGTGAACAGTGCAGTCAGATCACTGAGCAGAGTGGGTGGGTTATCAGAACTTCTACAGTGCAGTCCAATCACTGAGCAGAGCAAGTGGGTTATCAGAGCTCCATACAGTGCAGTCAGATCATTGAGTAGAGCAGGTGGGTTATCAGAGCTTGTACGAGTGCAAGAAGATCACTGAGCAGAGCAGGTGGGTTATCAGGGCTCCGTACGGTGCAGTCAGATCACTGAACAGAGCTGATGGGTTATCAGAGCTCCATACAGTGCAGTCAGATCATGGAGCAGAACAGGTGGGTCATCAGAGCTCCATACAGTGCAGGCAGATCATAGAGCAGAGCTGATGAGTTATCGGAGCTCTGTACAATGCAGTCACATCACGGAGCAGAGCGGGTGGGTTATCAGAGCTCAATACAGTGCAGCCAGATCACTGAGCAGAGCAGGTGAGATCTTACTTCGAGAAACAGCTCTTGCAGCAGGTTACATCATCAGGACTGAAGCCAGCAGGTGCCAGAACCCCATGGAAAAATTCTAGCTAGCAGTATCCAGCGGGGGACCACCCCCGACATCGGCTCCGTCCCTGACGTCCGGCATCATAATATATGGTGTGGTCCCCCAGCATCCCCCAGATCTTACTTCGAGAAACAGCTCTTGCAACAGGTTACACCATTAGGACTGAAGCTGGAAGGCGCCAGGACCCCACGGAAATTTTCTAGCTAGCAGTATTCAGCGGGGACCTCCGACGTAGGTCCCGGCCCCGACGTCAGGCATAGTACATATGGAGGCGGTCCCCCATAAGCCTCAGTTCTTTTCCCGCCGTCGACTCGCTAGCATCAGCCTCTCGGTCTCTATCTAGCGTACGATGACTACAGAACTTTCGGTGAATTTTTTCTTTGCACAACTGATGTCCTCTCCAACTCCATCACTTGAGGATCACCTTTCTAAGTGTGCCTGCAGAAAACAGATCCCTTTCAAGGATCCTCACTCTTCCTGTGTGCGTTGCCTAGGCCCGGACCATGACACCAAGGCCTGCACCTTTTGCCAGGGGTTCAATAGCCGCACCAGGATCTGCCGTCAGAAGGCACTACAGGCATATCTCCTCGAAGAGACATTAAAAGGATGTACCAAGAACCTTCCTTCGGGAGAATCTTCTTCTTAATCCCATAAGCACTGGGAGAAGGTGAGGTCTAGGTCCCCAACTCGGGCCTCGGTTCCGCAGCTCCGGCTCCAGATCAGACCGCTGTCCCTACAAGTACGATCGCCCCCCCCAGTTAAGGTCCGGACTTCAGGCGGCTCTTCCTCGCTCCAGCTGATCAAGACATCGAGGCCCTCTGCTTCCTCCACCCCATCCAAGGCCTCTTGAAGTCTTCTGAGTGCCATAAGTCCTTTCTTCCACCCGACGTCAGGACACCAACTCCAGGTCGGTCTCCCAACCGCCTAGGGTCCTGATCCTGCACCCAGAAAGACCAAGGACCTGGCGTCCCTGAAAAGGGCATCAGACCCGATGTCGGCTCAACACCCGATGTCGGCTAAACATTCCAAATCAGCCAGGTGCTCACAGGAGCGATGACACCTGCCAGACACCAGTCGCCCGGCCAGGCGCTCGTCCAGATCCGGCGTCGGCCAGGAGACCGACGCTGCATCTCTGGTGCGGAAGACCGTCCCCCGTCACGGCAGGCGCCAGTCATAGGGAATCGACTGAGGAGGACACCCCACAGCCAGAAGACCAGGCGAGGCGACACCCGAGGATGCCAGGCTCCCCACGGGAACCCTCCCTGGACCGGGAGACACCCGGAGACCGACGCCAACCCCGCGGCAGACCATCAGGCGCCAGGCCCATCGCTGGCATGAATATCGCAGAAGTAAAGGAACCTTTACTTTTGGTGGGACACCATCAGAAAAGATGTGGTCCCCGCCAAACCTACTCCTCCTACCCCTTCACCTCCTATGCCCCCTCCTCCACCTAAGGGGCCAGTAGGATGACCACCAACCCCCAAGGAACAGACTCCATCTCCTAGGGGCAGATCTACAGACCGGAGATGGCCTTCCTCCAGATCTCCATCAGGGTCTCCTAGCCCCAAATGACCCAGACGACACCAGTATACTCCATCGGGGGAGGATTCAAGATCGGACACCTCAGACTACTCCAGATCTCCTTCTTCGCTCAGCATCTCCTCTCCTGACCCACATGACCTCCCCAGGTCTCCACCGGATGATCCCTCTTTCGCTGAGATCATGAGGCACATCCAGGACAGCATGGGGTGGGATGCTGAAGACCTTGACCCCGAACGATAACGCCTTGCCCGCTACCTTCGGCAAAAAGACCCAAAGCCTGTGGTAATGCCACCCTTGGTGGACACCTTTGCGGATGTCACCAAGGCTGTGTGGAAGTGTCTGCACCCACCCCCTGTGGGGCGAAGAGGCTGACCGCCTGTACAAGGCTCCGAGAAGACCAGTCACTTGGCTAAACAAACTCTGGCAGACTCCTGGTCATCACGGGCCTCACATGACCCGGTCTCAAGGCCCCAGCATATGAGCACTCAGCCACCAGACCAGGAATCCAAGCAACTGGATGCCCTGGGGAGGCGCATGTATGCGGCTGCTACGTGTGCCATCAGGTCTCTGAACTACCCTACCCATATGGTACAGTTCCAGAATGCCCTGTGGGAACAGGTCCAGGACCTGGTCGAAAAGTTTCCTGATGGAGACCAGAAAGCGGAGCTCCTCAACCTACTCCGTAGCGGGTCAGATGTGGGGACCCAAGTACTTAGAGCCGCATATGATTCTGCGGACTCTTCTGCCAGAGCTGCAGCTTCAGGCGTTTGTCTCCGGCGACACTCCTGGCTCCATGTCTCCGGCTTCACCCCGGACGTACAGAAGAACATTCTCGACGTCCCGTATAACGGCGAGGTACTCTTTGGTGAGTCCTCAGAGAAGGTCATCACCAAGCTCCAGGATGCAGGGAAGGCAGTCAGATCTGTGCAAGCCATGTACAGATCCAGGCCTAGTTCCTTTCGTAGGAACCAGAGCCATTTTCGCGGCCATCAACAAAGGCAGCAGCCACGTTCCGGCCAGCAGTAAAGGGGCACTTTTTTGCATAAGGCCCAGGGGAAGTCGTCCCCAGGCAGAGGCCATCGTTACATGAAGCTGGCCCAGCCCACAGGGACCAGTGCTGCCATAGCATGACACCTTCCCGGCCCCCTCCCCTCCTGTGGATCAACGGGCAAGGAAAGTCGGGGGTGGCAATCGATCACCACCAATAGGTGGGTTCTGCAGTTGGTCAAGAAAGGCCATTGCATAGAATTTCTAGATGACCCACCTACTGAGCCTCCCTGCTCTCCCGTTACTCGGGTCAGCATGCCCTGCTCATACAGCAGGAGGTGCTCGCGCTTCTGGAGAAAGAAGCCATAGAGTACGTACCAAGGAACCAGAGGGGACTAGGATATTATTCTTACTTCTTTCTGGTTCCAAAGAAGACAGGGGACCTCCGTCCGATACTGGACCTCAGCGACCTCAATATCTCGGTCCTGTACAAACGCTTCTGCATGGTGACCCTCCCCAGTCCGATTCCCATGCTAAAGCATGTCGCTTTTCTAGCGTCCCTAGACATGCAGCATGCTTATCTGCATATTCCTATTGCTGAGGCGCACAGGAGGTTCCTGCGCTTCAAGTTTCAAGGTCGCCATTATCAGTTCCGAGATCTTTCCTTCGGGCTGTCATCGGCACCTCGGGTGTTCACGAAGTGCATGCGGTCGTAGCCGAATCTCTCGGGAGACAGGGCCACTACGTGTTCCCCTACCTGGACGATTGGCTTCTCATGGCGCCCTCCTAGGAGGCCCTGATGTCTGCCATTCACTGCACTCCGTCTCTGTTCGAGATGTTGGGCATTATTATCAATTACGAGAAGTCACGCCTGGTTCCGCCCCAGACTCTGTAATTCATAGGTGCAGTTCTGGACACCGTGCAAGGGGAAAGCTCCCCCCCCCCCCGGACAGAGCGGAACATATAAGATCCCTAATCAGAGACTTTTTGGTGAAGAAGACTGTTCTTGCCAGACTGGTCCTTTGCCTGCTCGGACACATGGCTGCGGCCATTGCAACAGTCCCACTAGCCCGTCTCCACATGCGGGTAACCCAGTGGATGTTAAGGGTACAGTGGGACCAAAGGCAAGACCATCTGAGCATCCAGTCTGGATCATGAAGGCCATAATTTGAGATTGGCAATGGTGGCTAGTTTTGAGGAATCTCTCGGGGGGAGTCCCCTTCATAGTGCCGTCCCTGACTGTGACGCTCTCCACAGACACCTCAGGGCTCGGTTGGGGAGCACACCTCGATGGTGTCCGGTCTCAAGGCCTCTGGACAGACCAAGGAGTCTATCTCCACATAAATATCCTGGAGATGAGTGCTGTTCTTTACGCCCTGCTGGCTTTCCAGTCGGAGAGTCCACCGGGTACACTTCTGTTACAAACAGACAATTCCGCGGCGATGTATTACCTCAACAAACAAGGAGGCACCCATTTCTACCCGCTTTGCAAGGAGGCCATGAGAATGTGGGATTGGGTCTTACAACACGGCGTAAACCTTATTGCCATTCATGTTCCGGGAGTGGACAACGTTATCGCAGACAGCCTGAGCAGCTCTCAGGCCAGAGTCCACGAATGGGAACTACTGCTGGAGGTGGCAGAGGATCTGTTTCGCAGATGGGGTACTCCAGAGCTAGACCTTTTCGCGTCCCCATCCAATGCAAAACTGCCCAATTTTTGCTCGCTACATCCAGGGCCTGGTGTTTTCTGGCGAGACGCGTTGTCCCTCTCCTGGGCGGGCAGATTCCTCTACGCTTTTCCCCCTTTTCCGTTGATCCAGAGATTTCTTCTAAAACTTCGCAGGGAGCAAATGACGCTTATACTCATTGCGCCCTTTTGGCCCAGACAGATCTGGTTCCCTCTCTTGCATCAGCTATCCCGGGAACCTCCAGTGCCTTTACCAATCAGCTGCCATTTGCTGTCTCAGGAGGCGGGTTCTTTGGTCCATCCGGACCTATGTTCCCTGAACCTGCGTGCTTGGCTCCTAGAGACATAGCCATGATGCAACGACCTACATGAAGAGGTGGCAGACATTCTCACTGCCGCCAGGAACCTGCTGCCGACCCTCTACACGCCATGAAGTGGCGCAGGTTTCGCTTGTGGGGTTCAAGCCATGGTTTATCGCCTTTGGACTGCCCAGAGAAGCTGGTATTAGATTACCTGCTGTCCCTTTTCCGCTCTGGTTTGGCTTACTCCTCGATTAGGATACACCTCTGTGCCATTTCATCCTGTCATATCCCTATAGGCCAACGCACTGTAGCTCAACTGGACACGACACATGCCTTCCTGAGGGGCGTCCTCCACCTTAGGCCCCCGATTAAGGATCCGATCCCACCATGGGATCTACCCTTTGTCTTGGAGCAGCTCACGCTGACACCTTTTGAACCAGCCGCAGATTGCGAACTACGTTTTCTCTCTTGGAAAGCGTTATTTTTAGTGCCGTTACTTGTTGCCAGAAGAATTCTGAACTACTGCACTTATGTACTAAAGAACCTTATTTGTTTTCCACCAAGACAGGGTATCCCTAAGGACTAATCCTAAATCTCTGCCTAAGGTGGTCTCAGCTGTCGCCCTTAATCAGGATATCGATCTACCAGTGTACTTTCCGAAACTCTCTAATCGAGAAGAAGAAGAAGCCTTTCTGCACACCCTAGTTGTGCATAGGTGTCTCTGATACTACTTGACCAGAACCAAACACCACCAAAAATCGGACCAACTTTTCGTCTCCTTTGCCCACAGGATGATGGGAGCTCCTGTTTCAAAACAGTCGCTGTCTAGGTGGCTCATTCAGTGCATTACGTTCTGTTACCAGAAGCGCAACAAACCCTTACCGGGCGCGGTTAAGGGTCATTCCACCAGAGGGGTGGCTACCTCTTTTGCGGCTTTAAAGAATGTATCCACCTCAGCTATTTGTGCGGCAGCTACTTGGAGCTCCGTACACACCTTCATCAGGCATTACAGCCTGGACATTGCATCGAGGCGAAGAGCGGGGTTTGGTCTAGCAGTCCTTCAAGGACTTCTGTCCTAGGCTCGATGTCATTCGAGGATTCTACCTTTCCTCCTCCCGATGGTGTGTGATTTCCAGAATTGCTTAGGAATCAATCCTAATGGTGTAACCTGCTGCAAGAGCTGTTTCTCGAAGTAAGATGGTACAGTTGCGTAAGAACTTACCGTAACAGTAGATCTTTGAGAACAGGACTTGCATCAGGTACTTTCCCTCCCACCATCCCTGCTGTAGGTTGGTTATAGTCGCAACATCCTTCTCCTAGGATAAGGCATTTACAGCCTTTTTGTTTGCCATTTGATGGCGGCTCCTCGGTTTCCTCTTCTGATGTCATCCAGCGGCTGGGAGTCTCTAGCGGGAGAACTGAGGATTATTGGGGACCGCCTCCGTATATACTACGCCTGACGGGGGCCGGACCGACGTCGGCGGTGGTCCCCTCTGAGTACTGCTAGCTGGGACATTTCCGTGGGGTTCTGGCGCCTGCCGGCTTCAGTCCTAATGGTGTAACCTGCTGCAAGAGCTGTTTTCCAAGATCTACTGTTACGGTAAGTTCTTATGTAACTGTACTATCGGCCCTGAAGCAGGGCGCCGCCGCGTCGGACCGACACCGGGACTCCAACCACCATTCAGTTTCCCAACCTCCAAGGGGGCCTGACGCCCCTCCAAGCAAGATGACAGAACTGACGTCCCTCAAGCGGACCTCAGAGCCGAAGTGGGCGACTGACCCAGGACCTGCAAAGCGGACCAAAGAACAGACGTCAGCCTCACCTATGCCTGCTGAGACCAGTCGCTGGGGGTCCCTCAGAAGAGGAGGTCGGAACCCCCATTTCTGACGACCAGATAGGCAACACTGAGGACGTCAGGCTGCCACGGACAGGCGCCCTGCCCGGCTGTACCCCCAGGGTCCAACACTCAAGGCCTGTCGGCCGGGCAGACAAAGATGCCTGGCTCGTTATCCGGCCTGAATCTGCAAAAGGTAAAAGACCTCTTTAACTTCTGGTGGGACACCATCAATAAGGGACGTGGTGCCCACCAAGCCTTTGCAGGCCCTCTCCTCACGAGCCAGACAACAGGGTGCCTCTCTGAACCCAAAGAGCCTACCACACTTCCTGGGGCAGATTCCATGAAGGAAAGACCCCCTCAGGTCTACAGTGATCATCCACCAAAATGCCCCAGAGGCAGACGCCATACTCCAACAGGGGACGAGTCACGGCTAGATACCTCAGACACTTCAAGAACACCCTCTCCGATCAGCCTCCCTTCACCAGACCCTCGAGACCTGCCAAGGTCACCCCTGGATGATCCCTCTTTTTCTGACATTGAGGCACATCCAGGAAAATATGGGGTGGGAGACCGAGGACTTAGACCCCGAACGACAGCGTCTAGCCAGATATCTCGGGCAGAAAGATCCCAAGCCTTTGGTAGTCCCACCACTGGTGGACACATTCATGGACGTTACCAAGGCGGCATGGGAACATCCCCACTCCAACCCGGCAGTGCCTAAGAAGGCCAACTGCCTTCACAGGTGCCTGTGGATGATCCCTACTTGCACAGCAGCCCTTGGCCGACTCATTGGTCATTATACAACACGACCGGTCTCAAAGACTCAGCATCTGAGCATTCGCCACCAGACCAGGAATCTAAACAGCTAGATTCACTGGGGAGGCGCATATGCGTGGCTGCATGCTCTATCAGGTCTCTGTTACCTCACGCTCATGGTGCAATTTCAGAATGCCCTGTGGGAACAGGCCAAGACCCGCCTCAAGGATTTCCTGGAGGCGAGAAGGAGGAGCTACTGAACCTCCTCCTCACTGAGCCAGACATGGGGGCCTAAGTCCCTGAGCAGCTACGATTCAGCAGACTCGGCAGCCAGGGCGCTGCTACAGGTGTTTGCCTCCAGAGACACTCCTGGAAAAGGGTCTCCAGATTTACCCCGGACGTTCAGAAGAATATCCTGGACGTCCCATATAACGGCTCGGTCCTGTTCGGTGAAGACTCAGAAAGAGTCACGACCAAGTTACAGGACGCCAGGTAGGCAGTAAGGACTGTACAAGCCATTTACAGACCTAAGTCTGGTTCCTTTCATAGGAACCAGAATAGTTTTCGTGGCTGGCAACAAAAGCAACAGCCACGTTCTGGCCAGCAACCAAGACGCAACTTTAACAGAAAGAGTCAACCAAAATTCCCCGCAGGCCAGGGCCAGAAACACCAAAAATCTGCCCAGCCTGCCAGGACCACCACCACCACATCATGACTCCTTCCCGGCCCCTCTCCCACCTCTGGATCCCAGGGAGAGAAGGGTTGGGGGTCGCATCTCTCGCCACCTGTCAGGGTGGCAGAGGATAACCTCTGTAAGGTGGGTTCTTCAACTAGAAGTTGAGGACACACTATTGAGTTCCTCGACCGCCCACCATCAAGACCTCCTCTGCTCTCCCGTTACTCGGGTCAGCATGCCTTGCTCATACAGCAAGAGATCTTGGCACTCCTGGACAAGGATGTAATAGAACCAGTGCCACAGAACCAGACAGGAGACGGATATTATTCACACTTCTTCCTGGTTCCAAAAAAGACGGGACTTTCGCCCTATCCTGGACCTCAGCGACTTCAGCATCTTCGTGTTGTACAAATGCTTCTGCATGGTCACCCTTCCAGGTCTCATCCCCATGCTCAAGCAGGGCACATGGTTCGCGTCGCTGGACATGCAGGATGCATATCTCCATCTCCCCATCACTTGAGCACACTGGAAATTCCTGCGTTTCGAGTTCCTGGAACACTATTATCAGCTCTGAGCACTCCCCTTTGGACTGTCCTCGGCGTACGCATATACGAAATGCTTGGCAGGTCGTGGCAGTGGCCCTCAGGAGACAGGGCCACTATGTGTTCCCATACCAGGACGACTGGCTTCTCATGGCCCCCTCTGGGAGGCTTTAATAGCGATTCAAGACTCCGCTCCCTTTCAAGTTGCTGGGCATTACTATCAATCAGGAGAAGTCGTGCCTTGTCCCTTCACAGAGTTTGCAGTTTATCGTGCAGTTCTTGACACTGGTCAAGGGGAGGCTTTCCTGCCCTAGGACAGGATGGAACACATCCAATCCCTCATAAGGGACATCATGGAAAAGAAGTTGGTCCCAGCCAGGACCATTCTTTGCTTGCTCAGACACATGGCGGCAGCCATCGTGGCGGTTCCCCTGGCTTGGCTTCCATATGAGGATTACGCAGTGGATGCTATGAGTCCAATGGGACCAAAAGCAGGATCAGCTGCTTCAGCTAGTCCAGGTCACGAATGCAGTCATCCGGGACTGGCAATGGTGGCTCATCCCAGAGCACCTTTCCAGAGGAGTCCCCTTCTTAGCACCTTCTCCAACTCTGACTCTTTCCACTGACGCTTCGGGGTCCGGTTGGGGAGTCCACCTGGAAGGATTCAGGACCCAGGGAACTTGGTTGACCCTGGAGTCTCGCCTCCACATCAGCATCCTCGAAATGAGGGGAGTCCTGTATGCTCTACAGGCCTTTCAGTCAGACATCACACCAGGTCTCCTGCTGTTACAAACAGACAATACCTCTGTGATGTACTATATAAACAAGAGGAGGCACTCACTCTACCCTCTTTGCAGGGAAGCAAAGGGCGTGGGTTAGGTTTTTTATAACCTGCCAAGATCACTGCACTGCATGTTCCTGGTATGGACAACACCATCACAGATTGCCTGAGCCGGTTGCAGGCCAAGGCTCACGAATGGGAACCACTGCAAGTAATAGCATAGGATCTGTTTCGCAGATTGGGGGACACCAGACTTAGACCTATTCACGACCCCATCCAATGCAAAACTGTCCAATTTTTGCTCGCTAGATCCAGGGCCTGGTGTTTTCTGGTGAGTTGCGTTGTTCCTCTCCTGGACGGGCAAGTTCATCTATGCTTTCCTGCCCTTCCCTTTGATCCAGAGGGTTCTAATAAAGCTCCATGAGGAAGAGCATCAATGATCATAGTGGTGCCCTTTTGGCCCAGGCAAATTTGGTTCCCACTACTGCCAACTGGCCCAGGAACCCTTGTTTCCTTTGCGGTCAGCTCATACCTGTTGTTCCAGTAAGCCAGCTCTCTGGTCCAACCGAACCTCAGGTCACTGAACCTGCATGTCTGGCTCCTAAGGACATAGCAGTCCTTAGACACGGGGTTTCGCAGGAGGTGACAGACGTATTAGTAGCGGCAAGAAAACCCTCCACTCATGCCACCTATGCCAAGAAATGGTGCAGGTTCTTTCTTTGGGCTCAGGCCCGCAGCTTAGCCCCACTTGACTGCCCCGAGAAGTCAATGCTGGATAACCTCCTATCCCTGTATGAATCGGGGCTAGTGTATTCCTCTATAAAGGTACACCTCTGTGCCATTTCAGCATACCATTCCTGGGTATGTAAGAGGTCACTAGCACAGCTAGAGGCCTCCCGTGATTTCCCGCACGGCATTCTCCATTTGAGACCTCCTATCAAGGATCCAGTTCCCCCTTGGGATCATCTTTTCGTCCTAGAGCAGCTCACGCTGCCCCCATTTAAACCAGCCATGGATTGCGAGCTGCGTCTACTCTCTTGGAAGACGCTGTTTTTAGTTGCAGTTACTTCCGCTAGAAGAATTTCTGAGTCTCATGCGCTCATGTGTAAAGAACCTTACTTGGGTTTTCACAAGGACAGAGTGTCCTTACGGACAAACCCGAAGATGATCTTGAGGTACAGCTCTTGCAGTAGGGTTACACCATTGGGACTGAAGCCAGCAGGCGTCAGGACCCCACGGAGAAATTTTCTAGCTAGCAGTCTTCAGCGGGGACCGCCTCCACGCCGGTCCCGCCCCTGACGTCAGTGCGAGTACATAAGGAGGCGGTCCCACAGAATCCCCAGTTCTTTCCTACCGCCGACTTGCATGTCTCGAACCTCTCGGTTAGTACTAGCATGTAGCGACCAGGAAATCCTTTCTGAAATCGGAAACTTTGGAAGAAATTCTTCTTCAAGACTACCTTCTTAGTCTGATGTCCTCCCCAACTCAGTGGAGGCCATCCTTCTAAGTGTGCCAGTGGGAAGCAGATCCCGTTAAAGACCCTCATTCGGCCATGCGTTCGGTGCCTGGGCCTGGACCATCACACCCAGTCTTGCTCCTTCTGCCAGGGCTTTAACAGCGGACCAGAATCCGCCAACAGAAGGCTCTCAGGCTTTCTCCTAGAAGAAAGCTCAAGGCCATGGAACCTTCCTCCAGGGGAATCTTGGGAAAGTTGCACAGGCACCATGAGAAGCATCGGGAGAGGTGAGACCTAGCTCCCCTCTAG
The DNA here is from genome assembly GCA_016271365.2 of Neoceratodus forsteri. Lineage (NCBI taxonomy): Eukaryota > Metazoa > Chordata > Ceratodontiformes > Ceratodontidae > Neoceratodus > Neoceratodus forsteri. Next base: position 209,705,141 of record JADMNL010000022.1, on the reverse strand, counting down.
GGCCTCGGACTCCCGCAGCTCCGGCTTCAGGTCGGACCGCTCCCGTCCTAGAGCCACTCTCAGCCTGCCCGGTTGTGGTTAAATCAGCCAGCGGTTCTTCTACTCTGCGGCCTGCCAAGACCTCCAGTCCCTCTTCTTCTGCTAAGGCCTCGTCCAGGTCAGGGAGCATCACAAGTCCTCGTCCGGCACTCTGCCTCCGATGTCTGGTTCCGATGTCTGGTCAGTCTCCTTGCCGCTGCCACCCCAGCATAAGACCAGGGAGGAGCCTCCTCCCCTAGAGACGTCGGATCCGGCGTACGGCCAAGGTCCACAAGCACTCCCGTGAGCCGGCGGCCGTTCGTCACCGGTCAGGCATTCACCCCCCAGGATGCCGGCGGGGGGACCGGCGTCTGATACCGCAGACCGAAGAACCACACCGCCGCTTACCGACTGTCAGGAGGCGTTGTCGGAGGAGGAGTCCACTCAACCCGAAGACCAGGCGGGCGACCCCGGACCCGTCTAACTCCCACGGGAACCCTCCCAGAACCGGTGACCCCCAGAGAGCTGACGCCCAGCCCCGATGACAGACCATCGGCGCCCGGCCCGTCGTCAGGCCTCAACTTGGCAGATGTGAAGGAGCTCTTCACTTTCTGGTGGGACACCATCAAAAAGGATGTGGTCACCACGCACCCTCCTCCCGCACCCGCGGCACCACTGACGCCTGCGCCCCCTCCTTCGCCCAAAAGGGGCAGCAGGCCGAGCACCTTCCCCAGGAGCCAGTAGCACCTCCTAGGGGCAGATCTACAGGGAAGAGAAGGCCTCCGTCTAGATCTTCTTCAGGGTCACCCAGCCCCAAGAGACCCAGAAGACGTTGGTATTCCCCGTCGACGGAGGACTGCAGATCTGACATCTCTGAATGCTGCAGGTCTCCTTCACCGATCAGCATCCCTTCTCCGGACCCACGCGACCTCCCTAGGTCTCCTCCGGATGACCCCTCGTTCTCTGAGATAATGAGACACATTCAAGAGAAGATGGGATGGGATGCAGAACAACTCGCCCCCGAAAGACTACTCCTTGCCCGCTACCTTCGGCAAAAGGATCCCAAGCCTGTGGTAGTGCCATCCTTGGTGGACACCTTCGTGGACATCATCAAGGCAGCGTGGAAGCATCCATATTCGACCCCGGCTATGCCGAAGAAGGCTGACCGCCTGTACAAGGCCCCAAGGGAAGACCAGTACCTGGCTAACCATCCTCTGGCCGACTCCCTGGTCATTACAGCCTCTTATGACCGGTCTCAGAGACCGCAACATCTGAGCACGCAGCCACCGGACCCGGAGTCCAAGCAACTGGACGTGCTGGGTAGGCGCACTTCACGCTGCGACTTGCTTAATAGATCGCTGAATTACCTGACCCACATGGTTCAGTTCCAGGACGCTGTGGGAACAGGGACAGGAACTGGCAGAGAAATTGCCAGATGGTGGCCAAAAGGAGGAACTTCTCCAGCTTCTCTGTGCTGATTCAGGCGTGGGGACCCAAGTGCTCGAGCAGCGTACGATTCCGTGGACTCTTCGGCCAGAGCGGCAGCCTCAGGTGTATGTCTCCGGAGACACTCATGGCTCCGTGTTCCGGTTTACCGGACTGCAGAAAACATTTTGGACGCCCCTTTCATGGCGAAGTTTTGTTTGGTGAAGCATCGGAAAAGTCATCACCAAATTACAGGAAGCTGGGAAGGCTGTTAGATCTGTTCAGGCCATGTACAGATCTAGACTCAGTTCCTTTGTAGGAACCAGAGTCGTTTAGCGGACTCCGAGGCAACAGCCTCGTTCCGGTCAGCAACAGAGGGGCTCTTTCTCCCAGAAAGCCCAGATCAAAACGTCCTCAGGTAGGGGCCAACGTGCTACCAAGTCAGCCCAACCTGCAGGACCCTGTGCTGCCACAGCATGACTCCTTCCTGGCCCCCGGCCCTCCTCAGGATCAACGGGAAACAAAGGTTGGGGGTCGCATCACAGACCACCTGCCAGGGTGGCGCTCGATCACCACCGATGGGTGGGTGCTACAGTTGGTCGAAAAAGGCCACTTTATAGAATTCCTAGACAAGCCCCCCACAAGGCCTCCTCTGCTCTCCCATTACTCGGGTCAGCACGCCCTGCTCATAAAGCAGGAAGTGCTCGCGCTTCTGTAGAAAGAAGCTGTGGAGCACGTTCCAGGGAACCAGATAGGAGCAGGCTATTATTCACACTTCTTCCTGGTTCCAAAGAAGACAGGGGACCTCCGTCCAATCTTGGACCTCAGACCTCAACATATCGGTCGTTTACAAGCGCTTCCGCATGGTGACCCTCCCGGGACTAATCCCCATGCTGAAGAAGGATGCTTTCTTGGTGTCCCTAGACATGCAGGATGCCTACCTGCACATCCCCATCGCTCAGGCACACAGGAGGTTCCTGCGCTTCGAGTTTCTCGGTTGCCACTACCAGTTCCGAGCACTTCCTTTAGGGCTCTCATCAGCACCAAGGGTATTCACCAAGTGCATGGCAGTGCGTGGCGTCTCTGAGGAGACAGGGTCACTACATGTTCCGATACCTGGACGACTGGCTTCTCATGGCCTCTTCTAAGGAGGCATTGCTGCTGGCCATTCAGCACACCCAGGCTCTCTTTCAGTCTCTGGGCATATTAATCAACTACGAGAAGTCTCTCCTGGTACCTTCCGGAGCTGCATTTCATAGGTGCAGTTCTGGACACAGTCAAGGGAAGCCTTTCTTCCGAAGACATAGCGGAATGCATAAGATCCTCATAAGGGACATGTCAGCGAAAAACCGTCCGGCCAGGTGGGGTCCTTCGCCTGCTCGGACACATGGCTGCGGTCATTCCAGCGGTCCCGATGGCAAGACTCCACATGCAGGTAACCCAGTGGATGTTAAGGGTGCAGTGGGACCAAAGGCAAGACCATCTGCAGCAGCCAGTCAGAATCACGAAGACCGTGGTTCGGGACTGGCAATGGTGGCTAGATCCGGGAACCCTCTCAGTGGGGGTTTCCTTCACAGCGCCGTCCCCGGTGTTAACACTCACCACAGACGCCTCAGGGCTGGGGTGGGGAGCGCACTTGAACGGGGTGAGGTCTCAGGGAACATGGACTACCCAGGAATCTCATCTCCATATCAACATATTGGAGATGAGGGCGGTCCTTTATGCCCTGCAAGCCTTCCAGTCGGAGATTCCACCCAGTACTCTCCTGTTACAAACAGACAATACTGCGGTGATGTATTACTTCAACAAACAAGGAGGCACACACTCTTACCCCCTTTGCAGGGAGGCCATGAGGGTGTGGGAATGGGTAATATGACACAGCGCAAACCTCATTGCATTTCACGTTCCCGGGGTGGACAACACGGTCACGGACAGCCTGAGTCATTCCCAGGCCAGAGTCCATGAGTGGGAACTTCTACAGGAGGTGGCAGAGGATCTGTTCCACAGATGGGATACTCCAGAATTGGATCTATTCGCCTCCCCATCCAACGCAAAACTGCCCAATTTTTGCTCGCTAGATCCAGGGCCTGGTGTTTTCTGGCAAGACGCGTTGGCCCTCTCCTGGGCGGGCAGATTCCTCTACGCCTTCCCTCCTTTCCTATTGATCCAGAGTGTCCTCAAACTTCGCAGGGAGCACGCGACACTTATTTTGATAGCGCCTTTTTGGCCCAAGCAAATCTGGTTCCCGCTACTGAATCAGTTGTCCCGGGAACCTCTGCTTGCTTTACCGATCAGCTCCCACCTGTTGTCTCAGGAGGGAGGGTTCACTAGTCCACCCGGACTTACGTTCACTGAACCTGCATGCTTGGCTCCTAGAGACATAGCCATGTTGCGACACGGGGTCTTGCAAGAGGTGGCGGATGTACTTTCTGCCGGCAGAAAACCAGCGACACACGCAACATATGCCATGAAATGGCGCAGGTTTTGCCTGTGATCTCAGGCACGCGGTTTCTTCCTTAGACTGCCCCGAGAAGCTGGTTCTGGAGTACCTGCTTTCCTCTTTCAATCTGGGTTAGCTTTCTCTTCGATCAAAGTGCACCTTTGTGCAATCTCAGCTTATTATGCCCCCATAGGCCAACGCATGGTGGCCCAGCTGGATACTACCTGGGCCTTTTTAAGAGGGGTCCTCCACCTTAGGCCGCCCATCAGGGATCCCATCCCTCCTTGGGATTTACCCTTTGTCCTGGAGCAGCCACGCTGCCACCCTTGAGCCTGCCGTGAGATTGCGAAGCTACGTTTTCTGTCGTGGAAAACGTTGTTTTTGGTTGCCGATACTTCAGTGAGAAGAATCTCCGAATTACATGCTCTCATGTGCAAGGAGCCTTATTTAATTTTTCATCAGGACAGGGTGCCCCTGAGGACGAATCCTAAGTTCCTGCCTTAGGTGGTTTCAGCCCTTACTCTTAACCAGGACATTGATTTGCCAGTGTACTTTCCTAAGTACGCCAATCGAGGAGAAGCACTGCTTCACACCCTGGATGTTCACAGGTGTCTTAGATATCATTTGACCAGAACCAAACAGCACCGGAAAGCGGAGCAGCTGTTCGTTTCATTCGCTGAGAGGATGAAAGGGGCCCCAGTTTCAAAACAGACCCTTTCACGCTGGCTCATCCGATGTATTTCTTTTTGCTATGACAAGCATCAGAAACCATTACCAGGAGTGGTCAAGGCCATTCCACAAGAGGAGTGGCTACCTCCTTTGCAGCACTGAAGAACGTTTCTCGTCAGCCATGTGTGCAGCCACCTGGAGTTTGGTGCACACTTTTATCAGGCATTATAGCCTGGATATCGCCTCTAAGCAAAGAGCGGGTTTCGGCCTTGCTGTTCTTCAGGGCCTCCTGTCCTAGGCTCAGGACGGGTCTGAATCTCTGTATTGCCTCCTCCCAATGGCTTTTCAAGGCGCCATTGCTTGGGAATCAGTCCTAATGGTGTAACCTGCTGCAAGAGCTGTACCTCGAAGAAGATAGTACAGTTACGTAAGGACTTACCGTAACAGTAGATCTTCGAGAACAGCTCTTGCAGCAGGTACTTTCCCGCCCATCATTCCCCCTTGGAGGAAGCAGGTTCCAGCCTTCGCTATCCTTAGGATTGGAAAGGTCGGTTCTTAGTCTTGGCCATCTGATGGCGGGTCCTCGGTCTCCTTTTCTGATGTCATCCAGCAACGGAAGTCTCTGGCGGAGAACTGGGATTCTGGCGGGACCGCCTCCTTATATACTACGCCTGGCGTGGTAGGACCCGACGTCTGAGGCGGTCCCCGCTGAAGACTGCTAGCTAGAAAATTTTCTGTGGGGTCCTGACGCCTGCCGGCTTCAGTCCTAATGGTGTAACCTGCTGCAAGAGCTGTTCTCGAAGATTTACTGTTACGGTAAGTTCTTATGTAACTGTACTTTTCTTCCCAAGGTGGTCTCTACCTTAACTCTGTCAGGATATTGGCCTTCCAGTATACTATCCCAACCACTCTAACCAAGGGTAAGCTCTCCTGCACACATTAGAGGTGCATAGGATCCTCAGGTACTATCTAACCAGAACCAAGTCCCATCGCTGGTCATATCAACTTTTCCTGTCATTTGCTCACAGGTTGCAAGGAGCACCTGTATCGAAGCAAACTCTCTCCAAGTGGCTGGTTAAATGCATCACGTTCTGTTACCAAAAGCGCAACAAGCCTTTACCAGGATTGGTGAAAGGACATTCCACGAGGGGGGTGGCTACATCTTTCACGGCTTAAGAACGTGCCTCATCAGCCATTTGCACGGCCGCTACTTGGAGCCCTGTACATAACTTTATCAGGCATTACAGTTTGGACATTGCTTCTAGGCATAGAGCTGGTTTTGGCCTTGCAGTCCTTCAAGGGCTTTTGTCCTAAATACAGTTCACTCTAGGATCCCTCCTGTCTGCCTCCCGAATAGGGCCAGTTTGTTCCCTTACTGCTTGGGAATCAGTCCTTATGGTGTAACCTGCTGCAAGAGCTGTTTCTCGAAGTAAGATAGTACAGTTACGTAAGAACTTACCGTAACAGTAGATCTTCGAGAACAGCTCTTGCAGCAGGTAGTTTCCCTCCCACCTTCCCCTCAGGAAGTTTGGTCTTCAGACTTGGCGTCTCGGATGCAATCAGATTGTTTTCATGGGTCTTCCTTTGAAAGTGGATCCTCAGTCTCCCCTTCAAAATTCACCTTTATGCCAGGAGTCTCCGGCGGGAGAACCGAGGGATGCTGGGGGACCACCCCTTTAATGTGATGCAGACATCTGGGTGGTCCCCCGCTGGATATTGCTAGTTAGAATTTTTCCGTGGGGTCCTGGCGCCTGCCGGCTTCAGTCCTTATGGTGTAACCTGCTGCAAGAGCTGTTCCCAAAGATCTGTTACTGTAAGTTCTTGCATAACTGTACTTCATCAGTGCTCCATACAGTGCAGTCAGATCACTGAGCAGAGCAGTTGGGTTATGAGGGCTCTGTACAGTGCAGTTAGATCACTGAGCAGAGCGGGTGGGTTATCAGAGCTTAGTACTATGCAGTTGGAACATGAAGTAGATTCCCAAATGGTTGTCAGTGCACTCCACTGATAATAGTCGGTGCTTCAAGGGATGGCCTGTCCCAGAGCAAACACAGAAATTCCAAAATGGAAGCACTCTAAGAGGACGGAGCCCCCTGATGAAGCCTCATTGGCAGGCAAAATGCTGGGGTGGACCGTGACCACCATCACTGTGGTGACTGGCTAGCAGATTTAGCACTAGTTGAATAAACATAAATTATTTTAAAAATACTTCAGTCTGAAATAGTCTTCGAGTGCTTCCATTTTGGAATTTCTGGAACGTGGAGTAGGTTGTTCTTGGATTATGTACTGCGTAGCCAGAGCACCAAGCTGAGTGGGCAGGTTAACTGAGGCGTATGCTGTACAGTAAGAGCACGCTGAGCAGTGTGTGTATGTACCGGTCACTGACTCGCTTCCTTTCTCTGCAGTGAGATCGATATCTGGTTACCTGAGGTTGATCGGTTGGAGGTGCCAAGTGGCTGGTGGGATAGCAGTTGCGACAAATCCCTCATCGTTGGGGTCTTCAAGCATGGTTTGTATTGAAACAGTAACCATTTCTGTCATTTTGTATGAGGTGTGAATGTACTGCAGGAATCTGTACTTTCTGTAAGAACACCAAGGCAGCCCTAATAATGGCTGCAGTAACTGGCTACTATAATTTCCTGATGAGGAAAGAAATGGGGTTTGGAGGCAGTGCTCCAGGCTAAGTAGTACTAGCCCGTTCTTCTCAACATTTTAGGAAATGCTCTAAAACCTTTTGTTGGGCTCCATGGCACGGCGGTGTGAGTTCACTTGGCGTGGTGGCGACACAGGTTTGTGCCCCAAACCCAAATGGCAGGAGTGGAGACCAGTGGGAAGGAGTTAAGAGCATCCTTCGGACACTCGGGGGCAGTATGGGACCACTTGCTAGGTGGCTCCTGGCGATGGCTTGTAGTAAGGTGTTCTTGACAGTGTGAACCTCGACATGCTGCTGAATGCCCCAGCCCCAGGATGCACGCAGCTGGACCAGACTGGAGAGTGGATGAGCTGGGGAAAACTGAAAAAATTGCTGCTCAGCCGACTGGATGACAGTTGCCTGGATCCTCATGCCACGAAGCCTGGGTGCAGCCTCCAAAGCCGATTTTCCCTGTCACACGCCTGGTCTTGATTTTGATCCTGTCTCCCCTCTTGTGGGCCCAGGGAGGCCCTCCCACCCCAGGGAAGGGATGCGTTCGGTCAACCAGGGTATGACCTGGGAAGGGGGGGGGGGGATGGCGCTGAGGGGAAGATGTGGTGGGATGGGAGTCCATTGGAGGCCTGAAGGAGTGCCCAGCTGAGGGAGGCACATTTTTTTTTATTTAATTTTGTTCAATTTGTATTAGATAGTAAATCCAATTAATCTGCAAGAAAGTGTATCAGCATACCTAGATACAGCATTTTACAACAAAGGAGTTGTTTCTACTCTTGTAGTTGTCACTGAATTGGGAGTAAGAAACCTATTACACTTCTTAATTTGCAGATATTAATATAAAGAGCCAAGTGCCACCATGAGCGTGAGACTCCTGCATACATAGTTATATTCCTCAGACATAGTGTACCCTACTGTGGGGTATACTTTCTCCTTTCCTTGAAGGGCTTGTCAATAAAGAGTGTTACATTAAACTTATCACACTTAAGTGCCTTAGATTCTTCCGTAGGTACTTGTCTGAAACTATGCAGGCAAAACAAAGAAACAGCACTCACCTTCAGTTTGTAAACCAGTGCAGAGATGTGTTGGTGTGCAAATAACAAAATGCTCCGAGCACCTCAGTGTGCCTTACTGCCTTTCCCCTTTTCAAGGCAGCCAGCACTAAAATGCATCCATACATGTCATTTGAAATAGATCAGTTTAAATGTCACATGGTGCAAGGCACAGTGCCCTGCTCAGGTGTTCTTCATTAGGGCCCTTCACAGTTCAGTTCATTACGTACTTTTTTTTGTGTACTATTCAGGATAAGATCTGCATACAAATTGCAATGTTATAGGCTACTGAAAACTCGCTGAGTTACTTGCTCAAAAAATGGTCATTACACAACAGAACCGTACTACACATCTAAGTGAATCGTCACTGTGACATAGAAACAGACTTTGACGGCAAATAAGGACCGCTATTCCCACCTAGTTCGCCTTTCCATTTCCGCATCTACAGGATAAGCTGCAGGTCCTAGTTAACCAACAGTGACACACACACAAAATCTTTAAAAACTTGGAAGAAAATGCTGACATCAGTTCAAGATTTAAACTGGTTGCTAACATCTGAGTGTGTCCCAGAGCACTTTCGAGAATGTGTTAGTGAAAATAAGAAACAGCATGGTGGATGGGGTGAGAATCAAAGATCTTACTCGAGATACAGCTCTTGCAGCAGGTTACACCATTAGGACTGAAGCCAGCGGCGGCAGGACCCCTGAAAACTTCTATCTATCTATACCAGCCGAGAGAACCGCCTATGATGTCTGCTCTGCTCCCGATGTCAGATGCATCATAAAAGGGGCAGTTGCCCAGCATACCTCAGTTCTTTTCCCGCCGTCAACTTGCAAGCATTGGCTACACGACCGCCTTCAGATGATGTCAGTACTTTGTCTTTTCAAGAAATTTTCTAAATATCCTCACGTCTTCGTCCCCGACCCCTTCAGCCGAAGGACACCCCTCGAAGTGCGCTTGCGGCAAGCAGATCCCCCTTTAAAGACAGGCATTCAGCCTGCCTGAAGTGCTTAGGCCCAGACCATGACACCAAGGCCTGCACAAACTGCCAACAGTTTAATAGTCACACGAGGATCCGCCGCCAGAAGGCCCTTCAAAGTTTCCTTCTTGAGGAACAACGTAAACAAATGGAGAGAGATCCATCTTCCTGAGGGGAAGCATCCCATAGGTTGGGGAAACATAAAGAGAAGGGACAAGGATAGGGAGAGTTCCCCCCCCCCCAAAACCATGCTTTGGACTCCCGGGCCAGCTCTGCCTCCAACCGCTCTGGCAGGTCCCTCACGTGGGTCAAATTCCAACCTCCACCGTTCAAGGTTCAGACCTCGGGTGGGTCAAGTACCTCTGTCTCCTTACAGTCCTTGAAAATTAGACCCAAGAACAGCTGACCTTCTGGTTTTGCAACCCAGTCTGAGGCTTCAGACCGGCACAAACAGCCATCCAAATCGGTCGCCAAGGTAGGCCCCGACTCCCAGGACTGGAGTCAGGACACCGACCATAGAGCGATCTTCCAACCTCTGAGGGGCTCAGAAGCTCCTCCTGGATGTACCACGGAGCTGACGTCCCTGAAACAGATGTCAGCTAGCAAGTGGTCGTCAAACCGATGACAGCAAGCGTCGAAGATGTGACGCCACCTCTGCACGGATGCTGGGGCACATCGGAGGAAGAGGTACCAGACGCCTGTGCACAACCGCTACCAATGACCAGACGGGTGAAACGGAGGACCCTGGTTACCCAAAGACCCGGCGACAGGTGGACATCCCTCAGGCACCAATGCCTGATCCCAAGGATGGAAAGACACCGGCACTGGGGCTGTTATCCGGTTTGAACATCGAAGAGGTGAAGGAGCTGTTCGCCTTCTGGTGGGACACCATCAGGAAAAATGCACCCCCTCCAACCCCCACAGGAGGTTCCCCCTCCTAGGGCGCTGTCTCCAGAGCCACCCCCAAGGAGGCTAGACTACCACCCAAGGGTAGGTCTTGCGACAAGAAGCCAAGGGACCGGAAGTGGCAGCACTCCAGGACCCCTTCCCGATCCCCTAGTGTACAGGGGCGCAAGAGACCCAGAAGAAGATCCCGCTCTTCTTCTGGTGAGGATTCCCGCCAGGATACTTCGGACATGTCCAAGTCCCCCTCTCCATTCAGTATTCCATCGCCCGACCCCGGTGACCTGCCTAGGTCACCGCTAGACGACCCTTCATTCATGGACATGATGCACATTCAGGAGAACATGAGGTGAGATACTAAGGAGCTGGACCCCGAAAGACGATGCCTAACTCAGTACCTCAGCAGAAAGACCCGAAGCCTGTGGTGCTTCCACCATTGGTGGACACCTTCCAATACGCCACTAAGGTGTCCTGTAAGCGGCCTTATTCTACACAGGTGGTTCCCAAAAGGCAGACCGCCTGTACAGGGCCCCGTTGGAGGACCCATACTAGGGCCTGCAACCAGTGGCATACTCCCTCGTTATAACTGCCACCCATGATGGGTCCCAACGCCCTCAGCATCTGAGCACCCAGCCACCAGACCAGGAATTTAAACAATTAGACTCCATAAGAAGGCGCATGTATGCGGCTGCTACATGCTCCATAAGGTCTCTGAATTACCTTGCCCATATGGTGCAATTTCAGAATGCACTGTGGGACCAAGGCCAGGATCGCCTCAAGGATTTCCCAGATGGGGACAAAAAGAAGGAATTGTTGAACCTCCTTAAATTGGGCTCAGACGTTGGGACGCAGGTCCTCAGGGCAGCCTGTGACTCTGCAGACTTTGCCGCCCGAGGTGCCATAACAGGCGTTTGCCTTCAGAGGCACTCTTGGGTGAGGGTCTCCATATTTACACCAGACATACAAAAAGGTATTTTGGACGTACCTTACAATGGCTCTGTTCTCTTCGGAGAAGAGTCTGAGAGATCATCACTAGACTACAAGATGCTGGGAAGGCCATCAGGACAGTTCAGGCTATGTACAAGCCAAAGCCCGGCCCTTTCGGAGGGGCCAAAATTGTTTTCATGGCCAACAGGCAGACAACATCCCAGTCAGGCCAGCAACCCAGAGGCAGTTTCGGATGTAAAAATCAGCAGAGATCTTCCAGAGGCCAAGGTCAGCATAATAAAAAAGCCAACCAGCCTTCCGGACAAAACACCACCACAGCATGACTCCTTTCAGACCCCTGCCCCACCTCTGGATCAAAGGGAAGAAAGGGTTGGAGGTTGCTTTGCTTACCGTCTCCAAGAGTGGCAGAGGATAACCTCCGACCAGTGGGTCCTGCAGCTCATCAGTCGAGGACACTATAGAGTTCCTCGACTGCCCACCGACAAGGCCTCCTTTGCGCTCCCATTATTTGGACAACATGCCTTACTCATCCAGCAGGAGATCTCTGCACTCCTGGAGAAGGACACCATAGAGATCGTCCCATGGAACCAGAGAGAAAGGGGATATTACTCCCACTTCTTCCTGGTTCTGAAGAAAACCGGGGACCTATGTCTGATCCTGGATCTCGGCAATGTCAGCACTTCGGTGGCGTACAAGTGCTTCTGCATGGTCACCTTTGGTCTCATCTCCCTGCTCAGGCAAGGCACATGGGTAGTGTCACTGTTTATGCAGGACACATACCTCCATCTCCCCATGACTTGACCACGGAAGTTCCTCGGTTCGAGGTTCTTGGGCGCCATTACCAGTTCAAGCCTCCCGTTCAGCCTGTCCTCGGTGCCACTGCGTTTTTACCAAATGCCTGGCGGTGAGTGGCAGTGGCCCTCAGAAGACAGGGCCACTAAGTGTTCCTGTATCTGGACGACTAGCTTCTCATGGTCTCCTCTCGAGAGGCACTGATAAAGGCAAGCCAGAATACCCGTTCCCTAGTCAAGTCGCTGGGTATCACCATCAATCAGGAAAAGTCTTCCTTGGTTCCCACTCAAAGGTTATAATTCATTGGCGCGGTTCTGGACATCCGCCAAGGAAGAGCCTTCCTGTCTGACAGGGCAGAGCACATTTGGACTCTGATACGGGCCATCACCTCGAAGAAGCAGGTTACCGCACGAACCATGCTCCGCCTATTAGGAAACATGGCGCAGCCATCGCCACAGTCCTCTAGGCCCGCCTCCACATTGAGGGTCACTCAGTGAATGCTGAGAGCTCAGTGGGTCCAGTGACAGGATCATCTGGATCAGGTTGTCAGGGTCACAAAGCCAGTCGTTCAGGACTTGTAATGGTGGCTCATCCCGGAGCACCTCACCAAGGGAGTCCCCTTCTTGGTGCCCGCTCCATCTCTGACACTCACCACGGATGCTTCAGGGTCCGGATGGGGAGCTCACTTTAATGGAACTAGGACTCAAGAAACCTGGTCCCCCCCGGGGTGTCACCTCCACATCAACATCTTGGAGATGAGATCGGTTCTGTATGCTTTACAGGCCCTGCAGTCAGAAATCCCACCAGAACATGTGTTAGTCCAGTCGGACAACACCTCAGTGGTAAACTACTTCAACAAGCACTCATAGCAGTTTTGCAGAGAGGCAAAGTGAGTGTGGGATTGGGTACTGCAACACGGCGCCACGGTCACAGCAGTACATGTTCCTGATGTCCGCAACACGGTTGTAGATCTGTTAAGAGGTCGAGAGCCAGAGCGCATGAGTGGAAGCTGCTGCAAATGGTCGCAGAGGCTCTGTTCCTCAGATGGGGGACACCAGACGTAGACCTTTGTCGCATCCCCATACAATGCAAAACTGCTCAATTTTTGCTCGTTAGATCCAGGGCCTGGTGTTTTCTGGTGAGACGCGTTGTCCCTCTCCTGGATGGGCAGATTCCTCTTGCCTCCCCCATCCCTTTGATCAAGAGAGTTCTCACAGCTTCAAGCAGACGGAGCAAGATGATTTTGGTGGTGCCTTTTGGCCCAGACAAATCTGGTTTCTGCTGCTCCACCTGTTGGCTCAAGAGCCTCCATTTCCTTTACCAGTCCAGCTCTCACTTGCTGTCCCAGGAGGCTGGATCTGTGGTTCATCAGAATCTCAAATCTCTAAACCTGCACGCTTGGCTCCTAAGGACATAGCCATTCTTAGGCATGGAGTGTCTCAGGGTGTCGCTGACATACTGGTAGCGGCTAGGAAGCCCTCCACTCAGGCTACCTCGCCATGAAATGACACAGCTTTTGTCTTTGGCCACTGCTCAGAATCTTGATCCGCTCTGCTGTCCCGAGAGGTCAGTTTTGGACTACCTCCTTTCCTTGTTTCACACAGGATTAGCCTACTCCTCCTTGAAGGTGCACCTCTGTGCCATCTCGGCCTATCATACACCGGTTGGTCAATGAGCTCTAGCTCAGCTAGACGCGTCACATGCTTTTCTGCACGGTATCCTGCATCTGAGACCCCCCCCCCCAAATCAAGGATCCCATTCCCCCTTGGGATCTTTTTGTCCTAGAGCAGCTTATGCTGCCTCCTTTTGAACCAGCTGCAGATTGTGAGCTATGCCTTCTGTCTTGGAAGGTGTTCTCTTTAGTTGCCGATACCTCTGGAAGAAGAATTTTGGAGCTCCAGGCGCTCAAGTGCAGAGAGCCTTATTTGATTTTTCATAAGGACAGGGTGTCCTTAAGGATTAATCCCAAATTTCTTCCCAAGGTGGTCTCAGAATTAACATTGAACCATGATATCGGCCTTCTGGTGTACTATCCTAACTACGTCAATAAAGGGGGCCAGGCCGCACCGACAGTCGATCAACTGTTTGTCTTTTGCCCACAGGATGTTAGGGGCACCTGTGTCAAAACAGACACTTTGTAAGTGGTTGGTGAACTGCATAGCGTTCTGTGACCAGAAGTGCAACAAACCCTTACGGGATCAATGGCGGCCACTCTACTAGGGGTGGCTACCTCCTTTGCTGTGCTGAAAAGCGTTTAAGTACCAACCATTTGTGAAGCTGCTACTTGGAGTACAGTGCACACCTTCATCAAACATTACAGCCTGGACATTGTCTCCAGGAGCAGAACGGGTTTTGGCCTGGCAGTAGTCCAAGGAGTTTTGTCCTAGGAGGTTTTCTGTCCTGGATTTCTCCTATCCTCCTCCCAAAGGGTTAGGTACCACCTTTCACTAATTGATAATCAGTCCTACTGGTGTAACCTGCTGCAAGAGCTGTATCTTGAAGTAAAATAGTACAGTTGCGTAAAAAGTTACCGTAACAGTAGCGCTTAGAGAACAGCTCTTGCAGCAGGTAGTTCCCCTCCCACCTTCCCTTCAGGAGGATTAGTTTTGACACAATGCTGTCTCAGGACACACACACACATTTCTTAGTCTTCCTCTGGAAGCGGATCCTTGGTCTCCCCTTCAGAATCCTATTGCTATGCTGGGAGTCTCTGGCGGGAGAACTCGGGTATGCTGGTGGACCGCCCCTTTTATGATGCATCTGACGTTGGGGGCAGGGCAGACATTGAAGGCGGTCCCCTGCTGGGTATAGCTAGCTAGAAGTTTTCTGTGGGGTCCTGCAGCCTGCCAGCTTCATTCTGTATGGTGTAACCTGCTGCAAGAGCTGTTCTCGAAGATCTACTGTTACAGTAAATTCTTACTTGACTGTAGTTTATCTTTAGTAGAGTTAAAGGAGAACAGAAAAGTGAAATGGAAATGAGTTCTGAATAAACTAGTTCTTGCCCAGTACTACTAGGATCACAGGTAAACATCTAAGAGAAATTACAATCGTGACTCCTGTAAAATGCGGTCTGTACTGTATTGAGCTTTGGTTAACTTGAAACATTTATAAAAAAGCAGTAACCAATTTTAAAACTCGTTGAATATGCCACCATAGCGAAACATATGATCCAGTGTCCTACTTACACCTACGTGAAGTACTTCAGCAACATTTGATAGGAAAAACATTAATACAATGTCTAGACTTGTTTCTCACCAAGTCCAGTATCAAAGTCCAAAGAAAATCTGGATACTGGAAAATATTAACGATCTTTAGTCCAGGTGCAAAACAGCAGTGAAATAACTGAACAAACTTGTGAGGTGGGGAAAAAGCCACAGCAAGCTGAGCATTGGGGTGGGGGACAATTTGCAGCTGCACCATGTGGTGCCATCTTACACACGTGGTGGAATTCAGTAATAGATGAATAATCTAACTTTTAGTAGTTTTAGTGTTGGTTAATGAATGCCATACACTATCAGTTGGTTGTCCAGTTACTGTGTCCAGCATAGTCTGTTTGCCTTCAACCTATGGCTGCCAATAGTACGTGTTGATCTGCTCATAAAACATAGCCCAGTTTTAGTTATTTGCATGTACTAATGTCACTTTTGTCATCTCTGCATAGCTATATGTATTATCTTGTGTACTGTCTGACTTGATCTGTATTCTAACCTACCTGTACTATATATTATGTACCTGTACTATATACTATGTATTGTATAATCTCATCTCATTTTATGTATGTATTCTCCCAGGTCATGCCTGAAAAAGGTCAACTTTTGCTAGCGCACCTAACCTGGTTAATGAAAACTAAATTAATGTTGAAAGGCAGCATCTTGACCTCACTCTTCCGCTTTGTCCTCATTTTCTGTGTCATCTTGTTACACTGAAAATTCATGCTGCACCTTTTGCAGAAGCCTACTAGCCTCTGCTGGATCTGTGAATTAGTACGCCTTTTCACCTTGTAGGACCCTCAGGCTGGCTGGCATTAGAATAATATGATGGGTACTCAGTTGTCAAAATCTCATCCGCACCCTGTCAAATGCCTTCCTTCTCTGACAGGAAGTGAAACATAAGTCTGGAAATATGTGAATGTTCTCATCATTCCATTTAAGAGGACACTGCTGCTTCACATATTGTAAGGTGGCATCTTGCTCAGAAATGGAGCCCAAATTCAGCTCGTAGTTCAGGGCTCTTGATGTCCTGCAGTCAGATTATTTCTGGGTCCTCGGATAGTGATTTGGTAAGTCCACTAACACTTCAGGGAGCCATTTTGTAAAGAAATTCTTTGGGGGCGTCTCCATCTGTGGCTTCCTGCAACCCAGGAATATAAATGTCTGAAACTCTATCCCTATTTTTGAGGTTTTCAAGGCACCTTCTCAATAACACATTTCCTTGCACTACTAAATTAATTGCTAGCACCCACTCTGCCATTGTCACAGCTGCCTTTGTTTCAGTCTGTACTGCTTCCACTCTGGTGTCCAGCATAAGAAATCTCGTAGTGCAGTCCTCTAATTTCTTATCCATTGCCAGTATATCTCTCAGTAGAGCGGCATTGGTCAGTTGGTTGTGCTCCAGATCTGAGGTTGTGGGGCTAGGATCTTCTGTGGAGGGTGGCTGCTGCTTCTTACAGTCTTTAGGCTGTGCTCCATCTCCTCCTTGTGCTGTTTTGTTTGGGTGACCCATTGCCGTGTGGAATCGTTGTAGATGCCAAGTTTGGTATCGGTGTACTCAACTACATAAGTTCTGTCTGTTAAGTGTAGTATAAAGTTACTCAGTGCAGGTAGTCCTCAGATCTTGCTTCAAGAGGTTCCTGCAGTAGGTCTTCACATATAGGACTCGCCCCTGGCGTCCAGTCGCATGGCAAACTTTAGCTATCAATCTTCAGCGAGGACTGGCCCCGTCCGTGGGTGTTATCGCTAGCGCTACAAAGGGGCGTCCCGCACCTGCCCCTCCAGTTCTTTCGCCGCCGTCAGTACCGCTCGACAGGCATGTAGAACAGTGATCAGTTGCCACCATAGTTTTTCAAAATTTTTCAACTGTTTTCATACCTTTTTCAAAAAATATCCCAGCGATGGTGTATGTCGTCTCAGACTAAAATGAAGCCGCTCAAGTCGGCCTTAAATCGCATGGGGATGACCATTCTGTGTGTCCTCTGCCTCAGCCCCTAAGCACAACTTGGCTGAGTGTGCCATTGCCAGGAGTTCAACCAGGCCATGCACACCATCGAAAGGACCCTTGAGGCCCATCTTCTTACCCAGAGACTCTCTGGAGAAGAGCTTCAGGAGCTGAGAAAGGTCATCTTCACCAGCCCCGAGAAAGAAAAGGACAAGGAGAGACGCTAGGAGCGGAGCCGTTCTCCTCGGGGGAAGACCAGCCAGACACCTGACGATCAAGGTGGGCCTTCTACTTCGGTGAGTACCCCACCTGCTGGGTCTTCGTCCAGCTAGGCAGACTGAATGCCCCACCCCCCGCTGAGGTGAGCGGGCATTTGGGGGGTCGCCTCCCTAGACGTCGTTGTTAGATCTCCTGTTCAGAGCACCGCCATTAAGCCGCCCGGCCCAGGCCTATCAGCCTGACCACGGTATTTCCACCATGGTTCGCCCATCCGTGTCTAATAAGTTGCTTTCGGCGGTTCTTCCGTCGACCGATGAACAGGTCTACTCTTCCGTTCGGGCTCTCTTGTGGACCCAACCCAGGAAGAGTGTGCTCATGGGGATCCTTCATCCCATCGGGTCTCTACCCCAAGGTTCACCACGGTACCGACTTGTCTCTCCGTCGGATACCCTTCCGGACCTTCGTTGGGGACCCTTGTGGACCTTCTACCTTCGCAAGGTTCCATTCCACAGCCGGACCCCTTTTCTTCTGTGGATCGATCGCCGGACCTTAGTGGACCAGGTATGGACCCTCCTCCCATGGGACCTTCAGGCCCTATGCTTGCTCCTTTGCCGCTCCCTAGCAGCCCTTTGGCACCTCCCCCGATGGGCCCTTCAGCTCCTCCCGTGGGCCCTGCGGGTGATTTCTCGGGACACCCTCCTCGTCTCCACTTTCTGCTACCGGGAGGCCCTCCACCGGACAACATTTCTCCAACACCAGGCTATGTTCCACCGACACCGGGTTACCCACCAACACTGGGCTACCCCACACCGAGCTACCAGACGCTGGGCTATCCAGCGCCGAGATATCCGGCGTCAGGATACCCTGCACCAGGCTTTCAGGGGCAGGGCATGTACCACTACCCTTACTGGCACCAGACAACCAGTTACCCCTCTTTTCCAGGGTTTCCGGGGTACCAACCCCCGTTTCCTCCACCGCCTGACCACGAGTCCATTCCAGCATGGTGGAAGGATGCACAGTTGCAGCTCCTGTTGGATCTCTTGCAACCGCAGCCTCCTGTAGGGGATCCCCATTCTCCTAGGGTGCCCCCTCCTAGCCCAGTTTGCTCTAGACAAGCCTCTGACACCCTTCCTTCCAAGGGTAGGGAAGCTAGCGTTGACCCCTACCTACCCAGCAGGACAGAGTCTTCAGAGTCAGATGAAGATTCGGACATTGACCAGTTGGAACCCCATTCTTCGGTCGAACCACAACCTAAGGCATCCCCTAAGTCACCCCCCGGACCCTTCTTTTGGGGAACTTCTGAGGACTGTTCAGAAGACTTGTGGCTGGGCATCCAAGGAACTGGACCCCCAGCGTATGAGGCTGGCAGAGCACTTAGATCTTGTTGGTGTGGATCCCCTCCCCATCCCCCCTTGGATGGGACCACACGAGGATCTTGCATCAACCATTTAACAACAGCCCTCATCCATTCCGGCTGTTTCCCACAAAGCTGATAGGACTTATTTTCCCCCGGTATGGGGTCTCTCACCTCACTGCACAACCTAAGGTAGACTCCATGGTCATTACTGCTGCCCATGACCGATCGGCTCAACCCAAACACCTGAGTGCTTCTCCGCCGGACAAGGACTCCAAACAGCAGGATCAGTTCGGCAGAAAAATCGATGCCTCATCCACCTGCACCATCAGGTCGTTGAACTATGTTTCACATATGGTGGCCTTTCAAAAGTCCTCGTTATCGGATCTGGAGAAGGATCTTCAGGAGATCCCTGATGAGCAACTCTGGGCCAAACTCTTGGAGAAAGTGCAAATGAACAAGTTATCCTGTCACTCCTCGAGCCACCTACGTTCTGTAGACTCCGTGGCTCGGGCTGTAGCATCAGGGATCTGTTTTAGATGCTTAGCCTGGCTGCGTTTGGCAGGTTTGCTGGGACTTCCAAATGTCCCTTTGGATGTATCTATCAGGGGTCCAGTCCTCTTGGTGGTGGCAAAAGATATAGTCACAGAACTGCAGGAGGCGGTAAGTCCTCTGGGACGTTTGCTCTATGAATCATTCAGGCCAGAAGGCGCAGCAGCAGCCTTTGCTGCAGAAGGAACTGGAACAGAACCAGGTCAAGCATTTGACCAAATGGCGTAGCCACGGTTCGGGCACAGACTCCTCAGGCCAAGTTTACAAAAGCTGCCTCAGGAGGAAGGCACCCTCCCTCTGCGTCCTGACTCATTCCCCCTCCTCCCGCTCCTCCGTCTCCGTCAGAGCAACCAGTAGGGGGAAGATTCAGCCTCCACCTAGACGGGTGGAGGGCTGTCACCGGAGACATATGGGTCTTACAGCTCATACAAAGAGGTCACTCAATCGAGTTCCTGGAGAAACCTCCTTCAGACCCTCCGGGAAGGTCTTTTTACCTGTCTGCTCAGATTCCACTGGTCAGGCAGGAAATCCAAGCTCTGCTGCTAAAAGCAGCCATAGAGCCTGTGCCTCCCGATCAAACAGGAAGGGGATTATACTCCCTTTTCTCCCATTTCTTCCTCGTTCCAAAGATGGGGGATCTATCTAAGACCTATCCTAGATCTCAGCATGCTCAACTTCTTCGTGGAATACAAGAGGTTTCACATGTCGACTCTCCAGGGACTGTTGCCCCTGCTCCTCCTGAACACTTGGCTGTGCTCCGTGGATATGCAGGATGCTTACCTCCATATCCCTATCCTCCTGGCCCACCGCCGCTTCCTCCGGTTATCCTTCCTGGTGGACCATTTCCAGTTCAGAGCCCTCCCCTTCTGCCTATCTTCAGCACCTCTGGTTTTCACCAAGTGCATAGTGGTGGTAGCAGCGTTTCTTTGCCGCAAGGGCATTTATGTGTTCCCATACCTGGACGACTGGCTCTTTCTAGACCCTTCACCGGACAGCCTGAAGGAGTCCCTCTCCTTCACCCTGGATCTTTTTTCCAGTCTGGGTATTTCGGTCAACCTTCCCAAATCCCAGCTAGTACCCTCCCATCACCTCCAGTTTATTGGAGTTGTGCTGGATACGATCCAGACCAGGGCTTTCCTCCCTCTCAACCGGGCAGACACACTTAATTCCCAGGCCGCCTTAGTGGCATCCTCTTGGTGGACTACGGCTCGATCAGTTCTTAGCTTGTTGGGACTCATGGCAGCTGCCATTCCCACAGTTCCCTTGACCAGGCTGCATAGGAGGGTAACCCAGTGGTCTCTGAGTCCAATGGGATCATCGCTTGGATGACATGGACCAAAAGGTCATGCTGTCCAGCAGTCTTCAGAAAGATCTCCTCTGGTGGAAGGATCCCGCCAGTTTGTTGGTGGGGCCCCACCTCCGGTTCCCTCCCAACCCCTTACTTCGGATGCCTTGAACACAGGTTAGGGAGCTCATCTTGGGGACCACAGAACTCAGGGTTTTAGGATCGTGGATATATTGTTCATCTACACTTCTTGGCATGTTCCTTCCTCTTTAAATCTTGCCGGAAGTCTTCAAGCTGGCTCTTCCCACCCACCCGGGTGGTATATACCTCGCCTCTGCCCCATGACACCATCTTCCTTTCTGCTGTAAGATATAAGTTCCCTCATGCTCTCAGCATATTGTAGGCCCTGGATGCTAACCGTCGGTTTTTACTGAAAATTAAACTCGTTCAAGTTAGCGCTTCGTTGCATCTACCATGGATGAAAAATCTTCCCCCGGATTTCACTGGTGTCTCTGCAGCCAGAAGATGTCGTGCACCAATCCTCACCTCACATGCGTCCTACTACCTAGGTGTGGCCAGACACCTCGTTATTGATTTTGCCTGACTTTACATCCCAATGTCTGGACTATCGCAAAGCACGCTGAAGCTAGGGAGACCGGGAGAAAAAGGAATCCACCGTGAAATTGAAGGTTGAGCGAGGTGGGCGGCTTCCGCTGCGGATCCGCCCGAACAGCTGAACAGATGAAGGCGTTGGAGGAGGAAGCAGCTCGTGCTTCCGCCAGTCGGAGCTTTTTGTTCCTCTGAACCTTGGCTCCTTCAAGGAGTTGTGCCAGTTCTCCCACTCGGGATGAGGCGCCTTGGGCTCGCACTCCTCCCACTCTCAGAAGAGAGAAAAGGACCCCGTGTCTTCGTCTTTGAAGACGTTCCTGGGACCGAGAGTGGTCCGAGTCCCAGGAACCCGCGGTCTCGACTTCAGTTGAGATCGCAATCTCAGCCGCCGGCTTCACGGATCTTCCATCTGGCCAGGGGAGCGAGTAAGTGGCCGGCGAGGTTGAAATTATCCTTGACCCGATAGACCCTTTGTTACCGGCCGTGGCCGATGACTCTTTGGAAAGGACTCCGGTCCTTATCCTCCCTGATGAGGAGGCCCAGCCCGCTGGTGTCCCCATGGAGGACTCTGTTCCGGACCCTCGGTTTTCACCGACCCCGGTGTCTCCTGATCGATCGAGTCGGCCTCCCTGATCTCGGTCGAGGTCCAGAACCCCCTCGGCCGCATGACCGAGAAAGAGCCATAAGCGCTCTAAGAAGAGCCATCGCCACTGGTCCTCATCCTCCTCAGACGAGGAGAGGATCTGTTGGAAACATGTGGCAACAGCTGATACTCCGCCGCCTCCGGAACCGAAGCCACCAGTTCCTCTGCCCGTGGGGCTGGCCCGTCTTCTGGTTTGGCCTGTTCCAGTCTCTTCACCGGTTCTGGTGGAACCACCGCCTAAATAGCCTGAAGGAGGGGTGCCCTCGAAAGAGTACCGACAAGACACCGGGCTTCCCCGACGTCTGTCGATAAGTCACCCCGGACCGCCCTCGGCACATCGAGGGTGACTTAGGCGGTAGACTGCTCTACCATGGCTCCTCGGACTTTGACGTCACCAGCTTGCACTCACATCCTGGAGATGATGAGTCGACGGTCAGCGCATGGTTGAAGGAAGGCCCTTCCTCCTTCCAGGGCATTCTCTGCCTCCTTTCCGACTCCACAGGAATGCCCCTGGAGTCCATCCAGAAAACGGCAGAGTACCCTCTCACTGACATCCTCAAGAGAGGGGAATACCCCGACAGAGGCCTTTCCAGTGGCCGGGGCCATCGTTGGCCCAGCCCTTGAACTTTGGCAGTGTCCTGCCTTCTGCCCAGCACCATCTGCCCACATGGCCCGCAAGTACGCGATGCCTATGGGGTCCCTTGCAGGGTTCACTGAACACCCTTCGGCTGAGAGCCTGGTGACCGCCTCGGTGTTCAGGCATACGGGTAGTTCGTCTGACACTGGCCGACCCCCCAGACAAGGAGTCCAAAAATATGGACCACTCTGCCTGCAAGGTCTATGCCGCCTCTTCTCTGGGCCTAGTCAGGCCAGCTCGGCTGTTATTATGGCACACTTCTTCTCCCATGAGCTGAGGTTCAATGCGGGAAATGCAAGGTACTGCACCTGGGGCCAGAAACTTGGGCCAAGTGTACACCCTGGGGGGCAAATGCTACAAGTCTCGATGGCTGAGAAGGACCTGGGGTGGTGGTGGATGTCAAAATGAACAACTCAGAGACTTGTAGGAGGGCAGCAGCCAAGGCCAACAGGATGCTGGGATGCATCACTAGGGGATCACCTCCAGAAAGAGGGAAGTGATACTCTCTCTGTATAACTGCTTGGTGAGGCCGCACCTAGAGTACTGCGTGCAGTTTTGGAGGCCACACTTAGAGAGACATTAAACTCCTGGAGAGGGTCCAGAGGAGGGCAACCAAAATGATTTGGGGTTTGGGGGACAGGACCTATGAGGAGAAGCTCGAAGAGCTAAATATGTACACATTGGAAGAGAGAAGGGACCGGGGGGACATGATAGAGGTCTTCAGGTACATGAAGGGGGTAAATAGGGGAGGAACAGTCAGGGTGCTTTGGAGGAAGGGGCCACTAGAGGGCATGGGTAGAAGCTGGAGGGGGGAAGATTCAGGGGAGAAGGGAGGAGGTGCTGCTTCATTGAGAGGGTGGTGGAGTCATGGAATGCGCTGCCTCTGGGGCTGGTGGAGGCAGAGACGGTGGAGGGGTTCAAGAGAGGGTGGGACAGGTACAGGGGAAGGGCTCTGGAAGCAAAATCCAATGCAGCGAGAATATCTGGAACTGGGAAGAGAGAAGCCAGAGAAGGTGAGGGGGGCAGAAGTCAGCTCCCAGGGTGGGGCTGACCAAATGAGCAGCGTGAAAGACCGTTAGGCCTATTCTGGTGGCATTTAGTATGCCCTCCTGGGGTCAGTGGAAGAGGTCCTCCCACATCTCCCCCCGGACATGCAGACTACAGTCAAGCAGGTCCATGACCAAGATCGTGCTGTCGCAAAACAGCAACTCCAGACAACCTTGGATATAGGAGATTCTTGTGCTCGCTCATTGGCAGCTGCAGTGGCCTCTTGCCGCAGGGCTTGGCTGAGGCTTTCCTCCTTCCCGGCGGATACTCAACATAAGCTTGTTGACGTGCCCTTCCTGGTGACCGACTTGTTCGGTCCAGGAGTGGCCGGTCACTTTCAGCGTATAGAGCAGTCCAGTGCCACCTTGGACACTACTTCGGCCAAGGGTTTTTAGTGCAAGAACCAGCAGAAGAGAAAGAAGAAGCCATTTCGGCACTTTTCCCCTGCGGTCAGGCAACCCTTCTATCAAGGAGGTCAGAAACAGCAGCAGCAGGCTCAAGCTTGGCACCCTAGGCCCAAGCAAGGTCCTCAACGGCCCCGTAAAGGAGGCCAATGTGCAGGTTCTGGAGCCTCCTCCTCTTCTTCCAAGCCTGCTCAGTGACGGGTTGGGGTTGCCACCCCTCCGTCACGCCAGCTCTGAGTCCTCCCGTGGGGGGTCGGCTCCACCACTTCCTTTCTGCCTGGTCCACTATCACTTCCGACAGGTGGGTCCTCGAAGTGTTCGGTCAGGGACTGCCTCTGGATTTCGAGCAGTACCCTCCCAGCCGAGCCTGCACCCTCGGGAGGAAGGGATATCTGCATGCACCCAGTCAGCTGTTCGAGACGACGTGGCTCCGCTCCTCCTCAAGGAGGCAGTAACTCCAGTGCCGGATCCTCCGACAGACCCAGGCTTTGTTTCCAGGTGCTTCCTGGTGCCCAAGCGGATGGGGGGATTGGTGCCCCATCCTAGAGCTCCATGACCTGACTCAAAATCTCAGGTCCCGCACCTTTCGGATGGTCACCCTGAACCAGATCATACCATCCCTAGAACATGTGGTTCTGTTCACTGGATCTTCAGGATGCGTTCTTTCACGTCCCAATCCATCTGTCCCATCAGCGGTTCCTCCGCTTCAGGGTCGAAGGGACCATGTACGAGTTCTAAGCCATGCCGTTCGGCCTGTCATCAGCCCCTTGGGTCTTCACCAAATGCACTGCAGTGGTGGCGGCCTACCTTCGGCATCGAGGAGTCAGACTCCACCCTTATCTCGACAACTGGCTCTTGGCAGGTTCCTCCCTTCAGGAGGTGGAGAGGTCCAGGAATCTGGCCCTCCAAACCTGCTCCCAACTCTGCCTCCTGATCAACGAGGCCAAGTTGGAACTCGTGCCCTCTCAGGTGACGTGCTTCATCAAGGCAGAGCTCGACTCTTGTCAAGCCAGAGCTTGGCTCCCAGTGGACAGGGCGGAGGTTCTCTCCTCCTTTGTCCAATGATTTCTAGTTGGGCACTTGTGCCATGACTGGGACTTTCTGTGCCTTCTGAGTTACAAAGCGGCATGCACCTCAGTGGTCCATTGGGCCCGGTGGCACATGCACCCCCTCCAATGGGAGCTGGCCACCCAGTGGACTCCGCGAGATGGTCAGTTCGACCAGCTGATCACTGTAACCCAGAAGATGTGGGACGCTCTCCAGTTATGGACCGCCCCAGACCAGTTGCAGGAAGGGATCACGTTTGTCCGCCCCAAGCCGACGGTTGTCCTCACGACCAATGCCTCTCTCATGGGCTGGAGAGCCCACATGGGGGACATCAGAGCCCACAGGTTCTGGACCTCCGAGGAGTCCTGATGCCACATCAACCTGTTGGAGCTCAGAGCAGTCAGACTGGCGTTGTCAGCTTTCATTCCTCAGCTCCGAGGTCAAGTGGTTCAAGTCCAGACGGACAATACCATGACCATGTACTACCTCAACAAACAGGGTGGCATGCACTCCGTCTGCTGTGCAGGCGCTCTGCATCTGGACCCTCGTAAGCTGGTTGGAGGCAGATCTCCTAGCCATCCATGTGACAGGAGCCTCGAACCAGCTGGCGGATGCTCTCAGCCGCTTAGGTCAGACATCCCACGAGTGGTTTCTCCATCCAGAGGTAGCTTGCAGCCTGTTCTCCCACTGGGGCAAACCAATGGTGGACCTGTTTGCCTCCAAGAATAACACCAAGCTGAGGCTGTTTCATGCCCGCCCCCCCTCAGCAGGGCTTGCTGCAGGGGGATGCCTTCTGGAAGCCGTGGACCCCAGACCTCCTCTACGCCTTTCCTCCATTTCCCTTGATTCACAAGGTGCTCCTCAGGGTGAGGAGGGACAAGGTGAAGGTGATCCTGGTAGCCCCAGACTGGCCGTGCCAGTTCTGGTATCCAGATCTCCTCAGCCTCAGCTGCAGGCTCCCAGAGCGGCTACCAGCATGCCCGGACCTGATATCACTCAATCAAGGGAAGGTATTCCAGCAGGAACTTCAATCCCTGCACCTCACAGCCTGATACCTGAGTGGCTAGAGTTCCAGGTTTTTAGTCTTTCTGAAGATGTCTACACCATGGTAGAGGCAACCAGAAAGAAATCGACCATGAAATGTTATGCCTACAAATGGAAAAGGTTTTCCATTTGATGTCAGGTCAAGGACCTGGACCCTCTGTCCTGTCCAGTGGCTAACATTCTCAACTACCTTTGGTCTCTGTCCAAAGGGGGTCTTTGGTCATTGACCCTTAGGGTGCACCTGCCAGCCATCTCTGCTTACCGGGCACGGGCCGGTCAGCCGGCGTTGGCGCAGGAGACTGTGATCAGGTGCTTTTTCAAAGGCCTGGATCACATATCCCCTCCGGTGCGTGAACCTCCACCTCCATGGGATCTACTACTGGCACTGGCAAAGCTCATGGGCAAGCCATTCATAGAAACATAGAAGTTGACGGCAGATAAGGACCGCAAGGTCCATCCAGTCTGCCCATTTCTTTTTCTAACTTATAAATGTGCCATCGGCTTTTGCTCTGTCAGAGGCCTATCTATTCATACTCATCTGTATTGCTCCCTTGTGCCTATCCCATGCCTGTTTGAAGCCCTGCACTGTATTCATAGCCACCACTTCCTGAGGTAGGCTGTTCGATGCATCCACCACCCTTTCTGTGAAAAAATTCCCACATTCCCCTTAATCAGCCTCCCTCTAGTCTCATGCTGTGTCCTCTTGTCCTGCTATTTTCTTATATTTAAACATGTTGGACTCTTTAACCTTGTTAATGCCCTTAAGGTGTTTGAATGTCTCGATCATATCACCCTCTCCCTCCTGTGCTCAAGGGTATACATGCTGAGCTCTGTTAATCTGTCCTCATCGTCTTCTGATGCAGTCCCTGCACCATTTGAACCAATGCACAAGTGTGCCTTGTCACACTTGTGGAAGGCGGTCCTTCCTGGTGGCTATCCCGTCTGCCAGAAGGACAGGGGAGCTCAGGCAGCTTTCGGTGGACTCCCTTATCTGGTCTTCTACAGGGACAAGGTTGTCCCTCGCCCCACAAATTCCTTCGAAGGTGGTGTCAGAGTTTCACCTTAACCAGGTGTTAACCCTGCTGGTATACTACCCTAATTATATCTCTGAGGCAGAGTACAGGCTCCATACCCTGGATCTGAGACAAGCCCTCTCTTATTACAAGGAGAGGATGGCAGAAATTCAGGGAGAGGTTCGCCAGCTATTTGTCACCTACGCTGAAGCCGCTTCTGGCAGACCTGCAGCAAAATGGACTATTGCAAGATGGTTCACATCATGCATAGGTGTGTGCTATGAGTTGGCCGGCAGGGAGCTTCCCAGAGGGATAAGACCTCATTCTATCCGCCACACTGCTGCATCGGTGGCTGCTTCCAGGGACATCCCTGTCCAGGAAATCTGCTGGGCTGCTACCTGGAAGTCAGCAAACACCTTCATTACCCACTACCACATCGACCTTGAGTCACGCCGGGATGCTGGTTTTGGGGCCTCAGTTCTCCAATCTCTTTTCCCTAAGTAGGGGTTGTGCACCTTGCCTCCCTCCTCCCAGAGAACTGCTAGGAGCCTGCCAAAGAGAGTGAATGAACAACATATCCACGCTCCTAGAAAAACAGGTTACTCACCTGTAACAGTAGTTCTAGGAGTGGTATATGTTGTTCATCCTCACAGAACCACCTGACCTCCCCGGATGCGGATGCACAACACCTGGCTTCCAGCGGGCTAAGATCTGGCGTCATGGGTTGGAGCCGAGGTATATACCACCCGGGTGGGTGGGAGGAGCCAATTTGAAGACTTCCAGTCCATCTTAAAGTGGAAGGGGACATGCCAAAGAGTGTGGATGAACAACATATACCACTCCTAGAACTATTGTTACAGGTGAGTAACGTGTTTTTACTCCCGATTCTTCCTGGTCCCAAAGAAAACTGCAGATTTTAGTCCAATTCTGGACCTGAGCCAGCTCAGCCTCTCAGTAAAATACCAGAGGTTTTGGATGGTCACTGTGGCAGCCTCTCTCCCCTGCTTCAGCAAGGAGGCTGGCTGTGCTCCCTAGATATGCAGGATGCCTACATGCATATCAAGGTCCTGAAGTCCCATAGAAAGTTTCTGCAATTCAGCTTCAGAGGCAGAGCACTACCAATTTGGTGCTTCCTTTCAGCCTTTTCTCCGCCCTGGGTATCACCAAGTGCCTGATGGTGGAAGCATTGGCCCTCCACGGGGAAGAGCCTGTTGTCTACCCTTACCTGGATGATTGGCTCCTCTCTGCTCAGTTGGAGGAGCAGCTCCTATCGCCCTGTGAGAGATGCAGGCTCTATTTTCTTCCCTGGGGATTACAGTAATTTGGCCGAAGTCACACCCTTGACCAACACAAAGGTTGCAATTCATAGGGGCTGTCCTGGACACCAGACAGGGGAGAGCTTTTCTGCTTCCAGACAGGGCAGACTGCCTTCGGGTTTTGGCCAGTGGGCTCCAAAAGACCCCCTCTTCCCCTGCCCGGGTGGTTCTACAGATTTTAGGCCATATAGCGGCGGCCATAGCCACAGTACCCTTAGCCAGACTCCATATGAGGACTCTATAGTGGCACCTCAAGGTTCAGTGGGATCAATTGGTGGACGATCTGGATCTCCGAATACGGATCTCTCGAGCAGTACATCGTTCTCTTGAATGGTGGCTCTGTCACGACAGTCTTGTGGGAGGAGTTCCTTTCCGGAGACCTTCTCCTCTTCAGACTTTAACCACAGATACCTCTCTGGTTGGGGGCTCATTTAGGGGATCACAGGACCCGGTCTTGGTCTGCCACAGAGAGCTCTCTACATATCAGTGTTCTGGAAATGAGAGCAGTGTTGAATGCACTAACCGCATTCAGAGACCAGCTCTCACGGGTCCTATCCTGGTGCAGACAGACAATACACCAGTAGTCTTATACATCAACAAATAAGGGGAAACTCATTCATACCCCCTTTGCAGGGAGGCCATCAGAGTGTGGGACTGGGCAGTGGAACACCGACCAGACCTCATCGCAGTCCATCTGCTCGCGGTTCATAACGTTCTCACCGACAGTCTCAGCTGCTCTTCCTCTCTGAACCACGAGTGGGAACTGCTCTAGGATGTCGCAGATGACTTGTTCAGTCGCTGGGGCAGTCCAAAGTTTTTGCTCGCTCATTCCAGGGCCTGGTGTTTTCTGCTGAGACTCATTGTCCCTCTCTTGGACAGGGAAGTTCCTGTACCCCTTCCTTCCTTTTCCTGTCATTCAGAGTGTGCTGCTCAAATTGCAGTCAGAGGGAGCCAGAATTATTCTGGTGGCTCCTCGATGACCTAGTCATATCTGGTATCTGCTGCTCCAGCAACTGTCTCTGGAGCCTCCAGTTCAGTTGGCACTCTCCACCCACTTGTTTTCACAAGAGCAGGGGACTCTTGTCTCTCCTGCTCTTCAATCTCTTCACCTGCGTGCGTGGCTCCTGCAGTCCTAGCGGAAGAGAGACTAGGAGTGTCAAGCAGGGTGGCTGGATACTGGTTGCAGCGAGGAAGCCTTCCACCAGGGCCACTTATGCTCTGAAATGAAAACGCTTCTGTCTGTGGGCTACGGCCCGTGTTCTAAATCCCTTGGGTTGTCCGACTAGGCACTGTGCTAGAGTATCTCCATCACCTTCTGGACTTAGGATTGAGCTATTTATCAATCAAGGTGCACATGTGTGCAGTTTCCGCATATCATGATCATATTGGAGATGAAACTCTGAAACAGCTTAATGCCTGTAAAACCTTTCTTCGAGAGGTCTTACATGTCTGACCTCCCAAGAGGGACATCGGTCCTCCTTGGGACCTCCTTTTCATCCTGGAGAAACTCATCCTTCCTCCCTTCGAGCCAGCAGCCTCATGCGAGTCGCTTGCTCTCCTGGAAGACCCTCTTTTTGGTAGCCATTGCCGCTGCTCAAAGGTTTCCGAGCTCAGGCCTGATGTATAAGAAACCTTACATAGTCTTTCACAATGACAGGGTGAATCTGTGCACGAACCCTAAATTTATGCCTAAGGTGGTGTCCGTGCTGACCCTTAACCAGGATATCAACCTTCGGATTATTATACAGAGTTTGCTAACCAAGGTGAAGCACTGTTGCACACCTTGGATGTTCACTGTATTTTGAGGTCCCTTTAAAGGCAACTCCGACTATTCCTCGCCTCTACCACTGAATGTGACTGCCTCGCCCTAAGGAACTGCCTACTCATTTTGCCCTAGTCGGAAGGTAACCATATAGAGTTCCACACTTTTGGCACCAGCTTCTCCCTCTCACCCTTACCACCCCACTCAGTCCACCCCTCCTCTCTAATTTTACTTTCAGATATGGGGTCCTCCATCCCCATCCACGTTGCACTTTTGCCACCCACCCCTACCATCCGACAATGGCTCTTTAGCCTGCCTACTCCTTCCTGACTCCCTCCTACCCTATACTAACTATATGCTGTTCACCCTGAAACTTGTCAGATACTGGCTTATGTTGTTTGTCTCCATTAATGGCCGTATATTTAAAGCTTAGTCATCTCTGTGTTTTAAGACTGTAACCATTGTCAACCTTTGTATGTATGTTATCCTACATCCTTTGACATGGAACCTTTGTAAATGAGCAGTTGTTGCTCAACGGTACTTGTAATCCTAGAGTTTAATAAATAAATCAGTAAAAGTATTACCTCCACATGACTTCGCTCCTCCAGACAGTTGGACCAGTTGTTCGTCTGTTCGCTAGCGAATGCTGGGAACTCCTGTTTCCAAACAGTCACTACCCATTGGCTGGTACAGTGTATTTCGTTCTGCTATTAGTACCATAACAGACCTCTTCCGGGTGCTGTTAGAGGCCACTCTACCAAGCGGTGGCCTCTTACGTTGCAGCACTCAAGAATTTCTCTTCAACTGACATTTGTGCTGCTGCCACATGGAGTTCAGTCCACACTTTCATCAGGCACTACAGCCTGGACATTGTGTCCAGAAGGAGAGCAGATTTCGGACTAGCAGTCCTTCAGGGCTTTCTCTCATAGATAATTTTCATCAGCTGTTTTTCAGCATATCTCCCACCACCCTGTCAGACCTGGGCCTATCCTTGGGTACTGCTTGGGACTCTGTCCTAATGGTATTACCTACTGCAAGAGCTCCACCCTCGAAGACAGATAGTAGTTATGTAAGAACTTACCATAATAGTAGAAGCCCGGCATTGGGTACTGCGGCGTCAGATAGGCCAGTGTCTGGTACTGCGGCGCGGGATACTGCGGTCCGGGATAGGACGACGTCAGATAGGACTGGGTCGGATACCCGAGAACCAGGGGCTCTGACGGAGCAGAAGGCCATGGGAGAGGCCCGACGGGCCAGGGACCGGTGGCCTGGCGGGCGTCGGGTCTGGCATTGGGACGGTGTCCGGTAAAGGGATGTCGCCCAGCGTCGGGTAGGCCAACGTCGGAGCTGGCGTCCAAGGGTCCGGCGTCAGGGGATCTGGCCCAGTGGGAGGGAAACCTGACAGGAGCGTACCAGCGTTCTCTGTGTCGCCCAGAGAAGGACTGAAATCTCCAGGGTCCAGCAGGGGAGACGATGAAGCCTCTGTCAGCAGTGGCGAGCCGGGGACGGTGGACTGGTCGACAGGGTCTGGCGTCTGCTCTAACGCCGTGTGTCTGTTGGAGGTGCTGATGTCCGCCTTACCAGTGGGATCGGGCGGGCATCAGAGGAGCTAACATCCGACTTAACGAATCGATGCCCGGCGAAGGCGCGATGGAGGCGGCCTTGGCGGGCGCATGTTTTTGAGCCGTCTGCGCTGCCCTGGAGGGTCGGGTGTCTTACTGGCCTTATCAAAGCGCGGAACGCCGGCGACACCGGCGTCCAACCCATTGGACTCGCTTTTGTCCTGAAGGCCGCACCGCCCTTCGTCCTGGAGGCTCGATGGGCGCCAGCCTTGACAGGAGGGATGCTGCCACCTTGAAACCACCTAGACAGCCGTCGGGATCAGTCCCCAGGATGTTACCTTTAACATGGTGACTCCGGCCGGAGTCGCGGTAGCTGTGAAGTGGAGTCCTGATCCGGGGCTGCTGCTTCTTCTTGTGGTGTGCCTTGAGGGGAAGTTGAGGCCTGCGAAGCTTCTTCAGTTCCTTTCCATGTAGGACATCTTTTTCTTTAAAATGTGGGCCTCCAAGGACTGCTGCCTCTGTTTCTGGTGGTGGCGTTAAATTGTTAGCAGTGCTGGCACTTCTCCATGGGGTGTTCGGGCCTAGACAGAAGAGGCACAGGGAATGACGTGTTGTCGCGGGGGCTGGGTGCATGAGATCGCACTTATTTTTATGCGAATCGGAAGGAGTAAGGGAAGACATACACTGCTAACGGAGAATTATTGAGGAACAACGAGAAGAAATTTGGTAATAAAACCAACGACAGACTGACAAAGCAGTAGGAACTTAACCGCAAAGGCGCTTTCACGAGCTAATGGCGGGGAAAGAACTGGAAAGCGGGCATGGGGAACCACCCCTTTATACTGACATCGTTTGACATCGGTCACCTGACGTGGGGGCGGTCCCCCACCAGAGACTGCTAGATATAAATTTTTCCGTGGGGTCCTGACGCCTGCTGGCTTCAGTCCTATATGTAATTACCTATTGTAAGAGCCTCTCTCTAAGATCTATTGTTATGGTAAGTTCTTATGTAACTGTACTATCTTAGAGAGGAGCTTTTGCAGCAGGTGGCTTTCCCACCCTCCATCCCCCAGGATAGTATATTTGGGTGTTTATATCACCAGACCATGGTGGCGACTTCCTGCTCAGTTCTCCAGTTTGTTTCTAGCCGGGTCTCCGGCAGGAGAACTGAGGTGGCGCCAGGGGACCGTCCCCTTTATACCACATCTGACATTGGGCGGAGCAGGCGGGGGGTGGTCCCCTGCCTCAGACTGCTAGCTACAAGTTTTCCATGGGGTCCTGACACCTGACTGCATCAGTCCTAATGGTATGACCTGCTGCAGAGCTCCTCTCAAAGATCTACTGTTATGGTAAGTTCTTATGTAACTGTACTTCAGCGGTTGTGACAGCAAATGACTGCTTGCCAGCTGAGTATGCTGGAATGGAGGCTTAAGGGCATTCCTAGCCATGTTCCTGGTGTTGTATTGGAGACTGTGTGGATGCAGTTTGTTAAAGGAGAAGTTGTTAGGTCCAGGAATGCCTTATTGGCTAGCAAAACATGTCTGGAGCTTTAGTCTGCTTGGTAAAGGTGGCCACTTATTGAACGCCTAAATGGTACAGCTATGAGTGCAGTTATCTGCACCAGGTACAAAGTGTCACGACGTATTACACATTGGCTTTAGTCTGTTTAGCACTGTGTCACAGGCAGCTGTTTAGACAGGGAGGCCATAATCTAAGTGATAGAATGGAATTAGTCACAGTTAGGTGTCTAACATCCCCATTGAGATGGTTACGGGACAGGGCACCCAGTCTTCTGTTAACTGTGGCCACCAGATTGTCAACATGGGCTGCAGAAGATAAGGTGTCATCTGGGGTTACTCCAAGGTTTACCAAATGTAACAGACCCACCTGTCCACATCCACCAATCAGCTCCCCACTCGCAGCCTGCTGTCATGCACCTTCACTTGTGTTTGCTCCTCACTGTGTCCTTGCGTCCATGTTCAACTCTATGCAGAGGTGGTGCACCTGAACACCTGGACCCTCAGCCCATTTGCCAGCCCCCTGGATCAAGCCAAGGCAGACTGCTCGAACCTCCGGTGAAGTGTGGGTTCTGTCTTTATCAAACTTCATACCACTCCTTTCCCTATTTACAGAAGGAATGTGTTTTCAGACTGCATAAACCAGATTGAGCGTTCCTCTCCAGAGATTCACAAACTATATCCCTTTTATTAAAATGTACAACCAGTCTGTATATTGTAATAAATAACTGTTTACGTAATATATTTACACACTGGCCAAAATGGAACAAAAGTGCTTACAGCAGAAAACATTGAAAATAAGTTGTTAAACCATAAAACGCAAACTTAGCATTTGTATAGCTCGGTCGGAACTTGCAGATGAACACGTGGAAAAGAAACAGTCCCTTGTCTTTGGAGAACTCAAACCTGCAGCAGTGTTCTCCCCCTTCAGTTGCCAACCAGCGAGCCACTGTGTATACTACACTCTGACCCCTTTTCTGGAAAGATAACATTGTCCGCAATTGTGGAAGTAGTAAGTAAGGTTTATTTATATGGCACCCAATCCCAGAGGCTCTAGACTCCTTATATAGTCATAAACAGGCAGAGTAACAAGAGCAATAAAATAAAGCCCTGCAGGGTTATTTAAAAAAAAAAAAAAAAAAATTAAATGCAAGCAGACTAATAATAAA
Source organism: Neoceratodus forsteri (assembly GCA_016271365.2). Classification (NCBI taxonomy): domain Eukaryota; kingdom Metazoa; phylum Chordata; order Ceratodontiformes; family Ceratodontidae; genus Neoceratodus; species Neoceratodus forsteri. Next base: position 209,670,937 of record JADMNL010000022.1, on the reverse strand, counting down.
TACTAAAACAATAAAACAGAGTTAAAACATTATGGGTAGTCCAGAAAGGCCATTTTAAATAGATGTGTCTTTAGGTCCCTCCTTAAATACCTCCGCCAATGGGGCCTCCCGTGAAGATTTCGGGAGCGAGTTCCAAATGGCCGGGCCAGCCACCTAGAAAGCACGATCACCAGAGGTTTTCAGCCTGGCCCTCGGAACCGCAAGGAGGCCCTTGATGGAGGAGCGGAAGGAACGGACTGGAGTGGCAGGGGTATGGAGATCAGACAGGTAACCAGGCCCATTCCGTACAGGGTCTTGTAGGTGAGTAAGCCCACCTTGAAAATGATCCTCCACCTGACAGGCAGCCGGTGTAGATCTTGCAGGACTGGGGTCACATGACATAGGCCCATCAGCAACCTGGCTACTGTGTTTTACTTCAGCTGCAGTTGGTGAGAGTCCCTCCACAGACCCCGAAGTATAGTGCGTTACAGCAGTCAAGCCTGGAAGTAACAAAGGCATGTACTAGCAATGGCAGATTTTCGGGGGGAACTAGGAGTTTAATACAGGCAGTAGTCCTTAACTCATTGTCTCCTAGCAGACGCCTGTAGTCATCAATAAAATACATTTGTGTGTCCAGAGGACGCCTACAGAAGTCGGCTACTGACTTCCTGTGTGCCCGTGCAATGTCTGGAGACGTCACTTATATATTTTAATATATACTATAATATATATTTGATTGCATAGTACCATTGGAAAGATAATTTTGTGCTGAACAACTTTGCCCTGATCTTTTGTGTATATCATGTATGGTTTAGGAGTTATTTGCATTTGTTTATGGTATGGTGTGTATGTCTTATGTTGCCTATATTAGTTTAAAAATATTTTTTTTGCTGTTTCAACCAGCATAGAAAAAAAACAAAATTGCATATTTGCATACCACCATTGAAAACGTAATTTTGTGCTGAATAACTTTGCCACTCATACTTTGTGTCTAGCTCTTATGGTTCTTGAGCTATTATGATTTGTTTGTGGCATGCTGACTATAGCTTGGTTTTGCTTAGAAAGGCCCAAGATTCACTGTTAACAGTATACAGGAGACAAGTGGTGTAACTTCAGAGAGCTCCTGTGGAGGCAATGAGTTAAGTGGTAGAACCCACTTTGGACAACAGAAGACACCCAAGTATCAAGTGTCAGTCTGTCATCCGGGAAGATGCCCAGATTTCTCACCCTAGGGGAAGCCGTCAACGGAGTGGCTCTCAGGACCAGTCCTGTTGCCACTCCGGGGGCTCCTCCATCACACCCATGACCAGGCTGAATCACCAGGATCTCTGTCTTGTCTGGATTTAGCCTTAACCAGTTGGAGGCCGTCCAGTCCTGAATTTCGGCCAGGCAGCTGTTTAGCACTTCCACGGCATCATTTCTTTTCCAGGTGCAAAAGACATGTGTAGCTGGGTATCAACTGCATAGCAGTGAAAACCCAAACTGTACCGTCTATTGAGCTTTCCCAGGGGTAGCATGTACACCACGAGCAGCATTGGTGAGAGGATTGACCCTTGAGGCACTCCCCAAGGCAGGGGCTTCGGGGAGAAGAAGAAATTCCCCATCACCACCCATTGCTTCCTGCCCAAGAGATAAGTTTCAAACCAGTTGATGACAGTACTGGAGAGTCCACAGTATTCTCTAAGATGATCCAAAAGCACTGTGTGGTCCACTGTGTCAAATCCTGAGGAGTGATCGAGGAGTATGAGAATTGACCGGTCTCTATCTCTCTCGTCCTGAGGAGGTCATTTTGCACGCTGACCAATGCTGTTTTAGTGCTATGCCTAGCCCTGAAACCAGATTGGAATGTCTCATAGATGTCATAGGCCATGAGGTGTGCCTCCAGCTGCAGTGCCACTATTTTCTCAACAACCTTCTCCAGAAATGGGAAGTTGGACATGGGTCAGTAATTCGCCATGACATCAGGGTTGAGAGATGGTTTCTTTAGGAGGGACCTCACCAATGCCTCCTTTAAGGCATCAGAGAAAATCCCCTCCAAAAGCGAACACCAGACTATCCTAACAAACACTGGACCAATGACCTTGATGCATCCCACTAGGAGACTGGTCGGGTCCAGTTCACAAAAAGTCTGCAACTTCGAGATTACCTCAACAGCCTCCACTGGCCTAAGCTCCTCCCAGACAGTTGGAGTGCCCATGCTCCCACTAGGCCGACCACCGCGGGCAGTACTTCTCCCACTTGGGAGATCCCAGACCGAATAGAGGACACTCTGTTAGAGAAGAACTGAGCAAACTCATTGCATGTTGCGATTGAAAATGCTTTTTCTGCTGCAGGCAGACCGAAGTAGTAGTCTGTCTACAGTCCGAAAAGCTGAGCTGATCTATTCCTCCTGCAGCAATCTTCCTGGACGAAACTCTGCCTTATTGCAGTTGAATGCCCCTTGGTACTCATGATAGTGAGCTGACAAGGCCAGTCTGTCATCCTCAGAACAGGTCCTCCGCCAGCAATGCTCCAACTTCCGACCCTTGATCTTCATCTCCTTGAGAGCCCCATCAAACCATGGGGATCTCAAGTGAGAGGATCTAGGTTGTGTACGGACCAGTGCGACAGCATCGAGCACCATGGAGACACCGTTTTGTAAGGAGACACTGCCTCATCCATGCCAATTGCACATGCAGTACTTGCGCCAGATCCACTATCGCCAAAAATCCCTCTGGGGTCAATCAACTCAAAAGGCAATAGCTGACCATCTCGACAGGGGAAGGGACTATCGGGGTGGGGGGGACGAGAAGGCTACCGTGCAATGATTGGACCAAGTGACCCAATCAGTCTTGAGGTCCATGACCTCATGCCCCAGTGAGAACACCCAAGTCCAAAGTGTGGTCCTGGTGATAGGTCGATGAAGCAACTGCTTGAGACAGGCCCAGTGATGTCATCAGCTGGAGGAGTTCGCATCCAAAATGTGAGATTCATCATCCACCCAGGTATTGAAGTCCCCAGAATTAACCATCTGGGGACTCCAACTCCTTTCAATAACTAAATCTGTGACCTCCTCGTGAAATCTCTCCCCCACCTTATAGGGCAGTAAACTAGGAGAATCCTGCAACCCACACCTGGCTCCCCACGCACTGCCACACATTCAGATGGCGAGATAGAACCCACTGGGTGTCGCGGCATAGTTCAAACTGGATCTAAAACAGATGACCATACCCCCACCCCTGCATTCTCTTCTCGGGCAGTGCACCATAGAGTACCCAGCAGGGATGGCCGCCTCCAAAACTGGCCCGGCTTCATCTCCTAACCAGGTCTCCATAATGCAAGCCAGATCGACAGATGAAATCAAGTCCGCCATAATTGTGGTCTTGTTCGTGATTGATCTGGCATTGTTCAGTACTGCCCAAAGGGGACTAGTGGAGACTGCAGGCACACCAGCTACCCTCCCACTCGGGTCAGGTGGGAACCCTGGGAATGGACACCAAACACATCTGGCCTGTCTCCAAGTTCTTTTTAGTCCCAGGGCATCTCCTGCTCCTAATCACCCCAATCCTGTTCACCTCCACTGTGCCTGCAGCACCCCGCCACCAACCCCCATGCTCCCTAGTTATACCGACACCCTGGCAGGGTCATACCGCTGCTGCATGAATAGGGAGGTCAGTAAAGTTGCAGAGGTCATGAGGCAGGGGCATTGCGTAGACAGTGTGGAGGGGCTCATGACTTCGACACATCTTCAGGTACTACACCAGCAATCAGAACCCTATTTTGAGCAGCCTACCTCAAAATTGCCAAATAACCCTTCCCAAACTCACTCAAATAACAAACCTCTCCTTCCCAAAATGTGCAACAAAAACAAAATACAAAACCCCAAAATAAAACTATAAAATAAATAAGACATAACAATTTCCCTCCCAAATCCTCCCACACCCACTCACAAAGAAATACATTGTAATGTAGATAAATAAGGAGAATCCAGAAGCACAATACTGTGAAGGAGTAAAGTTTAAAAATGAGCTTCTTTTAGGGAGCAATGTCCAATAATTAACTTCAGGCAAATGTCACTGATGAATAAAACCTCAGTAGTTTACAGATATTTTGTCAGTAAACCTCCCACCAGTACTGGAGAAAATAACCCAACAGAGCTGGTTCTCTCACCACCAACTTTGAGGGACAGTACAGATTTTCCACTGCTTGAGATTAAAAATGACAAAATAGAAGGGTCCACGAGGAGCTGATTGTTTAATTACCCCTAAACTGCTCTCCCCAGCCCAAGGGCAAAAGTTGCAGTAATAAAGTTCAGTTTTACTGAGCACTCTGGTAGTCCACTGGAGTACTGCATTTCCTCATTATCCTGTTTAGATCCTTAGTGGGACTGGACATGTTTGGGGGAATCTTTAATAACCGTTCCATACATGTATGAATATATTCATTACAATAAGTAGTCTAAAAGTGTTTTTGGCTGCATCAGAAAGGTGCAAATAAACATTAGGAATGTCTTTAATAGGAATATCAACTTTTTGTTACCCTGTATAGACTAATACTACTTGTATTTGTACTGGCATTAGATATTAGGTGGTAAGGTATGACAGGGTAAGTAAGGGTGAGGGGTTTGTGAGATACTCAGTATCCCCTCATGTCAAGCAGTTCACCAGGAGAGAGTACCAGATCTTACTTTGAGAGGGTTCCTTCAGTAGGGTCATCACATATGGACTGGCACCACATGGCGTGGGGCAGCCAGCATGCTTTCTGTAATGCCTGATGGGGACCACCCACCCAGCGTCACGTGACTGGCTTCCAAGCGTGACTGTATATAGATAAGCGATCCCCGCCAACCTTCCAGTTCTTTCCGCTGCGTACGCCTTCGTGTCAGTCACATTGCAGACTTCCATATAGCGATCGCCGTGAAAGTGTCTTGAGTCAGAGTTTCCTTCGCTAAAATTCTCAACTTTATAACTTTTTTCATTGATGTCTTCAACCAAGAAGTGCTCGTCATGTGACATGCAGATCCCGCATAAAGACTGTCACCTCAGGTGTGTCCTCTGTTTAGGCCTGGACCATCCTGTTTCCTCCTGCACTGAGTGCCAGACATTCAATCCGGCCACGAAGAAAAGGAGACGACAGGCTTTGGAGGCCCATCTTTTAAAAGTCCGTCTGGCTTCCCTGGAAAAGAAGATGGACTGGTTAAGAGAGCCCTCTGCCAACAAATCTTCTCCTTACAAGAAGCACAAGGAGAAATCCAGGCAGCGAGAGCGCTCCGCAGACGACGAGCGGCCCTAGACGAGCAAGGCCCAGCCACTGCCCAGAAAATCGGACGGTAAGTCTGTTAAGACCTCAGCCAGTCGTCGGTTCCTCCGATGAATGCACTGCTTCAGCTGATAAGTCGGTCCCCGGCTCCTGTGAGGACCGCACAAGCGGCAGATAAACCAACTACCCAGGATGTGGAGTCGCTGCGCTGGTTTGGTGGCCGATCGAGTTCCTCCCTGCCCGCCTGACTGCACCCGCTAAGACAGCTGTCCCTGAAGGTTGCACCGGTGCGGTTCCCCCATCTGGGCCTGACTGCGCCTCAGCTGATGTCCAGCGGAACCAGAGGTAGAAAGCCCCTCTCCCTCCTCTTCCTTCACCTGTACCCTTCTCTTCTCCGGCGGGTACTTAAGGCGCTGTCACTGGAGAACCCCTCGATGTAGTCGATGCTTCAGGGTCAGCTCCGCATTCCCCTCTCAGGGTCAAGGAGAAGGAGGCCCCTCCTCCGCCTTTGGGCAGGATTCTGGCTCCTCCTTCTCCTCTGACGCCGGACGTTCCGACGACAGTCCCGCACCCTGGACCGGTTGACCGGCCTCACCTACTGGCCTCCACGCCGGATCAGGGCCCCTTCGTCAGGCCCCGATGCTGGATCCCCTTCCAACGCCGGATCCGGTGGTGCCGGTCTTGTCGGTTCCCCTGACGTGGACTGTCCCAACACCAGACCCCCAGCCTATATTCACAGTGGCGGGTTCGACATGGGTTCCCCAGACGTCTGATCTGACGACTGGGATTTACTCTAGACTCCGAACTGTCCCACATTACCGCGAGGTTTCCTGGGGACCACTACCAGCGGGTCCCCTCAGGACTGGAGTCATTTTGAACAGTTCTACCCTGGATTTAATCCCTACCTTTCCTACCAGGGATTCCAGGTTACTACCCTCCACGGTTATTCCTCTTCCTCCTCCTCCTCCTTCCCCTTAGCCTCTGCCTACTCCAACCCCCGCCTCCGGTTGCTCTGGATTTCAAGGCGCTAATTCAGTCCTGGTGGCCGGTGGGGCAAGGTCGGAGTTGGTCTCAGACCTGGAGACTAGGCTCCCACAGCCACGGTCTCCCAGGTTCCCTTCCCCGAGCAGTTCCTCTGTTGCTACAGTCCATGTTTCGGAAGACTCGTCAGAATAGTTCCCTTCCCGATACCCAACACCATGTTGTTGAGGAGGCGGACGATGACGATAGCTCAGAGGGGGCTGATGACTCTTCAGAGGAGGTCCCGGAGGAGCCTGAGGGTCCGAGAGGCAAGGTTTCCCCGAAATCTCTACCAGAGGACCCTGCCTTTACAGACCATTTGAGGTCCATGAAGGATTATTTTGACTGGGAGTCTAAGGATCAGGACCCCGTGAGACAGAGGTTCGTGGAACACCTCAACCTAGAGTCTCTGTCCCCGGTACCCATTCCTCTTTGTATGGCACCTCACCACTACCATCTGGCAGATGCCTCATTTCCTCCCAGCTGTCCCCAAACGGGCGGACAGGCTTTACCAGGTGCCGAAGGATGTCCCGTTCCTGAAGGCTCGTCCCGAGGCTGACTCTGTGGTCATCTCTGCGGCTCATGATCGCTCATCAGCGCCAAAGCACATGAGCACCTCTCCTCTGGACAAAGAGTCGAGGCAGATGGACCAGTAAGGCAGAAAGATTTATTCATCGGCTACATGTGCTTTCCAGTCCCTTAACTATGTGGTCCACATAGTGTCCCACCAAAAGGCTACTTTGGCCAGGCTTGAAGCGCAAGTCCAGTCCGTGAACCCCTCGCCTTTAAAGGAGGAACTTGCCAAGGATCTTCGCCTCTCCAAAGTTTCATGTAGGCCGCATGCGTGCCCTGACTCTGTTGATTGGTGGCACGTACCTTGGCAACTGCCGTTGCCCTTAGGCGGCATTCCTGGCCAGCCTCTCTGGACTCACCAGCGAGGTCCAGTCGGTGATTCAGGGCGCCCCTTTAGGGCTCGATGCTCTTTGGTGGGGATACCAAAGACATTATCATGAACCTACAGGACAGGGGCCTTGCCCTTAGGTCTGTGAGGTCAGTGTACTGATCGGGTTTCCAGCAGCAGCAGCCCTTTCGGGAAAAAGACCTCGAGGCAGACACTGCCAGGGGAAGTGTAAGGCCAGGTACAGCCCACTCCTCCGCCTCAAAAACAGACATTCAGGGGTCCTCCTGAACACCTACTCACTTCTTGACTCCCCATCCCCACTGCCTCCTCAGTCTCCTGCGGGGAGCAGGTGGAGGGAGGTTTGCCTACCACATGCAGGAGTGGAGGGCGATAACCTCTGATGAATGGGTCCTGCAACTAGTGTCTGTCGGACACACGATAGTTTCTGGAAATTTCCCCGGAAACTCCACCAAAGAAGTCCTCTTACTCGAGGGATCAGGCCCTCCTCATTCATGAAGAGGTAAACTCGCTCTTACTCAAAGAAGCAATAGAGCATGTTCCCTGCTGGCAAAGGGGAAAGGGGTTTTACTCCCACTTTTTCCTGGTTCCAAAACAAACAGAGGATTTCAGACCCATACTCTGCTTAAGCCAGTTGTACCAGTTTGTCGAGTACAAAAATTTTGGATGCTGACACTTCAGAGCCTCCTCCCACTCCTTATGGAGAACCACTGGCTCTGTGCTCTACATATGCAGGATCCCCATCTTCCTCAGCCACCACGGTTCCTGCTTTCGCTTTCAGGAGGCACTTTCAGTTTTGAGTGCTCCTTTTGGGTGTGTTTCGGCACCTCTGGTCTTTACCAGAAGTGCCTGATGGTGGTGTGACCTTTTTGCACGCAGAGGTGTTATGGTTTTCCTTACTTGGATGACTGGCTGATTTCAGCCCCATCGAGGATTCTCTACAACATGCTGTTACCTTCACCCTGGACACAACAGACTAGGAATCACAGTCAGTGTTCCCAAGTCCTCACCTATCCCTGCCCAGAGACTTCAGTTTATTGGGGCAGTCCTGGATACGGTCCAGTGCAGAGCCTTTCTTCCTCCAGACAGGGTGGAGACCCTCCTCTGTCAGGCCTTAAAGGTGGCTTCTCTCAGGACCATCCTGGCTCGGGAGGTCCTGTGCCTTTTGGGTCTGATGGCGGCCTCCATCATGACCGTTCCCCTGGCAAGGCTTCACATGAGGGTCACTCACTGGTCCTTGCAGGTGCAGCGGGACCAGCTCCTGGGTGACCTGGACCATTCAGTACTGGTCTCCTCAACGGTTTAGAAAGAGTTGCATTGGTGGATGGATTCTCGCAGCCTTTCCTTGGGGCTTCCCTCACCATGGATGCCTCGAATATGGGGTGGGGAGCACATCTAGAGGAGCACCAAGCCCAGGCACTGTGGTCCAGCTTGGAGACTTCTTTGCATATCAATGTTCTGGAGATGAGGGCAGTCCTGTACACCCTACAAGCCTTTCAGTCCCTCCTTCGCAAGGGATCACTGCTAATCCAAATGGACAACATGTCGGTGGTTTGGTACATCAACAAACAAGGCAGAACCCGGTCGTACCCCCTTTGCCGGGAGGCGACGCGGGTGTGGAACTGAGAAGTCCAGCACCATCTGGTCCTCATGGCCGTGCACGTTCCAGGCATTTTAAACATCCTGACATATAGTCTCAGCAGGTCTCGGACCCTAGCTCACGAGTAGGAACTGCATCAGGAAGTGGTGGAATCCATCTTCCAACGTTGGGGGCGTCTGGAAATCGACCTCTTCGCCACTGATTCCAGTGCAAAACTTCAAAGGTTTTGCTCACTCGTTCCAGGGCACGGTGCTTTTTGGAATGACACATCGTCTCTCTCGGACAGGGAAATTTTTGTATGCCTTCCCTCCATTTCCCATTCTACAGAGGGTCCTTCTCAAGCTTCAGGTGGAGAGGGCAAAGATGATCCTCATCGCTCCTCTCTGGCCGAGACAAATCTGGTTCCTGCTGCTACAACAGCTCTCCAGGGAGCCACCGGTTCCACTTCCAGTGACTCACGAGCCCCTGACCCAGGATCAGGGTCGATTGTTATATACGGGGCTCGGGACCCTGCATCTTCATGTATGGCTCCTGTTGACATAGCGATATCTCACTTCGGGGTCTCCTCTCGAGTTGGTCAAGTCCTCATTGAGGCCAGAAAACCCTACTCGTTCCACTTATGCCATGAGGTGGAAACAGTTTTCCATCTGGCGACTGCTAAGGGTTGGAACCCTTCTCTTGCTCTGCCCCTCAAGTCATGGAATACCTCCTTCACTTGTCAGACTCCGGTCTTTCATACTCTTCTCTGAAGGTCCATATTTCAGCTATCTCTGCATACCACGAGCTAGTAGATGGTAAACCCGTGGCTCAGTTGGAGGTCTCAAAAACATTTCTGAAAGGGATTCTCCATCTGAAACCCCCCCCATCCGAAGCCCAACTTCGTCTTGGAAAAGCTCACCCTTCTTCCTTTTGAGCCGGCTATGAGCTGTGATTTGCGCTTCCTTTCCTGAAAGGTGCTTTTTCTCATGGCCATCACGTCAGCCAGAAGGATTTCGGAGCTTCACACTCTAGTCTACAAGGAGCCCTATCTGATTTTCCATAGGGACTGGGCAGTTCTCTGAACACATCCGAAGTTTCTTCCCAAGGTGGTGTCAAAAGTCACGCTGAATCAATCAGTAGCGCTTCCCGTGTATTACCTGTCCCCCTCTAACAGAGGTGAGGCACTCCTTCATACGATGGATGTTCATCAGGTTCTCCGGTGTTACTCACTGAACCAAGAATTCCGTACCTGCGACCAGCTGTTGGTTTCCTTGCCCTAGATCAAAGGCAAACTAGTTTCTAAGCGAGGCGGTCCAAATGGTTAGCAACTGCATTGATTCTGTTACCAGAAATATGAAAACCCTCGGCGGGTCCTGTTAGAGTAATTTTACTAGGGGCATGGCTGCCTCTGCTGCTTCTACGTAACGTCTCTCGGCCGACATTTGTGCGCTGCTAGTGCGGAGTTCTGTCCATACCTTTCCAAACATTACAGTGTGGACATCGCTTCTAGGTGGAGGGCTAGCTTGGTCTAGCTGTCTTGCAGGAGCTTTCTGTTCTAGGCTGGATCCATTCTGGATCCCAGTTTTCTGTTGAGTTTGTTCTCCTCCTCCTCCTAGATCTTACTTGAGACACAGCTCTTGCAGCAGGTTACACCATTAGGACCCGAACACACTTGGCGCCAGGACCGGAAAATTCTAGCTAAGCTAACTACAGCGGGGACCGCCGACGTCGGTCCGCCTCCGGCGTCAGGCGTGGTACAAAAGGGGGCGGTCCCGCCAGATTCCCCAGTTCTTTTCCCGCCGTCGACTTAGCTACCTGACCCCTTAGGTTACCAGTCTAGCGCGCGACGCGTGAATAGTTCTTTTTTCGATAAAATTTTCGAAAATCTTCAGAATCCTCTTCAAGCAAGATCTTGATGTCATCACCAACTCGGGCCATCCTTGAAGTGTGCTTGTGAAAGCAGATCCCGTTCAAGGACCCCACACGGCCTGCGTCCGGTGCCTAGGCCCGAACCGATACCGGGCCTGTCGCTTCTTGCCAGGGTTCAATAGCGTACGGATCCGGCGTCAGAGGGCTTTAGGCGTTTCTTCTGGAGGAACAACTGAAAACCATGTCCTCCAAGGAAAGCTCCAGGGTCACAAGCATGCGGAGAAGAAGGAAGAAGGCCCTTCCAGGTCCCCTTCTAGGGGTTGGTCCCGTAACTCGGTTGAAATCTCCGGCTGCAATCAAAAACCTTCATCTCAGGAAATCTGCAGGCCTTCCTCCCTTCAGGGCCTTGGCGAAGTCCGAGGACGACACCATCACCACCGCAAGTCGGGTTCCGCTCCTCGGTACCCGTCGTCAGGTCTTCGTCGGTGCCTCACGCAAGGCGTTGGAGCTCACGCCTTTAAAAGGCCTGTAGCCCAGGCGCCCGGCTCGACAGCTGTCAGCCGTCGCCCTTCTTCCTGGAGCCGCCGTCGGCCCGGCGTCCGGCGCCATTACATCCCAGCGGGCGCGGTAGGGACCGGCGCCCGCCCTCCTGAAAGAAGAAGGCCCTGTTGCCTCCGACCGACATCGGTCAGGAGCCTCTATCGGAGGAGGACCTAGAGCAGCCCGAGGACCAGGCAGGCGACCCGGTCCGTGGGTACTCCCAGGATCCTAACGCCATTACCAGAGCCCCTGTGGAGCCGGCGCGGGACCCGGCGACCGCCCCGGCACCCGGGCGTCGTCTGGCCTCTCTCTGAGTGGAGGTGAAGATCTGTTCACCTACTGGTGGGATACCATTAAAAAGACATGGTTCCCCCTCCTCCTCTATTCCTCCTCCTCCTCCTACTCCAGTTCCTGCCCCCCCTCGCCGCCGGTCGGCAGGCCGTGTTCCTCCTCCCGGGAGCCAGAGCCCCTCCCAGGGAGACCTGATAAGCGGAGACCTCCGTGAAATCCTCTTCTGGATCACCCAGCCCAAGAGATCCAGGAGGCGCGACGGTCGCCTTCCAGGGAGGACACGGGATCAGACTACTCCACCTCTAGATCCCCATCTCACTCTCCATCCTTCTCCGGACCCGTGAGATGCCTAGATCTCCTCCGGATGATCCCTCGTTCCTTGATATTATGAGACATATACAAGAGAACATGGGATGGGATGCTGAAGACTTAGACCCGAAAGAGTGCGACTGCCAAATATCTTGACAAAGGACCCCAAGCCTGTGGTGGTACCACCCTTGGTTGACACTTCGTGGGCGTCACCAAGGCTGCGTGGAGCGTCCACCTCGCTCGGCGAGACACGAGAAAGCTGATCGCTGTACAAGGCTCCCTAAGGGCGGCCAGTACTTGGCCGCAGCATCCTCAGGCGATTCTCTGGTCATCACAGCCTCACATGACCGGTCACAGAGGCCACAACATTTAAGCACCTGCCACGGACCCAGAGTCCAAACAACTGGGCGCATTGGGTAGGCGCGCGTATGCTTCCGCTACCTCGCCATCAGATCCCTGAACTATTTAACCCATGGTTCAGTTCCAGAGCGCTTTGTGGGAACAGGGTCTGGAAGCGGCTGAAAAGATGCCGAGGTGAGCAGAAGGAGGTGCTTCAGCTCCTCCGTGCGAGGTTCAGGCGTGGGGACCCAAGTGCTAGGCAGCGTATGACTCCAGCGGACTCATCGGCCCGAGCAGCAGCTTCTGGCGTTTGCCTCCGGAGACACTCTTGGTTGCGCGTCTCCGGTTTACCCAGACGTCAAAAGAACATCTTGGGCGCCCTTTTGAGAGTATTGTTTGGTAATCCTACAGAAAGATCCTTACCAAACTCCAAGAGGCGGGAAAGGCAGTAAGGTCAGTTCAGGCCATGTCCGACCTAAGCTTGGTTCCTTCGTAGGAACCAAAGCCGTTCGTCTTGGAGACCAGGGCAACAGACCCACTCCGCTGCACCTCAGAGGGCTCTGGTTTCGTAGAGCCCAGGGCAAACACCCGCCAGCCAAGGCCAGCGTTCTCCTAGAGCAGGCCCAGCCAGCGGGTCCATCTCGCCACAGCCTGACTCCTTGCGGCCCGCCCCTCAGGATCAGCGGAGTTTATAGTCGGGGTCGCATTGCGAACTTCCTGCCGGGATGGCAGGCCATACCACCGACAGGTGGGTTCTTCAGTTGGTCAGTCTAGGCCACTTTATAGAATCTCGAGGAAAGCCACCCTCGGGGCCTCCTTTGCTCTCCGGTATCAGGGTCAGCACAAAGCCTTGATCTGGCAAAGTACTCGCTACTACGAAGGGAGGCGATGAGTCGTCCCAGAGGATCAGAGAGGACTAGGATACTATTCCCACTTCTTCCTGGTTCCCAAGAAAACAGGGGACCTCCGTCCAATCTTGGACCTCAGCGACCTCAATGTGTCGGTCACTTACAAGAGATTCGCATGGTGACCCTTCCAGGTCTTATCCCATGCTCAAACAGGGCCTTTTTAGCGTCTCTAGACATGCAGGATGCCTACCTGCACATCCCTATAGCTCAGGCGCACAGGAGGTTCCTGCGCTTGAGTTTCTCGACCACCACCTTCAGTTCGAGCCCTTCCTTTGGACTGTCTTCCACCGAGGTCTTTACCAAGTGCATGGCAGTCGTGGCAGCGTCTCTGAGGAGACAGGGCCACTCGTGTTCCGTACCTGGACGACTGGCTTCTCCAGCGCGCCTCCAGAGGCGTTGCTTCTTGCAATCAAGAGCACCCAGGATCTGTTCCGATCCTGGGCATCCTCATAAATTCGAGAAGTCTCTCCTGGTACCGTCGCAGAAACTGCAGTTCATAGGAGCAGTTCTGGACACTGTTCGAGGAAGAGCCTTTCTTCCGGCCGACAGGCGGGCGCATCAGATCCCTCATAAGGGACCTATCACTAAGCAAGGTTGTACCTGCCAGGTCGGTCCTTTGCTTGCTCGGACACATGGCTGCGGCCATTCCTACTGTCCCCTTGAAGACTCCACATCGCATTACTCAGTGGATGCTCAAAGTGCAATGGGACCAAAGGCAAGACCACTTGCAGCATCCGGTCAGACTCACGAATTCAGTGATTCAAGACTGGCAGTGGTGGCTAGCCCCAGAGTCGCTCTCATCAGGCGTCCCGTTCATTGCGCCGTCCAGAGTCACCTCACCACAGGCGCTTCCGGTCTTGGGTGGGGCACACCTGGGCAGGGTAAAGTCCCAGAATACGTGGACCCAGATGGAAGCTCACCTTCACATCAGCGTGCTGGAAATAGAGGCGGTCCTCTATGCCCTGCAGGCCTTTCAGTCAGTTATCCCACCGTGTACTCTTCTGCTTCAGACAGACAACACGGCGGTGATGTATTACCTCAACAAACAGGAGGCACACACTCTTACCCCTTTGCAGGAGGCCATGAGAGTGTGGGATTGGGTAATCAACACGGTAGCGAATCTGATCACTGTGCGTTCCGGAGTGGACAACACGGTTGCAGGCGGCCTGAGTCGTTCTCAGGCCAGAGTCACGAATGGGAACTCCTTCAAGAGGTAGCAGAGGATCTGTTTCTTGATGAGAATTCCAGATCTGGACTTTCGCCTCCCATCCAGCATAAAACTGCCCAATTTTTGCTCGCTAGATCCAGGGCCTGGTGTTTTCTGGCGAGGCAGCGTTATCCTCTCCTGGGCCAACAGATTCCTCCGCTTTCCCTCCTTTCCCGTTGATCCAGAGTTCTTCTCAAACTGCGCGGGAGCCGCAATAATGATCCTAGTAGCCCCATTTGGCCCAGACAGATTTGGTTCCTTTGTTGATTCAGCTATCTGGAACCCCGCTCCCGTTGCGCTCAGCTCCACTTACTGTCTCAGGAGAAGGGTTCACTTGTCCACCGGACCTCGTTCCTTGAACCTGCATGCTTGGCTCCTAGAGACATAGCCATTTTGCATCATGGGGTCTAAGAGGTTGCAGAAGTCCTTTCTGTGGCCAGAAAGCCCGGCAGCACTTGTCTGACGTCGCCATGAAATGGCGCCATTTTGTGTGTAGTCCGCGAACACGCGACCTTTCCCTTTAGGTTGTCCTGTGGGAGTAATATTAGAGTATTTGCTCTCCCTCTTTCATTCGGTCTAGCCTACTCCTCTATTAAAGTGCACCTCTGTGCCATTGACTTACCACCTCCCGGTGGGGAAATCGTACAGTGGCTCAGGTGGGCGCCTCTCGAGAATTTCTTGGGGAGTGTTGCACCTTAGGCCTCCTATTAGAGACCCTGTGCCTCCATGGGATTTGCTTTTGTCCTTGAACAGCTCACGCTTCCCCCTTTGAACCTGCAGCGGATTACGAGCTCGTTTTCTGTCGTGGAAAATGTTGTTTTAGTTGCTGTTACCTCGCAAGAAAATTTCTGAACTTCACGCTCTCATGTGCAAAGAGCCTTATTTAGTTTTCCACGGGACAGAGTATCCCTGAGGATGAACCTAAATTCTTGCCTAAGGTGGTTTCTTCACTCACTCTGAACCAGGATATCGACCTTCCGGTCTACTTCCCGAACTACTCTAATAGAGGAGGCTCTGCTCCATACCCTGGATGTTCACGCAGCCTGAGGTTTTACCTCAACAGAACTCAGTCCTTTCGTAGTTCTGAGCAGCTTTTCATTTCCTTCTCTGAGAGAATGATGGGCCAATCAGTATCCAAACAGTCCCTTTCTGCTGGCTTGTCCAGTGTATTTCTCACTATTATGGTATCAAACAAAAGCCCCTCCCAGGTACAGTCCGGGGTCATTCCACTAGAGGGTGGCTACTTCATTTGCAAGCGCTCAAAAATGTTTCTACTTCTGCTATATGCGCTGCAATACTTGGAGTTCTGTGCATACCTTTATCGAGCATTATAGCCTGGACATAGCCTCTCGCGAAGGGCTAGTTTTGGTTTGGCCGTACTTCAGGGTCTCCTGTCCTAGGTTCAGGACCTGGTTTTATCCTTTAATTTCCTCCTCCCGGATTTTCTGACAGCGTTACTGCTTGGGAATCAGTCTAATGGTGTAACCTGCTGCAAGAGCTGTGTCTCAAGTAAGATAGTACAGTTACGTAGAACTTACCGTAACAGTAGATCTTGAGAACAGCTCTTGCAGCAAATCTGCTCCACCTTCCCCCTTGGAGGAAGCATGGCTCAGTCTTTCTGAGCTGGAATTGTTATCTTTCTGTCTCTGGCGCAGATCCTAGGTCTCCCATTTTGATGTATGCCTGCGGCAAGAGTCTCGGCCGGGAGAACTGGGAATCTGGTAGGACCTTCCCCTTACCTTCCACGCCTGGCGGGCGGGACCGGCGTCGGGGCGGTCCCGCTGTAGTTAGCTAGCTAGAATTTTTCCGTGGGGTCCTGGCGCCTGGCGGCCCGGTCCTAATGGTGTAACCTGCTGCAGAGCTGTTCTCGAAGATCTACTGTTACGGTAAGTTCTTACGTAACTGTACTTTTCTCTTGGTCTCTCCTTGGAGGGACTGCTTGGGACTCTGTCCTATATGTGATGACCTACTGAAGGAACCCTCTCGAAGTAAGATAGCACAGTTACATAGTAACTTAGAGTAACAGTAGATCTTCGAGAGAGGTTCCTTCAGTAGGTCATATTTTTCCCTCCCTCCTTCTCCTCATTTTGTGTTTTACAGGGACTCCAAAATCCTGTTCGCTCCTGCGGTCGGGCCTCTTCCTGGCTCTGACGGGAGAACTGGAGGGCAGACGTGGGGACTGTGCACAAATATACAGTCACGCTGACGTCTGTCACGCGGCGGTGGGCGGTTCCCTGTCAGGTATTGCTAGAAAAGTCTGCTGTGCAGCCCGATGCCGGGTGGCACCAGTCCTGTATGTGATGACCTACTGAAGGAACCTCTCTCGAAGATCTGCTGTTACGGTAACTTCCTACGTAACTATTTTTGTTTAACAACAAAATAAAAATGTTCTAAGTTTGTGTTCAGTTCCACTCAACCCCTTAAAACTGTTGTGCACTGGATTTTTGTTTCTTTGATCCCTTGCATTCTGTTACCTATGTGTGTAACACATTTTTTTTTTTTTTTTTTTTTTACTTTCTCTGCACGTTTTGTGGCCCCTGGCGATAGCCATTCAGGCTTCTTTTATTTCCTTTGATTTGTTGGAATTTTCCCAGAATGCCGCTGAGAAGGATGTGAATTATCTAGCCACACCATCTAACTGCAGCTGCTTGTGAAAGTTAAACTGCTTTGTAACATGGTGAAGAGAAAGGGTTGTGCAGGATTGGTCCAACAGCATCAGGTGACCATTGATTAATTCTCAAGTAATCCATGGTTGCCTGAGAATTAATCAGTGGTAAACCATCTAACTGCATGCTTGTGAAAGTTAAACTGCTTTGAAAAGTGTAGCCCACCCTCCCTCCCTAACCAAAGTCAGATTTCCTAAGCACCAGCTGCTGCTGTTCTGGATGTGTGGCAGTTTTCTTTGTAAAGTGCTGTCACTGTGTGGTGATAAAGCCAATTCACCTTTGAAGGGCTTTGGTCTAATTCGCATCATTCCCAGTGACATTCTGGGAAAATTCCAACAGACTAAAGGCATTAAAAGCAGCCTGAATGGATACCCCCCCGAGCCATAAAACCAGCAGGGAAAAGTGTGTGTGTGTGTGTGTGGGGGAGGGGGAACCTTGTCAGACGCATGGAATAGAACACCTAGGACTATCAGAAAAACAAAAACTGTGAAAAAAAAAATGTGCTTTTATAATTTTTGCATGTAGTTTTCCTTTAAGTGCCCCTAGACCTGCATTGTGCATCCTGAACTTTATTGCGATGTTTCTGACTCACTTTGTTTTTAATGCACTATCGGTTATCATGCATCCATAGAGCATCATATGACATGACTATAGTAACAAATCAGAAACTCCGTAGAACAGAAAGATTAAATAAGTAAGACGTGTATATAGAAAACACAAATTGCACATACCCCATTAATGCAAAGCATCATGGGAATTAGGGTTGTCATGGTATGAAATTGATGGTATGATAACCACAGTGTGTGATATCGCGGTTATCGTGATACCACGGTATAATGAATTCCAATGGGAAAACCTGAAATATTCAAAAAATAATGCAATTTTAACCAAATTTTACATGTAAAAGCAGTTAAAATACTAATAAATGACACCTTATGAATGTAATGTGAAAATAACGATAACGAGTCAAGTATCTGCAAGAGAAATGTATTTTTTATTGACTGTCAGATTCCTCCTGACCTGATGATGAACATGGAGCTTGGAACACTAGAAGTAGATTTATATATAAAAAAAAAAAAAGTAATTTCATTGCAGTCTGAAACGTGAGTGACATACCATTATAAGTAAAGTGTTTTAGTGCACTCTTGGCATACAACACAAAATGCTACCAATACCAAAAGTACTATACATAAATAGCACAATGGGTACGAGTAGTAAGTTGTTTGATTTACATTTTTGTTATGTTAAATTGTCAATAATTTAAAGATGCGAGTCGATGAATACGAAAGGAATGTCCAGTCACTCCACTCCTGGTGGTGGTGATGCAGACTAGAGTTGCAGATGCAGACAGAGTTGCACTTCACTGAAGTAGTGTGCTACTAGCTTTAGAAGCAGGCACAGCAAGAGCACTACTTAGAAC
This sequence comes from Neoceratodus forsteri, assembly GCA_016271365.2. NCBI lineage: Eukaryota > Metazoa > Chordata > Ceratodontiformes > Ceratodontidae > Neoceratodus > Neoceratodus forsteri. The sequence goes on along the minus strand of JADMNL010000022.1, from coordinate 209,652,653 downwards.
AGTTCTGATTTGGAAAATCAAGGCTCATTGTCTGGCTATAACTAGGCTGTCTCCCTCCTCCATCCTCACTTCACAGCCTGGGGCTCCCTCCAAGACCAAGTCCCCGAAGTCCCCTCAGGGTAAGTTAGTAAAAGTAATAGTAAGTAGTGCAGATAAATTTGGAGAGATTTGTGTTCATATTTGCTTTCTCAGTGTAGTACCCTATCACCACAACACAACTCCTGCCTGCACTCACCACTCACTGTGTCCCAGACTCCGAGTCCAAGCCAACAGCCAAAGCCAATCAGCAGAGCTAAGCCAACTGTGAGAGATGGTGGCATTTAAAGGAATTAGCCTACATATCCCAAATACCATGCTGACTGCTTTTTTCCTTTTTGAATATAATAGGTACAGCGCCTTCAGAAAGTATTCACCCCTCTTGGAGTTTGTCGTGTTACTTCCAGAATTTTTAATGCATTGAAATTATTTTCCCCCCTTGATTCACACAGCATACTCAGCAATTTAAAGGGGCAAAAATATTTTTGTGTAACAAAAATTTATGAAACATTAAAAACTGAAATATCTTGTTTACTTAAGTATTCACCCCTGAGTCAATACTTTGTAGAAGCGCCTTGGCAGCAATTACAGCTTTGAGTCTTCTTGGGTATGTCTGTATCACCTTTGCACATCTGGATTTGGGGATTTTCACCCATTCTTCCTTGCAGATTTGCTCAAGCTCTGTCAAGTTGGATGAGGAGTGTTGGTGAACCGCAATCTTTAAGTCTTCCACAGATTCTCGATGGGATTCAAGTCTGGGCTTTGGCTGGGCCACTCAAGGACATTCACCTTTTTGTTCTGAAGCCACTCCAGCGTTGCTTTGGCTGTATGCTTGGGGTCGTTGTCCTGTTGGAACGTAAATCTTCACCCCAGTCCAAGGTCTATTGCAGACTGATGCAGGTTCTCCTCAAGGATGTGCCTGTATTTGGCTCCATTCATTCTTCCCTCTATCCTGACAAGTGCCCCAGTCCCTGCCACTGAAAAGCATCCCCATAACATGATGCTGCCACCACCATGCTTCATGGTAGGGATGGTGTTACATGGGTGATGAGCTGTGTTCGGTTTGCGCCAGGCATAGCGCTTTGCATTCAGGCCAAAGAGTTCAATTTTTGTTTCATCAGACCAGAGAATATTTTGCCACATGGTCTCAGAGTCTGCCACGTGCCTTCTTGCAAACTCCAGGCATGCTATTATGTGGCCTTTTCCCAGGAGTGGCTTCCGTCTAGCAACTCTCCCATAGAGGCTACATCTGTGAAGTGCTGCAGAGATTGTTGTCCTCTGGACAGGTTCTCCCATCTCAGCCATGGAACTCTGTAGATCTTACTTCGAGACACAGCTCTTGCAGCAGGTTACACCATTAGGACTGAAGCCGTCAGGCGCCAGGACCCCACAGAAAAATTCTAGCTAGCTAACTACAGCGGGGACCGCCCCCGACGTCGGTCCCGCCCCCGACGTCAGGCGTGGTACAAAAGGCGGTCCCATCAGATTCCAGTTCTTTCGCTGTCAATTTAGCTACTTGACCCCTTCGGTTATCAGTCTAGCACGCGACGCGTGAATAGTGCTTTTTCTTCAAAAAAAAAAAAAAAAACTTTTGAAATATCTTCAAGCAAGATCTTGATGTCATCTCCTACTTCTGGCCATCCATCGAAGTGTGCTTGCGGAAAGCAGATCCCGTTCAAGGATCCCCACACAGCCTGCGTTAGGTGCCTAGGCCCAGACCACGATACCCGGGCCTGTCCTTCTTGCCAAGGGTTTAACAGCCGTACCCGGATCCGGCGTCAGAAGGCTCTGCAGACTTATCTTCTGGAGGAAAACTGAAGACCATGTCCTCCAAGGGGAAAGTTCAAGATCCACAAGCACGGGAGAAAAGAAGGGAAGGCCCTTCAGGTCCCCATCCAGGGTTGAGTCCAAGCTCCGGTTCAAAATCTCCCTGCTGCGGTAAGGAAGCCTTCCTCTCAGGCTAAATCCAGCCAGGCCTTCCTCCCCTTCCAGGGCCTTGGCGAAGTCCGGGGAGCGACATCATCACCACCGTAAGTCGGGTTCCCGCTCCTCGGTACCCGGCGTCAGGTCTTCGTCGGTGCCTCCACGTAAGGCGGCTGGAGCTCACGCCCTTAAAAGTCCTGTAGCCCAGGCGCCCGGCTCGACAGCCGTCAGCCCGTCGCCATGCTTCCCTGGAGCGCCCGTTTGCCCGGCGACCGTTGCCGGCCATTACATCAGCGGGCGCCGGTAGAGGCCGGCGTCCGCCCTTCCTGAGGAAGGCCCTGTAGCCTCCGACCGGCGTCGGTCAGGAGCCTCTTCGGAGGAGACCTAGTGCAGCCCGAGGGACCAGGCCAGGCGACCCGGTCCCGTCGATACTCCCAGGAACCCTCGCCGTTACCAGAGGCCCCTGCGGGCCGGCGCCGGAACCCGACGACCGCCCACCGGCACCCGGGCCGTCGTCTGGCCTCTCTCTAGCGGAGGTGAAAGATCCTTTCACCTCCTGGTGGGGCACCATTAGAAAGGACATGGTCCCCCCTCCTCCTCCTCCTCCGGTTCCTGCCCCCCCTCACCAGCTTCCGCTACCTGCGCCATCAGATCCTTGAACTATTTAACCCACATGGTTCAGTTCCAGAGCGCTTTGTGGGAGCAGGGTCTGAAGCGGCTGAGAAATTGCCGAAGGTGAGCAGAAGGAGGAGATGCTTCAGCTCCTCCGTACGGGTTCTGACGTGGGGACCCAAGTGCTAAGAGCCGCGTACGACTCCGCGGACTCATCGGCCCGAGCAGCAGCTTCCGGCGTATGCCTCGGAGACACTCTTGGTTGCATGTCTCTGGTTTTACCCCAGACATCCAAAAGAACATCTTGGACGCTCCTTTTCAGGGAGATGTATTGTTTGGTAATCCTGTAGAAAAGATCCTTACCAAACTCCAAGAGGCGGAAAGCGGTAGGTCGGTTCACGCATGTACCGACCTAAAGCTTAGTTCCTTTTGGCAGAACCAAAGCCGTTTTTAAGTGGGGGCCTTAGAAGGCAACAGCCCGCTCCGCTGCACCTCAGAGGGGCTCCGGCTTTCGTAGAGCCAGGAAACAACCACGCCAGCGAGGCCAGCGTTCTCTCCTAGGCAGGCCCAGCCAGCGGGTCCATCTGCCGCCACAGCCTGACTCCTTTCCGGCCCCGCCCTCAGGATCAAAGGAATTTATGGTGAGGTCGCATGCGAACTTCCTGCGGGATGGCAGGCCATAACCACCGACAGATGGGTTCTTCATTTGGTCAGTCCAGGCCACTTTATAGAATTGCAGCAAAGCCACCTCGAGGCCTCCTTTGCTCTCCGGTATCAGGGTCAGCACAAAGCTTTGATCTGGCAAGAAGTACTCGGCGGCTCCTACGAAGGGGCGATAGAGTGCGATCCCAGAAGAACCAGAGAGGACTGGATACTATTCCCACTTCTTCCTGGTTCCCAAAAGCAGGACCTCCGTCCAATTCTGGACCTCAGCGACCTCAATTTGTCGGTCACTTACAGAGATTCGCATGGTGACCCTTCGGGTCTTATTCCCATGCTCAAACAGGACGCCTTTTGGCGTCCCTAGACATACAGGATGCCTACTGCATCCCTATGGCTCAGGCGCGCATGAGTTCCTCTGCGCTTCCAAGTTTCTCGGCCACCACCTTCAGTTTGAGCCCTTCCTTTCGGACTGTCTTCCACAAAAGGGTCTTTACCAAGTGCATGGCAGTTGTGGAGCGTCTCTGAGGAGACAGGGCCATTCGTGTTCCGATACCTGGGCGACTGGCTTCTCATGGCGCCTCAGAGGCATTGCTTCTTGCAATCCAGAGCACCCAGGATCTGTTCCAGTTCCTGGGCATTCTTATAAATTCGAAGTCTCTCCTGGTACCGTCGCGAAACTGCAGTTTATGGCGCATGTTCTGGACACCATTCGGGAGAGAGCTTTTCTTCCGGCCGACAGACGGGCGCATCAGATCCCTCATAAGGGACCTATCATTAAGCAAGGTTGTACCTGCCAGGTCGGTGCTTTGCTTGCTCGGACACATGGCTGCGGCCATTCCTACTGTCCCTTTCACAAGACTCCATCACGAATTACTCAGTGGATGCTCAAAGTGCAATGGGACCAAAGGCAAGACCACTTGCAGCATCGGTCAGACTCACGAATTCAGTGATTCAAGACTGGCAGTGGTGGCTAGCCCAGAGTCGCTCTCCTCAGGCGTCCCGTTCATTCGGCCGTCCCGGAGGTTACCTCACCATGGATGCTTCCGGTCTTGGGTGGGGCGCACCTGGGCGAGGTAAGTCCCAGAATGCGTGGACCCAGATGGAGCTCATCTTCACATCAGCGTGCTGGAAATGGGCGCGGTTCTCTATGCCTGCAGGCCTTTCAGTCAGTTATCCCACCGTGTACTCTTCTACTTCAGACAGACAAGCTACGGTGATGTAATACCTCAACAAACAGGCGCACACTCTTACCCCTTTGCGAGGAGGCCATGAGAGTGTGGGATTGGAAGTAATCAGACACGGAGCGAATCACAGTCACTGTGCACGTTCCGGAGTGGACAACACGATTGCAGGCGGCCTGAGTCGTTCTCGGGCCAGAGTCCACGAATGGGAACTTCTTCAGAAGGTAGCAGAGGATCTGTTTCTTCGATGGGAACTCAGATCTGGACTTGTTAGACTCCCCATCCAGCATAAAACTGCCCAATTTTTGCTCGCTAGATCCAGGGCCTGTTTTTCTGGCGAGACCGTTATCCCTCTCCTGGGCCAACAGATTCCTCTCGCTTTCCCTCCTTTCCCGTTGATCCAGAGAGTTCTTCTCAAACTGCGCAGTGAGCACGCACTCATGATCCTGGTGGCCCCGTTTTGGCCCAGACAGATTTGGTTCCCCTTGTTGATTCAACTATCTCGGGAACCCCCACTCCCGTTGCCGCTCAGCTCCCACTTACTGTCTCAGGAGAAGGGTTCACTTGTCCACCCGGACCTACGTTCCTTGAACCTGCATGCTTGGCTCCTAGAGACATAGCCATCTTGTGTCATGGGGTCTCGCAAGAGGTTGCAGAAGTCCTTTCTGCAGCCAGAAAACTGGCAACGCATGCGACGTACGCCATGAAATGGCACCGTTTAATGACTATGATGCGAGCAGCGACCTTTCCCCTAGGTTGTCCTGTGGGAGTAATATTAGATATTTGCTCTCCCTCTTTCATTCGGTCTAGCCTACTCCTCTATTAAAGTATACCTTTGTGCAATTTGACTTTCCACCTCGGTGGGAAATCGTGCAATGATGCTCAGGTGGATGCATCTCAAGAATTTCTCAGGGAGTGTTACACATAGGCCTCCTATTAGAACCCTGTGCCTCCATGGGATTTGCTCTTTGTCCTAGAACAGCTCACGCTTCCCCCTTTTGAACCTGCAGCAATTAGAAACTCGTTTCTGTCATGGAAAGCGTTGTTTTTAGTTGCTGTTACTTGGCAAGAAGAATTTCTGAACTACGCTCTCATGTGCAAGAGCCTTATTTAGTTTCCACGGGACAGAGTATCCCTGAGGACGAACCCTCAATTTTTGCCTAAGGTGGTTTCTTCACTCACTCTGAACCAGGATATCGACCTTCCGGTCTGCTCTGAGCTACTTCGAATAGAGGAGGCTCTGCTCCATACCCTGGATGTTCACCGCAGCCTGAGGTTTTACCTCAACAGAACTCAGTCCTTTCGCAGTTCTGAGCAACTTTTCATTTCCTTCTCTGAGAGAATGATGGGCCAACCCGTATCCAAACAGTCCCTTTCTCGCTGGCTTGTCCAGTGTATTTCTCACTGTTATGGTATCAAACAAAAGCCCCTCCCGGGTACAGTCCGGGGTTATTCCACTAGAGGTGTGGCTACTTCCTTTGCAGGCGCTCAAAATGTTTCCACTTCTGCTATATGCGCTGCAACTACTTGGAGTTCTGTGCATACCTTTATCAGGCATTACTAGCCTGGACATACGCCTCTGGCGAAAGGCTGGTTTCGGCATGGCGTGCTTCAGGGTCTCCTGTCCTAGGTTCAGGACCTGGTATTTATCCTTTATTTTCCTCCTCCCGGATTTTCTGACAGCGTTACTGCTTGGGAATCAGTCCTAATGGTGTAACCTGCTGCAAGAGCTGTGTCTCGAGTAAGATAGTACAGTTACGTGAGAACTTACCGTAACAGTAGATCTTCGAGAACAGCTCTTGCAGCAAATCTCTCCATCCACCTTCCCCCTTGGAGGAGGCATGGCTCAGTCTTTCTGAGCAGGATTGATATTTTCTGTCTTCTGACGGTGAATCCTCGGTCTCCCATTCTGATGTCAGCCCGGCGGCAAGGAGTCTCCAGCCAGAGGGGCCTAAGGGAATCTGGCGGGACCGCCCCTTTGTACCACGCCTGGCCGGGCCAGGGACCGGCGTCGGTGTCCCGCTGTAGTTAGCTAGCTAGAATTTTTCCGTGGGGTCCTGGCGCCTGACGGCTTCAGTCCTAATGGTGTATCCTGCTGCAAGAGCTGTTCTCGAAGATCTACTGTTACGGTAAGTTCTTACGTAACTGTACTTTCTGTCAGGGTGGTCATTGGGTTCTTGGTCACTTCCCTGACCAAGGTCCTTCTTACCTGGTTGCTCAGTTTGGGAGGACGGCCTGCTCTAGGAAGAGTCTGGGTGGTTCCGTAATCTTTCCATTTCCTAATGATGGACTTGACTGTGCTCCTGGGAACTTTCAACACCCTAGAAATGTTTTTATACCCCTCCCCAGATCTGTACCTCCTCACAATTCTATCACGGAGTTCTATGGACAGCTCCTTGGTCTTCATGGTAGAGTTTCTGCTCTGACATGCACTGTCAACAGTGCGACCTTATACAGACAGGTGTATTTCCTCTGAAATCATGTCAACCATTTGAACTGACCACAGGTGGACTCCATTCAAGTTTTAGAGTGATCTCACAAGGAAATTGGATGCACCTGAGCTCAGTTTGGAGTGTCATAGCAAAGGGGGCGAATACTTAACAAATCAAGACATTTCAGGTTTTTATTTTAAGTTATATGTACAAAAAATTCCAGAAGTTTCATTCCACTTTGACATTATAGAGTAATTTGTTTAGATACATGACAAAAAAATCCCATATAAATGTATTTTAATTTGAGTTTGCAACATCACAAAATGTGACAAAATCCAAGGGGGGTGAATACTTTCTGAAGGCACTGTATTTCTAGGGACATGGATATGTTGTTCTATCTACACTTACTGGCAGGTTCCTTGCCGCTTTAAATCTTGCCGGAAGGTCTTCAAGCTGGCTCCTCCCACCCACCCGGGAGGTAAAACTCTCTGCTCCGCCCCATGATGCCAGATCTTCCTTACCACTTGGAAGCTCAGGTTCCCTCCTTAGCGCTCTGCGTTTAGACTGGATCCAAACTCTTCGGTTCACCCGAAAATAATTTTAAAGTTTTCTAGACTTCAGTCTGCTTCTTCCTTCGCGGCTGCGATGGACAAATCGACTTCCGATTTTAAGTGGTGCCCATGCGGGCAGAAGATGTCTAGGACCGATCCGCACTCCACGTGCGTTTACTGCCTCGGGCTTGACCACGATCTGCAGGCCTGCGAGATGTGCAAGTCCTTTTCGGCAAATGTCCTCAAAGTGCTGCCTGGCTCCAACTTGGGCGCCCCGGGAAGCGTTATCCGCTGGTGAAGACCAAGGAGGCCCGGTGGGCGGTTTCCGTGGTGGCTGGCTCGGCTGAGCAACTTGAACAGATGATCGCCCTCGAGGAGGAGGCGGCCCAGGCTGCATCTTTGTCATCCTCTGTTGTGGCATTTGTCCCACTCTCCTTGGGATCCTCCTATACAACTTCTTTTAAGGAGCTTTGCCAATCCTTCTCCACGAAAGGTGAGGGGCCATCGGGACACTCCTCTCAGTCCAAAAAGAAGGACTCGAAGGGTAAGTCCCACTGTCGACGTTCGTGGGAGCGGAGAGGTCCCCTTCCCCGGACAGACGACACTTGACTTCGGGTGAGGTTGCACCTAAGGCCGCTGGCTTCACGGTGTCCCGTCAGGTCAGCGGCGGAGACACCTGTTGGCGGTGAATTTTTCTCGACCTGTCGGACAGGCGTCGACTGAAAACCGACAACCCTTCTTCACGGTTCCCCGGTAGAAACAGGACTTGCCTCGCCTCCAGTGCGGAGTCCTGGTTAAGGCTCGAGCCAAGGGAGAGCAGGTTTCCTTCTCCTCCCAGACCCACCCTCGGAAACACCGACAGTCTTGACTCGGACCTCTTCTCGGTCCAGCCAATCCCGCTGGCACGGCGATCTCAATCTCTGCACCGAGGAAAGCGGCGGCGCCGCTCATCCTTGACTTCCTCGGAGGAGGATGAGAGACTTCGGCGCAAATTGCATTGATGCTACGAGGACTTAATGTGGCAGCAGCCCCTTCTGACTGGGAACAAGCCGACGCCATCACCTTCCCCGGCCATTAAGTGGCTGTCACCTGAAAGGCCGAAACAACCCCTCGCGGTGGTCGAGGAGCCCAAACCGGTGCCGGTTGTTCGGCCAAAACCAGCTGCCCCACCGATTGTGGTGGAACCTCCGCCTCCACTACCAAAATCTGGGGCTCTGACCAAGGATCCTCAGTCGGATCAGGGACTGCCCCAACGGTTGTTGGTCACCCACTCCCGACCGTCCTCGGCAGGTGGAGGTGGCTTAGAGCCCTAGGCAGCTGTTGGTAGACTCTTGGTCTGATGGCGACTCTTCCCTGTTCTCCAGGCCCCTTGACCTGGAGTCCTGGGGAGACAGTCGATGGACAAGGCCCATCCTTGTGCAGTGGGTTTGCTTCAGCTCATCTCAGAGTCCACTGGGATGCAGCTGAAGCCCGTATCCAGCGGGCCAAGTATCCCCTCATGGAGATACTGGACTGAGGGGATTCTCCCACGGAGGCCTTTCTGGTGGCTGAAGCCATTGTTGACCCAGCCTTGGAGTTATGGCAGCGGCCGGCTTCTTGTCCTGCTCCTTCGGCCAGGATAGCCAGGAAGTACGCAGTCACTACCGGTTCTCTGTCCGTTTTTTTGGAGCACCCCTCTGTGGAGGGGCTTGTTACCGACAGTGTTTTCCGGCGTTCTGGGAACGCTAGGGACGTGGACAAGCTTCCCGACAAGGAGTCCAAAAAGCTGGACTATGCCGGGCGTAAGGTGTACGCTGCGTCCTCCTTAGGCCTCCTTCAGACCAGTTCGGCCGTACTGATGGCGCACTTCTCCCACGCCCTTATGGGCTCCCTGGATGAGGTGATCCCTCATCTCCCGGCTGACCTCCATACTACAGTCGAGCAGGTGCGGGATCAAGGAAAGGCGGTGGTGAAACAGCAGCTCCAAATGGCTCTCGATAGTGGAGACTTCTGTGACCGGTCAGTAGCGGCCGCAGTGGCCATGCGCAGCAGAGCTTGACTGCAGATCTCCACCTTCACGGCGGATACCCAGCACAAGTTGGCAGATGTCCCCTTCCTGGTTACCGACTTGTTCGGGCCCTGGGTGGAAGGCCACCTCCAGAGAATTGAGAAGTCCAATGCCACCTTGGACTCTGTCTCATCTGCCCAGAAGGACAAAGGCCGTCGGCAACAGCATAAGCCCTTTAAGCCCTTCTGCCCCTCACAGCCGCGTCTGGCCCAGCAACACCAGCATCAGGGCCAGCAGGCTGCATAGCACCCAAAGCCAAGTCTGCAGCTTCCTCCAGCAGGAAGCCGGGAGGAAAAAGCCCAGGAGGTCCCTCGGCTGGTCCTTCCTCCAAGCCTGCCCATAGACGGGTTGAGGTGTCGCCCCTGAGTTTCCCCCGTGGGGGGACAGCTCCGCCACTTTCTTTCCGCCTGGTCCGCTATCACCACGGACCGCTGAGTGTTGGAAGTGGTAGGAAAGGGTCTGCCTCTGGAGTCCGAGCAGGCCCTGCCCTTCCGAGCTGTCACCCCACGGGGGGCTACCGGGTCCGAAGCCTCTGTCATCCCCTCGAGCCAACATTGCCCTGCTCCTCCAGAAGGAGGTGATCAGGAAGGTGGCGGATCCTCCACCAGACCCAGGGTTTATGTCCAGGTATGTCCTGGTCCTGAAACGCAGGGGGGGGCTGGCGCCCCATTCTAGACCTGCATGACTTGAACAGGTTCCTAAGGTTTCGAACCTTCAGGATGGTCACTCTGGCTCGGATCATTCCATCCTTGGAATGAGGCGTGTGGTTCTGCTCTCTGGACCTCCAGGACGCGTTCTTTCACGTCCCAATCCGTCTGTCCTGAGCGATTCCTCCGCTTCAGAGCAGAGGGTCCGCTACGAGTTCGGGCCATGCCCTTCGGCCTTTCTCTAGCTCCCAGGGTCTTCACCAAATGCATGGCAGTGGTGACCATATTCCTGTGGCGCCGAAGGGACCGGATGTACCCTTACCTGGACGACTGGCTGATTGCGGCCTCCTCCAGACCGGAGGTGGAGGCGGTCCAGGGATCTGGCCTCCAGGTTTGTTCTCAGATTGGCCTCCTCATCATGAGGCCAAGTCAGGAACTTGTGCCAAAGCAGGTGATCCAGTTCATGGGCAGGCTCGACTGTCTGCGAGGCAAACGCGGCTCCCGGTGGACAGGGCCGAGGTTCTTTCCTCCTTTGCCCAGTCATTTCAGGTTGGGCAATTGCACCCTGCCCGGGACTTCCTGCGCCTCCTGGGCCACATGGCGGCCTGCACCAGCATGGCCCATTGGGCCCGTTGGCACATGGCGTCCCCTACAATGGGGACTGGCCAGTTAGTGGTCACAGTGCTCCGGTCTCTTGGACCAGCCAGTGGCAGTGATCCAGGAGATGTGGAGCGCTCTCCAGTGGTGGATTGTTCCGGCTCATCTGCAGGAGGGCATCCCGTTTGTCTGCCCTGAGCCGACGATCTCTCTTCGTGAACACCTCTCTGATGGGTTGGGGTGCCCATCTGGGGGAGCACAGAAGCGCCTGACCTCTGGTCCCTCGAGGTCGATGCCACATCAACCTGCTGGAGCCGGACGTCCGTCTAGCCCTCACTGCCTTTGCTTCATTTGTGCGGGGTCCAAGTGGTCCAGGTCCAGACAGACAATACCGACCATGTACTACCTAAACCGCCCGAGGGCAGGACGAGCTCCATGCCTCTATGCAGGGAAGCTCTCTGCACTTGGTCCCTCGTGCGTAGCCTGGAGGCGTATCTCCTTGCCATCCATATGGCAGGAGCCTCCAACATTCTGGCAGATATCCTAAGCCGGATAGGAGCTGCGTCCCACGAGTGGTCTCTCCTGCCAGAGGTAGTACAAGATCTGTTCTCCCACTGGGGCACACCTCAGGTGGACTGGTTTGCCTCCAGGGAGAATGCGAAGCTGAGGCTGTTTCATGCCCACCCCCCTCAGCAGGGCTTGCTGCAGGGGGATGCCTTCTCGAGGCCGTGGACCCCAGGCCTCTTCTACGCCTTTCCCCCATTTCCCTTGATCCACAAGGTGCTTCTCAAGGCAAGGAGGGACAAGGCGCAGATGATTCTGGTAGCCCCAGACTGGCCCTGCCAGTTCTGGTATCCAGATCTCCTCAGCCTCAGCTCCAGGCTCCCGAGGCAGCTTCCAGCCTACCTGGACCTGATCTCAGTCAACCAGGGGAAGGTATTCCATCCGGACCTTCAATCACTGCGCCTGATGTCCTGGTTCCTGAGCGGCTAGAGTTCCAGGCCTTGGGTCTTTCCGATGAGGTCCTCAACGTTGTTGAGGCATCCCATAAGGAGTCGACCAGGAAATGCTATGCCTTTAAATGGAAGAGATTCTCCATTTGGTGTCAGGTCAAGGGGCTGGACCCTTCTCCTGTTCCTTAGCAAGCATTCTGGACTACCGGTCCCTTTCTCAGCTAGGCTTCAGTCGATGACCCTTAAGGTGCACCTGGCAGCCATCTCTGCCTACCGGGAGGGGCTAGGAAGCAGTCGGTGGTGCAGGAGAAGGTGGTCGGTCGCTTTTTCAAAGGCCTTGATTAAATATCCCCTCTGGTGCGAGAACCTCCACCTCTGTGGGATCTACTGCTGGTATTGGCTAAGCTCTTGGGCAAGCCATTCGAACCAATACACAGGTGTGACATCTCTCACCTGTCGTAGAAGACCACCTTCTTGGTGGCTATCACGTCAGCCAGAAGGATGGGAGAGCTCCAGGCACTTTCCATCGAGTCTCCTTATCTGGTCTTCCACGGGGACAAGGTTGTCCTGCACCCCCACCCGCAATTCCTTCCGAAGGTGGTGTCAGAGTTCCACCTTAACTAGGTGTTGAATCTGCCAGTGTTCTACCCCAGTCGCACCTCGGAGGCCGAATGTAGACTCCATACTTTGGACCCTAGAAGAGCACTGTCTTATAAGGAGTGAACGGCTGAAGTTCGGGGAGAGGTTTGCCAGCTGTTTGTCACCTACGCTGAAGCCGCACCTGGCAGACCTGCAGCCAAGCGGACGATAGGCAGGTGGGTCACTTCCTGCATAGATCTCTGCTACAGGTTGGTGGGCGTGGAGCCTCCCAAAGGGATAAGAACTCATTCTATCTGCCATACCGCTGCTTCCAGGGACGTCCCTATCCAGGAAATCTGCAGGACTGCTACCTGGAAGTCAGCACACACCTTCATTACCCACTATCACATCGACCTTGAGTCACGCCGGGATGCTGGTTTTGGGACCTTGGGTTCTCTAGTCCTTATTTCCTAAGTAGGGGGTGTGCGCCTTGCCTCCCTCCTCCCGGAGAACTGCTAGGAGTCTGCCAGTAAGTGTGGATAGAACAACATATCCATGTCCCTAGAAATACAGGTTACTCACCTGTAACAGGAGTTCCAGGAGTGGTATATGTTGTTCATCCACACAACCCAACCAACCTCCCCGGCTCCGACGCACAACCTAGCTTCCAGTGGGCTAGATCTGGCGTCATGGGGTGGAGCCGAGAGTTTTACCACCCAGGTGGGTGGGAGGAGCCAGCTTGAAGACCTTGCAGCAAGGAACCTGCCAGTAAGTGTGGATGAACAACATATACCATTTCTAGACCTCCTGTTACAGGTGAGTAACCTGTATTTAGCTACAGTAGCCTCCAGCTGAGGCAGCAAGCCAATGTGAGTTGCTTGCTTGACTTTTTTAGGTTGAGTCCGTCATGCTATACTATGACTCAAGTCTGACAGTAAAGGAATCAGCTTATATATCCTCAATGCCATGGCAGTGGCAGGCACTCACTAGCTGCTTTTTTCCTTTTTTGAGGTAGGTAATAGCTATTTAACTACAGTAACCTCCAGCTGAGGCAGTGAGCCGATATGAGTTGCTTGCTTTGGTTGAGCAAGTTGTGCTATTGTGAGTCGAGTCATGTGACTGTGATATGAGTGCAGTCTGGCATTAAAGAATCTGCTTATATATCCTCAGTGTCATGGCAGTGGCAGGCACTCATTTCTCTGCCTTTTTTTTTTTTCTCTTTTTTAAGCTACTAATTTTTAAGTAATTAAGAAATTTATTCATTTAAATTACTTTTTCCATTGGGTTTTGTTTTAGGTAACCCCCCTCCCCCCCCAAAGTGACTCAAGTCATCTTGTTGCTACCTTGGACTCTGGACTCGTGAGTCAAGTTTCGTGATATGATGAGTGACTCAGGAGGACTGGAGTCCTGCATAGCATTAAAGGAATTAGCCTATATACCCTCAGCACCGTGGCTGGTGGCTGCTGAGTCAAGTGACTGTAATTGTTAAGCTTGCAGCTGGGCTAAGGATAATTATGCAATTAACGTAATTTCTCTTATTGGTTTTGTGTTGGGTAGCCCCCAGCCACAGTCAGCTGAGCCAGCCAACCAAAGTTTTGTGACACAGATGACATGAATCAGTCAGAGAAACTCATCAGGAGTCAGGAGTAGGACTCACTCCATCCTAGGGACCACTATGGTGGGGGCATCAGGCGACCAGACAGAGGAGAGACATGAAGTGGTCCACAGTGGAACTGGACTGGAGGAACTTGGGGTGCATCAGGCAGACAGATTAGACAAGTCAGCAACTTTACTAAATGTGCTAGGTCAGCTGAATAGCCAACGTCAAGTATAAACTATCACAAATCATGTTAGGAGGACAGGGAGGGGGGACTCTGGCTCTGAGTCAGGAAACAACAGCAGCAGATGTCAGAAGGAATTTGGAATAGCAAGCAGTGTGTACTCTGAAAATGGCATGTGTTGGCGGTGTCAAATTCGTTATCCACACGGCAGGTGTGCTGGGCAGCAGTGACTTTGTGCTGCAGAATCAGAGGGAGGGAGGGGCGGGTACAACTGGGAATGAAAACTGAAGGAACACACAGACTGCTAGTGCCAATTCTTATCACTGAAACTGACAAACACGGTAAGTGTAATGCAAAACTGCAGTTTGAAAATGTAAATGGCACTAGCATCATGGCAGTTTTTGTGTTATTATTTAACAATAAAAAATGAACCTGAAAATGTTCTCTGTGTGCATCTCATTCTCTGTCTGAGTAACCTTGACAGTTTTGTGCCTCTGACAGTCTGACAGGACTGTCTACTCTCTGTAGTTCAGACTTAGTGAATGAACATGAACACTCATGACCACTCGAGACAGAACACCAGCAGCACAACAGTTAACAGCAATGTGAATGAGTGATCACTGCGATCTTATCTGTCACTCACTGGCCCTGCCAATGAGGTAGTTGACCAGTCTGCAGTCTTAGTCTGTGTACACACAGTGCCAACCAACCACACACAGTGTGTTAAAACTGTTAACCATAAAGATAAGGAAACTTAACGTGATGATCATTACATGACAGACATGCTACATAGAGTTACTGTTAACTAACATAACAGATTTTGATTCTGGGTCTGGTTACTGCTGCTGATCCCTCCCTCACCCCCATTCCATGCCCATTGCTCAAGCCCAATCAACAAACATACTTAGGATGGATGGTCGACACCCATATATCCCACCTACCCCCTGCTACTTAACCAACTCAGAGTCTGACTGGTTTTGGGGAGTGGGTGCAACACCCCCGAATCCAGTGGTGGGGTCCTGCGCCAACACTACAGCTACCTGGTGCTGTTGTCGCTTTAGTGTCTGGTGCTGTGGAATTGTCGCGGAGGGGTATGTAACCCTCAACAAATGTGTTTTGTTGTTAAACTTTTCTGGAGGATGTCACTCATTTTGAAACGGTACATAATTTTCTGCTTCTGTTCCAAAAGAACAGCAGAGGAAAGGACAATAATTATCGCGTTGTGCATTTACAGTGTGGCTCTTTGTGCAAGCAATGTGCTGCACTTCGTGTGTACTGCGCAGTCAGTGCACACCGTTTGAGTAATAGTTGCACTCATACAGCACACTGATTTTTGTGTGCTGTTGCACACGGTCTGTTCTCGCCATTTAAACATAGAAACATAGACTTTGACAGCAGATAAGGACCACTAGGCTCATCTAGTCTGCCCATTTCCCTACCTACAGGACAGGCCGCAGATCCTAGTTAACCAGCCTATTTCTTCCTACCCCCACAAGAATTGCCTTATGTCTGTCCCATGCATTCTTGAATTCTCCACAGTTTTAGACCCACAACCTCCTCAGGAAGGCTGTTCCATGCATCCACTACCCTCTCTGTGAAATAATACTTCCTCTCATTGCCCTGAACGCCCTCCTTCTATCTTTAAATTGTGTCCCTTGTTCTTGCAAGTCTCTTTTTCTGAAAAATGCTACCCTCTTGGACTTTGTTGATTCCACTAGGTACTTAAAAGTTTCTATCATGTCCCCCTCTCCTTCTTTCCTCAAGGGTATACATATTAAGCTCCTTTAGTCTCTCCTCATCTGGCTTCTCTTGCAGACCCTGCACCATTTTAGTTGCCCTCCTCTGGACTGCCTCTATCCTGTCTATGTCCTCTGGAGATGGGGTCTCCAGAACTGGACACAGTACTCGGATGGGGTCTCACCAACTGTCTGTACAGAGGGATAACAACTTCCTGTTTTCTGCTGCTGATGCCTCTCCCTATACATCCCAGTATACCCCAGCCCTCCCTACATTTGCCATTAAGGAAGCAGTTATTACTTATATATCCCTGGTGGCTTAATACTCAGTTGGCCTCTGTGTTTCTTGTGGCACTCCGTGTGACACACACACAAATACATGATGACTTGAAAACACTTTGTCCTGAAACTGAACATCAAAAATTGAAAAATGGAAGGAAGAAGTCAAAGACTGACTCAAATTTTATTGAAAGTCTCTCAACTGACATCATTAGTCTACTTATGGATTGGACACATGAGGACACTTAAACCTAACCTTAATAGTCTGTACAGCACTGCAGCGAACCAGCGGTCATCGCATCCTAAAACAATTTTGCACAAAATGAAGCCTCCTCAAACTCTTGCATCAGGGAATACTATTCACACACTTCTTCTGGTTCCAAAAGGCAGGACTTGCCCCGATTCTAGATCTCAGTGACCTAAACATCTATACCAGAAAAGCGCTTTATAGTTGACCTCACGGTGTCATTCCCATGGTCAAACAAGATGCATGGCTAGCGTCTCTAGACATGCTGACATATCTTCATCTTCCATCCCGAGCGAACAGAAATTCCTCGCTTTGACTTTTTGGTATGCCATTATCGATTCCGAGCACTCCCGTTTGGCCTGTCTTTGGCATGTCTTTACCAAGTCATAGCAGTCGTAGCAGCAATCCTCAGGAGATGAGGCCTTTGTCTTTCCTTATGAGGATGACTGGCTCTTGATGGCTTCTCCAAAGAAAGCTGGAGAGCCATTCAAACACCTGCTCCCTATTTCAGTCTCTAGGGATCACCATCAACCAGAGAAGTCGTCTCTTGTTCCACTTGCAGAGACTACAGTTCATTGGCACAGTTCTGGATACCCGTCAGGGAGAGCCTTCCTGCCCAAGGACAGGCGGAGCGCATCAGGTCACTGATGAGATTGTCGCGATCACGAAATCCGGTTCCTTTCGGACCATACTTTGCCTGCTTGGGCATATGGCGGCTACCATTGCCACCGGTCCCCCTCGCTCCTCCACGCAGGATTACTCAGTGCATGCTGAGCCAGTGGCACCAGGGCAGGATCATTTAGACCACCCAGCCGAATCATGGGGCCAGTTATTCAAGGACTTGCTGTGGTGGCTGGTCCCGGAACATCTTTCTGTGGGAGTCTCGCCCGTGGCGCCTGCCCATCCATGACTCACCACTGGCCGGAGGTCCCGGATGGGAGCTCACTAAGAAGGAACCATGACCAGGGAACATGGTGGCCCTGGTAACTCACCTCTACATCAGTCTTCTGGAGATGAGGGCTGTCATATAAGCCTTCAGTCAGAGATCAGCGGGTTCACGCGTTGGTCAAACAGACAACACCTCGGTGGTGTATTACATCAACAAACAGGAGGCACTCACTCCTACCGCCATTTGCAAAAGGCAAAAGCGGATGTGGGACTGGGTGCCACAGCACGGCGCCAAGCTTACGGAAGTGCATGTTCCAGGTGTGGACAACACTGTCTCAGATCTCCTGAGCTGGTCAAAGGCAGAGCTCACACATGAATGCTGCTACCAGAGATAGTCGAGGACCTGTTCCTGCGATGGGGGACACCAGGCGTTGACTTATTAGCATCCCATACAACACAAAACTGCACCAATTTCTCACTAGCTAGATCAGGGCCTGGTGTTTTCTGGTGAAACACGTTGTCCCTCTCTTGGAGGCAGGGTTCTCTACCTTTCCCGCCCTTCCCTTGCATCCAGAGGGTTCTTCTCAAGCTCCAGTCAGAACAAGCATCAATGATCTTGTGGCGCCCTTTTGGCCCAGGCAGATTTGGTTTCGCTGCTTCACCAGCTGACTCTGAGCCTCCCTTACTCTTACTGGTCAGCTCACATTTGTTGCCCCAGGAGGCTGGCTCCCTGGT
The DNA here is from genome assembly GCA_016271365.2 of Neoceratodus forsteri. NCBI lineage: Eukaryota > Metazoa > Chordata > Ceratodontiformes > Ceratodontidae > Neoceratodus > Neoceratodus forsteri. The sequence continues at coordinate 209,634,766 of JADMNL010000022.1, read as the reverse complement.
CACCAAAACCTCAAATCCCTGAACACCACCCATGCCTGGTTCCTAAAGATGTAGCCATTCTTAGGCATTTCTGGGTCTGCAAAGGAGTTACCAATATCCTGGTGGCAGCTGAAACCATCTACTCATGCCACTTACGCTCTGAAATGGCAGAGGTTTTGTCTCTGAGCTCAGGCTCATGATCTAGAATCCACTTTGATGCCCTGAGAGGTTTATTTGGACTACTTCCTATCCTTTTCCAGTTGAGTTACGTATTCCTCTCTGAAATACACCTCTGTGCCATTTGGCATACCACACACTGGTTGGTCAGCTCGTTAGCCCAAGTGAGGCTTCCCACGTATTTCTGCTTGGCGTCTTACATCTGGACCCCCCTATAAAGGATCTGATTCCTCCTTGGGACCTTCTTCTTTATCTTAGAGCAGCTCGTGCTGCCTCCCTTTGAACCAGCCACGAATTGCAGCTTCCCTCATGTCGTGGAAGGCATTATTTTGAGTTGCCATTACTTCAGCAAGGAGAATTTCCAAACTCCAGGTGCTCATGTGCAAAGAGCCTTACTTAATTTTCCATAAGGACGGGTGTCATAGGGACCAGTCCTAAGTTCCTTCTCAAGATGGTTTGAGCCTTGGCCTTAAACCAAAGGACATTGACCTTCAGTGTGCTTCTCCAGCCATTCAAACAAGGGAAGCCCTGTGCCACCTCTAGATGTGCACAGGATCTTGAGTTTTAATGAGCCAGAACCTGTTCACACAGACAGTCCGACCAACTATTTCTATCCTTTGCTCAAAAATGATGGGTGCAACCTGTATCAAAACAAACACTGTCAGGTGGCTTGTGCACTGCATTGTTTTCTGTTATCGAAGCAAAGCAAGCCCTTACTGGGACTGCTGAAGAAGCCATTCTACGAGGGGGGCTACTTCTTTTACTGCTGTGAAAAAGCGTGGTGACATCTGCTATTTGCGCGGCTACCACCCGGAGATCACAGTGCATACTTTGTTAGACACTACATTTGGACATCGCCCAGGCGCAGAGCGAGCCAGCCTGGCAGATCCTCCAGGGACTTTTGTCCTGAGAAGTCCCTCTCCTTTGATCTCTCTATCCTCCTCTGATAAGTGGCTTAACACACCTTTACTGCTTGGGAATCTGTCCTTCAAGGGGCGTGGATATATTCAGTCCACACTGTCTAGCAGGTTCCTTGCCACTTTAAATCTTGCGGAAGGTCTGCAAGCTGACTCCTCCCACCCACCCGGGTGGTAAAACCCTGGCTCTGAAGAAGCCGGGACAAACACCCAGGGACTCAGATGGGGCAGAATCCCAAGCAGGGCCTCAGAATCCAGGACCAGCTCAGCTCCCGATCCGATGAATCTCCTTTCGGGCTCGCTCCAGCCTCCCAGTAAGGTAAGGTCTTCACGGGCTCCTCCGCCTCCCTTCACCCCTCAAGACCTCTCGGGCATCGGATGCTTCAAGCCTGCTCCTTTGGACAGGCACAAAAGTCTTCCTCCAAATCGCAAGGTCCGTCAGCCCAGCGCCGGGACACGAATTCAAGTCCGTCTCCCAGCCTCCTAAAGATACCTGAAAGAAGACTTCCAAGCTGGCGTCCCTTAAGCGGACGACTGAGTCTAGAGGCGTTCGACCCAGCACCCAAAAAACGACCAGCTACTACACGGCGCGGTGGACACGAGCGTCAGGGGTCCTCAGGCCGAAGAGGCTACCGCGCCAGGCGACCAGATGGGCGATACGGGGATGCCAGTTGCCCAGAGCTGGATCCAGTGCTTCCTGGGGCCTTGACGCCAGAACAAATGACAGGCACACACCAGCCGGGTCCGTCGGCAGATATGAACATCCAGGAGGTGAAGGATTTGTTCACCTTCTGGTGAGAGCTCATCAAGAAAGACATTCCTCCTGAGCCTCAGCCTATCACCACCTCCACCTTCTCATAAAGGCGCCAAAGGTGACAGACCCCCGACCCCAAAGAGCCAACTCCGCCTCCTCGGGGCGATCGAGACAGGAAGCGCCCATCACGCTCTCCCTCAGGGTCCCCGGCCCAAGCGACCAGGGGCGAGCGTCGATCATCAGAGATGACTCCAGACTGGATATATCCGACATTTCAGGTCTCCATCTCCCTTTCAGTCCCCATCACCAGACCCACGGGACCTTCCAAAGTACATCTGGGTGATCCCTCCTTTTCAAAATCATGAGGCACATCCAGGACAATATGGGATGGGGAGACTGAAGAGCTAGACCCTGAGAGATAGCAGCCTTGCCGTTACCTCAGGCAGAAAGATCCGAGACCTGTGGTGGTCCCACCTTTGGTGGACGACGCAACTACAGACGTCTACAAGGCAGCTTGAAGCATCACATTCCACGGCTGTTCCAAAGAGGCTGACAGTCTTTACAGGGCTTCTCACGGAGGACCAGTATTTGAAGCGCCAGTAACCTCTGGCAGACTCTGGTCATTACTGCATCTCATGACAGGTCCCAGTGGCCTCAACATTTGAGCACCCAGCCTCCGGACCAGGAATCTAAGCAATTAGATTCCATGGGAAGGCAGCGTGTGTCACGGCTCCTACGATCATGCTATTAGGTCTTTGAACTATCTGATGCACATGGTGCAATTCAAAAGCAACCTCTGGGATCAGGGCCAAGACCTTCTTAATGATCTACGGATGGCAAAGGAGTAGCGCTAAACCTCCTCCAAACTGGGTCTGCGTGGGGACCCAGGTTCTCCGAGCAGCTTACGACTCAGTGGAGTCGGCGCCAGGAGCAGCTACAGGTGTTTGTCTCCAGAGACACTCGTGGCTGAGGGTCTCCGGGATTTATCCCAGACATCAGAAGAATCTCTGGACATCCACTTATAATGGAGCGGTCCTCTTTGGTAAGGAGTCAGAAAGTCATCCCAAAGTGCGGATGGGAAGGCAGTCAGGACTGTACAAGCCATGTACAGACCAATCTGGTTCATTGGGAACAGAATCGTTCAACCGCAACAAGGCAACAACCACGTTCCGGCCAACAATCAGGAACACGTTGGCCAAGAATCAAGCCAGGTTCCCCTCGGGCCAGACCTGAAGCATTCAAAAGCAGCTCAGCCAGCCAACACCACCACAGCAGCTCTTCCCGGCCCTCCTCTCTGGATCAAAGGGTCGAGGTCCGAGTGCATCTCATCACCCCTCAGGATGGCGAGGATCACCTCCGACTGGAGTGTTGCAGTTAGTCGAACAGATCCTCTGTAGGTTCCTGATCACCACCATCAGACCTCCCTGTATCCGTTACTGGGTCATGCTCTGCTTATTCAGCAAGAGACCTTGGCCCTCTACACAAGGTCATAGAACATGTTCCACTGAACCAGAGAAGCAGTTACTATTCCCTTCTTCTTGGTTCCAAAATCTGGATGCGCCCGATTTTGGATCTCAGCGATCTCAACAACTTTGGATATACAAGCATTTCACAGGCGACCCTGCGGGTCTCTTCCCATTCTCAAAGAGGCACATGGTAGCATCGCTGGTTATACAGGATGCTTACACATCTCCCAATGCTGCAATTTCTGCTCTTGAGATTTCTGGGCGCCAAGTTCCACCCTCCTTCGGACGTCTTGACCCACGGTGTTCCGAAGTGTATAGCAGTTGGCAGCAGCTCAGGAGAGGGCCCCTCGTGTTTCGTACCTAGATGACGGCTCCTCATGGCACCATCCGGGAGCTCTGATGTCCGTAATACAGGATACCTGTTCGCTTCCTATCGCTGGGCGACACCACAGTCGGAATGGTACCTTGTTCCATCTCAGAACTTGCACTTTACAGGAGCGGTTCTGGACACAATTCAGGAGGCATTCTTTCCCAGGACAGGGCCATCAGACCCTCTAGGAAAAGAAGCCGTACCAGCCTGCACGTCTTTGCCTGCACGGACACATGGCGGCTGCAGTGCGGCGTTCCCCAACCAACTCCATATGGGTTCCCAGTGGATGCACAGGCACAATGGGACCAAAAAGCAGGATCACCTGCAGCATCCAGTCCGGATCGAGTGCAGTCATCCGAGACTGGCATTGATGCGTCCCAGACCTCCTCTCAGCGGTCCCTTCACTGCACACCTCCCTAGCGACTCTCACAGACCGGGGTCGGATGGGAGCCAACAAGGGGTCGGGACTCAAAATCTGGACATCTCTGGGTCCCATCTTACATAAATATTCTGGGATGAGCCCTCCTTGCCCTACAGGCATTCAGGCGGAGTTCCGGGAACTCTTCTGGTTCAAACCAGACAACACCGATGATGTACTATCTCAACAAACAAGGAGGCATTCATTTCCCCCCTTGCAGGAGGCTTAGAGGTTTGGGTGCGTGTGCAACAAGCACACATTATTACAATCGTGTTCCCAGATGAACCATATGGCGGACAACTAAGCTGATCACAGCCTGGGTCCATGAATAGGAACTGCTTCAGGAGTACCAGGGACCTGTTCCACAGATGGGACACAGAATAACACCTCTTACTTCATTCAACAAAACTCCCAATTTCACTGCTAGATCAGGGCCTGAAGTGTTTCTGGTGAGGCGTGTTGTCCTAAGACAGGTTCCTCTAACTTTCCGCCCTTTCCTTTGATCAGAGGGTTCTATTGAAGCTCCGTCAGAACAAGCGTGCTATATTCTAGTAGCACCCTTTTGGCCCAGGCAGATTTGGTTTCCCTCTACATCAGCTGGCCCAGGACCTCAGTCCACTGCCATTGTACCCTCACCACTTCCCGGAGACAAATCCTTGGTCCCATCTGGATCTTCAGTCTCTGAACCACCATGCCTGACCTAGGCAGGCAGTCCTGAGACATGGGATCTCTCAGGTTGGGACTGTGGTGACAACCGAAAACCCTCTACTCATGCTACCACACCATGAGTGGCTAGATACTTATATGGGCTCAGGCTCGAGCATTGACCCCATAGGTGTTCTGAAGGTCTGTTTCAGACTACCTCCTATCCTCTGGGGCAGGACTGCCTATTTCTCCATTAAAATCATCTACGCGCTATTTTAGCGTACCATTCTCGATGGGTCACAGCTCTAGCTCAACTAGAGGCTTCTCCATGCTAGCGGCATCCTTCATAGGACCTCCCATCAAAGACCGGTTCCACCTTGGGATCTTCCTTTTGTTCTAGGCAGCTTACTGCCCCTGAACCAGCCACGGATTGCAGGCTCGTCTCCCACTTGAAGACTCTCCCTTTTAGTTGCTGTTGCCAGAAGAGTATCTGAGCTAAGACTCATGTGAGGATCCTTATTTGTTTTCCACAAGGACAGGGTGTCCTTAAGCAAATACTAAGTTCCTTCAAGGTAGTCTCTGCCATCCACTCCAACAGGATATAGACCCTGGTGTATTCCGAATCATAGTAACCGGAAACCCATGTTGCCCTTTGGTTGCATGGTGCCTCAGATATTATCACCAAGACCAAAGCCCATAGTACATTGGACCAGCTCTGTTTCCTATGCACAGAGGATGATCGGTCTCTGATTCTAAACAGTACTCACAGATGGCTGGTAAAGTGCATTATGTTTTGTTATCAAGTGCAGTAAACCCTTACGGGACTGGTGAAGGGTCATTCTACTGGGGTGGCTACCTCCTTTGCACATAAAATATCACTTCAGCCATCTGTACAGACCTACAGAACTCAAAACATTCATCAGGCACTACAGTTTGGATGTGCCTCTAGGTGCAAACTGGTTTTGGCTTGGCGGTCCTTCAGGGACTTTTGTCCTGAAGCTTGGAGCATTCCTCTTATCTCCTCGATAACTACTTCATCCCTTCCTTGAGATCTGTCTAATGGTGTGACCTGCTGCAGGCTGTTTCTCAGTAAGATAATACAGTTACCAGAACTTCCAACGGTAGATCCCGCCGAGGAAACATATAACAATCACCCATATTAGCTGAAACAAGCGCCAGGACGGAAATTTTCTAGCTAGCAGTATTCAGCGGGCCGCCTCTGACGCCGTCCTGCCCCTGAATCAGGCGTAGTACATAAGGGGCGGTCCCCAGAATCCCCAGTTCTTTTTCTGCACGTGACTCGCCAGCATCAGCCTCTATACCTAGCGTCTGAGACCACGAACTTCCGGTGTATTTTTGCACAACTGATGTCATCTCAACTCCATACCAGGGATCACCCCTTTCTAGATGTGCCTGCTGAAACAGATCCCTTTCAGGATCCCCACTCTTCTGCATCGTTGCCTAGGTCCGGACCACGTACAGGGCCTGCACCTTTCGCGGGTTCAATAGCCACACCAGGATCCACGTCGAAGGCACTACAGGCGTATCTCGCGAAAAGAAATTAAAGGATGGACAAGAACCTTCCTCCGGGAGAATCAACTCTAGGCCCATAAACACAGGAGAAAGTGAGGTCCAGATCCAACTCGAACCTCGGACTCCTGCAGCTCAGGCTCCAGATTGGATCGCTCTCTTTCAGGGCTAGGTCATAGGCCCCCTCAGTTAAGTCGGACTTCAGGCGGCTCTTCCTGCTCAACCCGATCAAGACATCAGGCCTCTGGCCCTCCACTCCATCCAAGGCCTCTTGAAGTCTTCTAGGCGCCATAAGTCCTCTTCTTCCACCCAACATGGGACACCACTCAGTCGGTCTCCCAACTGCCCAGAGGTCCTGATGCAACAGAAAACCAAGGACCTAACTACCCTGAAAGGCGTCTGACCCGATGTCGGCTGAACACGCGACATCGGCAAAACATTCAAAATCAACCAGGCGCTCACAGGAACCGCGACCCAGCCAGACACGGTCGCCCGTCGGGCATTCGCCCGAATCTGAAGGTGTTGGCAGGAGACCAGCGTCTGCATCTCGAAGAGACCCCCATCACTCGCGGACGCCAGTAACAGAGAATCGACAGGACACCCCACTGCCCAAAGACCAGACGAGCGACACCGAGATACCGGCTTCCATGGAACCATCCGAACCGGGAGACACCCAGGGTCAGCGCCCACCCGGCGACAGACCACCGCGCCAGGCCCATCGTCGGGCATGAATTTAGCAAGGTGAAAGAACTCTTTACCTTCTGGGGACACCATCAGAAAAGATATAGTATCCACGTCCTCCTCCTACTCCGCCTCCTCCTACTCCTTCACGCTCGCCCCTCCTCCACCAAGGGCCTGCAGGATGATCGCCAACCCAAAAGACACACACCACCTCGAGGTGGATCCTCAAAAAGGAAGACCTTCCTCAGATCCCTCAGGGTCACCCAGTCCCAAGAGACCGAGACGACACCAGTACACCCCAGCCTGGGAAGTTCCAGATCTGACACCTCAGGTGCTCAGCTCGCCTCCCATCAGCATTCCCTCCGGACCCCACGACCTACCTAGGTCCTCCGGATGATCCCTCTTGGAGATCATGAGGCATCAGGAGAATATGGGTGGGATGCTGAAGAACTTGACCCCGAGACAAGGCCTTGCTTGCTACCCCGACGAAAGACCCGAAGCCTGTGGTAGTGCCGCCTTGGTAAATCACTGCGGACATCACCAAGGCCGCCTGGGCGTCCATTCCTCGACCAGTGCGAAGAGGCTGACCGCCTATAAGGCCCTAGGAGGACCAATATCTGACAAACCATCCTCTAGCTCACTCCTAGTCATCACTGCCCATGATCGGTCAGGACCTCAGCATTTGAGCACACAGCCACGGACCAGGAATCAAGCAATTGGATGTCTGGGTAAGCCGTCTATAGCTGCAACTTGCCCATCAGGTCAGAATTACCTCCACATGTTCAGTTCAGAGACACTGTGGGAACAGGGACAGGACCTGATTAGAAGTATCCGATGGCACCAAAGGAGGCTCTGAACCTCCTTCACATGGGTGCGGATGTAGGGACCCAGGTGCTCAGAGCCGCATATGATTCTGCGGACTCTTCAGCCAAACTGCAGCCTCAGGCGTGTCTCCCGAGACACTCTTGACTCCGTGTCTCAGTTTACGGACGTCAAAAGAACATCTTAGGCGTCCCCGACAACAGCCGATTTCTATTCAGAAGCCTCCGAGAGTAATCACCAAACTTCAGGACGCAGGGAAGGCAGTCCGATCTGTACAGCCATACAGGTCTCAGCCCCAATCCCTACCGTGGAACAAGGCCGCTTCGTTGCGACCTGAGGCAGAACCATATTCCCACCAACAGAGGGCACTTTCACCTGCAAGGCCCAGGCCGTCATCCCAGGCTGGGCCAATGCAAAGTAGGCACAGCCTGCGGATAACGCTGCCACAACGCGACTCCTTCGGCCCGCCCTCCTCAGGATCAGCGGAAAAAAGTCGAAATCGCAGCATACCACTTGCCAGGGTGGCGGTGATCACCACTGACAGTGGGTTCTGCAACTAGTCAAAAAAGCCACTATGTAGAATTTGTAGGCAGTCCACCCACAAGACCTCCCCAGCTCTCCCGATATTGGTCAGCATACCCTTCTCAACAGCAGGAGTGCTTGCGCTTCTGAAAAGGAGGCTTAGAGCACATTCAGAGAGAAGAGGATTAGAGTACTATTCCAAGCCTTCTCATTCAAAGAAACAGGGACCTCCGTCAATACTGGACCTCAGCGACCTCAACCTTTGATGCGTTTACAGCGCTTCATGGGCCCTTCTGGGCTAATTCCCATGCTGAAGCAAGATGCTTCTGGTGTCTCTGGACATACAGGGCGCCTGCATATTCTGATGCTCAAGTGCACGGAGGTTCCTGCGCCCAGAGTTTCAGGCACCATTAACAAGTCCAGCTCTTCCAGACCATCATCTGCACCTAAGCGTATTCACGAGGCACATGCCAGTCATAACAGCGTTCTGAGGAGACAAGGCCACTCGTGTTCCCATACCTGGCGACTAGCTACTCATAGCCCTCCAGGGGGCAGTGTGTTCACTGTACCCAGTCCTTTTCAATCACTGGGTATTCTCATCAGCTGATCACTCCTGGTGCCGTCCAGAAACTGCAGTTTATAGGAGCAGTTCTGGACTCCGTCAGAAGCCTTTCTTCTCTCGGACAGAGTGGAACATCAGATCCCTCATCAGGGAGTTGTCGTTGAAAACCGTCCAGGCCAGATTGGTCACCAGCCTGCTCGGACACATGGCTCAAGGCCATTGCAACAGTCCACTGCACGTCTCCACATCACGGTAACCTGAAACGGATGCTAAGGGTGCGATGGGACCAAAGCGGATATTTGCAGCATCAATCTGAATCACGGATACGTGATTCGGGTTGGCAATGAGCAGCTAAATCCTGGGAAACTCTCGTGAGGTTCCTTCATAGCGCCATCTCTGACTGTGACCTCCACAGACACATAGGGCTCTGGTGAGAGCACACTTCGAGCGGGGTTAGGTCTCTGGGCCTGTGGACAGCTCAGGAGTCTCGTCTCCCATCAACATTTGGAAATAGGGGAGGCAGTCCTACCTCTGCAAGCCTTCCAATCCGATTCACTGGGTACACTCCTGTGTAAAACAGCAGACAATACCATGATGTATTACCTCAGCAAACAAGAGGCACTCGCTCCTACCACGCTTTGCAGGAGGCCATAAGAGTGTGGGGTGGATATTGCAACATGGCGCAAACCTAATTGCAGTACCTGTCCTGGGAGTGGAACAACACCGCCATGAACAGTCTGAACCGCTCTCCAGGCCAGAGTCACAAATGGGAACTACCAGGAGGTGGCAGAGGATCTGTTTCAAAAGATGGGAGTCGCCAAAGTTAGACCTTTTGGCGTCCCATCCAGCAACACAAAACTACCCAATTTTGCCTACTAGATCCAGGGCCTGGTGTTTTCTGGCAAGACACATTGTCCCTCTCCTGGGTGGGCAGATTCCTGTATGTCTTCCTCCTTTCCGTTGATCAAAGAGTTCTCTTAAAATTTTGCAGGGAACAGCGCTCATTTTGATCACACCCTTCTGGCCCAGACAGATTTGGTTCCCTCTTTTGCTGCTTCTCCGGGAACCTCAGGTCTGCCCGAGACACAGCTCTTGCAGCAGGTTACACCATGGGACTGACCAACAGGCGACCGGACCCCCGGAAAAATTCAGCTAGCTATCTTCCAGCGGGGACCCACTTAACGTCGGTCCGCCTCCGGCGTCAAGCGTGAATACATAAGAAGGCCCACCAGATTCCCAATTCTTTCCACTAGTCGACTTGCATGCTCTTGACCCTTGATTCGGTTTCTAGCGCGAGCCAGCGTGTAAAAGTACTTTCCCTACGGGAAATTTGTTCTCAAGTTCAGTTTTTCTCTGATGTCCTCTCGACCTCCGGTCACTCCTTGAAATGCGCCTGTGGGAAGCAGATCCCACTTTAAGGATCCGCTTTCGGCCTGTGTGTGGTGCCTAGGCCCAGACCACGACACCCAGTCCTGCTCTTTTTACCAGGGGTTTTAACAGCGGAACCGGATCCATGCCATGAGAGGCCCTACAGGCGTTTCTGCTAGAGGAGCAACTCAAGTCCATGGCTTCCAAGGGATTCTTAGCAGAGGCCTGCAAGCATGCTAGGAAGCACTGAGAGAAGACCCCTTCTAGGGCCTCCATTTCGCGCCAGTTCTGGCTCAGGTCAACCGCTCTCCTTCCGGACCCACTCTCAGCCTCCCCGCTGTGGTGAGAAAATCTTCTTCTCTTCTCAGGCCAAGATTCCCCAGGCCTCCTCATCCTCCAAGGCCCTGGCTAAGTCGAGGATCGCATACTATCACCTAAGTTGGGTTCCCGCCATTTCTGAACCCGGCCCGTCCGGGTCTGCTTCCTTGCCTCCTCGCAAAGACAAGGGCTCACCTCACTCAAGAGGCACAGGACCCGCGCCTTGATCGTCCGGCGTCAGCCTCTCGCCACAGGTCCCCAGAGCTGTCTGTCAGAAGACCGTCGCGCCGGGCCTACCCATCACGGCCGCGGTGGGGACCGGCGCCCGCTCCTATTGAGAGAGGACCCCAGGCGCCTCCGACCGGCGTCGGTCAGGGAGACCATCACGGAGGAGGTTAACCCAGCCGAGGACCAGACGAACCGGTCGGTTGAGACTCCCAGGAACCTAACCCGCAACCCAAGCCCCTGTGGAGCCGGCGGGTCAGATGACCCGTCCACGGCGCCCGGACCGTCGTCGGCCGCTCCCTTTTCAGAGGTGGAAGAGCTTTTCACTTACTGGTGGGATACCATCAAAAGGGCGTGATCCCACACACCTCACTTCCTCCTCCTCCTCCTCCTCCCTACACCAGTTGCTCCTCCAGTTCCTGCTTCCCCGTCTCCATCTGGGTCTGCAGGCGGTTACCTCCTCCCAGGAGCCCAGGACCCCTCACGGAGGAAGACTCGATAAAGACCTCCGTCCAGATCCTCTTCTAGGTCACCCAGTCCCAAGAGACCCAGAAGGCGCCGCCATTAGCGCCTTGACGGAGGACACGGGATCAAGTTTTCTACATCCAGATCCCTTCTCCCTCCATCCTTCTCCGGACCCACGTGAAATGCCAAAGTCTCCTCGGATGACGCCGTTCTCGGATATTATAGGACACATCCAAGAGAACATGGGATGGGATGGGATACGGAAGGAGTTAGAACCGAGGCTCGCCTTGCGAAGTATCTTGACAGAAGGGACCCCAAGCCTGTGGTGGTGCCACCCTTGGTAGAACACTTTAGTGGGCGTCACCAAGGCAGCGTGGGCGTCCACATTCAGCTCCAGCGATGCCCGAAAGCTGACCCGCTTGGCAAGGCTCCAGAGAAGACCAGTACCGGCTCAGCATCCTCAGGCCGACTCTCTGGTCATAACAGCCTCTAGTGAGCCGGTCCCAGAGACTGCAACATCTGAGCACCCTGCCACGGACCCAGAATCCAAGCAGCTGGATGCCATGGGTGAGCGCCTGCGTATGCTTCCGCTACCTCGCCATCAGATCCCTGAATTATTTGACCCACATGGTGCAGTTCAAAATGCCCTGTGTGAGCAGGGTCTGGATCGTGACTGAAATTGCGGAAGGTGAGCAGAAGGAGGAGATGTTGCAGCTCCTCCGTGTAAGGTTCGGATGTGGGAACCCAAGTGCTACAAGCCGCGTAAGACTCCGCGGACTCCTCAGCCCGAGCAGCAGCTTCAGGCGTATGCCTCCGAGGCACTCTTGGCTCCGTGTCTCTGGCTTTACCCCGGACGTCTAGAAAAACATCATGGACGCCCCATTTGAGGGAGAAGTTTTGTTTGGTAAACCCTCAGAGAAGATAATTACCAAACTCAAGAGGCCGGGAAAGGTGGTGAGGTCGGTTCAGGAACCATATACCGACCAAGCTTAGTTCTTCGTAGGAATCAAGGCGTTTTCATGGACAGGCATAGAGACAACAGTCCCCCGTTCCACAACAGAGGGCTCGGGTTTGCCTGAGCCAGGGACAACAACTACATGAGTCGAAGTCAGCACACTCCTAAGCCGGTCCAGCCAGCGGGACCCTCAACCCCGCCACAGTCTGACTCCTTCCCGGCCCGCCCTCAGGATCAGCAGGGCGTCATGGTCGGGGTCGCATTGCAATTTCCTGCCAGGATGGCAGACTATAACCACCGACAGGTGGGTTCTACCGATTAGTCGGAAGAGACCACTTTATAGAATTGCGGAAAAGCCACCCTCCAGGCCTCCTTTGCACTCCGGTACCAGGGTCAGCACAAATCATTGATCAGACAAAGTAATCGGCGCTCCTGCAAAGGGAAGCGATGAAATGCGATCCCAGAGGAACCAGAGGACACGGATACTATTCCCACTACTTCTGGTTCCAAAGAAGACAGGGGCCTCCGTCCATTCTGGACCTCAGCGACCTCAATCTGTCGATTAGCCTACGGGTCATGGTAACTCTTCCGGGTCCTATTCCGTGCTGAAGCAGGGCCCTTTTTAAGCGTCTCTAGATATACGGGCCGCTTACCTGCACATCCATGGCTCAAAGCGCACAGAGGTTCCTGCGCTTGAGTTTCAGACCATCATCTTAAGTTCTGAGCGCCCTTCCATTCGGGCTCTCATCAGCACCAGGGTCTTTACAAATGCATGGCTGTCGTGTAGCGTCTCTAAGGAGAAAAGAGGCCATTATGTATCACGTGCCTGGACAGATTGGCTTCTCATGGCCGCCTCCAGAGGCGTTGTTACTGAAGCGATCCCACAGTACCAGGTCCTGTTCCGATCTCTAGGTATCCTAATCAACCACGAGAGTCTCTCCTGGTACCGTCATAGAAAACTGCAGTTCATAGAAACGCAGTACTAGACACCATTCAGGAAGAGCATTTCTTCAGGCGACAGGCGGAGTGCATCAGAGCCCTCATCAAGGGGCTTTAGGTGAACAAGACCGCCCCAGCAAAGTAGGTCCTTCACTTGCTCAGACACATGGCTCAGGCCATTCCTACTATCCCTTTGCAAGGCTCCATATCACGGGTAACTCAATGGATGCTCAAAGGTGCAATGGGACAAAAGCAAGACCACATGCAGCATCCGGTCAGAATCACGAACACAGCGATTCGAGACTGGCAGTGGTGGCTAGACCCAGAGACCTCTCTAGGCGTCACGTTATAGCGCCGTCCCGGAGGTAATCCTCATCACAGGCGCCTCAGGTCTAGGGTGGGAGCACACCTGGACAGGTGAAGTCCAAAGCAACGTGGACCCTCCTGGAGGCCACCTCCATATCAACATCCTAGAGATGAGGTGGTCCTTTATGCCTGCAGGCATTTCACTCAGAAATCCCTTGAGTACTCTCTTGCTTCAGACGAACATGCAGCGGTGATGTATTCACCTCAACAAACAGGAGGCGCACCTCTTACCCTCTTGCAGGAGGCCATGAGGGTGTGGGATTGGGTAATCCGACACTCATGAACCTGATCACAGTACATGTTCCCGGAGTGGACAACACAATTGCAGATGGCCTGAGTCGCTCCCAGGCCCAGAGTCCCTGATGGGAACTCCTCCAGGAGGTAGCAGAGGATCTGTTTCTTGATGGGAACTCCAGAATTGGACATTGCCTCCCCATCAACATAAAACTGCCCAATTTTTGCTCGCTAGATCCAGGGCCTGGTGTTTTCTGGCGAGCCGTTATCCCTCTCCTGGGCGGACAGATTCCTCTCACTTTCCCTCCCTTCCCGTTGATCCAGAGTTCTTCTCAAACTGCGCGGGGGCAGCAGCAATGATCCTGGTGGCCCTATTACTGGCCCAGGCAGATCTGGTTCCTTTGCTAACTCAGCTGTCCGGGAACCTCCGCTCCCGTTGCCATTCGCTCCCACCTCTTGTCTCAGAGGCAGGTTCACTGGTCCACCAGTTTACAGCTCACTGGCAACCTGCATGCATGGCTCCTAGAGACACATAGCCATCTTGCCACATGAGGGTCTCTCGCAAGAGGTGCGGAGTCCTTTCTGCAGCCAAGCGGTAACATCATGCCATGAAATGGCGCCGTTTTGTCTATGAGTACTTAACCGCGGCCATTCCCATTAGGTTGTCCGGTGAAAGCGGTGTTAGAGTACCTACTCTCCTTTTCCGTTGGGCCTCGCCTGCTCCTCTATTAAAGTGCACCTCTGTGCCATTTCAGCTTATCACCTCGATGGGACAGCGCACAGTGGCACAATTAGATGCCTGTCGAGAAGTTCTTAAAGAGGATGTTACCTTAGGCCACCATTAAGGACCCAGTGCCTCCTTGGGACTTGCTCTTTGTCCTGGAGCAACTCACACTGCCCCCCTTTGAACCTGCAGCGGTTGCGAGCTGCATTTCTGTCATGGAAAACATTATTTTTTGGTTGCTGTTACATCAGCGAGAAGAGTTTCTGAGCTTCAGGCTCTCATGTGCAAGAGCCCTATTTAATTTTCACGGGACGAGTATCCCTGAGAATGAATCCTAAATTCTTGCCTAAGGTGGTTTCACAGTCACTCTCAACCAGGATATTGACCTGCGGTCTACTTTCCTAAGTACTCTAACAGAGAAGGCGCTGCTTCACACCCTGGATGTTCCTGCAGCCTAAGTGCTACAAGGCAGACTAAGCAACCGCACTTCCAGAGCAGCTTTTAGTCTCAACTACGAAGGATGAAGGGCCAACCAGTATCCAAACAGTCCCTCTCTGCTGGCTTGTCCAGTGCATCTCTTACGTTATATCATCAAGCGAAACCCCTCCCAGGAGCAGTCCAGGCCATTCCACTGGAAGTGTGGCCACTTCCTTTCGCAGCACTTGAAGCGTCTCCACTTCTCCCATTTGTGCTGCAGCCATTGGAGCTCTATTCAAGCTCTTTTATCAGGCGTATAGCCTGGACGCCGCTTCACGATGAAAGCGAAGCTTGACCTGAACAGTGCTACAGGGTCTCTGTCCTGGATTCAGGACTGGAGCGTTCTTTCTTGTTTCCTCCTCTCAGAGTGTTTGCAAGCACTATTGCTTGGAATCAGTCCTAATGGTGTAACGTGCTGCAAGAGCTGTGTCTTGAAGTAAGATAGTACAGTTGTAGAACTTACCGTAACAGTGGATCATCCGAGAACAGCTCTTGCAGCAGTGCAACTCCACCCCTTCCCCTTGGAGGAGGCATGGCCCAAGCCTTTGATAGCAGGAATTCTAGGGACATGGATATATTTGTTCATCACACTCTGTGGGGTATCCTTGCCTTTAAATCTTGCGGAGGTCTTCAAGCTGGCTCCTCCCACCCACGCGGGTGGTAAAACTCTCGGCTCCGCCCCATGACGCCAGATCTTCCTTACCGCTTGGAAGCTCAGGTTCCCTCCTTAACGCTCTGCGTATAAGACTGGTTCCTAATTCTTCGGTTTTCCGAATTTAAAAGTTTTTTGCTTAAAGACTTCGGTCTTCTATCCCTCGCGGCTGCGATGGACAAATCGACTCCGGGTTTTCGGCGGTGCCCTTGTGGGCAGAAGATGTCTCGGACGGATCCACACTCCGTGTTGTGTCCTGTTTGGGCATCGAAACACGACCGCAGGCTTGCGACCTGTGCTCTTCCTTCTCAGCCTATGTCCTCGAAGACCGTGCCGCCCGTTTACAACTGGGGCACCCCGAGAAACGTTTTCCACCGGTTAAGTCAAAAGAGGCCGGGTCGGCGGTTTCCGCGGTGGCGGGCTCGGCGGATCAGCTAGAGCAGATGATCGCCCTGGAAGAGGAGGCGCGGGCCGCATCTTCCTCGACCGTGGCTTTTATTCCGCTTTCCCTGGGTTCCTCTTACACAGCTTCTTTTAAGGAGCTTTGTCTGTCCCTCTCCACTAGGGGAGAGGGACCAATGTCTGCTGGACCTTCTTCTTCTGGGTCCAAGAAGAAAGACAGGAGTAAGTCTCTACGTCGCGCTCTTGGGGCGGGAAGGTCCCTCTCCCCGAGTTGTCGGCCATCGACTTCGGTCGATCGTTCGGCTTCGGCCACTGGTCTCACGGTGTCCCCGTCAGGTCAGTTGACCGAGACTCCCGTCGACTCAGTCGAGATCTTTCTCGACCCGTTGGACAGGTTGTCGACCGGCGAGGCCGAAAATCCCCTCTCCCCGGTTCCCCCGGTGGGAGTTGAGGATCCCGTGGGCTTGCCAGTGCCTCCGGTTCCGGAGCCCTAGGTGTTCCCTCGAGCCGAGGGAGGAGCGGTTCCACCATCCCCTCTCCACTTTGCCGTCCTCGGAAAATCGAGGTCTCGGTCTCCTGACTTCTTAAGCGGTCCAGCCGATCCCGCCATCACAGGCGGTCTCAGTACCCCCGGTGGCAGGCGCTGCCACTTATCCTCTTCCTCCTCCTCGGATGAGGAGGCTTTGCGCATAAGTGCGTCAGCGATCGAGAGACCTTATGTGGCAGCGGCTCCTTCCTGACCGAGAATCGCCGTCGCCTTCCGGCCATTAAGTGGCTGTCACGGAGTGGCGAAACAACCCCGTTTACCGCGGACCCTGTTGTCAGGCGGTTGTTGGCAAAAACCAGCTGCTCCGCCCGGTTCGGTGGAACTCCGCCTCCACAGCAGCGGTTTGGGGCTCCCACCAGAGATCACGGTCGGCTCAGGGTCTGCCCATGGGCTGTGTCACCTCACTCCGATCGCCCTCGGCAGGTGGAGGTGGCTCAGGCCGAGCAGCTCTTTACGGATTCTTCCGAGTCACGATGACGATTCCTCCTTCTTCTCCAAGCGAGTGGACTTGGAGTCCTGTGGAGTCAGTTGCTGGGCGACAGCCTTCATCCTTCCTGGGGTTGCTCAGACTCATCTTGGAATCACGGGATGCAGCTCAGAGCCCGTGTCAAGCGGGCCAAGTATCCCCTCACGGAGATATTGGACCGAGGGATTCCCCTCGGAGGCCTTCCTGTGGCTGAGGCCATTGTGGGCCCGACCTTGGAGCTCTCGGTAGCGTCCTGCTTCCTGCCTTGCGCCTTCCATGGGATGACCAGGAAGTATCACGGTCCCTACGGTTCCTATCCGGTTTCAGGAACATCCCTCTGCCGAGGGTTGGTTACCGACAGCGTTTTCCGGTGTGCGAAATGCTGGAGATAGTGGACAAACCTCCGACAAGGTCCAAAATTGGACTATGCTGGGAAAAGTACGCTCGTCCTCCTTGGCCTTCATCAGGTCAGCTCGGCCATATTGATGGCACATTTTCTCCAGCCTGTTGGGCTCCTGGATGAGGTGGTCCCTCATCTCCCGGCTGACCTGCAGACCACGGTCAAGCAGGTGCAGGACCAGGGCAGGCCAGTGGCCAAGCAGCAACTTCAGACTGCTTTGGACATCGGTGATTCATGCGCCAGGTCAGTAGCGGCTGCAGTGGCTATGTGCCGTCGGGCATGGTTGAGGGTATCCACCTTCACAGCGGATACCCAGCACAAATTGGCGGATGTCCCCTTCTTGGGGACCCGACCTCTTCGGCCCTGGTGTGGAAGGCCACCTCCAGAGGATCGAAAAGTCTAATGCCACCTTGGACTCGGTATCATTCGCTCAGAGGGACAAGAGCCGCAGACCTCAACCCAAGCCCTTTCGTCCGTCTGCGCCCCCGGCACGCCCAGCCCAGCAACACCAGGACCAGCAGGCTCGCGCTTGGCATCCCAAACCCAAGCCTGCGGCTTCCTCCTCCAGGAAGCAGGGAGGTAAAGGCCCAGGTGGTCCCTCGGCCGGTCCCTCCTCCAAGCCTGCACAGTGGCCGGTTGAGGGGTGCCCCAACCTCGTCACCCTCACCCCAAGTTCCGCCCGTGAGGGGCGGCTCGTACTTCCTTTCCGCCTGGTCTGCTATTACCACAGACAGGTGGGTGTTGAAGGTGGTAGGAAAGGGCCTGCCTCTGGAGTTCGAGCAGGCCCCACCCTTCAGAGCCGTTGCACCTCGGGGGGCCTCGGGGTCCGAGGCCTCGCTGTCAGCTCGCCGAGCCGACATCGCTCTCCTCCTCGAGGAGGTGATAAGAGAGGTGGCGGACCCTCCCTCAAACCCGGGGTTCGTGTCCAGGTACTTCCTGGTTCCGAAACGGACGGGGGGCTGGCACCCCATTCTCGACCTACATGACCTGAACAAGTTCCTAAGGTCTCGAACCTTCAGGATGGTCACTCTGGCTCAGATAATCCCATCCTTGGAAAACCGCGTGTGGTTCTTCTCTCTGGACCTACAGGACGCGTTCTTTCACGTCCCTATCCGTCCGTCCTATCAAAGGTTCCTTGCTTCGGCGGAAGGTTCCCTTTTCGAGTTCCAAGCCATGCCCTTGGCTTATCTCCAGCTCCCAGGGTCTTCACCAAATGCATGGCAGTGGTGACAGCATTCTACTGGCGCCGAGGGTCGGGTTTACCCTTACCTGGAGCGATTGGCTGATAGCAGCCCCCTCCAGACAGGAGGTGGAGCAGTCCAGAGACCTGGCCCTCCAGGTTTGCTCTCAGGTCGGCCTCCTCATCAATGAGGCCAAGTCAGAACTCGAGCCGAAGCAGGGTGATTCTTTTCATCGGGGCAGAGCTCGACTCTCTTCGAGCCAGAGCACGGCTCCCAGCGGACAGGGCCGTGGTTCTTTCCTCCTTTGCCCAATCATTTCTGGTTGGGCAATTGCGCCCTGCCCGGGACTTCCTGCGCCTCCTGGGTCTCATGGCGGCCTGTACCAGCGTGGTCCGTTGGGCCCGCTGGAACATGCGCCCCCTTCAGTGGGGGCTGGCCAGCCAGTGGTCACAACACTGCGATCCATTGGACCAGCTAGTGCGGTGACCCAGGGGATGTGGCAGCTCTCCAGTGGTGGACCGTTCCAGTTCATCTGCAGGAGGGCATCCCGTTAAATCCGCCCGAGCCGGCGGTCTCTATCGACCCGATGCCTCTCTGATTGGTTGGGGTGCCCATCTGGGGAACACGAGCGCCGCGGCCTCTGGTCCCGCGGAGTCCCGATGCCACATCAACCTGCAGGCGCTCAGAGCGGTCCCCCTAGCTCTCACCGCCTTTGCTCCGTTTCTTGAGGTCAAGTGGTCGGGTCCAGATGGACAATACCACGACCATGTACTATCTAAACCGCCAGGGCGGGGCGTGTTCCATGCTCCTATGCAAGGAAGCTCTCGCATCTGGTCACTCGTCGCCAGCCTGGAGGCGGATCTCCTAGCCATTCATGTGGCAGGGCCTCCAACACCCTGGCCGATGCCCTAAGCGGATAGGGCTGCCTCCCAGTGGTCTCTCCTGCAGGTAGTCTGAGATCTATTCTCCCATTGGGGCACACCTCAGGTGGACCTGATTGCCTCCAGGGAGAATGCGAAGTTGAGGCTGTTCCATGCCGGCCCCCCTCAGCAGGGCTCTCTGCAGGGGGATGCCTTCTCGAGGCCGTGGACCCCGGGCCTCTTCTACACCTTTCCCCTGTTCCCCTTGATGCACAAGGTGCTGCTCAAAGCAGGGAGGGACAAGGCGCAGGTGATTCTGATAGCCCCAGACTGGCCCTGCCAGTACTGGTACCCAGATCTCCTCAGCCTCAGCTCCAGGCTTCTGAGGCAGCTTCCAGCTCGCACGGACCTGCTCTCAGTCAATCAGGGGAAGGTATTCCATCCGGACCTTCAGTCCCTGCACCTGATGGCCTGGTTCCTGAGCGGCTAGAGTTCCAGGCCTTGGGTCTTTCCGACGAGGTCCTCAACGTAGTTGAGGCATCCCGTAAGGAGTCGACCAGAAAATGCTACGCCTTCAAACGGAAAAGGTTTTCCATTTGGTGTCAGGGCAAGGGCCTGGACCCTTCCTCCTGTTCCTTGGCGAGAATATTGGACTACCTGTGGTCCCTTTCTCAGCCAGGGCTTAGGTGATGACCCTTAAGGTGCACCTCGCAGCCATCTCTGCTTACTGGGCGCGGGCCGGGAAGCAGTCTGTGGCGCAGGAGAAGGTGGTCTGGCGCTTTTTCAAAGGCCTTGATCACATTTCCCCTCCGGTGCGAGAACCTCCACCTCCGTGGGATCTACTGCTGGTATTGGCTAAGCTCATGGACAAGCCATTCGAACCAATGCACAGGTGTGACATCTCTCACCTGTCGTAAAGACCACCTTCTTGGTGGCTATCCGTCAGCCAGAAGGATGGGAGAGCTCCAGGCACTTTCCATAGAGTCTCCTTCATTGGTCTTCCACAGGGACAAGGTTGTCCTCGCCCCACCGAAATTCCTTCCGAAGGTGGTGTCGGAGTTTCACCTAACCAGGTGTTGACTCTGCGGTGTTCTACCCCAGTCACACCTCGGAGGCGAATATAGGCTCCATACTGGACCCTAGAGGCGCTCGCTTACTATAAAGTGCTGCAGCTGAAATTCGGGAGAGTTCGCCAGCTGTTTGTCACCTACGTTGAAACGCATCTGGCAGACCTGCAGCCAAGCAGACGATAAGCAGGTGGGTCACCTCCTGCATAGATCTCTGCTATAAGTTGGCGGGCATGGAGCCTCCCAGAGGATAAGAGCTCATTCTACCCACCATACTGCTGCATCGGTGGCTGCTTCCAGGGACGTCCTTATCCAGGAAATCTGCAGGGCTGCTACCTGGAAGTCAGCACACACCTTCATCACCCATTACCACATCGACCTTGAGTCACGCCGGGATGCTGGTTTTGGGGCCTCGGTTCTCAGTCTCTTTCCCAAGTAAGTATCGAGGTGTGTGTTTGCCTCCTCCTCCGGAGAACTGCTAGGAGTCTGCCAGACAGTGTGGATGAACAACATATCCATGTCCCTAGAAATACAGGTTACTCACCTGTAACAGAAGTTCTAGGAATGGTATATGTTGTTCATCCCACATGACCACCCGACCTCCCCAGCTTGACGCTGTACAACCTGAGCTTCCAGCGGGCCAGATCTGGCGTCATGGGGCGGAGCCGAGAGTTTTACCATCCGGGTGGGTGGGAGGAGCCAGCTTGAAGACCTTCCGGCAAGATTTAAAGCGGCAAGGATACCTGCCAGACAGTGTGGATGAACAACATATACCATTCCTAGAACTCCTGTTACAGGTGAGTAACCTGTATTTTTTCCGTAAATGTCTTCTGACAGTGGATCCTTGGTCTCCCATTTTGATGTCAGCCCGGCCGGAAGTCTCCGGCGGGAGAACTGGGGAATCTGGCGGGACCGCCCCCTTATGTACTACGCCTGACATCGGAGGCGGGACCGACGTCGGGGGCGGTCCCTGCTGAAGATACCTAGTTAGAATTTTTCCTTGGGGTCCTGACGCCTGCCGGCTTCAGTTCTAATGGTGTAACCTGCTGCAAGAGCTGTTCTCGAAGATCTACTGTTACGGTAAGTTCTTACGTAACTGTACTTTCCTTTGCCAATCAGCTCCCATCTGTTGTCTCAGGAAGTGGGTTCATTGGTCCACCCAGACTTGCACTCATTGAACCTGTACGCTTGGCTCCTAGAGACATAGCCATGATGCGATACGGGGTCTCGCAAGAAGTGGCAGGCGTACTCTCTGCCGCCAGAAAACCGGCAACCCACGCAACGTACGCCATGAAATGGCGTAGATTCTGTTTGTGGACTCAAGCGTGCGGCTTTTCGCTGTTAGACTGTCCCAGAAAACTGGTTCTGGATTACCTGCTTTCCCTCTTCCACTCCGGACTGGCTTACTCCTCGATTAAAGTGCACCTCTGTGCAATCTCTGCTTATCGTGCCCCCGTAGGCCATCGGACGGTTGCCCAGCTGGACACTACTCATGCCTTCTTAAGGGGTGTCCTTCACTTTAGGCCGCCCGTTAAGGATCCTATCCCTCCTTGGGACTTACATTTTGTCCTGGAGCAGCTTACGCTGCCGCCTTTTGAACCAGCCGCGGATTGCAAGCTACGTTTTCTTTCTTGGTAGACGTTATTTTTAGTTGCTGTTACTTTGGCTAGAAGGATGTCGGAATTGCATGCTCTTATGTGCAAAGAGCCTTATTTGGTTTTCCACCAGGACACCAAAGTGTTTGCCTAAGGTGGTTTCAGCCCTCACACTAAATCAGCATATTGATCTACCAGTGTATTTCCCAAGGTACACTAATTGAGGAGAAGCCCTTCTGCACACCCTTGATGTGCATCGCTGCCTCAGATACTACCTGACCAGAACCAGACAGCTCCGAAAGTCGGACCAACTTTTCGTCTCCTTTGCTCACAGGATGAAAGGAGCTCCTATCTCCAAACAGTCACTCTAGGGTAAACTATCCACTTATCACTTTCTGTTATGACAAGCGCAATAAACCCTTGCCGGGTGCGGTCAAGGGTCATTCCACAAGAGGGGTGGCTACTTCATTTGCGGCGTTAAAGAACGTCTCCACCTCATCTATTTGCGCTGCAGCTACTTGGAGCTCTGTGCATACCTTTATCAGGCATTACAGCCTAGACATTGCATCGAGGAGAACAGCGGGGTTCGGTCTAGCCGTCCTTCAGGGAGTTCTGTCCTAGGCTCGAGTAATATCGAGGCCTCTACCCTGCCTCCTCCCAGTGGTGCATGATTGCCACTATTGCTTGGAAATCAGTCCTAATGGTGTAACCTGCTGCAAGAGCTGTATCTTGAAGTAAGATAGTACAGTTACATAAGAACTTACTGTAACAGTAGATCTTCGAGAACAGCTCTTGCAGCAGGCACTCCCGCCCACCATCCCCCTTTTTGGAGGTAGGTCGTAGTCAAGCACCCATTTTATGGGATGGGGCATTTCTGTTCTTTAGTCTTCGTCATCTGGTGGTGGATCCTCTGTCTCCTCTTCTGATGTCATCCAGCGGCCGGGAGTCTCTGGCGGGAGAACTAAGGATTATGGGGGGACCGCCTCTTTATGTACTACGCCCGACGTCGGGGGCAGGACCGACACCAGAGGCGGTCCCCGTTGAAGACTGCTAGCTAGAAAATTTCCGTGGGGTCCTGGCGCCTGCTGGCTTCAGTCCTAATGGTGTAAGCTGCTGCAAGAGCTGTTCTCGAAGATCTACTGTTACGGTAAGTTCTTACGTAACTGTACTTTTTCTATCACCTACCGAGTAAGGGAGGACTGGTTGTAACAGCCACATGTCTGTGAGTCAAGGAGAAATCTCTTGATGCCATTTTTAAATAGGCTAAGGCTTGAGGCCAGGGAGATGGAGGAAGGAAGTTGATTTAGCCAGAGTGGAGCACGATACCTGAAAGACCTTTGCCCTAGTGAAGTCCTACAGTGGGGGACTAGGAGAGGGGTGTTCACCAGGTGCCTAGGAGTGCTCCTGTGAGGGGTTGGTTGGATGAGGGGTTGAAGGCCCATTGGTACAAGATTCATTAGGATCTTTTTGGTTTGGAGGCAAGTGTGGTACATTAGTCTCCCTTCAAAGGTCAGCCAGTCAGCTTGTTTATAGAGCTCACATGTATGGATAAATCTGTCACTGCCTGTGACCAGTCGGCAGGCTTTGTTGAGAGCTAGATTGATGCTGTTTAGGGCTATGTTGTCAGTTGTGCCATAGATTATAATCCCATAATCGACTACAGATAGGACTGAGCAGGTTACTGCCAGCCTTAGCGCCTGGGGGGAAGGCAGTGTTTGTGTCTATATAAAATCCCAAGGCGGGTGTTCGCAGAGGTGGAGAGGTGCTTAATATGTAGGTGGTAGGTGAGGGATGTATCCAGAGTGATGCCCAGATATTTAAAGTTAGGGACCTGTTCAATTTGGATGCCCTGAGAGTTTGAGATAGATAGCAGGGCATTACTGTTGGGGTTTGGCAGTGAGCAAAGATCATAGATTTAGTCTTGTTGTAACTAAGTAATAATCGATGATCGGTGAACCAATATGGCTAGCACCTCCTGTTTTTTGTTTGTTCTGTACTGCTCCAGCCATGATGTGGTGTGCCAGTCTTGTTGTCCTCATTCTATTCTGGCCTCATTGAATTGCGGTTTTTCACCTCATACAAAATCTGTCCTCCCAGGATCAGGGGTATATGGTCCATCTGGGCCTGATGTCACAACCAGTAACACGCACACGTGGCTTCTGAAAAGGTGACCGCTGCATGTTTTCCGTATTTCCACTACAGTTACTGATGTCCTGCTTGTGGCTGGGACACCTACTACAAGGCATCTGGTTCCCTGCCATGGTTGCATTCCATTATATATTCTGTTTCCTGGGATATGGACACCTCTTCTGTTTGTTTTTTGTTTTAGCATGTCCTTTGACCGCTGTGTTTGCATACTTGTCTTCACTTCCCAATTCAAGCCTGCAGTTTTTCTTATTTCAGTGCATTTTGGCCATTATAGCAGCTTATCATGCCCTGTGCCTGGTTTTACAGTTACCCAGTTAGAGCTGTCCCATATTTTCTGGTAGGTATCCTACATATGATACCTCCTCTCTGTCATCCAGTCCGCCTTTGGGATTGCATTTCATACTTAAGAAATTGATGTTGGCTCCTTGTGAGCCTGCCACAGGTTATGGCTTGCGTTTTTCTATAATGGAAGAAATTATTTTAGTTGCTATTATTTCTGCTTGAGAGAGTTCTGAGCTTCATACTTTGGGTGTAAACCTCTTTATTTGATTTTTCACAATGAAAGACTTTGCCCCTAGGAAAGTGGTTACCCCTTGTCGTGTTACAGCCAGTCAAACTGACAGGAGAACTGTATTATATTTTGTTATAGGAAGTATGGTAAACTCCCTGGTCTTGTTGGCAGACACTCCATGAGGGGTTCAGCCACTTCTGTTAACTACCATATGTGTGTGTATATGAATATGTGTGTATGTGTGTATATATATATATATATATATATATGTATTTATTATATAATATATATTTGATGCTGCCGTCACTTGGGGTGCTGTGCACTCTTTCACTAAACATTTCAGTCTGAACTATGTCTCTAGTAGACATACTGGTTTTGGCTTGCTGTCCTGCAAGGCATTCTGCCTTGATCACATAAGACTCTGCCATCCTTCTGGATTGCGTTTTACTGCTTGGAGTCGCTCCAAAGGTGTGGCCTTATGGAAGAAATATCCTTTGAAGACAAGAACAGTTACGTAGAACTTACTGTAACAGTAGATCTTGAGAGAGACTTCCCCATTAGGCCATTCCATACCCTTCCTCCTTCTCCCTTTATCTTCTGAGGTTATATCAAATGCTGTGCCTAAGGCCTTTCTCCTTGCATCATGTTTCCAGTCCCATGCCTCTCCTTGTTTGCCTGGTACTGGTTTGGTATCCTGGTTCCTAACGATTTGTGGCCCTCAGAGGCTACTCTCCAGTGGGGAACTGAGGAGTATTGGGTCTGCCTACATTATGTATGCGTCAGCACTGCATGTCATTGTGGGTGGCCCCTAGTTAGCAGAAGTTTCCTTGTGGTCGTGTCAGCGCTGCACGTCATTGTGGGTGGCCCCTAGCTAGCAAAAGTTTTCTTGTGGTTGTGTCAGCACTGCACATCATTGTGGGTGGCCCCTACCTAGCAAAAGTTTCCTTGTGGTCGTGTCAGCGCTGCATGTCATTGTGGGTGGCCCCTAGCTAGCAAAAGTTTCCTTGTGGTCCTGATGCTGACAGCTTACAGTTTCAAAGGTGTGGCCTAATGGAAGAGATTATCTCAAAGATCTACTGTTACAGTATGTTCTTGCATAACTGTTCTTTTAGTGGGTGGGTGTTGACTCTGTGCTGCACAATAAAAGTGTTTGGGAGAGTAAGTGCAGTACCCTGCATGACCCTTTAAGAGCGCAGAGTGGTTTGGTACTGGACCCCGTTCAGTGCGGTGAGATAACTGAGCAGAGCAGGTTGGTTATCAGAGCTCCTTACAGTGCAGTCACATCATAGAGCAGAGCTGATGGGTTATCAGAGATCCGTACAATGCAGTCAGATAACGGAGGAGAGCAGGTGGGTTGTCAGTGTTCCATACAGCGCAGTCAGATCACCTGAGTGTAGTGGATAGGTTAACAGAGCTCCGTACAGTGCATTCAGATCACTGAGCAGAGCGGGTGGGTTATCAGAGCTCCACACAGTGCAGTCAGATCACTGCCCGGAGCATGTGGGCTTTCAGAGCTCCATACAGTATATTCAGATCACTGAACAGGCGGGTGAGTTATCAGGGCTTCATGCAGTGCAGTGGGATCACTGAACAGAGTGGGTGGGTTATCAGGGCTGTGAACAGTGCAGTCAGATCACTGAGCAGAGTGGGTGGGTTATCAGAACTTCTACAGTGCAGTCCAATCACTGAGCAGAGCAAGTGGGTTATCAGAGCTCCATACAGTGCAGTCAGATCATTGAGTAGAGCAGGTGGGTTATCAGAGCTTGTACAGTGCAAGAAGATCACTGAGCAGAGCAGGTGGGTTATCAGGGCTCCGTACGGTGCAGTCAGATCACTGAACAGAGCTGATGGGTTATCAGAGCTCCATACAGTGCAGTCAGATCATGGAGCAGAACAGGTGGGTCATCAGAGCTCCATACAGTGCAGGCAGATCATAGAGCAGAGCTGATGAGTTATCGGAGCTCTGTACAATGCAGTCACATCACGGCAGAGCGGGTGGGTTATCAGAGCTCAATACAGTGCAGCCAGATCACTGAGCAGAGCAGGTGAGATCTTACTTGAGAAACAGCTCTTGCAGCAGGTTACATCATCAGGACTGAAGCCAGCAGGTGCCAGAACCCCATGGAAAAATTCTAGCTAGCAGTATCAGCGGGGACCACCCCGACACCGGCTCCGTCCCTGGCGTCCGGCATCATAATATATGGTGTGGTCCCCAGCATCCCCCAGATCTTACTTGAGAAACAGCTCTTGCAACAGGTTACACCATTAGGACTGAAGCTGGGCGCCAGGACCCTACGGAAATTTCTAGCTAGCAGTATTCAGCGGGGACCTCCGGCGTGGGTCCGCCCCGGCGTCAGGCATAGTACATATGGGGCGGTCCCCATAAGCCTCAGTTCTTTTCCCGCCGTCGACTCGCTAGCATCAGCCTCTCGGTCTCTATCTAGCGTACGATGACTCACAGAACTTTCGGTGAATTTTTCTTTGCACAACTGATGTCCTCCAACTCCATCACTTGAGGATCACCTTCTAAGTGTGCCTGCAGAAAACAGATCCTTTCAGGATCCTCACTCTTCCTGTGTCGTTGCCTAGGCCCGGACCATGACACCAGGCCTGCACCTTTGCCAGGGGTTCAATAGCCGCACCAGGATCTGCCGTCAGAAGGCACTACAGGCATATCTCCTCGAAGAGACATTAAAAAGGATGTACCAAGAACCTTCCTTCAGGGAGAATCTTCTTCTTAATCCCATAAGCACTGGGAGAAGGTGAGGTCTAGGTCCCCAACTCGGGCCTCGGTTCCGCAGCTCCGGCTCCAGATCAGACCGCTGTCCCTACAAGTTCGATCGCAGCCCCCCAGTTAAGGTCCGGACTTCAGGCGGCTCTTCCTCGCTCCAGCTGATCAAGACATCGAGGCCCTCTGCTTCCTCCACCCCATCCAAGGCCTCTTCGAAGTCTTCTGAGTGCCATAAGTCCTCTTCTTCCACCCGACGTCAGGACACCAACTCCAGGTCGGTCTCCCAACCGCCTAGAGGTCCTGATCCTGCACCCAGAAAGACCAAGGACCTGACGTCCCTGAAAAGGGCATCAGACCCGATGTCGGCTCAACACCCGATGTCGGCTAAACATTCCAAATCAGCCAGGTGCTCACAGGAGCCGATGACACCTGCCAGACACCAGTCGCCGGCCAGGCGTTCGTCAGATCCGAAGGCGTCGGCCAGGAGACCGACGTCTGCATCTCTGGTGCGGAAGACCGTCCCCCCCCGTCACCGGCAGACGCCAGTCATAGGGAATCGACTGAGGAGGACACCCCACAGCCAGAAGACCAGGCGGGCGACACCGAGGATGCCAGGCTCCCACGGGAACCCTCCCTGGACCGGGAGACACCCGGAGACCCGACGCCCAACCCCGGCGGCAGACCACCGGCGCCAGGCCCATCGTCGGGCATGAATATCGCAGAAGTAAAGGAACTCTTTACTTTTTGGTGGGACACCATCAGAAAAGATGTGGTCCCCGTCAAACCTACTCCTCCTACCCCTTCACCTCCTATGCCCCCTCCTCCACCTAAGGGGCCAGTAGGATGACCACCAACCCCCAAGGAACAGACTCCATCTCCTAGGGGCAGATCTACAGACCGGAGATGGCCTTCCTCCAGATCTCCATCAGGGTCTCCTAGCCCCAAATGACCCAGACGACACCAGTATACTCCATCGGGTGAGGATTCAAGATCGGACACCTCAGACTACTCCAGATCTCCTTCTTCGCTTCAGCATCTCCTCTCCTGACCCACATGACCTCCCCAGGTCTCCACCGGATGATCCCTCTTTCGCTGAGATCATGAGGCACATCCAGGACAGCATGGGGTGGGATGCTGAAGACCTTGACCCCGAACGATAACGCCTTGCCCGCTACCTTCGGCAAAAGACCCAAAGCCTGTGGTAATGCCACCCTTGGTGGACACCTTTGCGGATGTCACCAAGGCTGTGTGGAAGTGTCTGCACTCCACTCCCGTGGGGCCGAAGAAGGCTGACCGCCTGTACAAGGCTCCGAGAGAAGACCAGTACTTGGCGAAACAAACTCTGGCAGACTCCCTGGTCATCACGGCCTCACATGACCGGTCTCAAAGGCCCCAGCATATGAGCACTCAGCCACCAGACCAGGAATCCAAGCAACTGGATGCCCTGGGGAGGCGCATGTATGCGGCTGCTACGTGTGCCATCAGGTCTCTGAACTACCCTACCCATATGGTACAGTTCCAGAATGCCCTGTGGGAACAGGTCCAGGACCTGGTGAAAAGTTTCCGATGGAGACCAGAAGCGGAGCTCCTCAACCTACTCCGTGCGGGTCAGATGTGGGGACCCAAGTACTTAGAGGCACATATGATTCTCGGCTCTTCTGCCAGACTGCAGCTTCAGGCGTTTGTCTCGGCGACACTCCTGGCTCCATGTCTCGGCTTCACCCGGACTACAGAAGAACATTCTCGGCGTCCGTATAACGGCGAGGTACTCTTTGGTGAGTCCTCAGAAGGTCATCACCAAGCTCCAGGATGCAGGGAAGGCAGTCAGATCTGTGCAAGCCATGTACAGATCCAGGCCTAGTTCCTTTCGTAGGAACCAGAGCCATTTTCGCGGCCATCAACAAAGGCAGCAGCCACGTTCCGGCCAGCAGTAAAGGGGCACTTTTTTGCATAAGGCCCAGGGGAAGTCGTCCCCAGGCAGAGGCCATCGTTACATGAAGCTGGCCCAGCCCACAGGGACCAGTGCTGCCATAGCATGACACCTTCCCGGCCCCCTCCCCTCCTGTGGATCAACGGGCAAGGAAAGTCGGGGGTGGCAATCGATCACCACCAATAGGTGGGTTCTGCAGTTGGTCAAGAAAGGCCATTGCATAGAATTTCTAGATGACCCACCTACTAGACCTCCCCTGCTCTCCCGTTACTCGGGTCAGCATGCCCTGCTCATACAGCAGGAGGTGCTCGCGCTTCTGGAGAAAGAAGCCATAGAGTACGTACCAAGGAACCAGAGGGGACTAGGATATTATTCTTACTTCTTTCTGGTTCCAAAGACGGGGACCTCCGTCCGATACTGGACCTCAGCGACCTCAATATCTCGGTCCTGTACAAACGCTTCTGCATGGTGACCCTCCCCAGTCCGATTCCCATGCTAAAGCATGTCGCTTTTCTAGCGTCCCTAGACATGCAGCATGCTTATCTGCATATTCCTATTGCTGAGGCGCACAGGAGGTTCCTGCGCTTCAAGTTTCAAGGTCGCCATTATCAGTTCCGAGATCTTTCCTTCGGGCTGTCATCGGCACCTCGGGTGTTCACGAAGTGCATGCGGTCGTAGCCGAATCTCTCGGGAGACAGGGCCACTACGTGTTCCCCTACCTGGACGATTGGCTTCTCATGGCGCCCTCCTAGGAGGCCCTGATGTCTGCCATTCACTGCACTCCGTCTCTGTTCGAGATGTTGGGCATTATTATCAATTACGAGAAGTCACGCCTGGTTCCGCCCCAGACTCTGTAATTCATAGGTGCAGTTCTGGACACCGTGCAAGGGGAAAGCTCCCCGGACAAGCGGAACATATAAGATCCCTAATCAGAGACTTTTGGTGAAGAAGACTGTTCTTGCCAGACTGGTCCTTTGCCTGCTCGGACACATGGCTGCGCCATTGCAACAGTCCCACTAGCCCGTCTCCACATGCGGGTAACCCAGTGGATGTTAAGGGTACAGTGGGACCAAAGGCAAGACCATCTGAGCATCCAGTCTGGATCATGAAGGCCATAATTTGAGATTGGCAATGGTGGCTAGTTTTGAGGAATCTCTCGACGGGAGTCCCCTTCATAGTGCCGTCCCTGACTGTGACGCTCTCCACAGACACCTCAGGGCTCGGTTGGGGAGCACACCTCGATGGTGTCCGGTCTCAAGGCCTCTGGACAGACCAAGAGTCTCATCTCCACATAAATATCCTGGAGATGAGTGCTGTTCTTTACGCCCTGCTGGCTTTCCAGTCGGAGAGTCCACCGGGTACACTTCTGTTACAAACAGACAATTCCGCGGCGATGTATTACCTCAACAAACAAGGAGGCACCCATTTCTACCCGCTTTGCAGGGAGGCCATGAGAATGTGGATTGGGTCTTACAACAGGCGTAAACCTTGTGCCATTCATGTTCCGGAGTGGACAGCGTTATATGAACAGCCTGAGCAGCTCTCAGGCCAGAGTCCACTGAATGGGAACTACTGCTGGAGGTGGCAGAGGATCTGTTTCGCAGATGGGGTACTCCAGAGCTAGACCTTTTCCGTCCCATCCAATGCAAAACTGCCCAATTTTCTGCTACATCCAGGGCCTGGTGTTTTCTGGCGAGACGCGTTGTCCCTCTCCTGGGCGGGCAGATTCCTCTACGCTTTTCCCCCTTTTCCGTTGATCCAGAGATTTCTTCTAAAACTTCGCAGGGAGCAAATGACGCTTATACTCATTGCGCCCTTTTGGCCCAGACAGATCTGGTTCCCTCTCTTGCATCAGCTATCCCGGGAACCTCCAGTGCCTTTACCAATCAGCTGCCATTTGCTGTCTCAGGAGGCGGGTTCTTTGGTCCATCCGGACCTATGTTCCCTGAACCTCGTGCTTGGCTCCCTAGAGACATAGCCATGATGCAACGGGTCTACATGAAGAGGTGGCAGACATTCTCACTGCCGCAAACCGCCGACGCGACCTCATGCATGAAGTAGGCGCAGGTTTAACTTCTAGGTTCAAGCTGTGATTTATCGCCTTTGGACTGCCCAGAGAAGCTGGTATTAGATTACCTGCTGTCCCTTTCCGCTCTGGTTTGGCTTACTCCTCGATTAGGATACACCTCTGTGCCATTTCATCCTGTCATATCCCTATAGGCCAGCACTGTAGCTCAACTGGACACGACACATGCCTTCCTGAGGGGCGTCCTCCACCTTAGGCCCCCGATTAAGGATCCGATCCCACCATGGGATCTACCCTTTGTCTTGGAGCAGCTCACGCTGACACCTTTTGAACCAGCCGCAGATTGCGAACTACGTTTTCTCTCTTGGAAAACGTTATTTTTAGTTGCCGTTACTTCGGCCAGAAGAATTTCTGAACTACACGCACTTATGTGCAAAGAACCTTATTTGTTTTTCCACCAAGACAGGGTATCCCTAAGGACTAATCCTAAATCTCTGCCTAAGGTGGTCTCAGCTGTCGCCCTTAATCAGGATATCGATCTACCAGTGTACTTTCCGAAACTCTCTAATCGAGAAGAAGAAGAAGCCTTTCTGCACACCCTAGTTGTGCATAGGTGTCTCTGATACTACTTGACCAGAACCAAACACCACCAAAAATCGGACCAACTTTTCGTCTCCTTTGCCCACAGGATGATGGGAGCTCCTGTTTCAAAACAGTCGCTGTCTAGGTGGCTCATTCAGTGCATTACGTTCTGTTACCAGAGCGCAACAAACCCTTACGGAGCGGTTAGGGTCATTCCACCAGAGGGTGGCTACCTCTTTTGCGGCTTTAAAGATGTATCCACCTCAGCTATTTGTCGGCAACTACTTGGAGCTCCGTACACACCTTCATCAGGCATTACAGCCTGGACATTGCATCAGGCGAAGAGCGGGGTTTGGTCTAGCAGTCCTTCAAGGACTTCTGTCCTAGGCTCGATGTCATTCGAGGATTCTACCTTTCCTCCTCCCGATGGTGTGTGATTTCCAGAATTGCTTGGGAATCAATCCTAATGGTGTAACCTGCTGCAAGAGCTGTTTCTCGAAGTAAGATGGTACAGTTGCGTAAGAACTTACCGTAACAGTAGATCTTTGAGAACAGGACTTGCATCAGGTACTTTCCCTCCCACCATCCCTGCTGTAGGTTGGTTATAGTCGCAACATCCTTCTCCTAGGATAAAGGCATTTACAGCCTTTTGTTTGCCATTTGATGGCGGCTCCTCGGTTCCTCTTCTGATGTCATCCAGCGGCTGGGGTCTCTAGCGGGAGAACTGAGGATTATTGGGGACCGCCTCCTATATACTAGCCTGGCGGAGCGGGACGCGTCGGCGGTGGTCCCTC
This sequence comes from Neoceratodus forsteri, assembly GCA_016271365.2. Classification (NCBI taxonomy): domain Eukaryota; kingdom Metazoa; phylum Chordata; order Ceratodontiformes; family Ceratodontidae; genus Neoceratodus; species Neoceratodus forsteri. The sequence goes on along the minus strand of JADMNL010000022.1, from coordinate 209,601,960 downwards.
TGAGTACTGCTAGCTGGGACATTTCCGTGGGGTTCTGGCCTGCCGCTTCAGTCCTAATGGTGTAACCTGCTGCAAGAGCTGTTTTCCAAGATCTACTGTTACGGTAAGTTCTTATGTAACTGTGCTATACGGCCCTGAAGCAGGCGCCCGGCGTCGGACCGACACGGGACTCAACCACCATTCAGTTTCCCAACCTCCAAGGGGCCTGGCGCCCCTCAAGCAAGATGACAGAACTGGCGTCCCTCAAGCGGACCTCAGAGCGAAGTGGGCGACTGACCCAGGACCTGCAAAGCGGACCAAAGAACAGACGTCAGCCTCACCTATGCCTGCTGAGACCAGTCGCTGGGGGTCCCTCAGAAGAGGAGGTCGGAACCCCCATTTCTGACGACCAGATAGGCAACACTGAGGACGTCAGGCTGCCACGAGGACAGACGCCCTGCCCGGCTGTACCCCAGGGTCCAACACTCGAGCCTGTCGACGGGCAGACAAAGATGCCTGGCTCGTTATCCGGCCTGAATCTGCAAGAGGTAAAAGACCTCTTTAACTTCTGGTGGGACACCATCAATAAGGACGTGGTGCCCACCAAGCCTTTGCAGGCCCCTCCTACGGAGCCAGACAACAGGGTGCCTCTCTGAACCCAAAGAGCCTACCACACTTCCTAGGGGCAGATTCCGCGAAAGGAAAAGACCCCCTTCCAGGTCTACCAGTGATCATCCACCAAAATGCCCCAGAGGCAGACGCCATACTCCAACAGGGGACGAGTCACGGCTAGATACCTCAGACACTTCAAGAACACCCTCTCCGATCAGCCTCCCTTCACCAGACCCTCGAGACCTGCCAAGGTCACCCCTGGATGATCCCTCTTTTTCTGACATTGAGGCACATCCAGGAAAATATGGGGTGGGAGACCGAGGACTTAGACCCCGAACGACAGCGTCTAGCCAGATATCTCGGGCAGAAAGATCCCAAGCCTTTGGTAGTCCCACCACTGGTGGACACATTCATGGACGTTACCAAGGCGGCATGGGAACATCCCCACTCCACCCCGGCAGTGCCTAAGAAGGCCAACTGCCTTCACAGGGTGCCTGTGGATGATCCCTACTTGGCACAGCAGCCCTTGGCCGACTCATTGGTCAATATAGCCAACACGACCGGTCTCAAAGACCTTAGCATCTGAGCATTCCGCCACCAGACCAGGAATCTAAACAGCTAGATTCACTGGGGAGACGCATGTACGTGGCTGCTGCATGCTCTATCAGGTCTCTGTTACCTCACGCTCATGGTGCAATTTCAGAATGCCCTGTGGGAACAGGGCCAAGACCGCCTCAAGGATTTCCTGGAGGGCGAGAAGGAGGAGCTACTGAACCTCCTCCTCACTGGGCCAGACATGGGGACGCAAGTCCTTCGAGCCGCTTACGATTCAGCAGACTCGGCAGCCAGGGGCGCTGCTACAGGTGTTTGCCTCCAGAGACACTCCTGGAAAAGGGTCTCCAGATTTACCCCGGACGTTCAGAAGAATATCCTGGACGTCCCATATAACGGCTCGGTCCTGTTCGGTGAAGACTCAGAAAGAGTCATGACCAAGTTACAGGACGCCAGGTAGGCAGTAAGGACTGTACAAGCCATTTACAGACCTAAGTCTGGTTCCTTTCATAAGGAACCAGAATAGTTTTCATGGCTGGCAACAAAAGCAACAGCCACGTTCTTGGCAACAACCAAGACTCAACTTTAACAGAAAGAGTCAACCAAAATTCCCCGCAGGCCAGGGCCAGAAACACCAAAAATCTGCCCAGCCTGCCAGGACCACCACCACCACATCATGACTCCTTCCCGGCCCCTCTCCCACCTCTGGATCCCAGGGAGAGAAGGGTTGGGGGTCGCATCTCTCGCCACCTGTCAGGGTGGCAGAGGATAACCTCTGTAAGGTGGGTTCTTCAACTAGAAGTTGAGGACACACTATTGAGTTCCTCGACCGCCCACCATCAAGACCTCCTCTGCTCTCCCGTTACTCGGGTCAGCATGCCTTGCTCATACAGCAAGAGATCTTGGCACTCCTGGACAAGGATGTAATAGAACCAGTGCCACAGAACCAGACAGGAGGCGGATATTATTCACACTTCTTCCTGGTTCCAAAAACGGGATTTCGCCCTATCCTGGACCTCAAGCGACTTCAGCATCTTCGTGTTGTACAAATGCTTCTGCATGGTCACCCTTCCAGGTCTCATCCCCATGCTCAAGCAGGGCACATGGTTCGCGTCGCTGGACATGCAGGATGCATATCTCCATCTCCCCATCACTTGAGCACACTGGAAATTCCTGCGTTTCGAGTTCCTGGAACACTATTATCAGCTCTGAGCACTCCCCTTTGGACTGTCCTCGGCGTCTCGCATGTCTACGAAATGCTTGGCAGTCGTGGCAGTGGCCCTCAGGAGACAGGGCCACTATGTGTTCCCATACCAGGACGACTGGCTTCTCATGGCCCCCTCTCGGGAGGCTTTAATAGCAACGATTCAAGACTCCCGCTCCCTTTTCAAGTTGCTGGGCATTACTATCAATCAGGAGAAGTCGTGCCTTGTCCCTTCACAGAGTTTGCAGTTTATCGTGCAGTTCTTGACACTGGTCAAGGGGAGGCTTTCCTGCCCTAGGACAGGATGGAACACATCCAATCCCTCATAAGGGACATCATGGAAAAGAAGTTGGTCCCAGCCAGGACCATTCTTTGCTTGCTCAGACACATGGCGGCAGCCATCGTGGCGGTTCCCCTGGCTTGGCTTCCATATGAGGATTACCCAGTGGATGCTATGAGTCCAATGGGACCAAAAGCAGGATCAGCTGCTTCAGCTAGTCCAGGTCACGAATGCAGTCATCCGGGACTGGCAATGGTGGCTCATCCCAGAGCACCTTTCCAGAGGAGTCCCCTTCTTAGCACCTTCTCCAACTCTGACTCTTTCCACTGACGGTTCGGGGTCCGGTTGGGGAGTCCACCTGGAAGGATTCAGGACCCAGGGAACTTGGTTGACCCTGGAGTCTCGCCTCCACATCAGCATCCTCGAAATGAGGGGAGTCCTGTATGCTCTACAGGCCTTTCAGTCAGACATCACACCAGGTCTCCTGCTGTTACAAACAGACAATACCTCTGTGATGTACTATATAAACAAGCAAGGAGGCACTCACTCCTACCCTCTTTGCAGGGAGGCAAAGAGGGCGTGGGATTGGGTTTTATAGCACGTCGCAGAGATCACTGCACTGCATGTTCCTGGTATGGACAACACCATCACAGATTGCCTGAGCCGGTTGCAGGCCAAGGCTCACGAATGGGAACCACTGCAAGTAATAGCATAGGATCTGTTTCGCAGATTGGGGGACACCAGACTTAGACCTATTCACGACCCCATCCAATGCAAAACTGTCCAATTTTTGCTCGCTAGATCCAGGGCCTGGTGTTTTCTGGTGAGTTGCGTTGTTCCTCTCCTGGACGGGCAAGTTCATCTATGCTTTCCTGCCCTTCCCTTTGATCCAGAGGGTTCTAATAAAGCTCCGCGAGGAGGGAGCATCAATGATCATAGTGGTGCCCTTTTGGCCCAGGCAAATTTGGTTCCCACTACTGTACCAACTGGCCCAGGAACCCTTGTTTCCTTTGCCGGTCAGCTCATACCTGTTGTTCCAGTAAGCCAGCTCTCTGGTCAACCCGAACCTCAGGTCACTGAACCTGCATGTCTGGCTCCTAAGGACATAGCAGTCCTTGAACATGAGGTTTGCTGGGAGGTGACAGGCGTATTAGTAGCGGCAGAAAACCTCCACTCATGCCACCTATGCCAAGAAATGGTGCAGGTTCTTTCTTTGGGCTCAGGCCATGCTTAGCCACTTGACTGCCCGAGAAGTCAATGCTGGATAACCTCCTATCCCTGTATGAATCGGGGCTAGTGTGTTCCTCTATAAAGGTACACCTCTGTGCCATTTCAGCATACCATTCCTGGGTATGTAAGAGGTCACTAGCACAGCTAGAGGCCTCCCGTAACTCCCTTACGGCATTCTCCATTGAGACCTCCTATCAAGGATCCAGTTCCCCTTGGGATCATCTTTTTCGTCCTAGAGCAGCTCACGCTGCCCCCATTTAAACCAGCCATGGATTGCGAGCTACGTCTACTCTCTTGGAAGACGCTGTTTTTAGTTGCAGTTACTTCCGCTAGAAGAATTTCTGAGTCTCATGCGCTCATGTGTAAAGAACCTTACTTGGGTTTTCACAAGGACAGAGTGTCCTTACGGACAAACCCGAAGATGATCTTCGAGGTACAGCTCTTGCAGTGGGTTACACCATTAGGACTGAAGCCAGCAGGCGTCAGGACCCCACGGAAAATTTTCTAGCTAGCAGTCTTCAGCGGGGACCGCCTCCGACGTCGGTCCCGCCCCTGACGTCAGGCGTAGTACATAAGGAGGCGGTCCCGCCAGAATCCCCAGTTCTTTCCCGCCGTCGACTTGCATGTCTCGACCTCTTCGGTTAGTACTAGCATGTGACGACCAGGAAATCCTTTCTGAAATCGGAAACTTTGGAAGAAATTCTTCTTCAAGACTACCTTCTTCGTCTGATGTCCTCCCCAACTTCAGTGGAGGGCCATCCTTCTAAGTGTGCCAGTGGGAAGCAGATCCCGTTTAAAGACCCTCATTCGGCCTGCGTTCGGTGCCTGGGCCTGGACCACGACACCCAGTCTTGCTCCTTCTGCCAGGGCTTTAACAGCCGGACCAGAATCCGCCAACAGAAGGCTCTCCAGGCTTTTCTCCTAGAAGAAAAGCTCAAGGCCATGGAACCTTCCTCCAGGGGGGAATCTTCGGGAAAGTTGCACAGGCACCATGAGAAGCATCGGGAGAAGGTGAGACCTAGCTCCCCTCTAGGGCCTCGGACTCCCGCAGCTCCGGCTTCAGGTCGGACCGCTCCCCGTCTAGAGCCCACTCTCAGCCTGCCCCGGTTGTGGTTAAATCAGCCAGCGGTTCTTCTACTCTGCGGCCTGCCAAGACCTCCAGTCCCTCTTCTTCTGCTAAGGCCTCGTCCAGGTCAGGGGAGCATCACAAGTCCTCGTCCCGGCACTCTGCCTCCGATGTCTGGTTCCGATGTCTGGTCAGTCTCCTTGCCGCTGCCACCCCAACGCAAGACCAAGGAGCTGACCTCCCTTAAGCGGACGTCGGATCCGACGTCGGCCAAGGTCCACAAGCACTCCCGTGAGCCGGCGGCCGTTCGTCACCGGTCAGGCATTCACCCCCCAGGATGCCGGCGGGGGGACCGGCGTCTGATACCGCAGACCGAAGAACCACACCGCCGCTTACCGACTGTCAGGAGGCGTTGTCGGAGGAGGTCCACTCAACCCGAAGACCAGGCGGCGACCCGGACCGTCTAACTCCGCGGAACCTCCAGAACCGTGACCCCAGAGAGCTGGCGCCCAGCCCGATGACAGACCATCGGCGCCCGGCCCGTCGTCAGGCCTCAACTTAGCGAGATGTGAAGGAGCTCTTCACTTTCTGGTGGGACACCATCAAAGGATGTGGTCACCACGCACCCTCCTCCCGCACCCGCGGCACCACTGGCGCCTCCGCCCCTCCTTCGCCAAAAGGGGCAGCAGGCCGAGCACCTTCCCCCCCCAGGAGCCAGTAGCACCTCCTAGGGGCAGATCTACAGGGAAGAGAAGGCCTCCGTCTAGATCTTCTTCAGGGTCACCCAGCCCCAAGAGACCCAGAAGACGTTGGTATTCCCCGTCGACGGAGGACTGCAGATCTGACATCTCTGAATGCTGCAGGTCTCCTTCACCGATCAGCATCCCTTCTCCGGACCCACGCGACCTCCCTAGGTCTCCTCCGGATGACCCCTCGTTCTCTGAGATAATGAGACACATTCAAGAGAAGATGGGATGGGATGCAGAACAACTCGCCCCGAAACTACTCCTTGCCCGCTACCTCGACAAAGGATCCCAAGCCTGTGGTAGTGCCATCCTTGGTGGACACCTTCATTGGACATCATCAAGGCAGCGTGGAAGCATCCATATTCGACCCCGCTATGCGAAGAAGGCTGACCGCCTGTACAAGGCCCCAAGGGAAGACCAGTACCTGGCTAACCATCCTCTGGCCGACTCCCTGGTCATTACAGCCTCTTATGACCGGTCTCAGAGACCGCAACATCTGAGCACGCAGCCACCGGACCCGGAGTCCAAGCAACTGGACGTGCTGGGTAGGCGCACTTACGCGGCTGCGACTTGCGCCATTAGATCGTTGAATTACCTGACCCACATGGTTCAGTTCCAGGACGCGCTGTGGGAACAGGGACAGGAACTGGCAGAGAAATTGCCAGATGGTGGCCAAAAGGAGGAACTTCTCCAGCTTCTCTGTCCGGATTCAGACGTGGGGACCCAAGTGCTCCGAGCAGCGTACGATTCCGTGGACTCTTCGGCCAGAGCGGCAGCCTCAGGTGTATGTCTCCGGAGACACTCATGGCTCCGTGTTTCCGGGTTTACCCCGGACTGCAGAAAAACATTTTGGACGCCCCCTTTCATGGCGAAGTTTTGTTTGGTGAAGCATCGGAAAAAGTCATCACCAAATTACAGGAAGCTGGGAAGGCTGTTAGATCTGTTCAGGCCATGTACAGATCTAGACTCAGTTCCTTTTGTAGGAACCAGAGTCGTTTTCGCAGCCGGACTCCGAGGCAACAGCCTCGTTCCGGTCAGCAACAGAGGGCTCTTTCTCCCAGAAAGCCCAGATCAAAACGTCCTCAGGTAGGGGCCAACGTGCTACCAAGTCAGCCCAACCTGCAGGACCCTGTGCTGCCACAGCATGACTCCTTCCTGGCCCCGCCCTCCTCAGGATCAGCGGGAAACAAAGGTTGGGGTCGCATCACAGACCACCTGCCAGGGTGGCGCGATCACCACCGATGGGTGGGTGCTACAGTTAGTCGAAAAAGGCCACTTGAGAATTCCTAGACAAGCCCCCACAAGGCCTCCTCTGCTCTCCCATTACTCGGGTCATGCGCCCTGCTCATAAAGCAGGAAGTGCTCGCAGCTCTGTAGAAAGAAGCTGTGGAGCACGTTCCAGGGAACCAGATAGGAGCAGGCTATTATTCACACTTCTTCCTGGTTCCAAAGAAGACAGGGGACCTCCGTCAATCTTGGACCTCAGCGACCTCAACATATCGAGTCGTTTACAAGCGCTTCCCATGGTGACCCTCCGGGACTAATCCCCATGCTGAAGAAGGATGCTTCTTGGTGTCCCTAGACATGCAGGATGCCTACCTGCACATCCCCATCGCTCAGGCACACAGGAGGTTCCTGCGCTTCGAGTTTCTCGGTTGCCACTACCAGTTCCGAGCACTTCCTTTCGGGCTCTCATCAGCACCAAGGGTATTCACCAAGTGCATGGCAGTCGTGGCAGCGTCTCTGAGGAGACAGGGTCACTACATGTTCCCGTACCTGGACGACTGGCTTCTCATGGCCTCTTCTAAGGAGGCATTGCTGCTGGCCATTCAGCACACCCAGGCTCTCTTTCAGTCTCTGGGCATATTAATCAACTACGAGAAGTCTCTCCTGGTACCTTCCCGGAAGCTGCATTTCATAGGTGCAGTTCTGGACACAGTCAAGGGGAAAGCCTTTCTTCCCGAAGACATAGCGGAATGCATAAGATCCCTCATAAGGGACATGTCAGCGAAGAAAACCGTCCCGGCCAGGTCGGTCCTTCGCCTGCTCGGACACATGGCTGCGGTCATTCCAGCGGTCCCGATGGCAAGACTCCACATGCAGGTAACCCAGTGGATGTTAAGGGTGCAGTGGGACCAAAGGCAAGACCATCTGCAGCAGCCAGTCAGAATCACGAAGACCATGGTTCGGGACTGGCAATGGTGGCTAGATCCGGGAACCCTCTCAGTGGGGTTTCCTTCACAGCGCCTTCCCCGGTGTTAACACTCACCACAGACGCCTCAGGGCTGGGGTGGGGAGCGCACTTGAACGGGGTGAGGTCTCAGGGAACATGGACTACCCAGGAATCTCATCTCCATATCAACATATTGGAGATGAGGGCGGTCCTTTATGCCCTGCAAGCCTTCCAGTCGGAGATTCCACCCAGTACTCTCCTGTTACAAACAGACAATACTGCGGTGATGTATTACTCAACAAACAAGGAGGCACACACTCTTACCCCCTTTGCAGGGAGGCTATGAGGGTGTGGGAATGGGTAATATGACACAGCGCAAACCTCATTGCATTTCACGTTCCCGGGGTGGACAACACGGTCACGGACAGCCTGAGTCATTCCCGGGCCAGAGTCCATGAGTGGGAACTTCTACAGGAGGTGGCAGAGGATCTGTTCCACAGATGGGATACTCCAGAATTGGATCTATTCGCCTCCCCATCCAACGCAAAACTGCCCAATTTTTGCTCGCTAGATCCAGGGCCTGGTGTTTTCTGGCAAGGCAACGTTGGCCCTCTCCTGGGAGGCAGATTCCTCTCGCCTTCCCTCCTTTCCTATTGATCCAGAGTGTCCTCAAACTTCGCGGGAACCGCGCGACACTTATTTTGATAGCGCCTTTTGGCCCAAGCAAATCTGGTTCCGCTACTGAATCAGTTGTCCGGGAACCTCTGCTTGCTTACCGATCAGCTCCCACCTGTTGTCTCAGGAGGGAGGGTTCACTAGTCCACCCGGACTTACGTTCACTGAACCTGCATGCTTGGCTCCTAGAGACATAGCCATGTTGCGACACGGGGTCTTGCAAGAGGTGGCGGATGTACTTTCTGCCGGCAGAAAACCAGCGACACACGCAACATATGCCATGAAATGGCGCAGGTTTTGCCTGTGATCTCAGGCACGCGGTTTCTCTCCCTTAGACTGCCCCGAGAAGCTGGTTCTGGAGTACCTGCTTTTCCTCTTTCAATCTGGGTTAGCTTTCTCTTCGATCAAAGTGCACCTTTGTGCAATCTCAGCTTATTATGCCCCCATAGGCCAACGCATGGTGGCCCAGCTGGATACTACCTGGGCCTTTTTAAGAGGGGTCCTCCACCTTAGGCCGCCCATCAGGGATCCCATCCCTCCTTGGGATTTACCCTTCGTCCTGGAGCAGCTTACGCTGCCACCCTTTGAGCCTGCCGCAGATTGCGAGCTACGCTTTCTGTCGGAAAAACGTTGTTTTTGGCTGTCATATTTCAGTGAGAAGAATCTCCGGATTACATGCTCTCATGTGCAAGGAGCCTTATTTAATTTTTTCATCAGGACAGGGTGCCCCTGAGGACTGAATCCTAAGTTCCTGCCTTAGGTGGTTTCAGCCCTTACTCTTAACCAGGACATTGATTTGCCAGTGTACTTTCCTAGATACGCCAATCGAGGAGAGCACTTCACACCCTGGATGTTCACAGGTGTCTTAGATATCATTGACCAGAACCAAACAGCACCGGAAAGCGGAGCAGCTGTTCGTTTCATTCGCTGAGAGGATGAAAGGGGCCCCAGTTTCAAAACAGACCCTTTCACGCTGGCTCATCCGATGTATTTCTTTTTGCTATGACAAGCATCAGAAACCATTACCAGGAGTGGTCAAGGCCATTCCACAAGAGGAGTGGCTACCTCCTTTGCAGCACTGAAGAACGTTTCTACGTCAGCCATGTGTGCCGCAGCCACCTGGAGTTTGGTGCACACTTTTATCAGGCATTATAGCCTGGATATCGCCTCTAAGCAAAGAGCGGGTTTCGGCCTTGCTGTTCTTCAGGGCCTCCTGTCCTAGGCTCAGGACGGGTCTGAATCTCTGTATTGCCTCCTCCCAATGGCTTTTCAAGGCGCCATTGCTTGGGAATCAGTCCTAATGGTGTAACCTGCTGCAAGAGCTGTACCTCGAAGAAGATAGTACAGTTACGTAAGAACTTACCGTAACAGTAGATCTTCGAGAACAGCTCTTGCAGCAGGTATCTTTCCCGCCCACCATTCCCCCTTGGAGGAAGCAGGTTCCAGCCTCGCTATCCTTAGGATTGGAAAGGTGGGTTCTTAGTCTTGGCCATCTGATGGCGGGTCCTCGGTCTCCTTTTCTGATGTCATCCAGCAACGGAAGTCTCTGGCGGAGAACTGGGATTCTGGCGGGACCGCCTCCTTATATACTACGCCTGGCGTGGTAGGACCCGACGTCTGGTGATCCCCTGAAGACTGCTAGCTAGAAAATTTTCTTGGGGTCCTGACGCCTGCCGGCTTCAGTCCTAATGGTGTAACCTGCTGCAAGAGCTGTTCTCGAAGATTTACTGTTACGGTAAGTTCTTATGTAACTGTACTTTTCTTCCCAAGGTGGTCTCTACCTTAACTCTGTCAGGATATTGGCCTTCCAGTATACTATCCAACCACTCTAACCAAGGGTAAGCTCTCCTGCACACATTAGAGGTGCATAGGATCCTCAGGTACTATCTAACCAGAACCAAGTCCCATCGCTGGTCATATCAACTTTTCCTGTCATTTGCTCACAGGTTGCAAGGAGCACCTGTATCGAAGCAAACTCTCTCCAAGTGGCTGGTTAAATGCATCACGTTCTGTTACCAAAAGCGCAACAAGCCTTTACCAGGATTGGTGAAAGGACATTCCACGAGGGGGGTGGCTACATCTTTCACGGCGCTTAAGAACGTCTCCACATCAGCCATTTGCACGGCCGCTACTTGGAGCCCTGTACATAACTTTATCAGGCATTACAGTTTGGACATTGCTTCTAGGCATAGAGCTGGTTTTGGCCTTGCAGTCCTTCAAGGGCTTTTGTCCTAAATACAGTTCACTCTAGGATCCCTCCTGTCTGCCTCCCGAATAGGGCAGTTTGTTCCCTTACTGCTTGGGAATCAGTCCTTATGGTGTAACCTGCTGCAATAGCTGTTTCTCGAAGTAAGATAGTACAGTTACGTAAGAACTTACCGTAACAGTAGATCTTCGAGAACAGCTCTTGCAGCAGGTAGTTTCCCTCCCACCTTCCCCTCAGGAAGTTTGGTCTTCAGACTTGGCGTCTCGGATGCAATCAGATTGTTTTCATGGGTCTTCCTTTGAAAGTGGATCCTCAGTCTCCCCTTCAAAATTCACCTTTATGCCAGGAGTCTCCGGCGGGAGAACCGAGGGATGCTGGGGACCACCCTTTAATGTGATGCAGACATCTGGGTGGTCCCCGCTGGATATTGCTAGTTAGAATTTTTCGTGGGGTCCTGGGCCTGCCGGCTTCAGTCCTTATGGTGTAACCTGCTGCAAGAGCTGTTCCCAAAGATCTGTTACTGTAAGTTCTTGCATAACTGTACTTCATCAGTGCTCCATACAGTGCAGTCAGATCACTGAGCAGAGCAGTTGGGTTATGAGGGCTCTGTACAGTGCAGTTAGATCACTGAGCAGAGCGGGTGGGTTATCAGAGCTTAGTACTATGCAGTTGGAACATGAAGTAGATTCCCAAATGGTTGTCAGTGCACTCCACTGATAATAGTCGGTGCTTCCAAGGGATGGCCTGTCCCAGAGCAAACACAGAAATTCCAAAATGGAAGCACTCTAAGAGGACGGAGCCCCCTGATGAAGCCTCATTGGCAGGCAAAATGCTGGGGTGGACCGTGACCACCATCACTGTGGTGACTGGCTAGCAGATTTAGCACTAGTTGAATAAACATAAATTATTTTAAAAATACTTCAGTCTGAAATAGTCTTCGAGTGCTTCCATTTTGGAATTTCTGGAACGTGGAGTAGGTTGTTCTTGGATTATGTACTGCGTAGCCAGAGCACCAAGCTGAGTGGGCAGGTTAACTGAGGCGTATGCTGTACAGTAAGAGCACGCTGAGCAGTGTGTGTATGTACCGTCACTGACTCGCTTCCTTTCTCTGCAGTGAGATCGATATCTGGTTACCTGAGGTTGATCGGTTGGAGGTGCCAAGTGGCTGGTGGGATAGCAGTTCGACAAATCCTCATCGTTGGGGTCTTCAAGCATGGTTTGTATTGAAACAGTAACCATTTCTGTCATTTTGTATGAGGTGTGAATGTACTGCAGGAATCTGTACTTTCTGTAAGAACACCAAGGCAGCCCTAATAATGGCTGCAGTAACTGGCTACTATAATTTCCTGATGAGGAAAGAAATGGGGTTTGGAGGCAGTGCTCCAGGCTAAGTGAGTACTGGCCCGTTCTTCTCAACATTTTTAGGAAATGCTCTAAAAACCTTTTGTTGGGCTCCATGGCACCGAGCGGTGTGGAGTTCACTTGGCGTGGTGGCGACACAGGTTTGTGCCCCAAACCCAAATGGCAGGAGTGGAGACCAGTGGGAAGGGAGTTAAGAGCATCCTTCGGACACTTCGGGGGGGGGGGCAGTATGGGACCACTTGCTAGGTGGCTCCTGGCGATGGCTTGTAGTAAGGTGTTCTTGACAGTGTGAACCTCGACATGCTGCTGAATGCCCCCAGCCCCAGGATGCCACGCAGCTGGACCAGACTGGAGAGTGGATGAGCTGGGGAGAAAACTGAAAAAAAATTGCTGCTCAGCCGACTGGATGACAGTTGCCTGGATCCCCTCATGCCACGAAGCCCTGGGTGCAGCCTCCAAAGCCGATTTTCCCCTGTCACACGCCTGGTCTTGATTTTGATCCTGTCTCCCCTCTTGTGGGCCCAGGGAGGGCCTCCCACCCCAGGGAAGGGATGCGTTCGTCAACCAGGGTATGACCTGGGAAGGGGGATGGCCTGAGGGAAGATGTGGTGGGATGGGAGTCCATTGAGGCCTGAAGGAGTGCCCAGCTGAGGGAGGCACATTTTTTTTTATTTAATTTTGTTCAATTTGTATTAGATAGTAAATCCAATTAATCTGCAAGAAAGTGTATCAGCATACCTAGATACAGCATTTTTACAACAAAGGAGTTGTTTCTACTCTTGTAGTTGTCACTGAATTGGGAGTAAGAAACCTATTACACTTCTTAATTTGCAGATATTAATATAAAGAGCCAAGTGCCACCATGAGCGTGAGACTCCTGCATACATAGTTATATTCCTCAGACATAGTGTACCCTACTGTGGGGTATACTTTCTCCTTTACCTTGAAGGGCTTGTCAATAAAGAGTGTTACATTAAACTTATCACACTTAAGTGCCTTAGATTCTTCCGTAGGTACTTGTCTGAAACTATGCAGGCAAAACAAAGAAACAGCACTCACCTTCAGTTTGTAAACCAGTGCAGAGATGTGTTGGTGTGCAAATAACAAAATGCTCCGAGCCCTCAGTGTGCCTTACTGCCTTTCCTTTTCAAGGCAGCCAGCACTAAAATGCATCCATACATGTCATTTGAAATAGATCAGTTTAAATGTCACATGGTGCAAGGCACAGTGCCCTGCTCAGGTGTTCTTCATTAGGGCCCTTCACAGTTCAGTTCATTACGTACTTTTTTTTGTGTACTATTCAGGATAAGATCTGCATACAAATTGCAATGTTATAGGCTACTGAAAACTCGCTGAGTTACTTGCTCAAAAAATGGTCATTACACAACAGAACCGTACTACACATCTAAGTGAATCGTCACTGTGACATAGAAACAGACTTTGACGGCAAATAAGGACCGCTTGGCCCACCTAGTCTGCCCATTTCCGTACCTACAGGATAAGCTGCAGGTCCTAGTTAACCAACAGTGACACACACACAAAATCTTTAAAAACTTGGAAGAAAATGCTGACATCAGTTCAAGATTTAAACTGGTTGCTAACATCTGAGTGTGTCCCAGAGCACTTTCGAGAATGTGTTAGTGAAAAATAAGAAACAGCATGGTGGATGGGGTGAGAATCAAAGATCTTACTGCGAGATACAGCTCTTGCAGCAGGTTACACCATTAGGACTGAAGCCAGCAGGCGGCAGGACCCCACGGAAAACTTCTATCTATCTATACCCAGCGGGGAACCGCCCTTGATGTCTGCTCTGCTCCCGATGTCAGATGCATCATAAAAGGGGCAGTTGCCCAGCATACCTCAGTTCTTTTCCCGCCGTCAACTTGCAAGCATTGGCTACACGACCGCCTTCAGATGATGTCAGTACTTTGTCTTTTCAAGAAATTTTCTAAATATCCTCACGTCTTCGTCCCCGACCCTTCAGCGAAGGACACCCTCGAAGTGCGCTTGCGCAAGCAGATCCCCTTTAAAGACAGGCATTCAGCCTGCCTGAAGTGCTTAGGCCCAGACCATGACACCAAGGCCTGCACAAACTGCCAACAGTTTAATAGTCACACGAGGATCCACGCAGAAGGCCCTTCAAAGTTTCCTTCTTGAGGAACAACGTAAACAAATGGAGAGATCCATCTTCCTGAGGGAAGCATCCCATAGGTTGGGAAACATAAAGAGAAGGGACAAGGATAGGAGAGTTCCCCAAAACCATGCTTTGGACTCCCGGGCCAGCTCTGCCTCCAACCGCTCTGGCAGGTCCCTCACGTGGGTCAAATTCCAACCTCCACCGTTCAAGGTTCAGACCTCGGGTGGGTCAAGTACCTCTGTCTCCTTACAGTCCTTGAAAATTAGACCCAAGAACAGCTGACCTTCTGGTTTTGCAGCAGTCTGAGGCTTCAGACCGCACAAACAGCCATCCAAATCGGTCGCCAAGGTAGGCCCCGACTCCCAGGACTGGAGTCAGGACACCGACCATAGAGCGATCTTCCAACCTCTGAGGGGCTCAGAAGCTCCTCCTGGATGTACCACGGAGCTGACGTCCCTGAAACAGATGTCAGCTAGCAAGTGGTCGTCAAACCCGATGACAGCCAAACGTCCGAAAGATGTGACGCCACCTCTGCACCGGATGCTGGGGCACATCGGAGGAAGAGGTACCAGACGTCTGTGCACAACCGGCTACCAATGACCAGACGGGTGAAACGGAGGACCCTGGGTTACCCAAAGACCCGGCGACAGGTCGGACATCCCCTCAGGCACCAATGCCTGATCCCAAGGATGGAAAGACACCGGCACTGGGGCTGTTATCCGGTTTGAACATCGAAGAGGTGAAGGAGCTGTTCGCCTTCTGGTGGGACACCATCAGGAAAAATGCACCCCCTCCAACCCCCACAGGAGGTTCCCCCTCCTAGGGCGCTGTCTCCAGAGCCACCCCCAAGGAGGCTAGACTACCACCCAAGGGTAGGTCTTGCGACAAGAAGCCAAGGGACCGGAAGTGGCAGCACTCCAGGACCCCTTCCCGATCCCCTAGTGTACAGGGGCGCAAGAGACCCAGAAGAAGATCCCGCTCTTCTTCTGGTGAGGATTCCCGCCAGGATACTTCGGACATGTCCAAGTCCCCCTCTCCATTCAGTATTCCATCGCCCGACCCCGGTGACCTGCCTAGGTCACCGCTAGACGACCCTTCATTCATGGACATGATGCACATTCAGGAGAACATGAGGTGAGATACTAAGGAGCTGGACCCCGAAAGACGATGCCTAACTCAGTACCTCAGCAGAAAGACCCGAAGCCTGTGGTGCTTCCACCATTGGTGGACACCTTCCAATACGCCACTAAGGTGTCCCGTAAGCGGCCTTATTCTACACAGGTGGTTCCCAAAAGGCAGACCGCCTGTACAGGGCCCCGTTGGAGGACCCATACTAGGGCCTGCAACCAGTGGCATACTCCCTCGTTATAACTGCCACCCATGATGGGTCCCAACGCCCTCAGCATCTGAGCACCCAGCCACCAGACCAGGAATTTAAACAATTAGACTCCATAAGAAGGCGCATGTATGCGGCTGCTACATGCTCCATAAGGTCTCTGAATTACCTTGCCCATATGGTGCAATTTCAGAATGCACTGTGGGACCAAGGCCAGGATCGCCTCAAGGATTTCCCAGATGGGGACAAAAAGAAGGAATTGTTGAACCTCCTTAAATTGGGCTCAGGCGTTGGGACGCGGTCCTCAGGGCAGCCTGTGACTCTGCAGACTTTGCCGCCCGAGGTGCCATAACAGGCGTTTGCCTTCAGAGGCACTCTTGGGTGAGGGTCTCCATATTTACACCAGACATACAAAAAGGTATTTTGGACGTACCTTACAATGGCTCTGTTCTCTTCGGAGAAGAGTCTGAGAGATCATCACTAGACTACAAGATGCTGGGAAGGCCATCAGGACAGTTCAGGCTATGTACAAGCCAAAGCCCGGCCCTTTTCGGAGGGGCCAAAATTGTTTTCATGGCCAACAGGCAGACAACATCCCCAGTCAGGCCAGCAACCCAGAGGCAGTTTCGGATGTAAAAATCAGCAGAGATCTTCCAGAGGCCAAGGTCAGCATAATAAAAAAGCCAACCAGCCTTCCGGACAAAACACCACCACAGCATGACTCCTTTCAGACCCCTGCCCCACCTCTGGATCAAAGGGAAGAAAGGGTTGGAGGTTGCTTTGCTTACCGTCTCCAAGAGTGGCAGAGGATAACCTCCGACCAGTGGGTCCTGCAGCTCATCAGTCGAGGACACTATAGAGTTCCTCGACTGCCCACCGACAAGGCCTCCTTTGCGCTCCCATTATTTGGACAACATGCCTTACTCATCCAGCAGGAGATCTCTGCACTCCTGGAGAAGGACACCATAGAGATCGTCCCATGGAACCAGAGAGAAAGGGGATATTACTCCCACTTCTTCCTGGTTCTGAAGAAAACCGGGGACCTATGTCTGATCCTGGATCTCGGCAATGTCAGCACTTCGGTGGCGTACAAGTGCTTCTGCATGGTCACCCTTTCGGGTCTCATCTCCCTGCTCAGGCAAGGCACATGGGTAGTGTCACTGTTTATGCAGGACACATACCTCCATCTCCCCATGACTTGACCGCACCGGAAGTTCCTGCGGTTCGAGTTCTTGGGGCGCCATTACCAGTTCCAAGCACTCCCGTTCAGCCTGTCCTCGGTGCCACACGTTTTTACCAAATGCCTGGCGGTAGTGGCAGTGGCCCTCAGAAGACAGGGCCACTAAGTGTTCCTGTATCTGGACGACTAGCTTCTCATGGTCTCCTCTCGAGAGGCACTGATAAAGGCAAGCCAGAATACCCGTTCCCTAGTCAAGTCGCTGGGTATCACCATCAATCAGGAAAAGTCTTCCTTGGTTCCCACTCAAAGGTTATAATTCATTGGCGCGGTTCTGGACATCCGCCAAGGAAGAGCCTTCCTGTCTGACAGGGCAGAGCACATTTGGACTCTGATACGGGCCATCACCTCGAAGAAGCAGGTTACCGCACGAACCATGCTCCGCCTATTAGGAAACATGGCGGCAGCCATCGCCACAGTCCTCTAGGCCCGCCTCCACATGAGGGTCACTCAGTGAATGCTGAGAGCTCAGTGGGTCCAGTGACAGGATCATCTGGATCAGGTTGTCAGGGTCACAAAGCCAGTCGTTCAGGACTTGTAATGGTGGCTCATCCCGGAGCACCTCACCAAGGGAGTCCCCTTCTTGGTGCCCGCTCCATCTCTGACACTCACCACGGATGCTTCAGGGTCCGGATGGGGAGCTCACTTTAATGGAACTAGGACTCAAGAAACCTGGTCCCCGCCGGAGTGTCACCTCCACATCAACATCTTGGAGATGAGATCGGTTCTGTATGCTTTACAGGCCCTGCAGTCAGAAATCCCACCAGAACATGTGTTAGTCCAGTCGGACAACACCTCAGTGGTAAACTACTTCAACAAGCACTCATAGCAGTTTTGCAGAGAGGCAAAGTGAGTGTGGGATTGGGTACTGCAACACGGCTACGGTCACAGCAGTACATGTTCCTGATGTCATAACACGGTTGTAGATCTGTTAAGAGGTCGAGAGCCAGAGCGATGAGTGGAAGCTGCTGCAAATGGTGCATGAAGGCTCTGTTCCTCAGATGGGGGACACCAGACGTAGACCTTTGTCGCATCCCCATACAATGCAAAACTGCTCAATTTTTGCTCGTTAGATCCAGGGCCTGGTGTTTTCTGGTGAGACGCGTTGTCCCTCTCCTGGATGGGCAGATTCCTCTTTGCCTCCCCCCCCCATCCCTTTGATCAAGAGAGTTCTACTCAAGCTTCAAGCAGACGGAGCAAGATGATTTTGGTGGTGCCCTTTTGGCCCAGACAAATCTGGTTTCTGCTGCTCCACCTGTTGGCTCAAGAGCCTCCATTTCCTTTACCAGTCAGCTCTCACTTGCTGTCCCAGGAGGCTGGATCTGTGGTTCATCAGAATCTCAAATCTCTAAACCTGCACGCTTGGCTCCTAAGGACATAGCCATTCTTAGGCATGGAGTGTCTCAGGGTGTCGCTGACATACTGGTAGCGGCTAGGAAGCCCTCCACTCAGGCTACCTGCGCCATGAAATGACACAGCTTTTGTCTTTGGGCCACTGCTCAGAATCTTGATCCGCTCTGCTGTCCCGAGAGGTCAGTTTTGGACTACCTCCTTTCCTTGTTTCACACAGGATTAGCCTACTCCTCCTTGAAGGTGCACCTCTGTGCCATCTCGGCCTATCATACACCGGTTGGTCAATGAGCTCTAGCTCAGCTAGACGCGTCACATGCTTTTCTGCACGGTATCCTGCATCTGAGACCCCCCCCCCCAAATCAAGGATCCCATTCCCCCTTGGGATCTTTTTGTCCTAGAGCAGCTTATGCTGCCTCCTTTGAACCAGCTGCAGATTGTGAGCTATGCCTTCTGTCTTGGAAGGTGTTCTCTTTAGTTGCCGATACCTCTGGAAGAAGAATTTTGGAGCTCCAGGCTCCAAGTGCAGAGAGCCTTATTTGATTTTTCATAAGGACAGGGTGTCCTGAGTTAATCACAAATTCTTCCCAAGGTGGTCTCAAATTAACATTGAACCATGATATCGACCTTCTGGTGTACTATCCTAACTACGTCAATAAAGGGGGCCAGGCCGCACCGACAGTCGATCAACTGTTTGTCTTTTGCCCACAGGATGTTAGGGGCACCTGTGTCAAAACAGACACTTTGTAAGTGGTTGGTGAACTGCATAGCGTTCTGTGACCAGAAGTGCAACAAACCCTTACCGGGATCAGTAGACGGCCACTCTACTAGGGGGGGTGGCTACCTCCTTTGCTGTGCTGAAAAGCGTTTAAGTACCAACCATTTGTGAAGCTGCTACTTGGAGTACAGTGCACACCTTCATCAAACATTACAGCCTGGACATTGTCTCCAGGAGCAGAACGGGTTTTGGCCTGGCAGTAGTCCAAGGAGTTTTGTCCTAGGAGGTTTTCTGTCCTGGATTTCTCCTATCCTCCTCCCAAAGGGTTAGGTACCACCTTTCACTAATTGATAATCAGTCCTACTGGTGTAACCTGCTGCAAGAGCTGTATCTTGAAGTAAAATAGTACAGTTGCGTAAAAAGTTACCGTAACAGTAGGCGCTTAGAGAACAGCTCTTGCAGCAGGTAGTTCCCTCCACCTTCCCTTCAGGAGGATTAGTTTTGACACAATGCTGTCTCAGGACACACACACATTTCTTAGTCTTCCTCTGAGGCGGATCCTTGGTCTCCTTCAGAATCCTATTGCTATGCTGGGAGTCTCTGGCGGAGAACTCGGTATGCTGGTGGACCGCCCTTTTATGATGCATCTGACGTTGGGGGCAGGGCAGACATTGAAGGCGGTCCCCTGCTGGGTATAGCTAGCTAGAAGTTTTCTGTGGGGTCCTGCAGCCTGCCAGCTTCATTCTGTATGGTGTAACCTGCTGCAAGAGCTGTTCTCGAAGATCTACTGTTACAGTAAATTCTTACTTGACTGTAGTTTATCTTTGGTAGAGTTAAAGGGAGAACAGAAAAGTGAAATGGAAATGAGTTCTGAATAAACTAGTTCTTGCCCAGTACTACTAGGATCACAGGTAAACATCTAAGAGAAATTACAATCGTGACTCCTGTAAAATGCGGTCTGTACTGTATTGAGCTTTGGTTAACTTGAAACATTTATAAAAAAGCAGTAACCAATTTTAAAACTCGTTGAATATGCCACCATACCGAAACATATGATCCAGTGTCCTACTTACACCTACGTGAAGTACTTCAGCAACATTTGATAGGAAAACATTAATACAATGTCTAGACTTGTTTCTCACCAAGTCCAGTATCAAAGTCCAAAGAAAATCTGGATACTGGAAAATATTAACGATCTTTAGTCCAGGTGCAAAACAGCAGTGAAATAACTGAACAAACTTGTGAGGTGGGGAAAAAGCCACAGCAAGCTGAGCATTGGGGTGGGGGACAATTTGCAGCTGCACCATGTGGTGCCATCTTACACACGTGGTGGAATTCAGTAATAGATGAATAATCTAACTTTTAGTAGTTTTTAGTGTTGGTTAATGAATGCCATACACTATCAGTTGGTTGTCCAGTTACTGTGTCCAGCATAGTCTGTTTGCCTTCAACCTATGGCTGCCAATAGTACGTGTTGATCTGCTCATAAAACATGTTAGCCCAGTTTTAGTTATTTGCATGTACTAATGTCACTTTTGTCATCTCTGCATAGCTATATGTATTATCTTGTGTACTGTCTGACTTGATCTGTATTCTAACCTACCTGTACTATATATTATGTACCTGTACTATATACTATGTATTGTATAATCTCATCTCATTTTATGTATGTTCTCCCAGGTCATGCCTGAAAAGGTCAACTTTTGCTAGCGCACCCTAACCTGGTTAATGAAAACTAAATTAATGTTGAAGGCAGCATCTTGACCTCACTCTTCCGCTTTGTCCTCATTTTCTGTGTCATCTTGTTACACTGAAAATTCATGCTGCACCTTTTGCAGAAGCCTACTAGCCTCTGCTGGATCTGTGAATTAGTACGCCTTTTCACCTTGTAGGACCCTCAGGCTGGCTGGCATTAGAATAATATGATGGGTACTCAGTTGTCAAAATCTCATCCGCACCCTGTCAAATGCCTTCCTTCTCTGACAGGAAGTGAAACATAAGTCTGGAAATATGTGAATGTTCTCATCATTCCATTTAAGAGGACACTGCTGCTTCACATATTGTAAGGTGGCATCTTGCTCAGAAATGGAGCCCAAATTCAGCTCAGTAGTTCAGGGCTCTTGATGTCCTGCAGTCAGATTATTTCTGGGTCCTCGGATAGTGATTTGGTAAGTCCACTAACACTTCAGGGAGCCATTTTGTAAAGAAATTCTTTGGGGCGTCTCCATCTGTGGCTTCCTGCAACCCAGGAATATAAATGTCTGAAACTCTATCCCTATTTTTGAGGTTTTCAAGGCACCTTCTCAATAACACATTTCCTTGCACTACTAAATTAATTGCTAGCACCCACTCTGCCATTGTCACAGCTGCCTTTGTTTCAGTCTGTACTGCTTCCACTCTGGTGTCCAACGCAAGAAATCTCGTAGTGCAGTCCTCTAATTTCTTATCCATTGCCAGTATATCTCTCAGTAGAGCGGCATTGGTCAGTTGGTTGTGCTCCAGATCTGAGGTTGTGGGGCTAGGATCTTCTGTGGAGGGTGGCTGCTGCTTCTTACAGTCTTTAGGCTGTGCTCCATCTCCTCCTTGTGCTGTTTTGTTTGGGTGACCCATTGCCGTGTGGAATACGTTGTAGATGCCAAGTTTGGTATCGGTGTACTCAGCTACATAAGTTCTGTCTGTTAAGTGTAGTATAAAGTTACTCAGTGCAGGTAGTCCTCAGATCTTGCTTCAAGAGGGTTCCTGCAGTAGGTCTTCACATATAGGACTGCGCCCCCCTGGCGTCCGGTCCGCATGGCAAACTTTTAGCTATCAATCTTCAGCGGGGACTGGCCCCCGTCGTCAGGTGTGTGACGTTAGCGTCACTACAAAGGGGCGGTCCCGCACCCGCCCTCCAGTTCTTTCTCGCCGTCGCTCAGTACCGTTCGACAGGCATGGTAGAACAGTGATCAGTTGCCCACCATAGTTTTTTCAAAATTTTTCAACTGTTTTCATACCTTTTTTCAAAAAATATCCCAGCGATGGTGTATGTCGTCTCAGACTAAAATGAAGCGCTCCAAGTGCGGCGCTTAAATCCCGCATGGGGATGACCATTCTGTGTGTCCTCTGCCTCAGCCCTAAGCACAACTTGGCTGAGTGTGCCATTTGCCAGGAGTTCAACCAGGCCATGCACACCCATCGCAGAAGGACCCTTGAGGCCCATCTTCTTACCCAGAGACTCTCTGGAGAAGGAGCTTCAGGAGCTGAGAAAGGTCATCTTCACCAGCCCCCGAAAAGAGAAAGAAAAAGGACAAGGAGAGACGCTAGGAGCGGAGCCGTTCTCCTCGGGGGAAGACCAGCCAGACACCTGACGATCAAGGTGGGCCTTCTACTGTGTGAGTACCCCACCTGCTGGGTCTTCATTCCAGCTAGGCAGACTGAATACCCCCCGCTGAGGTGGCGGGCATTTGGAGTCGCCTCCCTAGGCGTCGTTGTTAGATCTCCTGTTCAGAGCACCGCCATTAAGCCGCCCGGCCCAGGCCTATCAGCCTGACCACGGTATTTCCACCATGGTTCGCCCATCCGTGTCTAATAAGTTGCTCGACGGTTCTTCCGTCGACCACGTAGACGCGTCTACTCTTCCGTCGGGCTCTCTTGTGGACTTTGACCCCGGGAAGAGTGTACTCGAAGGGGATCCTACATCTCTGTTGGTCTCTACCCCCAGGGATTCACCACCGGTACCCGACTTGTCTCTCCCGTCGGATACCCTTCCGGACCTTTCGTTGGGGACCCTTGTGGACCTTCTACCTTCGCAAGGTTCCATTCCACAGCCGGACCCCTTTTCTTCTGTGGATCGATCGCCGGACCTTAGTGGACCAGGTATGGACCCTCCTCCCATGGGACCTTCAGGCCCTATGCTTGCTCCTTTGCCGCTCCCTAGCAGCCCTTTGGCACCTCCCCCGATGGGCCCTTCAGCTCCTCCCGTGGGCCCTGCGGGTGATTTCTCGGGACACCCTCCTCGTCTCCACTTTCTGCTACCGGGAGGCCCTCCACGGACAACATTTCTCAACACCAGGCTATGTTCCACCGACACCGGTCTTCCCACCAACACTGGGCTACCCCACACGGTTACCAGACGCCATTATCCAGCGCCGAGATATCCGCGTCAGGATACCCTGCACCAGGCTTTCAGGGGCAGGGCATGTACCACTACCCTTACTGGCACCAGACAACCAGTTACCCTCTTTTCCAGGGTTTCCGGTACCAACCCCGTTTCCTCCACCGCCTGACCACGAGTCCATTCCAGCATGGTGGAAGGATGCACAGTTGCAGCTCCTGTTGGATCTCTTGCAACCGCGGCCTCCTGTAGGGATCCCCATTCTCCTAGGGTGCCCCCTCCTAGCCCAGTTTGCTCTAGACAAGCCTCTGACACCCTTCCTTCCAAGGGTAGGGAAGCTAGCGTTGACCCCTACCTACCCAGCAGGACAGAGTCTTCAGAGTCAGATGAAGATTCGGACATTGACCAGTTGGAACCCCATTCTTCGGTCGAACCACAACCTAAGGCATCCCCTAAGTCACCCCCCGGACCCTTCTTTTGGGGAACTTCTGAGGACTGTTCAGAAGACTTGTGGCTGGGCATCCAAGGAACTGGACCCCCAGCGTATGAGGCTGGCAGAGCACTTAGATCTTGTTGGTGTGGATCCCTCCCATCCCCCTTGGATGGGACCACACGAGGATCTTGCATCAACCATTTACAACAGCCCTCATCCATTCCGGCTGTTTCCCACAAAGCTGATAGGACCTATTTCCCGGCATGGGGTCTCTCACCTCACTGCACAACCTAAGGTAGACTCCATGGTCATTACTGCTGCCCATGACCGATCGGCTCAACCCAAACACCTGAGTGCTTCTCCAGGGACAAGGACTCCAAACAGCAGGATCAGTTCGGCAGAAAATCGATGCCTCATCCACCTGCACCATCAGGTCGTTGAACTATGTTTCACATATGGTGGCCTTTCAAAAGTCCTCGTTATCGGATCTGGAGAAGGATCTTCAGGAGATCCCTGATGAGCAACTCTGGGCCAAACTCTTGGAGAAAGTGCAAATGAACAAGTTATCCTGTCACACTCTCCGAGCCACCTACGATTCTGTAGACTCCGTGGCTCGGGCTGTGGCATCAGGGATCTGTTTTAGATGCTTAGCCTGGCTGCGTTTGGCAGGTTTGGCACAGGACTTCCAAATGTCCCTTTTGGATGTATCTATCAGGGGTCCAGTCCTCTTCGGCGGTGGCGCCAAAGATATAGTCACAGAACTGCAGGAGAGCGGTAAGTCCCTCTGGGACGTTTGCTCTATGAATCATTCAGGCCAGAAGACGCAGCAGCAGCCCTTTTGCTGCAGAAGGAACTGGAACAAGAACCAGGTCAAGCATTTGACCAAATGACGTGCCACCGGTTCGGGCACCCAGACTCCTCAGGCCAAGTTTACAAAAGCTGCCTCAGGAGGAAAGGCACCACTCCCCTCTGCGTCCTGACTCATTCCCCCTCCTCCCGCTCCCTCCGTCTCCGTCAGAGCAACCAGTAGGGGGAAGATTCAGCCTCCACCTAGACGGGTGGAGGGCTGTCACCGGAGACATATGGGTCTTACAGCTCATACAAAGAGGTCACTCAATCGAGTTCCTGGAGAAACCTCCTTCAGACCCTCCGGGAAGGTCTTTTTACCTGTCTGCTCAGATTCCACTGGTCAGGCAGGAAATCCAAGCTCTGCTGCTAAAAGCAGCCATAGAGCCTGTGCCTCCCGATCAAACAGGAAGGGGATTATACTCCCTTTTCTCCCATTTCTTCCTCGTTCCAAAGATGGGGGATCTATCTAAGACCTATCCTAGATCTCAGCATGCTCAACTTCTTCGTGGAATACAAGAGGTTTCACATGTCGACTCTCCAGGGACTGTTGCCCCTGCTCCTCCTGAACACTTGGCTGTGCTCCGTGGATATGCAGGATGCTTACCTCCATATCCCTATCCTCCTGGCCCACCGCCGCTTCCTCCAGTTATCCTTCCTGGTGGACCATTTCCAGTTCAGAGCCCTCCCTTCTGCCTATCTTCAGCACCTCTGGTTTTCACCAAGTGCATAGTGGTGGTAGCAGCGTTTCTTTGCCGCAAGGGCATTTATGTGTTCCCATACCTGGACGACTGGCTCTTTCTAGACCCTTCACCGGACAGCCTGAAGGAGTCCCTCTCCTTCACCCTGGATCTTTTTTCCAGTCTGGGTATTTCGGTCAACCTTCCCAAATCCCAGCTAGTACCCTCCCATCACCTCCAGTTTATTGGAGTTGTGCTGGATACGATCCAGACCAGGGCTTTCCTCCCTCTCAACCGGGCAGACACACTTAATTCCCAGGCCGCCTTAGTGGCATCCTCTTGGTGGACTCACGGCTCGATCAGTTCTTAGCTTGTTGGGACTCATGGCAGCTGCCATTCCCACAGTTCCCTTGACCAGGCTGCATAGGAGGGTAACCCAGTGGTCTCTGAGTCCAATGGGATCATCGCTTGGATGACATGGACCAAAAGGTCATGCTGTCCAGCAGTCTTCAGAAAGATCTCCTCTGGTGGAAGGATCCGCAGTTTGTTGGTGGTGCCCCACCTCCGGTTCCCTCAACCCCTTGCCGGATGCCTTGAACACAGGTTAGGGAGGCTCATCTTGGGGACCACAGAACTCAGGGTTTTAGGATCGTGGATATATTGTTCATCTACACTTCTTGGCATGTTCCCTTCCTCTTTAAATCTTGCCGGAAGTCTTCAAGCTGGCTCTTCCCACCAACCCGGGTGGTATATACCTCGCCTCTGCCCCATGACACCATCTTCCTTTCTGCTGTAAGATATAAGTTCCCTCATGCTCTCAGCATATTGTAGGCCCTGGATGCTAACCGTCGGTTTTTACTGAAAATTAAACTCGTTCAAGTTAGCGCTTCGTTGCATCTACCATGGATGAAAAATCTTCCCGCGGATTTCACTGGTGTCTCTGCAGCCAGAAGATGTCGTGCACCAATCCTCACCTCACATGCGTCCTACTACCTAGGTGTCGGCCATGACACCTCGTTGTGCAGTTTTTGCCTGACTTTACATCCCAATGTCCTGGACGACGGCAAAGCACGCTGAAGCTAGGGAGACCGGAGAAAAGGAATCCACCGTGAAATTGAAGGTTGAGCGAGGTGGGCGGTTTCCGCGGCTGCGGGATCCGCCGAACAGCTGGAACAGATGAAGGCGTTGGAGGAGGAAGCAGCTCGTGCTTCGGCCAGTCGGAGCTTTTTTGTTCCTCTGAACCTTGGCTCCTTCAAGGAGTTGTGCCAGTCTCTCCCCACTCGGGATGAGGCGCCCTTGGGCTCGCACTCCTCCCACTCTCAGAAGAGAGAAAAGGACCCCGTGTCTTCGTCTTTGAAGACGTTCCTGGGACCGAGAGTGGTCCGAGTCCCAGGAACCCGCGGTCTCGACTTCAGTTGAGATCGCAATCTCAGCCGCCGGCTTCACGGATCTTCCATCTGGCCAGGGGAGCGCGTAAGTGGCCGAGGTTGAAATTATCCTGACCCGGAGAGACCCTTTGTTGCCGCGTGGCGATGACTTCTTGGAAAGGACTCCGTCCTTATCCTCCCTGATGAGGAGGCCCAGCCGCTGGTGTCCCCATGGAGGACTCTGTTCCGGACCCTCGGTTTTCACCGACCCCGGTGTCTCCTGATCGATCGAGTCGGCCTCCCTGATCTCGGTCGAGGTCCAGAACCCCCTCGGCCGCATGACCGAGAAAGAGCCATAAGCGCTCTAAGAAGAGCCATCGCCACTGGTCCTCATCCTCCTCAGACCAGGAGAGGATCTGTTGGAAACATGTGGCAACAGCTGATACTCCGCCGCCTCCGGAACCGAAGCCACCAGTTCCTCTGCCCGTGGGGCTGGCCCGTCTTCTGGTTTGGCCTGTTCCAGTCTCTTCACCGGTTCTGGTGGAACCACCGCCTAAATAGCCTGAAGGAGGGGTGCCCTCGAAAGAGTACCGACAAGACACCGGGCTTCCCCGACGTCTGTCGATAAGTCACCCCGGACCGCCCTCGGCACATCGAGGGTGACTTAGGCGGTAGACTGCTCTACCATGGCTCCTCGGACTTTGACGTCACCAGCTTGCACTCACATCCTGGAGATGATGAGTCGACGGTCAGCGCATGGTTGAAGGAAGGCCCTTCCTCCTTCCAGGGCATTCTCTGCCTCTTTCGACTCCACAGGAATGCCCTGGAGTCCATCCAGAAAGCGGCAGAGTACCCTCTCACTGACATCCTCAAGAGAGGGGAATACCCCGACAGAGGCCTTTCCAGTGGCCGGGGCCATCGTTGGCCCAGCCCTTGAACTTTGGCAGTGTCCTGCCTTCTGCCCAGCACCATCTGCCCACATGGCCCGCAAGTACGCGATGCCTATGGGGTCCCTTGCAGGGTTCACTGAACACCCTTCGGCTGAGAGCCTGGTGACCGCCTCGGTGTTCAGGCATACGGGTAGTTCGTCTGACACTGACCGACCCCCAGACAAGGAGTCCAAAAATATGGACCACTCTGCCTGCAAGGTCTATGCCGCCTCTTCTCTGGGCCTTCGTCAGGCCAGCTCGGCTGTTATTATGGCACACTTCTTCTCCCATGAGCTGAGGTTCAATGCAGGGAAATGCAAGGTACTGCACCTGGGGGCCAGAAACTTGGGCCAAGTGTACACCCTGGGGGGGGCAAATGCTACAAGTCTCGATGGCTGAGAAGGACCTGGGGTGGTGGTGGATGTCAAAATGAACAACTCAGAGACTTGTAGGAGGCAGCAGCCAAGGCCAACAGGATGCTGGGATGCATCACTAGGGATCACCTCAGAAGAGGAAGTGATACTCTCTCTGTATAACTGCTTGGTGAGCCGCACCTAGAGTACTGCTGCAGTTTGGAAGCCACACTTAGAGACATTAAACTCCTGGAGAGGGTCAGAGGAGGGCAACCAAAATGATTTGGGGTTTGGGGGACAGGACCTATGAGGAGAAGCTCGAAGAGCTAAATATGTACACATTGGAAGAGAGAAGGGACCGGGGGGACATGATAGAGGTCTTCAGGTACATGAAGGGGGTAAATAGGGGAGGAACAGTCAGGGTGCTTTGGAGGAAGGGGCCACTAGAGGGCATGGGTAGAAGCTGGAGGGGGGAAGATTCAGGGGAGAAGGGAGGAGGTGCTGCTTCATTGAGAGGTGGTGGAGTCATGGAATCCTGCCTCTGGGGCTGGTGGAGGCAGAGGCGGTGGAGGGTTCAAGAGAGGGTGGGACAGGTACAGGGGAAGGGCTCTGGAAGCAAAATCCAATGCAGCGAGAATATCTGGAACTGGGAAGAGAGAAGCCAGAGAAGGTGAGGGGGGCAGCAAAGTCAGCTCCCAGGGTGGGGGCTGACCAAATGAGCAGACGTGAAAGACCGTTAGGCCTATTCTGGTGGCATTTTAGTATGCCCTCCTGGGGTCATTGGAAGAGGTCCTCCCACATCTCCCCCCGGACATGCAGACTACAGTCAAGCAGGTCCATGACCAAAGTCGTGCTGTCGCAAAACAGCAACTCCAGACAACCTTGGATATAGGAGATTCTTGTGCTCGCTCATTGGCAGCTGCAGTGGCCTCTTGCCGCAGGGCTTGGCTGAGGCTTTCCTCCTTCCCGGCGGATACTCAACATAAGCTTGTTGACGTGCCCTTCCTGGTGACCGACTTGTTCGGTCCAGGAGTGGCCGGTCACTTTCAGCGTATAGAGCAGTCCAGTGCCACCTTGGACACTACTTGCCAAGGGTTTTAGTGCAGAACCAGCAGAAGAAAAAGAAGCCATTTGGCACTTTTCCCTGCGGTCAGGCAACCCTTCTATCAAGGAGGTCAGAAACAGCAGCAGCAGGCTCAAGCTTGGCACCTAGGCCCAAGCAAGGTCCTCAACGGCCCCGTAAAGGAGGCCAATGTGCAGGTTCTGGAGCCTCCTCTTCTTCCAAGCCTGCTCAGTGACGGGTTAGCTGGGCTCTACACCTGCTGGCCACGCCAGCTCTGAGTCCTCCCGTGGGGGTCGGCCCACCACTTCCTTTCTGCCTGGTCCACCATCACTCGGACAGGTGGGTCCTCGAAGTGTTCGGTCAGGGACTGCCTCTGGATTGAGCAGTACCCTCCCAGCGAGCCTGCACCCTCGGGAGAAGGATATCTGCATGCACCCAGTCAGCTGTTCGAGGCAACGTGGCTCCGCTCCTCCTCAAGGAGGCAGTAACTCCAGTGCGGATCCTCCGACAGACCCAGGCTTTGTTTCCAGGTGCTTCCTGGTGCCCAAGCGGATGGGGATTGGTGCCCCATCCTAGAGCTCCATGACCTGACTCAAAATCTCAGGTCCCGCACCTTCGGATGGTCACCCTGAACCAGATCATACCATCCCTAGAACATGTGGTTCTGTTCACTGGATCTTCAGGATGCGTTCTTTCACGTCCCAATCCATCTGTCCCATCAGCGGTTCCTCCGCTTCAGGGTCGAAGGGACCATGTACGAGTTCTAAGCCATGCCGTTCGGCCTGTCATCAGCCCCTTGGGTCTTCACCAAATGCACTGCAGTGGTGGCGGCCTACCTTCGGCATCGAGGAGTCAGACTCCACCCTTATCTCGACAACTGGCTCTTGGCAGGTTCCTCCCTTCAGGAGGTGGAGAGGTCCAGGAATCTGGCCCTCCAAACCTGCTCCCAACTCTGCCTCCTGATCAACGAGGCCAAGTTGGAACTCGTGCCCTCTCAGGTGACGTGCTTCATCAAGGCAGAGCTCGACTCTTGTCAAGCCAGAGCTTGGCTCCCAGTGGACAGGGCGGAGGTTCTCTCCTCCTTTGTCCAATGATTTCTAGTTGGGCACTTGTGCCATGACTGGGACTTTCTGTGCCTTCTGAGTTACAAGCGGCATGCACCTCAGTGGTCCATTGGGCCGGTGGCACATGCACCCCAATGGGGAGCTGGCCACCCAGTGGACTCCGCGAGATGGTCAGTTCGACCAGCTGATCACTGTAACCCAGAAGATGTGGGGCACTCTCCAGTTATGGACCGCCCCCAGACCAGTTGCAGGAAGGATCACGTTGTCACTTCAAGCCGGCGGTTGTCCCTCGACCAATGCCTCTCTCATGGGCTGGAGAGCCCACATGGGGACATCAGAGCCCACAGGTTCTGGACCTCCGAGGAGTCCTGATGCCACATCAACCTGTTGGAGCTCAGAGCAGTCAGACTGGCGTTGTCAGCTTTCATTCCTCAGCTCCGAGGTCAAGTGGTTCAAGTCCAGACGGACAATACCATGACCATGTACTACCTCAACAAACAGGGTGGCATGCACTCCCGTCTGCTGTGCAAGGAGGCGCTCTGCATCTGGACCCTCGTAAGCCGGTTGGAGGCAGATCTCCTAGCCATCCATGTGACAGGAGCCTCGAACCAGCTGGCGGATGCTCTCAGCCGCTTAGGTCAGACATCCCACAGTGGTTTCTCCATCCAGAGGTAGCTTGCAGCCTGTTCTCCCACTGGGGCAAACCAATGGTGGACCTGTTTGCCTCCAAGAATAACACCAAGCTGAGGCTGTTTCATGCCGCCCCCTCAGCAGGGCTTGCTGCAGGGGATGCCTTCTGAAGCCGTGGACCCCAGACCTCCTCTCGCCTTTCCTCCATTTCCCTTGATTCACAAGGTGCTCCTCAGGGTGAGGAGGGACAAGGTGAAGGTGATCCTGTAGCCCCAGACTGGCCGTGCAGTTCTGGTATCCAGATCTCCTCAGCCTCAGCTGCAGGCTCCCAGGCGGCTACCAGCATGCCGGACCTGATATCACTCAATCAAGGAAGGTATTCCAGCAGGAACTTCAATCCCTGCACCTCACAGCCTGATACCTGAGTGGCTAGAGTTCCAGGTTTTAGTCTTTCTGAAGATGTCTACACCATGGTAGAGGCAACCAGAAGAAATGCGACCATGAAATGTTATGCCTACAAATGGAAAAGGTTTCCATTTGATGTCAGTCAGGACCTGGACCCTCTGTCCTGTCCAGTGGCTAACATTCTCAACTACCTTTGGTCTCTGTCCAAGGGGTCTTTGGTCATTGACCCTTAGGGTGCACCTGCCAGCCATCTCTGCTTACCGGGCACGGGCCGGTCAGCCGGCGTTGGCGCAGGAGACTGTGATCAGGTGCTTTTTCAAAGGCCTGGATCACATATCCCCTCCGGTGCGTGAACCTCCACCTCCATGGGATCTACTACTGGCACTGGCAAAGCTCATGGGCAAGCCATTCATAGAAACATAGAAGTTGACGGCAGATAAGGACCGCAAGGTCCATCCAGTCTGCCCATTTCTTTTTCTAACTTATAAATGTGCCATCGGCTTTTGCTCTGTCAGAGGCCTATCTATTCATACTCATCTGTATTGCTCCCTTGTGCCTATCCCATGCCTGTTTGAAGCCCTGCACTGTATTCATAGCCACCACTTCCTGAGGTAGGCTGTTCGATGCATCCACCACCCTTTCTGTGAAAAAATTCCCTCACATTCCCCCTTAATCAGCCTCCCTCTAGTCTCATGCTGTGTCCTCTTGTCCTGCTATTTTTCTTATATTTAAACATGTTGGACTCTTTAACCTTGTTAATGCCCTTAAGGTGTTTGAATGTCTCGATCATATCACCTCTCTCCCTCCTGTGCTCAAGGGTATACATGCTGAGCTCTGTTAATCTGTCCTCATACGTCTTCTGATGCAGTCCCTGCACCATTTGAACCAATGCACAAGTGTGCCTTGTCACACTTGTGGAAGACGGCCTTCCTGGTGGCTATCACGTCTGCCAGAAGGACAGGGGAGCTCCAGACGCTTTCGGTGGACTCCCCTTATCTGGTCTTCTACAGGGACAAGGTTGTCCTACGCCCCCACACGAAATTCCTTCCGAAGGTGGTGTCAGAGTTTCACCTTAACCAGGTGTTAACCCTGCTGGTATACTACCCTAATTATATCTCTGAGGCAGAGTACAGGCTCCATACCCTGGATCTGAGACAAGCCCTCTCTTATTACAAGGAGAGGATGGCAGAAATTCAGGGAGAGGTTCGCCAGCTATTTGTCACCTACGCTGAAGCCGCTTCTGGCAGACCTGCAGCAAATGGACTATTGCAAGATGGTTCACATCATGCATAGGTGTGTGCTATGAGTTGGCGGCAGGAGCTTCCCAGAGGATAAGACCTCATTCTATCCGCCACACTGCTGCATCGGTGGCTGCTTCCAGGGACATCCCTGTCCAGGAAATCTGCTGGGCTGCTACCTGGAAGTCAGCAAACACCTTCATTACCCACTACCACATCGACCTTGAGTCACGCCGGGATGCTGGTTTTGGGGCCTCAGTTCTCCAATCTCTTTTCCCTAAGTAGGGGGTGTGCACCTTGCCTCCCTCCTCCCAGAGAACTGCTAGGAGTCTGCCAAAGAGTGTGAATGAACAACATATCCACGCTCCTAGAAAAACAGGTTACTCACCTGTAACAGTAGTTCTAGGAGTGGTATATGTTTTCATCCTCTAGAACCACCTGACCTCCCGGATGCGGATGCACAACACCTGGCTTCCAGCGGGCTAAGATCATGGCTCATGGGTTGAGCCGAGGTATATACCACCGGTGGTGGGAGGAGCTAATTTGAAGACTTCCAGTCCATCTTAAAGTGGAAGGGGACATGCCAAAGAGTGTGGATGAACAACATATACCACTCCTAGAACTATTGTTACAGGTGAGTAACGT
This sequence comes from Neoceratodus forsteri, assembly GCA_016271365.2. Classification (NCBI taxonomy): domain Eukaryota; kingdom Metazoa; phylum Chordata; order Ceratodontiformes; family Ceratodontidae; genus Neoceratodus; species Neoceratodus forsteri. The sequence continues at coordinate 209,569,351 of JADMNL010000022.1, read as the reverse complement.
GTTTTTACTCCCGATTCTTCCTGGTCCCAAAGAAAACTGCAGATTTTAGTCCAATTCTGGACCTGAGCCAGCTCAGCCTCTCAGTAAAATACCAGAGGTTTTGGATGGTCACTGTGGCAGGCCTCTCTCCCCTGCTTCAGCAAGGAGGCTGGCTGTGCTCCCTAGATATGCAGGATGCCTACATGCATATCAAGGTCCTGAAGTCCCATAGAAAGTTTCTGCAATTCAGCTTCAGAGACGAGCACTACCAATTTCGGGTACTTCCTTTCAGCCTTTTCTCCGCCCCCTGGGTATCACCAAGTGCCTGATGGTGGAAGCATTGGCCCTCCGCAGGAGAGGCCTGTTTGTCTACCCTTACCTGGATGATTGGCTCCTCTCTGCTCAGTTGGAGGAGCAGCTCCTAATCGCCCTGTGAGAGATGCAGGCTCTATTTTCTTCCCTGGGGATTACAGTAATTTGGCGGAAGTCACACCCTTGACCAACACAAAGGTTGCAATTCATAGGGGCTGTCCTGGACACCAGACAGGGGAGAGCTTTTCTGCTTCCAGACAGGGCAGACTGCCTTCGGGTTTTGGCCAGTGGGCTCCAAAAGAACCCCTCTTCCCCTGCCGGGTGGTCCTACAGATTTTAGGCCCATGCGTGACCGCCTACTGATACCCTTAGCCAGACTCCATATGAGGACTCTATAGTGGCACCTCAAGGTTCAGTGGGATCAATTGGTGGACGATCTGGATCTCGAATACGGATCTCCGAGCAGTACATCGTTCTCTTGAATGGTGGCTCTGTCACGACAGTCTTGTGGGAGGAGTTCCTTTCCGAGACCTTCTCCTCTTCAGACTTTAACCACAGATACCTCTCTGGTTGGGGGCTCATTTAGGGGATCACAGGACCCGGTCTTGGTCTGCCACAGAGAGCTCTCTACATATCAGTGTTCTGGAAATGAGAGCAGTGTTGAATGCACTAACCGCATTCAGAGACCAGCTCTCACCGGGTCCTATCCTGGTGCAGACAGACAATACACCAGTAGTCTTATACATCAACAAATAAGGAAACTCATTCCATACCCCTTTGCAGGAGGCCATCAGAGTGTGGGACTGGGCAGTGGAACACCGACCAGACCTCATCATGATCCATCTGCTCGCGGTTCATAGCGTTCTCACCGACAGTCTCAGCTGCTCTTCCTCTCTGAACCAAGGTGGGAACTGCTCTAGGATGTCGCAGATGACTTGTTCAGTCGCTGGGGCAGTCCAAAGTTTTGCTTCGCTCATTCCAGGGCCTGGTGTTTTCTGCTGAGACTCATTGTCCCTCTCTTGGACAGGAAGTTCCTGTACCCTTCCTTCCTTTTCCTGTCATTCAGAGTGTGCTGCTCAAATTGCAGTCAGAGGGAGCCAGAATTATTCTGGTGGCTCCTCGATGACCTAGTCATATCTGGTATCTGCTGCTCCAGCAACTGTCTCTGGAGCCTCCAGTTCAGTTGGCACTCTCCACCCACTTGTTTTCACAAGAGCAGGGGACTCTTGTCTCTCCTGCTCTTCAATCTCTTCACCTGCGTGCGTGGCTCCTGCAGTCCTAGCGGAAGAGAGACTAGGAGTGTCAAGCAGGGTGGCTGAGATACTGGTTGCAGCGAGGAAGCCTTCCACCAGGGCCACTTATGCTCTGAAATGAAAACGCTTCTGTCTGTGGGCTACGGCCCGTGTTCTAAATCCCTTGGGTTGTCCGACTAGGCACGTGCTAGAGTATCTCCATCACCTTCTGGACTTAGGATTGAGCTATTTATCAATCAAGGTGCACATGTGTGCAGTTTCCTCATATCATGATCATATTGGAGATGAAACTCTGAAACAGCTTAATGCCTGTAAAACCTTTCTTCGAGGGGTCTTACATGTCTGACCTCCCAAGAGGGACATCGGTCCTCCTTGGGACCTCCTTTTCATCCTGGAGAAACTCATCCTTCCTCCCTTCGAGCCAGCAGCCTCATGCAAGGTGCGCTTGCTCTCCTGGAAGACCCTCTTTTTGGTAGCCATTGCCGCTGCTCAAAGGGTTTCCGAGCTCCAGGCCCTGATGTATAAGAAACCTTACATAGTCTTTCACAATGACAGGGTGAATCTGTGCACGAACCCTAAATTTATGCCTAAGGTGGTGTCCGTGCTGACCCTTAACCAGGATATCAACCTTCCGGATTATTATACAGAGTTTGCTAACCAAGGTGAAGCACTGTTGCACACCTTGGATGTTCACTGTATTTTGAGGTCCCTTTAAAAGGCAACTCCGACTATTCCTCGCCTCTACCACTGAATGTGACTGCCTCGCCTAAGGAACTGCCTACTCATTTTGCCCTAGTCGAAGGTAACCGCCCTTAGAGTTCCACACTTTTGGCACCAGCTTCTCCCACTCTCACCCCTTACCACCCCACTCAGTCCACCCCTTCCCCTCTCTAATTTTACTTTCAGATATGGGGTCCTCCATCCCCATCCACGTTGCACTTTTGCCACCCACCCCTACCATCCGACAATGGCTCTTTAGCCTGCCTACTCCTTCCTGACTCCCTCCTACCCTATACTAACTATATGCTGTTCACCCTGAAACTTGTCAGATACTGGCTTATGTTGTTTGTCTCCATTAATGGCCGTATATTTAAAGCTTAGTCATCTCTGTGTTTTAAGACTGTAACCATTGTCAACCTTTGTATGTATGTTATCCTACATCCTTTGACATGGAACCTTTGTAAATGAGCAGTTGTTGCTCAACGGTACTTGTAATCCTAGAGTTTAATAAATAAATCAGTAAAAGTATTACCTCCACATGACTCGCTCCTCCAGACAGTTGGACCAGTTGTTCGTCTCGTTCGCTAAGCGAATGCTGGGAACTCCTGTTTCCAAACAGTCACTAGCCCATTGGCTGGTACAGTGTATTTCGTTCTGCTATTAGTACCATAACAGACCTCTTCCGGGTGCTGTTAGGGGCCACTCTACCAAAGCGGTGGCCTCTTACGTTGCAGCACTCAAGAATTTCTCTTCAACTGACATTTGTGCTGCTGCCACATGGAGTTCAGTCCACACTTTCATCAGGCACTACAGCCTGGACATTGTGTCCAGAAGGAGAGCAGATTTCGGACTAGCAGTCCTTCAGGGCTTTCTCTCATAGATAATTTTCATCAGCTGTTTTCAGCATATCTCCCACCACCCTGTCAGACCTGGGCCTATCCTTGGTACTGCTTGGGACTCTGTCCTAATGGTATTACCTACTGCAAGAGCTCCACCCTCGAAGACAGATAGTAGTTATGTAAGAACTTACCATAATAGTAGAAGCCGGCATTGGGTACTGCGGTCAGATAGGCCAGTGTCTGGTACTGCGGCAGGGATACCGCGGTCCGGGATAGGACGACGTCAGATAGGACTGGGTCGGATACCCGAGAACCAGGGGCTCTGGGAGCAGAAGGCCATGGGAGAGGCCCGACGGCCAAGGGACGGTGGCCTGGCCGGGGCGTCGGGTCTGGCATTGGGGCAGTGTCCACGGTAAAAGGGAGGATGTCGCCCAAGCGTCCAGGGTAGGCCAACGTCGGAGCTGGCGTCCAAGGGTCCGGCGTCAGGGGATCTGGCCCAGTGGGAGGGAAACCTGACAGGAGCGTACCAGCGTTCTCTGTGTCGCCCAGAGAAGGACTGAAATCTCCAGGGTCCAGCAGGGGAGACGATGAAGCCTCTGTCAGCAGTGGCGAGCCGGGGACGGTGGACTGGTCGACAGGGTCTGGCGTCTGCTCTAACGCCGTGTGTCTGTTGGAGGTGCTGATGTCCGCCTTACCAGTGGGATCCGGGCGGGCATCAGAGGAGCTGGCATCCGACTTAACAGATACGATGCCCGACGAAGGCCGCGATGGAGGCGGCCTTGGCGGGCGCATGTTTTTGAGCCGTCTGCGCTGCCCTGGAGGGTCGGGTGTCTTACTGGCCTTATCAAAGCGCGGAACGCCGGCGACACGGCGTCCAACCCACTGGACTCGCTTTTGTCCTGAAGGCCGCACCGCCCTTCGTCCTGGAGGCTCTCGATGGGCGCCAGCCTTGACAGGAGGGATGCTGCCACCTTGGAAACCACCTAGACAGCCGTCGAGGATCAGTCCCCAAGGGGGGATGTTACCTTTAACATGGTGACTCCGGCCGGAGTCGCAGTAGCTGTGGAAGTGGAGTCCTGATCCCGGGGCTGCTGCTTCTTCTTGTGGTGTGCCTTGAGGGAAGTTGAGGCCTGCGGAAGCTTCTTCAGTTCCTTTTCCATGTAGGACATCTTTTTCTTTAAAATGTGGGCCTCCAAGGACTGCTGCCTCTGTTTACGGGTGGTGGCGTTAAATTGTTGGCAGTGCTGGCACTTCTCCATGGGGTGTTCCGGGCCTAGACAGAAGAGGCACAGGGAATGACCGTATTTATGCGGGAGCTGGGTGCCGCAGGAGTCGCACTTATTTTTATGCGAATCGGAAGGAGTAAGGGAAGACATACACGGCAAATACGGAGAATTATTGAGGAACAACGAGAAGAAATTTGGTAATAAAACCAACGACAGACTGACAAAGCAGTAGGAACTTAACCGCAAGGCGCTTTCACGAGCTAATGGCGGGAAAGAACTGGAAGGCGGGCATGGGGGAACCACCCCTTTATACTGACATCGTTTGACATCGGTCACCTGACGTGGGGGCGGTCCCCCACCAGAGACTGCTAGATATAAATTTTTCCGTGGGGTCCTGACGCCTGCTGGCTTCAGTCCTATATGTAATTACCTATTGTAAGAGCCTCTCTCTAAGATCTATTGTTATGGTAAGTTCTTATGTAACTGTACTATCTTAGAGAGGAGCTTTTGCAGCAGGTGGCTTTCCCACCCTCCATCCCCCAGGATAGTATATTTGGGTGTTTATATCACCAGACCATGGTGGCGACTTCCTGCTCAGTTCTCCAGTTTGTTTCTAGCCGGGTCTCCGGCAGGAGAACTGAGGTGGCGCCAGGGGACCGTCCCCTTTATACCACATCTGACATTGGGCGGAGCAGACGTCGGGGGGGGGGGTGGTCCCCTGCCTCAGACTGCTAGCTACAAGTTTTCCATGGGGTCCTGACACCTGACTGCATCAGTCCTAATGGTATGACCTGCTGCAAGAGCTCCTCTCAAAGATCTACTGTTATGGTAAGTTCTTATGTAACTGTACTTCAGCGGTTGTGACAGCAAATGACTGCTTGCCCAGCTGAGTATGCTGGAATGGAGGCTTAAGGGCATTCCTAGCCATGTTCCTGGTGTTGTATTGGAGACTGTGTGGATGCAGTTTGTTAAAGGAGAAGTTGTTAGGTCCAGGAATGCCTTATTGGCTAGCAAAACATGTCTGGAGCTTTAGTCTGCTTGGTAAAGGTGGCCACTTATTGAACGCCTAAATGGTACAGCTATGAGTGCAGTTATCTGCACCAGGTACAAAGTGTCTGACGTATTACACGTGGCTTTAGTCTGTTTAGCACTGTGTCACAGGCAGCTGTTTAGACAGGGAGGCCATAATCTAAGTGATAGAATGGAATTAGTCACAGTTAGGTGTCTAACATCCCCATTGAGATAGTTCTGGGACAGGGCACCAGTCTTCTGTTAACTGTGGCCACCAGATTGTCAACATGGGCTGCAGAAGATAAGGTGTCATCTGGGGTTACTCAAGGTTTACAAATGTAACAGACCCACCTGTCCACATCCACCAATCAGCTCCCCACTGCTGAGCCTGCTGTCATGCACCTTCACTTGTGTTTGCTCCTCACTGTGTCCTTGCGTCCATGTTCAACTCTATGCAGAGGTGGTGCACCTGAACACCTGGACCCTCAGCCCATTTGCCAGCCCCCCTGGATCAAGCCAAGGCAGACTGCTCGAACCTCCGGTGAAGTGTGGGTTCTGTCTTTATCAAACTTCATACCACTCCTTTCCCTATTTACAGAAGGAATGTGTTTTCAGACTGCATAAACCAGATTGAGCGTTCCTCTCCAGAGATTCACAAACTATATCCCTTTTATTAAAATGTACAACCAGTCTGTATATTGTAATAAATAACTGTTTACGTAATATATTTACACACTGGCCAAAATGGACAAAAGTGCTTACAGCAGAAAACATTGAAAATAAGTTGTTAAACCATAAAGCATAAACTTAGCATTTGTATAGCTCGGTTGGAACTTGCAGATGAACACGTGGAAAAGAAACAGTCCCTTGTCTTTGGAGAACTCAAACCTGCAGCAGTGTTCTCCCCTTCAGTGCCAACCAGCGAGCCACTGTGTATACTACACCTGACCCCTTTTCTGGAAAGATAACATTGTCCGCAATTGTGGAAGTAGTAAGTAAGGTTTATTTATATGGCACCCAATCCCAGAGGCTCTAGACTCCTTATATAGTCATAAACAGGCAGAGTAACAAGAGCAATAAAATAAAGCCCTGCAGGGTTATTTAAAAAAAAAAAAAAAAAAATTAAATGCAAGCAGACTAATAATAAATACTAAAACAATAAAACAGAGTTAAAACATTATGGGTAGTCCAGAAAGGCCATTTTAAATAGATGTGTCTTTAGGTCCCTCCTTAAATACCTCCGTAATGGGGCCTCCGTGAAGATTTGAGCGAGTTCCAAATGGCCGGGCCAGCCACCTAAACCACGATCACCAGAGGTTTTCAGCCTGGCCCTCGGAACCGCAAGGAGGCCCTTGATGGAGGAGCGGAAGGAACGGACTGGAGTGGCAGGGGTATGGAGATCAGACAGGTAACCAGGCCCATTCCGTACAGGGTCTTGTAGGTGAGTAAGCCCACCTTGAAAATGATCCTCCACCTGACAGGCAGCCGGTGTAGATCTTGCAGGACTGGGGTCACATGACATAGGCCCATCAGCAACCTGGCTACTGTGTTTTACTTCAGCTGCAGTTGGTGAGAGTCCCTCCGACCCAGAGTATAGTGCGTTACAGCAGTCAAGCCTGGAAGTAACAAAGGCATGTACTAGCAATGGCAGATTTTGGGGAACTAGGAGTTTAATACAGGCAGTAGTCCTTAACTCATTGTCTCCTAGCAGGCGCCTGTAGTCATCAATAAAATACATTTGTGTGTGTCAGGGCATGCAAGTGACTACTGACTTCCTGTGTGCCCGTGCAATGTCTGGAGACGTCACTTATATATTTTAATATATACTATAATATATATTTGATTGCATAGTACCATTGGAAAGATAATTTTGTGCTGAACAACTTTGCCCTGATCTTTTGTGTATATCATGTATGGTTTAGGAGTTATTTGCATTTGTTTATGGTATGGTGTGTATGTCTTATGTTGCCTATATTAGTTTAAAAATATTTTTTTTGCTGTTTCAACCAGCATGGAAAAAAAACAAAATTGCATATTTGCATACCACCATTGAAGACGTAATTTTGTGCTGAATAACTTTGCCACTCATACTTTGTGTCTAGCTCTTATGGTTCTTGAGCTATTATGATTTGTTTGTGGCATGCTGACTATAGCTTGGTTTTGCTTAGAAAGGCCCAAGATTCACTGTTAACAGTATACAGGAGACAAGTGGTGTAACTGAGAGGCTCCTGTGGAGGCAATGAGTTAAGTGGTAGAACCCACTTTGGACAACAGAAGACACCCAAGTATCAAGTGTCAGTCTGTCATCCGGGAAGATGCCCAGATTTCTCACCCTAGGGAAGCCGTCAGCGGGTGGCTCTCAGGACCAGTCCTGTTGCCACTCAGGGGCTCCTCCATCACACCCATGACCAGGCTGAATCACAGGATCTCTGTCTTGTCTGGATTTAGCCTTAACCAGTTGGAGGCCGTCCAGTCCTGAATTTCGGCCAGGCAGCTGTTTAGCACTTCCACGGCATCATTTCTTTTCCAGGTGCAAAAGACATGTGTAGCTGGGTATCAACTGCATAGCAGTGAAAACCCAAACTGTACCGTCTATTGAGCTTTCCCAGGGGTAGCATGTACACCACGAGCAGCATTGGTGAGAGGATTGACCCTTGAGGCACTCCCCAAGGCAGGGGCTTCGGGGAGAAGAAGAAATTCCCCATCACCACCCATTGCTTCCTGCCCAAGAGATAAGTTTCAAACCAGTTGATGACAGTACTGGAGAGTCCACAGTATTCTCTAAGATGATCCAAAAGCACTGTGTGGTCCACTGTGTCAAATCCTGAGGAGTGATCGAGGAGTATGAGAATTGACCGGTCTCTATCTCTCTCGTCCTGAGAGGTCATTTTGCACTGACCAATGCTGTTTTAGTGCTATGCCTAGCCCTGAAACCAGATTGGAATGTCTCATAGATGTCATAGGCCATGAGGTGTGCCTCAGCTGCAGTGCCACTATTTTCTCAACAACCTTCTCCAGAAATGGGAAGTTGGACATGGGTCAGTAATTAGCCATGACATCAGGGTTGAGAGATGGTTTCTTTAGGAGGGACCTCACCAATGCCTCCTTTAAGGCATCAGAAAATCCCTCAAAGCGAACACCAGACTATCCTAACAAACACTGGACCAATGACCTTGATGCATCCCACTAGGGAGACTGGTGGGTCCAGTTCACAAAAATCTGCAACTTCGAGATTACCTCAACAGCCTCCACTGGCCTAAGCTCCTCCCAGACAGTTGGAGTGCCCATGCTCCCACTAGGCCGACCACCTCGGGCAGTACTTCTCCCACTTGGGAGATCCCAGACCGAATAGAGGACACTCTGTTAGAGAAGAACTGAGCAAACTCATTGCATGTTGCGATTGAAAATGCTTTTTTCTGCTGCAGGCAGACCGGAAGTAGTAGTCTGTCTACAGTCCGAAAAGCTGAGCTGATCTATTCCTCCCTGCAGCAATCTTCCTGGACAGAAACTCTGCCTTATTGCAGTTGAATGCCCCTTGGTACTCATGATAGTGAGCTGACAAGGCCAGTCTGTCATCCTCAGAACAGGTCCTCCGCCAGCAATGCTCCAACTTCCGACCCTTGATCTTCATCTCCTTGAGAGCCCCATCAAACCATAAGGGATCTCAGAGTAGGAAAGGATCTAGGTTGTGTCGGACCAGTCGCGACAGCATCGAGCACCATGAGAACACCGTTTGTGTAAGACACTGCCTCATCCATGCCACCGTAATATTACGTAGTACTTTCTGCGCCAGATCCACTATCGCCAAAAATCCCTCTGGGGTCCAATCAACTCAAAGGCAATAGCTGACCATCTCGACAGGGGAAGGGACTATCGGGGTGGGGGGGACGAGAAGGCTACCGTGCAATGATTGGACCAAGTGACCCAATCAGTCTTGAGGTCCATGACCTCATGCCCCAGTGAGAACACCCAAGTCCAAAGTGTGGTCCTGGTGATAGGTCGTAGAAGCAACTGCTTGAGACAGGCCCAGTGATGTCATCAGCTGGAGGAGTTCGCATCCAAAATGTGAGGATTCATCATCCACCCAGGTATTGAAGTCCCCCAGAATTAACCATCTGGGGGACTCCAATACCCTTTCAATGACTAAATCTGTGACCTCCTACGTGAAATCTCTCCCCCCCCCCCCCACTCCCTGCATTCTCTTCTAGGGCAGTAAACTAGGAGAATCCTGCAACCCACACCTGGCTCCCCCCACGCACTGCCACACATTCAGATGACGAGATAGAACCCACTGGGTGTACGGCATAGTTCAAACTGGATCTAAAACAGATGACCATACCCCCACCCCTGCATTCTCTTCTCGGGCAGTGCACCATAGAGTACCCAGCAGGGATGGCCGCCTCCAAAACTGGCCCGGCTTCATCTCCTAACCAGGTCTCCATAATGCAAGCCAGATCGACAGATGAAATCAAGTCCGCCATAATTGTGGTCTTGTTCGTGATTGATCTGGCATTGTTCAGACTGCCCAAAGGGACTAGTGGAGACTGCAGGCACACCAGCTACCCTCCCACTCGGGTCAGGTGGGAACCTGAGAATGGACACCAAACACATCTGGCCTGTCTCCAAGTTCTTTTTAGTCCCAGGGCATCTCCTGCTCCTAATCACCCCAATCCTGTTCACCTCCACTGTGCCTGCAGCACCCCGCCACCAACCCCCATGCTCCCTAGTTATACCGACACCCTGGCAGGGTCATACCGCTGCTGCATGAATAGGGAGGTCAGTAAAGTTGCAGAGGTCATGAGGCAGGGGCATTGCGTAGACAGTGTGGAGGGGCTCATGACTTCGACACATCTTCAGGTACTACACCAGCAATCAGAACCCTATTTTCGAGCAGCCTACCTCAAAAATTGCCAAATAACCCTTCCCAAACTCACTCAAATAACAAACCTCTCCCTTCCCAAAATGTGCAACAAAAAACAAAATACAAAAACCCCAAAATAAAAACTATAAAATAAATAAGACCTCAACAATTTCCCCTCCCAAATCCTCCCACACCCACTCACAAAGAAATACATTGTAATGTAGATAAATAAGGAGAATCCAGAAGCACAATACTGTGAAGGAGTAAAGTTTAAAAATGAGCTTCTTTTAGGGAGCAATGTCCAATAATTAACTTCAGGCAAATGTCACTGATGAATAAAACCTCAGTAGTTTACAGATATTTTGTCAGTAAACCTCCCACCAGTACTGGAGAAAATAACCCAACAGAGCTGGTTCTCTCACCACCAACTTTGAGGGACAGTACAGATTTTTCCTGCTTGAGATTAAAATGACAAAATAGAAGGGTCCACGAGGAGCTGATTGTTTAGTACCCTAAACTGCTCTCCCCAGCCCAAGGGCAAAAGTTGCAGTAATAAAGTTCAGTTTTACTGAGCACTCTGGTAGTCCACTGGAGTACTGCATTTCCTCATTATCCTGTTTAGATCCTTAGTGGGACTGGACATGTTTGGGGGAATCTTTAATAACCGTTCCATACATGTATGAATATATTCATTACAATAAGTAGTCTAAAAGTGTTTTTGGCTGCATCAGAAAGGTGCAAATAAACATTAGGAATGTCTTTAATAGGAATATCAACTTTTTTTGTTACCCCTTGTATAGACTAATACTACTTGTATTTGTACTGGCATTAGATATTAGGTGGTAAGGTATGACAGGGTAAGTAAGGGTGAGGGGGTTTGTGAGATACTCGTATCCCCTCATGTCAAAGCAGTTCACCAGGAGGGGAGAGTACCAGATCTTACTTTGAGAGGGTTCCTTCAGTAGGTCATCACATATAGGACTGGCACCACATGGCGTGGGGCCGCCCAGCAGACTTTTCTAGCAATACCTGATGGGGGACCACCCACCCAACGTCACGTGACTGGCTTCAGCGTGACTGTATATAGTGAGCGATCCCCACGCCAACCTTCCAGTTCTTTCCCGCCATCGCCTCGTGTCAGTCACATTGCAGACTTCCATATAGCGATCGTCGTGAAAGTGTCTTGAGTCAGAGTTTCCTTCGCTAAAATTCTCAACTTTATAACTTTTTTCATTGATGTCTTCAACCAAGAAGTGCTCGTCATGTGACATGCAGATCCCGCACAAAGACTGTCACCTCAGGTGTGTCCTCTGTTTAGGCCTGGACCATCCTGTTTCCTCCTGCACTGAGTGCCAGACATTCAATCCGCCCACAAGAAAGGAGGCGACAGGCTTTGGAGGCCCATCTTTTAAAGTCCGTCTGGCTTCCCTGGAAAGAAGATGGACTGGTTAAGAAACCTCTGCCAACAAATCTTCTCCTTACAAGAAGCACAGGAGAAATCCAGGCAGCGAGGCGCTCCGCAGACGACGAGCGGCCCTAGACGAGCAAGGCCCAGCCACTGCCCAGAAAATCGGACGGTAAGTCTGTTAAGACCTCAGCCAGTCGTCGGTTCCTCCGATGAATGCACTGCTTCAGCTGATAAGTCGGTCCCCGGCTCCTGTGGGGATCGCACAGCGGCCGATAAGCCAACTACCCAGGATGTGGGTACGCGCCCAGCACTGGTTGGTAAGCCGATCGGGAGTTCCTCCCCTGCCCGCCTGACTGCACCCGCTAAGACAGCTGTCCCTGAAGGTTGCACCGGTGCGGTTCCCCCATCTGGGCCTGACTGCGCCTCAGCTGATGTCCAGCGGAACCAGAGGTAGAAAGCCCCTCTCCCTCCTCTTCCTTCACCTGTACCCTTCTCTTCTCCGGCGGGTACTTAAGGCGCTGTCACTGGAGAACCCCTCGTGTAGTCGATGCTTCAGGGTCAGCTCCGCATTCCCCTCTCAGGGTCAAGGAGAAGGAGGCCCCTCCTCCGCCTTTGGGCAGGATTCTGGCTCCTCCTTCTCCTCTGACGCCGGACGTTCCGACGACAGTCCCGCAGCCTGGACCGGTTGACCGGCCTCACCTACTGGCCTCCACGCCGGATCAGGGCCCCTTCGTCAGGCCCCGATGCTGGATCCCCTTCCAACGCCGGATCCGGTGGTGCCGGTCTTGTCGGTTCCCCTGACGTGGACTGTCCCAACACCAGACCCCCAGCCTATATTCACAGTGGCGGGTTCGACATGGGTTCCCCAGACGTCTGATCTGACGACTGGGATTTACTCTAGACTCCGAACTGTCCCACATTACCCGCAGAGGTTTCCTGGGGACCACTACCCAGCGGGTCCCCCTCAGGACTGGAGTCATTTTGAACAGTTCTACCCTGGATTTAATCCCTACCTTTCCTACCAGGGATTCCAGGGTTACTACCCTCCACCGGTTATTCCTCTTCCTCCTCCTCCTCCTTCCCCTTAGCCTCTGCCTACTCCAACCCCCCCCCCCGCCTCCGGTTGCTCTGGATTTCAAGGCGCTAATTCAGTCCTGGTGGCCGGTGGGGCAAGGTCGGAGTTGGTCTCAGACCTGGAGACTAGGCTCCCACAGCCACGGTCTCCCAGGTTCCCTTCCCCGAGCAGTTCCTCTGTTGCTACAGTCCATGTTTCGGAAGACTCGTCAGAATAGTTCCCTTCCCGATACCCAACACCATGTTGTTGAGGAGGCGGACGATGACGATAGCTCAGAGGGGGCTGATGACTCTTCAGAGGAGGTCCCGGAGGAGCCTGAGGGTCCGAGAGGCAAGGTTTCCCCGAAATCTCTACCAGAGGACCCTGCCTTTACAGACCATTTGAGGTCCATGAAGGATTATTTTGACTGGGAGTCTAAGGATCAGGACCCCGTGAGACAGAGGTTCGTGGAACACCTCAACCTAGAGTCTCTGTCCCCGGTACCCATTCCTCTTTGTAGGCACCTCACCACTACCATCTGGCAGATGCCTCATTTCCTCCAGCTGTCCCCAAGCAGGCGGACAGGCTTTACCAGGTGCGAAGGATGTCCCGTTCCTGAAGGCTCGTCCCGAGGCTGACTCTGTGGTCATCTCTGCGGCTCATGATAGCTCATCAACGCCAAAGCACATGAGCACCTCTCCTCTGGACAAAGGTCGAGGCAGATGGACCAGTAAGGCAGAAAGATTTATTCATCGGCTACATGTGCTTTCCAGTCCCTTAACTATGTGGTCCACATAGTGTCCCACCAAAAGGCTACTTTGGCCAGGCTTGAAGCGCAAGTCCAGTCCGTGAACCCCTCGCCTTTAAAGGAGGAACTTGCCAAGGATCTTCGCCTCTCCAAAGTTTCATGTAGGCACGCCTTGCGTGCCACTTACGACTCTGTTGATTCGGTGGCACGTACCTTGGCAACTGCCGTTGCCCTTAGACGGCATTCCTGGCTTCGCCTCTCTGGACTCACCAACGAGGTCCAGTCGGTGATTCAGGACGCCCCCTTTAGGGGCTCGATGCTCTTTGGTGGGGATACCAAAGACATTATCGCAGACCTACAGGACAGGGGCCTTGCCCTTAGGTCTGTGAGGTCAGTGTACTGATCGGGTTTCCAGCAGCAGCAGCCCTTTCGGAAAAAGACCTCGAGGCAGACACTGCCAGGGGAAGTGTAAGGCCACGGGTACAGCCACTCCTCCCGCCTCCAAAAAACAGACATTCAGGGGGTCCTCCCCCTGAACACCCTGCCACTTCTTGACTCCCCATCCCCACTGCCTCCTCAGTCTCCTAGCGGGGAGCAGGTGGAGGGGAGGTTTGCCTGCCACATGCAGGAGTGGAGGGCGATAACCTCTGATGAATGGGTCCTGCAACTAGTGTCTGTCGGACACACGATAGTTTCTGGAAATTTCCCGGGAAACTCCACCAAAGAAGTCCTCTTACTCGAGGGATCAGGCCCTCCTCATTCATGAAGAGGTAAACTCGCTCTTACTCAAAGAAGCAATAGAGCATGTTCCTGCTGGCAAAGGGAAAGGGTTTACTCCACTTTTTCCTGGTTCCAAAACAAACAGAGGATTTCAGACCCATACTCTGCTTAAGCCAGTTGTACCAGTTTGTCGAGTACAAAAATTTTGGATGCTGACACTTCAGAGCCTCCTCCCACTCCTTATGGAGAACCACTGGCTCTGTGCTCTACATATGCAGGATCCCCATCTTCCTCAGCCACCACCGGTTCCTGCGCTTTCGCTTTCAGGAGGAGCACTTTCAGTTTAGAGTGCTCCCTTTTGGTGTGTTTTCGGCACCTCTGGTCTTTACCAAGTGCCTGATGGTGGTCGCGGCCTTTTTGCACCGCAGGGGTGTTGCGGTTTTCCCTTACTTGGATGACTGGCTGATTTCAGCCCCATCCAGGGATTCTCTACAGCATGCTGTTACCTTCACCCTGGACACAACAGACTAGGAATCACAGTCAGTGTTCCCAAGTCCTCACCTATCCCTGCCCAGAGACTTCAGTTTATTGGGGCAGTCCTGGATACGGTCCAGTGCAGAGCCTTTCTTCCTCCAGACAGGGTGGAGACCCTCCTCTGTCAGGCCTTAAAGGTGGCTTCTCTCAGGACCATCCTGGCTCGGGAGGTCCTGTGCCTTTTGGGTCTGATGGCGGCCTCCATCATGACCGTTCCCTAGCAAGGCTTCACATGAGGTCACTCACTGGTCCTTGCAGGTGCAGGGGACCAGCTCCTGGGTGACCTGGACCATTCAGTACTGGTCTCCTCAACGGTTTAGAAAGAGTTGCATTGGTGGATGGATTCTCGCAGCCTTTCCTTGGGGCTTCCCTCACCATGGATGCCTCGAATATGGGGTGGGGAGCACATCTAGAGGAGCACCAAGCCCAGGCACTGTGGTCCAGCTTGGAGACTTCTTTGCATATCAATGTTCTGGAGATGAGGGCAGTCCTGTACACCCTACAAGCCTTTCAGTCCCTCTCGCAAGAGGATCACTGCTAATCCAAATGGACAACATGTCGGTGGTTTGGTACATCAACAAACAAGGCAGAACCCGGTCGTACCCCCTTTGCCGGGAGGCGACGCGGGTGTGGAACTGAGAAGTCCAGCACCATCTGGTCCTCATGGCCGTGCACGTTCCAGGCATTTTAAACATCCTGACATATAGTCTCAGCAGGTCTCGGACCCTAGCTCACGAGTAGGAACTGCATCAGGAAGTGGTGGAATCCATCTTCCAACGTTGGGGGCGTCTGGAAATCGACCTCTTCGCCACTGATTCAGTGCAAAACTTCAAAGTTTTGCTCACTCGTTCAGGACACGGTGCTTTTGGAATGACACATCGTCTCTCTCGGACAGGGAAATTTTGTATGCCTTCCTCCATTTCCCATTCTACAGAGGTCCTTCTCAAGCTTCAGGTGGAGAGGGCAAAGATGATCCTCATCGCCCTCTCTGGCCGAGACAAATCTGGTTCCTGCTGCTACACAGCTCTCGGGAGCCACCGGTTCCACTTCCAGTGACTCACGAGCCCCTGACCCAGGATCAGGGTCGATTGTTACATACGGGGCTCGGGACCCTGCATCTTCATGTATGGCTCCTGTTGACATAGCGATATCTCACTTCGGGGTCTCCTCTCGAGTTGGTCAAGTCCTCATTGAGGCCAGAAAACCCTCTACTCGTTCCACTTATGCCATGAGGTGGAAACAGTTTTCCATCTGAGCGACTGCTAAGGGTTGGAACCCCTTCTCTTGCTCTGCCCCTCAAGTCATGGAATACCTCCTTCACTTGTCAGACTCCGGTCTTTCATACTCTTCTCTGAAGGTCCATATTTCAGCTATCTCTGCATACCACGAGCTAGTAGATGGTAAGCCCGTGGCTCAGTTGGAGGTCTCAAAAACATTTCTGAAAGGGATTCTCCATCTGAAACCCCCCCCATCCGCAGCCCAACTTCGTCTTGGAAAAGCTCACCCTTCTTCCTTTTGAGCCGGCTATGAGCTGTGATTTACGCTTCCTTTCCTGAAAGGTGCTTTTTCTCATGGCCATCACGTCAGCCAGAAGGATTTCGGAGCTTCACACTCTAGTCTACAAGGAGCCCTATCTGATTTTCCATAGGGACTGGGCAGTTCTCTGAACACATCCGAAGTTTCTTCCCAAGGTGGTGTCAAAAGTCACGCTGAATCAATCAGTAGCGCTTCCCGTGTATTACCTGTCCCCCTCTAACAGAGGTGAGGCACTCCTTCATACGATGGATGTTCATCGGATTCTCCGGTGTTACTCACTGAACCAAAGAATTCCGTACCTGCGACCAGCTGTTGGTTTCCTTTGCCCCTAGATCAAAGGGCAAACTAGTTTCTAAGCGAGGCCGGTCCAAATGGTTAGGCAACTGCATTAGATTCTGTTACCAGAAATATGAAAACCCTCGGCCGGGTCCTGTTAGAGGTAATTTTACTAGGGGCATGGCTGCCTCTGCTGCCTTCTTACGTAACGTCTCTGCGGCCGACATTTGTGCCGCTGCTACTTGGGAGTTCTGTCCATACCTTTACCAAACATTACAGTGTGGACATCGCTTCTAGGTGGAGGGCTAGCTTCGGTCTAGCTGTCTTGCAGGGCTTTCTGTTCTAGGCTGGATCCATTCTGGATCCCAGTTTTTTCTGTTGGAGTTTGTTCTCCTCCTCCTCCCTAGATCTTACTTCGAGACACAGCTCTTGCAGCAGGTTACACCATTAGGACCGAAGCCGCCAGGCGCCAGGACCCCACGGAAAAATTCTAGCTAGCTAACTACAGCGGGGACCGTCCCCGACGTCGGTCCCGCCTCCGACGTCAGGCGTGGTACAAAGAGGCGGTCCCGCCAGATTCCCCAGTTCTTTTCCCGCCGTCGACTTAGCTACCTGACCCTCGGTTACCAGTCTGGCCGTGCAGCGTGAATAGTTCTTTTCGATAAAATTTTCGAAAATCTTCAGAATCCTCTTCAAGCAAGATCTTGATGTCATCACCAACCTGGGCCATCCTTGAAGTGTGCTTGTGAAAGCAGATCCCGTTCAAGGACCCCCACACGGCCTGCGTCCGGTGCCTAGGCCGAACCACGATACCCGGGCCTGTCCTTCTTGCCAAGGGTTCAATAGCCGTACCCGGATCCGGCGTCAGAGGGCTTTGCAGGCGTTTCTTCTGGAGGAACAACTGAAAACCATGTCCTCCAAGGAAAGCTCCAGGGTCACAAGCATGCGAGAAGAGAAGGAGAAGGCCTTCCAGGTCCCCTTCTAGGGGTTGGTCCCGTAACTCGGTTGAAATCTCCCGGCTGCAATCAAAACCTTCATCTCAGGAAATCTGCCAGGCCTTCCTCCCTTCAGGGCCTTGGCGAAGTCCGAGGACGACACCATCACCACCGCAGGTCGGGTTCCGCTCCTCGGTACCCGTCGTCAGGTCTTCGTCGGTGCCTCCACGCAAGGCGTTGGAGCTCACGCCTTTAAAAGGCCTGTAGCCCAGGCGCCCGGCTCGACAGCTGTCAGCCGTCGCCGCTTCTTCCTGGAGCCGCCGTCGGCCCCGGCGTCCGGCGCCATTACATCCCAGCGGAGCGCGGTAGGCCGGCGCCCGCCCCTCCTGAAAGAAGAGGCCCTGTTGCCTCCGACCGACATCGGTCAGGAGCCTCTATCGGAGGAGGACCTAGAGCAGCCCGAGGACCAGGCAGGCGACCCGGTCCGTGGGTACTCCAGGATCCTAGCCATTACCAGAGCCCCTGTGGAGCCGGCGCGGGACCCGGCGACCGCCCCCGGCACCGGGCGTCGTCTGCCTCTCTCTAGTGGAGGTGAAAGATCTGTTCACCTACTGGTGGGATACCATTAAAAAGACATGGTTCCCCCTCCTCCTCCTATTCCTCCTCCTCCTCCTACTCCAGTTCCTGCCCCCCACGCCGGGTCGGCAGGCCGTGTTCCTCCTCCCGGGAGCTCAGAGCCCCTCCCAGGGGAGACCTGATAAGCGGAGACCTCCGTGAAATCTCTTCTGGATCACCCAGCCCAAGAGATCCAGGAGGCGCTGGCGATCGCCTTCAGCGGAGGACACGGGATCAGACTACTCCACCTCTAGTCCCCATCTCCTCTCCATCCCTTCTCCGGACCCGTGAGATGCCTAGATCTCCTCCGGATGATCCCTCGTTCCTTGATATTATGAGACATATACAAGAGAACATGGGATGGGATGCTGAGACTTAGACCCGAAGAGTGCGACTGCCAAATATCTTGACAAAGGACCCCAAGCCTGTGGTGGTACCACCTTGGTTGACACTTCGTGGGCGTCACCAAGGCTGCGTGGAGCGTCCACTCGCTCGGCGAGACCGAGAAAGCTGATCGCTTGTACAAGGCTCCCTAAGGGCGACCAGTACTTGGCCCAGCATCCTCAGGCGATTCTCTGGTCATCACAGCCTCACATGACCGGTCACAGAGGCCACAACATTTGAGCACCCTGCCACGGACCCAGAGTCCAAACAACTGGGCGCATTGGGTAGGCTGCGTATCTTCCGCTACCTCGCCATCAGATCCCTGAACTATTTAACCCACATGGTTCAGTTCCAGAACGCTTTGTGGGAACAGGGTCTGGAAGCGGCTGAAAAGATGCCCGAAGGTGAGCAGAAGGAGGAGATGCTTCAGCTCCTCCGTACGGGTTCAGACGTGGGGACCCAAGTGCTAAGAGCCGCGTATGACTCCGCGGACTCCTCGGCCCGAGCAGCAGCTTCTGGCGTTTGCCTCCGGAGACACTCTTGGTTGCGCGTCTCCGGTTTACCCCAGACGTCAAAGAACATCTTGGGCGCCCTTTTGAGAAGTATTGTTTGGTAATCCTACAGAAAAGATCCTTACCAAACTCCAAGAGGCGGGAAGGCAGTAAGGTCGGTTCAGGCCATGCCGACCTAAGCTTGGTTCCTTCGTAGGGAACCAAAGCCGTTCGTCTTGTGAGACCATGAGCAACAACCCACTCCGCTGCACCTCAGAGGGCTCTGGTTTCGTAGAGCCCAGGGCAAACCCCGCCAGCCAAGGCCAGCGTTCTCCTAGGCAGGCCCAGCCAGCGGGTCCATCTACGCCACAGCCTGACTCCTTGCAGCCCCGCCCCTCAGGATCAGCGAGTTTATAGTCGGGAGTCGCATTGGAACTTCCTGCCGGGATGGCAGGCCATTACCACCGACAGGTGGGTTCTTCAGTTGGTCAGTCTAGGCCACTTTATAGAATTCGCAGGAAAGCCACCCTCGGGGCCTCCTTTGCTCTCCGGTATCAGGGTCAGCACAAAGCCTTGATCTGGCAAAGTACTCGCGCTACTACGAAGGGAGGCGATGAGTCGTCCCAGAGAAGCTCAGAGAGGACTAGGATACTATTCCACTTCTTCCTGGTTCCCAAGAAAACAGGGGACCTCCGTCCAATCTTGGACCTCAGCGACCTCAATGTGCGGTCCTTACAAGAGATTCCATGGTGACCCTTCAGGTCTTATCCCCATGCTCAAACAGGGCCTTTTTAGCGTCTCTAGACATGCAGGATGCCTACCTGCACATCCCTATAGCTCAGGCGCACAGGAGGTTCCTGCGCTTGAGTTTCTCGACCACCACCTTCAGTTCGAGCCCTTCCTTTGGACTGTCTTCCGCACGAGGTCTTTACCAAGTGCATGGCAGTCGTGGCGGCGTCTCTGAGGAGACAGGGCCTCGTGTTCCGTACCTGGGCGACTGGCTTCTCATAGCGCCTCAGAGGCGTTGCTTCTTGCAATCAAGAGCACCCAGGATCTGTTCGATCCCTGGGCATCCTCATAAATTCGAGAAGTCTCTCCTGGTACCGTCCAGAAACTGCAGTTCATAGGAGCAGTTCTGGACACTGTTGAGGAAGAGCCTTTCTTCCGGCCGACAGGCGGGCGCATCAGATCCCTCATAAGGGACCTATCACTAAGCAAGGTTGTACCTGCCAGGTCGGTCCTTTGCTTGCTCGGACACATGGCTGCGGCCATTCCTACTGTCCTTTAGAGACTCCACATCGCATTACTCAGTGGATGCTCAAAGTGCAATGGGACCAAAGGCAAGACCACTTGCAGCATCCGGTCAGACTCACGAATTCAGTGATTCAAGACTGGCAGTGGTGGCTAGCCCCAGGTCGCTCTCATCAGGCGTCCCGTTCATTGCGCCGTCCCGGAGTCACCCTCACCACAGGCGCTTCCGGTCTTGGGTGGAGGCACACCTGGGCGGGTAAAGTCCCAGAATACGTGGACCCAGATGGAAGCTCACCTTCACATCAGCGTGCTGGAAATGAAGCGGTCCTCTATGCCCTGCAGGCCTTTCAGTCAGTTATCCCACCGTGTACTCTTCTACTTCAGACAGACAACACGGCGGTGATGTATTACCTCAACAAACAAGGAGGCGCACACTCTTACCCCCTTTGCAGGAGGCCATGAGAGTGTGGGATTGGGTAATCGAACACGGTAGCGAATCTGATCACTGTGCGTTCCGGAGTGGACAACACGGTTGCAGGCGGCCTGAGTCGTTCTCAGGCCAGAGTCCACGAATGGGAACTCCTTCAAGAGGTAGCAGAGGATCTGTTTCTTGATGAGAATTCCAGATCTGGACATTCGCCTCCCATCCAGCCAAAAACTGCCCAATTTTTGCTCGCTAGATCCAGGGCCTGGTGTTTTCTGGCGAGGCAGCGTTATCCTCTCCTGGGCCAACAGATTCTCTCGCTTTCCCTCCTTTCCCGTTGATCCAGAGTTCTTCTCAAACTGCTGGGGAGCAGCGCAATAATGATCCTAGTAGCCCCATTTTGGCCCAGACAGATTTGGTTCCCTTTGTTGATTCAGCTATCTGGGAACCCCGCTCCCGTTGCGCTCAGCTCCCTTACTGTCTCAGGAGAAGGTTCACTTGTCCACCGGACCTCGTTCCTTGAACCTGCATGCTTGGCTCCTAGAGACATAGCCATTTTGCATCATGGGGTCTAAGAGGTTGCAGAAGTCCTTTCTGTGGCCAGAAAGCCGGCAACGCATGCGACGTCTGCCATGAAATGGCGCCATTTTTGTGTATGGTCACCAGCACGCGACCTTTCCCCTTTAGGTTGTCCTGTGGGAGTAATATTAGAGTATTTGCTCTCCCTCTTTCATTGGTCTAGCCTACTCCTCTATTAAAGTGCACCTCTGTGCCATTTGACTTACCACCTCCCGGTGGGGAAATCGTACAGTGGCTCAGGTGGGCGCCTCTCGAGAATTTCTTGAGGAGTGTTGCACCTTAGGCCTCTATTAGAGACCCTGTGCCTCCATGGGATTTGCTTTTGTCCTTGAACAGCTCACGCTTCCCTTTGAACCTGCAGCGGATTACGAGCTCGTTTTCTGTCGTGGAAAATGTTGTTTTAGTTGCTGTTACCTCGGCAAGAAAATTTCTGAACTTCACGCTCTCATGTGCAAAGAGCCTTATTTAGTTTTCCACGGGACAGAGTATCCCTGAGGAATGAACCTAAATTCTTGCCTAAGGTGGTTTCTTCCTCACTCTGAACCAGGATATCGACCTTCGGTCTACTTCCCGAACTACTCTAATAGAGGAGGCTCTGCTCCATACCCTGGATGTTCACGCAGCCTGAGGTTTTACCTCAACAGAACTCAGTCCTTTCGTAGTTCTGAGCAGCTTTTCATTTCCTTCTCTGAGAGAATGATGGGCCAATCAGTATCCAAACAGTCCCTTTCTCGCTGGCTTGTCCAGTGTATTTCTCACTGTTGTGGTATCAAACAAAGCCCTCCCGGTACAGTCGGGTCATTCCACTAGAGGGTGGCTACTTCATTTGCAAGCGCTCAAAAATGTTTCTACTTCTGCTATATGCGCTGCAATACTTGGAGTTCTGTGCATACCTTTATCGAGCATTATAGCCTGGACATAGCCTCTCGTGAAGGGCTAGTTTTTGGTTTGGCGTACTTCAGGGTCTCCTGTCCTAGGTTCAGGACCTGGTTTTATCCTTTAATTTCCTCCTCCGGATTTTCTGACAGCGTTACTGCTTGGGAATCAGTCCTAATGGTGTAACCTGCTGCAAGAGCTGTGTCTCAAGTAAGATAGTACAGTTACGTAGAACTTACCGTAACAGTAGATCTTGAGAACAGCTCTTGCAACAAACTGCTCCACCTTCCCCCTTGGAGGAAGCATGGCTCAGTCTTTCTGAGCTGGAATTGTTATCTTTCTGTCTCTGCTGGCCAGATCCTAGGTCTCCCATTTTGATGTATGCCTGCGGCAAGAGTCTCGGCCGGGAGAACTGGGAATCTGGTAGGACCTTCCCCTGACCTCACGCCTGGCGGTCGGGCGGGACCGGCGTCGGGGCGGTCCCGCTGTAGTTAGCTAGCTAGAATTTTTCCGTGGGGTCCTGGCGCCTGGCGGCCTCGGTCCTAATGGTGTAACCTGCTGCAAGAGCTGTTCTCGAAGATCTACTGTTACGGTAAGTTCTTACGTAACTGTACTTTTCTCTTGGTCTCTCCTTGGAGGGACTGCTTGGGACTCTGTCCTATATGTGATGACCTACTGAAGGAACCCTCTCGAAGTAAGATAGCACAGTTACATAGTAACTTAGAGTAACAGTAGATCTTCGAGAGAGGTTCCTTCAGTAGGTCATATTTTTCCCTCCCTCCTTCTCCTCATTTTGTGTTTTACAGGGACTCCAAAATCCTGTTCGCTCCTGCGGTCGGGCCTCTTCCTGGCTCTGACGGGAGAACTGGAGGGCAGACGTGGGGACTGTGCACAAATATACAGTCACGGTGACGTCTGTCACGTGACGTCGGGTGGGCGGTTCCCTGTCAGGTATTGCTAGAAAAGTCTGCTGTGCAGCCCGATGCCGGGTGGCACCAGTCCTGTATGTGATGACCTACTGAAGGAACCTCTCTCGAAGATCTGCTGTTACGGTAACTTCCTACGTAACTATTTTTGTTTAACAACAAAATAAAAATGTTCTAAGTTTGTGTTCAGTTCCACTCAACCCCTTAAAACTGTTGTGCACTGGATTTTTGTTTCTTTGATCCCTTGCATTCTGTTACCTATGTGTGTAACACATTTTTTTTTTTTTACTTTCTCTGCACGTTTTGTGGCCCCTGGCGATAGCCATTCAGGCTTCTTTTATTTCCTTTGATTTGTTGGAATTTTCCCAGAATGCCGCTGAGAAGGATGTGAATTATCTAGCCACACCATCTAACTGCAGCTGCTTGTGAAAGTTAAACTGCTTTGTAACATGGTGAAGAGAAAGGGTTGTGCAGGATTGGTCCAACAGCATCAGGTGACCATTGATTAATTCTCAAGTAATCCATGGTTGCCTGAGAATTAATCAGTGGTAAACCATCTAACTGCATGCTTGTGAAAGTTAAACTGCTTTGAAAAGTGTAGCCCACCCTCCCTCCCTAACCAAAGTCAGATTTCCTAAGCACCAGCTGCTGCTGTTCTGGATGTGTGGCAGTTTTCTTTGTAAAGTGCTGTCACTGTGTGGTGATAAAGCCAATTCACCTTTGAAGGGCTTTGGTCTAATTCGCATCATTCCCAGTGACATTCTGGGAAAATTCCAACAGACTAAAGGCATTAAAAGCAGCCTGAATGGATACCCCCCCGAGCCATAAAACCAGCAGGGAAAAGTGTGTGTGTGTGTGTGTGGGGGAGGGGGAACCTTGTCAGACGCATGGAATAGAACACCTAGGACTATCAGAAAAACAAAAACTGTGAAAAAAAATGTGCTTTTATAATTTTTGCATGTAGTTTTCCTTTAAGTGCCCCTAGACCTGCATTGTGCATCCTGAACTTTATTGCGATGTTTCTGACTCACTTTGTTTTTAATGCACTATCGGTTATCATGCATCCATAGAGCATCATATGACATGACTATAGTAACAAATCAGAAACTCCGTAGAACAGAAAGATTAAATAAGTAAGACGTGTATATAGAAAACACAAATTGCACATACCCCATTAATGCAAAGCATCATGGGAATTAGGGTTGTCATGGTATGAAATTGTCGGTATGATAACCACAGTGTGTGATATCGCGGTTATCGTGATACCACGGTATAATGAATTCCAATGGGAAAACCTGAAATATTCAAAAAATAATGCAATTTTAACCAAATTTTACATGTAAAAGCAGTTAAAATACTAATAAATGACACCTTATGAATGTAATGTGAAAATAACGATAACGAGTCAAGTATCTGCAAGAGAAATGTATTTTTTATTGACTGTCAGATTCCTCCTGACCTGATGATGAACATGGAGCTTGGAACACTAGAAGTAGATTTATATAAAAAAAAAAAAGTAATTTCATTGCAGTCTGAAACGTGAGTGACATACCATTATAAGTAAAGTGTTTTAGTGCACTCTTGGCATACAACACAAAATGCTACCAATACCAAAAGTACTATACATAAATAGCACAATGGGTACGAGTAGTAAGTTGTTTGATTTACATTTTTGTTATGTTAAATTGTCAATAATTTAAAGATGCGAGTCGATGAATACGAAAGGAATGTCCAGTCACTCCACTCCTGGTGGTGGTGATGCAGACTAGAGTTGCAGATGCAGACAGAGTTGCACTTCACTGAAGTAGTGTGCTACTAGCTTTAGAAGCAGGCACAGCAAGAGCACTACTTAGAACAGTTCTGATTTGGAAAATCAAGGCTCATTGTCTGGCTATAACTAGGCTGTCTCCCTCCTCCATCCTCACTTCACAGCCTGGGGCTCCCTCCAAGACCAAGTCCCCGCATTCCCCTCAGGGTAAGTTAGTAAAAGTAATAGTAAGTAGTGCAGATAAATTTGGAGAGATTTGTGTTCATATTTGCTTTCTCAGTGTAGTACCCTATCACCACAACACAACTCCTGCCTGCACTCACCACTCACTGTCTCCAAGACTCCGAGTCCAAGCCAACAGCCAAAGCCAATCAGCAGAGCTAAGCCAACTGTGAGAGATGGTGGCATTTAAAGGAATTAGCCTACATATCCCAAATACCATGCTGACTGCTTTTTTCCTTTTTGAATATAATAGGTACAGCGCCTTCAGAAAGTATTCACCCCTCTTGGAGTTTGTCGTGTTACTTCCAGAATTTTTAATGCATTGAAATTATTTTCCCCCCTTGATTCACACAGCATACTCAGCAATTTAAAGGGGCAAAAATATTTTTGTGTAACAAAAATTTATGAAACATTAAAAACTGAAATATCTTGTTTACTTAAGTATTCACCCCTGAGTCAATACTTTGTAGAAGCGCCTTGGCAGCAATTACAGCTTTAGTCTTCTTGGGTATGTCTGTATCACCTTTGCACATCTGGATTGGGGATTTTCACCCATTCTTCCTTGCAGATTTGCTCAAGCTCTGTCAAGTTGGATGAGGAGTGTTGGTGAACCGAATCTTTAAGTCTTCCACAGATTCTCGATGGGATTCAAGTCTGGGCTTTGGCTGGGCCACTCAAGGACATTCACCTTTTTGTTCTGAAGCCACTCCAGCGTTGCTTTGGCTGTATGCTTGGGGTCGTTGTCCTGTTGGAACGTAAATCTTCACCCCAGTCCAAGGTCTATTGCAGACTGATGCAGGTTCTCCTCAAGGATGTGCCTGTAATTGGCTCCATTCATTCTTCCCTCTATCCTGACAAGTGCCCCAGTCCCTGCCACTGAAAAGCATCCCCATAACATGATGCTGCCACCACCATGCTTCATGGTAGGGATGGTGTTACATGGGTGATGAGCTGTGTTCGGTTTGCACCAGGCATAGCGCTTTGCATTCAGGCCAAAGAGTTCAATTTTTGTTTCATCAGACCAGAGAATATTTTGCCACATGGTCTCAGAGTCTGCCACGTGCCTTCTTGCAAACTCCAGGCATGCTATTATGTGGCCTTTTCCCAGGAGTGGCTTCCGTCTAGCAACTCTCCCATAGAGGCTACATCTGTGAAGTGCTGCAGAGATTGTTGTCCTCTGGACAGGTTCTCCCATCTCAGCCATGGAACTCTGTAGATCTTACTTCGAGACACAGCTCTTGCAGCAGGTTACACCATTAGGACTGAAGCCGTCAGGCGCCAGGACCCCACAGAAAATTCTAGCTAGCTAACTACGCGGGACCGCCCGCGACGTCGGTCCCGCCCGACGTCAGGCGTGGTACAAAAGGCGGTCCCATCAGATTCCAGTTCTTTCGCTGTCAATTTAGCTACTTGACCCCTTCGGTTATCAGTCTAGCGCGCGACGCGTGAATAGTGCTTTTTCTTCAAAAAAAAAAAAAAAAACTTTTGAAATATCTTCAAGCAAGATCTTGATGTCATCTCCTACTTCTGGCCATCCATCGAAGTGTGCTTGCGGAAAGCAGATCCCGTTCAAGGATCCCCACACAGCCTGCGTTAGGTGCCTAGGCCCAGACCACGATACCCGGGCCTGTCCTTCTTGCCAAGGGTTTAACAGCCGTACCCGGATCCGGCGTCAGAAGGCTCTGCAGACTTATCTTCTGGAGGAAAACTGAAGACCATGTCCTCCAAGGGGAAAGTTCAAGATCCACAAGCACGGGAGAAAAGAAGGGAAGGCCCTTCAGGTCCCCATCCAGGGTTGAGTCCAAGCTCCGGTTCAAAATCTCCCTGCTGCGGTAAGGAAGCCTTCCTCTCAGGCTAAATCCAGCCAGGCCTTCCTCCCCTTCCAGGGCCTTGGCGAAGTCCGAGGGCGACATCATCACCACCGTAAGTCGGGTTCCGGCTCCTCGGTACCCGGCGTCAGGTCTTCGTCGGTGCCTCCACGTAAGGCGGCTGGAGCTCACGCCCTTAAAAGTCCTGTAGCCCAGGCGCCCGGCTCGACAGCCGTCAGCCCGTCGCCATGCTTCCCTGGAGCGCCCGTTTGCCCGGCGACCGTTGCCGGCCATTACATCAGCGGGCGCCGGTAGAGGCCGGCGTCCGCCCTTCCTGAGGAAGGCCCTGTAGCCTCCGACCGGCGTCGGTCAGGAGCCTCTTCGGAGGAGACCTAGTGCAGCCCGAGGGACCAGGCCAGGCGACCCGGTCCCGTCGATACTCCCAGGAACCCTCGCCGTTACCAGAGGCCCCTGCGGGCCGGCGCCGGAACCCGACGACCGCCCACCGGCACCCGGGCCGTCGTCTGGCCTCTCTCTAGCGGAGGTGAAAGATCCTTTCACCTCCTGGTGGGGCACCATTAGAAAGGACATGGTCCCCCCTCCTCCTCCTCCTCCGGTTCCTGCCCCCCCTCACCAGCTTCCGCTACCTGCGCCATCAGATCCTTGAACTATTTAACCCACATGGTTCAGTTCCAGAACGCTTTGTGGGAGCAGGGTCTGGAAACGGCTGAGAAATTGCCCGAAGGTGAGCAGAAGGAGGAGATGCTTCAGCTCCTCCGTACGGGTTCTGACGTGGGGACCCAAGTGCTAAGAGCCGCGTACGACTCCGCGGACTCATCGGCCCGAGCAGCAGCTTCCGGCGTATGCCTCCGGAGACACTCTTGGTTGCATGTCTCTGGTTTTACCCCAGACATCCAAAAGAACATCTTGGACGCTCCTTTTCAGGGAGATGTATTGTTTGGTAATCCTGTAGAAAAGATCCTTACCAAACTCCAAGAGGCCGGGAAAGCGGTAGGTCGGTTCACGCATGTACCGACCTAAAGCTTAGTTCCTTTTGGCAGAACCAAAGCCGTTTTTAAGTGGGGGCCTTAGAAGGCAACAGCCCGCTCCGCTGCACCTCAGAGGGGCTCCGGCTTTCGTAGAGCCAGGAAACAACCACGCCAGCGAGGCCAGCGTTCTCTCCTAGGCAGGCCCAGCCAGCGGGTCCATCTGCCGCCACAGCCTGACTCCTTTCCGGCCCCGCCCTCAGGATCAAAGGGAATTTATGGTCGGGGGTCGCATTGCGAACTTCCTGCCGGGATGGCAGGCCATAACCACCGACAGATGGGTTCTTCATTTGGTCAGTCTAGGCCACTTTATAGAATTCGCAGCAAAGCCACCCTCGAGGCCTCCTTTGCTCTCCCGGTATCAGGGTCAGCACAAAGCTTTGATCTGGCAAGAAGTACTCGGCGGCTCCTACGAAGGGGCGATAGAGTGCGATCCCAGAAGAACCAGAGAGGACTGGATACTATTCCCACTTCTTCCTGGTTCCCAAAAGCAGGACCTCCGTCCAATTCTGGACCTCAGCGACCTCAATTTGTCGGTCACTTACAGAGATTCGCATGGTGACCCTTCGGGTCTTATTCCCATGCTCAAACAGGACGCCTTTTGGCGTCCCTAGACATACAGGATGCCTACTGCATCCCTATGGCTCAGGCGCGCATGAGTTCCTCTGCGCTTCCAAGTTTCTCGGCCACCACCTTCAGTTTGAGCCCTTCCTTTCGGACTGTCTTCCACAAAAGGGTCTTTACCAAGTGCATGGCAGTTGTGGAGCGTCTCTGAGGAGACAGGGCCATTCGTGTTCCGATACCTGGGCGACTGGCTTCTCATGGCGCCTCAGAGGCATTGCTTCTTGCAATCCAGAGCACCCAGGATCTGTTCCAGTTCCTGGGCATTCTTATAAATTCGAAGTCTCTCCTGGTACCGTCGCGAAACTGCAGTTTATGGCGCATGTTCTGGACACCATTCGGGAGAGAGCTTTTCTTCCGGCCGACAGACGGGCGCATCAGATCCCTCATAAGGGACCTATCATTAAGCAAGGTTGTACCTGCCAGGTCGGTGCTTTGCTTGCTCGGACACATGGCTGCGGCCATTCCTACTGTCCCTTTCACAAGACTCCATCACGAATTACTCAGTGGATGCTCAAAGTGCAATGGGACCAAAGGCAAGACCACTTGCAGCATCGGTCAGACTCACGAATTCAGTGATTCAAGACTGGCAGTGGTGGCTAGCCCAGAGTCGCTCTCCTCAGGCGTCCCGTTCATTCGGCCGTCCCGGAGGTTACCTCACCATGGATGCTTCCGGTCTTGGGTGGGGCGCACCTGGGCGAGGTAAGTCCCAGAATGCGTGGACCCAGATGGAGCTCATCTTCACATCAGCGTGCTGGAAATGGGCGCGGTTCTCTATGCCTGCAGGCCTTTCAGTCAGTTATCCCACCGTGTACTCTTCTACTTCAGACAGACAAGCTACGGTGATGTAATACCTCAACAAACAGGCGCACACTCTTACCCCTTTGCGAGGAGGCCATGAGAGTGTGGGATTGGAAGTAATCAGACACGGAGCGAATCACAGTCACTGTGCACGTTCCGGAGTGGACAACACGATTGCAGGCGGCCTGAGTCGTTCTCGGGCCAGAGTCCACGAATGGGAACTTCTTCAGAAGGTAGCAGAGGATCTGTTTCTTCGATGGGAACTCAGATCTGGACTTGTTAGACTCCCCATCCAGCATAAAACTGCCCAATTTTTGCTCGCTAGATCCAGGGCCTGTTTTTCTGGCGAGACCGTTATCCCTCTCCTGGGCCAACAGATTCCTCTCGCTTTCCCTCCTTTCCCGTTGATCCAGAGGTTCTTCTCAAACTCATGAGCACGCACTCATGATCCTGGTGGCCCCGTTTTGGCCCAGACAGATTTGGTTCCCTTGTTGATTCAACTATCTCGGGAACCCCCACTCCCGTTGCCGCTCAGCTCCCACTTACTGTCTCAGGAGAAGGGTTCACTTGTCCACCCGGACCTACGTTCCTTGAACCTGCATGCTTGGCTCCTAGAGACATAGCCATCTTGTGTCATGGGGTCTCGCAAGAGGTTGCAGAAGTCCTTTCTGCAGCCAGAAAACTGACAGCGCTTGCGGCGTGCAGCCATGAAATGGCACCGTTTAATGACTATGATGCGAGCAGCGACCTTTCCCCTAGGTTGTCCTGTGGGAGTAATATTAGATATTTGCTCTCCCTCTTTCATTCGGTCTAGCCTACTCCTCTATTAAAGTATACCTTTGTGCAATTTGACTTTCCACCTCGGTGGGAAATCGTGCAATGATGCTCAGGTGGATGCATCTCAAGAATTTCTCAGGGAGTGTTACACATAGGCCTCCTATTAGAACCCTGTGCCTCCATGGGATTTGCTCTTTGTCCTAGAACAGCTCACGCTTCCCCCTTTTGAACCTGCAGCAATTAGAAACTCGTTTCTGTCATGGAAAGCGTTGTTTTTAGTTGCTGTTACTTGGCAAGAAGAATTTCTGAACTACGCTCTCATGTGCAAGAGCCTTATTTAGTTTCCACGGGACAGAGTATCCCTGAGGACGAACCCTCAATTTTTGCCTAAGGTGGTTTCTTCACTCACTCTGAACCAGGATATCGACCTTCCGGTCTGCTCTGAGCTACTTCGAATAGAGGAGGCTCTGCTCCATACCCTGGATGTTCACCGCAGCCTGAGGTTTTACCTCAACAGAACTCAGTCCTTCGCAGTTCTGAGCAACTTTTCATTTCCTTCTCTGAGAGAATGATGGGCCAACCCGTATCCAAACAGTCCCTTTCTCGCTGGCTTGTCCAGTGTATTTCTCACTATTATGGTATCAAACAAAGCCCCTCCCGGGTACAGTCGGGGTTATTCCACTAGAGGTGTGGCTACTTCCTTTGCAGGCGCTCAAAATGTTTCCACTTCTGCTATATGCGCTGCAACTACTTGGAGTTCTGTGCATACCTTTATCAGGCATTACTAGCCTGGACATACGCCTCTGGCGAAAGGCTGGTTTCGGCATGGCGTGCTTCAGGGTCTCCTGTCCTAGGTTCAGGACCTGGTATTTATCCTTTATTTTCCTCCTCCCGGATTTTCTGACAGCGTTACTGCTTGGGAATCAGTCCTAATGGTGTAACCTGCTGCAAGAGCTGTGTCTCGAGTAAGATAGTACAGTTACGTGAGAACTTACCGTAACAGTAGATCTTCGAGAACAGCTCTTGCAGCAAATCTCTCCATCCACCTTCCCCCTTGGAGGAGGCATGGCTCAGTCTTTCTGAGCAGGATTGATATTTTCTGTCTTCTGACGGTGAATCCTCGGTCTCCCATTCTGATGTCAGCCCGGCGGCAAGGAGTCTCCAGCCAGAGGGGCCTAAGGGAATCTGGCGGGACCGCCCCTTTGTACCACGCCTGGCCGGGCCAGGGACCGGCGTCGGTGTCCCGCTGTAGTTAGCTAGCTAGAATTTTTCCGTGGGGTCCTGGCGCCTGACGGCTTCAGTCCTAATGGTGTATCCTGCTGCAAGAGCTGTTCTCGAAGATCTACTGTTACGGTAAGTTCTTACGTAACTGTACTTTCTGTCAGGGTGGTCATTGGGTTCTTGGTCACTTCCCTGACCAAGGTCCTTCTTACCTGGTTGCTCAGTTTGGGAGGACGGCCTGCTCTAGGAAGAGTCTGGGTGGTTCCGTAATCTTTCCATTTCCTAATGATGGACTTGACTGTGCTCCTGGGAACTTTCAACACCCTAGAAATGTTTTTATACCCCTCCCCAGATCTGTACCTCCTCACAATTCTATCACGGAGTTCTATGGACAGCTCCTTGGTCTTCATGGTAGAGTTTCTGCTCTGACATGCACTGTCAACAGTGCGACCTTATACAGACAGGTGTATTTCCTCTGAAATCATGTCAACCATTTGAACTGACCACAGGTGGACTCCATTCAAGTTTTAGAGTGATCTCACAAGGAAATTGGATGCACCTGAGCTCAGTTTGGAGTGTCATAGCAAAGGGGGCGAATACTTAACAAATCAAGACATTTCAGGTTTTTATTTTAAGTTATATGTACAAAAAATTCCAGAAGTTTCATTCCACTTTGACATTATAGAGTAATTTGTTTAGATACATGACAAAAAAATCCCATATAAATGTATTTTAATTTGAGTTTGCAACATCACAAAATGTGACAAAATCCAAGGGGGGTGAATACTTTCTGAAGGCACTGTATTTCTAGGGACATGGATATGTTGTTCTATCTACACTTACTGGCAGGTTCCTTGCCGCTTTAAATCTTGCCGGAAGGTCTTCAAGCTGGCTCCTCCCACCCACCCGGGAGGTAAAACTCTCTGCTCCAGCCCATGATGCCAGATCTTCCTTACCACTTGGAAGCTCAGGTTCCCTCCTTAGCGCTCTGCGTTTAGACTGGATCCAAACTCTTGGTTCACCGAAAATAATTTTAAAGTTTTCTAGACTTCAGTCTGCTTCTTCCTTCCAGCGGCTGCGATGGACAAATCGACTTCCGATTTTAAGTGGTGCCCATGCGGGCAGAAGATGTCTAGGACCGATCCGCACTCCACGTGCGTTTACTGCCTCGGGCTTGACCACGATCTGCAGGCCTGCGAGATGTGCAAGTCCTTTTCGGCAAATGTCCTCAAAGTGCTGCCTGGCTCCAACTTGGGCGCCCCGGGAAGCGTTATCCGCTGGTGAAATCCAAGGAGGCCCGGTGGGCGGTTTCCGTGGTGGCTGGCTCGGCTGAGCAACTTGAACAGATGATCGCCCTCGAGGAGGAGGCGGCCCAGGCTGCATCTTTGTCATCCTCTGTTGTGGCATTTGTCCCACTCTCCTTGGGATCCTCCTATACAACTTCTTTTAAGGAGCTTTGCCAATCCTTCTCCACAAAGGTGAGGGGCCATCGGGACACTCCTCTCAGTCCAAAAAGAAGGACTCGAAGGGTAAGTCCCACTGTCGACGTTCGTGGGAGCGGAGAGGTCCCCTTCCCCGGACAGACGACACTTGACTTCGGGTGAGGTTGCACCTAAGGCCGCTGGCTTCACGGTGTCCCCGTCAGGTCAGCCGGCGGAGACACCTGTTGACGCGGTCGAGATTTTTCTCGACCTGTCGGACAGGCGTCGACTGAAAACCGACAACCCTTCTTCACGGTTCCCCGGTAGAAACAGGACTTGCCTCGCCTCCAGTGCGGAGTCCTGGTTAAGGCTCGAGCCAAGGGAGAGCAGGTTTCCTTCTCCTCCCAGACCCACCCTCGGAAACACCGACAGTCTTGACTCGGACCTCTTCTCGGTCCAGCCAATCCCGCTGGCACCGGCGGTCTCAGTCTCTGCACCGAGGAAAGCGGCGGCGCCGCTCATCCTTGACTTCCTCGGAGGAGGATGAGAGACTTCGGCGCAAATTGCATTGATGCTACGAGGACTTAATGTGGCAGCAGCCCCTTCTGACTGGGAACAAGCCGACGCCATCACCTTCCCCGGCCATTAAGTGGCTGTCACCTGAAAGGCCGAAACAACCCCTCGCGGTGGTCGAGGAGCCCAAACCGGTGCCGGTTGTTCGGCCAAAACCAGCTGCCCCACCGATTGTGGTGGAACCTCCGCCTCCACTACCAAAATCTGGGGCTCTGACCAAGGATCCTCAGTCGGATCAGGGACTGCCCAACCGGTTGTTGGTCACCCTCACTCCCGACCGTCCTCGGCAGGTGGAGGTGGCTTAGAGCCCTAGGCAGCTGTTGGTAGACTCTTGGTCTGATGGCGACTCTTCCCTGTTCTCCAGGCCCCTTGACCTGGAGTCCTGGGGAGACAGTCGATGGACAAGGCCCATCCTTGTGCAGTGGGTTTGCTTCAGCTCATCTCAGAGTCCACTGGGATGCAGCTGAAGCCCGTATCCAGCGGGCCAAGTATCCCCTCATGGAGATACTGGACTGAGGGGATTCTCCCACGGAGGCCTTTCTGGTGGCTGAAGCCATTGTTGACCCAGCCTTGGAGTTATGGCAGCGGCCGGCTTCTTGTCCTGCTCCTTCGGCCAGGATAGCCAGGAAGTACGCAGTCACTACCGGTTCTCTGTCCGTTTTTTTGGAGCACCCCTCTGTGGAGGGGCTTGTTACCGACAGTGTTTTCCGGCGTTCTGGGAACGCTAGGGACGTGGACAAGCTTCCCGACAAGGAGTCCAAAAAGCTGGACTATGCCGGGCGTAAGGTGTACGCTGCGTCCTCCTTAGGCCTCCTTCAGACCAGTTCGGCCGTACTGATGGCGCACTTCTCCCACGCCCTTATGGGCTCCCTGGATGAGGTGATCCCTCATCTCCCGGCTGACCTCCATACTACAGTCGAGCAGGTGCGGGATCAAGGAAAGGCGGTGGTGAAACAGCAGCTCCAAATGGCTCTCGATATTGGAGACTTCTGTGACCGGTCAGTAGCGGCCGCAGTGGCCATGCGCAGCAGAGCTTGACTGCAGATCTCCACCTTCACGGCGGATACCCAGCACAAGTTGGCAGATGTCCCCTTCCTGGTTACCGACTTGTTCGGGCCCTGGGTGGAAGGCCACCTCCAGAGAATTGAGAAGTCCAATGCCACCTTGGACTCTGTCTCATCTGCCCAGAAGGACAAAGGCCGTCGGCAACAGCATAAGCCCTTTCGCCCTTCTGCCCCTGCGGCACGTCTGGCCCAGCAACACCAGCATCAGGGCCAGCAGGCTCGCACTTGGCACCCCAAAGCCAAGTCTGCAGCTTCCTCCAGCAGGAAGCCGGGAGGAAAAGGCCCAGGAGGTCCCTCGGCTGGTCCTTCCTCCAAGCCTGCCCAGTGACGGGTTGAGGGGTGTCGCCCCTGAGTTTCCCCGTGGGGGGACAGCTCCGCCACTTTCTTTCCGCCTGGTCCGCTATCACCACGGACCGCTGAGTGTTGGAAGTGGTAGGAAAGGGTCTGCCTCTGGAGTCCGAGCAGGCCCTGCCCTTCCGAGCTGTCACCCCACGGGGGGCTCCGGGGTCCACAGCCTCTGTCATCCCCTCGAGCCAACATTGCCCTGCTCCTCCAGAAGGAGGTGATCAGGAAGGTGGCGGATCCTCCACCAGACCCAGGGTTTATGTCCAGGTATGTCCTGGTCCTGAAACGCAGGGGGGGGCTGGCGCCCCATTCTAGACCTGCATGACTTGAACAGGTTCCTAAGGTTTGAACCTTCAGGATGGTCACTCTGGCTCGGATCATTCCATCCTTGGAATGGGCGTGTGGTTCTGCTCTCTGGACCTCCAGGGCCAGCGTTCTTTCCGTCCCAATCCGTCTGTCCCGCCAGCGATTCCTCCGCTTCAGAGCAGAGGGTCCGCTACGAGTTCGGGCCATGCCCTTCGGCCTTTCTCTAGCTCCCAGGGTCTTCACCAAATGCATGGCAGTGGTGACCATATTCCTGTGGCGCCGAAGGGACGGATGTACCCTTACCTGGACGACTGGCTGATTGCGGCCTCCTCCAGACCGGAGGTGGAGGCGGTCCAGGGATCTGGCCTCCAGGTTTGTTCTCAGATTGGCCTCCTCATCATGAGGCCAAGTCAGGAACTTGTGCCAAAGCAGGTGATCCAGTTCATGGGCAGGCTCGACTGTCTGCGAGGCAAACGCGGCTCCCGGTGGACAGGGCCGAGGTTCTTTCCTCCTTTGCCCAGTCATTTCAGGTTGGGCAATTGCACCCTGCCCGGGACTTCCTGCGCCTCCTGGGCCACATGGCGGCCTGCACCAGCATGGCCCATTGGGCCCGTTGGCACATGGCGTCCCCTACAATGGGGACTGGCCAGTTAGTGGTCACAGTGCTCCGGTCTCTTGGACCAGCCAGTGGCAGTGATCCAGGAGATGTGGGACGCTCTCCAGTGGTGGATTGTTCCGGCTCATCTGCAGGAGGGCATCCCGTTTGTCTGCCCTGAGCCGACGATCTCTCTTCGTGAACACCTCTCTGATGGGTTGGGGTGCCCATCTGGGGGAGCACAGAAGCGCCTGACCTCTGGTCCCTCGAGGTCGATGCCACATCAACCTGCTGGAGCCGGACGTCCGTCTAGCCCTCACTGCCTTTGCTTCATTTGTGCGGGGTCCAAGTGGTCCAGGTCCAGACAGACAATACCGACCATGTACTACCTAAACCGCCGGGGCAGGACACGCTCCATGCCTCTATGCAGGGAAGCTCTCTGCACTTGGTCCCTCGTGCGTAGCCTGGAGGCGTATCTCCTTGCCATCCATATGGCAGGAGCCTCCAACATTCTGGCAGATATCCTAAGCCGGATAGGAGCTGCGTCCCACGAGTGGTCTCTCCTGCCAGAGGTAGTACAAGATCTGTTCTCCCACTGGGGCACACCTCAGGTGGACTGGTTTGCCTCCAGGGAGAATGCGAAGCTGAGGCTGTTTCATGCCCACCCCCCTCAGCAGGGCTTGCTGCAGGGGGATGCCTTCTCGAGGCCGTGGACCCCAGGCCTCTTCTACGCCTTTCCCCCATTTCCCTTGATCCACAAGGTGCTTCTCAAGGCAAGGAGGGACAAGGCGCAGATGATTCTGGTAGCCCCAGACTGGCCCTGCCAGTTCTGGTATCCAGATCTCCTCAGCCTCAGCTCCAGGCTCCCGAGGCAGCTTCCAGCCTACCTGGACCTGATCTCAGTCAACCAGGGGAAGGTATTCCATCCGGACCTTCAATCACTGCGCCTGATGTCCTGGTTCCTGAGCGGCTAGAGTTCCAGGCCTTGGGTCTTTCCGATGAGGTCCTCAACGTTGTTGAGGCATCCCATAAGAGTCGACCAGAAATGCTATGCCTTTAAATGGAAGAGATTCTCCATTTGGTGTCAGGTCAGAGGCTGGACCCTTCTCCTGTTCCTTAGCAAGCATTCTGGACTACCGGTCCCTTTCTCAGCTAGGCTTCAGTCGTGACCCTTAAGGTGCACCTGGCAGCCATCTCTGCCTACCGGGAGGGGCTAGGAAGCAGTCGGTGGTGCAGGAGAAGGTGGTCGGGCGCTTTTTCAAAGGCCTTGATTAAATATCCCCTCTGGTGCGAGAACCTCCACCTCTGTGGGATCTACTGCTGGTATTGGCTAAGCTCATGGGCAAGCCATTCGAACCAATACACAGGTGTGACATCTCTCACCTGTCGTAGAAGACCACCTTCTTGGTGGCTATCACGTCAGCCAGAAGGATGGGAGAGCTCCAGGCACTTTCCATCGAGTCTCCTTATCTGGTCTTCCACGGGGACAAGGTTGTCCTGCACCCCCACCCGCAATTCCTTCCGAAGGTGGTGTCAGAGTTCCACCTTAACTAGGTGTTGAATCTGCCAGTGTTCTACCCCAGTCGCACCTCGGAGGCCGAATGTAGACTCCATACTTTGGACCCTAGAAGAGCACTGTCTTATAAGGAGTGAACGGCTGAAGTTCGGGGAGAGGTTTGCCAGCTGTTTGTCACCTACGCTGAAGCCGCACCTGGCAGACCTGCAGCCAAGCGGACGATAGGCAGGTGGGTCACTTCCTGCATAGATCTCTGCTACAGGTTGGTGGGCGTGGAGCCTCCCAAAGGGATAAGAACTCATTCTATCTGCCATACCGCTGCTTCCAGGGACGTCCCTATCCAGGAAATCTGCAGGACTGCTACCTGGAAGTCAGCACACACCTTCATTACCCACTATCACATCGACCTTGAGTCACGCCGGGATGCTGGTTTTGGGACCTTGGGTTCTCTAGTCCTTATTTCCTAAGTAGGGGGTGTGCGCCTTGCCTCCCTCCTCCCGGAGAACTGCTAGGAGTCTGCCAGTAAGTGTGGATAGAACAACATATCCATGTCCCTAGAAATACAGGTTACTCACCTGTAACAGGAGTTCAGGAGTGGTATATGTTGTTCATCCACCTAACCACTAACCTCGGCCCGACGCACAACCCTAGCTTCCAGTGGGCTAGATCTGGCGTCATGGGGTGGAGCAGAGTTTTACCACCCAGGTGGGTGGGAGGAGCCAGCTGAAGACCTTGCAGCAAGGAACCTGCCAGTAAGTGTGGATGAACAACATATCCATTTCTAGACCTCCTGTTACAGGTGAGTAACCTGTATTGCTTCTGATAGCCTCCAGCTGAGGCAGCAAGCCAATGTGAGTTGCTTGCTTGACTTTTTAGGTTGAGTCCGTCTATGCTATACTATGACTCAAGTCTGACAGTAAAGGAATCAGCTTATATATCCTCAATGCCATGGCAGTGGCAGGCACTCACTAGCTGCTTTTTTTCTTTTTGAGGTAGGTAATAGCTATTTAACTACAGTAACCTCCAGCTGAGGCAGTGAGCCGATATGAGTTGCTTGCTTTGGTTGAGCAAGTTGTGCTATTGTGAGTCGAGTCATGTGACTGTGATATGAGTGCAGTCTGGCATTAAAGAATCTGCTTATATATCCTCAGTGTCATGGCAGTGGCAGGCACTCATTTCTCTGCCTTTTTTTTTTTCTCTTTTTTAAGCTACTAATTTTTAAGTAATTAAGAAATTTATTCATTTAAATTACTTTTTCCATTGGGTTTTGTTTTAGGTAACCCCCCTCCCCCCCCAAAGTGACTCAAGTCATCTTGTTGCTACCTTGGACTCTGGACTCGTGAGTCAAGTTTCGTGATATGATGAGTGACTCAGGAGGACTGGAGTCCTGCATAGCATTAAAGGAATTAGCCTATATACCCTCAGCACCGTGGCTGGTGGCTGCTGAGTCAAGTGACTGTAATTGTTAAGCTTGCAGCTGGGCTAAGGATAATTATGCAATTAACGTAATTTCTCTTATTGGTTTTGTGTTGGGTAGCCCCCAGCCACAGTCAGCTGAGCCAGCCAACCAAAGTTTTGTGACACAGATGACATGAATCAGTCAGAGAGAACTCATCAGGAGTCAGGAGTAGGACTCACTCCATCCTAGGGACCACTATGGTGGGGGCATCAGGCGACCAGACAGAGGGAGAGACATGAAGTGGTCCACAGTGGAACTGGACTGGAGGAACTTGGGGTGCATCAGGCAGACAGATTAGACAAGTCAGCAACTTTACTAAATGTGCTAGGTCAGCTGAATAGCCAACGTCAAGTATAAACTATCACAAATCATGTTAGGAGGACAGGGAGGGGGGACTCTGGCTCTGAGTCAGGAAACAACAGCAGCAGATGTCAGAAGAATTTGGAATAGCAAGCAGTGTGTACTCTGAAAATGGCATGTGTTGGCGGTGTCAAATTCGTTATCCACACGGCAGGTGTGCTGGGCAGCAGTGACTTTGTGCTGCAGAATCAGAGGAGGGAGGGCGGGTACAACTGGGAATGAAAACTGAAGGAACACACAGACTGCTAGTGCCAATTCTTATCACTGAAACTGACAAACACGGTAAGTGTAATGCAAAACTGCAGTTTGAAAATGTAAATGGCACTAGCATCATGGCAGTTTTGTGTTATTATTTAACAATAAAAATGAACCTGAAAATGTTCTCTGTGTGCATCTCATTCTCTGTCTGAGTAACCTTGACAGTTTTGTGCCTCTGACAGTCTGACAGGACTGTCTACTCTCTATAGTTCAGACTTGAGTGAATGAACATGAACACTCATGACCACTCGAGACAGAACACCAGCAGCACAACAGTTAACAGCAATGTGAATGAGTGATCACTGCGATCTTATCTGTCACTCACTGGCCTGCCAATGAGGTGATTGACCAGTCTGCAGTCTTAGTCTGTGTACACACAGTGCCAACCAACCACACACAGTGTGTTAAAACTGTTAACCATAAAGATAAGGAAACTTAACGTGATGATCATTACATGACAGACATGCTACATAGAGTTACTGTTAACTAACATAACAGATTTTGATTCTGGGTCTGGTTACTGCTGCTGATCCTCCCTCACCCCATTCCATGCCCATTGCTCAAGCCCAATCAACAAACATACTTAGGATGGATGGTGCGACACCCATATATCCCACCTACCCTGCTACTTAACCAACTCAGAGTCTGACTGGTTTTGGGGAGTGGGTGCAACACCCCCGAATCCAGTGGTGGGGTCCTGCGCCAACACTACAGCTACCTGGTGCTGTTGTCGCTTTAGTGTCTGGTGCTGTGGAATTGTCGCGGAGGGGTATGTAACCCTCAACAAATGTGTTTTGTTGTTAAACTTTTCTGGAGGGATGTCACTCATTTTGAAACCGGTACATAATTTTCTGCTTCTGTTCCAAAAGAACAGCAGAGGAGAGGACAATAATTATGCGCATTGTGCATTTACAGTGTGGCTCTTTGTGCAAGCAATGTGCTGCACTTCGTGTGTACTGCGCAGTCAGTGCACACCGTTTGAGTAATAGTTGCACTCATACAGCACACTGATTTTTGTGTGC
Source organism: Neoceratodus forsteri (assembly GCA_016271365.2). Classification (NCBI taxonomy): domain Eukaryota; kingdom Metazoa; phylum Chordata; order Ceratodontiformes; family Ceratodontidae; genus Neoceratodus; species Neoceratodus forsteri. The sequence continues at coordinate 209,529,210 of JADMNL010000022.1, read as the reverse complement.
TGTTGCACACGGTCTGTTCTCGCCATTTAAACATAGAAACATAGACTTTGACAGCAGATAAGGACCACTAGGCTCATCTAGTCTGCCCATTTCCCTACCTACAGGACAGGCCGCAGATCCTAGTTAACCAACAGCCTATTTCTTCCTACCCCCCACAAGAATTGCCTTATGTCTGTCCCATGCATTCTTGAATTCTCCCACAGTTTTAGACCCACAACCTCCTCAGGAAGGCTGTTCCATGCATCCACTACCCTCTCTGTGAAATAATACTTCCTCTCATTGCCCTGAACCAGCCCTCCTTCTATCTTTAAATTGTGTCCCTTGTTCTTGCAAGTCTCTTTTTCTGAAAAATGCTACCCTCTTGGACTTTGTTGATTCCATGAGGTACTTAAAAGTTTCTATCATGTCCCCCTCTCCTTCTTTCCTCAAGGGTATACATATTAAGCTCCTTTAGTCTCTCCTCATCTGGCTTCTCTTGCAGACCCTGCACCATTTTAGTTGCCCTCCTCTGGACTGCCTCTATCCTGTCTATGTCCTTCCGGAGATGGGGTCTCCAGAACTGGACACAGTACTCCGGATGGGGTCTCACCAACTGTCTGTACAGAGGGATAACAACTTCCTGTTTTCTGCTGCTGATGCCTCTCCCTATACATCCCAGTATACCCCCAGCCCTCCCTACATTTGCCATTAAGGAAGCAGTTATTACTTATATATCCCTGGTGGCTTAATACTCAGTTGGCCTCTGTGTTTCTTGTGGCACTCCGTGTGACACACACACAAATTACATGATGACTTGAAAAACACTTTGTCCTGAAACTGAACATCAAAAATTGAAAAAATGGAAGGAAGAAGTCAAAAGACTGACTCAAATTTTATTGAAAGTCTCTCAACTGACATCATTAGTCTACTTATGGATTGGACACATGAGGACACTTAAACCTAACCTTAATAGTCTGTACAGCACTGCAGCAGACCGCGGTCATCGCATCCGCAAAACAATTTTGCACAAAAATGAAGCCTCCTCAAACTCTTGCATCAGGGAGAATTGGTGTGTAAGGGACAGTTGTCCCTAAAAATGCAAAAAAAATTGTTCAAAGGTCTCAATACCATGGTATACTGTGAATCACGGTTATCGCGGTATCAGAAATTGTCCACAGTATCAATACTGTGACTTTTGACACCGCGTTATACCGTGATACCGTCATACTGTGACAACCCTAATGGGAAGCATATGCAAGTGCCCATAAATTAATTTGGACTGGCTCAACTATAAGCAGAATTGCATGATGCCAGAAGGCCTCACAATACAATCAGCAAAGGCTGAGAACAGCAGACACAGGCACGTGTTTATGTCCTCATTTGGACTGATCAGTGTGCCATATCAGTACCTCAGCCCAGGGAGAGATAGCCAGCCATCCTATAGGGGATCTTGTTGGTTTGGGTCAGGGGCAGCCCCAAGTAGAGAGAGAGAGAGAGAGAGAGGGGAAAAGAACTACAAAAGAACCCCAGAGCAAATGCAACTGGGGTAAGAGTTATCTCAGAGGATATTGGCCATACAACCAAATTTTGAAGAAAACATAAATTGCACATACCCCAATAATGCAAAGCATCATGGGAAGCATATATAGGTACATTCAGTGTGATTTTTAAGTGGGAGGGAAACAATGGCCACAAGATGGCACTGCAGGATAAGGAATAAAATGGGCCCCTTATACACTGTACAGGAAGAAATAGAGAACTGTTAAAATTCACTTGTATTTAAATGAATGGCCCGGATATTCAAACTGCGCCAGGCTGTGGCGCAAGCCAGGGCGCAGCTCAACTTTGTTGCACAGGGGTGTGGCCTGGGCAATATTCAACGGAGCTGCGCTATGACGCCGCAGCTTTGAATATCGCACCCTGGCCACCCCCACTGTGCATGGTGCAGAGGCACTGCGCCAGCGCAGGTGGCCAGAGTGGAGCATGGAGATGCAGCTAAGCGAAGTGCCATTGCGCCATGCACAGCACCTCGCGATATTCAAAGGGACATGCTAATGGGGCCATAATTTATGCAAGGCACACGGGGTATTTGCATCTCATTATGGCTCCATTTGCATGCCATTACCATGCAGGTGTGCGATCTCGGCGACTGCAGCCAAGCGCCCTGCCAGGCAGCTGCCGTGGGGACCAGCGCCCCAGCCCGATGCGCAGCATTGTGTAAAAGAACCCTCCCCATATCCCTGGTGGTCCAGTGGACCTCTTTGTGCCCGATCACGGGCATTTGGTAATAGAAGAATAAGCCCCAAAATATCCCTGCTGGTCAGTGGACCTCTATGTGCCTGATGGCGGTATAATATTGCCCCTGGCGTCAATATCCTGGCGGTGGTCAGTGGACCCGATCGCTGCCTGATGGAGGGCATCTGTAACTCATTAAATACCCCCCTACTGATCCTGGTGGTCTGAGTGTACCCCCACCCGCCCACAGGCCCCAGGCCGATCCCCTTCAGCGGCGAGCGGCAGCACCCTACCATCGCTGACTGACAGCTCGGTGGGGCCTACGCCCGTGGTTCTGGCGTGAGCCAATGGGCGTGCAACCACCGTGCTACTCAGTCCAGATGTGAACGTTAGTCCATGTCGGAGTGTGTTATGCAGTATGGGCTGCTACTGACAGCTCAGCTGTACACAGTGGGCATACAGCTTCAGTAGTCAGTCTGGGAGGCGCGGTGAGTGGGGAAGTGCTGACAGGGCAGTGAGAATAGTGAGTGGGTGGGGAGAGGTACACTAGACCACGGGTGTGGGGTATTTATGAGTTACAGATGCCTTGAATCGGGAACAGTGACCGGGTCCATTGGACCACCAGGATATTGGACGGGGGAAGAAACACCGATGCCTTGATCGGGCACATAGAGGTTCACTGGACCATCAGGGTATAAGAGGGATTTCACTACCGCATGGATGCCTGCGATGGGGCATGAAGCGCCGCTTCAGGTGTGCAGGAACTCGGGCCACCCACGGGTGGCAGCTGCCGTGTTGAACCCTGCAGTGTGGCAGCTCACCTGTGGTGGCATCACTTGTTCCTTTTTGGCTTAACTTTGTGCAGGCGCGGGTAGGGTTGCGCATGCATGACTCTACACATCCTAGGCTGAATATCGGGCTGTGGGTTATGCATCGACACCCAAAATCTGTGCCTGCATTCATTACTGATCGCTCTGGGCGCATCGGATCCAGCGGCGACTTTTCCCTTTTGAACATCGCCTGGGCGATCAGTGTTGTGCATGGTGTAGCCACTGTTGCGCCATGCGCAACCCTTTTGAATATCTGGGCCAATATCTCTAGCACGTTCTCCTTGGTGGTAGTGAAGGGGCTAATCTTGTTTTATAATAGTGCATAGACAAACAAGTGGGCACTTAACCCTCAGTTCTCATTGAAGCCGTCGCTCTGTATCTCATATAAATGAAGGTTTATTCAGTGCATAACAAAGTCAAGCAACACAATCTGACTATGCCTGATGCGTTTCAGAAAATTCCTTTTTCAAAAGCTTGTTTTATAATATCCTTAACCAAATGGACATCGTCCTCTGCCTTTAATACCACCTGCTGCAACTCACACTCTTCTCTTCCTCAGAACATCTGCCTTGGATACAAATGCTTTGCATGCGTGTGGATGATAAGGCAGACATCAGTTGCTCACAACACAAAACACTTGCATTGGGATTGGCATAGCCAGACAACACACAGAACGTGCACATTAGGATTGAAGGACAACACACAAAACACACGTGTTGGGGTGGACACAGTCTGATAACACACAACACATGGGATTTGCAGACTGACAGTGCTCAGACCACACACTTTGGGATTGGCACAAAGAAGTGTTTACCTCCTTCCAGCGTGTAAGGTGCCTTTGCCCTCCTAGTCCAGCAGTGGTGGTGGTGCCAGCATGCACAACATTAGCGTATGTGTGTTTTATGTATTGATGAGTGAATGATAACTTTCTTTCTCTGTGTAGGCTATGAAAAGTACACCACCATGAGGGCAGACCCTGCTCTCTGCTTCCTTGAGAGGGTGGGACGTCCGGATGAGCAGGCCATCGCAGCGGAGCAGAGAGTGACTGATAATTATGGGGACATTATGGAAGGGTATGTATTCGTGTGTGTGCTTTGGGGAGATAAATCTGTTTGTCTAATGTTGATAGAAATTGGGGGTGGGATGCGGGTAATCATTCCTTATTCCAGGGCCACTGTCTCCTTTTCTGTAGTTGTCCTTTAGAGCATGCCACACCACACTCTGCTTTTATAGGTGGGGTTTCTACTGCTGCCTCCTGTCAGTTGGCCGTTTTGACTCTGTGATCTCTGGCTGCAGGCATGACTCTGTTTTGATGGGAAGGGGCAGATAGTGCATGGCTGGCAGAACAGCTGAAGACAGGTATTGCTTCTGCAGCACCTGCAGGGGCTGAAGAAAGCACTCATGAAAATATTAAGGAAATGTTTCTTATTTGTGTGTACCTTTAACCTAGTACATAGCGAGTCCCGTGTAGTTTGTCAAGCACTGAGTGCTGCTCGGGTTGGGGAGGGTGAGAGCCACTACACTTCTCTGCACACTCCATTATTGCAATAACTAGGGTAACAAGAAGCACAATGGGTGATGGGGTGCACAGTATTCTCCTTTTCTCCCCGGGACTTCCCACACCTAACAACTTACACTTAAGAGGGGTCCATGTGGCGAGGGATCAGTGTACGGTCGTGTGACAAGCCGGCCACGTGGGATCGTATGGTGAGGACTGTGTGGTGAGGATCCATGTTTTTCGGCAGCTGTCATCTAGATTTCACCTTTTTTCCCCCTCTCTCGCCAGTGTGACCCTTGACTCTTCCTTCTGCCAATGGCGGCGTGCAGATTCATTGAGACTCGCATGCAGCATGCCAAGTTAGAGTAGGAAGTTCCCCAGCTCAGTCGGGGGTTGCTGCAGCGGGAAAATGTGCCACCAGCCCTCCCCAGGTTAGCTGGCCCAATAGCAGCATTATTGCTCACTACACTGGCAGCTGAGTTTCGGGAATGAGCCTGGATCACTGGGGGCATAGCCAGAAGTGAAGTTTGGAGCTCCATCATGGGGGATCTCCCAATGGACGTGGCTGTTGGCACTCCAACTGTAAGAAAACATCTGCTCTTAGCTGGATGATGTCTGACCCTCACAGGCCTAATAACTCTGACCACCCCTCCCTCGTCGGCTACTAGATGCTACTTTCCTAGGGTGACAGTCCACCCTACTGACCCCATTGGGAGGGGTAAGTCATGAGGGTAACGGCTGGGGAATACGTCTTGGTGAAGGTGGGATCGGTCTTGGGGGGGGGGGGCAGTTAACGAGGACTGATCAGGTGGATGAGATAAATACCTTGAAAGAAAAAAGAAACTCCCCAGGCTGGTATGTGCCTCCAACCCTCCCCAGGATGAGTTGCTCTCTTGGCAGTGCTCCTCCTAGTCTGCAACTGGATGGCAGTGTCCTGGGTCTGCATTCTGCAGTCCCTCTGGTTCCCACTTTAAATGCTGTGAAGTCATGGTAGGTTGGTTGGTGTAGTTGTGGTTTCAGTGTATATTTTGAATGCCGTTTAAATTGGTCTCCCTGCTGGTCCCTTGTACCCCATTCTGATTGGAACTGGAAACTAGCCCTCCTTGGACTCTGATTGCTCAATTTGTAAGATATGTGTGAAACAAAAAAAAAGCCTAAAAATATGTTTTGCCACTGTCTAGGCCGGACTTTGATAAAGACAGCGAAGACCCAGAGTACAGACCAATGCTGGAGCATCAGAAGGACCAAGATGACGAGGTGAGCTTCTTCATCTCTCACTGTACCCCCTCATGAAAAAGCTATACTCCATACTCCACAGCAGTATGCAGGAGGGCCAGTTTGTCAGTAACCATGTTTTCAGTGAGCTCTGCTTGGCTAATGCTTGGCAGGTATCAGTAGCCACATTCTCCATTATCATAGAATCAAAGAACTTGACGGCAGAAAAAGACCCCATAGGTCCATCCAGTCTACCCTCCCCCAGCTACTGCCTCCCTCCCTGAGAATCCTCTTCTCCCCTGTAGCCCTTTATGCCTGTCCCAGGCCATCTTGAATCCCATCACTGTCTCCACCCCGACAACCTCCTCTGGAAGCCTGTTCCAGGCATCCACTACCCTCTCCATAAAGAATCACCCCATGTTTCCCCGTAGTATCCCGCTTGCAGTCTCGGCCATTGCCCCTTAGTAGCAGTGTCCTTCTTCAGTTGGAATAAGCATCCCGGGCCCCATTTGTTTAACCCCTTGACGTATTTGACGGTCTCTGTCATGTCCCCTCTCTCCCTTCTAGTCTCCAGGGTGTATAGCCCCAGCTTGTTGCATCTCTCTCTCATGTGGTTTGCCTTTTGTCCCTAGCACCATCTTGGTCACTGTACGCTGAATCCTTTCAATCAGGTCTATGTCCTTGCGCAAGTGAAGCCTCCAGAACTGAACTCTGTGCTCCAGGTGCGGTCTCACCATAGCTTGGTAAAGGGACATTAGGAGTTCTCTCCTCCTGCTGGTGATTCCCTTACCCATACTAGCCAGCATCCCATAGGCCTTTCCCACTGCCCTAGTACATTATTTCCCCACCTTAAGGTCGCTAGAGACTACTATACCCAGATCCTTCTCATGCTCTGTTGCCCTGATTTCCTCCCCTCCCATTCAAACACCATGAAGTCTTGCTATATTAGGACCATTGCAGTCATTCCCCACACTTGAACTGCCCCGGAGAGGAAACAGTTAACTCCAGAGTGATCTGGAGTTCCACAGCGCGAAGGCGCTGTTCAAAGCTCTATCTGGCTAGTTTCAAATGAAACTGTCAGATTCTTTACTCCGCTTCACTGAACAGTCGCTCCGGAGATCAGCTCCTTCAGCTCGGTTCATTTCTCGGTTCAAGCGAGTATTTTTCGGTTCATTGGAACCGGCAAAAAGTATTTATTTTACCGCGATTCAGTTAAAAGCTCTATCTGGTAAACCGTAAGTACAGAAATTAAGTCTGTGTGGAAATTCATTATCGGTTCGGTTTTGAACCGATCGGTTTGTTAAAATATATATGTCAAACTGTTGGTTGGGCTTTTAGAGTGCGGTTCCCGGTTCTTATCGGTTCTAAAAAACCTAACTTTTTTTAGGTTTTTCAAATACCGTACATGAGTTAGGAACCGATAAAGGTGTCTTGCCTGGCACTGCCATCAAAAGGGCAAAGTTTTGGTTAGGCTGGAGTATTATGTCTGAGAAACCCAAAAGAAAACCTGGCCCACTGGGTTTCAACACTGTGATGTCTGTGGGGAAGCCTTTGCCAAGGCTGACCCACACCACTGTGTTTATTGTCTGAGGGCTGACCACCTCCTGTCAGACTGCCAGGTGTGCAAAATTTCCTGCAGCCACCCTGGAAAAGAGATTGGGCAGCTCAGGGCAAGAGGCCAAAAGTCCGCTGGCCTTGAATGGCCAGCCGGTCCAGGTACCCACTGGACCAGAGGAGTGCCCTCTGACCAGAGGCGAGACTTCCTTGGGCAAAGGAAGGCTGGTTCAGAGGAACCAGTCCAGCAAAAGACAAAGAAATCAGCAGGTCTGGAGTACAAAATTGTCTCTCCAACTGCTGCAGAGATAACTAAAGCCATTCAGATTGTCCAGTCTTTGTCTCAGGGATCTGTCGAACCCCTGCAACTGGGAAAAGGGTGGCTCGTTCAGTCCCAGTGGTTCAGGATTATGATGTTGAGGATTTTTATGAACCACATGAGGGGGAAGAGGAATTTGATCAGTATGTTTGTGACTGGGAAGGTCTGGACGTGCCCATTGAACCGGACATTTCTCCAGATAGACCTTTAGAATCTCCCCCTATGCTGTCTGAGTCCCCTTCTCATTTTATGTTTTACAGAAAAGTTGCAGAAACCCTCCAGCTTCCTTTAGAAGAGGCTGTGGATGAGCAAGAGGAGCCTGATTATGTTGAAATGATGGATATTCCAGAGTCTAGGAGGTTGTCTATTCCTTTGCATAAGTCATTTAGGAAGCAAACAACAAAGATTTTAAAAAATCCTCATTCTGTCCCTCCTGTAGATAAGAAAATGGACAGAAGGTATACCTTATCAGGCCCTGATACAGACTTTCTCACTGAGCAGTGTAGTCATGTAGGTGTGGTACAAGCTGCAGCCTGTGACAAGGCTAATATTCCCCTGGCCTCACATCCTCCTGATAAGGATTTCAGGAAGATTGATGCCATGGCGAAAAAACAATATATGGCAGCTTCTTTGGGACTCAGGCAGGCTAATTATATGGCTTATGTGGCTAGATATCAGAAGTCTAGATGGGACACAATTTTGCAGCTAGCCAAGCAGGCCCAGGGTCAGCTGGCTAGTGAGTTGGAACAGGTGGCTGCTGATGGCATTGAAGCCTCTAAAGTTCAATTTCATACTGCTGTTGATGTTAATGATGTTTTCTCTAGGATCATGGCCACTTCTGTAGCTTTCCATAGGTTGGCATGGCTCAGATGCACTAATCTGTCCCAAGATACTCAGTCAAAGGCTATGGATTTTCCCGTGATTGGAAATTCTCTGTTTGGTGATCAAACAGAAAATTATATGAAAAGATGGATGAATATAGAACTACCACAAAGTGCCCAAGCTAAGGAGAGGCATGCCACTCCACAAAGGCATGCCCCAAGGGGTAGGGGTAGGCCTTTCCACAGGCCCTTTTACCAATCTCAAGCCTCCTCTGCTTTTTCACAGAGGGTTTTTTTCAGAGGCAGAGGTAGACGGGGCACAGGTAGACAGTCGCTATACCCTCAGCCTAAAGCTGCTGCCAAGCAGGCACCCTGATGGGGTGCCCAGGACCGATTCTCCTGTACCAGTGGGGGGCAGGTTGGCTTATTTCAGCCAGAACTGGCTGTCCCTAACTTCGGACAGGTGGGTTCTGGAAGTAGTAAGCCAGGGTCTGGTTCTCAGCTTCAAACATTTCCCAAAGATGAGAGCCAGGCAATTTCCACCTGCAAACTCTTCAAGCCCTTGCTTTGGCAGAGGTTTCTTCTCTTCTGGATTAGCAAAGCAGTGGAAAGGTTCCCCCTTGCCATCAGGGCAAGGGACTGTACTCAAGATATTTTCTTACCCCAAAAAGACAGGAGAATGGCGGCCCATCTTAGACTTAAGGTACCTGAACAAACATCTGTTGAAACCAAAGTTCAAAATGTTAACTCTAGCAATGATTTTGCCTTCCCTGAGGCCAGAGGACTGGTTAGCTTCCCTGGACCTCAGGGACGCCTATTTTCATGTCATGATCAGGCCTTCTCACCGAAAGTACCTCAGGTTCGAACTGCTCTCTGGCCACTACCAGTTCAGAGCAATGCCCTTCGGCCTTACCTCGGCTCCAAGGGTATTCACAAAATGTCTAGCTGTGGTAGTGGCTCATTTAAGAAGGCAAGGGATTGCTGTGTTTCCCTACCTGGACGACTGGCTCATAGGGGGTCAGTCCCCAGAGCAGGTAAAATCCTACTTGCAGGTCACCCATCAGCTTCTCACTTCCCTGGGATTCCTGCTGATCTTACCAAAGTCAGTTCTGGAACCTGTTCAGGTTCTCACTTTCATAGGTGCAGAATTGAACACAGTTAGCCAGGGCTTTTCTCCCTTCGGAAAGGGTGGACAGGCTCATTGCCCTGGCATCCTCCTTTACCCTGCGGGTCTCTCGACCAGCAAGGCACTTTCTGCAACTCCTAGGGCACATGGCTGCTTCCACAGCTGTCGTGCAGGGAGCAAGATTTCAGATGAGGGACATCCAGTTCCACTTGAGGTCCTATTGGTCTCAAAGAAGGGACCCCCTTACCAAGTTAGTCCCGGTGAACAAAACCCTAATCCTGGCCCTTCAGTGGTGGCAGGATCAAAGCAATCTTACTCAAGAGGTCCCCTTCATACCCGTTTCCCACTCCCTCATCCTCACCACGGATGCCTTCCTGTTAGGGTGGGGGGCTCACTTGGGCGACCTTTCCACTCAAGGAGTGTGGTCCCCCCAGGAATCTCTGCTCCACATCAATCTTTTGGAACTCAGAGCTGTTCGTTTAGCTCTTCAGGCTTTTTCAACTGTTGTCCAGAACAAAGTAGTTCAAATCAGGACAGACAACACCACAACAATGTGGTACATCAACAAGCAAGGGGGCACTCGGTCATCAGCCTTGTGCACCGAAGCAATGAAGTTGTGGTCTCTGGCTTACTCCCTAAACACCTCCCTGATCGCAATTCACCTTCCAGGAAAGGACAATGTCCTGGCGGATGCTCTCAGCAGGATTTCCCAGGGCCATCACGAATGGTCTCTGAATCCTCAGGTATTGGGGTCGGTCTTTGCCAGATGGGGCACCCCTCAGATAGATCTCTTCGCAGCCCCAGACAACCATCAGCTTCCTCTGTTTTGTTGCAGGCCTCCAGTGCTGGGCTCAGTCCCCCTGGACGCCTTTCTGCTGGTTTGGAAAGGGAAATTCCTATATGCCTTTCCCCCCTTCCCTCTCCTCTTCAGGGTGCTGGGTAAAATCAGAACTCAGCCCTGCAAAGTGGTTCTGATTGCTCCAGACTGGGCCAGACAGCCCTGGTATCCTCTCCTCCTGTCCTGGCAGTCCACCCTCCTGACCTTGCCCAGGACCCACGACTTGCTGACCTGTGCACAGGGAGAGTGTGGTACCGGACCTCAAATCCCTCCACCTCAAGGCTTGGTTCTTGAGGAACTGGAATTGCTAATTTGCACCTTTCTCAAGGGGTCCTGGATATTTTAAAGGCTTCAGGAAGCCTTCCACTAAGAGCCACTTACAATTCTAAGTGGAGAGGTTTTCCTTCTGGTGTTCGGAGAAACAAATTGTACCAGAATCTGCTGACTTGGCCACTTTACTGGACTATTTGGCCCATCTAAATTCCCTAGGCCTTAGACCAGCTACCTTGAAGGTTCATTTGGCAGCTGTTTCTGCCTTTGTTTCCTCAGGGAAGCCTGTTTCCCTTTCCTCTCACCCTGTGTTTTCTAAGTTTTTTAAGGGGTTACTTCACACTAACCCTCCCTTTCGGGAACCAGCTCCTGCCTGGGACCTGAATATTTGCATTGCTCAGTTAATGCAACCTCCCTTTGAGCCCCTTTCTTCTGCAAATCTCAGGTATTTAACATGGAAAACTGTTTTTCTAGTGGCTATCACTTCTGCCAGACGATAAAGTGAATTGCAAGCCCTTTCAGTGGAAAAGTTTTATTTCTTTTCACAGGGATAAGGTAGTCCTCAGGACTAACAAAGTTTTGCCAAAGTGGTTTCAGATTTTCATCTGAACCAGTCCATTTCTCTCCCAGTATTTTCACTAGGCATTCTTCCTCGGATGAGAGGAGACTACACAAGCTGGACGTCAAGAGCCTAAGCTACTATGTGGAACGTACCAAGGGTCACAGGTTCGAATCCCTCCAACTCTTCCTTACCTACGGAGAGGTTGGCAAAGGGAGACCTGCCACTAAGAGGACAACTGCAAGGTGGATTGTCTCTTGTATCCAATTCTGTTACCAAAAACTAGGGAGGGAACCCCCCTCAGGACTGAGGGCTCACTCCACCAGGGGTACAGCTGCATCTCTAGCGGCTGCTAGAGATATTCCCATTTTGGAAATTTGTCAAGCTGCTACCTGGAAAACAGTTCACACCTTTACCAAGCATTATTCCCTGGACGTCCAGTCCAGGAGAGATGCTCGTTTTGGCACAGCTGTACTTCGGAGCCTGTTTCCTAAGTAGGTTCTGACCCTCCTCCATGGAGGTACTGCTGTGTAATCTCAATGGTCCTAATATAGCAAGACTTCATGGTGTTTGAAGAAAAATTACTCACCTTAGTAATTGCTTTTCTTCTCATGGAATCTTGCTATATAGACAACCCTCCTCACCCTCCTCAGAACTCCTACTTGGGTATGGGGTTGGCAAATTAGTGCAAGCACTGTGTCATGCCATTTTAGTCTCTCTAGTTCCCCCCCCTTGTTTCTTTTGGGTTAGGGAACTAGGTATTTCTGTTTTTTGTTAAGTGGTAGATGGTCCCGTCTCTGGACTTGAGTCTTTTGGGGAGAGGGGGCCTATTAGTGCTTGTAAGGGATGATCCTAACAATAATAGGTAATATTGTTATTATTCTGTGATTGTTCTTATTCTACTAATGGTAGGTAGCCAATGGCTAGTGTAGAGCTTTTCCACACAGACTTGCTATGTTAGTTTAGCTTCATAAAGAACCTGACAGTTTCATTTGAAACTAGCCAGATAGAGCTTTGAACAGCGCCCTCTCGCTGTGGAACTCCAGATCACTCTGGAGTTAACTGTTTCCTCTCTGGGGCAGTTCAAGTGTGGGGAATGACTGCAATGGTCCTAATATAGCAAGACTCCATGAGAAGAAAAGCAATTACTAAGGTGAGTAATTTTTTCTTTTGTACCCTGTCCTCAGGTTTCTGTGTCCCAGGTGCATAACCGCACACTTCCTGATGTTGTTTTTTTAGTTGCTATGTTTCTGCCCACTCCAAGCACCCTTGGGTCCTGCCTCATGTCCTCCACACTGCCCACCCTATTGCCAATTTTTATGTCATCCACAAAGAGTGCCACCCATCCTTTCAGTCCATCCGTAATGTCGCATATATAGATACTGAAGAGATGTGGCCCCAACACCAACCCCTGGGGTACTCTGCTCATCACCCACCCCTCGCTAGAGTGTTCCCCCTTCACTACCACTCTCTGGGTCCTGTCAGCTAGCAAGTTTTGCACCTATCTAGTTAATTTGTCCCCCACCCCCATACTTTCCAGTTTATTGACCAACCTTTTGTGGGGGACGGTGTCGAGACTTACGAAGTCCAGGTCGGCCACGTCCGCCCCCCCCAGTCTTTACCTGCCATCATCCAGTCGAAGAATTCAGTAAGATTGGACTGGCATGACTTCCCTCATGAACCCATAATGGTTGTTGTTCAGCAATCCATTCTTCTCTAGGTACTGTGCTACCCTCTCTCTGATGAGTGCTTCCATGATCCTCTCCACTAGTGTAGTAAGGCTGACTGGACGATAGTTCCCCTTGCCTCTCTTCCCCCATGTATTGGCATGACTGTGGCTCTCCTCTGGTCTCTGGCACTCTCCCAGAGTCAAGGATGGGTTGAATAACCTTTAGCCAGGGCAGCTAACTCCTCCCTTAGCTCCCAGATCACCCTCGGATGCAGTCCATCTGGTCCCATGGCCTTGTCCACTTTCACCCTACTGAGTTCCTCTTTGACTCTCTCCATACTAAAGGGACTCATTTCCACCCCAACCCCTCTTCCTCATCTCTGGCCCCCTTTGTAAAAATTTGAGCAGAAGTACATGTTCAGCTCTTCCTCTTTCTTGCAGTCGTCCTCCAGTGGCTCCCTTCCCTTTCCCCAGAGCCTTACAATCCATTGAGTAGTCTTCCTCCTTTCCCTCTCATACTGAAAAATGTATTTTTGCCTCCTCCTCTCCCCCCCCCCCCGGCATGTCTTGCAATCCATTCCTCCGTGTCAGCCTTTGCCTTCCTAATCTCTTTCCTTGCTAGCCTCCTCGATTCCCTGTAGGCTTCCCTGTCCTCCTCCTCCTACGTTTCCTTATATTTTCTAAATGCCCTCCACCTGCCCTCCACCACCCTCGCTACACCCCTGTTGAACCACAGAGGCCTCCTGCTTTTTGCTCTATTCCTTACCCTTCTTATACATATGTGTGTAGTCTCCCTGACCTGGTCTCTAATAGCCCCCCTATACCACCCATCACTTCCCCCACTAACCTTTCCATCTCGTTAAAGTCTGCTCCCCTGAAGTCTAGCACTATTGTGCTGGTCCGGCCACCTCCCTGCCCGCTCTTACCTTAAACCTGACGGTCCTGTGGTCACTATTACCCGCCCCCCCACCACCACCTCCTATACATTGTGCCCATTTGTTAGGACCACATCCAGTAGGTTGCCTCCCCTTGTTGGGTCCCTAACTGCTGAAGGAATCCCCCCTGTAGCTCCTCCAGAATTTCCCTGCTTCTGGTTGAAGCTGCGTCAGGGATGGACCAGTCAACATCTGGGAGATTCAGGTCCCCCACCAGTAATGTTTCCACTTTTAGAGCTACCCTCGCTATGTCCTGCATCATCTTCCTATCCTGCTTTTCCCCTTGGGTGGTCTGTACACCACGCCAAACTTCAACGACTCCCCTGTCCTTTTGCCTATCACTTCCCATAGTAATTCAGCCTCCCTGTCGCCCTTCCTCTCCTCCATCACCTTCACATCTTCCTTTATACACAAGGCCATACCCACTTTGTCCTTTCTGATCAGTCTGAATCCAGGAACCTTAGTCTCCCATGTGTGGAGCTCTGTCCACCATGTCTCCATAACTGCTATTATGTCCACCTGTCGTGTGCAATGGTGACTATTAACTCCTCCATCTTGTTTGCCAGGCTTTTAGCATTGACAAGTCCTGCCATTACTGACTAAATGTTCAGAACTTTCCCAACAAGAAGGTGGAGGCAGGGGACCCAGAGGTGTGAACACCACAATGGTTTGGAGAGCATAGCTGGGCCCTCCTGAGTGCCACCATTACATCCACCTATTTAAACCCCCTGTCTCTTCCCCCCCCCCCCAACCTCCACCTTCCCAAACAGGGGCACAGTCAGAAGCAGAATACCTTTTTTGACCAACAGTGTGCTGGGACCAAGTCCACATACCACAGTGACTGATACTGGCGGGCAGAGGACTGGGATTTGCAGCACCCCTGTCATAGTGTCCTGCAACATGCCGGGCACAGGATTCCTCCCCCCAGTCTGGAGCCATGTATAGCTGGCCCCATATGACTCCCTTCCTTGTACCAATGGTGGGTGGGGGCAGTTTAGTAATGGCAGGAGCTAGTGACGCTTCCGTGAGGCTGAGCATCCAAAATAGACATGGCAGCTTTGACATGTAACCCTGCCTTGAGATTTGAACCCGGATTGTCCACATAGTAAGCTGCCCCACTTCCTGTTAGCCCATCAGATGGCCCTTGCCTGTTATATTTCGCTTCTCCCCCGAACACTCTGGAGGGCCTCCTTTGGGTCTGCCAGCGCATCTGTTTCTCACCATGGGTATCACCTCAAGGTCTTTGAATGGCCCATTTCTTTGCCAAGTTCCGTTTTTATTATTTATGTATTTTATTTAGTTTTATATTGACAGAGGATGGACGACTAGGCAGTTCTACCAATTTTTAGCTTTGTCCTGGGTGAGGGGA
Source organism: Neoceratodus forsteri (assembly GCA_016271365.2). Taxonomy (NCBI): domain Eukaryota; kingdom Metazoa; phylum Chordata; order Ceratodontiformes; family Ceratodontidae; genus Neoceratodus; species Neoceratodus forsteri. Next base: position 209,513,993 of record JADMNL010000022.1, on the reverse strand, counting down.
CTTGGGGGTTCAAGATGCAAAACCTGACATGTTGAATCAGGTTAAACTGTTGGCAATATTGTTAGTGAATTTTACACATACCCCCGGCACAGATATCCGGTTTTCAAACTGATGTGTTCCATGTGGCCAAATCTAATAATCCATTTTTCTGTTTTTTCCTTCCCTTAAAGTTGAATACAAATCAGCATGTTTTACACAAAACTTTCAGGCATATTTTTTTCTTGTGTTGAAGTATTGGTACTAAATGGGTGTTTTGCATGGCAGTTTGGTGCAGAGAGGATTTTAAAATTGGTACTGTGTGCGTGCACAAACTAAATTTAGCTCATACATTGAAGGATGCTGGATTCCTCCCTGCCCCCCCGACTAGGGATGTTGAAATCAAAACTTTTAGGACTTGCCCAGCCATGACTGTTGCTGAATTTTCACTTGCCCCTATTCTTTACAATAAATTGTAATGAATAGGAAACTGTTAATAGTATACTTCTCTTTTTGTACATGCCTTTCAAGGAAATTTACTTACCCTGGACAAGGGACAATAGGATTTCTAGGGACGTGGATATGATGTTCTATCCACACTTTCTGGCAGTTGCCTCCCCCCCCCCTTTTTTTTTAACCTGTATTTATGCTCCTGACTGCCCCCTCTCTCCACTCTCTGACTGCCTCATCCTGCATGATCCTCTCTCGTCTGGGTCTGCCCCAGAGTACACAGTTCCACTAACATAGGTGCCCAGATAACCCCTGGGTAGGGTGAAGAGGTACTCCTCGCTTACCTCCCCCGGACCTTGCTTGCTGCGACGTGGACCAGTACAGTGGAGTCTGCTCCGACGAACCTGAGGACGTACAGTGAGGAGTCGTTGCCTAGGAGAGACAAGGGTGGTTTTTCCCTTGTTCGTCCCTGACTTCGGCATGCAGTGAGGGCCGCTGAGCAAGGAGAAGTGCTGAGATGTGCCTACTGCTCTGCCCACGTCTGCCCTATCCTTATACTGCTTCTCCCTCCTACCACACCATCCACCCAGGCTCCCCTAGATGGCGGTATAGCAGCAGGTGACACCCCCCCCCCCCGAGAGGAGAGAGCATCCATAGGGTGCTCAATCCTTCTCCTCCCGGCCGACCCTCGCTGCCTGTGCTCGCTCCCACGCATTCCAGCCGGGTGTGGTGCGCAGGCATCCAGCGCCACCGAGCCGGCATCCCCTTTCGCCTTTGACTGACTGAAATGTCTTCAGGCTGGCTCCTCCCACCCACCTGGGTGGTAACTCCGTCTGCTGTGCCCCATGACGCCAGAGCTTCCTTTCCGTTGGAAGAAGCAGGTTCCCGCCATAACGCTCTCGCGCTGAGTAGGCCCTATGCTACTAAATCCTTGTATTTACTTTCAAAATTAAAAACTTTGTCTTCAGGCTTTTACCTTCGGACCGTGATGGACGATGACAAGTCTGCTCCAGGGTTCTGGCTGTGGTGAACTACCCAACTGCTAGTCCTTATTTGTAGATATAATTCTGTTGTGTGCATATATATATATATAGATATATGTATAATTTTTTTATGTAACTATGTGTATATGTACATGCCAAGAAAATGCCAGTACTAATTCAAGGCACCTAGAGAAAAAACTGGATTTTTTTTTTTTTTAAAGGGATTTGACCTTTTGACCTGCAGGCCAGCTGCTTGTCAAGAATTGAGATTTCATTCCCAGGTTTTTTTAACACAGATATGCCAAAATCCATTTGTAGGTCATGAAACCATGCACTCAGGAGCAGAATGCTTTGATCCAAGAAGCTGTTATAATATGCTACATTTTATGAGGCAACAGGAAAGAAACATGCTCCCTAGAAAACCTGAGTGAATTCTTAACACTCCAGCGCCAATGGTATTACTGTAGAACCCTGACATGTCAAAGGATGGCTAGAAAGTGGGTTGTAAGGAAAGAGCGAGTGCCATCTGCTTGCCTACATTTTGTGGGATTTTCACTCACTATTTCCAGAGCTGGAACAGCGTTTTAAATAGCCCTAGCTCAGGGCATTTGGTCACACTTTCATTTGTGCTTCACCTGACACACAGGAAGCCAAACTGCTGAGACACAGTGGCTGCCAGCACACACTTTTCCTCTGGATGTTCTCTTGACCACAAGCACAGAGACTAAAAACCAGGGACTGTACCTACTTTTTATGGACTTCAAAATATAAGGTAGAATTTTAGCTAACCGTTTTAGTGCTTGTATATATCTTTCTATTGTAGTTCTGTATACTGTTACCCAAATTAATATATTCTCGTGTTGTAACTGTGTAAGTATTTTAGTAAAAACATTTTTTCTAATGAAAATCTGCCTGAATGATATTTATCTATATTTGTGTGTGAAGTGTGGAACAATATTAATAATCTGTGACAACTGTTACTTGCTTAGAGGTGTCGCCATAAGCAAACAAATCAAGTAAAAGGATCTGTAAGGGATCTGGAAGAATAGGGAGAACACCAGAGTCTGCAGGGATTTTGAACCAGGCTGTTGCATGCCCTGTAGGGAGATGGCCAAATCGGGTTTTACACTGCTACCCCTGAAGAGTGTGATGTCTGGGTCTTCCTTCTTTTTGTAATAGCCAAGGAAAGCTTATATTTGGCCACAAGACTCTAGACTGGTATTGTGCCCTTATCCAGAGTTAGAGGGATGCCCTGGGTCCTCATGGCAGAGGTGCAGTTGTGACCACGGCGAGCATTCTAAAGCACGAGAAGGGTATCCCTGTCTCCCCCACCCCGGCACGGATTACACTTAGGGGTGGGCACTGTGAGCTCAGTGGGCCTGACCGCCAGGAGTGGGTTTGTGACACCAGCGACGCCTATGCAGGCAAAAAATGTCCCAAAGAGATTTGTACACTGCATGTGTGTACTGTCTGGGCCATGAGCATGATCGCCAGACCTGTGGCATTTGTTCTTTTCACCCATCCATTCTATAGGACCATTGAGCCCGACTCGCATAAGTTCGTGAGGTCATAATTTCACTATAAAAGACACTAGCAAGGCCCCACCTGGAGTACATGTCCAGTTCTGGAGACCTTACCTACCAATGGACATATACAGGGTGGAGAAGGTTCAGTGGAGGGCAACAAAGGTGGTACAGGGATTGCATCACAAGTCCTATGAGGACAGGCTGAAGGACTTGAATATGTACTCCCTGGAGGAGAGGAAGGAGTGAGGGTACATGATGGAGACATACAGGTACCTTACGGGGAGGGAAAGGGTGCAGGAAAACACTATTTTCCAGCGAAAAAGATGTCCCAGGACTAGAAGGTGTGGTGAGCTGCTCGGCTGTCGGCTCTTAGTTGTAGATATAATTCTGTTGTGTATTTATATGGTTTGTCTTTGATGTAATTCTATATATATTTGCATGCCAAGACATGCCATTGTCGGCACAAAGGCACCTAGGGAAAAGACTAGATTTTTAAAACAAGTTTGACCTTCTTTTAACCAGCAGGCCTGCCTTGCTTGCCAGGAAAGTTACAAGTTATGTCAAAAAGATTGTGGATTGCTGATCCAGAGTCTTCCTCTACGTTAACTATCCAAAGGAAACAGAAGTAATAAAATGTCATGAGATGGCCCTTTTCACTTCAAGAAAAAGCCAAATGCTTTGAACCCAGGAAACTGTTAATAGTATACTTCATTTTGTGAGTTAATAGGAAAGAATACATCCTTCTAGCCAGTGTTCCCACTGCAGTCATGTAACAGAGGGTGTAGTGTACCCTTATCAAAGTTTTTCAGGGGTACAGAATTAATTTTGAGGGTACATCGTACTATTTTTTTAAAAACTTAGGAGATAAGTGCAGTTAAGCAATCTAAACACGAAAGTGGCACAATCACAGACAGTATAATTTCTAACCAAACCAGTACAAAATATCTGGAAAGCCATGCCAGCAAGCTGGTTTAGTTAATGCTGGCAGTACAATAACTACACAAGTGACAGCAGCAGTAACAGAGTAGAAAAGAGGGAATCAGTTTAACTGTCAGTAGCAGTTATTTTAATACTAGGGATTAGGGAAGAAGCAGATAACATGATGGCATTGCACATGCTCCTTCATAGCCTATATGCTACCTTACTGCATCTTGTAATTCTTACTGGACTTTTACTACACTGCACACAGCAAACAAATCTGGCACCAAGCTCTGTAGTCGTTTAAAAAAAAAAAAAAAGCTTATGATCACATACCACGGCTGAGCCCGCAGGTGCAGTCTAAGGTTATTGTATACCTACCAGTCAATATCTGCTTTTTCTCAGCTGGTTGCAACTTCTCCAGCCCTACAATACACCCCTCAACAACTTTATTATATGCCCTCTGATCCCGCTAGTTGGTGTTGCAGTTCTAGGGTATAATCTGTAGCCATCCCACACCCCACCGTCTCTGCTGCCTATTCAACAAGATTATTCCCCACATCCTAGTCCCACCTCAAATCTCGACCACAGCTTGATCTTACTTCGAGAAACAGCTCTTGCAGCAGGTTACACCATTAGGACTGAAGCCGGCAGGCACCAGGACCCCATGGAAATTTTCTAGCTAGCAGTATTTAGCGGGGACCGCCCCCGACATCAGGCATCTTATAAAAGGGGGTGGTCCCCCAGAATCTCCAGTTCTTTTCCTGCCGTTGACTTGCCAGCATCGACCTCACGGTCCCACTCTAACGCACGACAACTAAGAACTTTAGAGTTTTACCAACACTAAATGTCGGCATCTCCAACTCCTTCTTCAGAAGGACATCCTTCCAAGTGTGCCTGTGGCAAACAGATCCCCTTCAAGGATCCTCATTCGTTCTGCCTGCGGTGCTTAGGCCCGGACCACGACACCAAGGCCTGCTTCTTTTTTCAGGGGTTTAACAGTCACACCAAGATCCGACGCCAGAAGGCACTTCAGGGGTTCCTCTTGGAAGAGAAACTACACAGGATGGATAAGGAACCTTCCTCCAGAGGTGAATCTGCCTCTAAGGCCCACAAACACCGGGACAAGCACCGGGAGAAGGCCAGGTCCAGATCCTCTAACTGGGCCTCGGACTTGCACACTAGCTCAGGCTCGACGCGCTCAGACCGCTCTCCCTCCAGGGCTCACTCTCAGCCCCCTCTGGTTAAGATTAAGGTTTCAGGCAGTACTTCGGCTTCCTTGCACCCTATAAAGACTTCCAGGCCTTCAGCTTTCTCCACTCCCTCCCAGGCCTCTTTGAAGTCTTCAGACCGTCACCAGGCCAAGTCTTCTTCCTTAGACCGATGCCGGGACCCCGACTACAGATCGGTCTCCCAGCATCCCAGGGTTCCGGATCCCTGCCTATTAAGACCAGGACCTGCGTCCCTCAAGTGGACGATGGACCGATGTCGGCCAAATACCCAAATCGGTCAGGCCAGTGGCCAGAGTCGAATATTAAGTGGCAGCGCGGTGACACGTTCGCGGAGCTGAAGACTGGCCCCTGTTGCGGTGGTTACGGTCGCCAGGACTCCACGGAGGAGGACCTGACGTTGCCAGAGGACCAGGCAGGCAACAGTGAGGACACCGGGCTTCCACAGGAGCCTTCGCCAATTCCAGAGACACCTTTGGACCCGATCCCGGCAACAGACCACTGGCGTCAGGTCCGTCATCGGGTATGGACATCCAAGAGGTCAAAGAGCCTTGCTCGTTACCTTCGGCAGAAAGATCCTAAGCCTGTGGTAGTGCCACCCTTGGTGGACACTTTTACGGACGTCACCAAGGCTGCATGGAAGCGTCCGCACTCCACCCCCACTGTGCCGAAGAAAGCTGACCGCCTGTACAAGGCCCCAAAAGAAGACCAGTACTTGGCGCAACAACCTCTGGCTGACTCCCTGGTCATCATGGCCTCTCATGACAGGTTCCAGCGACCACAGCATATGAGCACACAGCCACCGGACCAGGAATTAAAGCAGTTGGACGCCTTGGGGAAGTGCATGTGTGCGGCGGCTAAATGCTCCATCAGGTCCCTGAACTATCTGTCTCATATGGTTCGGTTTCAGAATGCCCTGTGGGAACAGGGTCAGGACTGAATTGATAAGCTACTGGATGGTGATTAGAAGGCAGTGCTCTTAAACCTCCTCCGCTACGGATCAGGCGCGTGGGGGCCTTAAGTGTTACGAGCGCATATGATTCTCGGACACGTCCATGACAGGCACAGCTTCAGGTGTCTGTCTCCGGAGACGCTCCTGGCTCCGTGTCTCCGGTTTTACCCCAGACGTACTGAAAAATATTCTTGATGTCCCGTACAACGGTGAAGTCCTGTTTGGTGAACACTCGGAAAAGGTTATCACCAAGCTTCAGGACGCCAGGAAGGCAGTAAGATCTGTACAGGCCACGTACAGATCCAAATCTGGTTCCTTTCTTAGGAACCAGAACCGTTTTCGCGGCCGGCAACTATGACAGCAGCCATGTTCTGGCCAGCAACTAAGGGGCACTTTCCATCGTAAAACCCAATCCAAATCTTCCCCAGGCAGAGGTCAGCGATATACCAAACCAGCCCATCCTGCGGGAACCAACGCTGCCACAGCATGATTCCTTCCCGGTCCCCTCCCTTCCTCTGGATCAACGGGCAGAAAAGGTCGGGGGTCACATCGCTCACCGCTTTTCAGGGTGGCAGTCGATTACCGCCGACCGGTGGGTACTTCAGATGGTCAAGAGAGTTCACTTTGTCGAATTCCTCGATCACCCACTCTCAAGACCTCCCCTGCTTTCCCGTTATTCAGGTCAGCATGCACTGCTCATACAACGGGAGGTGCTCGCGCTTCTAGGAAAGGAAGTTATAGAGCATGTACCAAGGAACCAGAGAGGTGCAGGTTACTATTCCCACTTCTTTCTGGTTCCCGGAGAGACAGGGGACCTCTGTCCAATACTGGATCTCAGCGATCTCAACACTTCGGTCCTCTACAAATGCTTCCGTATGGTGACCCTTCCCGGTCTGATACCCATGCTCAAGCAGGGCGCCTTCCTAGCGTCCTTGGACATGCAGGATGCTTACTTGCACATACCCATTGCTCAAGCGCACAGGAAGTTCTTGAGCTTCAAATTTCTAGGTTGCCATTATCAGTTCTGAGCCCTCCCTTTCGGACTGTCATCTGTACCTCAGGTGTTCACGGAGTGCATGGCGGTCATAGCAGCAACTCTGAGGAAACAAGGCCAATACGTGTTCCCCTACCTCGACGACTGGCTTCTCATGGCACCCTCTCGGGAGGCCCTGATGTCCGCCATTTATTGTACTCAGTCTCTGTTCGAGACGTTGGGCATCATTATCAATCAGGAGAAGTCACTCCTGGTTCTGTCACAGAATCTGCAGTTCATAGGCGCAGTTCTGGACATTGTCCAAGGGAAAGCATTTCTGCCCCAGGACCGAGCGGAACACATCAAATCCCTCATCAGGGACATTTTGGCAAAGCCTGTCCCAGCCAGGCTGGTCCTTTGCCTGCTCGGACATATGGCTGCAGCCATTGCAACAGTCCCACTAGCCCGTCTCCACATGCGAGTGACCCAGTGGATGTTACGGGTTCAGTGGGTTCAGAAGCAAGACCATTTGCAGCTCCCGATCCGGATCACGTATGCCGTAATCCGGGATTGGCAGTGGTGGCTAGATTCAAAGAACCTGTTAGCGGGGGTCCCCTTTATTGCGCCATCTCCAGTTGTGACGCTCTCCATGGGCGCCTCAGGGCTCGGCTGGGGAGCACACCTCGTCGGGGTCAGGTCTCAGGGATCATGGACAACCCAGGAAGCTCATCTCCACATAAATATCTTGGAAATGAGAGCAGTTCTTTATGCCCTGCAGGCTTTCCAGTCGGAGATTCCACCGGTACTCTTCTGTTACAAACGACAATACCGCGGTGATGTATTACCTCAACAAACAAGGAGGCACCCGTTCCTACCCACTTTGCAGGGAGGCCATGAGGGTGTGGGATTGAGTACTACAACATGGCGCAAACCTCATTGCTGTTCATGTCCCAGGAGTGGACAACGTCATTGCAGACAACCTGAGCCGCTCTCAGGCCAGAGTCCACGAGTGGGAACTACTCCAGGAGGTAGTAGAGGATCTGTTTCACAGATGGGGCACACAAGAGTTGGACCTTTTCGCGTCCCCATACAATGCAAAACTGCCCAATTTCTGCTCGCTAGATCCAGGGCCTGGTGTTTTCTGGCGGGACGCATTGTCCCTCTCCTGGACGGGAAGATTCCTCTACGTGTTTCCTCCCTTCCCGTTGATCCAGAGGGTCCTATTGAAACTCCACAGAGAGCAAGCGACGCTGATATTTATCGTGCCTTTTTGGCCCAGACACATTTAATCAGCTGTCACTTATTGTCCCAGAAGGCAGGTTCTTTGGTCCATCCGGACCTTCGCTTTCTGAACCTGCACACCTGGCTCCTAGAGACATTGCTATCATGTGGTACGTGGTCTTGCAAGAGGTAGCAGATGTTCTAGCGGCTGCTAGAAAACCTGCCACTCACGCCACATACGCCATGAAATGGCGCAGATTTTGCCTCTGGGCTCAAGCACGAGGATTTTCCACTGATGGATTGTCTGGAAAGGTCGGTCCTGGACTACCTACTTTCTCTCTTCCAGGCAGGCTTGGCCTACTCCTCTATTAAAGTACACCTTTGTGCCATCTCAGCCTATCATACTCCTATAGGCCGACGTCCCATAACTCAGTTGGACACAGCACAAGCCTTCCTGAGAGGTGTTCTCCACCTTAGACCACTGATTAAGGATCCTATTCCTCCATGGGATTTACTCTTTGTCCTGGAGCAGCTCACACTGCCACCTTTTGAACCAGCCTCGGATTGCAAGCTACGTCTCCTAACATGGAAGACGTTATTTTTAGTTGCCGTTACTTTGGTCAGAAGGATTTCTGAACTTCATGCACTGATGTGCAAATAACCTTATTTGGTTTTTCACCAGGACAGGGTGTCCTAAGAACAAATCCTTAGTTTCTACCTAAGGTGGTCTCAGCCCTCATCCTCAATCAGGACATCGACTTACCAGTGTACTTTCCTAAATACTCTCATAGAGGAGAGGCCCTGTTGCACACCTTAGAAGTACATAGGTGTCTAAGATACTACCTGACAAGAACCAGGCACCACCATAAATCTGATCAGCTTTTCATCTCCTTCGCCCATAGGATGATGGGAGCGCCGGTTTCTAAACAATCGCTGTCCAGGTGGCTCATCCATTGTATCACGTTCTGTTACCAGAAACGCAACAAACCTTTACCAGGTGTGGTTAAGGGTCATTCCACAAGGGGTGGCTACCTCCTTTGCAGCCATGAAACGTGTCCACTTCAGCCATCTGTGCGCACTACTTGGAGCACCGTGCATGCCTTTATCAGGCATTATAGCCTGGATGTTGCATCATGGTGAAGAGCTGGTTTTGGTCTAGCAGTTCTTCAGGGACTCCTATCCTAGGCTTCGGCCCAACTCGTGATCTCTACCTAGCCTCCTCCGATCTGCGAGTGATTTCCAGTATTGCATGGGAATCGGTCCTAATGGTGTAACCTGCTGCAAGAGCTGTTTCTCGTAGTAAGATAGTACAGTTACGTAAGAACTTAACCGTAACAGTAGATCTTCGAGAACAGCTCTTGCAGCAGGTAGTTTCCCTCCCACCATCCCCTCTGGAGGTAGAGTTGTTCCAATATCTCTTGTCTAGGATTAGGTGTTTCTAACACCGTTCTGAATACCTTTTGATGGCGTATCCTCAGTCTCCACCTCTGATGTCATCGAACAGCCGGGAGTCTCCAGCGGGAGATCTGGGGATTCTGGGGGACCTCCCGCTTTTAAACGATGCCTGATGTCAGGGGCGGGACCAATGTCGGGGGCGGTCCCTGCTGGATACTGCTAGCTAGAAAATTTCCATGGGGTCCTGGCACCTGCCGGCTTCAGTCCTAATGGTGTAACCTGCTGCAGGAGCTGTTCTTGAAGATCTTCTGTTACAGTAAGTTCTTACGTAACTGTACTTTCCAGCACACACTAACCTGATGGTCTTTGAAAAAGGATGTGAAATCCGAAACATGTCAGACTTGCTGGGAGCTTGGAAGCTTTTGAAACGAATAAAGACATGAATTAAAGCTTTATTCTTTTTTAGTTTTCGTACGTCCCAGTGTTAGGTTGGTGTGTGCTGGAAACTTTGTGGAGTTACTTAACAGATGTGAAGGTTAGAGATAAGTGTATGAAAGGACTTGTAGATTCGGGAAGCAGACAGACCCTAGTGCTTATTGAAGTGCTGGGAAAATGTCCAAAAGGACCAGGTTCTGGTGTCATCTGCATCCATGAGGACACTCAGTACTATCCCACCACCCAAGTGACTCTGAATATTAAGGGTGTGTCACCCCAAATAAAAGTGGGGATAGTACCTAAGTTACCTGTACCTATGATTATTAGACATGCCTTTCCAGGGTTTAGTTAATCAAAGAGGGGTAAATCCTGATGTTTAAGTAGTTGTGGTAAGAGCTCGGGCAAAGAAAATCTCAGCTGGTGGGGACTCTACTCCTTTTGCTGATTTTGATTCAGACTTGGTTGAGCACAGCTCCAAGATACGGAAGTCCAGGAAAGAAAGACGATGCCTGAAGAAACAGTGGCAACAAAAGACTGATGGACATAAGGGATTAACACATAAAAATGCAGAAACTAAACTGGTCACTGATTGTGACTTTCTTTCAGAACAAGCTAACAATGTTTCTCTCCTGGGTTATTTTAAGCAGCTGGAGGTGAAGCCAAAACTGGGTGAACCTATGTTTCAAAAAATGTAATGGGCTACTTTACAGAGTTTGAGTTAAACCTCAGACACAGGACCAGATAGAACAATTGATTATACCACAAAAGTGTAGATTTGAGTTGTTATAGATAGCACATGATATGGCTTGTCACTCTGGGAGGGATAGCACCTTTGCTAGATTGCTGTTTAGATTTTATTGGCCTGGAATTCATGAAGATCTTGCAGTTCTTGTGCCGAGCGTCTGAAAGTAGCCCCAGTAAACCGGTCCGGTGGCACAGAGGGCTGAGGTGCTGGCACCTTACCTTGGGCTACACCAGTGACCTGGGTTCAAGAATGACCTCGGTCGTCGGTGCAGCTTGGGGCGGGGAGGGTTGGAGGCGGGTTGGAGCTATAGCGGTGGATGCCCACCCGTCAATAGTCCCCTCCCACCGGGTGGAGGTCTGGTAGGCATGTGGGTGGTACAGGCGGTGACAAAGTCGGGGGCGGAAGGGCCACTGGTCCAGGTGTACATGCGCACGCGCATGTGTACACTGTGGCCTTGGGGGAGAAAATGAAAATAAAAATGTACATGGAAAAAGAAAGTAGCCCCATGACTAAAAAGATAAGGTGCCCCTACCCTTGATCAACGTGCCTTTTGAGAGAATTGCAGTGGATATAGTTGGCTCCTTAGACAAAAGTACAAAGGGTAACAAATTAATTTTGGTAGTATGTGATTATGCTACTCATTACCCAGAGACAGTTCCAATGTGTACTGTCACAGCCCCAAAAGTGGAAGCAGAGCTTGTCAAAATGTTCAGCAGGGTGGGCATACCTAAAGAGATTATTACTGATCAGGGCAGTAATTTTGGTGCTGCATTACTGAAGGAGCTGTATCAGCTGCTAGGTATCACTGCCATAAGAACCTACCCTCATCACCCTTAGACGGTTTTGTTGAACGTTTTCATCAAACCCTAAAATGCATGTTAAAAAGGTTTGTGAAAGGGGAAGGGAAAGATAGGGAACAATACTTGCCTTTCTTTCTCCCTTCTCTTTTATCTACAATGAAATTAGGACGTTTCTACGCTGCCTTGGTGACATCCATGAATGTATCCACCAGCGGTGGGACCACCACAGGCTTAGGATCTTTCTGCCTGAGGTATCTGGCAAGGCGTTGTCTTTCGTGGTCTAAGTCTTCAATCTCCCACCCCATGTTCTCTTGGATATGCCTCATGATATCGGAGAAAGAGGGATCATCTGGTGGTGACCTGGGTGGGTCCCGTGGGTGAGGCGATGGAAGGCTGATCGGAGATGGTGACCTCGAAGTGTCTGAGGTATCTGGCTGAGAGTCGTCCCCTGGCGGAGTCTGGCGTTTACCTCTGGGACATTTTGGTGGACGGTCATTGGGAGACCTGGAGGTTTTTTTTTCCTTTTGTGAGATCTGCCCTTAGGAGGTGGGATAGGCTCCTTGGGTTCAGGAGACACCCTGCTGCCAGGCTCCTTAGGAGGAGGCTATGGAGGCTTGGTGGGCACCACGTCCTTTTTGATGGTGTCCCACCAAAAGTTAGAGGTCTTTCACCTCTTGCAGGTTCAAGCCAGGCAATAGGCTGGGCATCAATGTCTGCTCGTTGACGGACTCTGGTGTCTGACCGTGGGGTGTAGCCAGGTTGGGCATCAGTTCTCTGGATAGCCCAATGTCCTGAGTGTTGCCTGTCTGGTCGTCAGGGATGGGGATTCCGACCTCCTCTTCTGAGGACCCCAGCAACTGGTATCAGCAGGTGTAGGTGGGGCTGGCGTCAGTTCTTTGGCCTGTTTAGCAGGCATCTGGTCGTTCGACCACTTGGGCTCTGAGGTCCGCTTGAGGGACATCAATTCAGTCATCTTCCTTGGGGGGGCATCAGGTCCTCTTGGAGGTTGGGAAACCGAATGGTGGTCATAGTCCCGGCATCGGTCCGACGCGTTAGCGCCCTGTTTCAGGGCTGATTTTTACTTATGCCGGTCCGAGGCCTTGGGACTGGCAGTTGAGCTGGACTTCTAGCTATCCTTTTTAGTTTGAGGCTGATGGGAGACTGTACTCAAGCCTCCTGAAGACAGTACGTTCACCGGAGGGGGCTGAGAGCAAGCCAGAGAGGGGGACCTATCCAACCTCATGGAGCTGGAACTGGCCCTGGATTCTGAGGCCCAACTCTGGGATCTGGCCCTATACTTGTCCTGGCGCTTTTCGCTGTGTTTCCTGGACTTGTGGTGGGAGGGTCTTTTTCCATAGCCTTTAGTTTGTCTTTGAGAAGAAACCCCCGGAGAGCTTTTTGGCATCGGATCCTGGTCCTGCTGTTGAACTGTTGGCAGATGGAGCAGGCCTTACTGTCATGCTCTGGGAACGAAAAAATACTTAATTTCAAGCATCATTCGTCTGCTAGAGCCATCCGTGAGCTTATGCTGGTGAGTCAACTGCGGGAAAAGAACTGGGGGATGCTGAGGGACCGCCCCTTTTGTATGATGCCGGATGTCGGGACGGGGCCAACGTCAGGGGAGTTCCCCTGCTGGATATTGCCAGCTAGAATTTTTCTATGGGGTCCAGGCACCTGCCGGCTTCGTTCCTTATGGTGTAACCTGCTGCAAGAGCTGTTCTCGAAGATCTACTGTTATGATAAGTTCTTACATAACTGTACTTTCCTCCCATTTACGTAGCCTTACTTATTCCTACTCACCCAACAAGGCCCTTGGGCTGATGCTCTTCCCCCATGGTTTCTTCTGCCTACTCATTGCTCTGTTTCTCTTGAGTAGTGAGTTTAAATGGTCCTAGCTACCACAGTACAGCCTCTGCTTAATTTCATTGTATATATATTGTACACCCAGTATACTTGTACTTTACTATGTTATTGTGTCTTGATTTGATTTCCTGTACAGTTTAATTTTGCATCTGACATCTTACTGTAATGTACTGTTTTATTGTTTGTTTACTGTATTGTATTGTTAAGCCCTGACATGGAACCTATGTAATGTGCTTGTTATCAATGGTGTATCCGAGATTCAAATTAAAAAAACAAACAAAAAAAACCTGCTTTTTGCTTAGAGAACTGCCACAGGCATCAACAGGTTTTTCACCATTTGAAATGCTGTGTGGTAGACAACATAGAGGGCCACTAGATGTAATAAAAGAAACATGGGAAGATAACCCCCATCAGAAACAATCTGTTACATCTTATGTGTGTCCTGAGAAAGAAGCTGGCAAAATACGTTGAAATTACCCTTAGTAATCAGGAAGATGCCCAAAACCAGCAGAAGGTGCATTATGACCATGGAGTAAAAGAAAGTGTCTTTGAGCCAGGTGAAAAGGTCTTGCTACTGTTACCCACTACAGAAAATAAACTGTTAACGAAGTGGCACGGGCCTGTGACAGGGTTGAATAGGACCCTGTCCCAGTTGTTCTGGTGAAAGAGTTTAAATGCAAGGATTTGTTCTGTTCTTTTCTTTTCTGCCTCTCCTCTGGATGCGCAACCAAATTTTCTTGTGAGACCTAAGACTTGATCACTCTGAAGGACATGCAGTTCTCTGCCTCTCGCTGTCTCTCTTGCCTCACTTGCTGTTCTGTCTTTTCTCCCCTCTTGCATATCTGCTGATTTAAAAATATATGTGAATCATTATGTGGAAATGTAACTGATCCTGGAATCCCTTAGTTTAGAAATATATATAGTTTTGCTGTTATTTATTTATTTATTTTGATAACCAGGTAGGTGCGCTAGACACGAAAGTGACTATTTTCAGGCACGACCCGGGAGATAACAGATTACATAGAGTACAGTGTCAGGAGCTGTGTAATATATTTCAGGCAGACCTGGGGGTCAGAACAACATAGAGAGATGACATTTATATAGAATACAGGTTCATGAGCCATACAATACATCGCAAACATAAGGTGAGACAATTTTAGGACAAAATAATGATACAAGGCATAATAGGTTTACAATTAAACAATTGTAGATAAGTGCACATGTGTGGATTAACATAGTAATATCAAGGATATGAGGTACATAGAGAAGAAATCAAATTGAGCGGCGGCATTATTACAGGGTATTGAGAATGATAGGGTACTAGTTTGGAAGGGGCAGGAGGGAGAGGTAAGGATGGGATGGGAGTAGTGGGGCTAGGGGAGAGAGGTGTAATCGAACACTGTAGAGGGTGTAACCAAACCTGTTGAAATGTATATAGTTATACTGTTGAAATGCTTGCAAAAAGCTGTTTGGAACTCAAGGGGTTAACCTGTTTGCAAACTGTCTGAGAAGCTGTAAGCAAGAGGTCACTTCTGGGTCACAATGTTCTTTTTGCTGCACATAGAAACATAGAATTTGACGGCAGATAAGGACCGCTTGGCCCACCCAGTCTGCCCATTTCCCTACCTACTGGATAAGCTGCAGATCCTAGTTAACCAGCAGCCTACTTCTTCCTACCCCCACCCCCCAGAACTGCCTTATGACTATCCCATGCATGCTTGAATTCCACCACTGATTTTGACTCCACAACCTCCTCCGGAAGGCCGTTCCATGCATCCACAACCCTCTCTGTGAAAAAATGCTTCCTTAAATTACCTCTGAGCCGCCCCGTCTTCAAATTGTGCCCTCTTGTTCTTGCACACCTCTTTTTTTGAAAGATGCTACCCTCTTGGACTTTGTTGATTCCTTGAGGTACTTGAAAGTTTATATCATGTCCCCCTCTCCCTCCTTTCCTCGAGGCTATACATATTAAGCTCCTTAAGTCTCTCTTCATATGTCTTCGGTGCAGACCCTGCACCATTTAGTGCCCTCCTCTGGACAGCTTCCATCCTGTCTATGTCTTTTTGGAGATTGGGTCTCCAGAACTGCACACAGTACTCCAGATGGGTCTCACCAGCTGTCTGTACAGAGGATAATAACTTCCTGTTTTCTACTGGTGATGCCTCTCCTATACATCCCAGTATCCCCCAGCCCTCCTTGTTGCCTCTCACATTGCTTGCCCATCTTTAGGTCATCTGATATGACTACCCCAGGTCCCTTTCCATTTTGTTGTTAGTATCTCACCCCCATTGTGTACTCTTCCCTGGGTTTTTGTTTCCCAAGTGCATTACCTTGCACTTCTTAGCATTGAATCTAAGCTGCCATACATTTGACCATTCCTCTAACCTTGCCAAGTCCCTTCTCATCCTTTCCACCCCACCCTGTGCATCAACTCTGTTGCAGATCTTAGTGTCATCTGCAAGAGACATACTTTTCCTTCCAGTCCTTCTGCAATGTAAACATAAAAGACATTGAGAGAGGACCAGTCCTAATACTGAACCCTCAGTTGCCCACTAGTAACCCTCCTTTCTTCTGAGTGGACTCCATTTACTATTACCTCTGTGTCCTATTCTCCAGCCAATTCTTTACCCAGGCTGTCATCTTGTGACCTACTCCCAGGCTGGCTAACTTGTATATTAATATTTTGTGTGGGACTGTGTCAAATGCCTTGCTAAAGTCTAGGTAGGCCATGTCCACAGCCCCTCCCTGATCTACTACTTTGGTCACCCAGTCAAAGAAATCTATCAGATTAGTCTGGCATGACCTTCCGCTGTGAATCCATGCTGCCTAGGGTCCTGTGCCCTCTGGCCTCTAGATACTTGACAGTTCTTTCCTTTAGAAGTGATTCCATCATTTTCCCTATCACTGAGGTTAAACTAACAGGTCTATAGTTTCCTGCTTCTGCCTTGCTCCCACTTTAGTGAAGGGGAATCACATCTGCCCTCCTCCAGTCCTCTGGTACCACCCCATCCTCCCATGGTTTGTTAAAAAGGGTAGTCAGTGGTGTCACTAGTTCTACCCTTAGTTCTTTTAGAATTCTGGGATGAATCCCATCAGGCCCCATTGCTTTGTTCACCTTCCACAGTCAAAGAAATCTGTCAGATTCGTCTGGCATGACCTTCCCGCTGTGAATCCATGCTGCCTAGGGTCCTGTGCCCCTCTGGCCTCTAGATACTTGACAGTTCTTTCCTTTAGAAGTGATTCCATCATTTTCCCTATCACTGAGGTTAAACTAACAGGTCTATAGTTTTCTGCTTCTGCCTTGCTCCCACTTTAGTGAAGGGGAATCACATCTGCCCTCCTCCAGTCCTCTGGTACCACCCCATCCTCCCATGGTTTGTTAAAAAGGGTAATCAGTGGTGTCACTAGTTCTACCCTTAGTTCTTTTAGAATTCTGGGATGAATCCCATCAGGCCCCATTGCTTTGTCCACCTTCAGTTTTAAGAGTTCTTTCAGAACCCTTTCTTCTGTAAATGGGCGGTATCAACTTCTGTATCCAGCGTGTTACTACTGTTTGTTTTATATACTTCGCCTCTTCCTTTGTAAATACTGATCAAAATATTTGTTTAGTATCTCTGTCTTTCACAGTCTCCTCTGCCCACCCTCCCTCCCCTTTATTAAGCCTCACTATCCTCCTTGGTCTTCCTTTGCTCCTGATGTACCTATAAAATGTTTTATCCTTCTTAACTGAGTTGGCTGTCTTTTCCTCGGTTTGGGCCTTTGCTGTTCTGACTGCCTTCCCAGCCTCCTTTTGCTTTAACTGATACAGTTCTCTGTCCTGCTCCTTCTACGATTCCTTGTACTTCCTGAATGCTTTCTTTCTCTTGAACCTTCACTGCTACTTCCTTTGAGAACCATAGTGGTTTCTTACATCGTCTTGTTTTATTTGCTTCACACAAAGGCTTGTTACCTCTGATGGCAGTTTTATTATTCCCCATTGTTCTTCCACCCTCCTTCCTGCCCATTTGCTGAGTGCATTCCTTAGGCACTCACCCATTTAGGCGCAGTCAGCCTCCTAAAGTCCAGTACTTTTTGTCTTTGTATGGCTTGACTCTATTGCTGTGTTTATTGTGAACCATACTGTTCGATGGTCGCTAGTTCCCAGATGGCTACCCACTTCTACATCTGTAATCCTCTCTCCATCTCCATTTGAGAGAATCAAGTCTAATATTGCTCCGTCGAGTGGGCTCCAGTACTAGTTGTCTGAGGCATGCCCCCTGTAGGGCATCTAGAATAACTGCACTCTTCAAAGTGGCAGCTGCAACTGCACTCCAGTTAACATCTGGCATATTCAGATCACCCATCAGCAATATCTCCCTTTCAAACAACATGAAGTCTTGCTATATTATAGACATTAGCAGTTTGTTCCAGCTCTAGAACTGCCCCGGAGTGAAATGGTTAAAACCATTCCAAAATAGAATTTTGGCACGAGAGCAGCTCTATCTGTGTCATTTCAAACTTGAACTGTCAGATTCTTTACTCTGCCTCAGTGAACAGTCGCTCCGGAGATTTCTCCTTCTGCTCGGTTCATTCTCGGTTTAAAAAGTGTTTTCTCGGTTGGATTTAACCGAGAATAGTTTGATTTTAACCGCAAAACCGTTCGATTCAAGCTCTATCTGTGGTAACCGTAAGTAAATGAAGGTTTTGTCTGTGTGGAACTTGTAAGTTATCGGTTCGGTTTTGAACCCATCAGTGGGTTTAAAACTCATTTAAAACTAAAAGTTACTATTTTAGAGTGCTGTTTCCGGTTCTTATCGGTTCTAAAAAAAACAGATTTATTACGTTTTTTTCCAATACCCGTGACACGGTTAGGAACCGATAAGGTGTCTTGCCTAGCACTGCCGTTAAAGGGCAAGTTTTTGGTTAGGCTGGCATTATGTCTGAGAAACCCAAAAGAAAACCGGGCCACTGGGTTTCAACACTGTGATGTTTGTGGGAAGTCTTTGCCAAGGCTGACCCACACACCACATGTGTTTATTGTCTGGGGTTTGACCACCTCCAGTCAGACTGTCAGGTATGTAAGAATTTCCCTGCAGCCACCCTGGAAAAGATTGGGCAGGCTCAGGGCGAGAGACCAAAAGTCCGCTGACCCGGATGGCCAGCCAGTTCGGTGCCAACCGAACCAGAGGAATGCCCTCTGACCAGGGCGAGACTTCCTTGGGCAAAGAAAAGCTTGGTTCTGAGGAACCAATTCCAGTAAAGAAAACAAGAAAATCAGCAGGTCTGGAGTCCAAAATTCTTCTCCAACTGCTGCAGAATAGCAAAAGCCATACAAATTGTCCAGTCACTGTCTCAGGGTCCGTCCGAACCACCACTATCTGGTAAAAGGTCGGTTCGTCCGTCCCAGTGGTTCAGGATTATGATATTGA
The DNA here is from genome assembly GCA_016271365.2 of Neoceratodus forsteri. NCBI lineage: Eukaryota > Metazoa > Chordata > Ceratodontiformes > Ceratodontidae > Neoceratodus > Neoceratodus forsteri. The sequence goes on along the minus strand of JADMNL010000022.1, from coordinate 209,495,119 downwards.
GAATTTTATGAACCAGAGGAGGAGGAGGATTATGAACAGTATGAATGTGGCTGGGAAGGTCTGGTGTGCCCTTTGAACCGGACATCTCCCCAGACAGACCTTTAGAATCTCCCCTATGCTGTCTGAGTCCCCATCTCATTTTATGTTTTATAAAAAGTTGCTGAAACCCTCCAGCTTCCTTTAGAAGAGGCTGTGGATGAGCAAGAGGAGCCTGATTTTGTAGAAATTATGGATATTCCAGAGTCTAGGAGATTGTCTATTCCTTTACATAAGTCTCTTGGAAACAAACAATTAAAATTTTAAAAGCTCCTAATTCTGTGCCTCCTGTAGATAAAAGATGGACAGAAGGTATACATTGTCAGGCCCTGATACAGAATTCCTTTCTCAGCAATGCAGTCATGTTGGGGTAGTTCAGGCTGCTGCTTGTGATAAAGCTAATATTCCCTTGGCTTCACATCCTCCTGACAAGGATTCCAGGAAGATTGATGCCATGGCGAAAAAATAATATATGGCAGCCTCTCTGGGACTCAGGCAAGCAAATTATATGGCTTATGTAGCTAGGTATCAGAAATCTAGATGGGATACTGTTATGCAATTGGCCAAGCAGGCCCATGGCCAGCTGGCTAGTGAACTAGAACAGGTGGCTGCTGATGCATTGAAGCCTCTAAGGTTCAGTTTCATGCTGCTGTGGATGTTAATGATGTTTCCTCTAGGGTCATGGCCACATTCTGTAGCTTTTAAGTAGGTTGGCCTGGCTCAGGTGTACTAGTTTGTCACAGGATACCCAGACTAAGGCTATGGATTTTCCTGTGGTGGGAAATTCTCTGTTTGGAGAGCAGACAGAAATTACATGAAAGATGGATGAATATAGGACTACTTACAAGAGTGCCCAGGCTAAGGAGCGGCAAGCCACTCCTCAAAGGCATGCGCCCAGGGGTTGGGGTAGGCCTTTTCACAGGCCTTTCTACCAGACTCAGGCCTCCTCTGCCTTTGCTCAGAGGGGCTTCTTCAGAGGCAGGGGCAGACGAGGGGTGGGCAGACCTGCTCCCACCCCCCAGCCTAAAGCTCCTGCGAAACAGGCACCCTGATGGGGTGCAGGACACGACCTCTCCTGTACCAGTGGGGGCAGGCTGGCTTATTTCAGTCAGAATTGGGCTTCTTTAACCTCAGACAAGTGGGTTCTGGAAGTAGTAAGCCCCAGGGTCTGGTTCTCAGCTTCAAAAGTTTCCCAAGTTGAAAGCAGACTTTTCTCCTGCAAGTGCTTCAGAGACCCTCGCTCTGGAAACAGAGGTCTCATCCCTGTTAGCGCTCTCAGAGCAGTAGAAGGGTTCCTCCCTGCATCAGGGCAGGGGTCTGTATTCAGATACATCCTTACCCCAAAAGACAGGAGAATGGCGGCCCATTTTAGATCTCAGATATCTGAACAAGCATCTTTTGAAACCAAAGTTCAAAATGGTAACTCTGGCAATGATTTTACCTTCCCTAAGGCCAGGGGACTGGCTAGCCTCCCTGGACCTCAAGGATGCCCTATTTCCATGTCCTAATCAGAAGCTCCCATCGGAGTACCTCAGATTCGAACTGCCCTCAGGTCATTACCAGTTCAGAGCAATACCCTTCGGCCTTACCTCTGCTCCAAGGGTATTCACAAAGTGTCTAGCAGTGGCCCACTTAAGGAGGCAGAGAATTGCTGTTTTCCCTATCTAGGCGATTGGCTCATTGTAGGCCAGTCCCCAGAACAGGTAAATCTCACCTGCAGGTCACCCAGCAGCTTCTCACCTCCTTGGGTTTTCTACAAACCTACCAAAGACGGTTCTGGAACCAGTCCAGGTACTCACCTTTATAGGGGCAGAATTGGACACAAAGCTAGCCAGAGCCTTTTCTTCCCCAGAAAGGGTAAGGAATTTAGTGGCTCTGGCCTCTTCCTTCACTCTGCAGGTCTCTCGACCAGCAAGACACTTTCTGCAGCTCCTGGGGCACATGGCTGCATCCACAGCTGTTGTGCAGGAGCTAGATTTCAGATGAGACATTCAGTTCACTTGAGAACCTTTTGGTCTCAGAGAGACCCCTTTCAAGTTGGTCCCAGTGACTCGAACCTTGATCTTAGCTCTCCAGTGGTGGCAGGATCAGACAATTTAAGAGCGGGGTCCCTTCATTTCCCTTCTCACGACTTGACTGTCACTACAGATGCTTCCCTTCTGGGTTGGGGAGCCCACATGGGCGACCTTTCCACTCAGGGAGTTTGGTCCCCCCAGGAATCTCTGCTCCACATCAATTTGCTGGAACTCAGAGCTGTCTTTTTAGCTCTTCAAGCTTTTTCTGCACCTGTCCACGACAAGGTGATACAAGTCAGAATAGACAACACCACAACAATGTGGTACATCAACAAACGGGGGGCACTCTGTCTTCGGCCTTGTGCACCGAGGCAATGAAGTTGTGGTCTCTGGCCTATTCCCTGAACACTTCCTCATAGCAGTTCATCTTCCAGGGAAGGACAATGTCCTAGCAGATGCCCTCAGCAGGATTTCCCAGGGCCATCACGAATGGTCCCTGGATCCTCAAGTGCTGGGGATCGTTTTTGCCAGGTGGGGCATCCCTCAGATAGATCTTTTTGCAGCCCCAGACAATCACAAACTTCCTCTGTTCTGTTGCAGGCCTCCAGTGCTGGGCTCAGTTCCCCTGGATGCCCTTCTCCTGGATTGGGAGGGGAAGTTCCTCTATGCTCTCCCCCCCCTTTCCTCTCCTATTCAAAGTACTAGTCAAAATCAGATCTTAGCCTTGCAGGGTGATTCTGATTGCCCCGGATTAGGCCAGGCAGCCCTGGTACCACTCCTTCTGTCTCTGACAGTCCATCTTCCCTGTGCCTCCCCAGGAATCACAATCTGTTGACTTGTGCCCAGGGAAGGGTTTGGTATCGGACCTCAAATCCCTCGACCTCAAGGCCTGGCTCTTGAGGAGTTAGTTTCTTGATTTACACCTCTCTCAGGGTGTTCTTGAGATCCTAAAGGCTTCCAGAAAGCCTTCCACTAGGGCTACTTATAGTTCTAAATGGAAAAGGTTTTCCATTTGGTGTGCTGGGAAAATATTCCCCAGAATCTGCTGAATTGCCCATTTTGTTAGATTACATGGTACATCTTAATTCCTTGGGTCTCAGACCAGCTACCCTGAGAGTTCATTTGGCAGCTGTGTCTGCTTTTGTGTCAGCAGGAAAGTCATCCCCTCTTTCCTCTCATCCTGTGTTTTCCAAGTTTTTTAGGGGTTACTCCATACTAATCCTCCCTTTCGGGAACCGGCCCCTGCTTGGGACCTTAATGTTTGCATTGCCCAGTTAATGCAACCCCCTTTTGAACCTCTGTCTTCTGCAGAGCTTAAGTACCTAACTTGGAAAACTGTTTTTCTAGTGGCTATCACTTCTGCCAGACGCATAAGTGAATTGCAAGCCTTGTCAGTGGAGACTGACTTTATTTCTTTCCACAGGGATAAGGTAGTCCTTAGGACTAATAGGAAGTTTTTGCCTAAGGTGGTTTCAGATTTCCATCTTGATCAATCTATCTCCCTTCCAGTATTTTTCACTGATCACTCCTCTTTGGGTGAGAGGAGGTTGCACAGCCTGGATGTTAAGAGAGCTCTTAGTTATTATATAGAAGCGTACCAAAGGTCACAGAGTTGAATCCCTTCAACTTTTCCTTACCTATGATGAAGTTGGAAAAGGCAAACCTGCCACTAAGAGATCAATAGCCAGGTGGATTGTCTCTTGTATCCAATTTGTTATCAGAAAGTGGGCAGAGCCCCAGTTTGAGGGGCTCATTCTACCAGGGGGTACAGCTGCGTCTCTAGCTGCTGCCAGAGATATCCTTTATTAGAGATTTGCCAGGCTGCTACTTGGAAAGCGGTACACACTTTTACCAAGCATTACTCCCTGGATGTCAGGCCAGGAGAGATGCTCGGTTTGGCACAGCTGTTCTTCAGAGCCTATTCCTAAGTAGGTTCTGCCCCTCCTCCATGGAGGTACTGCTTGTATTCTGCTAATGTCTATAATATAGCAAGACTTCATGTTGTTTGAAGAAAAATTACTCACCTTAGTAATGTTGTTTCTTCTAATGGAGTCTTGCTATATATAGACCTCCCCAACCTGCCCCTCTCAGAACCTCTACTTGGTGGGGTGCGGGCAACTTAGTGTGGGCACTACTTATGTCCTGTTAGCATTTTGTCCCCTTTGGGACTTTGGGGTGTGTATGTGCTGTGTGTGTTTTATTATACTTATGTTCCATTTTCATATTATTAGAATGGTGTTAGTATTTCTGGTCCCCTGACTTGAGTCTTGGGTGTTGGGACCATCAATGGTTGTTATTATTTAGGTAGCCATTTGGCTAGTGTAGGTTACAGCTTCCAAACAGACCTTAGTGAGTTTGGCTCGTAAAGATCTGACAGTTCAAGTTTGAAATGACACAGATAGAGCTGCTCTCGTGCCAAAATTCTATTTTGGAATGGTTTTAACCATTTCACTCCGGGGCAGTTCTAGAGCTGGAACAAACTGCTAATGTCTATAATATAGCAAGACTCCATTAGAAGAAACAACATTACTAAGGTGAGTAATTTTTTCTTTTCTGCCATTCTAAGTATACTTTCTATCATTTCCCTGTCCATTTCCTCCCCCTGAGAAGGGGGTCTCTATACAACCCCTGTGCGTATTGTGGTGCCATTGCCTGTCTCCAAATTTACCCACAGTGCTTCTTCTTCTTCTCCTTCTCCCTGTTTACCCTTTTGTTCTGTTGCTTTTATTCCTTCCCTTATGTAAAGAACTACTCCTCCTCCTCTTTTACCCTCCCTGTCCCTCCTGTAGACAGTGTATCCTGGTATGTTTACGTCCCAGTCATGGTTTTGTGTATACCATGTTTCTGTGACTGCCACGATATCCAGATGTTCCTCCTCAATCAAGGCCACTTGTGGAAACTGACAAGAACACTGTGAAGCATGCTGTTTTCTTAATGAACGGGGCTTGCAAAGACTTATAAAAACAGAGCTGCAATTTCTTGCAAGAAAAAACAGACTAAAATTCAAAATTGAGAAGAAACCCAGATGGACTTTCTCTGTTTATACTGCCTTTGTAAATAGTTGTACTGAACAAATTTATTTTTTTGTTTTACTTTTGATACTAAATCACTTGTGAAATTTTACAGCTGCTTCTGGTTTTTTCTATGCTTTATGACCTGTGCCTCGATGACAGGGCCTTATAAAGTGCTTAGACGTACTGGCACAGTTAACTAAGAGATTGAAACCGCTGATAGGAAAAAGCTATTTGGAACTCAAGGGGTTAACCTGAGATGCTGGTTTACAAACTTTCCAGAGCTGTTGACAAGAGGTCAGTTCTGGGTCACACTGTTTTTATTGCTGCACCTGCAAGAAACTGTGGAGAACATGTTAGGAAAAATAGGATGCATGTTAAGAGTGGAGGTTGCAAAGTCTTAAAAAAAGAGCAGTAATGCTTTTGTTAGAGATACAAGGAGAATGAGAGACTGAAACTTGGAATTAAGAGATACCCTCAGAAGAATGACTTAGTTTTCTCTGTTTGTACTGCCTTTGTAAATTAGTTGTACTCAGTGATTTTAATTTTTTATTTTGCTGTTATTGAGAAAAATAAAAAGCTATTTGCGAATTTTTGAAATTGCTCCTGGTTTTCCTGTGCTTCCTGACTTGTGCCTCGACGACCAGGCCAAGTTGAAAATCGTGCCCTCACAAGTGATCAGCTTCATCGGGGCAGAGCTCAGCTATTGCACTGGCGGACAGGGTGGAGGCTGTCTCCTCCTTTGCCCGATCATTTTAGGTTGAGCAATTGTGCCCTGCCCAGGACTTCCTGCGCCTGCTGGGTTACATGGCGGCCTGCACCAGCGTGGTCCATTGGGCCCACTGTAAAATGCGCTCAGTGCAGTGGGAGCGGGGCCAGCCAGTAGATTCAGCACAGTGGTCCCTTTGACCAGCCAGTCACTGTGACCCATTGGGTGTGGAACCATCCAGTGGTGGCTAGTCCCAGAACATCTGCAGGAAGAGATCCCATTGCTCTGCCCAAAGCCGAGAGCCATCCTGATGACTGACCCCTCTAGTGGGCTGGGGTGCTCACCTGGGGGGAACACAGAGTCCGTGGGCTCTGGACCTCCGAGGAGTTCCGATGTCACATCATCCTGCTGCAGCTCAGAGCAGTCTGGCTTGTGCTGACTGCCTTTGCTCCTCATGTTTGAGGTTAGGTGGTCCAGGTCTAGACAGACAATACCATGACCATGTACTACCTCAACAAGCAGGGCGGGACGCACTCCCTTCCTCTATGCAAGGAAGCACTCCGCATTTGGACCCTCGTGCTCCGCTTGGAGTTGGATCTCCTGGCCATCCATGTGGCCAGGGCCTCCAGCCAGCTGTCAGACGCCCTCAGCCAGGTGGGCGAGGCATCTCACGAGTGGTCACTCCATCCGGAGGTAGTGTACATCCTATTCTCCCAGTGGGGCACCCCTCAGGTGGACCTGCTCATCTCCAGGGAGAATGCAAAGCTGAGGCTCTGTTGTGCCTGCCCTCCCACAGGGCTCGCTGCAGGGGGCTGCCTTCTCGAGGCCCTGGACATTAGGCCTCTTATATGCCTTCCCTTTGATTCCCTTGATCCACAGAGTACTGCCCAAGGCCAGGAGGGACAAGGCACAGGTGATCTTGGTGGCTCCGAACTGGCCACACCAGTTCTGGTACCCTGATCTCCGTAGGCTCCCGTGGCATCTTCCCCTACTCCCAGACCTGCTTTCCATTAATCAGGGGAAAAAGGTACTCCACCCAGACCTTCAATCTCTGCACGTGGCAGCCTGGTTCCTGAGTGGCTAGAGTTCCAGGCTCTGGGTCTCTCCAAAGATATTCTCACCATGGTTAAGGCATCCCGGAAGGAGTAGACTAGGAAGTGCTGCACCTTCAAATAGAAGAGGTTCTCCATTTGGTGTCTGGGCAAGGGGTTCGCCCCCATGTCTTGTTCTGTGGCTAGCATCCTTGACTACTTATGGTCCCTCTCTTGTCAGTTGTTCGGTCGATGACCCTTAAGGTGAACCTGGCATCCAACTCTGCTGACCGGGTGCGGGCTGGTCAGCAGTTGATGGTGCAGGAGAAGGTGGTCTGGCATTTTTTCAAAGGCTTTGACCACATTTTCCCTCCAGTGCATGAACCACCACCACCACCACCGTGGGACTTGTTGCTGGTGTTGGCAAAGCTCATGGGCAAGCCATTCGAACCAGTTCACAGGTGTAAAATGTTGGAAGTATCGGTGTGCTCTAGGAGCTTTTGGTGGAGTCTAATTGCCTGGTCTTCTACAGGGACAAGGTGTCCTTTGCACCAACCTGAATTTCCTCTCAAAGGCTGTGTCAGAGTTCCACCTTAACCAGGTGATGAATCTCCCAGTGCACTTCACCGACCACACCTCAGAGGCCGAGCACAGGCTCCATACTTTGGACCTGTGGCGAGCGCTCGTCTATTACAAGGAGCACACGGCTGGAGTTCGGGGAGAGGTTCACCAGCTGTTTGTCACCTATGCGGACACCCCACCTGGCAGACCAGCAGCTGAGCAGACGAGTGGCAGGTGGATTGTATCCTGCATTGATCAGTGCTATAGGTTGGTGGGTAGGGAGCCATAGGGCTTAGGGCTCATTCCACCTGTCATACTGCTGCTTCCCAGGACGTCCCTATCCAGGAAATCCGCAGGGCTGTTACTTGGAAGTCAGCGTACCACATTGACTTAGTCATGCCAGGATGCCAGTTTTGGGGCTTCAGTTCTCCAATCTCTGTTCCCTAAAAAGGGGGTGTGCACCTTGCCCCCTCCTCCCAGAGAAATGCTGGGAGTCTGCCAGAAAGTGTGGATAGAACATTATATTCACGTTCATAGAAAAACAGGTTACTCACTTGTAAGAGGAGATCTTCCATGGAATGGTCTCTTGCAGTAAGTCATTACTGCTGAGAGTTCCCAATAGGTGGCGCTCTAACGTGGCAGTTTTCCTCTAGCAGTCTCCACACCAGGGACCACCCACACGACCTCACTTCCTGGGCTGTGCCTATAAAAGTGGGTGGTCCCTGGTAATCTCCTTTCATTTTCCTGCCGGCTTCAGCTCTAACAGCAGCTCAATCTTCTGCCAGCAGTCTACGACATGGATTGAACCCACAGCTTGGGGTGCCTGGGCTTAATACACGGCACCATATTCCTATACTCAGACAAGAGTTATAAGGATGGATGACTCAAGGAGCTCTTAACAGGCTCTGACAACATTGAGTCCTTTTCAAGAAGCATCGGAGTGGAAGGCATACCTTCACCATAGGTCCTGCCTGACCGCCTTTCAACGGTCATGTATGCTAAACATATATTATCAGAGAGACTTTCTTCATCGATGGAAAATACCCCATCAATGGCAGGCATTTCTAGATCATCTTCATCACACTGTATTCCCGTCGACGGATGCATAATCCCAGTCAGTGGAGGCCTCCCACATACTTCTTGTTGACGGGAGGTTCATTCCCCATCGACAGAGGCCTCCTGCATGATCCCCATTGACGGACCCTTCATCCACCATCGACTGAGGCCTCCTACATGCTTCTCATCAATGGGAGGCTCATTCACCATTGACGGAGGCCTTCTGCATGATTCTCATTGGACCACTCATGCCCCATCGACAGAGGCTTCTTAAATACTTCTTGTCGACAGGAGGTTCATTCCCAGTCAACAGAGGCCTTCTCCAAGACTATCAATGGTAGCTTCATATAAGGACAAGCCTCTCTCATTGACTGGAGTAACACACCCCCCAACAAGGCACATTATCTTCATCTGTTGTCGATGAGACACATTCCACCATTGACAGGACATGCTCCCCTTCTTTTATCGTCGACGGCAGATGACCCACCATCAACGAAGCATGATTTCTGCTAATCATCGTAGACTGCTTTCATTCCACTGTCTATAGGGCATGGTGTTCCTTCTGCAAAATCGGCGGGGATAATCCCACCATCAGTGGCCAACATTCTACTGTCCACAGACCATGCCTTACAATATATATATATTATTAATGGGAGACGTTTTCCATCAACAGAACATTAACATGGTTATATATTCTCATCAGCAGGGTGTACCCCTTCGACGGATGTCTCCTGGCTGCTTCCTCTATCAACAAGGGTACAGGACTTTTTCACACTCATTTATGGAGCAGAAAACCCTCCAGTCGACGACGACAATGTATACAACTATGAGGCTATTTATATAAATAAAAAAAAAAACACATATGGCATACCCCTACTATTCAAGGGGCTTATTTAGTCGACATCAGCTTCATATTTTACTACAATCAACATATCAGATTCTTTGGCGTCCACCACTCTGGACCCAGAACTGACTAAAAATGCATCATACTATCGCCTATGCCTTGCAGATAACCTCGCCAATATTATAGAGGCACATCTCAGAGCGGAAGGTAACATGTTTATCATGTTCATACATACATGCAGTATCACTGTTACAGGCCATTACGGTCACTTCATCGGGATGCCTGTCGGCCTGTTGTGCGCCGGACCGTCGTGTCCCTCCCACGAACAGAGCCTGCTACTACTCACGTGCTGAGAAACAATCGATATAGCCTGATAATATTATAATATGGATCATAATATTCTTACCAAACTTCTACTGCTACATGCAGTCTTCACCTGGCCATAGATAAAGGCCACATAAACAATAGTGAGTACATATATATATATATATATTAAACCTTATAAACATTGCAAGACTTATCAATTTTCTGATCCACGCTGCTTGGACAACAAAATGTGTGCATGTCACAAACCTTATGACTTTTTCTCATATTAACATGTTTGGAATCTCAAAGATGAGATCTAATGGCTTATAAATTTGCAATTATCCAGATCATTATTTAAACTTTTGTTCACCCGACTGCATAAATAAAGGGCCCACTATACTAACATTTTAGGTTTAAACTTAACAAGGCTGCAGGCACTGGCATACTTGGGACCCCCTTGCAAATGAGATTACTAAATGCACAATGGAACTGATTACATCACTCTGTTGTATTCTATGTCTTTACCCCAAAATGTGTACAATATTGACTACAACACTACTACAAGAGCCACTGGATTCCATATAAGGATTAAGTCACGAGAAAGCATGGGTCTACTGTGGTATTAATCCGTGGTTTTGGGGGGGGGGGTTGGACCACGAGGCTGAAGGCCAAGTGGGTCCAACCAACCAACCATGGATTAATTCCACCATAGATCCATCCTTTCAAGTAGCTTAATCCGTTTGTAACATGGCAATGAGTGTACGACTAAGTCTTTGAATAAATGAGTACAATCTCACTGATTTACTTTCAGAATACTATAAATTGAGCTATTAAAGATGTTGTACATATACTTGAAAACAGTTGGAACACACCTATTGGAAATATCGTGGCTATTTCACTTTTTGTTAAAATAACTTTCATTCAAACACCATGAAGTCTTGCTATATTATGACTAATGCAGTTAGCCACTGCACTTGAACTGCCCCGGAGAGGAAAGAGTTAACTCCAGGGAGTCTGGAGTTCTACAGCGCGAGAGCGCTTATGCCAAAGCTCTATCTGGGCAGTTTCAAATGAAACTGTCAGATTCTTTACTCCGCTTCACTGAACAGTCGCTCCGGAGATCAGCTCCTTCAGCTCGGTTCATTTCTCGGTTCAAGCAAGTATTTTCGGTTCATTTGAACCGGCAAAAAAGTATTTATTTTACCGCATTTCGGTTAAAAGCTCTATCTGGTAAACCGTAAGTACGAAAATTAAAGTCTGTGTGGAAATTCAATTATCGGTTTGGTTTTGAACCGATCGGTTTGCTGAAATTAACGTTTTAAAGTGTTGGTTGGGCTTTTAGAGTGCAGTTCCCGGTTCTTATCGGTTCTAAAAACCTTGCTTTAAAATTAGGTTTTTCAAATACCGTGACACAGTTAGGAACCGATAAAGGGTGTCTTGCCTGGCACTGCCATCAAAGAGGGCAAGTTTTGGTTAGGCTGGCATTATGTCTGAGAAACCCAAAAGAAAAACGGGCCCATTGGTTTCAACACTGTGATGTCTGTGGGAAGCCTTTGCCAAGCCTGACCCACACACCACTTGTGTTTATTGTCTGGGGCTGACCACCTCCTGTCAGACTGCCAGGTGTGTAAAAATTTCCTGCAGCCACCCTGGAAAAGAGATTGGGCGGCTCCGAGGGCGAGAAGACAAAAAGTCCGCTGACCGGATGGCCAGCCGGTCCAGCACCCACTGGACCAGAGGAGTGCCCTCTGACCAGGCGAGACTTCCTCGGGCAAAGGAAGGCTGGTTCAGAGGAACCAGTCCCAGTAAAAGACAAAATCAGTAGGTTTGGGTCAAAATTGTCTCTCAACTGCTGCAGAAATAGCTAAAGCCATACAGATTGTCCAGTCACTGTCTGGGGTCCTGTCGAACCACCAACAGTTGGTAAAGGGTTGGTTCGTTCAGTTCCAGTGGTTCAGGAGTATAATGTTGAGGAATTTTATGAACCACAGGAGGGGGAGGAGGAATTTGATCAATATGTGTGGCTGGGAGGGTCTGGACGTGCCCATTGAACCGGACATTTCTCCAGACAGACCTTTAGAATCTCCTCCTATTCTGTCTGAGTCCCCTTCTCATTTTATGTTTTACAAAAAGGTTGCAGAAACCCTCCAGCTTCCTTTAGAGGAGGCTGTGGATGAGCAAGAGGAGCCTGATTACGTAGAAATGATGGATATACCAGAGTCTAGGAGGTTGTCTATTCCTTTGCATAAGTCATTTAGGAAGCAAACAACAAAGTTTTTAAAAAATCCTCATTCTGTCCCTCCTGTAGATAAAAAAAAAAAAAAAAAAAAAATGGACAGAAGGTATACTTTGTCAGGCTCTGATACAGACTTCCTCACTGAGTAGTGTAGTCATGTAGGTGTGGTTCAAGCTGCAGCCTGTGACAAGGCTAATATTCCCCTGGCCTCATCCTCCTGATAAGGATTCCAGGAGGATTGATGCCATGGCAAAAAACAGTATATGGCAGCTTCTTTGGGACTCAGGCAGGCAAATTATATGGCTTATGTAGCTAGATATCAGAAATCTAGATGGGACACAGTATTGCAGTTAGCCAAGCAGGCACATGGCCAGCTGGCCAGTGAGTTGGAACAGGTGGCTGCTGATGGCATTGAAGCCTCTAAAGTTCAATTTCATACTGCTGTTGATGTTAATGATGTTTCCTCTAGGGTCATGGCCACTTCTGTAGCTTTCCGTAGGTTGGCATGGCTCAGATGCACTAATCTGTCCCAAGATACTCAGTCAAAGGCTATGGATTTTCCTGTAGTGGGTAATTCTCTGTTTGGGAACAAACAGAAAACTATATAGAAAAGATGGATGAATACAGAACTACCTACAAAAAGTGCCCAGGCTAAGGACAGGCATGCCACTCCACAGAGGCACGCTCCCAGAGGTAGGGACAGACCTTTCCACAGGCCTTTTTACCAATCTCAGGCCTCCTCTGCGTTTGCACAGAGGGGTTTCTTCAGTGGCAGAGGTAGACGGGGCACAAGTAAACTATCCCCCTCCCCTCAGCCTAAGGCTACTGCCAAGCAGGTACCCTGATGGGGGTGCCCAGGGCCGATTCTCCTGTACCAGTGGGGGGCAGGTTGGTTTATTTCAGCCAGAACTGGGTGTCCCTAACCTCGGACAGATGGGTTCTGGAGGTAATAAGCCAGGGTCTGGTTCTCAGCTTCAGTTTCCAAAGATGAGAGCCAGACATTTTCCACCTGCAAATCCTACAGAAGCCCTTGCTTTGGAAGCAGAGGTTTCTTCTCTTCTGGACTGCAAAGCAGTAGAAAGGGTCCCTCCTTGCCATCAGGGCAAGGGGCTGTACTCAAGATACTTTCTTACCCCAAAAAAGACAGGAGAATGGCGGCCCATCCTAGATTTAAGGTACCTGAACAAGCATCTTTTGAAACCAAAGTTCAAAATGTTAACTCTGGCAATGATTTTGCCTTCCCTGAGGCCAGGGGACTGGCTGGCTTCCCTGGACCTCAAGGATGCCTATTTTCATGTTCTGATCAGGCCTTCTCACCGAAAGTACCTCAGGTTCGAACTGCCCTCAGGCCACTACCAGTTCAGGGCAATGCCCTTCGGCCTTACCTCTGCGCCAAGGGTATTCACAAAATGTCTAGCTGTGGTAGTGGCTCATTTAAGAAGGCAAGGGATTGCTGTGTTTCCCTACCTGGACGACTGGCTCATAGTGGGTCAGTCCCCAGATCAGGTAAAATCCACTTGCAAGTCACCCAGCAGCTTCTCACTTCCTGGGATTCCTGCTGAATTTACCAAAGTCAGTTCTGGAACCAGTTCAGTACTAACTTTCATAGGTGCAGAATTGAACACAAAGTTAGCCAGGGCATTTCTTCCCTCGGAAAGGGTAGACAGGCTCATTGCCCTGGCATCCTCCTTTACCCTACGCGGGTTTCTCGACCAGCAAGGCATTTTCTGCAACTCCTAGGGCACATGATTGCTTCCGTGTAGTGCAAGAGAGCAAGATTCCAGACTAGGGACATTCAGTTCCATTTGAGGGCCTATTGGTCTCAAAGGAGGGACCCCTTCCAAATTGATTCCAGTGACCCAAACTGTGATCCTGGCTCTACACTGGTGGCAGGATCAAAGCAATCTAAAACAAGGGTTCCTTTCATTCCTGTCTCCCTCCCTCACCCTCACCATGGATGCCTCCCTGTTAGGGTGGGGAGCTCACTTGGGCGACCTGTCCACTCAGGGAGTGTGGTCTCCTCAGGAATCTCTGCTCCACATCAACCTTTTGGAACTCAGAACTGTCTTTCTAGCTCTTCAGGCGTTTTCAGCTTCTGTCCAGAACAAAGTAGTTCAAGTCAGGACAGACAACACCACAACAGTGTGGTACATCAACAAGCAAGGGGGCACTCGGTCATCAGCCTTGTGCACTGAAGCAATGAAGTTGTGGTCTCTGGCTTACTCCCTGAACACCTCCCTGATAGCAGTTCACCTTCCAGGGAAGGACAATGTCCTGGCGGATGCCCTCAGCAGGATTTCTCAGGGCCATCACGAATGGGCTCTGAATCCTCAGGTGCTGGGGTCGGTCTTTGCCAGATGGGGCACCCCTCAGATAGATCTTTTCGCAGCCCCAGACAACCACCAACTTCCTCTGTTTTGTTGCAGGCCTCCAGTGCTGGGCTCAGTCCCCCTGGGCGCCTTTCAGTTGGATTGGAAGAAGTTCTGTATGCCTTTCCCCCTTTCCTCTTCTTTTCGGGTACTAGTAAAAATCGGATCTCAGCCCATAAAGTGATTCTGATTGCCCCAGATTGGGCCAGACAGCCCTGGTACCCACTGCTTCTGTCCTTGACAGTCCACCCTGCCCTGAGCTTGCCCAGAGTCCACGACTTGCTGGCCTGTGCACAGGGAGAATGTAGGTATCCGACCTCATCCCTCCATCTCAAGGCATGGCTCTTGAGGAGTTAGAATTTGCTGACTTACACTTTCTCAAGGTGTTCTGGATATTTTAAAGGCTTCAAGGAAACCCTTCCACCAGGGCTTACTTACAATTCTAAGTGGAAAAGGTTTTCCATCTGGTGCTCTGAGAAGCAGATTATCCCAGAATCTGCTGATCTGCCCATTTACTGGACTATTTGGTCCATTTAAATTCCTTAGGCCTTAGGCCAGCTACCTTAAAGGTTCATCTGGCAGCTGTCTCTGTTTTTGTGTCAGCAGGAAGCCTGCTTCCTTTCTTCTCACCCTGTGTTTTCCAAGTTTTTTAGGGGTTGCTTCACACTAACCCTCCTTTTAGAGAACCAGCTCCCGCCTGGGACCTGAATGTTTGCATTGCTCAGTTAATGCAACCTCCCTTTGAGCCTCTGTCCTCAGCAGAGCTCAAGTTTCTAACTTGGAAAACTGTTTTCCTAGTGGCTATCACTTCTGCCAGACGCATAAGTGAACTACAGGCCCTGTCAGTGGAAGAAGATTTTATCTCTTTCCACAGAGATAAGGTAGTCCTCAGGACTAACAGAAAGTTTTTGCCTAAAGTGATTTCAGAGTTCCACCTGAACCAATCCATATCTCTTCCAGTATTTTTCACTGAGCATTCTTCCTCAGGTGAGAGGAGACTGCACAGCTTGGACGTCAAAAGAGCCTTAAGCTACTATTTGGAACGCACCAAGGGTCACAGGTTGAATCCTCCAACTCTTCCTTACCTATGGCGAGGTTGGCAAGGAAACCTGCCACTAAGAGGACAATTGCAAGGTGGATTGTCTCTTGTATCCAATTTTGTTATCAAAACTAGGTAGAGAACCCCTCAGGACTGAGGGCTCACTCCACCAGGGTACAGCGGCATCTCTAGCGGCTGCTAGAGATATTCCCATTCTGGAAATCTGTCAAGCTGCTACTTGGAAAACAGTTCACACTTTTACCAAGCATTATTCCCTGGATATTCAGTCCAAGAGAGATGCTCGTTTTGGCACAGCTGTACTTAGAGCCTATTTCCTAAGTAGGTTCTGACCCTCCTCCATGGAGGTACTGCTGTGTAATCTGCATTAGTCATAATATAGCAAGACTTCATGGTGTTTGAAGAAAAAATTACTCACCTTAGTAATTGCTTTTTCTTCTCATGGAGTCTTGCTATATTATGACCACCCTCCCTCCTGCCCTCTCAGAACTTCTACTTGGGTAGGGTGGCAAATTAGTGCAAGCACTGTGTCATGCCATTGTAGTTTTTTCCCTTACCTTCTTTTATTTAGGGTTAGGGAACTAGGTTATTTATTTAGGTATATATTGGCCCCTTCCTGGACTTGAGTCTTTGGGGAAGGGGGTCCTAATAGTGCTTGTCAGGGGTAACTAATAATACTATTATTCATTGTTATTATTGTTATTGTTGTTTATATTGTTGTTATTTCTACTAGTAGGTAGCCATTTGGCTAGTGTAGAGCTTTCCACACAGACTTGTTGCTTAGTATTAGCTTGGTAAAGATCTGACAGTTTCATTTGAAACTGCCCAGATAGAGCTTTGGCATAAGCGCTCTCACGCTGTAGAACTCCACACTCCCTGGAGTTAACTCTTTCCTCTCCGGGGCAGTTCAAGTGCAGTGGCTAACTGCATTAGTCATAATATAGCAAGACTCCATGAGAAGAAAAGCAATTACTAAGGTGAGTAATTTTTTCTTACAAGCTTTAAGCTTTCTAACATCAAAACATATTTTACAACTTTTCAAAAACTTGCAATTCACTTTCTATTCTAGGTGCTTTGATTTTCCTCTCTATGTATTAGAAGATATGGGCTGCACTGCATGATGGGAGTGTGCTATGGTACATTTGTTTTCTTTCTCCAGGTCCTTTGCAGACCAATAGGTGGCTGTCACACAATCCTAGTAGCACAAGCACCTTTTCTCCAAATGTACTGAACTAAGCCAATCTGAAAAACACTATTGTACAACTACTATTTTGCGGAGTGTTATTTTCACTTTTTTTCCTCTAAACTGCCTAACTCAGCAGGACATAGAACAACATAACGTTTACTGCTTTCATCTTTCAAATACTTGTTTTGACTACTATTGTTAGTCTGTTTCTTTGATTTCTTTTTGTTTCTCTCAATTTATTTTTCTTTTCACCCACAGAAGTATCCTCTCTTTAGTTTTGCTTTGTTTATCTCAGTGTCTGTTATTTTTGCTTTCGGTTATAGAAGCTGCATGCTTATCTTTACCATTGTGTATTAAGCCAAGAAGGACTGGCAATAATATTATTCAGTCATCCATAATGCATTGCACCCACAATTACTTAGAAAGCAGTAGATCAGAAGGGATGGTAACAGTATGTAACTTTTCACTTCTGCAGAAATATTGCTGCAGCATAATTACCAGTATATGTGGAGTTTAAATGTACCATCTTTAGTAACTCATGAACTTCTGTTGTAGTTACAATATAGAACAGTCTTGAAAAAGTCAAAAACTCTATGCCAGGAAAATTCTTAGTAAATGTAACTTGGGACAACTACACACTGCAAGCTATTTGCATATTGCTTTGACTTGTATACTGCTTTTTAGCTGTAGTGGATTGCCAAGGTATTACAATACAAACCATGATCTACTATGGTATTAGACATTGGTTTCTACTGTGCCACATGGAGTGTTTGCACCTAAGTGCTTCATTTTGTTTCTCGTTTTTATGCCATGTTACAATATGAAATAGATGCATTGTTTCATTTTACATCATTGTTTGCTACTTATGTAACCTATTTATTCCAAATAATGGATACATTTCTCTAATGACTTGACAGACATGGCAAAAAAACTGTACTAACTTGCTACATTGTAGCACTACAAAATAACAACATTGTATTATTTGGGTTACTGTTCAAGACTCAGAACCCAATAGGCTTTGACATATACTGTCTTTTCCAGTGCATGCCACTGAGACCTATCAATTACTCCATTATATGGCTGAATTTCTTCTGATTTATTACAGTATCTGATATGCCATACCCTGATCAGGTTTACATCTACTTAACTCATCTGGCGATGCCTAGTATTAGCCAGTCTGGCCTGTTTTTCAGCCATAGCCTTATAACGAACACTATAATGGAATACTTACAGATAGAATACAAAAAAAAAAATTCTCTTTATATGCTGATATACTGCACTCAGCACCTACTGGTCCTAAGACCACACTGTATGTATGGCAGAATGCCATATCTGGCCACCCCACTGCCATATAACTGTTTCAGAATCTCCCAGAAATAATGACTTGCTGCAAGAGACCATTCCGTGGAAGATAGATCAGTTAGACAAAGACTTTTGCCATAACAGTAGATCTTCTAGGAATGTCTCTTGCAGTAAGTAGCTTCCCTCCCTCCGACCTCCTGCCATTCTGTAACAGGGAAAACTATGTAGGGTCGAGAGGCTTTGTTACCTCTGTTCCCCTCGGTCCCTTGCCATCACGAGCTGAAACCGGCAGGGAATGGAGATTACCAGGGACCACCAGCTTTTATAGGCACAGCCCAGGAAGTGAGGTCGTGTGGGTGGTCCCTGGTGTGGAGACTGCTAGAGGGAAAACTGCCGTGTTAGAGCTCCACATATCAGGAACTCCCAGAAGTAATGACTTACTGCAAGAGACATTCCTGGAGGATCTACTGTTACGGCAAAAGTCTTTGCATAACTGATCTTTCTGGGAGCGGTATGTGATGTTCATCCACACGGACTCGTGCAACCTCCCCTGGCTGTAGCACATACTTCTGCTTCCAGCAGGCAAGACTTGGTGTCATGGGGTGGGGCTGAGGGACTTACCACCCGGGTGGGTGGGAGGAACCAGCTTGAAGATGTTCTGGCCAGTCTTAAAGGGGAAAGGCAGCTGACTGAAAGTGTGGATGGACATCATATACCACTCCTAGAACTACTGTTACAAGTGAGTAACCTTTTTTCCACAACCCTGCCACTGACGTGGTCAGTTCCATTTTTCCACCTCTTGTTTTTTAAGAAAATCATGGGTTCTGTTTGAGTAGGTGATCCTAAGGGAAAGCATTAAATACTGTGTAATTGGCTAGAGGAGGAAGGATTATCGGAGGAATAGGATGGCCTATGATATGTGTGGTCATTCTGATGATCTTCAGAGAATCGGTCTTCACCATTGAGTTCCACTTGTGGGTCGGGGTTGAAGGCACTAGGACCCCACTGGAGCAAAGCTTTTGGCCCGGGAGCTGGCCGTGGTTACAGGGTATGCACCTCCGCACCCCCCACATAGTGCCATGCATTAGCCAATAACCATTGCTCGCTCCCTCACCCACCTCAGCTGTGTTCTTCCCGCTGTCAGGTTCACACTGTGGGAGCTTAGCACCTCAGTTTGCCTCATCGCCACTTATTTGTATTGTGTTACCATGATATTTTCTCTGTTTGTGGTGTCATCTGTCTTTATAATTCTACAGTGATGCCAACGTCCAACAAGAAAGGGGCCAAGTTGTTAATGAAAGTCCGACAGCCACTTGTTGTGGATTGTTGTCCCCTTGGGTTGCTGATGGCTGTGACACACCAGCATCAGTCTAGTGCGGCCTGTTGCGGACTGAAGCACAACATGGATGCATGTAATGCATACGTCTCAATGGACCACAGTGTCCCTGAGAACTGTGCATTGTGGTGGCGTTGCTGATCCACACCTTCAAAGGCAGACCTCACACGTACTCGTCCAAGACCAAGTATGTAGGCCTTTCTCCTTGGCCTCTTTCTGAGACCTCTGGTTCAGTTGAAGTATGGCAGCTATGGTGGATGTGTCTAGTGGACAGTGGATTCCTCCTGGGCAGCTGACTGCGAACCCTCCACAGTCTGCTGTCTCTGAGTAGCAGACATTCCCAGTGAGGAGGCCGCTGCTGTATGCTCCATCTATACAAGATGGCCGCCAGGCTGGGCAAGCCGATCTTATGAGCATATGAGTGTTATGCCGTTTGCCGTTGAGTTTTATTTTAGATTGTAACATGGCATAAAAAAGAAAAACGAAATGAAGCACTCGGATAGGTGCAAACACACCATGTGGTACAGTAGATCTCATGGTCTAATACCATAGTAGATCATGGTTTGTATTGTAATACCTTGGCAATCCACTACAGGTAAGAAGCCGTATACAAGTGAAAGCAATATGCAAATAGCTTGCAGTGTGTAGTTGTCCCTAGTTATATTTACTAAGAATTTTCCTGGCACCGGGTTTTTGACTTTTTCAAGACTGTTCTATATTGTAACTACAAAAGAAGTTCGAGTTACTAAAGATTGTACATTTAAACACCGCATATACTAGTAATTATGCTGCAGCAATATTTCTGTAGAAGTGAAAAGTTACATACTGTTACCATCCCTTCTGATCTACTGCTTTCTAAGCAACTGTGGATGCAATGCATTGTAGATGACTGAATAATATCTGGCCAAGCCTTTTCTTGGCGAATACACAGTGGTAAAGATAAGCATGCAGCTTCTATAACCGAAAGCAAAACTAACAGGCACTGAGATAAACAAAGCAAAATTAAAGAGAGAGGATACTTCTGTGGGTGAAAAGAAAAATAAATTGAGAGAAACAAAAAGAAATCAAAGAAACAGTCTAACAATAGTAGTCAAAACAAGTATTTGAAAGACGAAAGTAGTAAACGTTATGTTGTTCTGTGTCCTGCTGGGTTAGGTAGTTTAGAGGAATAAAAGTGAAAATAATATTCCGCAAAATAGTAGTTGTTCAATAAAGTGTTTTTCAGATTGGCTTAGTTCAGCACATTTGGAGAAAAGGTGCTTGTGCTACTAGGATTGTGTGACAGCCACCTGCACCTGTGGTCTGCAAAGGAACTGGAGAAAGAAAACTAAAATATACCATAGCACACTCCCATCATGCAGTGCAGCACATATCTTCTAATACATAGAGAGGAAAATCAAAGCACCTAGAATAGAAAGTGAATTGCAAGTTTTTGAAAAGTTGCAAAATATGTTTTGATGTTAGAAAGCTTAAAGCTTGTAATGAAAGTTATTTTAACAAAAGTGAAATAGTAGCCACGATATTTCCAATAGGTGTGTTCCAATTGTTTTCAAGTATATGTACATCACCTTTAATAGCCCAATTTATAGTATTCTGAAAGTAAATCAGTGTGATTGTACTCATTTATTCAAAGACTATTAGTCATACACTCATTGCCGTGTTACAGACGGATTAAGCCACTTGAAAGGGTGGGTCTACAGTGGAATTAATCCATGGTTGGTTGGTTGGACCCACTCGGCCTCGTGGTCCAACCCCCAAAACCATGGATTAATACCACAGTAAACCCAAGCTTTCTCCTGGCTTAATCCTTACGCGGTGCTTATTATGAGCTTTTATTGTTTTTATCTATTTTTACTCCTAGTTTACTATTTCTGTTCTCAGTTAAATATTTGAAGTTCGGACAGCTTGAACACCTTGTTGGATGCTGTTAATTGAGTGTTCCTTTTCGGGTTCCACGGTCCGAGTGCCGCTTTACAGGTTTTACAGTTTTCAGTGCAGTTTTTCTTCAGGGAAGTAACTGGGATTGTTTTCCCTGTTCGCCTGACACTTGGACTTGGTCTGTGGGACGGACGTTGGAGGAGGAGCCCTTTATCGAACGGAATCCTGGGCTTGGTGGTCTTCGTAGAGGGAGTTCTTTAAAGAAGCCGTTTTTGTCATCTTCTGGCTATCGTGAACTGCTCCTTCTGTTGTTTGCCTACTGTCTGGTGATGAACCGGGGGTCCCTGTTGATCATCACCGGGCTGTGGAGACTATAGTATTAATACTATCATGTGTGTGGGGCTACCTGCTGACTATCTGTTGACGTGGAAGCAGGGGTCTACTCTGTTCCGGGTTGTTCCATTGCTGGATTTCTCGCTGTGCAGGAGTCGGGGTTTGCCAGTGGGGACCTGACTGGCTTGGCCTGGGGCTTTGAGGTCTTCGAGGAATCAGCCGATGGGCCGTTTCTCATTGAAGACCAAAGTTACAGCGGGAGAACATTCCTGGTGGTGGCTCTCCTGGGTCAGATTATTTGGACCCCTGCTAGCGTTTCTGGTGGCTGACAAACTTGGTCTCTGCATATTCCAAGAGCTTGATACCCCCACTTGAAGACCCATAAGAAGATTCGTCTGGATAAAGTCCTGGACTTTGGTTATGGTCAGATTCTGATGAATTATATCTGGAAACAGTGAAAATGCACTTTATTTTAACATTATTTATGGCTCTGTCTTCTATGTGAGAGGTAGTCTGATCAGAGCCTTTTGCTTCAAATCTACCGAGTAGTGAGAGTGCCTGGTTAATTTGTCTTTTATTATTTTAGTTTTAACCTGCCTTCGTGAGAGGTTGTGCAGGGGGATACTTTGCTGTACTGTTTCTGTGAGTAACTTGAGTACCCAGACTATTATCCTTCTCACCTAGCCGTGAGTTCTTTTCTGCCTTTATGAGAGACTGTGCAGATCAGATACTGTGACACATCTTTTGGCTAAGTGTGAACTTTTTATTAGCTTTTATTCTATTGTTTTCCTCTACTCCCTGGTCATGAGAGAACTGGGAGGGGGTGGTATGTGTTTTGTATTTCTAAGTTTGAATTATTTGAGCTGTTTTTGAATATATTTATATTATTTTTAAGAAGTTTTTTCGCTGGATCAGTCTAAATTTTTCTTTGAGGTGGGGATAGTCATTTTATTTTGGTTTGGTTTAGGATTATATGTTTAGTTAGACTTATTTTGGGGGTTTATTTAATGTAAGTTTAAATATTTTGTATTACTGTTTTGGTTTAGTTGTATTGTAGCGGCATGTGTCGGCCTACAGTCCCCATGGTGGTGCGCCATTCATCCTCCTCTCTTCACGCCTTCCGCCCTGTTTATCCTCCCCCTCTCCACTATGATACATACCAGCGTGGTAGAGCATTAGGAATTGCTCGAAGGAGAGGGAGGAGGTTGGGGGGCTGTGCACCAGGGAGGATGGACGAGGGGGGCCTTCGTATCCGGGTAGTGAGATCTAGAAGGTGCCCTGGGGCGAAATGGAACCCAGACCGTGGTTTGTCCAATCTGACGCCCATACCCAAGGGCACGACGGAATTTGATAGGCAGATGGGCTTGACAGCCTCTGAGGTTCGTTCAACCCGAGCGGTGTTATGCAATGCTAGGTCCGTCAGAAACAAGACCGGCATTATTGCTGATCTTGTTGGTTCGGTGGACTTAGCTTGCATCACCGAGACCTGGCTGGATGAAAATCCTGGCCCCATGTTGGAAGCCATGTCTCCAGCCGGGTACTCTGTGATACACCGCCTGAGATTGGACCCCAGGGTGGGGTTGCAGTCTGTTTTAAGACGAATTAGACCTCAAGAGTGTGGTTGTGGGGGTGACTGAGTCCTTTGAGTGTACAGTGGTAGCGGTGTTGGCGTTCGAAATGTACTCATCTACCGTCCACCAGGAGATGGGAAACTGTTCTTACAGGAAGTGGCAGACTTCTTCGTTGACATGTCGTTGGAGTCACCCAGATTGATGGTTCTGGGTGACTTTAACACCTGGGTCGACGATGAACTCTCGCAATTTGGTAATCACTTCCTCCAATTAATGACTTCTTTGGGCTTTACACAGGTGGTTTCCACTGCTACCCATAAATCCGGACATTCCTTGGACTTAGTCTTTCTTCTAGGGATTGATATTGCTGATTTGGGGGTGGAACCAGTCGTGTGGTCAGACCACTACACCGTAGGGTTCAATTTTAATACCCCCCTGAGAAGGCCTACCCCTGTGGAGATGGCGAGATACCGCCCTTTACGGGATATTACTCCCCAAAGCCTTGTGGTGGTTCTTGACCTCTTGTCCCCCGCGTTGGCAAGCAGTAGTCCAGAGACCTTGGTGACAGCGTATAACAGGGCTGTTGCGTCGGCTCTGGATACTATTGCTCCTGTTCGTGTATGCCCCCTCTGTCTTCATCCCAAGGCGCCCTGGTTTGATGGGACGTTGAGGGAGATGCGGAGACAGGGGCGAAGATTAGAAAGCTGCTGGCGCAGATCCGCCAGTGATACCAACCGCTGTAAATTGATGGACCATTATTCTGTCTATCAATCTGCAATCTCCCATAAGAAGGCAGAATTCCTGTCCAGAGAGATTGCTGCTGCTAGGAATCGACCGGCTCAGCTTTTTCGAACTGTGGACAGGCTGTGCAACCCAGCCTGTCTACAAGTTCGGAGAGCTTTTTCACAATTGGAGTGTGAGGAGCTCGCTCGTTTCTTCGCTAATAAGGTGGCTGACATCAGGGCGAATCTGTGTCCAGCGGCTTCTAAGGGGGATGCGGTTGAACAGCATGAGTTCACACTACCTCAGGTTTTCATGGTGTTCCTTCAGCAGACCTGATTTCGTGGACGTCATGAGGATTATCCATGGTGTGCGCCCTACGAGCTGTAGTTTGCATCCTGGACTGACTTCCCTAATATTGGGTTGTTGTGACATCATCGGTCCAGTCCTTGTGCAAGTAGTCTGATGCTCACTGGAATCGGGTGAGTTTCCTAGCTCCCTGAAAGAGGCGGTGGTGGCACCGCTCTTGAAGAAAGCTACCTTGGACCCAGACTGTTTCACAAACTACAGACCCATCTCAAACCTACCCTTTATTGGGAAGGTGATTGAGAAAGTAGTGGCGGTCCAATTGGAGAACCATCTAACCATCCATGACATCTACGAACCCTTACAATCTGGTTTACGTAAAAGACATAGCACCGAGACTGCGCTGGTTCGGGTGCTTCATGATCTCCTGAGGGCGAGAGACCAGAAAAGACGTTCTGTTCTAGTTCTTCTTGATCTCTCGTCAGCTTTCGACACCGTGGATCACGTGGTGGTGGTGTTAGCACGCCTGAGGCAGATCTATGGAATATCGGGAACCGTCCTCGGACGGTTCACCTCCTTCCTCACTGGGAGATCACAAAGAGTTGTGTCGGGGATTTTTTCCTCTGGCCCAACTCCTTTGTTGTGTGGGGTGCCTCAGGGTTCTGTGTTATCTCCCATGTTATTCGTGGTGTATATGCTACCCCTCGGAGACATTATGAGACGGTATAAGCTGAGGTTTCACTGCTATGCAGATGATACCCAGCTATACCTATCTTTTGCTCCTGACCAGGATGGAGCTCTCTCGGTGTTTAACAACTGTCTGAAAGAAATCCAGGATTGGATGGATTCTAGTTGGCTGAAGTTGAACTCAGAAAAGACAGAGGTTTTGGTAGTGGATCCGGGTTGTTTGATAGAGAGGCCGCCTGTTGGCGTACCCTCAGGAATTTTTCTTGGGGGTGTGTCACTTCCAACCTCGAGACGTTGCATAACCTAGGGGTTATCTTGGATGACAGGCTGACACTACAGTCACAAGTGTCAGCAGTCGTCAAGACTTCCTTTTACCATCTTAGGAATATCGCTAGAGTGAAGCACTTTGTTCCGTCTGACTCGTTACCAACGTTGGTCCATGCCTTCGTGTCCTCGCGCTTGGACTACTGCAACTCCCTGTATTTTGGGCTTTCTGGGGTTGAAATCTGCCACCTTCAGCTAGTGCAGAATGCAGCAGCCTGGGTTTTGACTGGGACAAGCAGGTCTTGCCACATCTGCCCGGTGCTGCGCGATCTGCACTGGCTTCCCATTAGGTGGCGGATCACCTTTAAAGTCTGTTTATTGACTTTTAAAGCCCTACATGATCAGGGTCCAGCTTATCTGAAAGATCTTCTGGTTCCTTACTGCCCAGGCCAGTTACTCCTCTCGGCTGATGAGGGGTTGCTAGAGATTCCAAGAGTGAGCCTAAATTCATCTGGTTGCAGAGCCTTTTTCTATGCTGCTCCCACTCTTTGGAATTCTCTACCCGGTCGCTTGCAGCAGTGCACCTCCATGGAGGAGTTTAAGAGGGACTTAAAAACTCATTTGTATCAGTCTGCCTTCTTGGATTATTGACTGTGATGTATTATTGTGAGACTGAAGTTTTATCTGTGTTTTATTATGCTTGTACAGCGCCTTGGAAATTTGAAAAGCGCTTTAGAAATAAAATTTATTATTATTGTTATTACACCAGTGAACACCTGGACATCACCGTCTGGCGTCGCCTGTGTGGTTGTCATCATTCAGAGCAATGTGGGGAATGGCACCAGGAACGATGCTGGGCCCTCTTGACACTGAGGTATCGGGAAAGGGACAGGCATCAAGGCTGTTGTCCGTACTCTTGCCAGTTCGCATGTTGTATCCATCGAATCGCTCTTGACACCAAGGAGGGTAAGCCTCTGGACAAGACGATGGCAATGGTGCCATTCCTGGGTCTGGCTCATAGCAAGTTGCTGATGACAGTGTCGTCTTGGATGTTATCCCAGACTCCAGTGTCACAAGTGATGTTGACACTGAGCGAGCTGTCGGATGGTGTCTCTGCCATGGCAATGGGGAGAACCCTCTCCTGCAGGCTGTCACCCATCCTGAGCCCTGTGCTAGGGGCGGGGCCAACTTGGGGTTAGATGATGGCTTGAGATGGAGTTTTTTCCAGAGCCATTGGACATCATAGTCACTGGTGAGAACCAGGCTCACCGTGTAGGACCTGTACAGCTCTTCCTTTTTCACCTGGGGGTTCCCCCTGTGGGCACTGATCGTGTGTCACTCTTTGGATGTAGGAGGATATCCTTCAAGCAACTCTGCTAGGCTCTCCCCTCAGGAGAGACCGTTTGCACAGTTCCACAGCCTGGCCAAGGCCCTTGAGACCAGGTGTCTCAGTGCTTACTAGATGAGCCTTACCACTTCCTAGAAAAGATTCCCTCATTCATAAACCCTGAGGAGCTGTTAAGCTAAGAACAGCATTGGGCATTCGTTAGTGTCTTAAAGAGCTGGCATAGGAATTCTGAGAAGACCCTGCAGAGGCCCTTCTCCCCAGTACTAAAGATACCCAGAGGTGGCATCTTGTCTCCATCTGCATCTGCCTTTGATGAGTGAACCACCTGTGTACCTTCCTTCAGCTGCTGAGTATGCTTTGTACCTGCATATCTAGGTGGATACCAGATCCTTGACCTGCATGCTTTTACAAGCCACGATCTGGCAGCCCTGCCATTTGGACTTCTTGGTGTTTTTAGTGTCAACACTGTTGTCATGCCTCCATTGCCTAGAGCCTTTGCAGATGCATCTAGGGCAGTATGGAGGCATCCCTTCTCCAACACTGCCATCCCCAGGGACCTCCTCACACGGTATCGCACACCCACAGAATCTACAGATGAGGTACTTCACCCCTCGTCAGGGCTTGGAAGTACTATAGATCACGTTGAGGCCACAGCACCACATATGTGAGCAACCTCCGGAGGCAGAGTCCACTTAGACGGATGCTCTTGGAAGCAAGACATTTTCCTTAGCACATGCCATAATGTGCATTTCTGCACACCAGGCACATATGGTGACTTGTAACCATTGCATATGGTTGCAGCTAAGCACACCATTGGTGATCTTCCCCACGCAGAGAGCTAAGGGCATCTTTAGCCCTCAGAGTGAGTCAGCTTTTCCCTCAAAAAAGAGGGTAAAGCTTGGTAGTCTCATACATAAATGGGAATCGATGGTGAAGATTGTTCCTTGGAAGATATGCAAGTTCTGTACTATAACTGCTCATCTTCTATAGAGCAGTCTTCACTTTTCATTACTGGTGGGAATAAGGCGGAGGTGCCAGACCCCAAGGGAGCATATAGCTTTAAGCTTTTCTAGGAGGATGGCCCAGCACCTGGGATGGTGCCGTCCTCAAGGCCGATATACGACATGGCTCTCGTGGGTTTGCCAGTTACCAACACCAGCCCCACAGCCTCCTTAGTTGTTTTCCCACTGTCTAGGTCAGATCTTATGGGAGCTGAAGCTATGTATATAAATTTAGCTTCGTCAGTTCTGTCGCCATCACATTTTAATCAATGCCATACCTCAACTGTTGACGCCATCCTTCTCCAGGAAGCTAGTAATATTTTCCTTTTTTGTTCTTATGCAGCATAAAGTACTGTTGTTTTTTCATTTGTCCCCATGTGGTCATGTCCAGCTCAGGGCCTAGTTCCAGTAAATCTATGGCGGGGCGTGCCCCTGTGGCAAGCCAATTACCTTAACGGACTGCCATGACAACTGTCTTACATAGATACATAGACAGTGTTGGCAGATAAGGGCCTATGGCCCACCCAGTCTGCCCATTTGAGCTTATAAGTTTTGTTTTCCTAGAAGTCTGTTGCCCCTTGCCCCTGACCTCCAGAATTCCTTTATGTCTGTCCCATGCATTCTTAAATCCCGTGATTGTTTCAGCCCCCACCACTTCCTCTGGCAGGGTGTTCCACTTGTCCACCACCCTCTGTGAAGAAATTCTTCCTCATGTTTCCTCTGAATCATCCTCCTTCAACTTCATCCCATGCCCTCTAGTCCTGGAACATCTTTTCGCTTAAAATAGTGTATTCTGCACCCTGTTCCTCCTGTGAGATACTTGTATGTCTCTAGCATATCCCCTCTCCTCCTCTCCTCCAGGAGTACATGTTCAGTTCCTTCAACCTGTCTTCATAGGACTTGTGATGCAATCCATGCACCATATTTGTTGCCCTCCTCTGAACCTTCTCTACCCTGTCTATGTCCTTACGTAGGTATGATCTCCAGAACTGTACACTGTACTCCAGGTGGGGCCTCACTAGTGTCTTGTATAGCGGAATTATGACCTCCCTTTTCCTGCTGGTGATGTCCCTGCCTATGCATCCCAGCATCCTATTTGCTTTACCTGCTGCCTTGTCACACTGTTTCCCTACCTTGAGGTCATCAGAGATGATAACCCCAAGATCCCTTTCCTGCTTGGTACATGCTATATCCTCACCCCCCCAACTGATATATTGTGCCAGGGTTTTTGTGCCCCATATGCATTATCTTGCACTTCTTTGCATTGAATTTCAACTGCCAAACCCCTGACCATTCTTCAAGTTTCTGCAGGTCCCTTCTCATTCTGTCTACACCTGCCTGGGTCCATCTCACCACATGGATGCCTGCTTCTCCATGGCCCGCCATGTCTCTAAATCCACGCATTGAAGGTGAGTCAAAAACCTCTCACCTTCAGAGGGCGGCGCCATTCTCTGGACACCAAGATCAGGTCGTTGGGCCGTTCCCCCAGTACTAGACGTACCAAGGGGGAGCAGGTCTCTGCTATTCCTAATCTGGGACGGGAGGTCTGCACTAATGCTTAGTGGGACAGTTGGCCTTCTCCTGGGGGAAGGGGTCGGCTGAGCACCCCTTGCAGTACATTGCCCCCTCGGGGGCACGGATGCCATCGGTGTCAAGGTTGCAGCTGTACACTGGGCCCGAGCTGGTGGAGACGTCAGTGCTGCCTTCTGGCACCACTTCGGTTCCCAACGCCACCCTTGGTGTTAGTGAGAAAAGCGGTGCCTGTGGGTCATTTCCAGCACAGTTTGTGGTGCCAGGACAGGGAGAGTTTCTGGGGTAGCCTCCTTGGAGATCTCTTTGATATCCTTCTCTTCGGAGGAGGATGATCGGGATGATCTCAACTGGTTGCCCTGCTCGTCAGAGCGACGGGACTCTCCTCCAGCCAGCCTTAGGGCTTCCGGTAATGTGGAGTCTGCTACCACCCTTCCTGGGGCCGTCCTTGGGGCTTCCTCCTCCACATCCTCTGGCACCACTTATGGTGCTGAGACTGCTACCGGCACAAACTCAGCACTGGGGAGGGGCTCGGTGCTGGGGAGGGGTCCGGTTTGGGTTCCAATATCTGGTCTGATTATGGCATTGTTCGTGGTACTGGATTGTACTCCGGCGCCGGGGCAGGTTTCGGGGTGGGTTCTGGCATCCTGAGCAGGTCCCTGTCAGGTGAGGTGTAGGTCGATGTCGAGGGGCCTGTTTCCAGGCGTCCGGAGGCTGTGAGGAGGGCTGAAGTGCTGACCTTCCTTCTCTCATGCCGGGCCGACAGGAGTATAGTTGGGTGGGGTCAGGGCTGCCCACAAGGGCAAGACTAGCTCGATCACCCCATCTGGTGGTCCCCCCCCAAGGGTACCACCCTCTCCGCCCCGTCTGGTTGGGTACCTATCGGTGGGAGGGTTGTGCAACTCCCTCCCTAGGGAGGAGTCCCCTGCTCGCTCTCTCAGACCTAGCAGAGGACCAACTCTGGCTCGTCAGGGATCTTCTGTTCCTCTGCCTTCTCCTCCTTTTCTCCCAGGCCTCTTTAGTCCTATGGGGCCCATGGCCTGGGAACAGTTCCGGGCATCAGCGGCTGCATTCCCACAGTACCTGAGAGCCCTGGATGAGGTAATCTTTAGACCTGAGCTGCCAGCCTCACTGATCCCTGAATTGAGCTCCTTGGCCTTGTTTTCCTCCTCCTCCACCATCCATCTATCATGTGTTGCTGATCTCAACAGCTATCAGAGCTTCCTTTCAGAGAAGCTGGAGGAGCTCCACATTTCCCACTTCACAAGTTTCAATCCTGCTCATGCGATGCATGCATTCCTTGGGGAATACAACGCTGACGAACTTGTCACCTCTGTGGCCTCGACCCTTCATGGAAGTGTCTCACAGGGTCTGGCATCATGGCTCTGCACCCTCTCCAGCCCCGGGGGATTATCAGCGCAGGTACTGAGTGACCCTGGGATCTCCAGGTGCTATGCCCCACCAGTCTTAGGGAGTGGAGCTCCTGGATACCCCTTCTGGGCATTGTCTCCCAAAGCACAACCGTCCCCCATAGTCCGATTCGGCTGAGTTTGACCGCTGGGGCAGAAGAGTCTTCTCTGTGGCGTGTCATCATCTGTGCTTCTTGGTGCACCAGACTGCCTATGCCAGGCACCTGTGGCCGATGATGGGCCAATTTTTGGCATCTCTGCCTGATTAAGAGGCTACCAGGCAGGCCATTAGCCTTTCTGCTCATGATCCGGAGCTGACGAGACACCAAGCAAGGGCGTCTTATGACATAAATGAGGTAGCTTCCTGACTGGCAGGGACTACAGTCTGCATCAGGCGGACAGCGTGGCTTTGCCTCTCAAGGTAGTCACCCCTGGCCCAGCGAAAGGTTATTGCTTCTCCTTTCCAAGGGGCCCATTTCTTCTACCACAGGGTGAGGTGTGAGTTAGGGTGCCTTCCATCTCCCAGGCATCAGGAGTCTGCCTAGCCCTGACCAGTCTCTGGCCTCACCAGGTCCTTAAGGGGGCCCCTGCCTGTTTGTGTTCTCCCCCACAGGAGGTAGGCTTTCTCCCCTCAGGGAGGTGCCAGCAGCACTTGCATGGTGCTTGGTACTCACCTACCAGTAATGAATGGTAAAGATTGATCTATAGAAGATATGAAAATTACGTACTCACTGTAATTCTTGATCTTCCAAAGATATCTTCTTGAGGTCAGTGCTCGGCTTGATTCTGCTCCTGCCCTCTGTTCCTAACTAGTGGGTGACCACTGCTATCCTGGTGTTGGAGACCTGTTGATGTGGCTGTGCTGGAATCTGCTATTTTCTGATCCCTACTCCCAGGACTGGCTAACTGTCGCTATTTGGGGGGGGGGGGTGACTAACTGCTTTGGTTCCGACCTCCGTAATTAAATGTTAAACAGCAGCTGTGGCACATAGGATTTCAGAAGGAACATTTGCAGGTTCAGTATGCTAAAAGAAATGTTAGTTCTAGGGACATGGATATGTTGTTCAATCCACACTTATTGGCAGGTTCCTTGCCACTTTAAATCTTGCCAGAAGGTCTTCAAGCTGGCTCCTCCCACCCACCCGGGTGGTAAAACTCTCGGCTCTGCCTCATGACGTCAGATCTTCCTTACCGCTTGGAAGCTCAGGTTCCCTCCTTAGCGCTCTGCGTTTTAGACTGGATCCTAACTCTTTGGTTTGTCCGAAATTGGTTTTGAAGTTTTCTAAACTTCGGTCTTCATCTTCCCTCACAGCTGCGATGGACAAATCTATTCCCGGCTTTCAGAGGTGCACTTGCGGGCAGAAAGTGTCAGGGACGGATCCGCACTCCACGTGCGTTTACTGCCTAGGCCTAGATCACGACCTGCAGGCCTGCGAGTTGTGCCGCTCTTTCTCGGCCAACGTCCTGGATGAGCACGCTGCCCAATTGAAGCTTGGGCGCCCCGAGAAGCATTTCCCGCCGGTAAACTCAAAAGAGGCTCGTTGGGCGGTGTCCGCGGCAGCTGGCTCGGCTGAGCAGCTCGAGCAGATGATCGCCGAGGAGGAGGCAGCCCAGGCCGCATCTTCCTCCTCCTCGGCCGCAGCATTTATCCCACTCTCTGAGTTCCTCGTGTCACGGCTTCGTTCAAGGAGCTTTGTCAGTCCCTTTCCACCCCGGGAAGAGGGCCATCGAGACATTCTTCTTGGCCCAAGAAGAAGGAGTCGAAGCGTAAGTCCCATCATCGGCGTTCGTGGGAGCGGGAGAGGTCCCCTTCCCCGGACAGCCGACCATCGACTTCAGTCGGAGTTGCGGCTCAGGCCGCTGGCTTCACAGTGTCCCCGTCGGGCCAGCCTGCCGAGACTCTCGTCGATACAGTTGAGATTTTTCTCGATCCGTTAGACGGGCTGTCGACTGGTGAAGCCGACAACCCACCTTCACTGGTTCCTCCGGTGGAGACCGAGGATCTGCATGTGCCTTCGGGGCCACAGTCCCTGGTTAAAGTGCCCGAGTCGAGGGAAGAGCGGGTGTCCCCGGCCCCTTCCCAGACCCGCCCTCGGTCCCGGACTTCATCTCGGTCAAGCCGTTCCCGCCGACATCGGCGGTCTCGGTCTCGAAGTAAGCGGCGGCACCGTTCCTCCTTGTCCTCTTCCTCGGATGAGGGGAGGCTTCGGCGTAAATGACGTCGGCGCTACGAGGAGCTTATGTGGCAGCAGTTGCTGTTGTCTGGGTTTAAGCTGACTCCGGTCCAGACCCCGGCCATCAAGTGGCTGTCGCCCGAATGACCGAAGCAACCACTCACCCCAGTCGAGTTGCCCATTCCAGGGCCGGTTGCTCGGCCGAAACCAGCTGCTCCACCAATTGTGGTGGAACCTCTGCCTCCACAACCGAAGTCTGGGGCACCGACCAAGGATTCTCGGTCGGGTCACGGCCTGCCCCACAGGTTGTCAGTCACCCTCACTCCTGACCGTCCTCGACAGGTAGAGGGTGGCTTAGGGCCGAGGCAGCTCTTCGCAGACTCTTCGGAATCCGACGACGATTCCTCCTTGTTCTCCAGGCAGGTCGACCTGGAGTCCTCCGGGGGCCAGTCATTGGACGATAGCCCATCGTTCTTCTTGGATCTGCTTCGACTCATCTCGGAGTCCACCGGGATGCAGCTCGAGCCCATATCCAAACAGGCCAAGTATCCCCTGACGGAGATACTGGACTGAGGGGATTCCCCCATGGCGGCCTTTCCGGTGGCTGAGGCCATTGTCTGCCCAGCCTTGGAGCTTTGGCAGCGGCCTGCTTCCTGTCCTGCGCCCTCGGCCAGGATGGCCAGGAAGTATGCGGTCCCTACCGGCTCTTTGCCCGGTTTCTCGGAGCACCCCTCTGCCGAGGGGTTAGTCACAACAGCGTTTTCCGGCGTTCCGGTAACGCTCGGGATGTGGATAAACCCACCAACAAAGAGTCCAAAAAGCTGGACTTTGCCGGGCGCAAGGTGTACGCTGCATCCTCCCTCGGCCTCCGACAGGCCAGCTCGGCCGTGCTGATGGCACACTTCTCCCACGCCCTCTTGGGCTCCCTGGATGAGGTTGTCCCTCATCTCCCGACCGACCTGCAGACCATGGTCTGCCAGGTGCGGGACCAGGGTAGGGCGGTGGCGAAGCAGCAGCTTCAGACTGCTCTGGACATAGGTGATTCCTGTGCCAGGTCAGTAGCGGCTGCAGTGGCCATGCGCTGCAGGGCGTGGCTGAGGATATCCACCTTCACGGTGGATACCCAGCACAAGTTGGCGGATGTCCTCTTCTTGGGGACTGATCTCTTTGGCTCTGGAGTGGAGGGACACCTCCAGCGGATCGAAAAGTCCAATACCACCTTGGACTTGGTCACCTCCGCCCAGAGGGACAAAGGCCGCCGTCAGCAACAGCAGAAGTCCTTTCGTCCTTTGGCCCCTGCATCTCGACCGGCTCAACAGCACCAGCAACAGGGCCAGCAGGCTCGTGCTTGGCATCCCAAACCCAAGCCGGCGGCTTCCTCTAACAGGAAGCAAGGAGGTAAAGGCCCAGGAGGTCCCACGGACGGTTCTTCCTCCAAGCCTGCCCAGTGACGGGTTGATGGGTGCTGCCCCAGCCTCATCACTCCCTCTTGGGTTCCCCGTGGAAGGCAGCTCGCCACTTCCTTTCCGCCTGGTCTGCTATCACCACGGACCGCTGGGTGTTGGAGGTGGTAGGAAAGGCCTGCCTCTGGAGTTCGAGCAGGCTCCACCCTTTCGAGCAGTAAGCCCCTTGGAGGCCACGGGATCCGCCCTCTCTGTCTGCCCGTTGAGGCGATATTGCCCTGCTCCTCGAAAAGAGGTGATCAGAAGGTGGCGGATCCTCCTCCAGACCCGGGGTTTGTGTCCAGGTATTTCCTGGTCCCAAAACGGACAGGGGGCTGGTGCCCCATTCTCGACCTGCATGACCTGAACAGGTTCCTAAGGTCTCGGACCTTCAGGATGGTCATTCTGGCTCAGATAATCCCATCCTTGGAACAAGGCATTTGGTTCTGTTCCTTGGACCTCCAGGACGCGTTCTTTCATGTCCCAATCTGTCCATCTCATTAGAGATTCCTCTGTTTCAGAGCAGAGGGATCCCTTTACGAGTTCCGGGCCATGCCCTTCGGCCTCTCCCTAGCTCCCAGGGTCTTCACCAAATGCATGGCAGTGGTGACAGCATTCCTGCGGCGCCGAAGGGTCCAGGTGTACCCCTACCTGGACGACTGGCTGATGCAGCCCCCTCCAGAGTGGAGGTGGAGCGGTCCAGAGATCTGGCCCTCCAGGTTTGCTCTCAGATGGGCTTCCTCATCAACAAAGCCAAGTCGGAACTCGTGCCGAAGCAGGTGATACTCTTCATCGGGGCAGAACTCAACTCTCTTCAAGCCAGAGCTTGGCTCCCAGCGGACAGGGCCGAGGTTCTTTCCTCCTTTGCCCAATCATTCCTGATTGGGCAATCGTGCCCTTCCCAAGACTTCCTGCGCCTCCTGGGCCTCATGGCGGCCTGCACCAGCGTGGTCCGTTAGGCCCGTTGGTACATGCGTCCCCTTCAGTGAGGACTGGCCAGCCAGTGGTCACGACGCTGCGATCCATTGGTCCAGACCATGACAGTGACCCAGGAGATGTGGAACGCTCTCCAGTGGTGGATCGTTCCGGCACATCTGCAGGAGGGCATCCCTTTCATCCTCCCCAAGCCGACGGTCTCTCCTATCGACCGATGCATCTCTGATGGGTTGGGGTGCTCATCTGGGGGAGCACAGAGCGCACGGCCTATGGTCCCCTCGGGAGTCCCGATGCCATATCAACCTGCTGGAGCTCCGAGCGGTCCGCCTAGCTCTCACCGCCTTCGCTCCATTTCTACTGGGTCAAATGGTTCAGGTCCAGACGGACAATACCACGACCATGTACTATCTGAACCGCCAGGGCGGGATGCGCTCCAAGCCGTTATGCAAGGTAGCGCTAAGCATATGGTCCCTCGTGCGCAGCCTGGAGGTGGATCTCCTAGCCATTCACGTGGCAGGAGCCTCCAGTGCCCTAAGCCAGATAGGGGCTGTGTCTCACGAGTGGTTTCTCCTGCCGGAGGTAGTACAAGATCAGTTCTCCCACTGGGGCATGCCTCAGGTGGACCTGTTTGCCTCCAGGGAGAATGCGAAGCTGAGTCTGTTCCATGCCCGCCCCCCCTCAGCAGAGCTCGCTGCAGGGGGATGCCTTCTCGAGGCCATGGACCCCGGGCCTCTTCTATGCCTTTCCCCCATTTCCCTTGATCCACAAGGTGCTTCTCAAGGCGAGGAGGGACAAGGCGCAGGTGATTCTGGTAGCTCCAGACTGGCCCCGCCAGCTCTGGTATCCAGATCTCTTCAGCCTCAGCTCCAGGCTCCCGAGGCGGCTTCCAGCCCACCCGGACTAGATCTCGGTCAACCAGGGGAAGGTATTCCATCCGGACCTTCAATCTCTGCACCTGATGGCCTGGTTCCTGAGCGGCTAGAGTTCCAGGTCTTGGATCTTTCCGACGAGGTCCTCAGCGTCATTGAGGCGTCCAGTAAGGAGTCGACCAGAAAATGCTACGCCTTCAAATGGAAGAGATTTTCCATTTGGTGTCAGGGCAAGGGCCTGGACCCTTCCACCTGCTCCTTGGCAAGCATCCCGGACTACCTGTGGTCCCTTTCTCAGCAAGGGCTTCGGTCGACGACCCTTGAGGTGCACCTGGCAGCCATCTCTGCTTACTGGGTGCGGGCCGGGAAGCAGTCGGTGGCGCAGGAGAAGGTGGTCGGGCGCTTTTTCAAAGGCCTTGACCACATTTCCCTTCCGGTGTGAGAACCTCCACCTCCGTGGGATCTACTGCTGGTATTGGGCAAGCTCATGAGCAAGCCATTCGAACCGATGCACAGTTGCGATATTTCCCACCTGTTGTGGAAGACCGCCTTCTTGGTGGCTATCATGTCAGCCGGAAGGATGGGAGAGCTCCAGGTGCTTTTCTTCGAGTCTCCTTATCTGGTCTTCCACAGGGACAAGGTTGTCCTGCGCCCCCACCCGAAATTCCTTCCGAAGGTGGTGTCGGAGTTTCACCTTAACCAGGTGTTGACTCTGCCGGTGTTCTACCCCAGTCACACCTTGGAGACCGAATATAGGCTCCATACTTTGGACCCTAGAAGAGCGCTCGCTTATTACAAGGAGCAGACGGCTGAAGTTCGGGAGAGGTTCGCCCAGCTGTTTGTCACCTCGCTGAAGCCGCACCTGGCAGACCTGCAGCTGCGCGGACGATAGGCAGGTGGGTCACCTCCTGCATAGAACTCTGCTATAGGTTGGCGGGCATGGAGCCTCCCAGAGGGATAAGAGCTCATTCTACCCGCCATACCGCTGCATCGGTAGCTGCTTCCAGGGATGTCCCTATCCAGGATATCTACAGGGCTGCTACCTGGAAGTCGGCACATACCTTTATTACCCACTACCACATCGACCTCAAGTCACGCCGGGATGCTGGTTTTGGGGCCTCGGTTCTCCAGTCTGTATTTCCCAAGTATGTATGGGCAGTGTGCGCCTTGCTTCCCTCCTCCCGGAGAACTGCTAGGAGTCTCCCAATAAGTATGGATTGAACAACATATCCATGTCCCTAGAAATACAGGTTACTCACCTGTAACAGGAGTTCTAGGAATGGTATATGTTGTTCATCCACATACTACCAACTCCCGGCAGCGCTGGCTGGCTTCAGCAGGCTAGATCTGGCGTCATGGGTGGACGGGGTTTACCACCCGAGTGGGTGGGAGGAGCCAGCTTGAAGACTTTCCGGCAAGATTTAAAGCAGCAAGGAACCTGCCAATAAGTGTGGATGAATATATACCATTCCTAGAACTCCTGTTACAGGTGAGTAACCTGTATATACTCTCAGTAATGAATGTAATGATCATCTGTTGTTGTCTAGTGTTGGGGACCAGCTGGGGTCTGCTCCCAACCTCCATGCCAATGTAGTGACTAAGCATGGCTGTCCTGAGGTCAGGGACCAGTTGATTCTACTCCGGATCTCTTGCTAACAACAATAAAATAACATTAAAAATGGTACAAAATTCGTAGTATCTGTAGTGAACCAGAAGTGTAGGATTGGCTGAATATTGCATGTTTTTGCTCATAAAGAGAAAAGGGGGTTGTGATCTGAGCTGTCAGTTAGTATCCTATAAATTGTGGTATTTCTGATTTCTCCCATGGTGCTTGTTAAATTCCAACTCTGCAGCAATCGGAGAGGGAAGGGCAAGAAATATACAGGTTGTTTGCACAAAAAACACTCAGTAGCATGAAAAAGTAAGGAAGAGACACCACACTGCAGTAGTTACCGATGCTGGCATTCAGACGAAACGCAGTCACGTGTCACTTCTGGTCACTGAGGTTGAAGAGAGAGACTAAATGGAGGATGCACACGTTAGAGGAATAAAACTTTCACTGTGTGTTTAGAAGAAGCGTTTAGGCTAATTGCTGCCTTGTAAAGTGGCGCTTGACTGTGCACAGCAGTGACTTTTCCCTTTTAATATCACTACCCATCTGCAGTCTGGTTAGTAGAGTGAGGCTCTGGTTCCATACTCAGCTACCCCTTTGTGCCACCTAATGTGCCCTTTTTAGCTATCCAAAGGTTAGTAGTTGGTTTTGTTTAATTTATGTATCCTATATCCTTTTCCGATCTCTTAGGGCTGGAGGAATTCTTATCCCTATATTTTTCCCCACTTTGTTTCTGTTCTGAATGGAATTGAGATTTGTGAAAGAGCCGACAACGGTTATTGCCTGTGTGGGGATGTGCAGGCACCATGCCCAGTAACCATGGCGGACTCCCACGCCAAAATCTTTGCTCCTGTGGGGTTGTAGTGCCTCTGACCCAGACCCATAAGTGGATATCAGTGGTGAAGGTATTCACTGCACACCCTCAGGGTGCCGGCACTAGTGCACCCATCAGGGTACCAAAAACCACAATTCGCCACCCCCTTCCTGAGGTCTACTCCTCCTGGAGTTAGAATCATTGGTTGGGAAGTGGGGGATGCAGGTATGCAGCCCCCCCCGCATAGAAAGCGATCAACAAACTTGCCGACTGGCGCCCTAATGATGAGTGCACAACCGCTGGCATGTTCTGAGGGTGGAACCGAAGATATTCTAGCAGACCAACAGTTATGGTAGGTACGTAACTTTCATTTCTCTGCAGTGGGAGGCAATGTGGCCTAGTGGGTAGAACACAGAGTGGAGAACCTGGAGACCCATGTTTGAATCCAACAACTGCCATTTACTCCTTGTATGACCCTTAAGCGAGTCATTTCCCTTCCCTGTATGAACATTAGCAAGTCATTTAACCTCTCTGTGCTTAACCTAGCTATAATCTAGCTCTGTACTTGAGTAATCTCTGTGGGCTTAAAATGACAGCAACCTTCTCTTCCCTCCATTTCATGTAACAGTTTTTGAGGCACATGTTATATGAAAGGCAATATATAAAATCAAATTGCATTCCTTTACAATTTCATTTTTATGCCAAGATCACTGCTTCCTTCTCCAGCAGTTTCTTGTCATGCGTAGAGGGAGGTGTTCCAGAGCAGGGTTTTATTGCTTCATCTCACTACTCTCACTCTCTCTCTCTCTCTGTTCTGCAGGTTGACCCAATGCTCATGGACGAGGAGATTTCTGTGGTGGACAGGGACACAGGTGAGTTTTGATACCATGGCGACCAGAGAGACCAGGAGTTCTTCTGTGATGAAGCGTTGGGTTCTCCTGATGATGATTTGGTTCATTCTGAATGTGCTAGGACTGCTGTGTGGTTGTCTTGCTTTGTGTTTATTACATTGTGGTGTTTGATGCTGATAGCACTGGGTACTTCCTGCAATATTTATAGTGTTTTCGGCTCCTATAGGAAGTCATTTGATGTGGAGTGTCTTCCCCTGCTAGTTAGGACAGGCTGTAACTGTCCGATAGAAGTCTCACGCCCTCAGTCTTGTAACTTTTCTTTGCATTCTTATTTTGTCCCCTTCTCACTGTCTGGGTCCCTCCCACCTGCAGTAACTGCTTCAACTACACCCTCACCTCTGGTCACCCATGTGGTGCTTTTGCAGCAGAAAGTGATCCCCCTGCACTTGGGGAGGAGAGATTCCTCTGCTATGCTTGGGACACACAACACGTCGGCCCTCCAACCAGTGCTCTTTCTCGAACCCAGGTCACCGGCATCATGAGTGGTAGCGCTGCTGTTGCACTGTCTGGGCCTGCAGGATAGTTCTGAAGGTTGGGCAGGGCTCAAACATCCTTCTGATGGCCCCAATAGGTGCTCTGCTGGGTTGCTCCAGCAGCCCCGGGCAGATAGTGTTGCTCTGCCCACCATTGCCACAGTAGGGCCCCACTGGGATGGTGCCAGTGCAAGACTTCTCTGTTACTCGCCGGACTAGAGGGTACATGCCAGCATAAGGCCGCTCCTGAAGGACAACTTATTCTTGGGGTATGAATGTAGTTCACATTCTAGCGATGTGGATATGATTCATGTACCCGCAGTTCTGGCAGTCTCCCTTTAAGAGCTGATTTGCTGAACTATTTTAGAGAAGCTGCTCCAACCACTCAGATGAAATATCCCTCTGCTCTGCCCCGTAATGTTAGATCTTCCTTTTCGCTGGAAGACTCATGTCAGGTATCCTCATTTGCAGCTCTGCATATGGTGTAGGCCTAAACTTTAAGTGTGCCATTTTGCTAACATTGTTTCAAGTTCTTTCCAATTTACATTTGGATATAGTCTTCAGTTCCATTTTCATTTCTGATGCCTGTAATGAACGCAGGGATTTTAAACCAGCTTCCGGCTTCAAGCACTGCATACAGTGCAGTCATAAAATGTCACATACTGATCCACTTGTGTTGTGCATTTATTGCTTAGGTGAACAACACAATGTCGCTGCCTGTGGCCTATGCCAGGCTATGCGTCACGCTTCCCTTGAAGTCTACTATGCTCGTCTTTTCTGCAGCTTGCTGGCTGTGTACGCTCGTCTTTTCCTCAACAGGCTGGCTGAGTGGGACCCTCCAGTGAAGTCCAAGCAAGCACGTAAGGCTGTCCCTGTGGTTATGGGGTTCACGGCCCAGCTGGCAGCTGTGGAAGAAGTGGCGTCCAAGACCGCAGCAGGCACCTCGGTCTCAGCACTGCTTCCGTTGGGGGCCAGCATCAACGTGGTTTTTATGGATAATTTCTGTGAAGTGTGCAAGACCCTTCCAACCTTCAGGGAGAGCCCTGCCCACCACAGTAAGGATCATATCCTCCCAAATCTCCCTGCCAAAAAGCAGCTGGAGTTAAAAGTTGTACAAGACCAGAATCAAGCTTTGACTAAAAACCAGCTGCAGACAGCCTTGGATGTGGGCAATTTCTGGGCCCGTGCCATGGCAGCAGCTATCACGATGCCTCGCAGGGCCTGGCTAAGGATTTCCACCTTTATGGCGGACACCCTGCGCAAGTTGGCTGATGTCCCCTTCCTGGGCACTTACCTCTTTGGCCTTGGAGTGGAAGGCCACCTCACTGGGATTGAGAAGTCCAGTGCCACCCTGAAATATCTGACCTCCTCTCAGAAGGTCTCAAAAGGACAGGAGCAGAAGAAAGTCTTTTCAGTTTGCCATCACACCAGCCTAGGCAGCAGCAGCCCCAGAAGGGACCATCACAGGCATGGGGCCAAGACCAAGTTTCGTGGTTAGGGCCCCAAAAAGGGCAGGTGTAGGGGTAGTGGTGCCCCTCTGGCAGCAGGTGCCTACAAAGCTGCCCACTGCCAGGTTGGGACCTGTCTACCTCCAGTCTCTGCCCCAGTTCCTTATGAGGGACCAGGTGTGCCCCTTGGTGGTGGATAGAGGGTTGCCTCTCGACTTCGAGGCTCTCCTGCCTTACCAACCTTGCGTGCTAAGGGAGTCTGAAATGGATGAGAGAGTCGTCACCGCATGCCGGATCTCCATGATCTGAATCTGTTTCTCAGGAATTATAAGTTCAGGATGGTCACGCTGAACCAGATAATATCTGTGGAGCAGGGCATGTGGTTCTGTTCCATGGACCTCCAAGACACGATCTTACTTCGAGAAACAGCTTTTGCAGCAGGTTACACCATTTGGACTGAAGCCGTCAGGCACCAGCACTGCGGAAAAAATTCTATTGCTTGGTATCCAGCGGGGATCGCCCGGCGTCTGCCCTTATACCGGCGTCAGGCATCACATAAAAGGGGTGGTCCCCAGCATCCCCAGATCTTCCTGGACATAAGTCTCCACCACTCATTCACACTATTGAGATCTGCACCGGAGGCACTAGGACCCATCGGGAGCAAACTTTTTGCTGGAGGGTCGGCGCCAGAGATGGCGCCACGAGGAACGGCGCCGCGAGCCCTAGCTCGCACAGTAACGACTATCTTGATGTCGACCCTCCAGCCGCCTCAGTTCCTTTTTTCCTGCCGTCGAGTGCACTTCAGTGATGACGTTGCTCGCCTGTCGGGAGTCAAACTTCAAACTAGCATAGTTTTCAGTTTTATTATTTTGTAGTATTATCTCGATACAGTATCGCTTAAATTATTATTTTTAAAATAAATACAATAAAGAAGTCTCAGCCTACTTTGACGGAGTCGACCATGAGCAGGTCAGGTGACGGTAGGGAGACTTCGTATGAAAGCTGTTCAGTCAGTCGGGCTGGGTCCGGTCCGCCGCCTTCTCCAGAGGGGGGGGTCTGACAACGGTCAGTCAAATGCCCGGGGGGATGGGCGGTCCCCCCGGAAGCATAAAAATAAACGGTCGCACTCTCGGCACCATTCGGCCTCGAGCTCTTCTTCGGCCATGAGTCTAAAAGAGAAGGCATCACTCGAGAATACGCCCTCTGATATGTCTGCGGCGTGGCGGCTCGGTTATCGGGGCTAGTTGCGGTCTCCTTCAGAGTCGCCAACCTCTGCTTCTGGTGGCCGACTGCTTCGACATTGGAGCCCTACCCCGCCCGCAGGTAGGTCTTCAGATGAGCAGTTTCATCAGTGGGCCGCTCTTATGGAGCAGTGGGCTCAGAGGTTGGTTCGGCTACCCGACTCGATCGCCCGTGGGTCTTTGGGTGACCGGGTAGGGCGGTTGGACCTTCCTGGTCGCGCGGCACCTTCTTTGGTGCTGTCGACTCTATGCTTAGGTGTTCCCCCCTCACATGGCTACGGCGCAGGGGGCCACACTGATGTCCTTATCTCCTGCTCTTCCTCCTTCTAAACCTGTTTTTTGGAGTCTGGGAGTGTTTTCGGCGCCCTTGGCACCGTGTGGCCTCTCGGCGCCATCCTCAGCATCGGTGGTGCGCTCTACGCCATCCTCGGCGCTGTGCGGCTTCTCGGCGCTGTTTTCGGGGTCGCTTGGCCTCGCGGCATCGTTCAGTGCCGTGTGCCTCCTCGGCGCCGGCGGCTCTCAGGGACTCCTCTTTTCACTTGTTTCCTTCTTCCTCCTCTTCTGAATTTCTTTCCTTTCCTGTACATGCAGTCCCTTGTGGACTGTCAGGAGATGACGTTGAGCCTGACCCAGACCTTCGGTTGGGTGATGAAGTGGACGAAGCAGGATCTATTACTGCTACAGAGCCTGTGGTCGAGGACCTATCCTTTAAGTCTCTGTTGAAAAATCTCAGTTCCACACTTTCTCTCCAGACTACAGACATCGATCCTGGGAAATTGTTGAGACTCCAATATCTTCATGCCTCGGAGATCCCTACGGATTTGACTCCTCCGATTCAACCTTCCTTCGAGATGCTGTCTCAAATGGAATGGAATAATCCTGCTCTTACCCCTTCGGTGGCTAAATCCATTGATAGGAAATATTCAGACCCCAAGGATCGTCCCATTTTGGCATCTCAAGCCTTTGCGGATCCTATTGTAGTTCTGGCAGAGAATGATAAGGTTGTTCTTCCTCACTCACCCGCAGTCCTATCTCATCAAGGTGACAGAACCTTTAAGGAAGTCACTCACCTGGTGGACTCAAGAGAGCAATCTCCTGGAGAGGTATCCCTTTGCTCCTCTGGACCATTAGATCTCCATTACCACGGACGCATCCCTAATGGAGTGGGGAGCTCACTGTCAGGCTCTCCACACTCAAGGTGCATGGTCTCAAGTCGAGTCCCAGCTCCACATAAACGTCCTAGAAATGAGAGCCGTCCTTTATGCGGTCCGAGTTTTGAAGGACATTCTGTCTCACAAGAACATTCTCCTTCAAACAGACAACAAAGCAGTGATGTATTACATCAACAAGCAGGGCGGTGCTCATTCTTACCCCTTATGCAGGGAAGCAATGAGGGTATGAGAATGGCGCTTGGAGCACGAGGCTCTAATTCAAGCGGTCTACCTGCTGGGTATTCAGAATGAACTGGCAGACCGTCTCAGCAGAACAGAGACAGACCCTCACGAGTGGTCTCTCGACTCAACCATAGTTCAGTCACTATTCGAAGAGTGGGGAACTCCAGACCTGGACCTTTTTGCATCCCCACTCAATGCAAAACTGCCTCTCTTCTGCTCCAGAAATCCAGGGCCTGGCATTTTCTGTCAGGATGCGTTCAGGCTGCGGTGGACAAAACGCTTTCTTTCCGCCTTTCCGCCTCTTCCTCTAATTCAGAGGGTACTCCTCAAGTTTGAATCCAAGGGGAACAAAATGATTCTCATTGCTCCTTTTTGGCCTCAGCAGCTGTGGTTTCCACTACTCAACAATATGTTGGCAGCTCCTCCGAGACCACTTCCCCTGCAGATGAACCTTTTGACTCGGGGACCGGTGGTCCATCCCAACCTGAGATCACTTCACCTTCATGCTTGGCTCCTGAAGAGGTCGAAGTAAACTGGTTCAATGTCTCTCGAAGAGTTTGATATTCTTCTGGCTGCACAGAAGCCAGCCACTCGGAAAACTTACACAGCCAAGTGGAAGCGTTTTTCACTCTGGTGTGCAAAGTCCTCTTTGAATCCCTTTTCCTGTCCACCAGATAAGGTTTTGGAGTACCTTTTGGACCTCTCAAATTCAGGTCTGCGATACTCTACAGTCAAAGTTCATCTTAGTGCCATTTCAGCGTATCATGAGCCCATTTTTTCCTTAACTCTGGCTCAGTTACCTATGGTTAAGAGATTTCTTAAGGGGATTCTGCATACCAGACCTCCTACAAGACGTCCAGTTGCAGCCTGGGACATTAATCTTGTGCTAGACATGCTCACTCGGAAACCTTTTGAACCTCTGGCTACCTGTGAGCTAAAATTTCTCACCTGGAAGACTGCCTTCCTAGTGGCCATTACCTATGCCCGTAGGGTCTCTGAGATACATGCCCTGGTCACAGACCCTCCGTATACTGTGTTCCATAAGGACAAGGTAGTCATTCGTACTCACCCTAAATTTCTTCCTAAGGTTGTGTCAGAATTTCATCTAAACCAACCTT
This sequence comes from Neoceratodus forsteri, assembly GCA_016271365.2. NCBI lineage: Eukaryota > Metazoa > Chordata > Ceratodontiformes > Ceratodontidae > Neoceratodus > Neoceratodus forsteri. The sequence continues at coordinate 209,450,585 of JADMNL010000022.1, read as the reverse complement.
TGGTCCTTCCCTCTTATTTTGCGGACTTCCAAAATGAGGGGGAACGTTCTCTTCATTCTTTGGATGTTAAGAGGGCCTTACGCTTCTATCTAGATAGAACCAAAGATTTTTGCAAAGCTCAGCAACTATTCGTTTCCTTCAGTGAGACCCGACTGGGTCAACCTGTCTTCCCTCTCTTACATCAGCTGGCCCAGGAACCTCTGGTGCCTCTGCCATTCAGCTCTTACTTTCTGTCCCAGGAGGCAGGCTTCTTGGTCCATCCAGATCTTCGGTTGCTGAACCTGCATGCCTGGCTCCTAAGGACATAGTCCTGAGATTCAGGGTCTCTCGGGAAGTTGCGGACGTTCTGGTAGCAGCCAGAAAACCCTCCACTCATGCCACTTATGCCATGAAGTGGCATAGATTTTGTATCTGGGCTCAAGCTCATGGATTGACACCATTGGATTGTGCAGAGGTGTCAGTTTTAGACTACTTCCTATCCCTTTACAAGGCAGGTCTTGCCTACTCTTCCATTAAGGTTCACCTATAGGTCACAGGTCTGTAGCTCAACTAGAGGCTTCTCGCGCCTTTTTGCGCAGCATCATGCACTTGAGGCCTCCCATCAGAGACCTGGTTTCACCTTGGGATCTTCCTTTTATTCTAAAGCAGCTTACACTACCTCCTTTTGAACCAGCCACGGATAGCGAGCTGCGTCTCCTCGCTTGGAAGACGCTCTTTTTAGTTGCTGTTACTTCTGCCAGAAGAATTTCTGAGCTTCATGCACTAATGTGCAAGGATCCTTATTTGTTTTTTCACAAGGACAGTTTGTCCTTAAGGGGCAAGTTCCTTCCCAAGGTGGTCTCGGCTGTCGCACTCAACCAGGACATAGACCTTCTGGTATATTACCCAAATCACTGTAACAGGTAAGCCCTGTTACACACCCTGGATGTGCATAGGAGTCTCTGATACTATCTGACCAGAACTAGGGCCCATCGTAAGTCGGACCAGCTCTTTGTTTCCTACGCCCAGAGGATGCAAGGTGCTCCTGTCTCCAAACAGTCACTTTCTAGATGGCTGGTGAAATGTATCCTGTTCTGTTACCAGAAGTGCAACAAACCTTTACTGGGACTGGTAAAAGGTCATTCTACAAGGGGGGTGGCTACCTCCTTCACTGTGCTCAAGAATGTCTCCACTTCAGCCATCTATGCGGACAGTGCGGCAGCAACCTGGAGCACTGTACACACCTTCATCAGGCACTACAGTCTGGATATTGCCTCTAGACACAGAGCAGGTTTCAGCTTGGCAGTCCTTCAATGATTTTTGTCCTGATATCTGACCGACATCTCTCTCCTGTCCTCCTCCCAGTATCAGAATTGTTCCCTTACTGCTTGGGAATCAGTCCTAATGGTGTAACCTACTGCAAGAGCTGTTTCTCAAAGTAAGATAGTACAGTTACGTAAGAATGTATCGTAACAATAGATCTTTGAGAACAGCTCTTGCAGCAGGTAGTTTCCTCTCCCAGCTTCCCCTCTGGAGGTTGAGTCTTCTGACCTAGTTTCTAGGCTACAGCGTCTTTGACACCATCCTACTACAAACCTTCCTTTGGAACTTGATCATAGGTCTCCCCTTCAGATGTCACCTTTGGGCTGGGAGTCTCGTGGGAGAATTGGGGATGCTGGGGCACTGCCCCCTTTTATGTGATGCCTGACGTCGGGGAGGGGCCAACGTCGGGGGCGGCCCCCGCTGGATACTGCTAACTAGAATTTTTACTTGTGGTCCTGGAGCCTGCCGGGCATCAGTCCAAATAGTGCAACCTGCTGCAAGAGCTGTTCTTGAAGATCCACTGTTACGGTAAGTTCTTGCGTAACTGTACTTTCTCCCACATTCCAGTCCATCCATCCCACTGGCATTACCTTCTGTTCTGTGCAGAAGGGGTTCTCTACCAGTTCCAGGTCATGCCATTCGGCCTTTCCTTGGCACCCAGGGTCTTTACCAAATGCATCACACTGGTGGCAGCATTCTTGTGCCTCGAGGGGGACAGGGTATACCACTACCTGAATGATTGGCTGATTGCCAGGCTATCCAAGGAGATAGTGGACTGGTCCAGGGACCTGGCCCTCCAGACCTGCAGAGACTTCGGCCTTCTGGTCAATCTGGCTAATTCCAAACTGCACCCATGCAGGTTATTCACCTCATCGGGCCAGAGCTAGACACCCTTTGGGTCAAGTCTCGGTTCCCTGCAGCCGGGGCACTAGGTATTACCTCCTTTGCCCAGTCATTTCAGATTGAGCGCTCGCGCCCTGCCCGGGACTTCTGTGGCTGCTGGGGTACGTGGCGTCCTGTACCAGCATGGTCCAGTGGGCCCGCTGGTGGATGCATCACTTTCAGTAGAAGCTGGTCCATCAGTGGTCCCAGCCCTTCGGTCACTCAGACCATCCGGTCACTGTGACCCAGCTGTTGTGGAATGCTATTCAGTGCTGGCTGGTCCTAGAACATCTCGAGGAAAGAGTCCCATTTATCTGCCCAGAGCCGACAGTCACTATTACAACAGATGCATCTCTGGTGGGGTGTGGAACACATCTGGGGGACCACAGAGCCCACTGATTCTGGACCCTCAGGGAGTCCTGTCACCACATCAACAGCTGGAGCTCCAGGTAGTGCACTTTGCCCTGACGGAATTTCCCCCTTTTATTTGGGGGCAGGTCATGCAAGTTCAGATGGACAACATCACAGCCATGTTCTGCCTGAACAAGCAGGGTGTCACGCACACCCTTGTCTTGTGTCGGCATGCCCTCCACACTTGGACCCTCTTGCCCAGCTTGGATGCATATCTCCTGGCAGTCCATGTTGCAGGAGCCAGCAGTCAGCTGGCTGATGCCCTCAACCAGGTGTGCAAGACATTTCAGGAGTGGTAACTGCATCAGGAGGTGGTGACCACCTGTTCTCCCTTTGAGGCACTCCTGTAGTGGGCCTCTCTGCCTCCAGGGAGAATGCAAAGCTGAGGTTGTTTTGTGCCCCCTGCCCACCCAGTCTGGGACACTGCTGGGAGACACTTTCATGAGGCCTTGAACCCCAGTCCTCCTGTATGCCTTCCTTCCCTTTCCTCTGATCCACAAGATAGTAGTCAAGGTGCGAAAGGACAAGGCACAGATGATCCTGATAGCTCCTGACTGGCCTCGCCAGTTCTGATACCCAGCTCTCCTCAGCCTTAGCAGCAGAACTCTGGTGGTTGCCTCTGCACTCGGATCTGTTGTCTTGTCATTGGGGGAAGATCCTGCACCTGGCTCTTCAGTCCTTGACCTCACAGTCTGGTTCCTGATCGGATAAAATTCCGTGCTCTGGGTCTTTTGGAGGGTGTGCTTCACGTTGTGGAAGCTTTCCAAAAAGGAATGAACTCATCAGTGCTATGCCGTTGTATTTTCCATCTAGTGGCAAGGGGCCAGGGCAAGGAACCTGACCCCCTTGCCTTCCCATTTAGCTAGCATTCTGGCTACCTTTGGTCCCTTTGCCAGCTGGGGCTGAGATCGACAGCCTTTAAGGTGCACCTGGCAGCTGTCTCTTGTGTATTGTGTGGGGGCTGGTATGGCAACGTTGGAGCAGGGGTAGGTGGTTTGATGCTTTTTTCAAAGGCCTTGACCACTTGAACCTGCTAGTGTGAGAACCACCACGACCTTGGGCCTGTTACTGATTCTGGCAGTGCTCACGGGCAAGCTTTTCAAACCTAAATACAAGTGTGAGATGTCATATCTGTCATGGAGAACCACCTTCTTGGTGGGTACCACCTCCACTAGAAGTATCCGTGAGCTGCAGGTGGAGTCTCTGTACTTTGTTTTCCACAAGGACAAGGTAGTCCTTCGCCCTCAACCCAGAGGTCTTACTTCGAGAAACAGCTCTTGTAGCAGGTTACACCATTAGAACTGAAGCCGATAGGTGCCAGGACCACACTGGAAAATTATAGCTAGCAGTATCCAGTGGGGGCCTGCCCCCAACGTCAGCCCTTCCCCCGACATCAGGCATCACATAAAAGGGGCAGTCCCCCAGCATCCCCAGTTATTTTCCCGCCGACTCGCCAGCATCGGCCGCACGGACGCCTGAACAGATGAACGACATGTGAAATCTTCAAACAAAAATTTTCTGTTTTCTACAAAACTCCATGTCTACTTCTCCTACTCCTTCTACCTGAAGGACACTGCTCCAAGTGCGCCTGCGGCAAGCAGATCCTGTTTGCCGACCACCACATGGCCTGCGTGAGGTGCCTAGGCCCAGAGCACGATACTCAGGCCTGTCCTATTTGTCAACAATTCAATAGTAGGACCAGGATCCTCCTCCAGAAAGCCCTCCAGGAGTTCCTTCTCGAAGAGAAGCTTAAAAAAGATGGAGAAAGGCCCTACTTCCAAGGGGGAATCCTGTAAATCAGGGAAGCACCGGGACAAGCATCGGGACTCTGGTAGGTCGAGATCCCCGAGCCGGGCCTCGGAGTCTAGGGCTAGTTCCAGCTCCACGCGGTCCGATCGATAAACCCCCCATCAAGGTAAGGTCTTCCGGGGGCTCCTCAGCCTCGCTGCAACCATTAAAGACCAAGGATTCTCAGGCGCCCGACTCCGCTGCCCAGCCTGGATCCTTAGACCGGCACAAGGCCAAGTCGTTTTCAAAGTCAAGTGGGGCGTCAGACCGACGCCGGGACACCAACCACTGGTCAGTCTCCCAACCTCCGAAAGCACCGTACAGGAAGATGACGGAGCTTACGTCCCTTAAACGGACATCGGAGTCAAAGAGGGTGACCAACCCCGATGCCCGCCAAACAGGTTAGAGAGCTGACACTGGTCGTCAGCGGTCTTCAGGAGAAGAGGTCACCACACTCCCTGACGACCAGACAGGCGACATGTAGGACGCTGGCTTGCCAAGGGAATAGTCGCCGGATCCGGTAGTTCCCCAGGGCCCGCCGACAGGCCTATGCCAACGCCCAGCCCATCGTCGGGTATGGATCTGCAGGAGGTCAAGGACCTAATTACTTTCTGGTGGGATACCATTAAAAAAGATGTGCCCACCAAGCCTCCTTCACCACCTCCTCGAGGCTCTCAGGGTGAAAGACCCACGACCCCCTATGCAGCCAACTCCACCTCCCTGGGGCAGGTCCAGAGAGTGGAAGAGACGCCCATCACGGTCTCCCTTAGGGTCTCCCAGCCCTAAACAACCCAGAGGCAGATGACGTTCTCTGAGGGATGACTCCAGGCTGGAAACCTCTGATACTTCCACGTCTCCATCCCCCTACAGTCCCCCATCACCTGACCTACGAGACCTTCCCAGGTCACCACTGGATGATCCCTCATTCTCAGAAATCATGAGGCACATCCAAGAGAACATGGGATGGGAGACAGAGGATTTAGACCCCGAGAGACAACGCCTTGCCTGTTATCGCAGGCAAAAAGACTCGAAGCCTGTGGTGGTCCCACCGTTGGTAGACACCTTTACAGACATTACCAAGGCTGCTTGGAAGCATCCACATTCGACTCCGGCAGTTCCGAAAAAGGCTGACCGCCTCTACAAGACACCATTGGCAGACCCGTACTTGGCGCAACAACCCCTGGCTGATTCTCTGGTCATAACAGCTTCTCATGATCAGTCTCAGCGGCCTCAACACCTGAGTAGCCAGACATCAGACCAGGACTCTAAGCAATTAGATTCTCTGGGAAGACGCATGTATGCAGCTGCTACATGCTTTATAAGGTCTTTGAACTACCTGACGCACATGGTGCAGTTTCAGAATGCCCTTTGGGAACAGGGCCAAGACCTTATGAAGGATTTCCCGGATGGCGAAAAGAAGGATGAATTGCCTAATCTCCTTCGAACTGGGTCAGACATGGGGAACCAGGTTCTCCGAGCCGCTTATGATTCAGCGGACTCGGCTGCCAGGGGAGTAGCCACAGGCATATCTCTGGAGACACTCTTGGCTGAGAGTCTCCGGCTTCACTCCAGACGTCCAAAAGAACATCTTGGACGTCCCTTACAATGGAGCAGTCCTGTTCAGTGAGGAATCTGAAAGAGTGATCACCAGGCTACAGTACGCTGGGAGGGCAGTCAGGACTGTACAGACCCAAATCTGGTTCCATTAGTAGGAACCAGAATCGTTTTCGCGGCCGGCAACAAAGGCAACAGCCACATTCTGGCAAGCAATCCAGGGGAAACTTTGATCACAAAGGTCAAGCTAGGTTCCCCGCTGGCCAGGGCCAGAAACATCCTAAGTCCGCCCTGCCTGCAGGGACAAATACCACCACAGCATGACTCCTTCCCATCCCCGGCCCCTCCTCTGGATCTAAGGGAAGAGAAGGTCGGGGTTCACATCTCATCACCTTTCGGGATGGCAGAGGATAACCTCCGACCGGTGGGTGCTATAGCTGGTAAGTCGAGGGCACTCGAGTTCCTCGACTACCCACCTGCAAGACCTCCCCTGCTCTCCTGCTATTCGGGTCAGCATGCCCTGCTCATTCAGCAGGAGATCTTGGCACTCCTGGACAAGGAGGCCATATAGTCTGTTCTATGGAACAAGAGGAAAAGGGTACTATTCTCACTTCTTCCTAGTCCCAAAGAAGACAGGGGACTTGCGCCAGATTCTAGACCTCAGCGACCGCAACTCTTTCGAGTTGTACAAACGCTTTCACATGGCAACCCTCCCAGACCTCATTCCCATGCTCAAAGAGGGCACATGGCTTGCGTCGTTGGACATGCAGGACGCTGACCTACATCTGCCGATTTGCTTGAGCGCAGAGAAAGTTTCTGCGCTTCAAGTTTCTGGAACGCCACTACCAGTTCCGGGCTCTCCCCTTTGGACTGTCCTTGGCAACTCGAGTGTTCACAAAGTGTATGGCAATCGTGGCAGCAGCTCTTAGGAGACAGGGCCACTACGTGTTTCCGTACCTAGACTGCCGCCTCCTCATGGCACCCTCCCGGGAAGCCCTGATGACCGCAATCCAGGACACCTGTTCCCTCTTCGAATCGCTGGGCATCACTATTAATCAGGAGAAGTTGTGCCTTCTTCCGTCTCAAAAATTGCATTTTATAGGGGCAATTCTAGACATCACTCAAGGGAGGGCATTCCTACCTCAGGATAGGGCGGAACACATCAGATCCCTCATAAGGGACATAACTGAAAAGAAAGCGGTACTGGCCAGGACTGTTCTTTGCCTGCTTGGACACATGGCAGCTGCCATTGCAACGGTTCCCCTAGCTCGACTCCATATGTGGGTCACCCAATGGATGTTGCGGGCCCAATGGGACCAAAAGCAAGATCAACTGCAGCAACCAGTCCAGATCACGAATGCCATCATCCGAGACTGGCAGTGGTGGCTCGTCCCAGAGCATTTATCTATGGGAGTCTCCTTCGTAGCGTCGCCTCCAACAGTGAGACTGTCCATGGATGCCTCGGGGTCCGGATGGGGAGCTCACCTCAACGGGGTCAGGACCCAAGTCTCCTGGTCATCTCTGGAATCTCATCTTCACATAAACATTTTGGAGATGAGAGCTGTCCTGTATTCCTTGCAGGCCTTCCAGACAGAGATTCCACCGCGTATTCACCTGTTACAGACAGACAATACTGCTGTGATGTATTATCTCGACAAACAAGGAGGCACTTATTCCTACCCCCTTTGCAGGGAGGCCAAGAGAGTATGGGATTGGGTACTACAACACGGCACAGAAATCATTGCAGTACTTGTTCCTGGAGTGGATAACACCATCGTGGACAGTCTGAGCCAATCACAGGCCAGAGTCCACAAATGGGAACTGCTTCAGGAAGTCACAGAGGACCTGTTTCACAGATGGGGGACACCAGAATTAGACCTGTCCACGTCCCCATACAATGCAAAACTGCCCAATTTCTGTTCACTGGATCCAGGGCCTGGTGTTTTCTGGTGAGACCCATTGTCCCTCTCTTGAACAAGCAAGTTCCTCTACGCTTCCTCGCCCTTCCCTTTGATCCAGAGGGTTCTGCTGAAGCTCCGACAAGAGCAGGCATCTCTCATTATGGTAGCGCCCTTTTAGCCCAGGCAAATTTAGTTTCCTCTATTGCACCAACTGACCCAGGAACCTCCAGTGCCTCTCTCATTCAGCTCTCACCTGTCTTCCCAGGAGGCAGGCTCCTTGGTCCATCCGGATTTTCAAGTCGCTGAACCTGCATGCCTGGCTCCTAAGGACATAGCAGTCATGAGATATGGGGTCTCTCAGGACGTTGCAGATGTTTGGGTGGCAGCCAGAAAGCCCTCCACTCATGCCATCTCTGCCATGAAGTGGTGCAGATTTTGCATTTGGGCTCAGGCTCATGAACTGACACCATTGGGCTGCTCGGAGAGGTCAGTTTTGATTACCTCCTATCCCTCTATGAGGCAGGGCTTGCCTGCTTCTCCATTAAGGTACACCTCTGCACCATTTCACCATACCATTCACCAGTAGGTCACAGGTCTCTAGCACAACTAGAGGCTTCCCGCGCCTTCTTACGTGGCATCTGACATTTTAGACCTCCCATCAAAGACCTGATTCTACCTTGGGATCTCCCCTTTGTCCTAGAGCAGCTTACACTGCCCCCTTTTGAAACAGCCATGGATTGTAAGCTGCGTCTCCTTGCCTGGAAGACGTTATTTTTAGTTGCTGTTACTTTTGGCAGAAGAATTTCTGAGCTTCATGCACTTATATGCAAAGATCTTTATTTGGTTTTTCACAAGGACAGGGTGTCCTTAAGGTCAAATCCTAAGTTTCTTCCCACAGTGGTCTCGACCATAACATTCAACCAGGATATAGACCTTCCAGTGTACTACCTCAGTCATTCCAACAGAGGAGAAGCTCTGTTACCCTGGACGTACATAGGAGCCTCAGATAATATCTGGCTAGAACCAGATCTTATTGCATGTCTGACCAGCTCTTTGCATCTTTTGCACGCTCAATACAAGGCGCACCTGTGTCTAAGCAGTCGCTCTCCAGATGGCTAGTGAAATGTATTTCGTTCTGTTACCAGAAGTGCAACAAACCTTTACCGGGACCGGTAAAATGTTACTCCACGAGGGGAGTGGTCCCTCGTGGTGCTCAAGAACGTTTCTACGTCAGCCATCTGTGCAGCAGGAACCAGGAGCACTGTCCACACCTTCATCGGGCATTACAGTTTGGATATTGCCTCTAGGCACAGAGCAGGTTTTGGCTTGGCGGTCCTTCAGGGACTTTTGTCCTGAAATCTGTTTAACATCTCTCCTATCCTCCTCACGATCAGGAAATAGTTCCCTAACTGCTTGGGAATAAGTCTTAATGGTTCAACCCGCTGCAAAAGCTGTTTCTCGAAGTAAGATAGTACACTTACGTAAGAACTTAACGTAACAGTAGATCTTCGAGAATAGCTCTTGCAGCAGGTAGTTTAAATCCCACCTTCCCCTCTGTAGGTTGTCTTCTGACCTAGTTTCTAGGCTACAGCGTCTTTGATGCCATCCTATTACAAACCTTCCTTTGGAACCGGATCCTCGGCCTCCCCTTCAGATGTCACCTTTGTGCCAGGAGTCTCCGGTGGGAGAACTGGGGATGCTGTGGGACCGCCCCCTTTTATGTGATGCCTGACGTCTGGGGAGGGGCCGACTTCGGGTGCTGGCCCCCGCTGGATATTACTAGCTAGAAATTTTCCGTATGGTCCTGGCACCTGCTGGCTTCAGTCCTAATGGTGTAACCTGCTGCAAGAACTGTTCTCGAAGATGTAACGTTACTGTAAGTACTTACGTAACTGTACATTCCTCCTGAAGGTGTTATCAGAGTATCACCTTAACCAGGTGATTAACCTTCTGATTTTACTTCGAGTGGGAACTCTTGCAGCAGGCTACACCATCAGGACTATGCCACCAGGCATTAGGATCCCACGGAAAAATTCTTAGCAAGCAGTTCCTAGCGGGGCATCAGACCACCTGCGTCCACGAGTGGTATAAAGGGGGCGTTCCCCGGTCACATAACAGTTCTTTCTAGGGACGTGGATTTGTTCATTCCACACTTGTTGGCAGGTACCTTGCTGCTTTAAGATGTGCCAGAAAGTGTTCAAGCTGGCTCCTCCCACCCACCCGGGTGGTAAAACCCTCGGCTCCGCCCCATAATGCCAGATCTTCCTTACCACTTGGAAGCTCAGGTTCCCTCCTTAACGCTCTTGCATCTCTAGGCCTGGATCCTAAACCTTAGGTTTTATTGTAAATCATGCTTAAATTCACGAGACTTAAGTCTTCTTCTCCCCTCGTGGCTGCAATGGATTCTAATCTACTCCTGACTTCCGTCTGTGCCCTTGCAGGCAGAAGATATTTTGGACCGACCCGCATGCCACGTGCGTCTGCTGCCTTGGGCTTGGCCATGATCTGCAGGCCTGCGATCTTTGCAAGTCCTTTTCAGCTTCGGTTCTTGAAGACCACGCTGCCTGACTCCAAATGGGGCGCCCTGAAAAATGGTTTCTGCTAGCGAAGTCGAAGGGGGCCCATTGGGCAGTGTCCGCGGAGCAGCTGGAGCAATTAATCGTCCTTGAGGAAGAGGCGGTACAGGCCGCATCTTCTTCTTCCTCGGTGTCGGCGTTTATCCCGCTTTCCTTGGGCTCCTTCTATACTGCTTCCTTTAGTGAGCTTTCAGGCCCTCTCCACCAAGGGAGAGGGGCCCTCAGGGACTCACTACAGTTGGTCAAAGAAGAAGGGACCGAAAGGTAAGTCCCACCGTCGACGTTCGTGGGAGAGATCTCTCTCCCCAGAGCGTCTCTTATCGACCTTGGTCGATGTTGCGGCTAAGGCCACTGGCTTTTCGGTCTCCCCGTCAGTTCAGCCGGCCGAGACACCCGTCGATGTGGTTGAAATTTTTCTCGACCCGTTGGACGGGCTGTCAACTGGAGAGGCCGATGACCCACTTTCACCGGTACCCCTGGTGCTTACCGAGAACATGCCTCGGCCTCCCGAGCTGAAGTCCCCTGTCAAGGACCCTGAGCTGGGGGATGAGTGGGTTTCCCCTGCCTCCTCTTTGACCCACCGTCAGCAACCCTGATGGTCTCGGTCCTCTTCCATGTCGGGTAAGTTCCGCCAACATCACGGAAAGCGGGGCTGCCGCTCTTCCTCATCATCCTCTTCAGAGGATAGGCTCCGGTGCAAGTTGCGTCTGTGCTATGAGGATATGATGTGGCAGCAACTCTTACTGGCCGGGAACAAGCCGACTTTGTCGCCTTCCCCTGCAATTGTCTGTCACCCAAACAGCCGAAGCAGCCTCTCGCCCTTGGCTCCTTGGTCGAGGAGCCGACTCTGGCGCCAATTACTTGGCCGAAACTGGCTGCTCCACCCATTGTGGTGGAACCTCCACCCCGCAACCGAAAACTGAGGCCTCAACCAAGGATTCTCGGTCGGGTCAGGACTTGTCCCACAGGTTGTCTGTCACCCTCACCCCCGGTCAACCTCGGTGAGTGGAGGGTGACTCAGGCACTTGGTAGCTGTTCACGGACTCCTCGGAGTCCAGTGACTCCTCCCTGTATTCCAGGCCTCTCGACCTGGAATCCTCTGGGGGTCTGTCAGTGGATAAGAGCTCATCCTCGTTCCTTGGTATTCTTCGGCTCATTTCATTCTATTGGGATGCAGGTCGAACCTGTGCAGAGACTGGCCAGATATCCCCTCACGGAGAGTTCAGACTGAGGGAATTCCCCCACAGAGGCCTTTCCCTGTGTCCGAGGCCATTGTTGGTCCGGCCTTGTAGTTGTGGCAGCGGCCTGCCTCCTGTCCTGCACCTTTGGCCAGGATGGCCCTCAAGTATGCAGCTGCAACCGATTCCCTCTCCGGTTTTTCGGAGCACCCTCGGCTGAAGGGCTAGTAACCGATAGCGTTTTCCGGTGCTCTGGAAACACCAGGGACGTAGAGTAGCCCCTGGACAAGGAGTCCAAAAAGCTGGAGTATTCCAGGAGCAAAGTTTATGTTGCCTCCTTCCTAGGCCTTGGAAAGGCTAGCTCGGCTCTACTGATGGCACACTTTTCACACGCCTTTTTAGGCTCCCTGGATGAGGTGCTTCCTCATCTCCCGGCTAACCTTCAAACGATGGTCATGCAGGTGCGGGACCAGGAAAGGGCATTGGCCAAGCAACAGCTCCAGACTACTCTGGACATTGGAGACTCTTGTGCCCGGTCAGTAGCGGCTGCAGTAGCCATGCACTGCAAAGCTTGGTTGCGGATCTGTACCTTCACGGCAGAAACTCAGCACAAGCTGGCAGACGTCCCCTTCTTGGGCGCTGACTTGTTCGGGCCTGGGTGGAGGGCCATCTTGGACTCTGTCACGTCTGCCCAGAAGGACAAAGGCCACCAGCAACAGCGTAAGCCCTTCCACCCCTGCGGCACATCCGGCCCAGCAGTGCCACCAACAGGGTCAGCAGGCTCACGCTTGGCACCCCAAGGCCAAGCCTGCTGCTTCCTCCAACAGGAACAGGAAGCCTGGAGGGAAAAGTCCAGGCGGCTCCTCGGCTGGCCCTTCCTCCAAGCCTGCCCAGTGATGGGTTGAGGGGTGCCACCCCCAACCTCGTCACTCCTCCCCTGGGTCCCCCCGTGGGGGGACAGCTCAGCCACTTCCTTTCCGCCTGTTCCTCTATCACCATGGACTGTTGGGTGCTGGAAGTGGTCGGCAGGGGTCTGCCTCTGGAATTCGAGCAGACCTCTCCCTATCAGGCCGTTGTCCCTCGGGGAAGGGGGCTACCGGTTCCACAGCCTCTCTGTCGGCTCATTGAGCCGACATAGCTCTGCTCCTCCAAAAGGAGGTGATCAGCAAGGTGGCGGATCCTCCTCCAAGCCCAGGATTTGTGTCCAGGTACTTTCTGGTCCCAAAGCGGACAGGTGGCTGGTGCGCCATTCTCAATCTGCATGACCTGAACAAGTTTCTAAGGCAGCGCACCTTCAGGATGGTCACTCTGGCTCAGATCATACCATCCTTGGAACTAGGCGTGTGGTTTTGCTCTCTGGATCTCCAGGACGCGTTCTTTTACTTCCCAATCCGTCCGTCACATTGGCGATTCCTCCGCTTCAGAGCAGAGGGATCCCACTGCGAGTTCCGGGCCATGCCCTTTCGTCTTTCTCCAGCTCCCGGGGTCTTCACCAAATGCATGGCAGTGGTGACAGCATTCCTGCGGCGCTGAGGAGTCCGGCTGTACCCTTACCTGGACAACTGGCTGATAGCAGCTCCCTCCAGGTTGGAGGTGGAGCAGTCCATAGATCTGGCCCTCCAGGTCTGCTCTCAAATTGATCTCCTGATCAATGAGGCTAAATCGGAACTCATACCATCGCAGGTGATTCAGTTCATCAGGGCTGAGCTCGACTGTCTTCGAGCCAGAGCCCGGCTCCCAGCGGACTGGGCTGAGGTCCTTTCCTCCTTTGCCCAGTCATTTCAGGTTGGGCAATTGCACCCTACCCGGGACTTCCTGCACCTTCTGGGTCTCATGGTGGCTTGCACCAGCGTGGTCCGTTGGGCCTACTGGCATATGCATACCCTGCAATGGGGGCTGGCCTGCCAGTGGTCACAGCGCTCTGGTCCTTTGGAGCAGCCAGTAACGATGACCCAGAAGATGTGGGATGGCCTGCAGTGGTGGCCCATCCCAGCTCATCTGCAGGAGGGTATCCCGTTTGTCCGCCCCAGGCTGACCGTCATACTTACGACTGACGCCTCTTTGATGGGCTGGGGTGCCCATCTGGGGGAGCTCCAGGCCCACGGCCTCTGGTCCCCTCAGGAGTCTCGATGCCACATCAACCTGCTGGAGCTTCGAGCGGTATGGCTAGCCCTCACTGCCTTCACTCTGTTTGTTCGTGGTCAGGTGGTTCAGGTCCAGATGGACAACACGACCATGTACTATCTCAACTGTCAGGGCGGGACACACTCCTTGCCTCTGTTCTAGGAAGCTCTTCGTATTTGGTCTCTTGTGATCAGCCTGGAGGCGGATCTCCTAGCCATCCACGTGGCAGGAGCCTCGAACAGTCTGGCCGATGCCCTCAGCCGGATAGGCGGTGCATCTCACGAGTTGTCTCTCCTGCCGGAGGTAGTTCAAGACCTGTTCTCCCATTGAGGCACCCCTCAGGTGGACCTGTTCACTTCCAAGGAGGACACGGAGCTGAGGCTGTTTCATGCCTGCCCCCCCTCAGCAGGGCTCGCTGCAGGGGGGTGCCTACTCGAGGCCGTGAACCCCAGGCCTCTTCTGTGCCTTCCCTCGATCTACAAGGTGCTTCTCAAGACGAAGAGGAACGATGCACAGGTGATTCTGGTAGCCCCAGACTGGCCTCGCCAGTTCTGGTACCCAGATCTCCTCAGTTCCAGGCTCCTGAGGCGGCTTCCAGCCCACCTGGACCTGATCTCAGTCAGCAAGGGGAAGGTGCTCCATCCAGACCTTCAATCTCTGCATCTGACTGCCTGGTTCCTGAGCGGCTAGAGTTCCAGGCCTTGGGTCTTTTCGATGAGATCCTCAGTGTTGTTGAGGCATCCCGTAAGGAGTCGACCAGAAAATGCTAAGCCTTTAAATGGAAGAGATTCTCCATTTGGTGTCGGAACGAGGGGTTGGAGCCTTCTTGCTGTCCATTGGCTAGCATTCTGGACTACCTGTGGTCCCTTTCCCAGCTAGGGCTTCGGTCGAGGACCCTTGGTACCCCTGGCAGCCATCTCTGCCTACTGGGTGCGGGCCGGCAAGCAGTCGGTGGCACAGGAGAAGGTGGTCTGGTGCTTTTTCAGAGGCCTTGATCACATATCCCCTCCGGTGCGAGAACCTCCACCTCCGTGGGATCTACCGCCGGTATTGGCCAAGCTCATGGGCAAGCCATTCGAACCGATGCACAGGTGCGATATCTCCCACCTGTCGTGGAAGAACGCCTTCTTGGTGGCTATAACGTCAGCCAGAAGGATTGGGGAGCTCCAGGCGCTTTACATAGTCTCTTTATCTGGTCTTCCACAGGGACAAGGTTGTCCTTCGCCCCAACCCGAAATTCCTTCCGAAGGTGGTGTTGGAATTTCACCTGAATCAGGTGTTGACTCTGCCGGTGTTCAAACAACATGAAGTCTTGCTGTATTCAGACATAATGCAGTTAGCCCCAGCACTTGAACTGCCCCGGAGAGGAAAGAGTTAACTCTATGCAGAAGCATAGAACGTTGAGCTCGAGCTCGGTTTTCAAACCCCTGTCTGTGGTACTCCCCAGTGTAACTGTCAGATTCTTTACTCTGCCTAACAGTGAAGTCGCTCCGGAGATTTCCTCTGCTTGGTTCGGTAAAAGTAAAGTGCTTGGTGTAAACGGCATATTTTTTTGTTATTTTCAGATTTCCAGCCTCTGTCTACGGTACAGGTAGTGTGTAGATAGGTAGTGACTGTGTTTTATTTTAGTAAAAAAAAAGTGGAAATTGTCCTTTTCTTCAGTTTCTTCCTGGTCGGTCCGGTTTGGAACCGTCCTTGTTAATTTTAATTTTATTTTTTCTGGGATTAGTGTGGTGTTCCGGTACTGATCGGTTTAAAAAAAAAAAAAAAAAAAAAAAAAAAAAATGACCTTTTGCTGGTTCTTTTAAAAAGCCTGTGACACGGTTTGTAACCGATTGGTTATTATATTACCTAGCTTGAAAGCTGTAGTAGGGTAATTTGTTAGGTTGGCCATGTCCGAGAAACCCAAGAAGAAAACCAGTCCCACTCAGTTTCAACGCTGTACTGAGTGTTGGGAGGCCTTTGCTAAGGCTGACCCCTACCTCATCTGTGTTTGTTGTTTGGGGTTTGACCGCCTCAGGTCAGACTGCCAAATCTGTAAAAGCTTTCCTAAATCCACTCTAGATAAAAGACTGAGTAGGCTGAAGGAAAGGGAGGCCGAGAAGTCCATAGATCCGGTTGTGGCCGAACCTGAGGAGGTGCCTACTGACCTAGGTGATACCTCCTCGTGCAAAAGGAGAGCCGACACCGAGGGGTCAGTTCCGTCAAAGAATAAGCGTAAGTCTGCTGGTTTGGATCCTGTATCTCGCTGTCCAGCCGCGGACGAAATAGCCAAAGCAATTTGTATTGATCTTACTTAGAGATACAGCTCTTGCAGCAGGTTACACCATTAGGACTGAAGCCGGCAGGCGTCAGGACCTCACGGATATTTTCTAGCTAGCAGTCTTCAGCGGGGACCACCTCCGACGACGGTCCTGCCCCCGACGTCAGGTGTAGTACAGAAGGAGGCAGTTCCCTCATAATCCTCAGTTCTTTTCCCGCTGTCGACATCACAAGTATCAGCCTATCGGTCCTTTTTCTAGCGTGCGATGACCTTTAGAGCTAGAACGATTTTGTCTTCCTTCACGACTCTGGATTCAACTGATGACCTCTCCAAACACTTCTCTGGAGGGTCACCAATCGAAGTGTGCCTGCGGCAAACAGATCCCCTTCAAGGATCCACACTCGGCCTGCGTACGCTGCCTAGGCCCGGAACACAACACCAAGGCCTTCTCCTTCTGCCAGGGCTTCAACAGTTGCACCAGGATCTGCCGCCAGAAGGCCCTTCAAGCGTTTCTTTTAGAGGAGAAACTGAAAACCATGGACAAGGAACCTTCCTCCGGGGGGGGGGGGGAGTCAAGTAAAACCCACAAGCACCGGGAAAAGGAAAGGCCCAGGTCCCCTGAGAGGGCCTCAGACTTCCGAAGCTCCGGCTCATGATCGGATTGCTCTCCTTCCAGGGCTCAATCACAACCTCCCCCGTTTCAGGTCTGATCCTCCAGCGGCTCCTCTTCTCTGCAGCCCCTGAAGACTTCCAGGCCGTCTGTATCTTCTACTCTATCTAAGGCCTCGTCGAAGTCTGGGGAGCACCATAGATCTTCTTCCCGCTGGTGGGACTCCGACACCAGATCGGTTTCCCAGCCTCCGCGTGGGTCGAATCCGGTTGCTCTCAAGACCAAGGACCTGACGTCCCTCAAACGGACGTCGGACCCGATGTCGGCCAAGTATCACCGGTGCTGCCAGGAACCGGTGACACCAAAACACCCGTTGCCGGCCAGGCGTTCTCCTCCGAGGGCGTCTGCCAGGGAACTGACGTTGGCTACCCCAGAGAAGAGGACGGCACCACCGTCGCCGGCTGATGCCGGTCGGAAGGACTTGTCGGACGAGGATACCACACAGCCTGAGGACCAGGCGGGCGACACCGGAGACGCTGGGCTCCCACAGGTACCTTCCTCAGGGTGGGAGACCCCCGGAGGACCCGACGTCCGACCCCGGTGCCAGGTCCATCATCGGGCATGAACTTGGCAGAGGTAAAGGAGCTCTTTACCTTCTGGTGGGACACCATGAGAAAAGATGTGGTCGCCACACGTCCTCCTCCTACTCCGACTCCGCCGCCTCCTACTCCTTCACCGCCTATGCCCCCTCCTCCACCCAAGGGGCCAGTTGGACGGTCGCCAACCCCCAAGGAGCAAACACCACCTCCTCTGGGCTGATCCTCAGACAGGAGAAGACCTCCCTCCAGATCCACCTCAGGGTCACCCAGTCCCAAGAGACTCTGACGACGCCGGTACACCCCGTCTGGGGAGGATTCTAGATCTGACACCTCGGGGTGCTCCAGATCTCCTTCTCCCATCAGCATTCCCTCTCTAGACCCACACGACCTACCTATGTCTCCTCCGGATGATCCCTCTTTCGCGGAGATCATGAGGCACATCCAGGAGAATATGGGGTGGGATGCTGAAGAGCTCGACCCCAAGAGACGCCTTGCCCGCTACCTACGGCAGAAGGACCGAAACCCTGTGGTAGTGCCGCCCTTGGTGGATACCTTTGCGGACGTCACCAAGGCTGCCTGGAAACGTCCACATTCCACTCCAGCAGTGCCGAAGGAGGCTGACCGCCTATACAAGGCCCCTAGGGAGGACTGTTATCTGGCGAACCATCCTCTGGCTGACTCCCTGGTCATGACTGCTTCGCATGACCAGTCACAAAGACCTCAGCATTTGAGCACACAGCCACCGGACCAGGAATCCAAGCAATTGGATGTCCTGGGTAGGCGCACATACGCGGCTGCGACTTGCGCCATCAGGTCACTGAATTACCTCACCCACATGGTTCAATTCCAGAACGCACTGTGGGAGCAGGGACAGGACCTGGTCGAGAAGATGCCCGATGGCGACCAAAAGGAGGAGCTCTTGAACCTCCTCTGGACAGGTTCGGATCTGGGGACCCAGGTGCTCAGAAATGCATATGATTCTGTGGACTCTTCAGCCAGGGCTGCAGCCTCAGGCATGTGTCTCCAGAGACACTCTTGGCTCCGTGTCTCCGGTTTTACCCCGGACATCCAGAACAACATCTTAGACATCCCTTACAACGGCGAGGTCCTATTTGGTGAAGCCTCCGAGAAAGTAATCACCAAACTTCAGGACGCAGGGAAGGCAGTCAGATCTGTACAGGCCATGTACAGGTCTCTGCCCAGTTCCTTTTGTAGGAACCAGAGCCGCTTCCATGGCTGGCTACAAAGGCAACAGCCACGTTCCGGCCAACAGCAGAGGGGCACTTTTACCCGCAAAGCCCAGGCCAAGTCATCTTCAGGCAGAGGCCAACGATTTGCAAAGTTGGCACAGCCTGCCGGATCGAATGCTGCCATAGCATGACCCTTTCCCAGCCCCGGCCCCTCCTCAGGATCAGTGGGAAAAGAAAGTCGGGGGTCGCATCGCACACTGCTTGCCAGGGTGGCAGTCGATCACCACCGACAGGTGGGTTCTGCAACTGGTCAAAAAAGGCCACTATATAGAATTTGTAGGCAGTCCACCCACAAGACCTCCCCTGCTTTCCTGATATTCAGGTCAGCATGCCCTGCTCATACAGCAGGAGGTGCTCGCGCTTCTGGAAAAAGAAGGCTTAGAGCATTTTCCAGAGAACCAGAGAGGACTAGGGTACTATTCTCACTTCTTCCTGGTTCCAAAGAAAACGGGGGCGTTTCGTCCAATACTGGACCTCAGCGACCTCAACCTGTCAGTCATTTACAAACGCTTCCGCATTGTGACCCTTCCGGGCCTAATTCCCATGTTGAAGTGAGACGCTTTTCTGGCGTCTTTGGACATGCAGGATGCCTACCTGCATATTCTGATTGCTCAAGCGCACCGGAGGTTCCTGTGCTTTAAGTTTCAGAGCCGCCATTATCAGTTCCGAGCTACCTAGGTAGCTGTCATCGGCACCCCGCATATTTACAAAGTGCGTGGCGGTCGTAGCGGTGTCTCTGAGGAGACAAGGCCACTACATGTTCCCATACCTGGATGACTGGCTTCTCATGGCACCCTCCAGGGAGGCACTGATGATGGCCATTCACCGCACCCAGTCCCCTTTTCAGTCACTGGGTCTTCTCATCAACTACAAGAAGTCACTCCTGGTGCCGTCCCAGGAACTGCAGTTTGTAGGAGCAGTTCTGGACACCGTCAGAGGGAAAGCTTTTCTTCCCTCGGACAGAGCGGAACACGTCAGATCCCTTATCAGGGACCTGTCGGTGAAGAAGACAGTCTCGGCCAGATCGGTCCATCGCCTGCCCGGACACATGGCTGCGGCCATTGCAACAGTCCCGCTGGCATGTCTCCACACGCGGGTAACCCAGTGGATGCTAAGGGTGCAATGGGACCAAAGGCAAGACCATCTGCAGCAGCCAATCCGAATCATGAATGCCGTGATTCGGGATTGGCAATGGTGGCTAAATCCGGGGAACCTCTCCACGGGGGTTCTCTTCATAGCGCCGTCTCCAACTGTGACACTCTCCACAGATGCCTCAGGGCTCGGGTGGGGAGCACAACTGGACAGTGTTTGGTCTCAGGGCCTTTGGTCAGCCCAGGAGTCTCATCTCCACATCAACATTTTGGAAATGAGGGCAGTCCTTTACGCTCTGCAAGCCTTCCAGTCGGAGATTCCACCAGGTACACTCCTGTTACAAACAGACAATACCGCAGTGATGTATTACCTCAACAAACAAGGAGGCACTCACTCACTCCTACCCACTTTGCAGGGAGGCCATGAAAGTGTGGGAGTGGATATTGCAACACGGCGCAAACCTAATTGCAGTACACATCCCAGGAGTGGACAACACCATCGCAGACAGTCTGAGCCACTCTCAGGCAAGAGTCCACGAGTGGGAACTTCTACAGGGGGTGGCAGAGGATCTGTTTCACAGATGGGGCACTCCAGAGTTAGACCTTTGCGCGTCCCCATCCAACACAAAACTGCCCAATTATTGCTTGCTAGATCCAGGGCCTGGTGTTTTCTGGCGAGACGTGTTGTCCCTCTCCTGGGCGGGCAGATTCCTCTATGCCTTGCCTCCTTTCCCGTTGATCCAGAGGGTTCTCTTAAAACTGCACAGGGAGCAAGCGACGCTCATTTTGATCGTGCCTTTCTGGCCCAGACAAATTTGGGTCCCTCTTCTGCACCAGCTATCCCGGGAACCTTCAGTTCCATTGCCAATCAGCTCCCATCTATTGTATCAGGAGGCGGGTTCATTGGTCCACCCAGACTTACATTCATTGAACCTGCATGCTTGGCTCCTAGAGACATAGCCATGATGCGATATGGGGTCTCGCAAGAAGTGGCAGATGTACTCTGTGCCACCAGAAAACCGGCAACCCACGCAACGTGTGCAATGAAATTGCGTAGATTCTGTTTGTGGGCTGGAGCGCACAGTTTTTCGCCATTAGACTGTTCCAAAAAGCTGGTTCTGGACTACCTGCTTTCCCTTTTCCGCTCCGGACTGGCTTACTTCTCGATTAAAGTGCACCTTTGTGCAATTTCTGCCTACCGTGCCTCAGTAGGCCATCAGACGGTGGCCCAGCTTGACACTACTCGTGCCTTCTTAAGGGGAGTCCTCCACCTTAGGCCACCCATCAAGGATCCAATTCCTCCTTGGGACTTACCCTTCATCCTGGAGCAGCTTACGGTGCCACCTTTTGAACCAGCCGCGGATTGCGAGTTAAGTTTTCTCTCTTGGAAAAGTTATTCTTAGTTGCTGTTATTTCGGCGAGAAGGATCTCGGAATTACATGCTCTTATGTGCAAAGAGCCTTATTTGGTTTTTCATCAGGACAGGGTATCCTTAAGGACAAACCCAAAGATTTTGTCTAAGGTGGTTTCAGCCCTCACCCGTAACCAGGATATTGATTTACCAGTGTATTTCCCAAGGTACACTAATCGAGGAGAAGCCCTTCTGCACACCCTCAACGTGCATCGGTGCCTCAGATACTATCTGACCAGAACCAAACCGTTTCGAAAGGCAGACCAACTTTTCATCTCCTTTGCTCACAGGATGAAAGGAGCGCCTGTCTCCAAACAGTCACTCTCGAGGTGGCTCATCCAATGTATCACTTTCTGTTATGACAAGCGTAATAAACCCTTACTGGGCGCGGTCAAGGGTCATTCCACAAGAGGGGTGGCTACTTCCTTTGTGGCGTTAAAGAACGTCTCTACTTCAGCTATTTGCGCTGCAGCTACTTGGAGCTCTGTGCATACCTTTATCAGGCATTACAGTCTGGCCATTGCATCGAGGCGAGGAGCAGGGTTCGGTCTAGCCGTCCTTCAGGGACTTCTGTCCTAGGCTCAAGTAATATCGAGATCTCTGTCTTTCCTCCTCCCAGTGGTGCATGATTGCCCCTATTGCCTGGAAATCAGTCCTAATGGTGTAACCTGCTGCAAGAGCTGTATCTCGAAGTAAGATAGTACAGTTACGTAAAAACTTATCGTAACAGTAGATCTTCGAGAACAGCTCTTGCAGCAGGTACCTTCCTGCCCACCATCCCCCTTCTTTTGGAGGTAGGTCGTAGTCAAGCACCCATCTTATGGGATGGGACGTTCCTATTCTATAGTCTTGGCCATCTGGTGGCGGATTCTCGGTCTCCTCTTCTGATGTCATCCAGTGGCCAGGAGTCTCCGGCGGGAGAACTGAGGATTATGGGGGGACCGCCTCCTTATGTACTACGCCTGACGTCGGCGGCGGGACCGATGTCAGAGGTGGTCCCCGCTGAAGACTGCTAGCTAGAAAATTTCCGTGGGGTCCAGACGCCTGCCAGCTTCAGTCCTAATGGTGTAACCTGCTGCAAGAGCTGTTCTCGAAGATCTACTGTTAGGGTAAGTTCTTACGTAACTGTACTTTCAATCGCTTAGATCGGTTCCGTCCGAACTGGTACCGCCGGTTCGGTTGGATCGGTTTCCTCCAGATTATGATCCAGATACTGCTTATGAGGAATGAGAGGGAGAAGACTATCCATGATGATTGGGGGGCTGGATGTGCCGATTGAACGGACATCTCCTCAGACAGGCGGCAGGTGTCTCTCCTCCCAGGCTCTGAGTCCCTTCACATTTTTGTTCTACAAAGGTGGCAGAAACCCTGCAGCTTCCCTTGGTTGAAGCCGCAGAGGAGGATAAAGAGCCTGATTTTGTGGAAATGATGGACATCCTGGAGTCCAAAAAGCTGTCTGTCCCTCTTTATAAATCCTTGGAGAAACAGACACACAGAATTTTACAAACTCCTAATTCAGTACCTCCTGTGGATAAGAGAATGGACAGGAGGTATTTGTTATCAGGCTCAGCTGCGGAGTTCCTTTATAGTCATTGCAGCCATGTTGGGGTAGTGCAGGCTGCAGCTTATGACAGGGCTAACATTCCTTTGGCTTCACACACCCCCCCACCCCCGGATAAGGACTCCAGGAAAGTGGATGCCATGGCCAAAAAAACAGTATTTGGCATCCTCTTTGGGAGTCAGGCAGGCTACTTATATGGTCTACACAGCCAGGTACCAGAAATCCAGATGGGATACGGTTCTGGAACTGGCTAAACAGGCCTCTCCCCAGCTAGCCAAGGAGCTGGAGGAGGTGGCTGCTGCTGGAATGTAGGCATCCAGAATGCAGTCTCATGCTGCTGTGGACTCCAGTGATGTGGCATCTAGAGTCATGGCTACATCTGTGTCTCTCAGAAGACATGCTTGGCTCAGATGTACTAGCCTTTCACAGGATACCGAGACTAAGGCCATGGATTTTCCTTTAGTAGGTAACACTCTGTTTGGGGAGCAGACAGAGGCTTACATGAAGAAAATGGATGAATACAGGACCACGTACAAGAATGCAGAGGCCAGGGAAAGGCAGGCTACTCCACACAAGCAACAGTCTAGGGGCAGGGGCAGGCCCTTTCAAAGACCTTTTTACCAAGTCCAGGCCTCCTCTCCCTTCCCACAGAGGGGGTTCTTCAGAAGGAGGGGTAAGAGGGGGATGAGCAGGGCTGCTCCCTCCTCCTCTCAGTCTAAGGCTCCTGCCAAGCAGACACCCTGATGTGTCAGCCCGGGTCGACTCCCCATTTCCAGTAGGAGGGAGGCTGGCTTACTACTTTCAGGCCTGGAAGTCTGACCTCAGACAAGTGGGTCCTAGAAGTAGTAAGCCATGGACTGGCCCTCGGCTTCAGAAAATTTCCAAAAAAGAGGGCCAAGTCTTTTCCACCTGCTTCAGTCTCAGAAACCCTTGCACTAGAGGCAGAGGTTTCCTCTCTTCTACCTCTCAGAGCTATAGATAAAGTTCCTACTTAGCACAAGGGAAAAGAACTGTATTCCAGGTACTTCCTTACCCCAAAGAAAACAGGGGAGTGTCGACCCATCCTAGACCTAAGGTATTTGAACAAACACATTTCAAAGCCCAAATTCAAAATGGTAACTCTGGGAATAATACTTCCCTTTCTAAGGCCAGAGGATTGGCTAGCATCTCTGGACCTCAAGGATGCCTACTTCCATATTCCTGTCAGGTGCTCCCACAGAAAATAACTCAGGTTCGAGTTGCCTTCAAGCCATTACCAATTCAGAGCCATGCCATTCGGCCTAACATCAGCTCCAAGGGTGTTCACAAAGTGCCTTGCAGTAGTGGTGGCTTACCTCAGAAGACAGGATATCACCATCTTCTCATATCTGGATGACTGGCTCTTAGTGGGTCAGTCACCTTTACAGGTCATGTCAGCTCTTCAAACTACCCAGGACCTACTCAGCTCCCTGGGGTTTCTTCTCAGTCTTCCAGAGTCTGTCCTCGAACCAGTTCAACTTCTCACCTACATAGGCATAGAGTTGGACACTGTACAAGCAAAAGTCTTTCTTCCCGTGGCAAGGGTGAAGGTCCTAGTGGATTTTGCTTCCTCCTTTCGACCTCAGGCCTCCCACCCAGCAAGACAGTTCCTTCAGCTCCTTGGCCGCATGGCAGCTTCCACGGCAGTGGTGCAGGGAGCAAGGTTCCAGATGAGGGACATTTAGTTTCATCTGAGGTCTTTTTGGTGTCAAAAGAAGGATTCACTTACCAAACTGATTCCAGTGACTCAGACTCTGGTCCAAGCTCTCCAGTGGTGGCTGGACCAGGACAACCTCAGACAAGGAGTTCCATTTCTCCCTCAAGTCCCATCAGTAGTTCTAACTACGGATGCTTCTCTCCTAGGGTGGGGAGCCCACCTGGGAGCCCTGACAGCTCAAGGGCTCTGGTCTCCACAGGAGTCTTTCCTTCATATCAATCTCCTGGAACTCGGGGCAGTTTTCCTAGCCCTGCAGAGCTTCTCAGATTCAGTCGAGAGCAAGGTGGTCCAAGTCAGAACGGACATCACCACCACAGTGTGGTACATCATCAGGCAGGGAGGCACTCTGTCCTTGGCCTTGTGTGCAGAAGCCATGAAGCTGTGGTCTCTGGCCTATTCTCTTCAGACTTCTCTGGTAGCAGTTCACCTTCCAGGGAAGGACAACGTACTAGCAGATGCTCTGATCAGAATTTCACAGGGACACCATGAATGGTCCCTGGATCCTCACATCCTGAAGGTCATCTTCTCCAGGTGGGGCACTCCAGAGAGAGATCTCTTTGCAGCACAATCATCAACTACTTCTGTTTTGTTGCAGACCTCCAGTCCTGGGGACAGTTCCCCAGGATGCTCTCTTTTTGGACTAGAAGGGCAGGTTTCTCTATGCCTTCCCTCCCTTCCCTCTGCTGTTCAATGTTCTGATCAAGATCAGGACTCAACACTGCACAGATTGGGCCAGACAGCCTTGGTATCCTCTACTGCTGTCCTTGTCAGTGTCACGTCCCCTGTCTCTGCCCAGGACAATCAATCTCCTGTCCTCCTCCTCCCAGGGGCAGATCTTGTACCCCAATCTCCAATCTCTCAGTCTCAGGGCCTGGCTCTTGAAGTTAGAATATGCAGCACTACATCTTTCTCAGGGAGTTCTGGATATTCTGAAGGTCTCCAGGAAACCTTCCACTACAAAAACTTACAACGCCAAATGGAAAAGGTTCAGTATTTTCTGCTCTCAGAAAGGCGTCCTGCCCGATTCTGCAGACATTTCCACAACCTTAGACTATCTAGTTCATCGTAATGGTCTACGCCTTAGGCCTGCCACTCTGAAGGTTCATCTAGCAGCTGTCTCTGCATTCCTCTCAGCAGGGAAGGGCTCTTCCCTGGCATCTCATCCTGTTTTCAGAAAGTTTTTCAAAGGTCTGGTTCACATTAACCCTCCCTTTAGGGAGCCACTCCGCCTTGGGATCTTAATGTCTGCATAGCTCAGCTAATGCAGCCACCCTTTGAACTTCCGGTTTCAGCCGAATTGAAGTACTTGACCTGGAAAACTGTGTTCCTGGTAGCTGTTACTTCTACCAGGCGGATTAGTGAGTTACAGGCTCTGTCAGTTGAACCTGACTTCATCTCCTTCCGTAGGGACAAAGTGGTCCTAAGAACCAATAGGAGGTTCTTGCCCAAAGTGGTATCAGATTTTCATCTGAACCAGTCTGTATCTCTCCCTGTGTTTTTCACTGACCATTCTTCTTCAGGTGAAAGAAGGTTACACAGTCTGGATGTTACGAGGGCCCTTGGCTACTACATTGAGCATACTAAGGCACATAGAAATGACGGTCTTCAATTGTTTCTCATTTATGGTGAAGTGGGGCAAGGTAAGCCTGCCACTAAAAGAACTATTGCCAGGTGAATTGTTTCTTGTGTACAATTTTGTTATGACAAGTTGGGTAGGATGCCCCCGTCAGGCCTGAGGGCTCACTCGACTAGGGGTACAGCTGCTTTTCTAGCTGCAGCCGGAGATATACCTTTGTTAAAGATCTGGAAAACAGCCACCTGGAAAACAGTACATACTTTAACCAAGCATTACTCCCTGGACATGATGCTAGGTTTGGTACAGCAGTACTGCAGAGCCTCTTCCCAAAGTAGGTTCTGCCTTCCTTCCTCCATAGGGAACTGCTTGGTAGTCTGCATTATGTCTGAATACAGCAAGACTTCTTGTTGTGTGAAGAAAAAATTACTCACCATAGTAATGTTTCTTCTAATGGAGTGTTGCTGTATTCAGACCCCCCCCCCTTCTCAGAACCTGGTTTTGGGAAGTGGGCTAGCAGGTACAGTGTTGGACCTCAGGGGTGTACCTTGTACCCTCCCTCTTGGGTGGGGTAGATGTTATTATTTTTTCTGGTGTTTTATACTTAGATATTTCACTACCTTTCCTTCTTGGGTTCTCGACTTGAGTCTTTTAGGCCCAAAAGGAATCTTTTGCCCTTTGGCTATATTTTGAACAATTTCCATACTATAGTATATTAGTTTGCTCGTAAGAATCTGACGGTTACACTGGGAAGTACCACAGACAGAGGTTTGAAAACCGAGCTCGAGATCAACATTCTATTCTTCTGCATAGAGTTAACTCTTCTCTCCGGAGCAGTTCAAGTGCTGGGGCTAACTGCATTATGTTTGAATACAACAAAACTCCATTAGAAGAAACAACATTACTGTGGTGAGTAATCTTTTCTTCTACCCCGATCACACCTCGGAGGCCGAATATAGGCTTCATATTTTGGACCCTAGAAGAGCGCTCGCTTATTACAAGGAGCGGTAGGCTGAAGTTCAGAGAGAGGTTCGCCAGCTGTTTGTCACCTGCGCTGAAGCTGCACCTGGCAAACCTGCAGCCAAGCAGATGATTAGCAGGTAGGTCACCTCCTGCATAGATCTCTGCTATAGGTTGGCGGGCATGGAGCCACTCAAAGGGATAAGAGCTCATTCTACCCGCCATACCGCTGCTTTGGTGGCTGCTTCTTGGGACGTCCCTATCCAGGAAATCTGCAGGGCTGCTACCTGGAAGTCAGCACACACCTTCATTACCCATTACCGCATCGACCTAGAGTTATGCCGAGATGCTGGTTTTGGGACCTCTGTTCTCCCGTCCTTATTCCTCAAGTAAGTATCGGGGGTGCACGCCTTGCCTCCCTCCTCCCAGAGAACTGCTAGGAGTCTGCCAGACAGTGTGGATTGAACAATATATCCATGTCCCTAGAAGTACAGGTTACTCACCTGTAACAGGAGTTCTAGGAGTGGTTTATGTTGTTCATCCACGTGAACCACCCGACCTCCCCAGCTTCGACGCGCAACCTGGCTTCCAGTGGGCTAGAGCTGGCGTCATGGGTCGGAGCCGAGGGTTTTACTACCTGGGTGGGTGGGAGGAGCCAGCTTGAAAACATTCCGGCCCATCTTAAAGTGGCAAGGAACCTGCCAGACAGTGTGGAAGAACAACATATACCACTTCTAGAACTCCTGTTATAAGTGAGTAACCTGTATTTAGTCCTTCCTACCTACTTTGTGAACTTTGAGAATGAAGGGGAGCGTACCCTTCATTCGCTGGATGCTGAGAGTATTGTAATTCTATCTAGATAGAACGAAAGAAATTCGCAAGGCTCAACAACTATTTGTTTCCTTCAGCGAGACCCAGATGGGTCAACCTGTCGCTATCAGATGTATTTCAGCGTGGTTGATGGCTTGCCTTCACCACTGCTATTCTATGGCACAGGTCAAGCTGGAAGGCAGAGTGTACACTCATTCTACCAGAGCAGTCGCGGCATCTCTGGCGGAAATCCGTAACGTGCCCATCGCAGGTATTTGCAATGCAGCTACCTGGAGCTCCGTGCATGTATTCATTAAGCACTACACCTTGGATGTCCATGCCAGACGACATCTGTCATTTGGCAGGACCATTCTTAACGGACTTCTGTCCTAAGAACGTGAGCTCTTTATCTCCTGCCGCCCGTCTAAGGGGATTGTTAGCTCGGTACTCTCCCATTAGTGTGAATGAGTGGTGGAGACTTTATGTCCAGGAAGATATGGAAATTACGTACCTACCGTAATTCTTGATTTACTTGGATGAAGTTTCCACCACTCATTCACATGCCCACCCACCATCACCCGAGCTCACTTCTCTGTTTATGGTCTTCACTCCCTCAGTGGCTGAGCTGTGAAGACTTTATTGTTGACCCTTCTTATACAGCCATTCGGACTGTCTTATGTCCAATGTTTAGGTTAGTCCTTCTAGGTTAGCTATTCTGCACCTCCTTGGAAAAAAAGGTACTGAGGCGGTTGGAGGGTCGACGCCAAGATAGTCATTACCACATGATCCATCCTCTCAAAGGGAACCTTCACACAAATTGGGGAAGCACAAGGATAAGCACTGGGACAAGGATAGGGATAGATCCCCTAGTCAGGCCTCAGATTCCTTGGCCAGCTCCAGTTCAGCCCAGTCGGGCGCTCTCCATTCCGGGCAAGGTCTCAGCCCCCCCCGGTTAAGGTTAGGACCTCAGGGGGCTCCAGTTCAGTCTCTCTGAGAACCAAGTCTGACTGCCATCCCTCAGGGTCGGCCGCCAGGTCAGAGGCTTCTGACCGCCACAGGCATCAGTCCAAGTCGGCGACTAGGCCTAGCACCAATGGCAAGGACAGACGCTGGGACACCGGAAGTTAAGGGTGAGGGACCTTCAGGCTCTCTTACCTCCCTGTCCCGTAAAAAGGACAAGGAACCGAGAGATTCTTTGTCTCGGTGAACACGTTCTTGGGATCGAGAGTGATCGCAGTCCCAGGAATCTCCACACTCGACCTCGGTCGAGATTGTGGCTTCAGCCACTGGCTTTTCGGTCCCGCCATTGGGCCAGCCAGGCAAAGTCTCAATTGAAGACGTAGTTGAGTTAACTCACGACTCTGTCGATCGGTTGTCGGCCAAGGAGGTTGACGACTCTCTTAACAAGACTTCGGTCTTGTTTATCCATGATGAGGAGACCCAGCTTGCTGAGAATCCCGATGAGGAGCCAGTCCCAGATCCTGGAAAATCACCAGTTCCACTGGTGTCTCCCAAGCGACCCAGTCGGCCAGTCTGATCGAGGTCACGATCTTGGACTCCCTAGACTGACAGGCCTAGGAAAGCGCATAAAAATGGTAAAATGAGGCGATGCCGCTGTTCATCCTCGTCCTCAGATGAGGAGAGACTTTGGTGGAAAACTCCGTCGGCACTACAAGGATTTAATGTGGCAACAGTTAATTCTGTCTGGACAGAAACCTTCCACGGTTTCCACCCTGGCCATTACTTGGCCTTCGCCTGCTATGCCGAAGCTGACTCCATTTTAATTGGTGAAATCTGTTCTCCTGCCTACGGAGCCAGCTAAACCTGCACCAGATCAGTCAAAATCGGTCTCTCCACTGATTGTGGTGGAGCTGCAGCCCAAACAGCCTTTGGGAGGGGTTGCTACGAAGGATGCTCAGCTGGTTCCAGGTTTTCCACGTAGATTCAGTCACCCTTACAGCTGACCGCCCCAGGCGTGTAGAGGGGGACCTTGGTGGCCGACTGATATATCCGGATACCTCGGATTCTGATAGCACCAGCCTTCACTCTCATCTGCTGGATGATGAACCGGTCAGTAGTCTGTCGACGGATGAGGGCCTTTCATCTTTTCAAGAGATTCTCCGCCTTATCTCCAAATTCACTGGGATGCCCCTGGAACCTGTCCGGAAGAGGGTGGAGTACCCTCTTACAGATATTCTTAAGAGGAGATACCCCCACGGAAGACTTCCCAGTGGCTGAGACCATTGTTGATCTGGCTTTGGAGCAATGGCAGCACCCTGCCTCCTTCCCAGTGCCATCTGCCCGGATGGCCCGCAAGTATGCGGTGCCCATTAGGTCCCTCTCGGAGTTCACAGAACATCCCTCGGCAGAGGGGTTAATGACCACTTCTGTGTTCAGATGCACCGGCAGCTCTGCTGACACTGATAGACCTCCAGACACGGAGTTCAAAAAATTGAACCACACTGCCAGGAAGGTTTATACAGTCTCCTCTCTAGGTCTCCATCAGGCAAGCTCGGCCATTGTCATGGTGCACTTCTCCCATGCCCTTCTGGGGTCCTTGAATGAAGTTCTCCCGCACCTCCCCATAGACCTTTAGACTACGTTCAAGCAGGTCCGGGACCAGGGCTATGCTGTTGTCAAGCAGAGGCTTCGGGCAGCCTTGGACCTCAGGGGACTCTTGCGCCTGTTAGGTTACAGTCGCGGTTGCCTCACGCCACAGGACTTGGCTGAGGCTTTCCACCTTTACGGCGGATAACCAGCTCAAACTCATTGGTGTTCCTTTCCTGCGTACTGATCTCTTCGCCCAAGTGTGGATGGTCACCTTCAGTGAATTGAGCAATCTTACTTTGAGTGGGAGCTCTTGCAGCAGACTATAACCATTAGGACTAATGCCGCAGCCCTTAGGACCCACCGGAAACATCTTAGCTAGTGATACCCAGCAGGGACCGCCCCCCTGATGTCTGCTCCACCTTGTCGGTGATGTTACATAAGGGGCGGACCCTGGCTCCAATTTCTTTTCCTACCGTGAATCTACCACGCTGGTGGGAAAGTTTTACTATCCAGCAGTTTCCAGCTCAAATTTTGGGTTTCTTTTCGGAAATCAACTGTTCTGCTGCTTTTTTTTCGACTTCAGTGTGGCGTATGTCATCTCAGTCGGTATCCTCTAGGCTGAAGAGGAACCAGTGCGATTGTGGCCACCAGATACCATCAAAAGATGGCCACTCCAAGTGAGTCTTCTGCCTGGATCCAGACCACGACAGCACAACCTGCAGCACCTGTAAAGGCTTCACCAGCAGGACGAGAATTCGATGCCTGAAGGCCCTAAACCTACCTGTTGGAAAAATAAATGGATGTCCTGCACACCTCGGGGACAAGGGTAAACACTGGGACAAGCTCCATAAGCGCTCCCGGGACAAGGGCCATAGTCGGTCACATCATCGGTCCCGTTTCCCACAGAAAAGCCTCTTCTTCCTCGGGCTCAGGAGAACACTGCAAAGACCCCAAGAAACTGAGGCCTCCCGCCAGAAAACTGATGCCGGTCAAGGCAGGACCATCTGGTGAAAAACCGACAAAGCCCAAGGTGCAGCCACTTCGTGTGACCAAGGCCTCTTTGGCACAAGCCTCAGCCCTGCCCAAGAAGGCCTCGGCTTCGCCTGGTTCAGGCAAGCCGCCGGGTGGTAGACACCCAGACACCACCTCCGGTGAAACCAACGCCGGTCCCCGACACCGACTCCGGTGGAGGTTCCTCCAGTGGAAGGCACTCCCACGGAGGGGGCATCCACCAACGTTCCTGCTACCCCCAGATCTTCCACTCCGCAGAGCCCTTCGGGGGACTCCCCCACTCATGACCTCCCAGATCCTCTGGATTCTCCAGGTCCCTTCCCGGGAACAGCAGCCACTGTTTTCAATAAAGAGGAGCTGCAAGAACTCTTCTCTTTTTTGGTGGAGTCAGGTAAAAAAAGAGGAGACTACTGAAGCTGGACCTGACACTGGTTCCCAACCCGCCGGACAACCTTGAACCCAAGGGCCTTCCCGTTCCTTCTCCGAAGAAGACTCCCAAGCAGCCGTTGCTTTGCCCGCCCTCTAAGGCTCATTCCCGGTCCCGGTCTGAGGGCCGTCGTTGGCGTCCCTCTCGATCGGGCTGCTGTCATTAGTCCCGGTCTCAGGCCAGGAGCTGATCCCGCTTTCGCAGGTGGGCCCACTCCCGATGCTGGTCCCCAGGCCGGCGCCGGTCATTGCTCAGTCATCGGTCCCATAGCTGTCGTCGGTCTGGTAGTTACCGACGCTCGGCCGGGGGGGGGCGGTGGAGTCCTAAACGCAGCTCAGGCTATTCTAGGCCCAGTAGCAGGTCGTCTTCTCCTTCTGCTTCCTCATCCCTCTCGGGGTTTCCCCGGAGAGAAGGACCAACCCTGCTCGCCTCCTGACGATCCAATCTTTATGAATGTCATGAGGCACTTCCAAGCCTCCAATGAATGGGAGATGAGGACCTGGATCCAGAACGCTGTCGACTAGCTGGTTACCTGAGGCAGAAGGAGCCCAATCCTCTGGTGGTGCCTCCTTTAGTGGACACCTTCTAAGACCTAAACAGGATAACTTGGAAGCATCCATCCTCAGTCCCGGCTGTTCCGAAAAAAATCAGTCAGGCTGTATTGAGCCCCGAGGGATGAGCCTTTCCTGGCAGAGCACCCTCAGGCAGACTCATCTGTCATTACGGCTGCCCATGACAAGTCCAAGCAGCCTAAGAACCTCCGCTCCCATCCTCCTGACCCAGTGTCCCGCTACTTGGACCAGTTGGGCAAGAAGGTCTACTCTGCCTCCACTTGCTCCATTAGATCCTTTAACTTCCTTACGCATATTGTCCAGTACCAGAATGCATTGTAGGAGAGAGGGCAAGAGCCAGCCAATGCTTTGCCAGACTCCACACAAAACACAGAGCTTCTGGACATATTAAAATCGGGCTTGGACATAGGCACGCATGTTCTCCATACCTCATACGACACTGCAGATATGGCGGCCAGAGCGTCAGCGTCAGGTGTCTGCCTCTGGTGCCATGCCTGGTTGAGAGTCTCAGGCTTTCACTGGGATTTGCAGTCTGGAATCCGGGACCTCCCATTCCAGGGTTCTGGCGTTTTTGAGCAGGAGACTGTCTCTCTTATCTCTTGTCTCCAGGAGTCTGGCAAATCTATCTGGTCTGTCAGACAGTTGTACAGAGGGGACCAGAAAAGCACGAGATGACGGCCTTTTCATAAGCCCTCAGGTGCTCAAGCCCGTGGTAACCAACAAGGCCAGGAGGTGGCTTCAAGAGGAAAGCTGGCAACCGGCAACCTGGAAGCGCTTCTTTGTGAGGCCCCAAGTCCTCCCAAGCCTCTCTGCCCACTCCCACCCCCACCCAATGACTCCCTCCCTGACCCCCCCACTCTTCCGGAGGAGGTACCAGAGGAGGCAGTAGGGGTTCGCTTCTCCCTTCACCTGAAGGGTTGGAATTCTATTTCAGCAGACCAGGCTGTCCTAGATATTATAAGGAGGGGACATACGCTGTAGTTCACCGAAATCCCCCCAGACAATCTACCAAGGTCCTAAAGATATCCAATTCTCACATACCCCTTATAGAAGGAGAGATTCAGGCCCTCTTGCAGAAAAGGGCGATAGAGCCAGTTCCCTTGTAGCAGCAGGGAAAGGGTTATTACTCCCACTTTTTCCTAGTTCCAAAAAAGACACGGGATCTTCAGCCCATCCTGGACCTCCGCTCCTTAAACCTCTATATAGAGTACCTAAGGTTCAGGATGGTGACCCCTTCCAGGTTTTATTCCTGTGGTGCACCAGGAAGACTGGCTCTACTTCCTAGACATGCAAGATGCATACATGCACATCGAGGTCTCTTCTCCCACCCCACCCCCGGGAAGTATCTGAGGTTCTACTTCCAGGGGGAGCATTATCAGTTTTGGGTTCTTGCGTTCGGCCTCTCC
This sequence comes from Neoceratodus forsteri, assembly GCA_016271365.2. NCBI lineage: Eukaryota > Metazoa > Chordata > Ceratodontiformes > Ceratodontidae > Neoceratodus > Neoceratodus forsteri. The sequence continues at coordinate 209,417,040 of JADMNL010000022.1, read as the reverse complement.
TCCGCTCCTCGAGTCTTCACCAAATGCTTGGCAGTGATAGCTGTGGCTTTAAGGTGCCAGGGACATTACGTCTTCCCTTACCTCGACGATTGTCTCCTTGCTGCCCGTCAAGGTTGCGCCTATTTCAGGCTCTCTGAGACACCTATACTCTGTTCTGAGAGGTGGGGATCACCCTGAACCTTCGAAAATCTTCCCCAGAGCCCAGCCAAAGACTCATCTTCTTAGGGGTGGTCCTATATTCAGTCCAGGGCATGGCTTTTCTACCTACAAAGAGGGCCGATTGTCTGCGGGAGATAGCCGGATCAGTCCTAGTAACTTATCGGGTCCAGGCCAGGACCTTCCTCAGATTACTGGGGCACATGGCGACGGCCATCCCTGTCACTCCTTTGGCACGCCTCCACATGAGAATCCCACAGTGGATGCTCAGGGTTCAGTGGGATCAATGCTCAGATGAACTAGACCACATGGTCATAGAGGCGGAGCCGGTCAAGAGAACCCTACTTTGGTGGCTGGACCCTCTTAATCTAGCGAAAGGGGTCCCTTTCCATCAGGAGCCCCCAAATTGGACCCTAACGACGGATGCATCAGATTTGGGATGGGGGGGGGGCGCACCTCTGGGCCCACCAAATGCAAGGAGTCTAGACCCCGGCGGAGCCCGACCTCCACATTGGTGTCCTAGAGATGCAGGCAGTCCTCAATGCACTGAATGCCTTCCAAGAGTGCCTTGTCCCAGGCTGTCTACTAGTTCAGATGGACAACATGACGGTCGTCTTTTATATCAACAAGCAAGGGGGAACGCACTCCTACCTCCTATGCAGGGAGTTGTACGAGTCTGGTACTGGGCACTGGAATGTCACATCTCTCTGTCCACAGTGCACGTTCCGAGCGTCCAAAACGACTTGGTAGACAGCCTAAGCAGGTCTCAGTCCAAGGCGCACAAGTGGGAGTTGCTACAATCAGTAGCGGACCACCTCTGGCACAAGGGGTCGTCCAGAGTTGGACCTCGTTGCTTCCCCACGCAATGCCAAACTGCCAACCTTCTGCTTGTGAGAGCTCGCGCCTGGTGCTTTCTGGACAGATGCGTTGTCCCTTTGTTGGGCAGGGAGGTTATTTTACGCCTTCCCTCTCATTCAGAGAATGCTGTTGAAGATACAGGCCAAGGGGGCTCGGATTATCCTAATCGCCCCATTGTGGCCTCGGCAGATTTGGTTCCCACTACTTCAGCAGGTGTCCTTGGAACTTCCAATCCGCTACCAATATGCTCGCAGTTGCTGTCCCAGGATCGGGGCATGCTGGTCCATCCAGATCTCAGGTCTTTGCACCTTCATGCTTGGTTCCTGCAGATGTAGCAAAATCCAGGTATGGGGTCTCCCAAGAGGTGGCAGACGTCCTCGTCTCGGCGAACAAGCCCTCTACTCGCTCCGCTTATGCTATGAAGTGAAGGCGGTTTTGCCTATGGGTCGTCATCCACTGTCTGGACCCCCTTACCTGCCCGGTGAACTTGGCATTACAGTGTCTCCTCTCTTTATACCAACAAAGCTCGAGTTACTCTTCGATAAAGGTGCACGTGTGGGCCATTTCTGCATATCATGTCCTCTTGGGGGATAGGACCTTGGCCCAACTGAATGTGGCCCGCACCTTCTTGTGGGGTATTTTGCATATGAGACTTCCCATTAAGGATCCTATCCCTCCCTGGGACCTTCTGTTTGTGTTGGAGAAGCTCACTACCCTCCCCTTTGAACCAGTGGCTGATTGTGAACTGTTACCTTTCCTGGAAGGTTTGTTTCTTAGTTGCTGTTACTTCATCTCGAAGAGTTTCTGAGCTCCACGCTCTGATGTGTAAAGAGCCTTATTTGGTTTTTCACAGGGAAAGGGTTTCCCTTCGAACAAATCCTGAGTTCCTTCCCAAAGTGGTCTCGGAGTTGACCTTCGAGTTTATTTTTCTTCTCCTTCCAATAGGGGAGAATCTCTTCTACACACACTGGATGTTCACAGGACACTGAGGTACTACCTCAAGCGCACAGCTACACACCATAAATCGGAGCAACTGTTTGTGGCCTTCACGCCACAGCACTTGGGCAAACTGGTGTCTAGGCAGGCTATTTCTAAGTGGCTTGTCCACTGTATTATTTTCTGCTATGAGAAACGCAGTAAACCCCTTCTGGGCCCGGTTAGAGGTCACTCCACCAGGGGAGTCTCTGCTTCTTTTGCCACCTTGAAGAATGTCTCTGTAAGAGACATCTGCACGGCAGCCACCTGGAATTCTGTGCTCACACACATTTGTGAGGCACTACAGCCTGGACATTGCTTCCAGACACCGTGCCAGTTTTGGCTTGGCAGTCCTTCAGGGACTTCTGTCCTGATTGGCTGTGTTGTCAGCATTTTTCCTGTCCTTCCTCCTCCCGGGGTTAGGCACCTCCCTGGCACGGGACTGCTTGGGATTCAGTCCTAATGGTTATAGCCTTCTGCAAAAGCTTCCACTTGAAGTAAGATAGTACAGTTATGTAACTGTACTGTCCAGTGCCACCTTGGACTCTGCCACTTCTGCTCAAAGTGCTCCCTAGCAAGAAGCAGCAGAAAAAAGAAAAAGCATTTTCAGCACCCTGCTCCTGCAGCCCAGCAGCCCTCCTTTCATGGTGGTCAGCAACAACAGGCACGGGCTTGGCGTCCTCAGCCCAAGTCCGGGCCTTCGGCAGCCCACAGACAGGGAGGTCAGGGTTCAGGCCCTGGACCCTCTTCCTCCAAGCCTGCTCAGTGACATCACACCAGCTCTGGGTCCTCCCATGGGGGGTCGGCTCCTCCACTTTCTGCCTGGTCTGCTGTTACCACGGACAAGTGGGTCTTGGAAAGTGATCGGCCAGGGTCTGCCTCTGAAATTCAAGCAGTACCCTCCTTGCCGAGCCCACGCCACACACTCTGTCTACTCTGAGAGACAACATAGCCCAGCTCCAGTGGTTCGAGTGGCAGATCCTCCAATCAACCCAGGGTTCGTTTCCAGATACCTTCTGGTCTCAGGGGGGGGGCTGGTGCCCCATTCTAGATCTGCACGACCTGAATCAGTATCTCAGGCGCCACACCTTCAGGATGGTAACTCTTTCCCAGGTCATACCATCCCTGGGGCACATGTGGTTCTGCTCTTAGGATCTCTAGGACATGTTCTTTCACGTCCCAATCCGTCCGTCCCACCAGCAGTTCCTTCTCGTCAGAGCAGAGGGAACCCTACACGATTTCCGAACCATGCCATTCGGCCTGTCATCAGCCCCATGGGTCTTTACCAAATGCATGGCAGTGGTGGCAGCCCATCTCAGACGTTGAGGAGTCAGAGTATACCCTTACCTCGACAATTGGCTCTTGGCAGGTTCCACACAGCAAGAGGTGGAGAGGTCCAGGGACCTCGCCTTCCAGACCTGCTCTCAACTTGGCCTCCTGGTCAGCGAGGCCAAGTCGTAGCTATTGCCATCTCAGGTGATGTGCTTCATCGGGGCAGAGCTCGACTCTTGCCAAGCCAGAACACGGCTCCCGGCAGACAGGGCGGAGGTTCTCGCCTCCTTTGCCCAGTCATTTCTGGTTGGGCACTTGCCCAGGACTTTCTGCGCCTTCTGGGTTACATGATGGCCTGCTCCATCGTGGTCCATTGGGCCCGTGGCATATGCGCCCTCTTCAGTGGGAGTTGGCTGCCCAGTGGACTCAGCACCTTGGTCATTTCAACCAGCTGATCACTGAGACCCAGAAGATGTGGGACGCTCTCCGGTGGTGAACTGCCCTAGACCGGTTGCAGGAAGGGATCCCGTTTGTCTGCCCCGAGCCAACGGTCATCTTCCCGACCGTTGTCTCTCTAACAGGCTGGGGAGCCCACATGGGGAACAGGGCCCACAGGTTCTGGACCCCCGAAGAATCCCGATACCATATCAACCTGTTGGAGGTCAGAGCGGTCAGACTGGTGCAGTCAGCATTCGCTCAGCAGCTTCAGGGTCAAGTGGTTCAAGTCCAGATGGACAATACCACAACCATGTACTACCTCAACAAGCAGGGCGGCACGCACTCCTGGCTGTTGTGTAGGGAAGCGCTCCGCATCTGGACACTCGTGAGCTGACTGGAGGCGGCTCTCCTAGCCATCCATATGGCAGAAACCTTAAATCATCTGGCTAATGCTCTCAGCCGCATCAGCAAGACATTCTGTGAGTGGTCTCTCCATCCAGAGGTAGCTCACAGCCTGTTCTCCCACTGGGGCAAACCGATGGTGGATCTGTTTGCCTCCAGGGAAAACAAGCTGAGGCTGTTTCATGCCTGCACCCCCTCAGCGGGGATCATTGCATGGGGATGCCTTCTCAAGGCCGTGGACCCCAGGCCTCTTCTGCGCCTTCCCTCAATAGCGCTTTATCCACAGGGTGCTTCTCAAGGTGAGGGGGGACAAGGCGCAAGTGATCCTGGTAGCTCCAGACTGGCCCCGCCAGTTCTGGTATCCAGGTGATCTCAGTTTCAGCAACAGGCTCCTGAGGCATCTTCCAGCATGCCTAGACCTGATCTCATTCAATCAGGGGAAGGTATTCCATCCGGACCTTCAATCCCTTCACCTGACAACCTGGTTCCTGAGCAGCTAGAGTTTCAGGCTTTGGGTCTCTCTGAGGGTGTACTCACTGTAGTGGAAGCTTCCAGGAAGGAGTTGACCAGACAGTGCTATGCCTTCAAATGGAAGAGATTTTCCATTTGGTGTCAGGGCAAGGGCTTGGACCCTCTGTCCTGTCCAGTGGCTAGCATCCTAAACTACCTTTGGTGTCTGTCCAAAGGGGGTCTTCGGTCTTCAACCCTTAAGGTGTATCTGGCAGCCATCTCTGCTTACTGGGTGCGGGCCGGTCAGAAGATGGTGGCACAGGAGAAGGTGGTCTGACACTTTTTCAAAGGCCTCTATCACATATCTCCTCTGATGCGTGAACCTCCACCTCCGTGGGATCTACTACTGGTCTTGGCACAGCTTGCGGGCAAGCCATTCGAAACAATGCACAAGTGTGGGTTGTCACACTTGTCATGGAAGACTGCCTTCCTTGTGGCTATCATGTCTGCCAGAAGGATAGGGGAGCTCCAGGCGCTCTCGGTGGACTCCCCTTATCTGGTCTTCTACAGGGACAAGGTTGTCCCATTCCCCCACCCAAAATTCCTTCCGAAGGTGGTGTCAGAGTTCCATGTTAACCAGGTGTTGACTCTGCCGGTCTGCTACCCCAGTTACACTTCGGAGGCCGAGTACAGGCTCCATACTTTGGACCTGAAACAAACTCTCTTCTATTATAAGGAGAGGATGGCAGAAATTCGGGGAGAAGTTCACCAGCTGTTTGTCACCTACACAGAAGCCGCTTCTGGCAGACCTGCAGCAAAGCGGACGATAGCAAGATGGATTACATGTTGCATAAGTCTGTGCTATGAGTTGGCGGGCAAGGAGCCTCCCAGAGGGATAAGGGCTCATTTCACCCACCATACCGCTGCATCGGTGGCTGCTTCCAGGGACATCCCCATACAGGAAATCTGTTGGGCTGATACTTGGAAGTCTGTAAACACCTTCATCTGCCATTGCCACGTCAACCTTGAGTCACGCCGGGATGCAGGTTTTGGGGCCTCAGTTCTCCAGTCTTTGTTACCTAAGTATGGGGTGTGTGCCTTGCCTCACTCCTCCCAGAGAGCTGCTAGGAGTCTGTCAATAAGTGTGGATGAACGACATATCCTCGTCCCTAGGAAAACGGGCTATTCATCTGTTACAGTAGTTAGGAATGGTATATGTTGTTCATCCACACGGACCCACCCAACCTCCCTGGCTGCGACGCACACACCTGGCTTCCAGTGGGCTAAGATCTGGCATCATGGGGCGGAGCCAAGGGTTATACCACCCAGGTGGATGGGAAGAGCCAGCTTGAAGACCTTTCGGAAGATTTAAAGGGGAAAGGGACAATGCTAATAAGTGTGGATCAACAACATATACCACTCCTAGAACTACTGTTACAGGTGAATAACCTGTTTTCATGCCCTCTGCACATCTTACGACATGGTGGATGTCTCCGCTCAGTGTATGGAGAAGCAGTATGCCGCCAGCATCATACCTAGCTGCGCCTCTCTGACTTTGCCTCGGATGTTCAGGCCTCCATCATGGATGCCCCATTCAAGGGCCCCTCCCTCTAAGGGGAGGATGTTAAGGATTTTCTTTTTCTCCTTGGAAAACTCTTTATATCCAGTTTCACGACCAGCAGAGCAGGGCACATCATTCTGCTCTTCATCACTCTACGTGACAATCCTATTGCTGACAGTCCTCCAGGCCTCAGAGCAGGTGCCGGGCCTCTTCCATTCCAGCCACTCCAGCTTACAAGACTAACAGGGCAAAGGTGTCTGTGCTTCCTGTGTCCACCGCTTTCTCTTGATTTACCGGTTTAACTCCCCTCTTCCTGCAGGGAGACCAGGGGAATAAGAGCAAAGGGGTTGATTTGCCCTTTCTCTCCAGTCCCTAGTTTCAGCTCTTTTTAGAAATATCAGGAACGTCTCAGACATCCTTTTAAGGGGCCTATGGCCCCTGTTCCCACTACTTCTGGTGTAAAGTCTTATTTCCCTGTCAGGGCAGGCTTTATTTCTCCCCCCTCCCCTTTCTGTCGCCTGCAGATGACTGAGGACGCAGGGGGGCTTCCAGGTGGTCCTGGATCCCCACCCTCCGCTACAGTGCTTGGGACCTAAGCATGTCCCTGGGGAACTTCTGCTGTGGTCTCTTTTCGGGGATCCGGATATACACCCTCCCTTTGTAGGACGCTTGTCCATGTCCATAGGTCTTTTTGCTTGACCTTTACTGCCAGCATCTCTTTGAGGCCTGGGGATGTCTCTCTTCTTGCCGTTCCGGCTACTTTTCCAAGGGACTCTTCTGGACCCTCCACTGGATAACCAGGGCAGTTACCCGCTTACCAGTACCCATACTAGCATCTCCCTGGACCCATCTCCCTCGCTGGGTCTTGTTTGAGTCCCGACCACGGTTCTACAGCCCAGTATCATTGGCTCCCGCTTCCCTGGCTTCCGGGCATCTATTGAGGGGCGTGACTGGGCTCTTATGCGGCCTAGGGTCTTGCCTTCCTTTCAGGGCAGTTTCTCAGGAATTGGGCTGTGTGCGTCCTCCCCGCCACCGGACTGCAGTCTGATTCCTGTCCTGGCTGGCAAACCCCTGTCTGGGGTGATTCCTAGAGTAGCCTTGTTGGGGCCCCTCTGGTTACCGCTGTGTGCATGGAGCCTTGTGGTCTGGCAAGCTCGGAGTCTGCTGGCTTCAGCCTTCAGGTCCAGTTTTTGCTCCTGTCAGGAGGACCCTCCCTCTGGTGACACTAATCCTGGATGGAGTTTCCTATTACTACTGAGATGCCTAGGATGCCAGTGGGGTTTATCTGTCTCTCTGCCTGGCTCTCCAACCTCTCATTCCTGCTGGAGTCACCACTACCTGTTATTAGGTGTGCATGCGTTCTGGTACCTCTTCTTGTTGAGAGGGTCACTACTCGTGTCTCCTTCCCCCGGAGACCAGACGGGGCTGGCTGTGGGCCCATAAGCTACAGCTCTTGTCGGTCATCCTTGCTGGCACCCAGAGTCGCAGTTGTCGTGGCAGACACTCCATGTCGTATACAGACCTTGTCTCACCAGCAGGTTCGGCGTGCGTCAGCTTAGTTCCAGTGCTTCGTAGAGGGAGGGGTCAGCCTTTTTCTGGTCTGTCTACACCCCATTCCAAGCACCACCATCCAGCCTCTTCCTCCAGAGCCTGGTGATGGTTTCACAGAAAAAAAAAAGGGGGGGTGACTTAACGTGTGCCCTTCAGATGTTCTTCCCTTCTTACAGCCAGAGGAAGCAGGATGGCTTCTTAGCGAGGGTTGGGGCATCACTCTGGTTCCCCTACCCTCCCTGCTTTCCCTTGACTTGGAGGACCTTAGTCCTTGGGATTTCATCCCTCTCCACCTTTCCTTTTGCTACATCTACAGGTAGCTTTCCCTCATTTTGGAATCTACGTTTTCCGTACTGACTACGGTGCTGTCGGAAGCCTGATGCAGTCTGCCGGGGGGGAACCACTGGATGTTCGGGAACATTTTTAAAGGTCAATTCCTCTTCCCATCTCCTGCTCTCTGATTTGAGAGCACCTCTGGCTTCTGTCAAGTTCAGGAGATCCACTCTGCTGGATGGTCTGCCCTATACTTCCCGGTTGCGCACTAGACTGGGGTCCTGTGAAGGGTCTTTCACGTCCTTTCAGGCGGCACCCTTCACCAGGGTCTTCCTCCGGCTGTGGTTCCTACAGCTCGGAGGACTTTCTGTGTCAGTCTTCACCATTCATCCCTGGTGGGTTCTGGCCAGAGGAACAGAACCCCATGTGAGCTTTTTTTTTTTTTTGCAAAGAGGCAGAGCCGACATCAGACGGCGCCCCCCTCAAGACCTGGTGCTCGTAGGTTGGCCAGTAACTGATGTCAACTCCTTTTCAGCCCCAGTTCTGCTTCTCCCACAGTTAACACATCCTCGTGTGGAGCGATTTTTCTGCATCAGCAGCCTAGTCCATTGGTAGTGCTTAGTTCTGTACAGCTGTGTTTCTCGGCGCTGTTGACTGGTGAGAGCTTTCCTTTTAATTTTTCAGTGACACAGAGTACTATTTGTTTATTTTCAGTCCGGTTATGTCTTGTTCGGGGGACAAAAAGAAACCTTCCAAGGTGGGTCAGCCTCCTATGCAGCGGTGTCCCTGCAGCCGACTTTTCTCCAAGTCGGACAAGCATGACTGGTGCTTGACCTGCTTGGGCCCAAACCACGATATGGATCATTGCAACACCTGTTCCTCCATGGACCGTCAGTTGCTGGAAATATGCGTGTTTAAAGTCTGATATGCTCCGCCAACTTTCAGTGGACAGTCTCTCACCCAGGACGCCAAGTGCAGGTCTCTTGACCCTTCCTCCGGGTCCCCTCACGGTCCTATATGGCCCTTGGAGGGAGGAGGTTTCTGCCTCTTCGTGCCTTGCCTCAGCGGAAACTCCTTTCATGGTGCAGGAGGCCCAGCCTGATTCTTCCGGGAGTCATGTAGGAGGCACCATCCTGGCAGTCGCCTCTTCTGAGGCGAAAGCTCCCCCGACAGCACAGCCTAGGTCCTCCAGGCCCAGTCCAGCATCTTCCTTGGCACCGCCTGCTGGTGCTGACTTGGATCCCGGTGCCAGAGTTTGGGGCAGTGTTGTGGATGGTACAGAGTCGGTTCCCGGCGCTGTCTCTGATCCCGGTGCAGCACGCAGTGCTGAGGATCGTGGCAGTGCCATGAGCAGTGTGGGGCCAACTCGCGGTGCTGGAAGTGGAGGAGTTCATGGGGTGGTCTGGGTCCGAACCTCCTCAGGTGAGAATAATGATTCGGAAGCGGACCCGGACTGACTCCCAGATTCTTAGGAGTCCTCAGACTCCTCCTTGCCCAGCATTACGACTCCGATTCAGCTCTCCTCTTTGGGATTGGCAGTTACTACCGGCACCGGTGTCTGTGATCCTGACTGGTCTTCTGGTGCTGGGAGTGGCACTGGAGGATGTTCTGGAGTCTGTGGTTCTCCTTCTCCCTTAAGAGGTGTACCCCCTACTTTGGGTGCTCTGGCTGGGGCGCCTGAAGAGGAGAGGGTGCTCTCATGGTGACAGTCTCTCAGAAGTCTGCCACAGTGTTCGAGCTGCCTAGGTTGACTCTGAGGAAGAGGTCCCTCTGAGTCTGAGGGGTTGAGGGGACAGAATCTGGGCAGCCTCCCTCCCTTGGAGCCCTCAGGGGCTCGAGTAAGAGTCGCAGTGCCAGTCCTGTCTTTTTCTGTGAAGCCTGCCTGGGAGGAGTCTCGGTTTTAGAGGCTAGGGGCCGCCCTTCTGGGCTCATGCGGCCTCAGTCACCTCGCAGGGGGGATTTCCTTTAAGGGTTCAGTCCTGACCATTCCAGTTAGACTGAATGGCCCTCGACTGCTTTTGGCCGACATAGCTCTAGTTTTGAGGTCTCCTGCTCAGTTCCCATACCTGGCAGAGGTCATGCTCCTCATCGGAGATGCTTAGCCCCCTTACGTCTGTCACCACCTCCATCTTTCCCAGGCCTCTCCGGTCCTATGGGACCCCTTACCTGGGGAACAGTTCAGATCCATGGCTGCACTATTCCCTGCCTACTATAGGTCCATGTATGAGGTGTTCCACCATTCCCCTGCGCAGCCAGTGCCTGACTCTCCGGACTCGTCCGCTTACTCATCTTCCTCTTCTGAGGGAGAGAATTCCTTCATCCACCTGTCCCCAGCTGCATTTCCTCTCAGGGTTGGTCGGCGAACTCCACATCTCTACGCTAGTAAGTTGCAATCCTGAGTGGACAGCACGCACCTTTTTAGGTGAATTCAGTGTGGCCAACTTGGTTCCCGCCTGGCCCTCCCCCTTCAGGGAGGTGTCGTACCGCGCTTGGAGAAGTCCTTCCGCCCTCTCTCCAGCCCCAAGGGATTGCCAGCACAGGTGTTGCACACTCCTAGTTTCTCCAGGAGCCTTTGCTCACCCTCCTTCAGGCATGACACTCTTGGATACACCTTCTGGGCATAGACGCCCAAGACATGACCGACTCCCGGAGACCGACTGCTGAGTTTGACATTTTTGTGAGGAGAATGTTCTGTTCAGCACATCAGGCCCATCATGCTGCCTATAACAGGCACTTATGGTCTTTACTAGGGCAGATCCTAGTATCTTTGCCTGATTCGGAGACGACTCGACAGGCTGTTGCCTTCTCTGCACGGGGCCTGGAGCTTGCAAGGCATCAAGCAAGGGCATCATATGACACTAGTGAGGTGGCATCCAGGCTGGCAGGGTCAGCAATCTGCATTAGGTGGATGGCATTGCTTCGTCTATCCGGGTTATCATCACTGGCCCGGCAAAGAGTGACTGCCTCCACATTCCAGGGAACCCACCTCTTCTACGGCAGGGTGAGGTGGGAACTTCAGTGGCGACTTCCCTCTCCTACCCAAAGGAGAACACTGCCATGCCCAGACCAGTCTCAGGCTTAACTAGGCCTGCAAGAGTTCCCCCCTCCGGTGTCTCCCCCACAGGAGGCTGAGGGACTTCCTTCCCTCAGGGAGGTACCAGGTCCCCTTCGGGGGCTTGGTAATCACCCACCAATGATGAATGGTGAAGACTGACACAGATCAGATATGAAAACTATGTACCTACCGTAATTCTTGATCTTTCTGTGTATCTTCACCATTCATCACTGCTTCCCACCCACCTTCTCTCCCCCCCCCCCTTAGGCCTCAGTCTCTGGGCAGTGCCTCCTCCCTGTTTGTTTCTCCAGTATTGACTGCTAGTACCCTTATACCTCTTGGCTCTGTTCCTCTCTGAGTGTTGAGAGTGTTTTGGTGAGACAAGCAAGGAGGCAACCCTCCTTTGGTCACCAGGACTCTCTTTCATCCTGTTAGGACTCTCTTCCTTGGTCGAACCTGTAATTGGATCCTTCTCTCTGCTTTATCTAAAGCCTTAGGGGTTATCTTAAAGCAGTGTTATTGAGGCTCTGGTGATCCCTTTCCTTTTCTATCAGTATTTTTAGCAATTTCCCCTTGTAGGGTTCCCCTCTGGGGGATTACTTCTTGCTCCTTACTAAATAATCCTCCTAGTCTCTCCCTTGGAGGTGACGTTCTTTTTAAAAATAAAAGCTTGGGAGGCTTATTTGTCAAGAGAAGCCTGTTTCAGGATGAGTCCTTTCCCCTCTCCAGATTATCCCTTTGGGGGGGGGGGCATTAGTTTTCTACTCTTAGTCTCCAGTGAGGGCTCATCGCAACTGCTGCACTGCTTTTCTTCTCCTGGACTTTAAGCCAGCTGTCCTCTGCATTATCTTAAATTAAGGGGTTTCTTTCCTCCTAGAAGGAAAGGAACATGGTTTAAAGCAGTAATGCCCTTCTGTAGTCCCCAGGCAGTCCTCTGGGCCCCAGCGAGTGGGATGCAGTGTCTCCTCCTCCCTACCTGCTCTTCTCTCCTTCTGTTCTACCTCTTCTCCCACCCTTATTCCATCCCTCCCTTGTTCACCCAGAGGTTGGGGCCCCCTGTCCCAGACCACTAGGCTCCTATTCCTTCTGTCCTTTTATCCAACATTATTCTTTCCTTGGTTTTATATCTTTTCCTTTTCCTATCCCTTGGGCTCCCTTGCCCCGCACTTTTTTTTTTTTTCTTGGCTACTCTCCGCCATGCAGAACTGGGGCTGAGGAGGAGTCAACGTCAGTTACTGGCCAACCCGCGAGTGCCACACAGTGCATCGGGCTCAAGGGCAACGCCATCTTGGCGTCTGCTCTGCCTCCTGGGGCCTCCACGGGGTCCTGTTCCTCCAGCCAGAACCCACGGTGAAGATGCACAGAAGATCAAGAATTACAGTAGGTACATAATTTCTAATTTTAACCCATTGGGCTCCAGGGTCCTCTGAGTCCTACGATCCTCTTGTTCAAGGTCTTGTTGAATTTCGGTTTCCTTCCTCAGCCCCTACCCAGGTTGGGGCTGGTCCCTTCCCTAACTTGGCCTTGGCCTTTGCCTGGACTGGCATTCTACTGGGAATGTTTTCCTCAAGGGGGTGCGCCTCTACATTGCCCTGCAAGATAGGCGCACTCTTGGGCCTGTATGACCTTCAGACTAAGCCTTTAGCTAGTCCACTAGTCTCTCCTTTTTCCTGCACTCCATGAGGGGAACAGCTACAGTTACTGTGCTAGGCTGGTCACAGGAGTCATCTCCCTGCCCCTCCTTCAGACCTCCTTTTTTCATCTGCCCCCTCCTTGGGGTTGTTCCAAACCACTCCTTTGCAGATTCAGCCATTTCCTTTGCAGACTTCTAAGTCACATCTGCAATGGCTATCTACTTGGTAGACTCTTGGTTTTGATCCTCTCCCCTGCTCGTCAGGGCAGTCTGAGAGCTACCCTCAGCACTCAGGACTGACATTGGTCTAGAGGCCCTTTTGGGCCTCCTGTCATTTCCTGCCTACTGCAATCCTTTATCCTCCTCCTTCTGAGGGTTCTCTCTCTTTCCTATTGGCACTGCTTTTGACTCTGTCCTAGTGGTGTTGCCTACTGCAAGAGCCCCCTCGAAGTAAGATAGTACAGTTACATAATCACTTACTGTAACAGTAGATCTTTGAGAGGAGCTCTTGCAGAAGGCAGGATTCCCTTCCCCCCATCCCTCTGCTCTCTATCTCTACCTCTACCTGTCTGTGGCCCCCAGGGGTCCTCTCTCCCCTGTCGGACCTTCTCACAGGTCTTCGGCAGGAGAACTGAGTTGGGTGTGGGGGACCGCCCCTTTTATACCATTGGCGGATGTCGGCTTACCGACGTCAGTGGGTGAGCCCCTGTTTTAGACTGCTAGATAGAAGTTTTCCATGTGGTCCTGGCACCTGGTGGCTTAGTCCTAATGGTGTTGCCTACTGCAGCAGCCCCTCTTGAAGATCTATTGTTACGGTAAGTTCTTATAAAACTATATTTTCCCTTCTGTCGCCACTCCAGCCCCGGTGCTACTAAGGGATACAGTAGTTGGATTTTCTCAGGCCACATGACCTACTCACTGTCTTTTCGCAGGTCAGACCACACAGCCTGTTGGGCAGTTTTGGCCCTCTGCATCTGCCCTGACAGCCCGCCTCCGGCGTCTCATTACGGCATATCAGCGCAGCTACAGGCGAGAGCAGATGAAGATGGAGGCAGCAGAGAGGGGAGACCAGAGGCGGCGGTGCTTTGAAACTGCATTCAAGCTAAAGGAGATCGCAAAGCGTGAGAAGCAGCAAAGGTAAACAAACTGGAGATAGTCATACTCTGGGCCTTGTGGAGGCCCTCAGTTATTACAACAGCAAATTAGTGTGGTGAGTCATTGCACAGAGATTTAAACTCTGAGCCCTTGTAATATGGGGTGCATTTGTACCAGTACACTAGGGCAGGGAGTTACGGCATTGGGGTTCAAGTAGTAACAGAGGGTCTCTGTACCAGTGCACTAGTGCAGTGAGTAGTTGTGCGGGGATTCAGAGCCCTTCTAGTAGCAGAGGGTCTCAGAGAGACATATACATTGTCAGCAGAAAAAGACCATTGATGCATCAAGTCATCTGCCATATTTCATTACCTTACTACATTCTGTGATCTATTGTCTAGATGGGGTTTTTGCCCACCCCATTACCCTCCATATTGCTACCACCTGCTTAAGTAGCAGACCCCTTACTCTGTCCCAGCCGGGCTTGAACTTACTTATGTTTTTTTGCACCAGCCACCTCAGCTGCTGTGCTATTCCACGACTTGGCCACTCCGTGGAGTAACATTTCATCACATTGCTCCTAAATCTCTCCCCCGCCAATGCCTGCTTCCATTCATGGGCCCCCTTTTTTTTGTTGACTCACTGTTCCTGATGAAGAATTCCTCACAGTTTACCTTGTTTATTCCTTTCAAGAATTAGAAGGTCTTTCTCATGGCACCCCTCTCCTATTTGGCCTCCAGCAAATATATATTCAGTGCCCTTAGCCGTTCATTTCAGGATTTGCCCTGTTGGCCCTTAATCATCTTTGTTACCCTTTGCTGCACTGTTGCCGTCTTTCTTCTGGTGGGGACTCCAGAACTGGGCATAGCATTCCAGATCGGGCCTCACCAGTGAGCTATACAGAGGCAGTATTGACGTCTTTCCTTCTGCTGTCGAAACCCCTCCCAATACAGCTTTGCTGTAGGCCTTCTTGCATTGGCTAGCTTGTTAGGAGTCACTTATGATGACTCCCGGGTACCTTTCTACTGAAATAGTGGCTGGCCTGTCCCCTCCCATCTGGTATTCAGTCATGGATTCCTACTCCCTGCGTGCATCACCTTGCACATTTTTTTGTGTTAAAGCTCCATACCAATGCACTAGTGTGGTGAGTCACTGTACTGGGGTTTAAATTCTGTTCCTTGTAGTAACAGAGGGTTTCTGTACCACTACACTAGTGTGGTGAGTCACTGTGATGGGATTCAGACTCTAGTCCCGTGTTATATTTTGTTCCAGGATCTTCCCACTGGCCCCATAATTGACTTTTTCTTCTTCACACGTGCCGATTTACTGTGCCTCTGTGTGGTGTAGGGGGGGAAAATGATGCAGTCTCTTGACTGCACAGAGTGATGCAGAAACTATACACAGATGCAGATTATGTGGCCCCCCCCCCCCAAATTTTTCCAAATTTCCCCATCCCTTTTCCTGAAGATCAAGGCAGTCCTATCTTTTATTAATTTGCCATTTTCTTTTCCCCATGGCAGGTCTTAGGACAGGCCTTTCTTCTCCATGTTATCAGGCTTGAGTGTCCAAGGTACTGCCTGCCTCTTATGGCGTTGGTCACGTCTCCTACATCGTGTCTGTGACACCTAGCTGCAGCTGGGTGTCATGGCAGTTGTGGGGTTACAGATGCGCTGCATGAATGCATGTTGGATGCCCCGGGGGAGGAAACCAGTGGAAGATCCCTTCACAGAGCTGGCACCGCTGACAGGGCAGCTGACTAAATCCTGCCTCAGAAGGGCAAGAGCAAGCCCCTATGACCTCGACATGAGGGGTAAGTGGCAGGACTATCTGGGGGGACTTCTGAGGATGGTGGGTTACTGGGGGGGGGGACTGTCAGGATGGTGAGATGCACAAAAAAATACAAAACATTTCAAAAGCCTTGTGAGAGAAACTTTGTAAGACTCTGCATTTGGGGGGAATTTAAGGAAAAAAGAACTACCTGGAACAAAGTGTATTTGTGACCTTTTTTACATCAGAAGCAGAAATCCTTTTATTCTTTGTTTTACCAGTTTACGTGGTCTCCAGTAGAAAAATAACTTCAAATAATTTGCCAACAGATGCACAGAATTAGCAAAACAGTTACTGCCGAAAAGCAACATATGCACTGTTGTCAACAGGTGGACCTGTCGTGAGGTGGCCAATTTCTACAGAGTGGTCTCAAACTTTGGAGTTGAGTTCTACCCAGAGAGGCAGTGTTTCGACTGGAATCGGTTTCGCACCTTAGCTCGGTTGGAGAGGAAGACTGATGAAAGCCTAACCAAGTACTTCCTTGGCTTCATGGCCATGTGCCGCAGGGTGTGTGGACGGCCGCCAGAAGAAGGAGATGGTAGGTGACTCTGAGAAGTGTTGCTGTTTGTTTCGGGTCACAGTTGTAACAAATGTCAACCTCCGCTTAGCTCCGTGCAGACAGTAATGGGTGTGGTATCAGTTAGACTGCAGTGTAGAACTTGGGAATATAGATCTGTTTTACAGGCTAAAAATTAGTTGTCTTGGTAAAAGTGTAGTCTGCACAGTGCCTAGTCTAAGGATTAATAGAGAAGGCTTCAGTTCCCATGGCTATTGGTCTGTCAGCTTTCAGCAGCACAAAACTCCTCAGAGTGTGTGTGTGTGTGTGCTTCTCTTTGCCTGTCCACATTGTACCTGAATGTGTACATAATCAGAGGTTCCAGTGTTGTCAGTCCCCACCTTTTACCAGCACTAAACTCATCACAGTGTGGGGGAGTCTTCCCTCTCCTCGCCCCACACTGTGCCTGCCTTGTGGCTAAATGTAGTGCTTCAGTCTTCTATGCGGTCAGTCACCATTCACCAGTATTACCACAGTATGGGGACACCCACATTATACCTGTCCACACTGTACCTGACCATTTGGTAACCAGAGGACTTCAGTCTCTAGTGCTGTCAGTCCGTCACCTCTCACCAGCACTCCATTCATTGCAGTGTGGGGAACCTTCACTGTACCAGCCCCACACTGTAGCTGGTCCTTTGGTTAACCAGAGGTCTTCAAGCTCCAGTGTTGTTACCTTGACAGAGCACACGAAGGTTGCACAAAGTGTTGATCTACCCTCTGCCCTTGTGGTTTGTGTGTTTTGCTGTACCTTAATGAACTACTGCACCTGGCATTGAAGTCAACATTCCCTCACTTTTGTGATCTAACGAGCCCCCCTCCCAATCTAACCAGTTTAGGGCAACTTTAGTTAACTTCCCAGTAACAGCCCAGGTGTAGGCAGCTGTAGTTAACCTCCCAGTAGCAGCCCAGGTGTGGGGCAGTCAACCTCCCAGTACTAGCTGAAGGCAACTTTAGTTAACTAAAGTTACCCTCACCTAGTACTGAGAGGTTAAAGGGACACTGTGAACTTCCTGGTGCCTTAAAGTGCCCCTAGCTTTAAAAAAAAAAACACATTTTATAATTGCGCTCATTCTGTATAATGTGCTGATGTAATTGGTTGTTAGATTATTTTTTTCTTCTGAAATGTGAAAAACAGACTGCCCACCTTACTGGTGTTTACCACACAAAAACATGTTTGTTTACATTCCTTTTTTTTTTTTTCTTTTGTGGGATGCCAACAAGAAATTCCGGTCCCTCCTTCAGAGGGACTTATCCTCTGACCCGATAGTCAGGTCATCATAAACCCTGTTGGCTCTTGATTTTGCTGTTTTGGCCCTGGGCCCACGACTGTGCAGTGGTCGGAGCAACTGGCTCCGCCTCCACGGAGGCAGCCTAATGCCCTGGACATGGGCCCTCCCTGTTCTTGCGCATCCAGTGCTGACATCCAGCCACCTCTGGGTGTCGGTCTGCAGCGTGCCATGCGATTTCCCCAAGGAAGGGAGGTTGTCTACAGGCGCTCAATCCTTCCTCGGCGACTTCGAGCAACCCGAGGAGTCCGTTCCGACTTGGGTTGCCTTAATGTTATAAAGTGTGGCGTCCAGTGCCTCAACCCTCAGCGCCACTGGGCCGGCCCTTGTTTGCATTCCTTGATCAGCCCCATGTGTATCCTTCCTGGCATTAGTTATGCCCCTGACAGTCCAGCCACTTGTAATGCAGTGGGAGTAGGGAGGAAACTATTGAATCACAAGTGGCTGCACTGTGAGGGTGTTTCTAATTATCAGGAAGCATGCAGTAAGAATAGATCCAGGATCTGAAACAAAACAAGGTTGGTTATAACTATACATTAGCATGCATTTCATTTCTGCTAAGCAAGGAGGCACATAATAACGACCATCAACATGGATTTATTTTAGAGAAGGTAAGCAATTCTAAAATGGTTTTTTTTTTTTTTTCCAATTAGAAATAATACGATGCAAAAAAAAAAGTTTGACATTGTCCCTTTAAACATGCCCTCAGCTGGTAGTATTGGGGGTGGGTGGGGGTTGTAATGCAAGAGGCCTACAATGTAGGTTGCAAGTTTGCCTACAGAATGATGTGCTCCATTTGCCTTAGAACAAGGACTGAATACAGTTTCATTGTGTTTAAAAAAAAATGGACACACACGTAAGCAAACTCCAGAATTCTAGTTAAACCCCCCCACTTGATTGAATGCCTGAAATGGGTGCAGCGTCATTACGCGATTACATAAATGGAGCTACGGTGTTTCAGAGCAGTAACACACTCTATAGAGAGATCTTACAAATATTCTCATGAAATAACATTAACAAAGTGTCTCTCCTCAAAATCCTTTGCTGTGCATGTGTGGTAGTCTTTGCACACATGCCCAGTAAAGGATTTTGAGGAGAAACGTTTTAATTAAACAAGGCATGACAGGGTGTGCATTATTGTGGGATAACAGCACACTTTGGAAAGTGAAACCCAAGGCAAAGCCAAGGGCTTTATGCACCCAAGAGGTGCCATTATCCCTCAATTACGCACACCCTGGAATGCCTTATTGAGATTATAAATTTATGTAGATTTTGTTTGCTGGGTGGGCCCACTGGAACTAGACATCCCATTTTTTAGGGGTGATCCGGGTTTAATTATGTACAATAGTCAATATATGAGTCAACAACAAAAACAGGGTAATTCAAGGTAAGGGTTTTTTCATGGCAACAACAATGAGAAGATAGGACAGTTTGCAATAAATCAAAAACAAACACGTGACAGTATTTTAGGATAAACAATGGTTATAACTGCAACAACAGAATAAATTAACAGAAACCTTGACAAGGAGGAAGGAGTGTTTGTAACCGGTCCATACTGTACCTGACCCTTTGGTAACTAGAGGACTTCAGTCTCCAGAATTATGTAGCAGCCCCTGTGAAGCTGCTAAGGGTCCTCATCCTGGGAAAGTACACGCACAATATTTCAGGAGTAGATCACTGAGGGAAGTTTTAAAGGACCTGCTGTTAGACCAGGCCTTAGTACTGGACAGTAGGTCATTTCATAGTCTAGAGGCCACAGAGACAAAGAACCTCAAGCCAGCAGACAACTTGGATCTCGGAATCAGGAGGAGTGAGTTCCGAGGGCTTAACTGGGCTGTCTTGAGAGTCAGGAGAGAGGTATGGTGATGGGGTGGGGAGTACACAATTTTGTAGGCCAGGCAGAGATTGACAAAGTAAATCCCTTTTTTTGGGGGTGCCAGTATAGTGTGGAGAGGGTGATGTTTCGTTTTACTAGCAGCCACTGCAAAGCGAGATGCCCGATGATAAAGGGATTTTAGTTTATTGAGTTCACCGTCTTTGAGAGAAGAGAGGACGGGAGTGCCATACAGGTTGATGGGTAGTAGGATACTGTTTGCTATGGATTCCCTAGCTTCTGTCAAGAGGTAAGGATTCAACCAGCAAATGAGCCCCAGCTTTTGGTTGCTCTATCAGCATGAGGCCTGAGTGAGAGTTCCTGGTCTAGGACATCACTCTGGTACCTGAGTGAGGTTACCGTCTCAACGGGATCACCTGTTAGGGAGGTGATTTTTAATAGTTTGCTATCTGTGCTTAAACAACTAGGGCCAAAGAGGACAGACTTGGTTTTGTTAACATTTAGCAGTAGGCTGTTTGCCTGAAGCCATGATTCCAATAGGTGGAAAGTCCACTTTGAGGTCCCTCTCAATTGAAATGATGTTGGAGTGGCTTTTGTAGAGCGCCACATCATCAGCATAGAGAATACTAGCACTGATGCAGTGCTTAGGTAGATCGTTTATGAAAAGAGAACAGCAGGGACTGAGAATGGATCCTTGGAGGACCTCATCTCTGATATCTCGTGGGGAGGAGATGGCTTCCCTAATTATTATTTTTTTTTTATTTTAAGAACCAAGTAATGAAGTTCAGAAAGTTAAACACTTCTGACCTGTGCTGTTGTGCTGGGATAACAGCAGTCATGTGGCTGACTTGTACCAAATACAGTACAGCATTTTTCTTACCCATTTTATAATATTATTTTAAGAGTTTATTTGTAAGGTCCCCATACATAGAGTGTATTATTACTCAGGCGCACTATCACTGCATTGACATAATCACTTAACGACATTGCATCCATTTCGGGTATTAATTTGAGCACAGTGTTTGACTAAAATTCTCAGGTTTGTTTACGTGTGTCATCTTTTAAACATGACGAAACCGTATTCAGTCCCTGTTTTAAGGCAAACGGAGCACATCATTCTGTAGGTACGCCCGTAACCTACAGTGCTATGTTCTTGGTTTTGCAGATTTAGAATTTAACAGTGTTCCCTGTTGGTGTCCTTTAACCAAGGTTTCTCTCATCCGATGTTTGGCGGGGGGGAGGGGTTAACTAGACTTGCTCACACTTGGTTCTTAGTAACTGCAGGAGTTAACTATCCAGTACCAGGTAAGGGAAACCAGATCTTCCAAGAATCGATCTTCACCAGTGATTCACACCGTGTTCTTGGCCGAAGGCCCTAGGACCCCGTTGGAGCTGGAACTTTTCAGGAGGGCTGGTGCCGAGGTATGCTCCATGCATGTGTGGCTCATGCTGCATGACTTACCTCGGCATCAGCCCTCAATTCCCTCAGTTGTTTTCTTCTCACCGTCAAGTGCGCTTCAGTGAACGACGTCGCTCACCCACCGTGAGTCAGAATTCCATGTCTATACAACAGTGTTAAGTTCATTTTAGTTTTCTGTTTTTAGCTAGTATTCATTATTTTTGTCAGATTGTTTTCATACAAATATTTGTGCCAGTTTCTCTCAGCCCTGCTGAACAGCGGTCAACAGTAATGGACAGTGATGGTAGGAAAAGGCATGCTACTTCAGCGACAGGGCTGTGTCTGGTCCACTTTCCTTTTCGAAGTGGGGGGGTGACTGACAGGCAGTCCTCTGTTTGGGAGGAGGACAGCTTTCTCATAAACATGCAAAAAAAGCAGGCCTGATCCAGTTCAGGGACCCAGCACCTCTCGGCCTCGAATTCTTCCTCTTCCCGGCAGAAGGAGAAGAAACGGTACAGCTCAAGGTCACCCTCTGTGAGGTCTGCTGCAAGGTCCCTGGCATCTCGGAGCAGAAGACCTTCCCCAGCAGCATAGGTATGACCAGCCTCTTCTGTTCATGAGAGATTGAAGTCTCAGGCCTGGAGTCCCTCCCGATCTACCTGTGGGGACTCTGGTGGGAAGTTTCACCACTGGGGAGCTGTGATGGAGCAGTGGGTAGACTCACTTGGCCTTTCTGGCCTTTCTTCCGGAGCGGGCCCCAGGCCCTTAAGGGCATTGGCGCGGTAGCCAGGTAAAGCATCTGGCTGTGTCAACAGCCTCTGGGTCCTTGCCGGTGACTATGCTGCTGACAATTTTTCCACTCCCCGCACCCCCATTCAGTGTCACTGCTTTTGTGCTGGCCCCGGTACCTCTGGATCGTACTTCAAGAAACAGCTCTTGCAGCAGGTTACACCATTAGGACTGAAGCCGGCAGGTGGCAGGACCCCACAGAAATTTTCTAGCTAGCAGTATTCTGTGGGGACCGCTTCCGACGTCGGTCCCGCCCCTGACGTCAGGCACAGTACATAAGGAGGCGGTCCCCCAGAATCCCCAGTTCTTTTCCCGCCGCAGACTCTCCAGCATCGGCCTCTCAGTCTCTACCTAGTGCATGTCGACTTAGAACTTCAAGAGTTTCTTCAAAACTAATGTCCTCTCCAACTCCTTCACTTGAGGGACACCTTTCCAAGTGTGCCTGAGTAAAACAGATCCCTTTCAAGGATCCTCATTCCTCCTGCATGCGGTGCTTAGGGCCGGACCACGACACCAAGCCCTGCACCTTTTGCCAAGGGTTCAACAGCCGCACCAGGATTCACCGTCAGAAGGCACTTCAGGCTTATCTGCTGGAAGAAAAACTTAGCAGGATGGACCAAGAACCTTTCTCCAGGGGTGATTCTTCTTCCAAGGCCCACAAACACTGGGAGAAAGCAAGGTCCAGATCCCCGAACCGGGCCTCAGACTCCGCAGCTCGGGCTGCATCAGATCGGACCGCTCTCCCTCCAGGACTCGTTCTCAGCCCCCTCTGGTCAAAGTCTGGGCTTCAGGCGGTTCT
Organism: Neoceratodus forsteri; assembly: GCA_016271365.2. Lineage (NCBI taxonomy): Eukaryota > Metazoa > Chordata > Ceratodontiformes > Ceratodontidae > Neoceratodus > Neoceratodus forsteri. Next base: position 209,394,831 of record JADMNL010000022.1, on the reverse strand, counting down.
TCAGCTCTCCAGCCCATCAAGACTTCAAGGCCCTCGGCTTCCTCCACTTCCTCTTGGGCTTCTTCCAAGTCTTCTGAACACCACAAGTCTTCCTCATCGACCTGACGTCGGGACCCAGACTCCAGATCAGTCTCCCAGCCTCCCAGAGGTCCGGATCCACCACCCAGGAAGACGAAAGACCTGACATCCCTAAAGCGGACGACAGACCAGACGTCTGCCAAGCATACGAAGTCGGCTAGGCGTTCACCAGAGCCGTGGACACCAGCCAGGCACCAGACACTGGCCGGGCGTTCGCCGGACCTGAAGGAGTCAGTCAAGCGATCGACGTCGGCCTCTCATTCACCGGAGCCAAAGACCGCCTCCCGATCACAGAGATTCCACAGAGGAGGACACGACACTGCCCGAAGACCAGGTGGGCGACACTGAGGATGCCGGGCTCCCGAGGGAACCTTCGCCCACCCCAGAGACACCCGCAGACCCGAAGCCGAATCCCAGCGACAGACCACCGGTGCCAGGCCTGTCGTTGGGCATGAATCTACAAGAAGTAAAGGATCTCTTTACTTTCTGGTGGGACACCATCCAAAAGGATGTGGTCCCCGTAAAACCTCCTCCTCCTCCTTCACCTCCTACGCCCCCTCCTCCACGCAAGGGGCCAGTAGGACGATCACCAACCCCTAAGGAGCAGACTCCACCTCCTAGGGGCAGATCCAAGGACAGGAGAAGGCCTCCCTCAAGATCTCCATCAGAGTCCCCCAGCCCCAAGCGACCCAGATGTCGTCGGTACACTCAGTCAGGGGAGGACTCTAGATCGCATACCTCTGATTATTCCAGATCTCCTTCTCCACTCAGCTTTCCATCACCTGACCCACGTGACCTTCCCAGGTCTCCTCCGGGTGATCCCTCCTTCTCCGAGATCATGAGGCACATCCAGGACAACATGGGGTGGGATGCTGAAGACCTCAACGCCGAAAGACGGCGCCTTGCCTGTTATCTTCGGCAGAAAGACCCAAAGCTTGTGGTAGTGCCACCCTTGGTGGACACCTTCGCGGACGTCACCAAGGCTGCGTGGAAGCGTCCGCACTCCACTCCTGCTGTGCCGAAGAAAGCTGACCACCTGTACAAGGCCCGGAAAGAGGACCAGTACTTGGCTCAACAACCTCTGGCAGACTCCCTGGTCATTACTGCCTCGCATGACCGGTCCCAAAGACCGCAGCACTTGAGCACACAGCCACTGGACCAGGAATCCAGATGACTGGATGCCCTGGGGAGGCGCGTGTATGCAGCTGCTACATGCTCCATCAGATCCCTGAACTACCTAACTCACATGGTACAGTTTCAGAACGCCCTGTGGGAACAGGGCCAGGACCTGGTCGATAAACTTCTGGATGGCGATCGGAAGGCGGAGCTCCTAAACCTTCTCCACACAAGGTCTGATGTGGGTACCCAAGTACTATGAGCTGCATATGATTTTGTGGACTTGTCCGCCAGAGCTGCAGCTTCAGGCGTCTGTCTCCGAAGACACTCTTGGCTCAGTGTTTCCAGCTTCATCCCAGACATACAGAAGAACATTCTTGACGTTCCCTACAACGGCAAAGTACTTTTTGGTGAACCCTCGGAGAAGGTTATCACCAAACTTCAGGATGCTGGTAAGGCAGTCAGGTCTGTACAGGCCATGTACAGATCCAGACCTTGTTCCTTTCGTAGGAACCACAGCCATTTTTGCATCCGGCAACAAAGGCAGCAGCCACGTTCCGGCCAGCAACAAAGGGGTACTTCTCAGTGTAAAGCCCAGGCTAAGTCGTCCCCAGGCAGAGGCCAACGCTACATTAAACCGCCCCAGCCTACAGGGACCAGTGCTGCCACAGCATGACTTCTTCCCGGCCCCGGCCCCGCCTCTGGATCAATGGGCACAAAAGGTCGGGGGTCGCATTGCTCGCCACTTTTTAGGGTGGCAGTCGATTACCACCGACCGGTGGGTTCTCCAGTTGGTGGAGAAGGGCCACTTCATGGAATTTCTCGACCACCCACCAGCAAGACCTCCCCTGCTTTCCTGTTACTTGGGTCAGCACGCCCTGCTCTTACAGCAGGAGGTGCTTACGCGTCTCAGAAAAGAACCTATAGAGCATGTACCACGGAACCAGAGGGGTGCAGGATATTATTCTCACTTCTTTCTGGTTCCCAAGAAAACAGGGGACCTCCGTCTGATACTGGACTTCAGCGACCTCAATGAGTCGGTCCTGTACAAACGCTTCCACATGGTGATCCTCCCATGTCTGATTCCCATGCTCAAGCAGGGCACCTTTCTAGCATCCTTGGACATGCAGGATGCTTACCTGCATATGCCCATTGCTGAAGCGCACAGGACGTTTCTGTGCTCCGAGTTTCAGGGTCACCATTATCAGTTCTGGGCCTCCCTTCAGACTGTCATCAGCACCTCTGGTATTCCGCAAGTGTATGTTGGTCATGTAACGCGACTCTGAGGAGCCAAGGCCTCTACGTGTTCCCCTACCTGGACGACTGGCTTCTCATGGCGTCCTCTCAGGTGGCCTTGATGTCCACCATTCATTATACTCAGTCTCTGTTGGAGACGTTGGGCAATCCTTATCAATCAAGAGAAGTCACGCCTGGTTCCATTATAGACTCTGCAGTTCATAGGCGCAGTTCTGGACACCATCCAGGGGAAAGCTTTTCTCCCCCAGGACAGAGCGGAACACATCAGAGCCCTCATCAGGGACATTTTGTTGAGGAAGACCATTCCTGCCAGATTGGTCCTTTGCCTGCTCGGACACATGGCTGCACCCATTGCAACAGTCCCGCTAGCCCGTCTTCACATGCGGGTGACCCAGTGGATGTTACTGGTCCAATGGGATCAAAAGCAAGACCATCTTCAGCTCCCAGTCTGGATCACGAAGACTATAATCCGGGATTGGCAATGGTGGCTAGATCCGAAGAATCTATTGGCGGAAATCCCCTTCATTGTGCTGTCTCTGATTGTGACACACTCCACAGACGCCTCAGGGCTTGGATGGGGTGCACACCTCGACGGTGTCTGGTCTCGGGGCCTGTGGACAGCCCAAGAGACTTGTCTCCACATAAATATCCTGGAAATGAGAGCAGTTCTTTACGCCCTGCAGGCCTTCCAGTCAGAGATTCCACCGGGTACTCTTCTGTTACAGACAATTCCGTGGTGATGTATTACCTCTACAAACAAGGAGGCACCCGTTTCTACCCGCTTTGCAGGGAGTCCATGAGGGTGTGGGATTGGGTTTTGCAACACGGCGCAAACCTCATTGCTGTTCATGTCCCAGGAGTGGACAACGTCATCGCAGACGGCCTGAGCTGCTCTCAGGCCCGAGTCCACGAGTGGTAACTACTCCAGGAGGTAGTAGAGGATCTGTTTCGCAGATGGGGTACACCAAAGTTGGGCCTTTTCGCATCCTCATCCCATGCAAAACTGCCCAATTTTTGCTCGCTAGATCCAGGGCCTGGTGTTTTCTGGTGAGATGCGTTGGCCGTCTCCTGGGCGGGCAGATTCCTCTATGCCTACCCCCCCGCCTTTCCGTTGATCCAGAGGGTCTTTCTGAAACTTCGCAGAGAGCATGCTGATACGCTGGTACTTATCGCGCCATTCTGGCCAGGCAGATCTGGTTCCCTCTACTGCATCAGCTATCTCGAGAACCTCCAGTGCCTCTGCCAATCAGCTGTCACTTGTTGTCTCAGGAGACGGCTCCTTGGTCCATCCAGACCTTAGTTCGCTGTGCCTGCACGCTTGACTCCTAGAGACATAGTCATTTTGCGACATGGGGTCTCTCAAGAGGTAGCTGACATTCTGGTGACCATGAGAAAACCAGCCACTCATGCTACTTACGCCATGAAATGGCGTCGTTTCTGCCCATGGGCTCAAGTGTGGTGGTTTTCGCCTCTAGACTGTCCAGAAAAGTCCGTCGTGGACTACCTCCTGTCTCTCTTTCAAACAGGCTTGGCCTACTCCTCAATTAAAGTATACCTCTGTGCCATCTCAGCCTATCAAATTCCTATAGGCCAATGCACCATATCTCAGTTGGACACAGCACGAGCCTTCCTGAGAGGTGTTCTACACCTTAGACCTCCAGGATCTGATTCTGCCGTGGGATCTACCCTTTGTCCTGGGGCAGCTTATGCTGCCACCCTTTGAGCCAGCCACGGATTGCAAGTTAAGTCTTCTTACTTGGAAGACGTTGTTTTTAGTTGCTGTTACCTCGGCCAGAAGAATTTCTGAACTTCATGCATTCGTGCAAAGAGCCTTATTTGGTTTTTCACCAAGACAGGGTATCCCTATGGACTAATCCTAAGTTTCTGCCTAAGGTGGTCTCAGCTCTCACCCTTAAGCAGGACATCGGTCTACCAGTGTACTTCCCCAAGTATTCTAATCGAGGAGAGGCCCTGTTGCACACTTTAGATGTGCATAGGTGTCTCTGATACTACCTGACCAGAACCAAACACCACCGAAAATTGGACCAGCTTTTTGTTTCCTTTGCCCACAGGATGATGGGAGCTCCTGTTTCCAAGCAGTCACTGTCCAGGTGGCTTATTCACTGTATCACGTTCTGTTACCAGAAGTGCAACAAACCCTTACCGGGCGTGGTCAAGGGTCATTCCACAATGTGGGTGGCTACCTCCTTTGCGGCCCTAAATAATGTGTCCACCTCGGCCATCTGTGCTGCAGCTACTTGGAGCTCCGTGCACACTTTCGTCAGGCATTATAGCCTGGATATTGCATTGAGGTGAAGAGCAGGTTTTAGTCTAGCACTCCTTCAAGGACTTCTGTCCTAGGTTCAGGTTCTATTAAGGATTTCTACCTTCCCTCCTCCCAATAGTGTGGGATTTCCATTATTGCTTGGGAATCGGTCCTAATGGTGTAACCTGCTGCAAGAGCTGTTTCTCGAAGTAAGATATTACAGTTACGTAAAAACTTGGCGTAACAGTAGATCTTTGAGAACAGCTCTTGCAGCAGGTGCTTTCCCTCCCACCATCCCCGCTGGAGGTAGATTGTAATTCCAACATCCTTCTCCTAGGATCAGGTGTTCTCAGCATCTCTCTTGACTGCCATTTGATGGCAGATCCTCAGTCTCCTCTTCTGATGTCATCCAGTGGCTGGGAGTCTCCGGCAGGAGAACCTGGGATTCTGGGGGACCGCCTCCTTATGTACTGTGCCTGACGTCAGAGGCGGGCCCCGCTGAATACTGCTAGCTAGAAAATTTCCATGGGGTCCTGGCACCTGCCAGCTTCAGTCCTAATGGTGTAACCTGCTGCAAGAGCTGTTCTCGAAGATCTGCTGTTAGGGTAAGTTCGTACGTAACTGTACTTTACTCTGGTGCCGCCTGAACCCGTGGTACCAGGCTCAGCACTGAGTTTTTCTCTGGCCCAGCTTGGCACCGAGGACTGTTAGTGCTGGACCCAGTTCTGCCCGCAGTGCCACCTCTGGTGCTGACTCCTGCTCTGCCTGTGCTGATGTCACTGGTGTTGCCTACTCCTAGGCCTGGGTTAGGGAAACTGCAGTCCACTCGTCTTCAGACCTTCTCCCTGGGGAGGACCTGGAGAGGGACGAATCTGACCCTGACCTTATTTTTGAGGGTGGCAGTGATGACTCTTTTTATAGCCTGGACACTTCAAATCCAGGTCCTTCTCCTGATACCCAGGAGGACATTTCATTTCAGGCTGTTCTCCACAACATGCTTGCTACGCTTGCCTTTGAGCCTTCTGCCACTGACCTGTGTAAAGATCTCCGTCTGGAGTGGCTCAACGTTTCTGCCATGCCATTCAGTCTTGTACCTCCTGTACCTCTTGCATTTGAGGTTCTTTAGGACGCAGTATGGAATAGCCTACTTCCATTCATTCTCTCTGTAGGCAGATAAGACCATAAGTATACTGCCCTTAAGGACAGGCATATACTTGCTTCTCAGCCTATTACTGATGAGACTGTCATTTTGGCTGAGAATGACAAAGCTATTCTTCCTCAGGAAGTGATTGCTCACCTTATTTATAAGAAGTCATGCAAAATAGACACTACGGGGAAAGGGCCTTCAGTTTTGCTAACTTTAGCATGAGGATAGTCACCTACCAAGGGCATTTTTCTAAGTACGAGTATACCCTCTAGACTTCTCTTAAGCCTCTAGCAGAATCCCTGCCTGATTCCAAGACTAGACAGAAAAGTCTTCAGACTGTTACTCATGGTGTTGAATCTTAACAGTCATCCAATCAAGGCAGCTGTGAATATCTTTGACACTGCCTCACGCTCTGCTGCAGCAGAAATTTGTATTTGAAGACATTCCTGGCTTCGGATATCTGGCTTCTCCAGTGATGTCCAACAATGGGTTCAAACAACATGAAGTCTTGCTATATTATGACATATGCAGTGAGTCCCAACCTTCGAACTGCTCCGGAGGTGAAAGAGTTAACTTTTCATGCCAGGCATGGAACTTTGAGCATGAGCTCGGTTGAAAGCTCTGTCTGTTGTTCTTCAAACTCAAACTGTCAGATTCTTTACTCCGCCTCGCTGAACAGTCGCTGCAGAGATTTCTCCTTCTGCTCGGTTCATTTTTGTTGGTTAAAGTATTAATTTTTCGGTTTTTTAACCGAATTTAAACCGCAGCCGGTCGGTTCAACCTCTGTCTGTGGTACCGTAAGTACTAGATAGGTTTTACGTTTATTTCTGTGTGGAACTTGTAACCGGTATTATCGGTTCAGTTTGAACCGATCAGGTTGTTGAAAATTCATTGAATTCTGTCTTTTAGAGTGCGGTTCCCAGTTCTTATCGGTTCAAAAACGGATTTCATTACGTTTTCCACGACTCCGTGACACGTTGGGAACCGATAAGAGGGTCTTGCTTGGCGATTGCCATAAACGGCAAGTTTTGTTAGGCTGGCACTATGTCTGAGAAACCAAAAGAAAACCGGCTCACTGGGTTTCAACACTGCAGTGTTTTGTGGGAAGCCTTTTCCAAGGCTGACCCCCCTCCACCACTTGTGTTTATTGTCTGTGGTTTGACCACCTCAATGCAGACTGCCAGATTTGCAAAGTTTTCCTGCAGCTACCCTGGATAAGAGAGTTGGTAGGCTCAGGGAAAGAGAGGCCAAGAAGTCCGCTGACCCGGATGGCCAGCCAGTTCGGTTGTAACCGAACCGGAGGGAGTGCCCTCTGACCAGGGCGAGACTTCCTCGGGCAAAAGGAGAGCCAACTCGGAGGAGTCGGTTCCAGCAAAAAGGACTAGAAAATCAGCAGGTGTGGAGCCAAAATTTCCATCTCCAACCGCTGAAGAAATAGCCAAAGCGATTAAAATTGTCCAGTCGCTTTCCCCGGTTCCGACCGAACCGGCACCATCAGGTAAGCATACGGTTCGGTCGGGTTCCACCGTTCAAGAATATGTTTTAGAGGAATTTATGAACTGGAGGAGGGGAAGAGGTAGAAGAGAGTGAATGGATTTGAAAGTCTGATGTGCCCATTGAACCGACATCTCTCCAGACAGACCTTCAGGAGTGTCTCCCCCTAGGCTTTCTGAGTCCCCCTCTCATTTTATGTTTTATAAAAAAGTGGCTGAAACCCTCCAGCTCCCTGTGGAGGAAGCTGTGGATGATCAAGAGGAGCCTGACTATGTAGAAATGATGGATATCCCAGAGTCGAGGAGACTGTCTAATCCTTTGCATAAATCTTTTGGGAAACACAGTAAAAATTCTAAAAACTCCTCACACTATACCTCCTGTGGATAAAAGAATGGACAAGAGGTACACATTGTCATGCTCTAATATGGAGTTCCTTACACAACAGTGCAGCCATGTTGGGGTAGTGCACGCTGCAGCCTGTGACAAGGCTAATATTCCCTTGGCTTCACACCCCCTGACAAGGACTCCAGGAGGATTGATGCCATGGCAAAGAAACAGTACATGGCAGCATCCTTGGGACTCAGACAGGCAAATTATATGGCTTATGTTGCTAGATTTCAGAAATCCAGATGGGATACTGTTATGGCTCTAGCAAAACAGGTCCCTAGGCCAGCTTGCCAAGGAGCTGGAGCAGGTGGCTGCTGATGGTATTGAGGCATCCAAGGTGCAATTCCATGCTGCAGCGGACTCTAATGATGTGTCATCAAGAGTCATGGCTACATCTGTGGCACTTCGCAGAATGGCTTGGCTCAGGTGTACCAGCCTGTCACAGGATACCCAGATTAAGGCCATGGATTTTCCTGTTGTGGGTAATTCTCTGTTTGGGGAGCAGACAGAGAATTACATGAAGAAAATGGATGAGTATAGGACTACCTATAGGAGTGCACAGGCCAAGGAAGGCAGGCCACTCCTCAAAGGCAGCCTTCCAGGGCAGGGGTAGACCTTTTACCAAGCTCAGGCCTCCTCTTCAGCTTATGCCCAGAGGGGTTCTTTAGAGGGAGAGGCAGATGGGGTACAAGCAGACCTGCTTCCACCCCTCAGCCTAAAGCCCCTGCCAAGCAGGCACCCTGATGGGGTGGCCAGGGCCGATTCTCCACTACCTGTAGGGGGCAGGCTGGCTTACTTTGTCCAGGACTGGAAGTCTTTAACATCAGACAAGTGGGTCCTGGAAGTAGTAAGCCAGGGACTGGTTCTCAGCTTCAAAAAATTTCCAAAGATGAGAACCAGGTCCTTTCCACCTGCAAATCCATCAGAGGCACTTGCCCTAGAAACAGAAGTTTCTACCCTCCTGGCTCTGAGCTGTGGAAAGGGTTCCACCCCTACACCAGGGCAAAGGGTTGTACTCCAGGTACTTCCTTACCCCAAAAAAGACAGGAGAATGGTGGCCCATCCTGGATCTCAGATACCTAAACAAGCACCTTTTAAAACCAAAATTCAAAATGGTGACTCTGGGAATTATTTTACCCTCTCTAAGGCCGGGGGACTGGCTAGCGTCCCTGGACCTCAAGGATGCCTACTTCCATGTTCTTATTAGAAGCTCTCATCGAAAGTACCTCAGATTCGAACTGCCCTTGGGCCATTACCAGTTCAGAGCAATGCCCTTCGGCCTCACCTCGGCCCCGAGGGTATTCACAAAATGCCTGGCAGTAGCAGTTGCCCACTTAAGAAGGCAAAAGATTGCCATCTTTCCTTACCTGGACGACTGGCTCATAGTAGGCCAGTCTCCAGACCAAGTCAGACTACACCTTCAGGTTAACTCAGCAACTGCTCACATCTCTAGGTTTCCGTCTCAATCTTCCAAAGTCAGTTCTAGAGCCTGTCCAGCTTCTCACCTTCATAGGTGCAGAACTGAACACACAAAAGGCCAGAGCCTTCCTTCCTCTGGAAAGAGCAAGGACTCTGGTCTCTCTGGCCTCCTCCTTCACCCTGCAGGTCTCTCGACCAGCAAGGCATTTTCTGCAGCTCATGGGGCACATGGCTGCTTCTACAGCAGTGGTGCAGGGAGCAAGATTTCAGATGAGGAACATCCAGTTCCATTTGAGAGCCTTTTGGTCTCAAAGGAGAGACCCTCTAACCGAATTGATCCTAGTGACTCGAACACTGATCCAAGCCCTTCAGTGGTGGCAGAACCAGAGCAATCTGAAACAAGGGGTCCCCTTCACCCCTCAGTCTCACTCCTTAATCCTTACTACAGATGCATCCCTCTTGGGGTGGGGAGCTCACAAGGCGACCTCACTACCCAGGGATTGTGGTCCCCTCAGGAATCTCTGCCCACATCAACCTGTTGGAACTCAGAGCAGTTTTCTAGCACTTCAAGTTTTTCCACATCTGTTCAGAACAAAGTTGTACAGGTCAGAACAGACAACACCACTACAATGTGGTACATCAACAAGCAAGGAGGCACTGTTCTATGGCCTTGTGCACCGAAGCAATGAAGTTGTGGTCTCTGGCTTATTCTCTGAACACTTCCCTTATGGCAGTTCACCTCCCAGGCAAGGACAATGTCCTGGCTGATGCTCTCAGCAGGATTTCCCAGGGCCATCATGAATGGTCACTGGATCCCCTAGTACTGGAGGTAGTATTTGCCAGATGGGGCACCCCGCAGATGGATCTTTTTGCAGCCCCAGACAGTCACCAACTTCCCCTTTTTGGTTGCAGGCCCCCAGTGTTGGGCTCAGTCCCTCTGGATGCCTTCCTTCTCAGTTGGGAAGGGAAGTTTCTCTATGCTTTTCCCCCCTTCCCTCTTCTGTTCAAGGTGCTAGTCAAAATCAGATCTCAGCCCTGCAAGATGATTCTGATTGCTCCAGATTGGGCCACACAGCCCTAGTACCCACTCCTTATGTCCTTAGCAGTCCACCCTGCCCTGTGTCTTCCCAGGAATCAAAACCTGTTAACCTGTGCTCGGGGGAGAGTTTGGTACCCGAATTTCAAATTTCTCAACCTCAAGGCCTGGCTCTTGAAGAGTTAGAGTTTGCTGACCTACACCTTTCCCAAGGTGTATTGGATATCTTGAAGGCTTCTAGGAAGCCTTCCACCAGGGCTACTTATAATTCCAAATGGAAGAGGTTTTCCATATAGTGCTCTGGCAAGCACATTTCCCCAGAATCTGCTGACTTACCCACAGTCCTGGATTATATGGTGCATTTTAATACTTTGGGGCTGAGACCAGCTACCCTAAAGGTGCACCTGGCTGCTGTGTCTGCTTTCCTATCAGCAGGTAAACCCTCTTCTTTTTTTAACTCATCCTGTATTCTCCAAGTTTTTCAAGGGGTTGCTTCACACCAACCCTTCATTCAGGGACGCTGCCCCTGCCTGGGATCTTAATATTTGCATTGCCCAGCTTATGCAACCCCCTTTTGAGCCCTTGTCTTCAGCAGAGCTTAAGTACTTGACTTGGAAAACTGTGTTTTTGGTAGCTATCACTTCTGCCAGGCGCATAAGTGAATTACAAGCATTGTCAGTGGAGCCTGATTTTATCTCCTTTCATAGAGATAAGGTGGTCCTCAGGACTAACAGAAAGTTCTTGCCTAAGGTGGTTTCAGACTTCCACCTTAATCAATCTATGTCTCTCCCTGTGTACTTCACTGACCATTCCTTCTCTGGCGAGAAGAGACTGCATAGTTTATATGTCAAAAGAGCCCTTAGTTACTACATAGAACGTACCAAGGGTCACAGGTTTGACTCCCTCCAACTGTTCCTCATATGGTGAGGTTGGTAAAGGGAAACCTGCCACTAAAAGATCCATTGCCAGGTAGATTGTCTCTTGTATCCAATTTTGCTATGAAAAACTGGGTAAGGTTCCTCCCTCAGGCCTGAGGAGTCACTCTACCAGAGGTACAGCTGCGTCTCTGGCTGCTGCCAGGGACATCCCTATCCTAGAGATATGTCAAGCAGCTACCTGGAAAACAGTTCACACTTTTACCAAGCACTACTCCCTGGACATCCAGGCTAGGAGTGATGCTCGGTTTGGCACAGCTGTGCTTCAGAGCCTATTTCCTAAGTAGGTTCTGTCCCTCCTCCATGGAGGTACTGCTGTGTAGTTTGATATGTCATAATATAGCAAGACTTCATGTTGTTTGAAGAAAAAATTACTCACCTTAGTAATGTTGTTTCTTCTAATGGAGTCTTGCTATATTATGACCTCCCCCCGCCTGCCCTCTCAGAACCTCTGCTTTTGGGATGTGGGTGGGCAGTGCAATGTTGGCACTTAGTAGATGCCCACTTGTTTTTTCTCACCCCTCCTTTTTGGGGTGTTTGGTGTTAGTTTTTATTTTTGGATCCTTGACTTGAGTCTTTGTTTTGGGACCAAAAAATGTGTTCTTATATTTAGTAGCCAGTTGGTTAGTGTAGATTTACAGCTTCCACACAGAACCTTAGTGATGAGTTTTGCTTGTAAAGATCTGACAGTTTGAGTTTGAAGAACAACAGACAGAGCTTTCAACCGAGCTCGTGCTCAAAGTTCTATGCCTGGCATGGAAAGTTAACTTTCACCTCCGGAGCAGTTCGAAGGTTGGGACTCACTGCATATGTCATAATATAGCAAGACTCCATTAGAAGAAACAACATTACTAAGGTGAGTAATTTTTTCTTATGTATGATCTTCATCAAGGATATCTGTTGTAGCAAGCCACACCTGAAGAACTACAGCTGCCAGGCACTAGGACCACATGGAAACTTTTCTAACTAGCAGCTTACCGGGGGGGGGGGGCCACCCACTCTATCACCTGCTGACATCGCCCTTAACCTGTAAGAGTGGGCAGCCCCACTCCCTCCTCAGTTCTTTTCTTGCTGTCCATCATCGCACGTCGGAATTCACGGTGATTCCGCCACCTTCAGAAAACTAATTTTCTTTGAACTTACTTGTGTTTTTTTCTCTCCCTAGTTGAAGCATCACTTTTTTGTTAGTAATTTATCTTCGCTCTTTATGCAGAGCACCTTTTCCGAGAAGCTTTTCAGGAATTGAGCCTGCGGGAAGAAGATTCCAGATGACCATGGCACCTGCGTCTGCTATCTCAGCCCAGACCACTACACCCTGGCCTGTGAATCTGCTGCGGCTTCAACCAGGCTACCAGGCGGTGCCACCAGAAGGCCTTAGAATATTTCCTGCTCTTGCAGAAGGTCCCCAACATGGTGAAGAAGCTTCAGGCCAGGAGTTCCTCTGCTTCCCTGGCCCAGTCCTTGGGCTCTCACTCCTCTAAGGCCTGGGACAAATCAGATGGGGAGCACTAACACCCGGACAAGGACAGTGCTAAGGACACCCCCCAAAAAAGCTTGTTTCCAGTCACTGGTTTGTGCGGTGGCCCCAAAGGGGATGTCATCCTCCTCAGGGATGGTTCTCCCTTCCACTCACGCCCTCTCTTCCACAGGGCATCCAGTGGTTGCTCCTCTCGCCAGTCTGACTCTGGTGGGTGTCGATTCTGCGGGCTCAAGTCTGTTAGGAATCATTTATGTATTACAGGGCTATAATGCAGACAAGGGGTTAATTTAGAAATAGTAAGTGAATTTCAGAAAATTGCAAACTGTGGTATTGGCCGTGGTGGAGTATAATGCCTCTAAGTAACTCATCAGTATTACTGATTTTACCAGAACATCTAGTGCTGATCAGTGCTAGCCTTGAAGATAAGCAAAGAGAATGTTGTGTTCAGGAGGGAAGGATGTGCTGTGTGCACAAAGCACAGTTGTGAGATCATGAGAAAGAATGTTATCTTTATGAGAAAGGATGTTCTTTGCAATCAGGGCACAAGTATTATAGTGGCGTGATAACTCCATTATAGTTTGGGTTGAGTAGCCGGTTTAATGTTAAACCTAAAATTTTGAACCTTAACATCTTTGGCCCCCTTTAATGAAATGAGCTGACATTTTCTGTGTAGTCTAGGAGGCAAGGTCTTGATGTGTGGACATGTTTGTGATGGCAACTTGTGCGGTTTGTGAGCTACAGCTGTGTCATTTCTAGAAAAAAACTAAATGTTTTCCTATATTTAACATTGTATTTTTTTGTCCTTGTTTACAGCCTACATGGAAAGGTGTTTGTGCCCCAAACTTGCAGGGGGCATGTGCCATATCCCAAGGTAGTGCCTTTGACTGGTCCGGTGAAAAAATATTAAGGGGTTGCAGAGTTATAAGGCTTTAAATTTTAGTGTTTTCTGACTGTGCATGCTTAGTAGCCTCTTTCGGATAATGTTTTTTTTTTTTCTGGGGATGTGGATATGTTGTTCTTATCCACACATCTTGGCAGTTTCCCTTTAATTCTTGCTAGAAGTCTTAAAGCTGGCTCCTCTCACCCACCCGGGTGGTATACCCTTTGACGCCAGATTTTCCTTTCTGCTTGGAAGAATCGGGTTCTCTCCTTACTGCTTCCATGTTGAGTAGCCCTTGGCGCTTAAATCTTCGGATTACTTACCAAAACTTAAACTTGTAAAAGTTTCACCACTACAGTCTTCGATGGTGACCTCGATGGAGGTCAAGTTCTCGCCTGGGTTCCGCCAGTGCCCCTGTGGGCCGAAGATGTCTCGCAGTGACCCACATGCCACATGCTTTTATTGCCTGAGTCACAATCACGATGCCCAGGTTTGTGATTTTTTTTTTTTTTTGTCGCTCGTTCCAGCTGAACGTGTTAGGTGATCGTCTCGCCCGACTGCAGCTAGGCTGACCGGAGAAACGGAACCCGCCGATCAAATCTAAAGAAGCCCATTGAGTGGTATGTGCGGCTGCGGGGTCCGCCGAACAGCTTGAGCAGATGAAGGCCTTCGAGGAGGTGGTGGCTCAGGCCGCTGATTAGTCCTTTTCGGCTTTGGTCTTCGTCCTGCTAAAATTGGGCTCCTTCTTTACAGGCTCCTTCAAGGAACTGTGCCTGTCTCTCCCGACCAAGGGGGGAGGGCTCATCAGCTTCGTACAGCTCCCATTCCCTTAAAAATGAAAAGGATTCTAAGGAGTTGAGAGAAAAGACTCAACATCATCATGCTTGGGATCGAGAGCAGTCTCGTTCCCAGGAATCTCCAGTTTCAATTTTGGTCGAAACTGGGCCCTTGGCTGCTAGTTTCACGGAGCCCCCATCAGGTCAGATGGCTAAGATGCGGGACGACGTCCTGGTTAAAATTATTATTGACCCCATCGATCCATTGTCGCTAGATGAATCCAACAACTCCTTGTTCAGGACTCTGGTCCTGACTGGACCCTCTGAGGAGGAGGCCCAGCCTGTTGGGAACCTCTTCACGGTCCCTGGCCATGGCCTGGAGGAGCCGCGGGTTTCTCTGGCTCCTTCTGACCACCTCATCAGTCCTCCTGATGTTAGAGGACCAAGTCTCTGTCATCTTCGACTGACAGGTCGAAGGGATCTCACAAATGCCACTCGGGGCATTCCAAAAAGCGGTGCTGCCACTATTCGTTGTCCTCCTCTGAAGAGAAGCAGCTTCGGCGCAAGTTGTGTCGATGCTACAAGGATCTTATGGCAACAAATGGTGTTGGCTGGATTGAAATCGACCCCGGCTTCTACACCGGCCACCACATGGCTGTCTCCCTCTAGGCCGACGCTGACTCCTCTGGAGCCGGCCGACACCGTCCCTCCACCCACAGAGCCAGTGAAGGCCCTCCTGGCTCAGCTAAAACCAGCCTCTCCAATTATGGTGGAGTCGCCACCTAAACAACCTCCCTTGGGAGCTCCTCAAGGAGTCTCAGCCCACTAAGGGCCTCCCGCACAGGCTGTCGGTCACTCTTACTCCTGACAGTCTGTGGCAGATCGAAGGTGACACAGGTGGTCAGCCGATCTATCCAGACTCCTTGGAGTCCGAGGACTCCTCTCTGCACTCTTGTCCACTTGGCACGGTTTCTCTTGGGGGTCTCTCGACGGAGGAAGGTCCCACGTCCTTCATGGGTATTCTCCGTCTCATCTCCAAATCCACGGGGATGCCTTTGAAGCCTGTCGATAAACAGGCTCAATATCATCTGACAGACATTCTGGATAAAGGGGATTCTCCAACAGAGGCCTTCCCAGTGGTCATAGCCATCGTTGGCCCAGCCCTGGAGCTTTGGCAGCACCCTGCCTCCTGCTCTGAGCCATCAGCTCAGATGGCCCGCAAGTATGCAGTCCCTATTGCCTCCCTTTCAGGGCGCACGGAGCACTCCACAGCCAAGGGGGTTGGTGACCGACTCAGTGTTTCGGCGCTCGGGCAATTCAGGAGACATTGATAGACCTCCAGACAGAGAGTCCAAAAAACTGGACCACTCTGCCAGGAAAGTCTGTGCTGCCTCTTTGCTTGATCTCCGTTAGGCAAGCTTGGCTGTCATCATGGCACACTTCTCCCGTGTCTTTTTGGGCTCTCTAGATGAGATGCTTCTTCATCTCCTCGCAGACCTCCAGACTACGGTCAAGCGTGTCCGGGATCAGGGTTGGGCTGTGGCAAAACAGCAAGTCCATCCGCCTTTGGATATGGGGGATTCCTGTGCCCGTTCAGTGGCGTCCACAATAGCCATGCATTGCAGAGCCTGGCTGAAGGTCTCAACCTTTAGGGCAGACACCCAGCACAGCTGACTGATGTACCCATCCTGGGCACAGACTTGTTCAGTCCAGGGGTGGATGGTCACCTTAAACACATTGCAAAGTCCAGTGCCACCTTGGACTTGGTTGCTTCCTCCCAGAAGGAATCTCAGGGTTCCAAAAAGCAGAAGCACAAGCCCTTTTCGGCCTTCTGCCCCTGTGGGCAAGCAGGCCCAGTACCAATCTGGGCAACAGCAGCAGGCTCAGTCTTGGCGCCCTCTGCCCAAGTCCGGGGCTTCAGTGGCCCGTTAGCCTGGAGGGAAGGTTTCTGATGGCCCCCTGGCTGGATCCTCCTCCAAGCCTGCTCAGTGACGGGATGGGGATGACCACCCCGATGCCAGTCATGGCTCCTCTGGGTCCTCCCTTGGGAGGCCAGCTCCACCACTTCCTTTCCACCTGGTCTGCTGTTATAATGGACAGGTGGATATTGGAAATGGTCAGCCAGGGTCTGCCTCTGGAATTCAAGCAGTACCTACCAAGCCGTGCCCGCACCCCATGGGAGAAGGTATCCACGGACACTCTGTCGGCTCTCCGAGACATCGCCCAACTCCTGTGCAAGGAAGTAGTGGTCAGAGTCTCGGATCCCTCTATCAACCCCGGGTTCATTTCCAGGTACTTCCTGGTCCCGAAACAGACCGGGGGGGGGGGGGCCTGGGGCCCCGTTCTAGATTTGCATGACCTGAACAAGTTTCTCAGATCTCACACCTTCAGGATGGTAACTCTGTCTCAGAGCAAACCATCTCTCGAGCAGAACATGTGGTTTTGCTCTCTGGATCTGTAGGAGATATTCTTTCACATCCCAATCCATCCATCACACTGAAAGTTCCTCCGCTTCTGAGCAGAGGGAACCCTCTATGAGTTCCAAGCCATGCCATTCAGCCTGTCATCAGCCCCCAGGGTCTTCATCAAATGCATTACAGTGGTGGCTGCCCATCTTCAGCATCGAGGGGTCAGGGTGTACCCCTGTGTGGAGGATTGGCTTATAGTGAGTGCAACAGGGTAGAATAGGAGACCCTGTCCCAGTTGTTCTAGAAAGTCTTCAAATGTAAGGATCTGTCCTTGCGTATCTATTCGTCTGACTGGTTGCGCAACCAGATTGTCCTGCAAGACCTCTGACTTGATCAACTCGACAATCTCGCAATTCTTTTCCTCACACTCTCTCATTTTTCCCTTGCATATCTGCTAATATAAAATATATAGTGTTACTGTTAAACTGTATATAATTATGGTTTGAAATTATTGCAGAAAGCTGTTGGAAACTAGAGGTTACCTTAGTGCAAATCGTTGAGCCTTTTGCAAAAACTGTGAAAATGGGGGCCTCTTAGCTCAGGTGCAGTGTGTTCTAGCAGCTCCTGCCTGATACTTAAAAAAACAGGATGCTTGCTAAGAGTGGGGGTTAAAAGGATTTATATAAGAGCTAAGCTGCAGCTGCAAGAAAGAGAAAAAGGGAGAAAGAGACTGAAGGGAAACTTTATTTTATTTTGCCTCTGTACATAGTTATCCTGAACAAGTTTTTTTTTTATGTTACTGCTACTGTAAATACATATTTTTGGTGAATTCTACAATTGCTCTTGGTTTTTCCATGCTTCCTGACCTGTGCCTTGACAACAGTGGGTCCCTCCAGACCTGCATTGACCTTGGCCTCCTGGTGATCTGCTACATCAGGGCAGAGCTAGACTCTTGCCGAACCAGAGCCAGGCTCCCAGCTGACAGGGCAGAGGTTGTCTCCTACTTTGCCTGATCATTTCTGGTTGGGCACTAGGTGCCCTGCCTGGGGCTTCCGGCGACATCTGGGCTACACGGTGGCCTGCACCTCCGTGGTCCGATGGACCAGGTAGCTTATGCTCCCCCTTCAGTAGGAGCTGGCCAGCCAGTGGACTCAGCTCAGCGACTAGGTCATTTCGACCAGTTGGTCAGTGTGACCCAGAAGATGTTGGACACTCTCCAATGGTGTATTGTCCTGGAGCATCTGCAGGAAGGGATCCAGTTTGTCCGTCCCGACCTGACGGTCATCTTGATGACAGACGCCTCTCTCCCGTGGGCTGGGGTGCCCTCGTGGGGGGACCACAGAGTCCATGGGCTCTGGACCCCCAAGGAATCCCGATGCCACATCAACCTGCTGGAGCTCCGAGTAATCCAGCTGGCGCTGACTACCTTAGCTCCGTTCCTTTGAGGTCAAGTGGTTCAGGTTCAGATGGACAAGACCACCACTATGTACTGTGTAAACAGAGTGGCACACACTCCCGGCCTCTGTGCAGGGAAGCTCTCTGCATCTGGAACCTCGTGAGCCAACTGGAGGCGGATCTCCTAGCCATTCATGTGGCAGAAGCCTCAAATCATATGATGGATACCCTCAGCTCAGTGGGCGAGACGGTGGTCTCTCCATCCAGAGGTAGTACACAGCTTATTCTTCCAGCGGGGCACCCCTCAGGTGGACCTGTTCACTTCCATGGAGAAAGCAAAGCTGGGGCTGTTTTGTGTACGCCCTCTTCAGCATGGCTCACTGCAGGGGGATGCCTTCTTGAGGCCGTGGATCCCAGGCCTCTCTTATGCATTCCTTCCACTTCCTTTGGTCCACAAGGTACTCCTCAAGGTCATGAGGGACAAGGCACGGGATCCTGGTGGCTCCGGACTGGCCCTGCCAGTTTCGCTAGCCTGATCTCCTCAGCCTCAGAATCAGGCTCCATAGACATCTTCAAGCACACCCTGGACCTGCTGTCAGTTAATCAGGAGAAGGTCCTCCACCTGAACCTTCAATCCCTGTACCTGACAGGCTGGTTCCTGAGCAGCTAGAGTTCCAGGCTTTGGGTCTCTCCAAAGATGTACTCACTGTAGTTGAGGCATCTAGGAAGGAATCGGCCAGGAAGTGCTATTCCTTCAAGTGGAAGAGATTCTCCATTTAGTGTCGGGTCAAGGGGCTGAACCCTTTGTCCTGTCCAGTGGCTAGCATTCTAGACTACCTTTGGTCTCCAAGGGGGTCTGCGGTCAACAACCCTTAAGGTGCACCTGGCAGGGCACAGGCCAGTCAGCAAACTGGCACAGGAGAAGGTGATCTGGCACTCTTTCAAAGGCCTCAATCACATTTCTCCTCCAGTGCGTGAACCACCAGCACCGTGGGATCTACTGCTGGTATTGGCAAAGCTCATGGGCAAGCCATTCGAACAAATGCACAGGTGTGAGATGTCACACCTGTCGTGGACGACCGCCTTCCTGGTGGCTATCACATCAGCCAGAAGGATTGGGGAGCTCCAAGTGCTCTCTGTTGAGCCTCCTTATCTGGTCTTCCACAGGGACAAAGTTGTCCTGCACTCCAACCCTTCATTCCTTCCAAAGGTTGTGTCTGAGTTCACCTGTGATGACTCTACCAGTGTTCTACCCCAGTCGCACCTCAGATGACGAATACAAGCTTTATACTTTGGACCTGAGATGAGCGCCTGGTTATTATAAGGAGCACATGGCTGAAGTTCGCGGAGAGTTTCTTCAACTGTTTGTCACCTACGCTGAAGCCGCACCTGGCAGACCTGCAGCAAGCAGACAGTTGGCAGATGGATTACATCATGCATTGATGTCTGCTATAGAATGGCGGGTAGGGAGCCTCCTGGAGGTCTAAGGGCTCATTTCACCCACCACACCATTGCATCGGTGGCTGCTTCTAGGGACGTCCCTATCCAGAAAATCTGCAGATCTGCTACTTGGAAGTCAGCAGACACCTTCATTTCCTACTTCTATATTGACCTAGAGACATGCCGGGATGCTGGTTTTGGGGCCTCAGTTCTCCAAGCTCTTTTTCCTAAGTAGGGGTTGTGCGCCTTGCCTCCCTTCTCCTGGAGAACTGCTAGGAGTCTGTCAAGATGTGTGGATAAGAACAACATATCCACATCCGTAGAAATGTAGGTTACTCACCTGTAACAGTAGATCTTTCACGGAGTGGTCTCTTGCAGTAGGTAATACTTTTGGGTATCCAGCAGAGGTCGCTGTGGTGCACTTTAGCTGCTCTAGCAGTTTTTCACCAGGGACCGCCCACACATGACATCCGCTTCCGTGGGCAGTCCCCGATATCCTCAGTTCATTTTCCCGCCTTCTTCAGCTCGCGCTGCAGCTAGTGCAACTTCTGTGTAGCAGTCATCGATGAGAAATTTGGAACTAAATTATTGTTTACAGATTCTTCAACCAAACAAGCTTTATTTCGTTCCTGCCATTGTGATAGGAAGATGTACCGCTTTGACAATCACACTCTTTGTGTAAGGTGTCTTGGATCCACACAACACCAATTCCTGCAACTTATGCAGGACTTCAATCAGGCAGCTCGTCTGATGGTTGCTTGAAATCCAAATACTTTTGATGGAGCTGAAAATGTGTCTCTTGGAGAACCAGGGGGCCCGTACCAAGGGCTCCCCCTCCACTGGTTTTCGTTCCAGGCAGGCAAGAGAGAAGGAGAAACCCTCCTCATACTCTCTGCCTAAAGTCTGTTGATGGCCACCGTTTCTGGTGTCCCTCTGTCGACAGAATGTCCTGTAAACCCTTCCTCATCAACGGGGGCTCATACCCTCTCGTTGACGGCGCTGTCCAGTGCTTTAAATGCAGTTCAGCCAGTAACTGCTTAGTTGACGAAGGCTTATACCCTCTCATCAACAATGCTTTCTAGTGCTTTGTATGTAGCCGAGTATACTGCTGCTCCGTTGACGGAGGCCTCCTCTCCCATCAAGGACATCTGACAATTTGAGTGAAAATAACTCTCCCCCTCCCCCACAGGCTCGTCGATGAGACCCTGCATTCCTCAGGGGAAACCTATGACTTATGCCTTATTTTCTGCCCCTCCACTTACTCAGGTGCCTTCATATAGAGGTCAGACAGACAGAGACTGCGACCCTGGTCTTTATTATCCAGGAGCAAGACCTGCTCATACTACCTGTCCCATGCCCTCTATCACCACTCTGGTTTCCCAACATGCCCCCCTTCTCACCCCCCCGCCCCCTCCTTCCCAGGAAAGGGACATCACCAGTGTAGTCAGACATGTCTTGCGTGCCATGCAACATTTCTAGGCCTCTGAAGTGCTGGGTGCTCTTTCCTGATCTCTTCCCTCTCCTCTGCCTAAATGATTTCGTGGTGACAGGGATGCGATCCCTCCTTGGACTCCGCCTCCATTTTTAGAGGACCATTTGTCAGATGATCAAGAATTACTGCCTGAATTTACCAGTGATCTTGAGGATGCAGTTTCCAGATTTGGATTTTCCTAATCCTGAATCCCCCTATTCGGAAATTTCTTCTCTGAATGAGTACCTGCCTCTGTCTTCCGTAGCCTCTCTCCTAGATGACCTGCCCTTCAGTGACATGATGGTCCAAATTTAAAAGGTTATGGGATTCTCTACTATAGAACATGACAAAATAACGTAAGGATATGGCAGAATACCTTGAATTACCTGAGGGGCCGGTTTTAGTGGTTCCCCCACTAATACCAACCTACCAGAATGCTGGCTGCTTGGCATCAGTCTTCAGCTGTTACAGCTGTTCCCCACGAAGAGATTGTCTGTATCTGACTCCTCCGGACCACCCCTTTCTGTCTAATATTCCAGAGGCAGATTCTGTGGTCATTACCGCCACTCATGACCGTACCAAAAAACCCAAGCACATGAGCTACTTAGCTTCTGAGAAGGAATCCCAAAGAATTGACTATCTAGGGAAAAAGATCCTTTCTTCAGGTGCTATGAATATCAGAATTTTGAACTATATGGGTCATAATCAAGTATCAGCGTACCCCGGGGTCCTCTGCCATTGAACTTAGCAGGAAACTCTCTCCCTCACAGTACAGGGATAAATTATTGACTACAGTGACAACTAGTAATTCTATCTCCTATCACCTTTTCAGGTCAGGATATGATGCCGTAGATACCTCAGCCCGACTATCAGCCACTGATATCACGCTACGTTGCCATGCCTGGCTTTGCGTTTCAAGCTTTGCCCCTGATATACAACATAAAGTAGCTAATGCCCCCTTCAGCGGGTCTAAGCTGTTCAGACCAGGTACTCAGACTTTACTGGATGACTTACGGGCATCAGGAACAACCCTCTGTATGTTACATTGCATGTATCTTACTCCAGCTACAACCTACCATACTCAGCATGCTTCTTATTCCAAAAGAGGTGGATGATACAGAGGTGGTAATAAAGGCAGCTTCTGAGGTCGTGCTCAGTCTACCAGAGGCAACACCTCTGCCAACCGGGGTGCCCGCTCCCACCCATCCGGTGGAGCTGCGCCCAGTGATCCACTATGTCTTTCCCCCCACCTCCTCGACCAGGCCTTGGAGGCTGTAGGGGGTCATTTTGCTCTCCATTTGGAGGCCTGGCGAACTATCACTTCCGACAATTGGATACTTCAGATTATCCAGAAGGGTCATACTCTGGAGTTTCTCTCCACCCCATGCCCTTGCCCTCCACGCAAGATTCATTATCCTCCAAATCATATACCCATCCTACAGGAGGGATTTTTGGCCCTTTTGACCAAGCAGGCCATTGTAACGGTGTCCCTTCTGGAACAGCAAACAGGATTTTTTGCACCCTAGACATGAAGGATGCCTACCATCATATTCCCATTCACCCTGCCCACCACATATTTTTGCGCTTACACCTGCTGGGTCAAAATTACCAGTTTTGAACACTCCCCTTTGGCCTCTCATCAGCCCCTGAGTGTTCACCAAGTGCCTAGCGGTGGTAGCAGCAGCCTTATGATGAGAAGGGCACTTCATCTTTCCATATCTAGACAATTGGCTAATAAAAGCAGACTCCAGAGTAGCTCTGCTCGCCTCTCTAGATGCTACCTTGAAACCATTCGCAGATTTAGGAATCACTGTCAGTTGGCCGAAGTCCAGTCCAAATCCGACACAGTCTCTCCAGTACTTTGGAGCTGTTCTAGATATTACAGCCAGGGCTTTCCTCCCGCTTGCCCGGCAGGACACGCTTATAGCTCTGGCGCTAGATATACAGACTCAGAAAATAGTCACAGCCAGACGAATGCTACACCTTCTGGGTCACATGTCTGCTGCCATCCCTGTGGTGGCATATGCTCTTCTCGACAGACCTGTCCAATGGACCCTCCAGAATCAATTGTCCCATAAAACAGGACAGTTCGAAGACAAAATCAGGGGTCACTCCTTCTCTGAAGTTTTCCTTGACATGGTGGACAATCAGAATCAACCTGAATCAAGAAATGCCTTTCCAGTCCCTTCCCCCCACCCATGCAAACGTTGACCATGGATACTTCCCTACAGGGCTGGGGAGCGCATTTTGGTCCTTATCAGACACAAGGCCAATGGCCTGCTTCTCCCCAGCTGCCTCATATCAGTCTCTTAGCGATGAGAGCGGTCCGTCTAGCCCTCCAGGAATTCCAGCCCTGTCTCGAGCCAGGGTTGTTACTGATCCAGTTGGACAATACTGCAGTAGTGTTCTACCTCAAAAAGCAAGGAGATATGAAGTCTTGCACCCTATACAGGGAGACCCTTGCAGTTTGGCAAGAGGCCATACAGCAACAGTTGACGCTAACAGCTGTCCATCTACCAGGACATTGCGACCAGTTAGCCGACCGGCTGAGTCACCAGTCCACAACTCGCGAACGGACACTTGACGAGCAAGTGTTCCAAGAAATCTTCTACTTATGGGGCACTCCACTGCTGGATCTGTTTGCCTCCCCAGAGAATTACTGTCTTCCCAGGTATGTTTCCATTATCCTGAACAGAAAGGGACGAGCTATAGATGCCCTGTCCCAACTCTGGACAGGTCCCTTCTTATATGCTTCCCCTCCCAGTCCTTCTCCTGCCGTGAACTCTACTGAAACTACAGTTAGAACCAGCCACGATGATTCTCGTAGCCTCACTGTGGCCTCGCCAGTCGTGGTTTCCCCATACTCCTGCAACTGTCAGTATGGGATCCCATCCCATTGCTGATCAGACCAGACCTTGTGACTCAGTGTCACGGGTCTCTACAACACCCCAACCTGAAGGCTATACGCATTCATGCTTGGCTCCTGAGGACGCTTTCATAACTCGTTTACAAGTGTCCTCTCCTGTTGCCAGTATCCTCTTGGCTTCCCGTAAGCCAGCAACATGAGCAACATACAATTCCAAATGGAAACGCTTTTCCATATGGTCAGCCTCTCGATCTAGGGACCCTTACTCTTGTCCACTGACGAAGGTTCCAGACTACCTGGCCTCACTGAGTCCGGTCTGCAGTGCCTTCAGAAAGTATTCACCTCCCTTGGATTTTGTCACATTTTGTGATGTTGCAAACTCAAATTAAAATACATTTATATGGGATTTGTTTGTCATGTATCTACACAAATTACTCTATAATGTCAAAGTGGAATGAAACTTCTGGAATATTTTGTACATGTAATTTAAAATAAAAACCTGAAATGTCTTGATTTGATAAGTATTCACCCCCTTTGCTATGACACTCCAAATTGAGCTGAGGTGTATCCAATTTCCTTGTGAGATCACTCTAAAACTTGAATGGAGTCCACCCGTGGTCAGTTCAAATGGTTGACGTGATTTCAGAGGAAATACACCTGTCTATATAAGGTCCCACTGTTGACAGTGCATGTCAGAGCAGAAACTCTACCATGAAGACCAAGGAGCTGTCCGTAGAAATCTGTGATAGAATTGTGAGGAGGCATAGATCTGGGGAGGGGTATAAAAACATTTCTAGGGTGTTGAAAGTTCCCAGGAGCACAGTCAACTCCATCATTAGGAAATGGAAAGATTATGGAACCACCCAGACTCTTCCTAGAGCAGGCCGTCCTCCCAAACTGAGTAACCGGGCAAGAAGGACCTTGGTCAGGGAAGTGACCAAGAACCCAATGACCACCCTGGCAGAACTACAGAGTTCCATGGCTGAGATGGGAGAACCTGTCCAGAGGACAACAATCTCTGCAGCACTTCACAGATGTAGCCTCTATGGGAGAGTGGCTAGACAGAAGCCACTCCTGAGAAAATGCCACATAATAGCATGCCTAGAGTTTGCAAGAAGGCACGTGGCAGACTCTGAGACCATGTGGCAAAAGATTCTCTGGTCTGATGAAACAAAAATTGAACTCTTTGGCCTGAATGCAAAGTGCTATGCCTGGCACAAACCGAACACAGCTCATCACCCGTGTAACACCATCCCTGCCATGAAGCATGGTGGTGACAGCATGTTATGGGGATGCTTTTCAGCGGCAGGGACTGGGGCACTTGTCAGGATAGAGGGAACAATGAATGGAGCCAAATACAGGCACGTCCTTGAGGAGAACCTGCATCAGTCTGCAATAGACCTTGGACTGTGGCGAAGATTTACGTTCCAACAGGACGACGACCCCAAGCATACAGCCAAAGCAACACTGGAGTGGCTTCAGAACAAGAAGGTGAATGTCCTTGAGTGGCCCAGCCAAAGCCCAGACTTGAATCCCATTGAGAATCTGTGGAAATACTTAAAGATTGCGGTTCACCGATACTCCCCATCTAACTTGACAGAGCTTGAGCAAATCTGCAAGGAAGAATGGGCGAAAATCCCCAAATCCAGATGTGCAAAGCTGATACAGACATACCCAAGAAGACTCAAAGCTGTAATTGCTGCCAAGGCGCTTCTACAAAGTATTGACTCGGGGGTGAATGCTTAAGTAAACAAGATATTTCAGTTTTTAATGTTTCATATATTTTTGTTACACAATAAAAATATTTTGGCCCCTTAAATTGTTGAGTATGCTGTGTGAATCAAGGGGGAAAAAATAATTTCAGTGCATTAAAAATTCTGGCAGTAACACAACAAAATGTGACAAAATACAAGGGGGTGAATACTTTCTGAAGGCACTGTAAGTTATTCTTCCATTAAAGTCCACTTAGCTGCCATCTCCGCTTTCCATGAGCCTCTCGATGGCAGGTTACTGTACCAAAATTATCTAGCCAAGATGTTTTTGAAAGGAAAGTTACATATTAAACCTCCTATTAGAAGACCCACTCCTCCATGGGATCTCAATTTTATGATAGAAGAATTGACCCTTGAGCCTTTTGAGCCAGCTGCCACTTGTGATCTCTGTTTTCTTTCATGGAAAACCCTATTCCTAGTGGCTATCACTTCCGCTCTATGTATTTCTGAGCTCCATGCCCTTGTGTAGAGAACCTTACTTGGTTTTCCACAAAGAATGGGTGGTCCTTCATACCAACCCTTCCTTCCTACCTAAAGTAGTCTCCGAACATACTTTAACTCAGTCCTTGGAGCTTCCAGTCTACTATCCAGACTACTCCAATTGGGGTGAACATCTCTTACATACTTTAGATATCCACTGTATATTTCGCTACTATACTAATCAGACACAGTCTATTAGAAAGACATCTCAACTGTTCATCTCCTTTGCCCCAGGACATGATGGCTTCCCGGTTGCAACATGTGCTCTTTCATCTTGGTTGGCGCATTGTATTACATTTTGTTACAAAAAATACAAGCCATTACCTAGACCTGTCCAAGCCCACTCCACTAGAGCTATGGCCAGCACTACAGCTTGCTTTAATGGAGCCTCCATTTCAGATATCTGCAGTGCATCTACCTGGTCCATGATCAAAACATTCACAAGGCACTAAAATCTGGATATTGCCTCATGACGTAGGACGGCCTTCGGCCGTGCAGTCTTACAAGGTCTCCTATCATAACTGTCCTCCCACATGGGCATTACTGCTTGGGATTCATCCCAAAAGTATTACCTACTGCAAGAGACCACTCCGTGGAAGATAGAACAGTTCCGTGAAAACTTACCGTAACAGTAGATCTTTGAGGAGTGTCTCTTGCAGTAGGTTTGTTCCCACCCTCCATCCCCCTCCTTCTCTAAGAGCAAGTTCTGGTCCAGTGACTAGGGTTGGGACTCTTTGGTACCTTAGCTTCCCCTTAGTCCTCGCTGTGCGAGCTGAATCTGGCAGGGGAACTGAGGATACCAGGGACCGCCCACACTTACATAGGAAACAGGAAGCTGATGTCATATGTGGGCAGTCCCTGGTGGAAAAACTGCTAGAAGACCTGCCATGCACCACAGTGACCTCTGCTGGATACCCAAAAATATTGCCTACTGCAAGAGAGACTCCACAAAGATCTACTGTTATGGTAAGTTTTTACATAACTGTACTTTCTAGGAGTGGTATATGTTGTTCATCCACACGGACCCACCCAACCTCCCTGGCTTTGACTCACAACCACTGCTTCCAGCGGGCAGATCTGGCGTCAAGGGGCAGAGTTGAGGGATATACCACTCGAGTGGGTAGGAGGAGCCAGCTTTAAGACTTCCGGCAAGAATTAAAGGGAAAGGCAACTGCCAAGATGTGTGGATGAACAACATATACCACTCCTAGTACTGCTGTTACAGGTGAGTAACCTGTTTTCTGTGTCGAGCGTCTTTGCTACCATGGTATCAAAAACGGGCTGTCGACATTTCTTTATGGCTTCGCGGTATAATAATGTTGAGCCATTAAATGAATTCCACAGTTGCTTGAGATTCTGCCATCTTGTTTTCAGTTAGCGATGCGGACTGATAAACGTGGAAAACGCAGAAAAATGCCCTGATTTTAATAAATATCAGAACCTAACTAAACGGGACCCGTTTAGCTAGATTCTGATATTTGTTCTGAAATATTGTTCCCACATATGTTTTCTGGGCACCCAAAATCCCAGGTGCCCTGCTTAGTGAGAGGAGCGTTTCCCCACATTCTCTGTATGAGAACAGTGGGATTTTCTTGACTTTTGCAGCCGCAGCTGGAACTTTTGCTGCCGGCTGCAGGGTGAGCTATGAGCCGCTGTTTCCCTGGTGTCTAGTGGCACCCCGGACCATCGGATTACTGTCCCATAATTCACATTTTATGCTGCTTAGTATGCCTTTCCAGGTGAAACCTTTAAATACATCAATGTTATTCAAACCACTGTTTCCCTGGTGTCTAATGGCACTCCCTACCCGACGATCGCTGGTCTCCTTCTAAATTTATCATGACTTGCTTGCTCACCATCAAATAATTTTTGTCCACCCCCAATCCTTGATCCCTCAGAAATAAGGAAGCTGTGCTGTGTTTGCTGACTGGGATAAGTCACCTGTGGGATCCATGTAATAGCAGACAGTTAAGTATGGTATCACAATGTTTAAGAAATGAGTCGGACAGAAATTAGGCACACTCCTCCTTATCAGGAATGCCACTTATAAGCTTGGTGCCTGTGATTGTTTTAACTGCTGGTTTTGTTGATTGGTGGATCATGGTGGGAGGTGGGCTGTGTTTCGGGGCACTGAGCTGAGTCAGGAAGCAGACATAAAAATGACCAGGCTGTAGAAATGCAAAGATTTTCAGAGTTTAGAAGGCCATTTAGAGCATTTATTATGAAAAACAAAAAAAAGGGATGCTGCACATAAGCTTGATGCCCTGATACACAGGCTGCTCCCACCCCGATCAACGAAGGAGAACGTGCGGGCTGCAGAAATCTCCATTTATAAATGTCCATTTTGAGCATTTACTGTTTTAAAAAAAAAAAAAAAAAAAAATGGGATGCTGCTTGTAAACTCTGTGCCACTGATTGTTTTAATTGCTGCTTTTGTTAATTATTTGTGGATTGCGGTGGGAGCGGGCTGTGTTTCGGGGCACCGAGCTTCCGAGCTGAGTCAGGAAGCAGATATCTTTCAAATAATGTACTCAGGAAAAACAGCCTTTGTTCCTGAGGCTTTTCTGAGGAAGACTTGTAGGGACAACTAGACTGCGACCACCACCACCCGTGGAACTGTTAATTAGATTTACACGAAGTTGAGCATGCATAAGCTCTATTTGTAGGTCTCTTGATATGCCAAATTTCATGTGAATCCATTTTGTGGGTTTTGAGATACAAAGCGTCTGATAATCCCACATGTACATGTTTTTTGAGGTTTCTTTGTCCACCTTTATGTCACAAACAGCTTCAGGTTCTGGTTTGACATGTTCAGGGTAAAAAGCCTTTGCCTCCCAGATGTACCTTTTGAAAGTTTGGTGAAAAAATATTAATACATTTAAAAGTTATTAATTTTTTATTTTGCCATTATTTTCAGTGGGGAAAGACAGATGTTCCGCTCAAATCTATTTTTCATAAAAGTAAGGTCTTTGCGCAAAAAAAAGATTGATTTGTGCACAAAGTCCTCACTTTTGCGAAATATAGACTCTTTCCTTATTTTCTTAAGTTCTGCAGCCGCAGCTGGATCTCATGCTGCCAGCTGTACAATGATGTGTGGTCTCCTGTTTCCCTGGTGTCTAGTGGCACCCCCACCCACCGATTTACTGTCCAGTGGCACCCCCCTCCATATGTTCCCATGTCTCTAGTAGCACTGGCACCCCCAGCCTCCAGATGTAACCCCCCCCACACCAGTCCGTTGTTTTTAATTTATCGACATTAGGGTGCCCAATCCCTGTATCAGAGTCCTGTATCCCCCCCCAAGCATCGGGGGGCCCAATCCCCATGCCGGCAGTAGTAGCCAGTCCCGGCACTTTGGGACTCTGAGGAGCCCACTCCCAGTGTCCCCAAATACCTATTTAATTTTTCTCCCTGTAAGGCTGAAAATAAGAAAACAGTCCCTCGACGTGCT
Organism: Neoceratodus forsteri; assembly: GCA_016271365.2. Lineage (NCBI taxonomy): Eukaryota > Metazoa > Chordata > Ceratodontiformes > Ceratodontidae > Neoceratodus > Neoceratodus forsteri. Next base: position 209,365,280 of record JADMNL010000022.1, on the reverse strand, counting down.
TTTTTGTTTTAAGGCTGAAAAAAAGAAAATGGTCCCTCTTCCCTGCAGTCACCGTCCCCCATCCCAACCCTCCCACTGAGCAACCTACCACCCCACACACACACCTTGTCCTATACTTACCAACAGAGGTCAGCAGCTATCATCTTCTGTGGACTGGACATGTCTGCACTCTTCAGAACTGAACCGCGAACTGAAGAATCAAGGTAAGCACTATATAATGGCTGTCAATGGCGTTTAGAAGTTATGTTGTTATCTCGGCCATTTTTCAACATTTTAGCAGCAAATTTTCCGCATGGAGTTTTTGGAAACCCACCTCATGAACACTGCCACTGTCATTTCATTAATTGGTTCCGGAAAGGTGATTTCTTGGTAGTTGCACGGAATCACCTTTTGCGACTGACGAAATGACAGTGCCAGTGTTCATGAGGCAGGGTCCCAAAAAGGCCATGTTGAAAATTAGGTGCAAAAATGCCTGAGTTACGCATGGTCATTGAAATTGTGCTACACATGCATTTAACTTTGGTAATTGTTACTATTTCACTCCAAATTTTCAACAGTCGTATTTTTACACCACCTCATGAACAGTACAGCTGTCATTTTTCATATACTGCTCAAAATGTGTTTTCACACCTGTGGCATAGAATGGCTCAGTCGTTGCACGAAATCACCTTTCAGGACAGAGTAATGAAATGACAGTGCCACTGCTCATGAGGTGGGGTCCCAAAAATGCCATGCTGAAAATTTAGCGTCAAAATTTCAAAAAAGGCTGTGTTACGGCCATTCATTGCAATCTCAATACGCACGCTCGTAACGTTGGAAATTTTCAGCATACTCTTCTTAGTACCTAACATCATGTATGCCACAGCTGTCATTTTTCAAATCCTGGTCAAAATGTGGTTTCACACCTGTGGCGTATAATGGCGTTGCGGTTGCACAGAATTATGTTTTGGCGTAGATTGACAATTGTCTGTACTAGGTACATGCAGTGAGGTCATAACTGTATGCATGGAAGCACAAGGGCCAGAGGCCCCTGCGTTTCCACTGCTACATACGTATACGCATCTATGGGGGTCTGTGGGGTACTCTGCTGCTACATCTACATACATATGGGCATTTGTGGAGGGATGGGAGCACAGGGTTCGAAGGACCCTGCGTCCCATAGTAAAATAAAGATACTATTATACTATCTGAAAAAGTAAAGAAATTCATTGCAAATGCATCAGTTAGGGTCTTTACTAAACTGAAAAAAGCAGGGAAATGGGGTGTTAGCATTTCCAACAAAAACACCCAACCCCCACCCTGCAGACACTGACAGGCATTGGGGGTGTACCTTGGGGTCATTGGCCCAAACGTTCACCCCAATCCATAAGTAAATAAGCTGAGATGGGTGCAGTATAGGAGAATGGAGTGAGCATTAGGGCCAACAACCCCAAGGCACATCCCGACGCCTGTCGGTGTCTGCAGGGTGGGGGTTTACTGGAATGGCATGAGCATTATGGCTGATGACCCCAAGGCACACACCCCCCCCAAAAAACACCTGTCAGTGTCTGCTGGGTGAAGGTGGGGTGTTTGGGTAGGAAATGCTACACCCCATTTCCCTGCTTTTGTCGGTTTAGTAAAGACCTTAACTGATGCATTAACAAAGTTTTTTTTGCATTGAATTGTAACTAAAAGCCAGCCAACTTCTGTGTATGTTAGGATAAAATAAAATGTAAATCTATAATATAGTCATCCTGTCGGGATTATAGGCTTAAAGAGCAGCTTCCTACTAAGGTTTCCCCTGCCAGCGTGGTAGGTAACTGACCTTTACAGTAGTCCTCTGACAAAATTTGGCAAGTTAATTCCATTTCTGTGAGAAGTTAATCCCTCTGTAAAATTGTATTTTGTCATACACCGGAAAAAAAGGACGGACTTCCTGGTCCGAAAATCACACCCCCACGCTGGCCCATGCAACTCTGTTTTGTGATGTCATAAAATGTGATGTCATAAAATGAAGGCTGCGTGAGTGTGCCACATTGACTTCTATGGGGACGATATTTTCTTAGATTTTTATACCTCTTAATGTTGCGATTTTAAGAATTCAAACTGACCAATCGACTAACAGGGACCCTGTTTTCCCGGTGTCCTGGCCAAATTTTCCCCCATTCACTAAAAATACCACCAACAGCTTTAATCAGGTTCAATTTCAGTTGGTTGCCATCTGTATCTCCCCCACCCCACCCCCAAAGCCCTGAAAAAGGACTTCTAGTCTCAGTGGGCCTACCAGGTCAACAAAATTCAATAAGTAAAATAAAGAAGTTACAAAAGTAGAAATGTGGCGTTAGGGTTTTCAGGCAACACCCGACACCCACCACCCTACACACACCAGCAGCCATCAGTGGTGTACCTTGGGGTCGCTTCACACCAACGCTCACCCCATTCTCCTATACTGTACCCATCTCAGCTTATTTACTTATGGAATGAGGTCAGCTCAGTCGATGACCCCAAGGCAATTTCCCATAGCTGGTGTGTGCAGTGGGGTGTTAGCTGGAAAACCCTAACGCCATATTTCACTACTTTTGTGGCTTTATCCCTAATTAGAGCATTAATGCAGTTTTTTTTGCTATTTATTATTGTATATAAGCTAGAGACTTTTTAGAAACCATTGCCGTTCGTACTTTGACAAGATGTCACTGGCTTCCTGCCGAATGGACCACCAGTTGTGAGTATTAGGTTCTTCTTACAACTTACAACTGTTAGCTTAGGTGACTAGGTGTGTTATAGTACAAATGCAAATGTATTTCATGCCTTCTGTCTGTACACTTGTATCTTAGTGGTCTCAGTAAAAAGAAATGCTGTGGTGAATTTTTGTCTTTGTCTGGTCTGTACGTCTGATATGTTACATTGTTGTCGTATTATAAAATCTAACAGGGTCTTTCCTCGATCCACCAGTGCTGCAACCCCTGCTGCTCAGGCCCTTATTTTCCTTGGGCCATCAGTCAGGTGTACTGCTGGTCCAGTGTCAGCCAGCGGTGGCTCGACGTTCTCAGGGGTCCAGTCTACTCCCGAGACACTGACCTCAGCCTTTTCTTCAGCCATTGCCTTGGCCTGTGGCCTCCGGTCCCTGCCGGCGTCGCCCAGGCCACTTCCTGGTCGTCCATGCCCTCCCTGACAAAGACCCAGGCCACGGAACTGACACGCAGGCCTTGGCCTGCTCGATTGCCTTCCCCAGCCCCACTCCCTGTACCTCAGCTGATGCCACTGGGTGTTCCAGTGCTGATCACGGTAGATTTCCAATCTGTGCTTTATTCTTTGTGGGATATTATGCAAGCTTGACTTGCCCCCCCTCCCCACTAGGGCCAGTGCTGCAGGGGCCTCCTAGCTCTTCCCCAGCTCCCTCTGGCCCCCACCCCCAAATAATCGGGTGCCTTCCAGGTCGCCACGCTCCCTCAGGACCCAGGGATGAGGATGAATATCACCCCGACCTTCTTTCTCCTGGCAAGGATGAAGGGGACACTGGATATAATAGAGGCGCTACCCCCTCCCACTCCACCTCACAGTGTTGTCTGATTGTGAGGAGACAATGAAATATATCCCACGGTCCAGATGACCCCTCATTTGTGTCTGTCATGATCAGTTATAGGCAGCCATGGGGTTGGAGGCTGAGGAGCAGGTCCCTTCCTGGCGCTGTTTATTCCAGTAACCTAGGCCTACTAGGATGCCCCTCCTCTCATCATCCCTCGCTGATAGTCCTTTGTGGATGCCACCATGGTCACCTGACATAGGCCCAGTTTGGTTCCTGCCATGCCTAGGAAGGCAGACAAATTGCATCAGGCTCCCGCAGGGAAAGTGCGGACTCCATGGTTATTAATGCTGGCCATGACCATACCAAGAAGCCTAAGCATCTATTGGAAAGAAGACTTATGCCTCAGCTACTTTGACCATTAGGGTACTCAGTTGCATTACCCATATGGTCCAGTTTTAAAACCAACTCTGGGCTCAGGCCAGGGAGGCAGCAAAGACCCTCCCAGCGGATCGATCCCTTGAAACAGCAGTTGCTTCAGACCCTTCAGTCTGGAGCCAAAGTCAGCAAGCATCTTTTGCTTTCTGCCTATGATGCCACTGATATCTCGGCCCAACCGGCCACTGCTGGCATCTGCCTTTGTCAGCATTCTTGGTTTAGGGTCTTGGGATTTGCCAAGGACGTCCAACAATCCATACTTAATACCCCCTTTAGAGGGAAACTGTTCAGGGTGGATGTGCAGGATATACTTTCAAACCTACAGGGCTCCAGACATGCATTGAGGTCAGTTCACTTTATGTACATGACCCAGCCCAGAAGTGGTCAGAGGGTACCCTTTCAGCATGCTGCCCATAGACCCAGTGCCAAGCCTCAGGGTAAATACAGAGCGGCTGCAGCCTACCCACCCCTACCTCCACCACTGGGAAAACCCCCAGAGGAGGTAGTGCAGCCCCTGCCGCAGGTCCTGCCTTAGCATGGCTTCTTGCTTGACCCCTCCCCCTTCCAGCCAGGCAAGAGGTGGTAGTAAGGAGTCAATTCTCTCTGCACCTGGACAAGTTGGGGGAGATCACCAGAGATGCCTGGGTCTGGCAGGTTATAGAACACGGCCATACTCTGGTGCTTCTGGAATGGCTTCCAGAAAAAACTTCTGTTCTGTCCTCTTAACCCCTTCCCCCCGGACTACATCCCAGTGCTCTGGGGGGAGATTCAATCCCTACTGCACAAAAAGTCCATAGAACCCATCCCCGAGACCCAGCAGGGCAGGAGGTTCTACTCTCATTTCTTTCCAGTCCCCAAATGTCCCAACCTGGAAATCATGGCCATTCTGCCCAAGTCGGTCTTGACCCCCTGTCAACACCCTCAGTATATAGGGGCGGTTTTGGATACAGCTGAAGGTATGGCCTTCTTGCCCTAGGACTGTGTGGACCACCTAATGGCACAAGCCCACCTGCTCTACAACAGCAGATATGTTTGAGCTAGAACCCGGCTCCTGGGCCTGATGGCTGCAGCGATTGTCACAGTACCTTTAGCCAGACTGTACATGAGGATAACCCCAATGGACATTTGAGGGTCCAGTGGACCAACGCACAGATGATCTGGAACAGCAGGTCCTAGTCTCCTGTCTGGTCAGAAAGGTGCTGCTTTGGTAGAAGGAACCCAGCAACCTGCAAAAAGGGGTTCCTTTCCTCCTTCCTCTCAGAAGATTCTCACCACAGATGCCTCGGGGTTGGGATAGGGGGCTCACGTGGGCCCATACCGGACACAGGAGACGTGGTCCAGAGTAGAGACCACTCTCCACATCAGCGTCCTTGAGATGCGGGTCATGTTGTATGCCCTGCAAGCCTTCGAGACTCTGCTATACCCAGGCCCTCTGCTAGTACAGATGGACAACATCAGTGTAGTCCACTACATCAATAAGCGAGGGGGCACTCATTCATACCCCCCCTGCCGAGAAGCGACGAGAGCCTGTATTGGGCTCTAGAACATGGTCTGGCCATTCATGTTCCAGGTGTCCAAAATGTTCTGCCAGACAGGCTACCTAAACCGGTCACAGTACAGGATGCACGAGTGGAAGCTACCGACCTCTCGTAGAATACCTGTTCGACAGGTGGGGTCGTCCAAAGTTGGACCTCTTTGCATCACCACTCAACACAAAACTGCCATTTTTATGCTCGCTTATTCCAGGGCCTGGAGTTTTCTGGTGAGACACATTGTCCTCTCTCATAAAGGGCAGTTCCTCTATGCCCCTCCTTCTGCTGCTTCACAGGGCTCTGATCAAACTCCACTTGGAAGGGGCCACTATGATCCTCATCGCCCCCTTCTGGCCTCGTCTGATCTGATTCCCTTTGCTGCAGCAGCTGATGGTGGAAGCTCCAGTGCCTCTCCCTCTGTGCACAGGCTTGTTTTCCCAGGAGATAGGCACCCTGCTGCATCCGGGTCTTAAGTCACTACATCCTCACACCTGGCTCCTGAAGACATAGCCATGGCCAGATTTGGGGTGCCCCCCCCCCCCAGGTGGCTGAGGTCCTGGTGGCCACTAGGAAGCCCTCTGCCAGGGCCACTTATTCCATGAAGTGGAAGCGCTTTGCTCCATGGGCTACTTCCCACCACTTGGACCCCCTTTACTTGTCCACTGAATCGGATCCTAGAGTACTTGCTATCCCTCTCAGACTCTGGTCTGAAGTACTCTTCCATTAAGGTGCATCTGTCCGCCATTTTGGCCTTCCATGTGCCCATTAATGGGTGCACAGTGGCACAGCTGGAAGTGCCACACACACTCCTGAGAGGTATCCCTCAATTGAAGCCTTCCATCCACAATCCAGCCCCACCTTGGGACTTGAATTTTGTGCTAGAGAAACTTGCTTTGGCTCTGTTTGAGCTGACTGCATCAAGTGAGCTGCGCTTTCTGTCGTGGAAAGCGTTATTTTTAGTTGCCATTACTTCTGCTTGAAGTATTTCCGAGCTTCAAACTCTTGTGTGAGCAGCCTTATTTGGTTTTCCACAAAAACATGGTGTCTTTGCGGATGAATCCTAAGCTTCTTCCTAAGGTGGTGTCTGAGTTTACCCTAAATCAAACAATCCACCTGCCTGTTTATTACCCAGAGCATGCCAGTCCAGAGGAAGCATTGCTCCATGCTTTAGATGTTCATAGAATATTGCGTTACTATACACACCATACAAAGGACTGCAGGGAGTCCCTGCAGCTGTTTATTTCTTTCGCCCCTGGGAAAGAGGGCGTTCTAGTTTCTAAACAGTGCCTGTCCAGATGGTTGGCCAACTGTATTACATTTTATTACAGAAAGTATGGACTGTCCTGGAGTTGCTCATGGTCATTCCACCAGAGGTGTGGCCACTTCAGTGGCCTGTTTCAGTAATGTTTTGGCTGCAGACATCTGTGCTGCTACCACTTGGAGTACTGCCCACACCCTCACCAAGCATTACAGTCTAGACATCACCTCTAGGCATAGGGCCAGTTTTGGTCTGGCTGTTCTGCAAGGCCTTCTCTTTGGTCCTTACAGCTATCCACCCGTACTGTCTGTCAGTTGTTGCCAGAACTGCTTGGAACTCATCCTACTGGTGTGGCGTGCTGCAAGAGATGCCCTCGAATAAGATAGTACAGTTACATAAGAACTTACCATAACAGTAGATCTTCGAGAGGATCTCTTGCAGCAGGCCATGTTGTCCCACCCTCCATCCCCCTCGGCCAATGGCCCTGTCTGAGTCTTGTCTATCCTTCTGTGTGGAGAGCCTTCTGCTTTCTGTTATTTCTTCATTGACGAGAACCTTCGGCTCCTCCTCTGTTCTCCAGCAGGAGACTGGTTGCTTTTGGTCTGCAGTGGGAGAACTGAGGAGGACATGGGGCTGCCCACCCTTATAGGATAGGGGTGACCTGGTAGACTGCTAGCTAGGAAAGTTTCCATGTGGTCCTAGTGCCTGGCGGCTGTAGTTCTTCAGGTGTGCCCAGCTGCGAGACCCTCTCGAAGATCTGCTGTTACGGTAAGTCCTTGAGTAACTGTATTTTCCCTTTGATGGTTCTTACCTGTTTGGGCAACAAGTAGAACAGTCTCTTGAGGCCTCCTGGAAAACTACGATGGCCACCAGGACCTCAGGTGTGCCCCCTTCTATCCCCAAAGTGGGAAGGGGCGAGGCATCTATCATAATAAACAGTCTTTTCAAGGCAAGGGAGCTTAAATCAGGTCTCCGCCTCTGCAGCTGCAAAAGAAAGCACAGCTGGAGGCACAGGCCCCAGACGCGCCTAGTGCTACTCCCTGAAGTCCCAGCCCCCGGTCCTGCCTCAACTGCCCAAGGCAGACCTCTCCTCTCCAGTAGGGAGGCGCTTGACTCCCTTTTACCATCAGTGGGAATCCTTCACGACTGACAAGTGGGAGCTCAGGATTATCGGAGAGAGATACTCCCTGAATTCTGCAGTAATCCCTCCAGATTTTCCGTCCAGAAAGCAACTCCTCCTTTCAGTCCACGTATCAGAATATCTGGCGAAGAAGAGTGTGGGCCATCTGAACAACAGCGCAGTGGAAGTAGTGCCAGAGGCGGAGTGCAACACAGGCTGCTATTCCCATTACTTCCTCATTCCAAGGAAGTCGGGGATGCATCTTATTCTCGATCCCAAATTTCAACAAGAAAAGTTCAAAGTGATCTGTCCAGGAATCTTGCCAACCCTTCCTTAAGTTTCAGGGTTGGTTAGTCTCATTAGATATACAGGATGTCAGCGAGGTGCAGGTCAGGAAGCATAGGAAGACCAGGAGCAGTTAGACAATTCGCAAGTGGCATTTTATGATGATCAATAACAATAAAAAAAATAAAATTGTGCAGGCTAACTCTTATATACAGGCAGTTCAAATAAAACAAAGTGCTTCATCTGAGGATTTCTCTAATTGTAAATTTCTGTGTCTCTCAAACAAAATATATATTTATATATAATGTTTTTTCCTGGCACTTCACTTTTGCATCCGGAGTTCATTAAGATACATTGGTGATTTCACACAGTGTCCCAAAACATTGTCAATTTCTTTCTTTGCACATGCGACAAAATAGAATATTGTGTGCCAGAACTTATCTCCTGTTAACAACTCTGCAAATGAGCTTGTGGAGATCAAACTGCATCTCAGCGTTAACCCCCGAGTTCCAAATAGCTTTTTACAATAATTTCAATAATATAACCATATACTGTTTCACACCAGAGAACCAGATTTCACGTAAAGATCCACATATATTTTCACAACCACAGATAAGCAAGGGGGAAGGAAAGAGACAAACAGCAAGTGAAGGCAGGGAGATGGCGCTAGAGGAAGAGAGTTGTGAGACTCAGAGTGATCAGTTCTTAGGTCTCACAAAATTTGATTCTGCAATCTGACAAGACAGAAAAGGAGAGGATAGAACAGATCCTTGCTTTTAACTCTTTCTGCATAATAAATGGGACAGGGTCGTACTGAACCCTATAACACAGGATGCTTCCCAACACAAACTAGTCCACCCCAGCCACCACAGAGTACTCTGCTTCATGGTACTGGAACAGCATTATCGGATCTTACTTCGAGAGGGTTCCTTCAGTAGGTCATTACATATAGGACTGGCGCCACCTGGCGTCTGGCCGCACGGCAGACTTTTCTAGCAATCCCTGACGGAGGACCACCCACCCAACATCACGTGACCGATGTCAGCGTGTCCCTATATAGTGGGAGGTCCCCATGCCCGCCCTCCAGTTCTTTCCCATCGTCTCAGTCGCATTGCAGACTTCCATGCAGCGATCGTCATGTTAGTTCGTGCATTAGATTGTTTTTTCCTTCGCTAAATTTTTTTCTTACACATTTTTGCTTAATGTCTTCACCCAAGAAGTGCTTATCCTGTGGCGCACAGATCCCTCATAAGGACGGTCATCTGAAGTGTGATTTCTCTGGGCCCAGACCATCTCTTCTCATCCTACTTCCGAGTGCCAGACATTTAATCAGGCCACCAAAAAGCGGAGACAGCAAGCTTTGGGGGCCCACCTTCTAAAAATCCACCTAGGTTCATTAGAGAAGCAAATGTACCGCATCAGAGAGTCTTCTTCCAAGAAATCCTCTCCCTCCAAGAAACACAACAAGGAGAAATCTCGAGAGCAGGATCACTCCACGGACCAACCTGAGGCCTCGCGGCCCTCGACAAGCAAGACCGCCTCTCAGCTGCCGCCTAAGACGACTTCAGACAGTAAGTCTGAAAAAAATCTTGTATGGGTCAATTGACTGTCGGCTCCTCCGATGGCCATACTGCTAAGTCGGCCTCTGGGGACCGCCCGGCTGCCGGTAAGATGGCTAGACGGCTCCACAGCCTTTGGGGACCCGCCCAGCACCAGCTGATAAGTCGGCCGGGGGCTCCTCCCCCGCCCAGCTCAGTCTAGTAAGACATCAGTCTCCAACAGCTACTCAGGTGTGGTTCTCCTATCGAGGCTTAACTGCGCCTCACCCGATATCCAGCAGAACCAGGGGGAGAATACCCCTCGCCCCTCTCCCTCTTCTTCCTTCGCCCATACCATCCCCTTCTCAGGCGGGTACCTCAGGCGAAGACTGTGCGGAACCCCTCAACGTCGTAGACCATTCCTTGGGGTCAGTCCCACGCTCCGCTGACGGGGTCACGGGGAAGGAGGCTGCTCCTCCAGGTGGGATCCGTTCGGAGCCGACTGATATCCCGGTCCCAATCCCACCATCGGATCCAGTGATTCCACTTCCGACACCAGATACTCCGACTCTTCCACAGCCAGGGCCCAGTGGTCTTCCCCTGGCTCTGGCACCAGACCCGGTCCCACCATTGGGCCCCCTTCATTTGGCCCTGATGCCTTCCCCTCTGACGCTGGATCCACTTCCGGCACCAGATCAGGTGGTGCCGGTCCCGATGTCTGTCGCCCTGACTAGGCTATCCCGACGCTGGACCCCCCTGCTGATTTACACTACAGCTGGTCCGACATGGGTCCCCCTTCCATCAGATCTGATAACGGGGACTTATAGTAGACCCCGGACTGTCCCTCATTACCCCTTTGGATACCTTGGGGACCATTTCCCGGCCGGTCATCCTCCTGAGTGGAGTTCCTTCGGACAGTACTACCCTGGCTATAACCCCTACCACCATTTTCAGGGTTACCATTACCCTCCCCCACCGGTAATGCCGCCTCCTCTCTCTTCTCCCCCCCCCCCCGGTCCCTCAGCTGCAACCTCCTCCTCCTCTTCCAGCTATGCCAGACTTCAAGACCTTAATCCAGTCTTGGAGGCAGGGGGCACACTCAGAGTTGGTGTCAGACCTGGAGACAAGATTCCCACTTCCACGCTGTTCTCCGTCCACAGTACACGTCTTGGGGATGGCACATCATGACATTGCCCTTCTGGACATTTGTAATCTTCCTGACGAGGGGGCAGACGATGACGATGATGATGACAAGGATACTGACGAGTCAGCAGAAGTTGTCTTCGAGGAACCAGAGAGTCCAAAAGGCAAGGTTTCCCCCAAATCCCCCCAGAGTACCCTGCCTTCTCGGACCTTCTAAGGTCCATGAAAGATTTCTTCGACTGGGAGTCAGAGGATCAAGACCCCATGAGACGGAGACTAGCAGAACATCTGGAATTAGTCCGTGTCTCCAGTCCCCATTCCTCCCTGGATCGAACCTCACCAGACATTCTCTCCCAGCTGTCTCCAAGAGGTCGGACAGGATATACTGGGTGCCAAAGGAAGCCCCTTTTTTTTAAGACGCATCCTAAGGCGGACTCTTTAATCATTTCAGCTGCTCATGATCGCTCCACTGCACCCAAGCACATGAGCATCTCTTCTCCGGACAGAGTCGAGGCAGATGGACCAGTTCTGTGTGGCCCACATGGTGTCACACCAAAAGGCTACCTTAGCCAGGTTAGAGGCCCGAGTCTAGTCAATGGAACCCTCGAGTCTCAAGGAGGAGCCTGCCAAGGACCTTCGCTGCACTCGCTTCTCCTGTAGGCATGCTTTGCGAGCCACATACGACTCAGTCGATTCTGTAGCTCGCGCCTCAGCAACTGCCATCATCTTAAGGCGGCATTCCTGGCTCTGCATCTCTGGCCTCGCCAACGAGGTACAGTCTGCGATTCAGGACTCCCCTTTCTGGGCCTTGGTGCTTTTTTTGGTGGCAACACCAAAGACATTATGACTGATCTCCAGGAAAGAGGTCTCGCCCTAAGTTCAGTAAGGTCCATGTACCAATCGGGCACTCAACAGCGCTTTCGGAACAGGACCTGAAGGCAGAGGAAGCAGACCCCGGCTTGGCGCCAGTGCAAACGCAAGGCCATGGGTTCTGCCACTCCTCCGGCCTCCAAGAACCAGACACGTTCAGGAGGTCCTCCCCCTAAAAGTCCTGCCACTTCCTGACTCCCTGTCCCCACTAACTCCTCGGTCTCACGACAAGGAGCAGGTGGGGGAGGTTTGGCCGCCATGTGCAGGAATGGAAGGCGATAACGTCTGACGCATGGGTCCTGCAGTTGGTGTCCGCCGGACACACTATAGAGTTTCTGGAAATTTCTCCAGAATCTCCACCAAAAAGGTCTTCTTACTCCAAGGATCAGACTGTTCTCGTTTGAGAAGAAGTTCAAAGCCACTTGCTCAAGGAGGCAATAGAGCACGTTCCCCTCCAGCAAAGGGGCAGGGGGTTCTGCTCCAATTTTTTCCTGGTTCCAAAAAAGATGGGAGACTTCAAACCCATTCTCAACTTGAGCAGCCTCAATTGCTTTGTCGAGTACAAAAAGTTTGGAATGCTGACGCTCCAGAGTCGTCTTCCACTCCTTCTGGAGAATCGTTGGTTGTGTGCTCTGGACATGCATGATGCTTACCTGCATATCCCAGTCTTTCCCACGGTTCCAATTCCAAGGGGAGCGCTTCCAGTTTCAGGCACTCCCTTTTGGTCTGTCCTCTGCACCTCAGGTGTTTACCAAGTGCCTAGCGGTGGTGTCGGCCTCTTTACGCCACCAAGGTATTGCAGTTTTCCCATACCTGGACAATTGGCTGATTTCAGCCCCATCCAGGGACTCTTTACTGGAGGTTCTCTCCTTTACCCTGGACCTCTTTGGCAGACTGGGGATTACTGTCAGTATTCCCAAGTCATCCATGACACCGTCACAGAGACTACAGTTCATTGGGGCGGTTTTGGATATGGTCCAATGCAGAGCCTTCCTTCCTCCAGACAGGGTGGAGACCCTGATCCATCAGGCTTCGTGGGTGACTTTGTCCAGGACCATCCTGGCCTGGGAGATCCTCTGCCTTCTTGGCCTGATGGCAGCCTCCATAACTACTGTTCCCCTGGTGGGGCTCCACATGAGAGTTGCTCAGTGGTCCTTAGGGGTGCAGTAGGATCAACTCCTGAACAACGTGGACCATCTAGTCCTGGTGTCATCAGCAGTTCAGAAAGAATTGCTGTAGTGGAGGGACCACTGCAACCTTTCTTTGGGTCTTCCTTTCAGGAGCCCAGCTCCTTTGGCATCCCTAACTACAGATTCATCGAACATGGGATGGGGAGCACATCTAGGGGAGTACCAAGCTCAAGGACTGTGGTCCAGCTTGGAGGCATCATTACACATCAACGTTCTGGAGAGGGGGGCGGTCTTGTATGCCTTCCAGGCCTTCCAGACCCTCCTTCTCAAGGGATCACTGCTGGTCCAAACGGACAATATGTCAGTAGTTTGGTACCTCAACAAACAAGGAGGACCTCACTCGTACCCCCTGTGCAGGGAGGCGATGCGAGTGTGGAACTGGGCGGTCCAGCACAATCTGTCCCTAGTGGCCGTGCATGTTCCAGGCATTCAAAATGTCCTGGTGGACAGTCTCAGCATGCCTCTGACCCTAACTAGTGAATGGGAATTAAATCAGGAAGTGGCAGAATCTCTCTTCCTAAGATGGGGGCGTCCAAAAATCTACCTTTTCGCCTCCCAGTACAACGCAAAACTTCCCAGTTTTTGCTCGCTCATTCCAGGGCATGGTGCTTTCTGGCATGACGTGCTGTCTCTCTCCTAGACAGGGAAATATTTCTACGCCTTCCCTCCATTTCCCATTCTCCAGAGGGTCCTTCTCAAGCTTCAGGCAGAGAAGAGACGAGGATGATTTTCATCGCCTCTCTCTGACCGAGACAAATTTGGTTCCCGCTGCTACAACAGCCATCGAGGGAACCACCAGTTCCACTTCCAGTGACCACCCACGACCTCTTGACTCAGGATCAAGGTCACCTGGTTCATCTGGGGCTCAGGACCCTGCATCTTCAGAAGTGGCTCCTGCAGACACAGTGATTTCTCACTTCGGGGTCTTCTGTCGAGTAGCTCAGGTTCTTTAAGAGACTAGAAAATCCTCCACTAGTTCCACTTATGCCATGAAGTGGAAACGTTTTTCCACCTGGGCGACTTCCAAGAAGTGGAACCCCTTTTCTTCTGCCCCACAAGTCATGGAATACCTCCTTCATCTGTCAGACTCGGGTCTGTCATATTCTTCCTCGAAGGTCCATCTTACGGCAGTTTCGGTGTCCCACAAGCTGGTGGATGGTAAACCCGTGGCTCAGTTGGAGGTCTCAAAAATGTTTCTGAAAGGGATCCTCCATCTGAATCCCCCCATCCGCAGCCCAATCCCACCTTGGGATTTGGAACTTTGTGTTGGAGAAGCTCACTCTTGACCTGTGACTTGCGCTTCCTTTCCTGGAAAACATTATTTTTAGTTGCTATTATGTCAGCTCGCAGGATTTCTGAGCTTCACGCTCTGGTTTGTAAAGAGCCTTATCTTATTTTCCACAAGCACCAGGCGGTCCTCAGGACAAATCCTAAGTTTTAACCCAAGGTGGTGTCAGAAGCCACACTGAACCAATCAGTAGAACTTCCAGTTTATTTTCTATCCCCTTTGAACAGAGGTGAGGCACTCCTGCACACCATAGACGTCCATCGGATCCTGCTGTGCTACACACAACGAACCAAGGATTTTCGTAGCTGCAATCAGATTTTTGTTTCTTTTGCCCCCAGGTTGAAGAGCAAAGTGGTTTCGAAGCAGTGCCTTGCCACATGGTTAAGCAACTATATTCGGTATGGTTACCAAAAGTAGGAAAAACCTCTGCCTGGTCCCATCAGAGGTCATTCTACTAGGGGCATGGCTGCTTCTGCTGCCTTTTTGCGGAAAGTCCCTGTGGCTGATATATGCACCGCAGCTACTTGGAGTTCTGTCCACACTTTTAATACTACACTACACTAGAACACTACAGTCTGAACATTGCTTCTAGGCGGAGGGCTGTCTTCAGCCTAGCTGTCTTGCAGGGCCTTCTGTCCTAGGCTGGATCCATTCTGGTTCCGTTTCCATTGGAGTTATTTTCTTCTCCTCCCTTGTTTCTCACAGTCTCTCTTTTGAGGGACTACTTGGGAATCTTTCCTATATGTAAAGACCTACTGAAGGAACCCTCTTGAAGTAAGATAGTACAGTTACATCGGAACTTACCATAACAGTAGCTCTTCGAGAGAGGTTCCTTCAGTAAGTCATATTTTTTCCTCCTTCCCTCCTTCCCCCTCATTTTATTTCTTACACAGGGACTCCAACTCCTGTTTACTCCTGCTGTCAGGCCTCTTCCTGGCTCCAGGGTGAGAGAACGGAGGGCAGGCATGGGGACTGCCCACTATATATGGCCACGCTGACATTGGTCACATGACGTCGGGTGGGCGGTCCCCTGTCAGGGATTGCTAGAAAAGTCTGCCGTGCAGCCCAATGCCAGCTGGCACCAGTCCTATATGTAATGACCTACTGAAGGAACCTCTCTCGAAAATCTACTGTTACGGTAAGTTCCTACGTAACTACTTTTCCAATCCTGCCCTTTGGGCTGTCCTTGGCTCCTTGCCTCTTTACAGTGTGCTTTGTCATCCTTGAGGCTCATTTAAGAAAACTCGGGCTCCAGATCTTCTTTTATCTAGATGACTGGCTTCTAGCTAGTCCGTCCCAGCAGAAGACTGAATGAGCAGTGGCCACAACCTCTGAGTTCTTTACCTCAGTGGGAGTCCTATTGAATCTTGAAGTTGCAGCTTCAGCCCTCTCAGCAGCTCCTCTTCATAGGGGCCCTTCTGAACACCACCAGAGCCAGGGGCCTTCTTCTAGAGGACAGAAGGAAAGCAATCCTTCAGAGGCACATTACATCATGGAGTACAAGTCGGTTCAGGCATGCACCATGCAGTGTATGCTAGACCTGATGGCCTTCTCCATGTTCATGGTGCCTCTGGCACGACTGCACATAAGAACAACCTAGTGGATGCTCGGCACACAGTGGTCACCAGCATCGCATCCTCAGTCTTACCCCATCAAAGTGATGAAGCCCCTTTGTCTCTTGCATGGTGAACGCAGGAGGACAACCACTTCCAGGGTCTCCCCTTCTCTCAGCTGTAACCTCTGGTAACTCACTGTGGACGTGTCTGTTGGGATGGGGAGACTATTGTCAGGGACACCTCACCCAAGGAGTTTGGAGACCTGTAGTGTCCCATCCCTACATAAATGTGTTGGAAATGAGAGCAGTTCTCTCTGACCTACGAGCTCTTGTGGACCTCATCAGCCACAAGGTAGCACTCCTTCAGACAGACATCAAGTCTGTCATGTACTACATCAACAAGCAAGGGGAGCACACTCTTAAACCCTCTCTGCAGAGAAGCAATGAGAGTGGTGTCTGAAGCAGGATGTTCTGATCCACGAAGTCTACTTACCAGGAACTCCGAACATTCTGGCGGATGAGCTCAGTTGAACAGAAGCCTATCCTCGCAAGCTATCACTGTGATGGCAACCTTCCCTTCACAGACTGGTCAGTCTTTATTTTTTTATTTATTTTATTTAGTTTTTGTTGACCGGGTGGGAGTGCTAGCCATAGCAATGACTATTTTCAGACATGACCCGGGAAAGTCTTAAGAGGATTGTCAATGTACTTTTATGTTGCTGCCATCAGCTGGCTCACCAGCAAAATCACCTTCCCCCTGCACAGAGCTGGGAGGTCAGACATGCAGTTGCACATATCAAAGTCTGGTAGAGTGCCTTTCAGGTGGCGGATGCTAACAGAGTTTTTGCCTCAGCCAGTGGAAACTATAAAATACCTTAGTAATTTAAATCACAGCCACAATTGTTGTGTAGATAAATAGCTCTTTACTTCAAAGAAGGTCAAAAGTTGCATTACAGGGACTTCCAGTGACGTCACCGAGCTAATGGCGGCGTAGTAGTAGAGTTCCGGTACCCACAGATTGAAATTAAAACTATCCAGCACATTTATACCAATTAATTTCAGGAAAAATGTCCTCAAAACCAGCAGGAGGCCATAGGTCTGGAGAAACAGGAATAAGAATCGCCCCTCGACTCAGGATGGCGGTGGAACATCACAGCAACCTCCCACCCAGCAGGAGCATCTCTCCGGCTAGTCAGTCAGGTATGGACCCAGACACAGATACCGAAGTAGAGCACCTGTCCTGGTCCTGATACGAGACCTTGCTCCAGGAAATTAAATCGTTTAGAGGGGAGAACAAAGGGGAACTGCAAACAATCCAAAAACAGCTAAAGGTCATGGAGGAGTGGCTAGATGAATCAGAGGCATGCATATCCTCCATGGAAAGTGAAAACGAGCACATCCATATGGCGACTGACTACCTATTACAGCAGCAGGAAGAAACCCAAGCCAAGCTTCTTGATTTGGAAGCGAGGTTTTGCAGAGACAACTTAAAAATTTACAGTTTACCTGAGGGTTCAGAGACAGGGAAAATGACTGATTTTCTGGAAGACCTGCTGAAAGATGTCCTGGATTTGCCTCAGAGCTTTCAATTTTGCATTGAGAGAGCTCACCGGGTACTGGCCCCCCGCCGTACTGACCCTAAGGCACGACCCCGCTCCATAGTTCTCAAACTCTCCATCTACAAGGATAAAGAAGAGATCCTTCGAGTGGCTTGATCTAAGAAAACAGTTCTGTACAACACCGCTAGACTGATCCTGGACAACGACTACCTGGCAGAAATCATCAGACAGAGAAAGAATGGCCTATTCTGGTCTCATGAGGGAGCTGAGAAGTTGCCAAGAGAAGTTCTAGACCCTTCCAGGAGGCGCATACTTCTGACTCAGGGGAGGCCTCAAAATAAAAAAAAATGTACTGAAAACATGTATTGATGAAATTATAATAAGCTAAAACTTTACTAGCACCTATGTATCTAACGAACTGTATTATATTGATTGTTTACCCGGTAAGATTCCAGTCAAATAACTGCACCTTTACTTACCTGTCAGTGTTCGTATGTTGATGTGTGTGTATATATATATATATATATATATGTTGGAAAAAATTATTTTAATAAAAATGAGATTTACAAAAAAAAAAAAGTTCCAGACCCTGTACCCTGCCAAATCCTGGATCTTTTGGGACTCTGGTCCCGTTACCTATACCTCTCCTGAAGCGGCTAGAGCAGAGATGCTTTCCAAGGGATGGAAACTCAAAGATCCACCTTTAAAAGAACAACCCCCAAGACCCTCGAGCAGCAGAGTGCAGCCAGGATTTCAAATGCAGCACAGAAACAAGGCCAGACATGCAGCTCCAACCACACTGCAAGAGAATCTTCTACTGCTACAACAGCACGACCGGATGGAGGGGGGACCGACCGCTGATCCTTGAGTGCAAGCCTGAGAACAGTAGGTTACATAAATAGGGGTATAATTAACAGAGAGGAGTAATGGTGCTATTTCCCCTCCTGATCTGTAAGTCGGGGCACCTTGGGTTGGGCCTTCCCTACCTCGTGTGGCATCTCGCCCTCTCCCCATCAGAGACATTAGCCCTCTTGGAGCGTTCTCTCTGAGGTCGCATTTAAGGGTTAACAATTATCAGACTGCATGCAATCCCTTGCATTACTGAGCAGCCCTGGCTATTTCTTAAATATTTAACTCATCAGCCCAGAGATGAAGTACTGAATAACTGACTTGAGATTATATAGGGGTGATTGACAAGGCTTAACAACCTCCTTTTTTTTTTTTTTTTTTGTTTTCCTCTTAATATCTTGTTCCATGTTTAAGTTATCATGCTGAGCACAAAGCATGATAGTTGTTATTGCTTTCTATGGTTAACAGTATGATTAGGATTTTAAATAGGCGGCCCGGTGGTGCTGAGGGTTGAGGCACTGGACGCCACATCTCGCGTCACACCGGTGACCCGGGTTTGGGAACAAGCCCAGTCCACCGGCGGTCGGCAGGGGGGAGAGAGAGGATCGAGCGTCTGGAGGACTGCTCTCCTCTCTCGGGGAGGGATCCAGGGGTAGCCCGGTGCAGCAGCGGCCCCCAGCGGAAGCCGGAGACATTGCAGCACACAGGGTCTCGAACAGGGTAGGCAGCTTGGCGGCTCTTCGGACATGGGTGTGAGCACTCACGTCTGAGCTGTACAGCATTGCACGTCCACATGAGGAAGTAACTAGTAACCCCATACCGTGGATAGGCGGGGCACCTATCTCTCTTCCAACCACACTCCACCGCCGTTGCACTCCTCTCCTGGGCCAAGCCCAGCCTGGCCCAAATTCTAGATAGAGCGCCCTGGGCGGATAGGGCGGCCCTACTTCGGGGGGCTCAGAGCCAGGGGGATAGCTGGGCTGGTGCCAGGAACTAGGAGGCCTCTCAGGCACGGAGGTAGAGTTGGGGGCATTGGAGGATGCCTGAGAGAGTTCCACAAGTTGGTATAAACAGAGTTATAAAAAAAAAAAAAAATCAGATTTTAAATTTCCCAGAAGGGACTTGAATATTTTTGGACCACCAAGGCGTGAAACTGCCCATATAAATTCCACCACCTGGTGGAGCTCGAGGTCCCTAATGAAACAAGCTAGAAAGCTCTGCAGCGTTTTCTGCCTTTGGCTTGGTGACGATTCCTTTTGTTTGGTAGCTATTCCCAACTAACTACTGTCCAGAACCCCACTGGACCGGGGGGGGGGGGTACCTGGGGATTTTATTCCTCCACTTTCCTGCGGGGAGGCATAGCCCTTTCTCTGCCTGGACTACAAGGGAGCTTTACAAGATGCTCTTCTCCCTTGGAAGCAAAATTGTATATATGTTGGAGTTATGTACAGAGTTTCTATTGTTAAGTGTTATAGCGCACCTGGGAATCTGGCAGGTTTCAATTTGGAGACTGTATAGAAGGATTAATGTTGCTAAGGCACAGACCTGGAAAATAGGAGTTATACTAATCATTAGAGCTAAGGGGCAAATAATAATTGGTCAATGTGTCTTACAGGGGAAGGTTGATCCCCAGCAATACTCTGATGGATCCCGCTAAGAAAATAGTAGTTTGTTCACAACATGTGAATGGCCTTAACAATCTTGTGAAGACGTAAGATGTATTATTTGAAGAAACACAAACCCACATTTCTCCTTCATCCTGGAAACACATCTAGGGAGAATAGAACACCAGAAATTAGGGGGATTAGGATTCTCACAAGTTGTGGCCTCATCATGTAAAAAGGTTAAAAGAAGAGGGACAGTGGTATTAATACCCAAGTATACACACTTTAAAGTACCCAACACACACACTGACCGGGAGGGGTGGCTGGCTATAGTGGAGGGTCTGTATGAGGGGGTACAGATCACCTTGGCTAGCCTGTATATTCCCCCGGGCTCTGATGCATGTGTGGTCAGATCCCTACGACAGAAGATTACAGCACATCATAAGGGGGTGCTGAAAGTGGGAGGAGACCACAACCTCATCTATGATAGCCTAGATACTACCAACCCCACTTGGCATAGGAAAACAGAGGCCCAGAGAGCTGCTCGGGTGTATATGAAAGAGAGAGAGTGGGACAGAAAGGCTTCTCTCACTACTCATGTCCCCATAGGTCATATGAACGTATTGATTTTTTTCATCTACCAAATGAACATCAATACCGCATTCGGTCCCATGAGATGATACCGTCTGTATTATCCGACCATTCTTTACTGAAACTTGAACTAGAAGGAGGAGGGACACAGAGAAGAATGCTGTGGCACTTCAATAATTTTTTAATGAACCTCCCACAATTTAAAGAACTAGTGGAGACTAGAACACAGCAGATTTTAGCAGAAAACAACTCCCCTGTTACCTCTCCAGGCCTTATGTGGGACACGCTTAAGGCGGTCCTCAGAGGGGATATTAAGTTTGCCGCCCATCATAAGAGAGCCCAAGCAAGTACACTACTTGCGCTGCAAAATCAGTTAAAATATTTAATGTTGTAACATGCAGAGGAAGGGAAACGAGGGGATACTGCATTTAATAGAAGCCACCAGACAGAGAATCCAGCATATTCTGGAGGTTAAAACAGAACAAGCCCTCCAGTTTCTAAGACAAAAATTTACGACGGGGGCCCAAGAGCCACCCGGTTATTGGCCCACCGCTCCAGAAGAAAACTAACCAGACCTCCATTACTCAGATCAGGCCACACAACACAGGAGAAATAGAGAGGACCCCCTCAAGAATTATGCAAGTTTTTGCCTCCTTTTACTGCGCCCTTTACACTGAGGAATCTACAATAGACACCCAGAAAAAAAGATAAATTTCTGTCAGACCTCACCCTCCCCACACTCACTCAAGACCAACAAGAAATCCTAAAGGCTCCAGTCACTGAAAATGAGCTGGCACTGGCAATATCCTCATTGCAGACTAACAAAAGCCCAGGTCCAGATGGCTATATGGCCAAATTTTATAAGCTTTTTCAAAAGCACTTACTACGAACTCTTCATTCAGCATGCCAGGATATATTGACAGGGGAGGGAATGCCGTTGTCCTGGCGGTATGCCACTATCTCAAGTATACTAATGCCTGGTAAGAATCCGATATCGTGCACCTCTTATAGGCCAGTATCAGTCCTTAACATAGACTATAAAATTTTTACAGCTGTCATGGCAAGCAGGGTGGAGAGGTTCTTCCTACTATTAATAGAAGTGGATCAGTGTGGGTTCATTCCACTCAGACAGGCTCAGGACAACATAAAGAAGACACTACACCTTATGTACCATGCCACTCGGTCGACCTCCCCTTCCTTTTTCTAAGTCTAGATGCTGAGAAGGCCTTCGACCAGGTGGCGTGGCCCGTTTTGGATGCTGTCTTGAACAAGATAAAATTTCCTGTGGAATTCTTGGGAGTAATCTGATCTCTATACGATAACCCAATGGCCCAAATGAAAATGAATAGCTCCATATCTGAACCGATCCTCCTACAGAGAGGCATCAGACAGGGCTGTCCTTCATCTCCCCTGCTGTTTGCCCTCTATTTAGAGCCACTGGCCCAGGCAGTTAGACAATCCCAGAATATTCAGGGAGTGACAGTGGGAGGGGAACATTATAAACTGGCCCTGTATGCCGATGATTTACCAAGGACCCTGCAACCTCTCTGGAGGCTCCTGGAGGAGTTTGGGGAATTGTCAGGATATAGGGTAAACACCACAAAGACAGAGGTCCTAAAATTTAACTACTCCCATCCCCTCAGATGATCCGATCTTTTCTGTTCAAATGGAATCTGACCTCTCTTCGTTATCTTGTTGTCCATCTAACATGAGACCACTCTAAATTAGGAGAGGCAAATTATACCCCTTTGATGGAATGGATCACAGGAGATGTGGAAAGATGGAGAGCCTTACCTATCTCTCGATCCAAAGAATAGATACTGTAAGGATGAATTTGCTACCACGACTGCTCTACCTTTTTCAGACCCTCCTGATACCTTTACCGGGGGGTCTGATTCGGGAAATAAACAAAATATTTTGAAATATATCAGGGGTTTGCAACGACCCAGGATTAAGTTTGCGACACTCCAACTTCTCAAAAACCAATGGGGGGCTTGCCCTCCCAGATTTCAAACTCTATTATGCAGCATGCCAACTTAGAATACCCTTGTATTGGTTACTCCCAAATTACCAAGCAAAGTGGAAATTGTTAGAGATAAGAGAAGAGGACTTGGTGAATCTGAATAGGATTCTGTTGCAGTGCCCCTCAATTCTAAATGAAGACATCTCACATAATCCTTATACAAGCAATACAATACAGGTATGGAGGTGTATACTAGAGTCTAAAAAGCTAGCTCCTTACAGACCATTATTATTCTTTCTACCACACCATAGTCAGTTTGCCCCAGCCCTTCTAGATCACGGGTATAGAATCTGGGAGAAGATGAATTTTCATCTGGTATTGCATTTTTTTAGGGGTGGGGAAATTCTAAGCAGAGCAGAACTACACTTGTATGTATGAATTCAGACCACAGGATAGCTTTAGGTTAGTGCAGGCCTTGAACTTTGTCAGGAAACAGGCCAGGGGGATCCCCCAGGAGCCTAATATGCCAAAAATAATAGAGATACTGAAGGCAGCTTTAGATGGGTGGGGTACATTGGACCATATGATTTCTTATTTGTACAAGGGGGACTGCAGGCCTTAGGGGGAACATCCCTGAGTCAGTTGAAGAAGACATGGGAGAAAGACTTGGGGCATGTACTCACAGAACAGCATTGGGCCAATCATCTGAGCCATATTCACCGAGGAAAAACCTCCCGAGTCTGGAGGGAATTCTTGTGGAAGGTCTCCCATAGATACTTTAGAACACCTGTGGTACAATCCAAGTACATGCAGGGGAAAGAGTCCAAGTGTTGGAGGAGATGTGGGGAGCCCCAGGCAACACATGAACATATTTTTTGGCACTGCCCAGTGCTCAAGCCCTTCTTACAAAATCTCTGAGGCCCTCTCCCAGATATTTATGGGCATACATAACCTTACGCCTGAGATGTTTCTTTTTTCAGACTTCCCAGCCACATGTAGAGACCCAAATACAAAAAAGCTATTAAGCATATGCTTTTTAACGGCAAAGAAAGTTATTACAAAGAACTGGCTGTCTCCTACCCCGCTTAAATTAAAACAGTGGGATGAAATAATGATACAAGTTTATAAATTAGAGCAATTGACAGCTAGGCTCAATAAAAATAATGAATCCTATAAAATCATCTGGAGGAGATGGGTCCTGTATGTAACCACTCGACGACCTGATTTTGTCCCTTAGGATGTAGACCCAAGAAGGAGTTCTGATCAGTGGGTACATTCTCTCATGATCCAAGTACAAGGGTAGAACCTCTTAGGAAGGACAAGATAGTACAGTCCCCTTGAGATACATTCTCTGTGTCTTATAGTAAATGTCATGTCTAAAGAGTAGAAACCTAGAAACATGGAATTTGATGGCAGATAAGGACCGCTTGGCCCACCTAGTCTGCCCATTTCCCTACCTGATGGATAAGCTGCAGATTCTAGTTACTCAACAGGTTACTTCCCCCTACCCCCATTAGAATTGCCTTATGCCTGTCCCATGCACTCTTGAATTCTCCCACTGTTCCTGACTCCACAACCTCCTCAGGAAGGCTGTTCCATGCATCCACAACCCCTCTCTGTGAAGAAATACTTTCTAACATTACCTCTGAGCTGTCCCCCCTGTACCTTCAAAATGTGCCCCCTTGTTCTTGCACATCTCTTCTTCTGAAAGTTACTACCCTCTTGTACTGTAATTCCCTTGAAATACTTGAAAGTTTCTATCATGTCCCCCCCTCTCCCTCCTTTCCTCAAGGGTATACATATTAAGTTGCTTTAGTCTCTTCTCATATGTCTTCTGGTGCAGACCCTGCACCATTTTGGTTGCCCTCCTCTGAACAGCCTCCACTCTGTCTTTGAGGAGACAGGGTCTCCAGAATTGCATGCAGTACTCCAGATGGGGTCTCAATAACTGTCTGTACAGAGGGATAACAACTTCCTGTCTTCTACTGTTGATGCCTCTCCCTATGCATCCCAGTATCTCCCCAGCCCTCCTTACTGCCTTCTCGCATTGCTTGCCCACCTTTAGGTCATCTGATGTAACTACTCCTAGGTCTCTTTTGATTTTTGTTGTTATTAGCTCACCCCCCATTGTGTACTCTTCCCCTGGGTTTTTGTTTCCCAGATGCATTACCTTGCACTTCTTTGCGTTGAATCTGAGCTACCACATATTTGACCATTCCTCCAACCTTGCCAAGTCCCTTTTCATTCTTTCCACCCCACTTTATCAACCCTGTTGCAGATCTTTGTGTCATCTGCAAAGAGGCATACATCTCCTTCTAGGTGCTCTCCAGTGTCACTTATAAAGACATTAAAGAGGTCCGGTCCCAGTACCGAACCCTGCGGTACCCCACTAGTTACCCTCCTTTCTTCACTGTGGACTCCGTTTACTATTACCCTTTGCATCCTGTTGTCCAGCCAGTTTTTTTTTATCCAGGCTACCACCTTGGGACCCACTCCAAGGCTGGCTAACTTGTATAATCTTTTGTGTGAGACTGTGTCAAATGCCTTGCTAAAATCTAGGTAGGCCATATCCACAGCCCCTCTCTGGTCTACTAATTTGGTCACCCAGTCAAAGAAATCGGTTAGGTTCGTCTGACATGACCTTCCTGCTGTGAAACCATGCTGCCTTGGAGCCTGTGCCCCACTGACCTCTAGGTACTCAACAGTTCTTTCCTTCAGAAGTGATTCCATCATTTTCCCTACCACTGAAGTCAAACTAACTGGTCTGTAGTTTCCTGACTCTGCCCTGCTCCCACTTTTGTGAAGTGGAATCACATTGGCCCTCCTCCAGTCCTCCGGTACCACCCCACCTCCCATGATTTGTTAAAGAGAGAGTAGTCAGTGGTGTTATTAGTTCTCCCCTTAGTTCTTTTAGAATTCTGGGGTGAATCCCATCGGGCCCCATTGCTTTGTCCACCCTCAGTTTCAAGAGTTCTTTCAAAACCCCTTCTTCTGTGAATGGACTGGTATCGACCCCCTATTCAGAGTTTCTTTCGTTTGGTTTAGCTACCTCCCCCTCCTCTTCCTTTGTGAATACTGAGCAGAGATATTCGTTCAGTATCCCTGCTTTTTCACTGTCACCATCTGCCCACATTCCTTCCCCTTTATTAAGTCTTTGTATACCTCCCTTGGTCTTTCTTTGCTCCTTAATATACCTATAAAAGGTTTTATCCCCCTTCTTAACAGAGTTGGCTATCTTTTCCTCAGTTTGTGCCTTTGCTATTCTGACTGCCTTCCCTGCCTCCTTCTGCTTTAACTGATAAAGTTCTCTGTCCTGCTCCTTCTGTGTTTCCTTATTTCCTGAGTGCTATCCTTTTCTCTTTAACTGTCCTTGCCACCTCTTTTGAGAACCATAGTTTTTTCCTTCGTTTTGTTTTGTTGATTTGCTTCACACAAAGGCTTGTTGCCTCTGCGATGGCTGTTTTGATTATTCCCCAGTGTTCCTCCACCCCTCCTTCTTGTCCGTTTGCTAGTGCTTTTCTGAGGCACACTCTCATTTTCCCAAAGTCAGCCTTCTTGTTTTTGTATGGCTTGACTCTCTGGCTGTGTTTATTGTGAACTATAGTTTGGTGGTCACTTGTTCCCAGATGGCTACCCACTTCTAAATTTGAGATCATTTCTCTTTCCCCATTTGAGAGTACCAGGTCTAAGATTGCTCCCTCCCGAATGGGTTCCAGCACTAGCTATCTGAGGCATGCTCCCTGTAGGGCTTCCAGAATGACCCTGCTCTTGGATGTGCCTGCAGCAAAGGTACTCCAGTTAACATCTGGCATATTCAGGTCCCCCATCAACAATATCTCCCCTTTTTCTGCCATTTTAAGGATGCCTTCTATCATTTTCTTGTCCATTTCCTCCCCCTGAGATGAGAGTCTGTACACAACCCCCGCGTAGATTGTGGTGCCATTTCCTGTCTCCAGGGTGACCCCTAGTGACTCATCAACTTTCTGTTTACTCTTTAGTTCTGTTGCTTTAATCCCTTCCCTTATATAGAGAGCTACTCCTCCTCCTCTTTTACCCACCCTGTCCCTTCTGTAGACTCTGTATCCTGGTATGTTGACATCCCAGTCATAGTTCTCTGTGTACCATGTTTCAGTGACTACCACAATATCCAGGCATCCCTCTTCCATCAAGGCCACTAGTTTAGGGAGCTTGTTGCACAGGCTGCGGGCATTGGTACTCATCACCTTCCATTTATTTTTTATTGCCTTACCCCTTTTAGCCCCATCCCTGTCCTTACTGCCTTTTTCTGCATTTATCCTTGTCCTGCTCCCTACTGACTTCTCTACCTTGGTGTTTACCTCTCTAACTACTGGTTTTGTTGGGGAGGCTGGGATTTCATGTCCTTTCAGTGCCCCCGGCTAGTTTAAATGCTTGCCAATGAAGCATTTAAACCTGTCACCTAGGATCCTGGTTCCCCCGGACAGATGCAGACCATCGTGCCAGTATAAGCCTGCATCCCTCCAGGTGGCTCCCCAGTCCCCAGTGAAGCCAAAACCCTGAGCTCCACACCAATTAACTTTCTATACAGTCATAGGTAGAATTGTGATTCCTGTGTATGAAGAAAACACATTTTTTAAGTTAAGATATCCCTCCAGGACTTCCGGTGACGTCATGCAGCTGTGAGCAGCCCAGGGCGCGAGGCTCCCCCCGAGAATTTAAAACAAATCTTCCCTAAAACAAGTTATAGCTGAAATTTGCGCCGCATCTAAAAGAAAATTGGGAAGACATGTCAAAGCGGAGGGGAAAAGACAAAAAAGAGTCTCCGATGCATCCGGATCCCGACAGATTAAGAGGGGAAGACTCTGACAGTGCGGATCATGGGCCTCATCGGGCGTCTCGATGCAGCACAACGCGGGCCGACCAGGTTCCAAATTCCATCCTGCAAAAAGAAATGACCCAGATGCTTTCAGAAATCAGGGATTTCCGAAAAGAAATGCTGAGCACAGTAGCCGGACTGAGGACTGATCTGAATAAACTAGACAAAAAGCAAGAGTCCTTTGAAGAACAGCTCACAGTAACAGATCGGAGGCTAGATGAAGCTGAGAGGGTTATGGCACAACTCCACTCCCAGGTCTCAGCCCTACAGCACCGAGCGGAAGATGCAGAGTGCAGAAGCCACAGGAACAACATTCGTCTATCGGGACTCCCAGAGGGTGCAGAACCAATTGAGTTTATCCCTTACATGCAGAATTTACTACGTGAATCCCTCACCTTACCCAAGGCATCACGCTGGAAATGGAGCGGGTACACCGTACACTAGGCCCAAGGCCACCACCGAGCTCGGCCAAGATCAATTTTAATTAAGTTCCTACGATATCAGGAAAAAGAAACAGTGCTCCACACTGCCTGGAAGCAAGGAAAGGTCCTTTTTGGTAACAACAGGCTTTTCTTTGAAAACTATTTCGCCCCAGAGGTGATGGCACGGCGAAAGTCCTTTATCCTAATAATGAGAGCTCTTAAAGGGGCAGGGATCCGATTTCGATCTCTATATCCAGCAAAGCTACTGATCAACTTCAAGGATGGTACAGTAATATGTGAAAGTGCTGTCGAGGCGAAGAAGGAGCTGATAACCAGGAAGATCGAGTACTCAGGGCTGGATGCAAAGAATAGGACCCCATTGCAACTAAGCTAGCGCAGAAGGTATGGTCAGTAGAACAGAGGGAATCGAGGAAGAAACAAGGAGCGGAGGCTTTACGGTCAGCCATGAAGGCACTCAGAGCAAATGCACAGGAACCCCCAGCCCCTGAACAGGGATCCAACGAGGAGCCTACTTGAAATTTGAAACTTGAGATAATGAAAAGGTGGACACTATGAAGATGCTACCCTGGAAGATGGGACTGAATCTTACCTCCCAGATGAGGACTTGAACTCTGGAGCCCCCACTTTTTTTTTTTATTACATGTATATATGCTATGTTTGATTTAGTGGGCGGGGAGGCTGGGTTAGGAATAAGAAGGGATTGAAGCTAACAGAGGGAGTCGGGGAACCAGGGGTCGCCTTTGTTGCTACGGACCCCTCGACTCTGATGCTCCTGATGACCTCCACCATGAACAGCTGGTGGACCTGGTTATTATTATGAACTGTTTGATATGAAAGGGAGTGATTGCCTGAGGGTTGGGATTGGGATTAGCGGGGAGGTTGAGTCTGCAAGACAGTTTTTGGCCCTCGCCCAACGAATAACTGCTGAGGTAGTTTTCACTACCAATTGGTGACGAATTAATGGATCATCAGGCAGGGTTTTTTTTGTTTTTTTTTCTTTCAGTCAGCAGATTGGTCTCCCGGGGGAGATGGGGCTTGTTTTAGTTATAGAGGGGTTGAAAACTCTGGGAGCAGCTGTCCCAGGTTCACGGAGGTAAGGGGCCGGGGTCGGACTGGCGTGGAGGGGCTAATGCATCTGGAGCTGTAAACCATAAAGGATGACCCATGTACCCTCCGAGTGTGCTTGCATAGACCCCAATAGCAGTTCTTGGACTTCTTCTCTATGAACCATATAGGTCCCTGGAGTCGGAGTCACCATCAATCCAGAGACTGGATGCTGTGGGTATTATAGAATCCCAGGGTCGACCCGGTTGGGGACGACTACCAGGGGTGCATTGCCCCTTCCCCCCTTGGTTTATTAGATAAGAGATGGTACGCCATGTAAATACCACAAGCAAACATAGCTGCGATGGAGGCATATGTCTGGCGGTGAGGGACACCTAAAATATACCCTGGTCTCCCTTCCTGTCAGATTGCTGTGGAGGGATGGCCCTTCACAACGCTACTGCAGACCACCAGCCTTGGTCAAAAGAATTGGGCACAGCTGCTGGCCCCTAGATAATTAGCCTCTTGGGTCACATGTGGTTCCCTGAAGCCCCCAGGCAGCTTAGCTGAATAGTAATTGACACCTCCAGCACTAGGAGTTGAACCTGACTCTAAATCACATTGCTCAGGTGGGAGGCAGCCACCAGCTTATTAGCTGGAGGAGCAGGGGTCCCATAAATATATGAATATACCAGTTGGGAGGCGTTTCCCCCTCATATGAATTGTCTCCGGGGGCCCGAAGGCCCAAACCCTAGTAGGGGCGTAAGTCACCAAACCCAACTACCTTTTCCCCTGGGTACCAGATACCCTTGTCCTCAGACAATAGAGGACCTTACTAGTAGGATTTGTAGATCCTGCCGTTGGTCTAGGTATATCCTAGATCTGTGGAAGTACCATTGGTTAGGCATTGTTGAGTGCAGCCATGTTGGCTTTTAGATTGTTCACATTTATGAATGTTTTTATATTTTTGTATATAGGTTTCGGAAACAAGTCTTCAACCTCATTCTGGTCTCAAACACTACATAACACCCAGGTTCTAAGTTGCCCTTTGGGGGGGAGGAGGGGCACGAGGGACCCAGAGTACCCCCCACTGACATGATGAATAATTCAAAATTGAAACTGCTCTCATTAAATGTAAATGGGCTGGCGTCTCCTATTAAACGGGCTAGAACTTTGGCATATCTTAAAAGAACCAAATCAGATGTAGTATATTTGCAGGAGACTCACATGATTCAGTTGGAACACGCCAAGTTGGCCAAACTGAGTAGAGGCCAGGTGTTCAGTGCATCTTATAAAGAAGGTAGGAGTAGAGGTGTCGCCATTATCATCCCCCAATACCAGGTTCCTCCCAGAGCGAACTTGGTCAGATCCGGAGGGTCGTATGGTACTAACCCGTGGGAAGTTAAACGATAAGGAAGTTACTTTATCAAATGTATATTTCCCTCCTGGGGCCACTACAACTCAGCTAAAACCCCTGCTAGATAGAGTGGTAAACTTTACAAAAGGTGTTTTACTATTGGCTGAGGATCTAAATTTACTAACAGACCCAAATATAGATTCCACAAAAGTGAACCCACAGAAGCTAACTACTACACAGAGATTCTTTAAGAGATTCACATCTGAGGTTGGGTGGTGCGACGTCTGGAGACAATTACACCCACGCACAAGGGATTATACTTATTTTTCTGCAGTGCACCACACATACTCCAGGATAGACTATGTTTACACGCAAGTAGAAAATCTGCAACTGGTAAGTGATGCACATATAGGAGACATGCTTGTTTCAGACCATGCGCCAGTTTGTACGATCTGGGACTTAGATGAACAACCCAAGAGCACTCAGTGAAGGTTGAACCCCTTCTACCTTCGCCTGAAAGAATTCAAGGAGTTCATCTCCGACAGGATCACTGAGATTATCTCTGACAACCCAGTCGGAGACGTGGGCCCCGCTGTCCACTGGGACACAATAAAAACGGTCCTTAGGGGGCATATAATCAAATACTCGGCACAGAAAAAAAGACAACGAGAAGAACGTAGGAGAACGCCCGAGGAGACCCTACATTTCTTACAGCTAGCTCATAAACAAGGAGATAACTCCCTTTTACCTTTGATAAAACATACCAGACAAGAACTAGATAAACTCGTCATACAACAAACTGAAATAGCCCTGGCCTTTCTGAAACAAAAATACTACGAAGTAGGACCCTGGCAACACGCCTGCTGGCATACCAGGCCCGTAAAGAAGAAAAGCTGCTACAGTGGGTAGTATTAGGCACCCGTGGAGGACAGCCTCTTACTAAAACACGCGAGGTGGCAGAAGCGCTTCGGGCCTATTATTACAACTTGTACACCCCGGAGTCAACTCCATCTCCAGAAAACATCTCCGCCTATATAGAGTCCCTCACTCTGCCCACACTAGAGGAACAAAGTAAAAAGGCTCTCACTCGGCCCATGACTATAGATGAAATAACACAAACCATTGCTAATTCTAAGTTGCAGAAGGCCCCAGGCCCCGACGGGTATGGAGCGGAATTTTATAAAGCTGCTAAAACCAAAGTCCTCCCTATGCTTGAACGGGTATTTAACTCGATATTACAAGGTGAGCAGCCCCCAGCCACATGGTCATATGCGACCATATCAGTCATCCCCAAACCAGGGAAGAATCCTCAAGAATGTAGTTCATATAGGCCAATATCAGTGTTAAATCAGGATTACAAAATATTCATGAGTATTATAGCTCATAGAATGGATCAAGTGCTCCCTACGTTGATACATAGGGATCAGACGGGTTTCGTTAGAACGCGCACAACTACTGATAATATCAGACGCACCTTGCATCTGGTCAACCAGATGAGAACCTCCGACACCCCTGCAGTACTGGTCAGCCTTGACGCAGAAAAGGCCTTTGACAGAGTGGCTTGGTCTTTTCTATACTCTATCCTACAGCGCTTTGGCTTCCTCTCGCCGGTTCTTGTTCAGGCCTTTACGGGCATCTATTCAGCCCTCGGCTCATGTGGTAGAGTCAATGGTCACCACTCAGAATATTTCCAGCTGCAGAGAGGTACCCGTCAGGGCTGCCCACTGTCACCATTACTGTTCGCACTGACCATAGAGCCGCTGGCTCAGAAAATTAGAGAGCACCCTAAAATTAGAGGAATTACATTCGGGGAAATTGAGCATAGAATTGCCCTATATGCGGACGATATCCTATTGTATTTACAAGACCCAGAGCAATCAATTTTAGCAGTAAGACAAGTCCTGGATGAGTACGGGGAATTATCAGGTTACAAACTAAATCTGACTAAAACGGAATTACTCACATTTAATTATACCCCTACTCAAAAAATAAATAAAGCCCTCCCAGGCAGGTGGAATCTGGTGAAACTAAAATATATAGGAGTATGTATCCCCCGAGTAGGCACTCACTACTATAAATACAACTATTCTCTGTTTATAACACAATTAAAGCAAGACCTCCTGACTTGGTCGGTTATACCGTTGAATGTGGTGAAAAGAATAGAGCTTATCAGGATGATAACCCTCCCCAGAACGCTGTACCTTTTTCAAAACATCCCTCTTGCTGTTTCTCAAACTTTCTTTAAAGAAATTAATCAATCCCTGTGGAGATTTGTGTGGGCCGGGAAGAAATCCAGGATAAGTATTAAGGTGTTAACATTAGCAAGGAATGAAGGAGGTCTAGCACTCCCAGATTTGAAACGCTACCAGCAGGCAATAACAATGATGTATGTAATGGCAAGGCAGAATAGAATGGTCCACCCACACTGGATTGACATGTAAAGAGTATTAATAAATGATGCCATCTTTTACTGGAGAACTTATAGCCCGAATCCACTGGGAAGGATCTCCCCAACTATCGGGCCCTGGTTAATGGCACAATTCCAAAACTGGAACATGATTAAAAAGTCTTACGGACTGACACCCTATTTGCCCCTTCTGTGCCCGATATGGGCACTCCCTGATTTCCCCCCTAACAATCTGGACACCAGATTTGGCGACTGGGCTGATCTTGGCCTACAATATATCCCACAAATAATGACGCTGGGGGTGGTCTGGTCGTTTGCGGAACTTCAGGAGAAGTTTCACCTGCCAGGTAAAGACCTTTTCCGCTTTCTACAAACCAGGCACTATATAGACAGGCTCCCCTTAGAATTATGAGACTCACAAAATTACTCGGCATTAATAAAATGCCAGTTAGCTCTAAACGAATCTGGGAGGAGGGAGCACTTAGTCTCAATATACTACCAGGCTTTAAATACGCAAGGTGAAAGGGTTACTGAAAACATCCGAGAGCAATGGAGGGAGGAATCAGGCATTTGGTTAAATATGACAGACTGGAGGTTGGCCTGTAACAATTCCTCTAAGGTCACAAGCTCAGCACTCAATGGTGGGAATTTGCCTGGAAATCATTAATTAGATATTTCAGGTCCCCAAAGTCACTAGACACTATTCCCAGGATCGCTCAGCCAGTTGCTGGAGAAATTGTGGTGAGCTGGAGGCTAATCTGAACACATTATGTGGTCCTGCCCAGTGCTATCGATTTCAAAAACAACTGGAAAAGCAGTTGCAGCAACTAATTGACCCATTTTTTCTGTTAACACCGGAAATCTTTTTGTTCTTACTCTTCCCCAAACACTATGGGGGCCCGAATACTAGATATCTGCTTGCAGTACTTATTACAGCAGCCAAAAAAGTACTAACTAAACTTTGGGTGACAGCTCAATCACCAACAATACAAGATTGGTGGAAGATTACAATACAAATTCATAATATGGAAAAGATCACATAC
Organism: Neoceratodus forsteri; assembly: GCA_016271365.2. Classification (NCBI taxonomy): domain Eukaryota; kingdom Metazoa; phylum Chordata; order Ceratodontiformes; family Ceratodontidae; genus Neoceratodus; species Neoceratodus forsteri. The sequence goes on along the minus strand of JADMNL010000022.1, from coordinate 209,331,846 downwards.
AGCATAAATGACCGTAGGGAGCAGTTTGGTAAGAGATGGGTTAAATGGCAACTATACTACATGCTGATAGACCCCACCTTTGTGCCCTGATTCGTGCACGTTCGAGGGGAAAGCTGATGCTCCCGCCCAGCTAAGCAGTTTTTCAGTCCGGTGGGACCTCCTGGGTGCTCCCCGTCCCTCTTCCCCCTTTTTTTTCTCCTTCCCTCTCTCCTTTTAATTTGTGTCTCTAAAGACAGAAAATATTTGGAATTTAATAAGGTCAGGGCTGAGATACTAACCGGACCAGAATGAGGAGTTCAGATGACCTTGAGGGAAGAAGGAAAGATATTTCATTGAATTAATAAATATGAGATTGTGCGGTGGGATCAAATAGATTGGACTTACACTGCAGGAGAGCAGTTGATTATACTGAACATTTGGGCAAAGATTATAATATTGAATTTAAGATGTATTTGAACTTTATAATCTATGTTGCAAATAGACCAGATGCGAATATGATTGTAATGTCATATTAGTGGACCTACCTGTAAATAAGTTTAAATAACATAAATAAAAAGAAGATTTAAAAAAAAAAAGATATCCCTCCAGAATGAAATGGGTGCGAATATTGTTGGTTACTTGTTATTTATATGTATTTCATGTCTTTTTTATGCATAAATATTAAAGATTGAAAGTTTTAAAAAAAAAAAAAAGTTGTGTTACAGGATATATGTGTCTAACACAAGAGAAGAAAAGTTACAGGAAAATTAAATAGTTTTAAATAACAGGTGACAAAAGAAAAAGGCTGTTGACTAAGTTATGCTTCTTTCTTACCCTCTGCTAAGCTTGGGGAGAGACTGAATTCTTTCTGTACAGCTCCCACGAACCTCTGTAGCTAGAGGAGTAGGCTCACAGCTTAAAACCTCTCTGATGGTAGCCCAGCAGAACACTGCCTCTTGTAACTGTCTTTCCGAATGTTATAGTCCCCCCTTAGAGTAGGTAGTTCTTGTCCCCTTTGAATGCACCAATCATTTACCATGTGTGTGTTTTAATTATTCAAATCAGTTTAAACACCTATAGGTGCCCAATCGTATCCATATAACATCCAGTTTATATTTGAGTGGTCCAATCCTTTCAAACTCTGTGTGTATGTCCACTCCCCCTCTTGGTCACTGTCTCTCTGAAATCTATTAAATAGCCCATTACCTTACCCAGAGGCTACTAATGAAGTGGAGTCAGTGTTTTTTTTTTCAGAAGGCCAGAAAATTCAGTCCAATAACTCCTTCATTCCCATTTCCGTCACAGTCACTAGCACCAGCTGTCTTGCAGACAGTGTTTGAGTGGGGAAACCCAGATGTGGACCTTTTTGTGTCCCCACTCGATGCCAAACTGCCTCAGTTCCACTCCAGAAATACATGACATTACGTTTTCTGTTAAGATGCATTCAGGCTGCAGTGGATAAATCTATATCTGTACGCATTTCTGCCAGTTCCTCTGGTTCAGAGGGTGCTGCTCAAGCTGGAGATGCACGGGAACAAGATGATTTCTGGTCGCCCCATGTTGGCCGTGACGAATGTGGTTTTCTCTGCTCAGACTGTCAGTCAGTACTCTGAGGCCCCTTCCCCTCAGGACAGACCACCTGGTCCAGTGGACTCTGGTCCATCCCAGCCTGTGCTCCCAACACCTCCAGGCCTGGCTCCTGAAGAGATAGAGGTGAATAGGTATAAGGTATCCCAGAGGGTCTCTGAAATTCTTTTGGCTGTTCATAAACATTCCACCAGGAAGAGTAACACGGGTAAGTGGAAATATTTTCTCCGTGTGGTGCTCCAGATCTCAGATGGACCCTTTCCGGTGTCCTCCAGACAAGGTTTTGGAGTATTTGTTGGACTTCCCTGATGCAGACTTTCAGTACTCTACAGTTAAGATCCACTTGTGGACTGTTTAAGCATACCATGAGCCTGTAGAGAACCTCTCTCTAGCCCAGCAGCCTCTTTTCAAGAGCTTCTTGAAGGGCATTTTGCACACAAGGCCCCCAGTCAAGAAAGCTGTAGCCACCTGGAATATTAATCTTGTGTTGGAAATCCTCACTCGTAAGCCCTTTGAGCCCATGGCTACATGTGACCTGAAGTACCTAACCTGGAAAATGGCTTTTCTAGTGGCCATCACCTCTGCCCGCAGAGTTTGAGATTCTTGCATTGGTCACAGATCCTCCATGTACTGTTTTCCACAGAGACAGTGTGGTCCTTTATACATAAACACACCAAGTTTTTGCCCACGGTAGTGTCAGAGTTTCACTTAAATCAGCCTCTTGTGCTGCCTACATACTTTCCTAACTTCCAGAACAAAGGGAAGCACATTCTCCATTCTCTGGATGTTAAGAGAGCCATAATGTTCCACCTAGACAGAACTGAGGACTTCCAGCAGTCTTAACAGCTCTGTTTCCTCTGATCCTAATTGGATGGGACAACTTGTTACCATCAAATGCATTTCTGCATGGGTTGTTAGCTGCCTTCGTCACTGCAGTTCTGTGGTGCAGGTAAAGTTGGAAGGCCAGGTGCGTGCCCAGTCTACCAGAGCAGTTGCTGCATCCCCGGCAGAGATTCGCTCTGTGCCAGTTGGGGATATTTGCAGAGCTGCCACCTGGAGCACGGCACACCTTCATCAAGCACTGCGCCATGGATGTCCATGCCAGGCGGCAAGCCTCCTTTGGATGTGAGCTTCGGCTCCTACTGGCCTGACCTGGGAGACTTTTTTGTCTGAGCTTGATGCTCTGACCCATTGGTGTGAATCAGTGGTGGAGACTGATTCCTGGAAGATATGAAAATAACGTACTCGATTCCTGGAAGATATGAAAATGTACTCGCCCTAATTCTTAATTTTCTTGGAATATCTTCACCACTGATTCACACACCCACCCTCCATCCTTGGTGTTCACAATTCCTGTTTGTTAGTCTTCACCCATTGTTCTTGGTTTGGTCAGTGAAGACACCGTGTTTCTTCTTTGTTGGCCCTTCTTACACGGGTCATCAGGACTATCTTATGCCCTGAGATTGAGTGCTTTAGTGTTAGGTAAAACTGACCTCTTCAGTAAAATAGGTACATAGGCGGTAGAGGGCTGGTGCTGAGGTAAGCCATGCAGTGCACACGTGCAGCCTACCTATGTGCCAGCCCGTCTTAAAAGTTCTGACTCCTGCGGGGTCCTAGTTCCTCCAGATCACCCATTGGTGTGAATCAATGAAGATATTCCTAGATCAAGAATTAGTGAGTACATCATTCTCATTTAATCTTCCTCCATGGGAGGGTGGACATGGAGGAGGGGACACAGGAACTCAAGAAAGACATGGCTAGGCTAGAGAAGTCGTCTGGCATTTGACAACTGGGGTTCAGTGCTAAAAAGTGTAAAGTTATGCACTTTGGGTCGAGGAACCCAGGAACAAGTTACTGGTTGGGTGATGTGCAGGTAACCAGGTCAGAGGAAGAAATGGACGTGGGAGTAGTTATCACTAGCCAGGGGAATTACCGACAAGAAGGCAGAGGTCATTCTACCACTGTACAGGTCTCTTATGAGACAGCACCTTGAGTACAGTATGCAGTACTGGTGCCTTTGTCTTAAGAATATCAGCTTCCTTGAAATGTTCCAGAGAAGGGTGACCAAGATGATCCAGGGCCAGCAAGGAAACACCTATGAGGAGAGGCTCAGGGGGCTCAACGTGTACCCTCTTGATGACAGAAATTGAGGGAAGGGGGGCATGATTGAAACCTTCAAGTACCATAAGGGTATAACAGGGTGAGCACTGAGGTGCTCTTCCGCTCTGATGGGAACAAGTCCACTAGGAATAACATCAGGTGGGGGAAGGTTCAAGAGGGAGATGAGAAGGCAGTTTTTCACTGAGAGGGTGGTGGCCAAGTGCATTGAGTTGCCGGTGGAGGTAGTGTGTCTAAATACAGTGGACAGCTTCAAGAGAGGATGGGACGAGGTGAGGGGGAAGTTACAGGTAGAGAAAGGGCGAAGGGGGCAGGGGATATTTGAGGGGGCCAAGCGGGAAACAGGGTGGGGGCAGTTCCCTCTGCAATTAAAGTGGGAACTGCACACTTGAGCAGAGTAGAAAGATCGTAAGGTCTCTGCTGGCCCATTCCTATGTTCGTATGTATGTTGGCACCTGGATGTGAGCCAGTTTAGTTAACCCCTGCAGTACCTGGTGTGAGTAACTTAGGTTGACCTCTGTAGTACCCAACAGAATCTTCTGTCTGAAAGTTAGTGACACAACAGTGCACATAAAACTCTCTCTCCATTTTCAGCTAACCATACTGTTTTTGTCTCCCTTCTTGCAGAGTCTACTGACCCTTCAGTATTCATCGAACCAATCACAGAAGAACGAGCTTCACGGGCGATATATAGGGTTGAATTAATGCGCAGGGTGCGAGAGCAGGTGCTGCGGCACCCACAACTGGATGAGCGGTTGGCGCTGAGTCAGCCTAGCCCGGAGCTACCCGAGTGGTGGGAGTGCCCCAAACATGACAAGGAGGTGCTTCTGGGGGCGGCCAAGCACGGGATGAGTCGCACCGACACCACCATCATGCAGGATCCCCAGTTCTCCTTCCTGGCAGCCAGGATGAATTATATGCAGAGCAGGCAGGCACTATCGCGCAGCTCCACGCCACTCTTGCAACAGCTGTCTGCATCCCAAAGGGCCTCACCTCTAACTCTGCAGGCAGACAACTCTGAGAAAAGAAGCTGTCTTCAGGATGCACAGGTGAAAAATGATGAGGCCCTGACCATCAGTTTGGAGTCTGAGGGACTGGTAGGAAACATGCCCCTGGGCAGAACAGAAATGGCATTGGACTACTCCACTGTCCTAACGAGACGGCCAGTTTTCCAGAAGACTAACAGAGGGTCGGCTGATGATATGGATTCTGACTCTGACATAGAGAAATCTTCCTCCTCCTCTTCCTCCTCTACCTCATCACACAACAGCGACGACGAGAAGAGGAAAAGTTGAGCTGTAAGTCTTTTGAGTCTCCCTCGGGTCAGTATTGTTCTCCGTGGTTTAATGGGCCAACCTTGGCCAGAACACAGTGTTTTGCTCAGTTCAGTGATTTATGAAAAACAGAAAAAGCTCTGTCTCTATCAGGTATTGCACACAAAGTGTATAGGCAGTGTTACTATTTATTTTCTATTTATTTATTTATTTGTAGTCCCACATCGCAGTCTGCTCTTGTCTCCCTTCCCCCCCCCCCTTGGCTGGCACCCACCTCCCCTGGACTGACCTGGGGCATGTTCCCAACAGATAGCCCCCTCCTCCCCAACCACTGTGGCAGGGTGGAGAGGGGAGGGGATGTCCTTCCCCACCTGTACCCATGTGCAGCTCAGCTCCAGGCGTCCAGGTGGTGGTGCGGGCCCAGGGAGGAGCACAGGTCTTCAGCAAGATGCCTTTCCCCTGACCCCCCACCTCAGCCTCATATCGGAAATGTGCACTTGGAGGCACGTGCGTCCCACAGATATGAGGCCTTGTCCCCAAGTCACTCATTGCCTGCACTGCTATCAGGCCTCTACCTGGTGGCAGTCAAAGGCCAGTATGGCTGCCACCCTTCCCCGGAAGGGGAGAGCTGTCCATGGGATGGACATACCTCTCCCACTCCGCCGATCCCCAGCAACCCATGCTTGTTCCCAAATGGGTCGCCGGCGTGGCAGGAAGGTAAAACATTAGACTCCTCAGCCTTCTGTGCCACTGGGCCAGCTTATTTATTTTTAAGTTAGTGGTTTTCCTCTGACTTTAAAACCTCGGAACCCCTTTCACTATGGCTGCTGCCTGACCCTGTCACCACCCCAAACCCCACAAAGCTCCCTCGGTGTACCTGCCCTGTGGAAAACCCTTCCACAATAGGGCCTTCAGTGGGTGGCCACTTCCCCTCCAGTCTTTCCTGAATTTCGTGATGGTGGTGGTGTGGGAGTAGGCGGCTGGCATGGAGCCAGAATGTGTTACCCTGCCATTGTTTTGTTTTTTTCCGCAGTTTTGCTCCTGTCACCCTGAGGCACCTAGCTGTGAACATGCCACTGTATTTTCCCCTCCCTTGACATTCCTGACTGGCTTGCACCCCAGGTGGCATGCTTACAGTGTAAATCAATTGATCTTACTTAGAGAGGGCTCTTGCAGTGGGTAATTACATATAGGACTGATGCCGGCCTGCGTCAGGACCCAACGGAAAAATTTCTAGCTAGCAGTCTCTGACGGGGCACCGCCCCCACATCAGGTGACCAACGTCATGCGGCATCAGTATAAAGGGGCGGTCCCCCACGCCCTCCTTCCAGTTCTCTCCCGCCGATAGCTCGTGCCAGCGCCTAGCGGTAAAGTTCAGTGCTCGTCAGCTCTCTCGTTGGTAGTTTTCCCCATGTTTTTTTTGATTAGTCGACTAAATCATCAGGCATTCGTCCCCTACACCTTCCGAGCACAAAAATAAATGAGACTCATGTGGCGCCCAACCTGCCGCACGAGGACGGCCATTCCCAGTGCCTTTTCTGTCTAGGCCTGGATCATCAGGTGGAGAAGTGCCAGCACTGCCTTAAATTCAACGCCGCCACCCGCAGATGGAGGCAGCAGTCCCTGGAGGCCCACATACTAAAGAAGAAAATGTCCTCCATGGAGAAGGAGTTAATAAAGCTCTGGCAGGCGTCCACTTCCCCCGAAGGCCATCGTAAGAAGAAGGACAAGGAGAAGCACCGGGATAAGGGGTCCTCATCCACCGCATCTTCTTCAGGTGTTGCCATGCTACAGGTAACGTCCCCTCCGGGGGACCGCTCTGTGATGGCTGACTTGGAGGCTTCTAAGGCGGCGGCAGCCCGCCCATCTGGCTCATGCTCAGGCGCTTCTAGGCTATTGGAGGCCTCCGCTCCCAGTAAAACTACCACCGTGTGGCCTACTGGTTCGAGCAGCTCCAGTAAGCCGGACGTCAGCTTCTCTGACGCCCACACAGAGACGGTCGATAAGTCTCCACACCATTCAGGGGGGTGCACAGCCCCTCTTCCGCCCTACCAGGGCGCTCCTCCTTCGCTACCTGCCTCGGGCGATGGGTCCGATAAGTCGGACGTCGGCTCCTCTGGCATTCGCCTGGACTCCGCTGATAAGTCAGACATCGGCCTTCCTGACGCCCACATGGTGACTGAGCAAACGCTGGACCCTCTCATGTCCGCCGTTCCTGGCTTCCCACAGCCTTCGCTGCCCTCTGGGGACCCTGGGTCTCCTCAGCCTGACCCCGGGGATTTTTTCCCTCCATCCCAGGGTGATGCTGAGGTTCCTGCTGCACCCCCGTCAGCTGTCCACCCTCTGGGCCGACTGATCTGACGTCTGTCCCCAGACACCGGCTCCGACGCCGGTCTTGCCAACGCTGGGCAACATCCCACTCCTGGATGCCGCTCCAATGCCGGGCCCTCTGCCCACCGGGCCTTCTGCTCCAGGCCCGCCTATGGGTCCTCTGGCTGGGCCGTCTCCAGCAGACCCCCCCCCACCCCGGTTCCTGGGTATCCAATGCCGTCTTATCCGGCTCCGCAGTATCTGACTCCCCAGTACCCAACGCCACAGTACCCAGTGCCTCAATACCCGATGCAGAGTTTCCCGCCGTCGGATTATGGATATGCGCCTTATGGGTACAATCAATACCCGTATCTCTATCCCCCCCCCCTCCTCTTCCACCGCCCCCTCAGCCGCTGGTGGACTTGAAGGAGACTCTGGCCTCCTGGTAGGCTGAGGCCAAGGCTCAGCTCACCAGAGAGGTGGAGAGTCATCTCACGACAGCGGTGCCGATTCCAGCTCCTGTACATCCACGACGACAGACTCCTTCCCCCCCTCCGGACTCCAGGGGCGAGCCCTCTGGTTCCAGGGCAGGGCAGGATGCGCTTCCCTGAGGACCTTCCAAGGGATCCGTTCCTCCCCCACACCGGGAGAGGGAGTCTTCCTCTTCATCCTCCTCAGACGACTCCGACGGTTACTTCAAGCCGGACAACAAGCCACGCATTCTGTCTAAGCCCAGGCCTAGGACTCCTCCGAAGTCTCTTCCGGAGGATCTTTCCTTTACAAAGTTGTGCATAATCCTGGAGGTTCACAAGTGGCATTCCTTAGAGCTGGATCCACAGCGTAAGAAACTCGCTGAGCATCTGGACCTGCCCGAGACAGCTCCTACCTTGGTGCCACCCTGGATTGAGCCTCATGCCGATCTTGTTTCCACTATTTGAAGCAACCATCTGCTTTAGCCCCGCTGCCTCGGAAGTCAAACAGGCTATATGTTCTTGTGCTATATGTACTGGGACGTCGGATACTGCGGAGCCAGGAAATGCTTATGTTTTCCAGGATGCGTTTCTGACACAACAGGTGGGTGAGCCAACTAGGGAGGCCCGAACACTGGACGTGGTCCTGGCAGACAATGATCAGATTAGTGGCCTAGAGGTGAGGGACCCGCTGGCTGGGAGTGATCACGCCACAATCTGGTTCTTCCTGGACCTGGGGGGTCGAACAAGGACAGTTAGTAACTGACTTTAGGGGTGCAGACTTCAGGAAGATGGGAAGGATCCTTAAAGAGCACCTAGACAGGATAAGGCCGGATATGGATGCTGACAGCAGGTGGGGGATCATTAGGAGGGGAATACAGGAGGTTACCAGATCCTGCGCAAGGGAAAGGTGTAAGTTCGGTAAGGCCAGAAAACCCTGCTGGTGGACCCGGGAGGTACAGGAGGTGGTGAGGGAAAAGAAGGCGGCATATAGGCGCTTCAGGTGGTCAAGGAGTGAAAGGGATCAGGAGGAATATGAGCTGACAGCCAAGAGAGTCACCAGGGTGGTGATAGCAGCTAAGGCAAAAAAGGAGTAGTCCTTGGCCACTGGGATCCGGAGAGGGGACAAGGGGTTCTTTAGCTACATAGGGGACAAAAGGAAAGTAATGGGGCAGATCAGCAAGATAAGGGTAGGGGATGGTTGGGCACAGGAGGCGGGGGAACAGGCAGAAGTCTTAAATGAGTACTTTGCCTCAGTTTATACCAGGGGGATGGAGGGGCTAGGTCTTGCGATGGGAGCGGGGGCAGACCAGAGCAAGGGGTGAGACCGGTAGAGACCAGGGGCCCTGATGGGTCTGGGGAAAGGGAGTGGCCAGCACAGACAGGTGGGGGCCCAGCAGTGCTTGGTGAAACGGGGGAGAACGAGGCTGAAATCCCAGTAGAGAGAGTAAGGGAAGCCCTCGGGTCCCTTTGGATGGAGAAAGCACCTGGGCCAAATGAGATACATCCCAGGGTGCTGAGGGAACTGGCAGATGTCCTGGCAGTCACTCTAGCGGAGCCTTTCAGCATCTCTTTGAGGACTGGGTGGGTGCCCCAAGAGTGGAGGGTGGCCCATGTTGTACCGATCCACAAGAGGGGATCAAGAGAGGAGGCGGGAAATTACAGGCCCGTTAGCCTGACATCAGTGGTCGACAAGGTGATGGAGGGCATTGTCAAGGAAAGGCTAGGAGGGTTACTGGAGCAAACTGGGGGCTTGGACAGTAGGCAGCATGGCTTTGTCACGGGAAGATCGTACCAGACAAATCTTGTTGAGTTCTATGACTGGGTGACGAGGGCCCTGAACCAGGGTAGGCCAGTGGACGTCCTCTTTCTGGATTTTAGCAAGGCGTTTGATTCGGTACCCCACCGTGGCCTGCTGGCTAAGCTGAAGGAAATGGGGGTAGGGAGAGAGTTGCTAAGATGGATAGGAAATTGGCTCTCTGAGCGTACTCAGAAGGTGCTGGTTGGAGGGTTAGCCTCATCCCCAAGGTGGGTTACTAGTGCAGTTCCCCAGGGGTCAGTGCTGGGGCCACTTCTGTTCAACGCCTATATCTCAGACATCAGGAGGGGGATCAGGAGTGAGATGAGTCTTTTTGCAGATGACTCAAAGCTAGGTGCAGTGGTGGATGAGGAGGAGGGGAGGGTGGCCTTGCAGGAGGACCTGGAGGCTCTGGAAAGGTGGTCGGGAAAATGAAAACTAAAATTCAGTGTGGGTAAGTGCAAGGTTCTGCACCTGGGAGTCGGAAATCCAGGCCAGGGGTATACCCTGGGAGGAGACATAATTCAAGTTACGGAGGGTGAGAGGGACCTGGGGGGTAGTGGTAGATGTCAAAATGAACAACTCGGAGACCTGTAGGAGGGCAGCGGCAAGGGCAAATAGGATGCTGGGATGCATCGCCAGGGGGATTACCTCCAAAAAGGTGGACTTGATCCTTCCACTGTACAACTGCTTGGTTAGGCCACACCTCAAGTATTGTGTACAGTTTTGGAGACCACATTTAAAGAAGGACATTACACTCCTAGAGAGGGTCCAAAGGAGGGCAACCAAAATAATCTGGGGCCTGGGGGAGAGGACCTTTTAGGAGAGGCTCAAGGAGCTCGACATATACACCCTGGAGGAGAGGAGGGACAGGGGGGACATGATAGAGGTCTTTAAGTACATGAAAGGTATCAATAAAGGAGGCCCAGTCAGGGTGCTCCAAAGGAAGGAGGGTGGGGCAACAAGAGGTCATGGGTGTAAGCTGGAAAGGGGCAGGCTCAGAGGGGAGAGGAGGAGATGTTATTTCAGTGAAAGGGTGGTAGAGCCATGGAATGCACTGCCCAGGGAGCTGGTAGAGATGGAGACTGTGGACGGGTTTAAGAGGGGATGGGACAGGTACAGGGGAAGGGTAAATCTAACCAGGCCCAATACAGGTGGAACATCTGGGACTGGGGACAGTATAACCCAAGGAGGAGGGGGGGACACCAAAATTGGCCCTCAGTGTGGGTGCTGAAAATCAAGCAGACTCGAGAGACTGTTAGGCCTGTTCTGCTGGCATTTTAGTATGTTAGTATTTCAAGGTCCCGAGGGTGTTGACTTTCTAGATTCTTGCCCTCGAGCTGATTCGGTCGTGATTAGCGCCACTTATGGCCGGACAGCTAACCCGAAACATCTGAGCTTGTCTCCACCTGACAAAGAATCCTGTCTTCTGGACCAGTATGGGAAGAAGATCTATGCTTCTTCCACTTTGGGAATTAGGGCCCTAAATTATGTCTATCACATGGGGGATTACCAGACGCCGATTCTTAGTGAGGTGGAATCCAAATTGGACTCCCTTCCTGACTCTCAAGTGAAACAGGAAGTGACCTTGTCTGCTCTGCACATTCTGCCAGTTGGCACATGCTTCATGTTACGTATGATGCAGTGGACACTGCTGGTAGGAGCTCCGCATTCGCCATAGGCTTACGGGGTCATGCCTGGCTAAGTGTGTCAGGGTTGGTCCTGGAAGTGCAGTCCACTTCCTTCCGGGGTTCAGTGCTGTTCAGTGGTGATGTCAAGGACATTATAACCGATCTGCAGGAGAAGGGGACTGCACTGAAGTCTGTGGACTCCATGTACCACCCCCATCAAACGCAGCGCTGTCCCTTTCTCAGGCGGAATCAGCAAAAGGCGAAACCCCAGGGAAAGCGGGCCAATAAACGCCGGGCCCCTCCGGCTGCCAAGCCCTCTTCGCCTAAAAAAGCAGTGGATGCTTCAGCCATGACGCTGCCCCACACCACCTGACTCCTTTCCTCTCCCACAGCCTCTGGGCCTTCCAGAGGAACCCGTAGGAGGGAGGTTTTCCCTCCACCTCCTGGGTTGGGAGAGGATAACTTCAGATTCCTGGGTGCTCCAGCTGATCGCAGAAGGACACTCAATAGAGTTTCTTCAGAAACTCCCTCCACACCCTCCCCCAAGGTCGTCATACTATTGGGAACATCATCTTCTAGTCCATGAAGAGATTTCAGCACTTTTGCTGAAGGAGGCGATAGAACCCGTCCCCATTCCTCTTCAGGGAACGGGGTACTATTCCCATTTCTTCCTGGTCCCAAAGAAAACGGGAAGCGAGAACGATTCTCGACCTCGGCTCCCTGAACTTGTTCGTGGTTGCTGCAGAGCCTTCTGCTCCTTCTCCGGCCGGGACAGTGGCTGTGCACTTTGGATATGCAGGATGCCTACCTGCATATTCCTATCTGCCCTTCCCCACCACAAATACTTGCGTTTTGCATTCCAGGGGGACCACTACCAGTTCAAGGCCCTCCCATTTGGTCTTTCCTCGGCGCCCCGGGTGTTCACCAAATGGCTTTCGGTGGTAGCGGCCTACTTGCATACCCAGGGGGTGCAGGTTTTCCCATACCTGGACGATTGGCTCCTGAGGGCCCCGTCCAGGGAGGAAGTCCTGCGCTTCTTTCCCCTTACCCAGCAGGTATTTGCCTGCCTGGGTATTACCATCAACCAGGCCAGGTCCTATCTGATCTCGTCCCAGAGGCTCCAGTTTATCGGGGCGATCCTGTACATGATCTCTGGCATGGCCTTCCTGCCACCGGACAGGTCGGCCACTCTCCCAGGCCCAGGTCAGCCTGTTGTCCAGCCGCAGGTGGGTCAGCACCGGGTCAGTCCTTTGCCTCCTCGGGCTAATGGCGGCTGCGATTCTGACAGTCTCTTGCGCTTGGCTCCACATGAGAATCTCTCAGTGGACGCTTCGGTCTCAATGGGATCAGCTGGTGGATGACCTAGATCAACTTGTCCTTGGCTCCACTCCCATGGCTCGGGACTTGCAGTGGTGGATGGTTCAGGAGAACCTCTGCCAGGGAGTTCCCTTCAGTCTCCCTCCCCCCTCGCAGACATTGACTATGGACGCCTCCGGCGAAGGTTGGGGAGCCCATCTCGGTCCTCATAGGACCAGGACTCCTGGTCCAAGCTCCAGAAGTCTCTTCACATCAGTGTGCTCGAACTTGGGGCAGTACTGTATGCTCTACAGGCTGTGCATCTGTATCTGCCTCCCAGTCACCTAGCTGTACAGATGGACAACATGTGTGTGGTCTGGTACATCAACAAACAGGGAGGAACTCGTTTCTACCCCCTTTGCAGAGAGGCGATGTGAGTCGGGGATTGGGCAGTGCAGCACAACCTTCACCTCACTGCATCTCATGTCCCTGGGGTCAAGAACACACTGGCAGACAGGCTAAGCCAGTCATCTGCTCTAGCTCACAAATGGAAACTGGATCAGGGGGTCGTAGACGACATCTTCCTGTGCTGGGGAACTCCACAGGTAGACCTGTTTGCTTCCCCTCAAAACACAGAACTTCCCGTCTTCTGCTCTCTCGCTGTAGGGCGTGGCATTTTTTGGAGAGACACTCTGTTTCTGGACTGGAAGGGCAGATTCGTCTATGCCTTCCCTCCGATTTCACTGATTACGAGGGTCTTGCAGAAACTCAGTTCGGAAGGAGCTCGAATGATTCTGAGCACTCCTTTCTGGCCCAGGCAAGTTTGGTTCTCTCTTCTGCAACAGTACTCAGAGGAACCTCCTCTTCCTCTGTCGCTATTTTTGCTGACCCAGGATCAGGGGACCCTGGTCCATCCAGGCCTCAAGTCCCTTCAGTTGCACGCATGGCTCCTGCAGACATAGCTCAAGCCCAATTTGAGGTTCCCCACTGAGTAGCTGAGATTCTGGTGGAGGTCAGGAAACCCTCAACCAGATCTACTTATGCCATGAAATAGAAGCGGTTCTCTATTTGGGCTGCCTCCAGTGATGTCGAGCCCTTCTCATGCTCGGCCGACTTCTGAATCACCTGCGACACACCTATTCGATCTGGGTCTCAGCCATTCATCCATAAAGGTTCACATGGCGGCCATTTCAGCCTATCATGTCCCCTTTGCAGACGGAACGTTTGCTCAGCTAGAGGTCTCTAAGACCTTTTTGAGAGGGGTCCTTCACTTACAACCCCCTATCAGGATTCCTGCCCCTCCTTGGGATCTGAATTTCATTTTAGAGAAGCTTACTCTGCCTTCTTTCGAGCCGTCAGCCTCAATGGACCTAAAGTTCCTTTCTTGGAAGAGACTCTTCCTAGTGGCCATTACTTCTGCTTGACAGATTTCCGAGCTTCAGGCCCTGATGTGTAAAATCCCATATTTGATTTTTCGCAAGGAATGTGTGGCTCTGCATACCAACCCTAAGTTTCTCTCTAAGGTGGTAGCGGAATTGACGCCAAATCAATCCATAGAGTTGCCTGCCTTTTTTATGCAGCACTCCAATCAAGGAGAGTACCCCCTGCATACTTTGGATGTTCACCGAATTCTGAGATACTACACCAACAGGACGAAGGATCTCAGAAAGACTGATCAACTGTTCGTCCCTTTTGCTCATAAAAGAGAAAGCAATGCTGTTTCTAAGCAATGCCTATCGAAATGGTTGGCTCATTGTATCACTTTCTGTTATGACGAGTACAACAAGACCCTGCCGGGTCAAGTTCGAAGCCACTCCACCAGAGGGGTCGTTGCCTCTGCGGCTTGTTTCAAGAACGTGTCAGTGGCTGACATTTGTGCAGCTGCCACTTGGACTTCTGTCCATACCTTTACGAAACATTACAGTTGGGACATTGCCTCTTACCGTAGAGCAGGCTTCGAGCTGGCTGTTTTGCAAGGCCTCCTTTCCTAAAGCCTTCACAACCAGAGGGTCTACTTCTGAGTAGCTTTCCTTCTCCCATTTGCTTCTCCTTGTTCCAGACTGTTTGGGACTCAGTCCTATATGTAATTACCTACTGCAAGAGCCCTCTCGAAGTAAGATAGTACAGCTACATAAGAACTTACCATAACAGTAGATCTTCGAGAGAGGCTCTTGCAGTAGGTAATACCTTCCCACCCTCCATCCCCCTGAGGTTTCTCAGCTCCTTTTCCAGGAAGGGAAATATCCGCTTCTCTCTCGTCTTGCTTTTTGGCCTTTGGCAGGAAAGAACTGGAAGGCAGGCGTGGGGGACTGGCCCTTTATACTGACACCGCATGACATCGGTCACCTGACGTGGGGGCAGTCCCCCACCAGACTGCTAGCTAGAAATTTTTCCATTGGGTCCTGACGCTGGCCGGCATCAGTCCTATATGTAATTACCTACTGCAAGAGCCTCTCTCGAAGATCTACTGTTATAAGTTCTTACGTAACTGTACTTTCTCTCCCCTCTGCCATCTTCCTCCGCTGGCGCTCCAGTGTCCCAAGATCTGTGCCAAAGCTGGGTCGTGGCTGAGTCCTGGGCTTGCTTCTGAACCTAGATAGTGGGTGCACCCTGCAGCAAGGGTTGTCTTCGCCCTCACCCCCAGCCATCCTTCCCCCGCTAGCTCTCTACCATCCTGAGCTTGATTCTAAAGCTGGGTCATGAGGGGCACCCCTACTGCCGCACAGACTGGCTGGCCCAGTAAAATCGCATTTTAAAGAAGCACAAAATTACTTTTGAAACCAGTTTGAAGAGTTCCAGTTACTTCAGAACCCTCACACGTCTGACTGTTATGCCATAACCAGACAACTCGTATCTTTCGAATCATTTTTCATTATAGTTATGAAGGTTTTTAATTTTTTAGAATATTTCTCATCCAGCAGCTCACCCAGTGGGACCTCTCTTCTCTTCCCTCACCTCCCCCCTTTCTTTTGTGATTGACCTGCTCTGTGACTTACTGGCTTCCCACCACATGCTCAGGACTATAATAGTGATAACCGTTATACATCAGCCCACGATGGGTGTAGTCACGGATCAGGGCTTTTTCCTCCAGCTCCTAGTTTTCTCACTGCAGGTGCCGGTGTGCAGAGGTATGCAGGTCAAACCTGGATCGGCATTATAACAAGCACTAATGTTACCGGCTTGACACCTCGTTATCGAGTTTTTAAACATCTTTTAAGCCTACTTTATGTGGAATAGCACCCTCCAGGGTGTCCTGTTATGCCAGATAAAAAGGACATCTCTGTTAGTCGAAGGCACTCTACTTCATCATGTGCCTTTCAGTGACCAAAGGCCTTGAGATATCTCCATCTAAACTTGACACCTTGGTGTGTGATCTTATCTGTGTCAGTCTTCACCATTCTTCACTGGTGGGTGCTGCCTGGAGGAGCAGGACTCCGCGGGAGCATTTTTAATTTTTTTGTAAAAGGGGGAGGAGTCGGGCCATAGGCAGCACCGCCCTCGAGGCCGACGCACTGGATGGCGCTTGCTGGTTGTCCAGTAACCGACGCAGACTCCTCAACCACCCCGGTTCTTCTCCCGTCATCGAGCAAGCACAACCTCGTGTGGAGCGCTTTTAGCTGAGTCGTCGGGCCTAGTCCATTTGCCAGTTGTTTGTCCCGGCCCTAGTTCTGCTGAAAGCCACCCCGTTCTCAGCGCCATCGACCCGGTAAGACCTTTCTTTTTATTTCTTAAGCACTGAGACCATTTTTGCTGTTGATTTTTCGACCAATCATGTCTCATCCAGAGGACAAGAAAAAGAAGACTTCGAAGATGGCCTGGCTCCCGACGCGGCGGTGTCCCTGTGGCCGAATTTATTCCGTCTCAGACTGGCATGATCATTGGCTGACCTGCCTGGGCCCTAACCACAATATGGACCATTACAATACCTGTTTTTTCTATGGATCACAGAGTTCTGGAACACCGCACGTTTAAAGTCGTCTGTACACCGCTGACTTTTGGAGGACAGGCATGCACTAGGGATGCCAGACGTAGGACCCTTGGCCCTTCCTCCGGGTCCTCTTCTGGTTCTGTATGGACCACGGAGGAGGGGGCTTCCGCCCTTTCTAGCCTCGCCTTGGCAGTAGCCCTCTCACGGTGCCAGAAGCCTGGTCCAGTTCCTCCGGGGGTCGGCTGGAGGCACCATTTTGGTAATCACCTCCTTGGAGGAGAAGGCTCCCCTGGTGTCACAGCTTGTCTGCCAAGCCCGGCGTGGTGGTTTCCTCGGTGCCACCTGTTGGCACCTCCTTGGATCGCAGCGCATGGTGCCGGTGATCAGAGCGGCGCCGTGGGCAGTGCTGGGTTAGCTTACAGTGCCAGAAGTGGGGTTGGGGGGTGGGATTTGGGAAGTTGTCTGCATCCATGCCTCCTCTGGGGATGACGACAATTCGGAGGTGGATCCAGACTGTCTTCCAGATTCTTTGGAGTCTAAGGACTCCTCCCCCTTCCCCAAACCCAGCATTTCTGCCTCTGTCCAGCACCCTCCTTCGAGACCGGCACCAGTGTCTGAGCTACTTGTGGCGCCAGCGGATCTTCCAGAGGGTCCACCGGAGCAGGTGGAGCCTCTGGCCTCAGAGGAGGTGAACCTCCTGTTTTGGGTGTCCAGGCTGGGCCCACTTCTGGACCTGCTGGGGCATCTGGGACAGGGGAGAAGGTTCCCTCATCAGCTGCCTCTCAGGAGTTGGTGGGTGAGGTTGAACTTCCTTGGTTGCTCCTGAAGAAGAGGTCCCTCTCTGAGTCTGAGGGGTTGAGGGGACAGCGTCAGGAGCAGTGCCCTTCCCTGATAGCCCGCATGGGCTTGGGTAGGAGCAGTAACACTGGACCTGTCTTCTCCCATGAGGTCTTCCCAGGGGATCTCGTCTTTTGAGGCTAGGGGCCGCCCTTCTGGACCCATGTGGCCTCTGTGGCCTCACAGGGGGAATCCCCTTCAGGGCTCAGTCCTTACCGTTTCAGAATGAACAAACAGCCGGTGACTGCCTCAACTGATGGATCCTTCCAGGGTGTTGGTTCACCTGTTCAGTCCTCGAGCCCTGGCAGATGTCGTTCTCTTCCTTGGAGGCATTAGGCCCCTTTACCTCTGCCAACCCCTCCCCCTCTCCTGGGCCACTCTGGTCCTTCGGGGCCTTTAACCTCGGAACAGTTTAGAGCCACGGCTGCCCTATTCCCAGTCTATGTTAGATGCATGGACGAGCAGGTGTTTCACCACTCTCCCCCTGGGTGGGCCGGACTCTGACTCCCTGGAATCATCGGCTTCCTCACATGAGAGAGAGGATCCTTCTGTTCACATTTCCTCGGATGCTGACCAGACCACCTGTCGGTGTTTCCTTTCAGGGTTAGTTGATGAGCTCCACATATCTAGACTGGCAAGATGCAATCCTGAACGGGTGTCACGTGCTTTTTTTAAGCGAGCACAGTGCAGGCAACCTGGTGGTGCCTCCCTGGCCCGCTCCCTTTCGGCAGGCGTTGTACCGCACTTGGCAGCATCGATCAGATCTTCCCTTGTCAGTCTTCACCATTCATGACTGCTGGGTGTAAGCCGGAGGCGCGCACCTGCCATGGGAGCTTTTTTTTTTTTTTTTTATATATAGAGGAGTCGGCGCCAACGGCGCCACCCCCGAGAGTGATGCACTGCATGGTGCACGAGGGGCAGCCATTAGGTACCGCAGACTCCTCCTCCTCCATCCCAGTTCTGTTTCTCCCGCCATTGAGGTTGCACCTGTTACGCGGAGCCAAATACAGTACTGCGTCATAGGCCACATTTTTTCTCCAAGCCATCAAGCTCCTTCATTCCGTTTTCTCGACATCTTCAACCGGTAAAACCGTTCTGTTTTTCTGTACAATTTCGACGATGCCGAGAGCTTTTCTGTGTTTTTCCTTAATTGTTTCGCATCATGTCTGGTTCGGGGGCAACCATAAGTCACAAAATGGACCCGTGCCCTATGCGTCGGTGCCCTTGTGGCCGGCAGTTTTCCGTCACGGACCGTCATGGTGTTCGCCTCCGGTGCCTGGGACCCTACCATGATATGGATCATTGCGACGTCTGTTTCTCCATGGATCGCCATGTGTTGGAAGTCCGCGCGTTTAAAGTCTGACAAGCTCCACCGACTTTCAGAGGACGACGTCGCCCGAGGGCTTCCCAGGCCAGATTTTCGACCCTTCCTCTGTGTCCCCTCCTGGGTCTAGGCGGCCCGGCGAGGAGGAAGCCTTCTCCACTTCCATCCTTGCCGAGGAGGAGATTTATTCTTCAGCGCCGGAGGAACGATGTGATCCCTTCCGGGGTCACGCCATTGGCGCCATCCCGGCAGTCACCTCCGTGAAGGTGCAGGCTCCCCCGGTGTCATGGCCCCCAGTTGCGGGTTCCGGCTCTGGTGGACCCTCGTTCCCGTCTGCCCTTGTTGTTGTAGAGTCTGGAGCAGCTTGTGGTGCTGGTGACTTGGGCGGGGCTGTCGGTGGTGCCATTCTGGGTCTCAGCGCCGGGGACTTGGGTGGCCCCACTGGCGGTGTAGTTCTGGGTCTCGGTGCCAGGGACTCGCACTGTGGTGCTGCACTGGGCCTTGGCACCATCCGCGGCGCCAGGGACTTGGGCGGCGCTGTTGGTGGTGCCGCGCTGGATCTCGGCGCCATTCATGGCATCGGGGACTTGGGCAGCGCCGTTCACAGTGCGGCCCAGGTACCTGGCACCGCCGAAGGTGCGGGTGACTCTGTGGACGTGCTTGTCATCGTGGCCTACAGCGTTACCAGGCCTGATGCCGCCTCTGGGCAGGTTCCTGCAGCAGTTGAGATGGAGTCTTCCTTTGTCGACCCCTCTTTTGAGGATCCAGACCAGCGGCTAGAGTCTTCTGGCTCGGAACCTCCTGTAGGCCGCAGAGCTAGACATTCCAGTGTTCCTCTCCCAGAGTCCCCGGAGCTGGTTAGCCTGGATCATTCCATGGTTTGAGGTGGCCTGGAGTCTACCGGGGTGGACCCTTTGGGTGTTCAGGAGAGGATACCCTCTTCTCGCAGGTCCCATAGTCTTCAGGTGAAGCTACCTCTGGCTGCAAGCTGCAACACTGGACTTAAGATTTGCAAGAAAGTGAGTAGTGCTCACAACAGAGGGAGGTGAACCTTACAATTTACAATTGTCTTTGGTTTGAAGCAGATTCCTTAGGAAAGTTAATATTCTTCAGGTGGAGGATACTTCTAACTGAAGGATGAAATAAGCAACTTAGAATTATCAGAAAAGGCAGTCTTTCAATCAACAGAGGGAGGTGGAGTTTGCTTTACTTGTTACAATTGTTAAGATTTTACTGTTTTCTGTGTTTCTGCCCTTCTGACTTGATTGGAGTTAGTGACTGACTGTTTACATTGCAATATTTGTAATACTGTGAGTATTCACTGGGCTAAGAATTTGTCATAAGCCCTGAATTGAGAGCAGGTTACAGGCTGTGTATTGGACCCAGACAGTCCCTAGGGGGTGGAAACTGTTTTTTCTTTTGTTTACCTCGGTGTGCCTTATAAGGCCAAGCCAGACTGTGTCAGGAAGTGCTTATATCACAGCTACTTAACAGCCAATAGCTCTGGAAGAATCTTACAGACCTTGATAAAAGTACTAATTTTAGCAGGCTCATCAGATAACCTCAGATTCCTTAGGAAAGTTAATATTCTTCAGGTGGAGGATACTTCTAACTGAAGGGTGAAATAAGCAACTTAGAATCATCAGAAAAGGCAGTCTTTCAGTCAACAGAGGGAGGTGGAGTTTGCTTTACTTGTGTTACAAGTGTTAAGGTTTTCAGTGCAGGAAGAGTTTAAACCCACATAGGCTAAATACTGTTTTCTGTGTCTGCCCTTCTGCACAGCTGACGTGTTTTGGGGCTGACTGTTTTCAGAGCACAAGTCACCAGGCTCTTTTGGGGTTGGGGAGGTTTACCTGTGTCTGACTTGGATGTTTGGATTTTTCTCTGTTTGATTAGCAGGGTATTTTCTCTGTCAAATTGGTTTGAAGCAGTATTACAAATTGTCGTGTATGGCATCTTGCTGACAGGAAGGCACTCATCGCATCGGTAGGTCAGAGTGTTTAGCTGATTGTTTCGTGAGGGCACAGTCTAGGCCCAACCCCTTCCCACCCTCACCCCACCCACCCCTGGAAATAGTTCATTTATACCTGGGGTTCTGACATAATTTCCTCAAGAGGGCAAGGTCACTGTCATATCCTGTCTAGCACACTGCACTGACAATATAAGCATACACATTATATAAATACATATATTTCTATATAACGCACCAATCACACACACACACAAAAAAAAAAACTAAAGGTAGACAGTTATGTGGGGAGTAGTACAATGTAATGGCTGTGGGGCAGCAGTCTTCCGGGAGTCTTTCTGGAGGCTGAGATGCTGCCCTGTTTGCAGACAACTATCTGCCCTGAGGGAGAAAGTTGCCCATCTTCAGGCCGCACTGGACAGTGGCAAGGGGACCTCCCCCATCCAGGGAGCACCACAGCCACCACCACTACCTCAGAGGTTGCGAGAAAACACAGCAGTTGGACCACAGTGGGCTCAGGGAGGTAAGGGTGGTGGAACAGAGGCACACCCAGTCAGTTGTTACACTCCACAATCCATACACCATTCTGGGGGGTAGCCCATGGATGCACCCGCAGAGGAGACTAAGGAGGGTGCAGACAACTGTCACAAGGGAGGCCCTCAGGAAGGAGGCAGAGGGCACCACAGGGAAAGAAAGCAGCTCCTGGTGGGGACTCCAATTATTAGGGATAGAACTGGGGGAGCAGGAAAACTGAAGTAAGGTGCCTGCCTGGTGCCATGGCTTGAGGGACAGGAAGTGCATCCTTAGGATCACGAGAACAGTTGCACGGAGTCTGAGCTGGACATCATTGTCCACCTAGGGACAAATGACTTGGCTCATCATGAGATTAGAGCAGTGCAAAAGGACTTTGTAGAGTTGGGGAGGGGCTTAAGACAAGTAGCACACACAGTATCCTTCTCAGAGGTGCTGCCTGTCAGTGGCATGAGTGAGGCGAGGGTACTTTGCACCATGCAGTTTAACAAATGGTTGAAAAAATGGTGTGGAGCACAGGGGTTTGGCTTCATGGGGACTGGGGTTCCACCTGGAGGGACACCAGCCTATACTGGCAGGATGGTCTGCATCTGTCCAGGAAGGGAACAAGTCTTTTGGGCAGTCGGTTTAAATGCTGCATTGGCAAGCCTTTAAACTAGTCAAGGGGGGAGGCACTGATAAGCAGAAGGAAAATCCCAGCCTCCCCCTACAAAACAGGGTACTAAATGAGAAAAAGACCAAGGTAGAAAGGTCAGTGGGGTTGCCGCTACAGAAGGTAAAGCCATCAAAAAATGGAGAGCAATGAGTACCAATGCCCGTAGTCTGGTAACAAGCTTCCTGAATTAGTGGCCTGATGGAGGAGGAAGATCTGGATATTGTGGCAGTCACAGAATCATGGTACACACAGAAGCATGACTGGGACGTAAACATACCAGGATACACTATCTACAGGAGGGACAGGGAGGGTAAAAGAGGAGGAGGAGTAGCTCTCTACATAAGAGAAGAAATCAAAGCAACAGAACAAAAGGGTAAACAGGGAGGAGAAGAAGCACTGTGGGTCAATTTGGAGGCAGGCAATGGCACCACAATCCGCGCACAGGGGTTGTATACAGACCCCCCTCTCAGGGGGAGGAAATGGACAAGGAAATGATAGAAAGTATACTTAGAATGGCAGATAAAGGGGAGATATTGCTGATGGGTGATCTGAATATGCCAGATGTTAACTGGAGTGCAGTTGCAGCAGCCACTTCTAAGAGTGGGGTTATTCTAGATGCCCTACAGGAGGCATGCCTTAGACAACTAGTATTGGAGCCCACTCGAGAGGGAGCAATCTTAGACCTGGTTCTCTCAAATGGAGATGAAGAGAGGATCACAGATGTAGAAGTGGGTAGCCATCTGGGAACTAGCGACCATCGAACAGTATGGTTCACAATAAACACAGCAGTAGAGTCAAGCCATACAAAGACAAAGGTACTGGATTTTAGGAGGGCTTACTTTGCCAAAATGGGTGAGTGCCTAAGGAATGCACTAGCAAATGGGCAGGAAGGAGGGGTGGAAGAACAATGGGGAATAATAAAAACTGCCATCATCGAGGTAACAAGCCTTTGTATAAAGCAAATAAATAAAAACGAAACCACTATGGTTCTCAAAGGAAGTGGCAGTGAAGGTTCAAGAGAAAAAGAAAGCATTCAGGAAGTACAAGGAATCACAGAAGGAACAGGACAGAGAACTGTATCAGTTAAAGCAAAAGGAAGCTGGAAAGGCAGTCAGAACAGCAAAGGCCCAAACCAAGGAAAAGATAGCCAACTCAGTTAAGAAGGGGGATAAACCCTTTTATAGGTACATCAGGGAGCAAAGGAAGACCAAGGGAGGGATAGTGAGGCTTAATAAAGGGAGGAGGTGGGCAGAGGGTGACTGTGAAAAGGCAGAGATACTAAACAAATATTTTTGCTCAGTATTTACAAAGGAAGAGGGAGGCACCTAAAACAAACAGTAGAAACACTCTGGATACAGAAGTTGATACCAGCCCATTTACAGAAGAAAGAGTTCTGAAAGAGCTCTTAAAACTGAAGGTGGACAAAGCAATGGGGCCTGATGGGATTCATCCCAGAATTCTAAAAGAACTAAGGATAGAACTAGTGACACCACTGACTACCCTCTTTAACAAATCATGGGAGGATGGGTGGTACCTGAGGACTGGAGGAGGGCAGATGTGATTCCCTTCACAAAAGTGGGAGCAAGGCAGAAACAGGAAACTACAGACCTGTTAGTTTAACCTCAGTGGTAGGGAAAATGATGGAATCACTTCTGAAGGAAAGAATTGTTGCGTATCTAGAGGGCAGAGGGGCACAGGACCCAAGGCAGCATAGATTCACAGCGGGAAGGTCATGCCAGACAAATCTGATAGATTTCTTTGACTGGGTAACCAAAGTAGTTGATCAGGGAGGGACTGTGGACATGGCCTACCTAGACTTTAGCAAGGCATTTGACACAGTCCCACACAAAAGATTAATATACAAGTTAGCCAGCCTGGGAATGGGTCCCAAGATGACAGCCTGGGTAAGGAATTGGCTGGAGAATAGGACACAGAGAGTAATAGTAAATGGAGTCCACTCTGAAAAAGGGGTTAGCAGTGGGGTACCACAGGGTTCAGTATTAGGACCGGTCCTCTTCAGTGTCTTTATGCGACATTGCAGAGGGACTGGAAGGAAAAGTATGTCTCTTTGCAGATGACACAAAGATCTGCAACAGAGTCGATCACAAGGTGGGGTGGAAAGGATGAGAAGGACTTGGCAAGGTTAGAGGAATGGTCAAATGTATGGCAGCTTAGATTTAATGCTAAAGTGCAGGTAATGCACCTGGGAAACAAAACCCAGGGAAGAGTACACAATGGGGGTGAGATACTAACAACAACAAAATGGAAAGGGACCTGGGGGTAGTCATATCAGATGACCTAAAGGTGGGCAAGCAATGTGAGAGGGCAGCAAGGAGGGTGGGGATACTGGGATGCATAGGGAGAGGCATCACCAGTAGAAAACAAGTTATTATTCCTCTGTACAGACAGCTGGTGAGACCACATCTGGAGTACTCTGCAGTTCTGGAGACTCAATCTCCGCAAAAACATAGACAGGATGGAAGCTGTCCAGAGGAGGGCAACTAAAATGGTGCAGGGTCTGCACCAGAAGACACATGAAGAGAGACTTAAGGAGCTTAATATGTATAGCATTGAGGAAAGGAGGGAGAGGGGGGACATGATAGAAACTTTCAAGTACCTCAAGGGAATCAACAAAGTCCAAGAGGGTAGCATCTTTCAAAAAAAGAGGTGTGCAAGAACAAGGGGGCACAATTTGAAGATAGAAGGGGGGCTCAGAGGTAATTTAAGGAAGTATTTTTTCACAGAGAGGGTTGTGGATGTATGGAACAGCCTTCCAGAGGAGGTTGTGGAGTCAAAAACAGTGGTGGAATTCAAGCATGCATGGGACAGTCATAAGGCAATTCTAGGGGGTGGGGGTAGGAAGAAGTAGTCTGCTGGTTAACTAGGATCTGCAGCTTATCCATCAAGTAGGGAAATGGGCAGACTGGGTGGGCCAAGCTGTCCTTAGCTGCCGTCAAATTCTATGTTTCTATGTTTCTGTTCCTGGTGCTGCTCAGGTCCTTCAGCAGAAGGGAGAGGACTCTGCCTCAGCGAGTTCCCTTCGGGGTCTCGCTCAGCAGGGACCTGCATCACTTGTCACGAGGAAGAGGGCTGCTTCGGAGTCCGAAGGATTGAGGGGTAGAGGTCAGGAGCAGCGACGAGCTCCCACCGCCGTGCGGGGAGGAGTCGTAGCGCTGATCCTCGCCTTTCTCTTAAGGTCTCTAAAGCGACTTCTGGTGGCAGTTCTGAGGGTTGCCCTTCTGGACTCATGCAATCCCAGGTGTGTCACAGGGGAAATTCCCCTTCAGGGCTCTTTCCGGAGTTGTCTCTTACCCTTCCTGCTACGCAACCCGGCACGATCTCAGGGTCCCCAATCTTGGCAGTGTTGTTATCTGGATCCCAGAGCCTTGGCGGAGGCCGGGCACGTGCTATTAGGTGACCTGCGCCCATCCCTCTGCAGCCACCTCCTTCCCTCTCTCCGAGGCCATGTGGGGCCCACTGGGCCATTAACTTGGGAGACGTTCAGAGCTACTGAGGCGGCTTTCCCATGCTATGTCAGGGCCATGGATGAACAGGTCTTCTGCCTGCCACCCCCCCGCCGCAGGAGTCATCTGGGCATTCGAGCTCCACTTCCTCCTGTCCACCTTACCTCTGACGCTGATTTCACAGACTATCAGCGTTTCCTTTCGAGGATGGTTTTGGAGCTTCCTATTCCCTACATCTGTAGGGACAATACCGAGCAGCAGACGCGTGCTTTCCTTAGTGAATTCAGTGCTCGCCACCTGGTGGTGCCTTCCTGGCCAGTCCCCTTCCAGGAGGTGTCTATCCGCACCTGGCAGTCCCCAGCCACTCCTTCCCCAGCCCGGGGGAATGCAGGAGACTGTATTGTGTCCCTCACGAGTCTCTAGGTTCTCTGCCTCATCCGCCTTCGGGTTTGACGTCCCTAGATACTCCTTCCGGGCCTCATCACCTGGCGCATAACAGGCCTCCGGATTCGGATTCTGCTGAATTCGACCGGTGGGGACGAAGGGTTTTCTCTTCTGGCCGTGCATTGTTATGCATCTCTTCTCATCAGGCTCACCACGCTGCTTACAACAGGCATCTGTGGTCGATGCTGGCTCAGGTCTTAGCCTCTCTGCCTGACTCAGAGCAGTCTAGACAAGCCATTGCCCTCTTTGCACAAGGTCTGGAGCTTGCAAGGCACCAAACAAGGGCATCCTACGATGGCAACGAGGTGGCATCCAGACTAGTAGAGACAGTGATCTGCATTAGGCGGAGGGCATGGCTTCGTCTCTCCTGACTGTCACCCATTGCCCGGTGTAGGGTGGCTAACGCTGCCTTCTGGGGACCCGCCTTTTTTCCAGTAGGGCGAGGAGGCTTCTTTAGGGGCAACCTCCTTCCCCCAGCCCCCATGAGGGGCGCCTCTTCCCCCTCACCCACCTTAGACTTCCTGGTCTATTGGTTAGGGTCTGCCCCTCCCTACTTTTCACCAGTAGGAGGCTGAGGGATCTGTTCCTCAGGGTCTATTCAGAACCCCCCTTGGAGGGCTTAGTACTCACAGCAGTAATGAATGGTGAAGATTGACAAGAGAAGATATGAAATGACGTATCTACCATAATTCTTGATCTTCTCTTGTATTTTCACGATTCATTACTGATTCCCGCCCACCATCCCCTCACGGGCCTCCTTCTTCAGCATCTCCCCCTCCCTGCTCGTTCCTCCCCCTTCTCCCTTGGCCTTTAAGCCCCCCAAAAAAAGAGCTATCTTGCTTTTTCTTCCGTTCTTCTGAACGGATCCCTTCCCTCTGAGAATATGAGGAACGAGAGGAATTTATCTATCCTGAGGGAACTCTTTCTGATTGCCCTTAGGGGGCATCTCTTATGGCTCATCCTTAGCCATGTTGTTCAATTCACAGTTAAAGAGACCGTCTCTTAAATGGCTCGGACTTCTTTTTCCCAGGTCCCCTCTGGCAGGTCTTAATATTCTATTGTGTCAGCCTCTGCTGGTTTAGTGCTGTCCTGGCACTACAATTACCTTGAGTTGGTATTCTTTGCTCTGCCTCTAGGGAGTCCGATTGAGTTCTCACTCTATCCGTTACGTAAAGGGGTGCACTCTGTGGGGTCCCCCCCCCCACACACTTCTGTGTTAGCACTTAACAAGGTGCTAGTGGGCTTCTTTTCCCTTCCTAGTTGGCCGCTCTCCTTTCGGAACAGAATTTCTGCCTTGGCAGTTTGTGAGCTCTCAGCTAGAGTTCGAAGGGTTAGGGATGGCGGGAGGTATAGAGAATCTGCCTTTTGTGTCCAGTCTGTGTGAGAGGTTCGGTTGAACCTTCTCCCCGATTTTAAGTGGGATCCTTGGTCTCTTATTTTTGGTTCCAAGCTTATAACCTTAAGCCAATCTCTCAATGGGCAGAATTCTCCCCTCCTAACATCAATCTTTCTCTCCCTCTCTTCCCCTTTTCTTCCTCTCCTCTATCTGTTCCTCCCTTGGAGCCACCCCAGAAGTGAGGCCCTGCGGTCCCTTTGGGTAGGCATTTCCTTCTTTTTTCTGTCCTCTACCAGCTTATTCCTTTTTCATTTTATAGCCTTTCATTTTTCTACCCCTTGGCTCTCTTGCCGCACTCTTTTCTTATCCTTATTTTTGCCTCTCTGGCTAACAGAACTGGGATGGAGGAGTCTTCTGCGGTGCCTAAGAGCCCCTCGCACATTACACACAGTGTCACTCTGGTGCAGCGCTGTATGCCAGACTTCTATTTATGTGTGTGTGTGTGTGTGTGTGTGTGTGTATGTATGTATGTATGTATGTATATATATATATATATATATATATATATACAGTATATATATAAGCTCCCATGGCGGGTGCGCACCTCCGGCTTACACACATCAGTAATGAGTGGTGAAGATACAAGAGAAGATCAAGAATTATGGTAGGTACATAATTTTCATTTCCCTCCCCAGCCCCGATGGACTGCCTGCGCAGGTATTGTGCATCCCAGGGATCACCTGGAGACCTACCTCACCCCTTTTCGACGGTGACTCTCCTGGACACTCCCTCCGGGCATAGAAGCCCAAGACATAACTGGCCCCCGGATGCAGACTCTACGGAGTTTGACTCCTGGGGGAGGAGAGTATTTTCCTTGCACGTCTTTCTCTCTCCATCACAGCGCATCAGGCCCATCATGCTGCCTACAACAGGCACTTATGGTCTTTGCTAGGACAAATCCTAGCATCTATGCCTGATACGGAGGCAACCAGACAAGTCGTTCCCCCCTCTGCACTTGGCCTAGAGCTTGCGAGGCACCAAGCAAGGGCATTGTATGATGCCATCTAGGTTGCGTCCAGGCTAGCAGGGACAGTGATCTGCTTAAGGCGGACAGGATGGCTTTGCCTATCCTGGTTATCACCCGTGGCCCAGTGAAGGGCGACTGCCTCCTTCTTCCAGGGAACCCACCTTTTTTCCTGTAGGGTGAGGCAGGAACTTCAGGGGCAACTTCCTTCTCCCAGTCAGAGGGAGACCCTGCCTCATCCTGAGCAGTCCCGGGCCTAGTTAGGCCTGTAAGGGTCTCTCTCCCCCCCCCACCCCGTTTCTCCCCCACAGGAGGCTGAGGAACAGTCTTCCCTCAGGGAGGTACCAGGTCCCCTTCAGGGGGCTTGTAATCACCCACCGGTGATGAATGGTAAAGATTGACACAGATAAGATACGAAAATTATGTACCTACCGTAATTCTTGGTCTTTCTGTGCATCTTCACCAACCATCGCTGCTTCCCGCCCTCCTTTCCCTCTTGGGCCTCAGTCTCTGGGCAGTGCCTCCTCCCTGCTTGTCTTTCCCCAAATGGAGCCAATTGTGGGCTAGGTCCTCCTGGTACCTCTGAACTCTCTACTCCTTCGAGTGAAGTGACAGGTTCACTGTTGGGGGAGAACAAGCAGGGTTGCTTGTCCCTTCATATCAGGGCTCACCCAGGCTTTTTTGTACATCCATGATAATGACTCCCTTCTGGCTGGCTCAAACTCCATTCTTGGTCTCGATTCGTCAACTCGAATTCTCGACCCTTGGGTTCCTCCTCAGATCTGTAGCAGTTATTA
This sequence comes from Neoceratodus forsteri, assembly GCA_016271365.2. NCBI lineage: Eukaryota > Metazoa > Chordata > Ceratodontiformes > Ceratodontidae > Neoceratodus > Neoceratodus forsteri. The sequence goes on along the minus strand of JADMNL010000022.1, from coordinate 209,303,074 downwards.
GGACCCTGGTGACCCCTTAAATACTTCCTTCAGGAGCTGTAGCTCCCTCTTGTCCCCTGCTGGTTACTGCTATCTTTTTCCCTAAGCAGAGTCCCCCCTCCGGGTGGTGAGACCATGTCTTAAGGTTTTTTTTTTCCTCCTGACATCCTTTCCCCTTCTGTCTCAGGGGGATGCTCAGTCTCTAGATTCTATTGAGAGGATTCCCTCTTCTGGGGTACTCTGCAATGGCATGGGTCCTGTCCCTGCCCCAGAGGTTTGTTAATGACAGGAGTGGGAGACACTTGCCCCCCCCCCCACTTCTTTTAGGCTGGCAGAGAGGGCTTTTTCAAGTCTAGTGCCCTGACTTGGTCTGTCTTCTGGGCTGTTGCCCAGCTAGCCTCCCCTCCCGGGTTTTTTTTCTCAAACCTGGGGTGTTGTATTCTTCTCCACTTCGGTGGAGATGTGAAAAAGCTTAAATGTGGCTGAAGACCGTGGTCCCCTTCTCCAGAGAGTCCTCCGGACCTCTGTAGGGGTGGCACAGTGTCTCCCTTTACTCTCTTCCTTATCTTTCCTGTCCTCTTACTCTCCCTCCCTTTCTCTGTCTCTCCCGTGCCTGCTCAGAGGTTTGGTGCTCGCTGTCTCAGACCCCTAGGTTTTCCTTTCTGTCCTCTTAAGTCAGCTTTATTTCTTTTTCTGTTTATATCCTTTCCTTTTCCTGTCTCTTGGGCTCCCTTGCGCCCCCCCCCCCTTCTCTTTCCTAACTCCGATCTCCGGCATGCAGAACTGGGATCGAGGAGGAGTCTGCGTCGGTTACTGGCCAACCCCCGAGCACTATGCAGTCCGTCTGCCTCGAGAGCAGTGCCAACCACAGCTCTGACTCCTGCCCGGTTTACAAAAAAAAATGCCCCCGCAGGGTCCTGCTCCTCCGGCCAGAACCCACCAGTGATGAATAGTGAAAATACACAGAAAGATCAAGAATTACGGTAGGTACGTAATTTTCATTTATTGCCCCAATAGATGCTCTTGGTACAGTAAATTATGGGTAGTTTAAAAAAATTACATTGGAAAATCCAGAAACATGATTGGCTAAAACATGTCACATAACCGTGCATTAAGTAAACTATAACTCATAATGCCTGACAGCAGGCATTAATGCACACTCCTGGTGGTTGAAGCACGAGGCCAAAGGCCAGTCACCCAGGAAGTGCATTAATGCCTGATACACACATTCCCTGTCATGGGTTATTGTACTTATAAAATGGACATTTTTATATATATATTTTTTTTTTAATTAAAAAAAGTTTGTTTCATTTAGTTATGCGCTTGCTTGGTTGATCAGAGAACGTTATTTCTAGGAACGTGGATATGGTTCACTTAGCCACACTTCTAGCAGGCACCCTTTAAGTACTGATTTGCCAGTCTATCTTTAAGAAAACCTCCTCCCACCATCCAGGTGGTATATCCCTCAGATCCACCATGTGATGCCAGATCTTCCTTTTTCAACTGGAAGAGTCTGGTCTCCTCCTTCGCAGTTCTGCATGCAGTGTAGGCCAGAAAAATTGTTAGCATGTCATTTGGCTGATTTCTTTGAAACTTCTACTTTGGATATATTCCTCAGTTCTGTTTTTGTCTACCGACACACACATTGGACCACTGGGATTCTAAGCCGGCTCCTGGCTTCAAGCACAGCATCCAGTGCAGTCAAAAAATGTTAGACAGATCCACACATTTACCGTTTGGGTGAACAACCTGACATCTTTGCTTGCAGCTTCTGTCAAGCTATGTTTCCTGCCTCCCTTTTTTAGACAGCTGCGCTCATCTTCTGCTTGGCCGGCTGGCCAACCGGGATCCACCGGTGAAATCCAAGAAAGCTCGCAAGGCGACCCCACGGCTTTGGGGTCTGTGTCGCAGCTGACGGTTATGGAAGAGGTGGCAGTGAAGGCCACAGAGAGCACATTGTCAGTCTCTGCGCTGCTCCTGGTAGAAGCTAGTGTTGGCATGCCCTTCGCAGGTAATTTCCGTGACACATGCAAGACCATCCAGACCTTCGGGGAGATCCCTGCCGTCCATGGTAAGGAGGTCGACGAAGTGAACAGGAAAGGGTGTGTTCTTCTTGTTCCCTCGACTCCCTTGACTGCTCAATGGCTGTCGCGTTCTCGGCTTCTGCTGAGACTGCTTTGGTCAAAGGCCAGGCCACTAGCTTCATGGTGACTCGATTGGGCTTGTCGGCCTCGACACAGGTTGAACAAGCCAAGGTTTTTCTCAACCCAGTTGTCCCATTGTCAGAGGAGATGGAAGTTTGTTTGATCTCCAGGACCCCGGTCTGTCGGGCCTCACTCCAGAGGGCCAGGAGCAGTCAGCAGACACGGCTGTCTGCTCTCAGGAGTTGCCTCCCTCCATGGTCAAACCTTGTTCAGGGAGTCTGAACTGCCCCTCCAGCTGTATCTTTTCGTCAGAGGCGACCATGTTGATGTTAGATCCAAGTCAAGGTATTCCTTGCACACTTTATCTTGACAGGGAGGTGTTGCTGTTGGAGTACTACTTCCTTCTCCTTATCAGACAATAAGGGATCCCATTGGCATTTGATGTGTCACAACAAAGAGCTCTTTTGTCAGCAGTGGGCTGTGATTGAACAGGGTGGGGCTCTACTCTCAACCCCCGCAATCACCTGGTAGATCTTACTTCGAGTGGGAGCTCTTGCAGCGGGCGATAACCATTAGGACTAACGCCGCAGGCCTTAGGACCCACCGGAAAAATTTGTAGCTAGTAATATCCAGCAGGGACCGCCCCTATCGTCGGCTCCACCCCAACGTCGGCCACAGTACAAAAGGGGGTGGACCCAGCTCCACCCAAGTTCTTTTCCTGCCGCAGCCCGCTTACGTTGGGGAAGTTCTTGACTATTTCAGCAAAAAAGATTAACGAGAAAGATTTTCAGAAGAAACTCCCTCCTTTGTCGGTTTTCGACGTGTTTGTCCTTGTTCTCCTCCTCCAACTTCAGTCCAGCGCATGTCGTTGCCATCGTCTGTTTCCTCCTCTGGCCTCAAGAGGGATAAATGTGACTGTGGCCGCCAGATACCATCAAAGGACGGCTACACCAAGTGCATTTTCTGCCTGGGCCCAGACCACGACAGCGTGACCTGCAGGATTTGCAAGGGCTTCACAAGCAGGACAAGGAATAAGACGCCTGAAGGTCCTAAAAGCTCACCTCATGGAGCAACAGATAGATGTCCTGCACACCTCGGGAAGGCAAGAGAGACAAGCGCCTCGCGACAAGGACTGTAGCCAGTCCCATCACCGCTCCTGGTCCCGCTCCTCCCCCGAGAAGGCTTCTTCATCCTTGGGATCGGGGGACCATCGCAAGCGTCCAGATGGCTCTACAATGCCAGGCCCTCCCGCCAAAAAGCCAATGCCGGCCAAGGCAGGAACCTCGGGGAAAAGGTAAAACCAAAGGTGGCTCCACTACGGGTTAACCCCCCCAGACCTCTTCAGCGCAAGCTGTGGCCGGCCTTAGAAGGTCTCAGCCTTGCCCGACTCAGGCAAGCCGCCGAGTGAAAAAGTTACCCTGGCTCCTCCTCCTGCTAAACCGATGTTGGACCCAGTACCAACGCCGGTAGAGGCTTCCTTAGTGGACGACACCCCCGTGGCAGGGGTGACCTCAGCGACTCCCAGGTATTTCACTTCGCAGGGATGTGCAGGGGTACGCCCTTCCGGATCCTCTGGCTTTCCCGGGTCCCTTTCCCGGTTCTGCAGCCACGGTCTTCAATAAGGAGGAACTGCAGGAGCTGTTCACCTTCTGGTGGAGTCAGATAAAGAAAGAACAGCCTCTGCCGAAGCCGAACCCGACGTCGGATATTGGCCGGCCGGACAACGTTGAACTCGAGGGCCTTCCGGCTCCTTCTCCGTGGAAGACCCCTGAGCGGCCACTGCCTCGCCCATCTTCGAAGGTTCGTTCCCGGTCTGAGGCCCGTCGTTGGCACCCCTCCCGATTGGGCAGCCGTCATTGGTCTCTGTCCCCATCCTGGAGCCATTCCCACTGTCCTAGGCAGGCCCACTCCCAATGTCTGTCCCCAGGCCGACGTCAGTCGTTGCTTCGTTGTCTGTCCCGCAGCCTGCTCCGGTCCTTGGACTGACATTGGTCCGGTAGCTACCGACACTTGAGCAGGGGGAATCTGAGGCACAGCTCAGGCCGTTCAAGACCCAGTAGCAGGTCGTCTACCCCATTTACTTCTCAATCCCTCTTGGGAGTCGGGGGTTCCCCAGGAGAGAAGTACTAACCCCGCTCATCTCCTGACGATCCGACCTTCAAGGATGTCATGAGGCACATCCAGGCCTCCAGTGCAGGGGAGACAGAAGACCTGGATCTGGAACTCCACTGACTGGCCTGTTACCTGAGGCAGAAGGAGCCCAAGCCTCTAGTGGTGCCTCCTTTAGTGGATACCTTCCAAGATCTCACCAGGATAACTTGGAAGCATCCTGCTTCAGTCCTGGCTGTTCTGAGAAAGTCAGACAGCCTGTATAGAGCCCCGAGGGGTGAGCCTTTCCTGGCGGAACCCCCTCAGGCGGACTCATCAGTCATTATGACTGCCCACGACAAGTCCAAGCAGCCTAAGCTCCCAGCCTCCTGACCCAGAATCCTGCTACTTGGACCAGGTGGGCAAGAAGGTCTGCTCTGCCTCCACCTGCTACATTAGGTCCCTCAACTTCCTCACATATGTGGTCCAGTACCAGAATGCGTTAAGGGAGAGAGGGCAGGAGTTAGCTAATGCCTTGCCAGACTCAGCACAAATGACGGAGCTTCTGGACATTTTTAAATCGGGCTCAAACGTAGGCACGCATGTTCTCCGTGCTGCGTATGACACCGCAAATACTGCGGCCAGAGCATCACCGTCAGGTGTCTGCCTCCGTCGTCACGCCTGGTTGAGAGTCTCTGGTTTTCACCAGAGTCTGGAATCTGGGACCTCCCATTCCAGGGTTGCGTCCTTTTTGGGCAGGAGACAGTTTCTTGTCTCTCATCTCCAGGAGCCTGGCAAATCTATCTGGTCCGTCCGGCAAATGTACAGAGGGGTCCAGAAATGAGCAAGACGACTGCCATTTCGGAAGCCCTCAGGTGCTCAAGCCTGTGGCAACCAACAGGGCCATAGGGGTGGCTTCAAAAGGAGAGCTGGCAACCAGCAACATGGAGGCACTCCTTTTCGTGGCCCCAGGTCCTCCCAAGCGCCTCTGCCCACTCCCGGCTCCGCCCAATGACTCCCTTCCAACCCCCCCTCCTCTGGAGGAGGTACCAGGGGAGGCAGTAGAGGGTCGCTTCTCACTTCACCTGAAGGGTTGGAGCTCTTGTACAGCAGACCAGTGGGTCCTAGGCATTATAAGGAGGGGGACATACGCTGGAGTTCACTGAAATTCCCCCAGATAGTCACCAAGGTCCTCAAGATGGCCTTCTCACATACCTCTCATAGGAGGAGAGATTCAGGCCGTCTTGCGAAAAAGGGCGATAGAACAGGTTCCTCTGCAGCAGAGGGGAAGGGATATTTCTCCCATTTTTTCCTAGTTCCAAAGAAGACACAAGATCTTCAGCTCATCCTGGACCTCAGCTCTTTAAAAAATTATGTAGAGTACTGAAGGTTCCAGATGGTGACCCTTCCGGGTCTTATTCCGCTGCTGCACCAGGGAGACTGGCTCTGCTCCCTAGACATGCAAGATGCATACATGCACATTGGGATCATTCCCCCCTCACAGGAAGTACCTGAGGTTCCGCTTCCAAGGGGAGCATTATCAGTTTCGGGTTCTTCCATACGGCCTCTCCTCTGCTCCTCGAGTCTTGACCAAATGCTTGGCAGTGGTAGCCGCGGCTCTAAGGCGCCAGGGGCATTACGTCTTCCCTTACCTCGATGGTTGGCTGCTTGCAGTCCCATCAAGAACGCGCCTCCTTCAGGCTATCGGAGATGCCTATACTCTGTTCCGAGAGGTGGGGATCACCCTGAATCTTCCAAAGTCTTCCCCGGAGCCCAGCCAAAGACTCACCTTCATAGGGGCGGTCCTGGACTCAATCCAGGGCATGGCTTTGCTACCTCCAGAGAGGGGCAATCACCTGCGGGAGATAGCAGGATCGATCCTAGTAACGCCTCTGGTCCAGGCCAGGACCTTCTTCAGACTTCTGGGGCACATGGTGGCGGCCATTCCTGTCACTCCTTTGGCCCGCCTCCACATTAGTCCCACAATGGATGCTCAGGGTGCAGTGGGATCGATGCTCAGATAACTTAGACCACATTGTCAGAGTCACAGAGCCAGTCAAGAGGACACTACTTTGGTGGCTGGACCCTCTCAATTTAGAGAACGGGAACCCTTTCCGTCAGGAGCCCCCAAATCAAACCCTAATGACAGATGCGTCAGATTTGGGATGGGGGCACACCTAGGGGCTCGCCAAACACAAGAGATTTGGACCCCAAAGGAGCTCGACCTCCACATCAATGTCCTGGAGATGTGAATGGTCCTTAATGTGCTGCATGTTTTCCAAGAGGAACTTATCCCAGGCTCTATCCTAGTTCAGACTGACAACATGGCAGTAGTCTTTTACATCAACAAGCAAGAGGGAAACACACTCCTACCTCATATACAGAGAGGCGATGAGAGTCTGGTACTTGGTGCTGGAACGTCTCATCTCTCTGTCCGCAGTGCACGTTCCAGGCATCCAAAACTACTTGGCAGACAGCCTGAGCAGGTCTCAGTCCAAGGTACATGAGTGGGAGTTGCTGCAGTCAGTAGCAGACCTGCTCTTTGACACATGGGGTCGACCAGAACTGGACCTCTTTACGTCCCTACGCAACGCCAAACTGCCAGTTTTCTGCTTACGAGAGCTCGCGCCTGGTGCTTTCTGGACAGACACGATGTCCTTTTGCTGGGCAAGGAGGTTTCTCTACGCCTTCCCTCTCATCCAGAGTGTACTTTTGAAAATACAGGCCGAGGGGGCTCGGATGATTCTAATCACCCCATTGTGGCCTCAGCAGATTTGGTTCCCACTACTTCAACAGTTCTCCTTGGAACCTCCAATTCCGCTGCCAGTATGCTCGCAGTTGTTGTCCCAGGATTGGGGTACACTGGTCCATCCAGATCTCAGGTCTTTGTATCTTCATGCTTGGCTCCTGCAGACTTAGCTAAATCCAGGTATGGGGTCTCCCAGTAGGTGGTGGACGTCCTTGTCTGTGAGGAAGCCCTCTTCTCACTCCAGTTATGCTATGAAATGGAAGCGTTTCTGCTTATGGGCATCATCTCACCATCTGGACCCCCCCTTACCTGTCTGGTCAACTCAACATTGCAGTATATCCTCTGCTTATACCAACAAGGCTTGAGCTACTCTTCCATAAAGGTGCACATCTGGGCTATTTCTGCATATCATGTCCTCTTGGGGGGATAGAACCTTAGCTCAACTGGACGTGGTCCGCACCTTTTTATGGGGTATTCTGCATTTGAGATCTCCCATTAGGGATTCTGTCCCACCCTGGGACCTCCTGTTTGTGTTGGAGAAGCTCACTCTCCCCACTTTTAAACCAGCGGCTGATTGTGAGCTGCGTTACCTTTCCTGGAAGGTCTGTTTTAGTTGCTGTTACCTCAGCTCGAAGAGTTTGAGTTCCAGGCTCTGATGTGTAAAGAGCCTTATTTGGTTTTTCGCAGGGAAAGGGTTTCCCTCAGAACGAATCCGAAGTTCCTTTCTAAAGTGGTCTCGGGGTTGACCTTCCAGGTTATTTTTCTTCTTCTTATAGGGGAGAAGCTCTCCCTTCACACACTGGACGTTCACAGGGCGCTGAGGTACTACCTCAAGCGCACAGCTGCACACCGTAAATCGGAGCAACTCTTTTGTGGACTTCACGCCACAACATTTGGGCAGCCTGGTGTCTAAGCAGACTGTTTCTAAGTGGCTTGCCCGCTGTATTGTGTTTTGCTATGAAAAGCACAGTAAACACCTTCCAGACCCGGTTAGGGGTCACTCCACCAGGGGAGTCTCAGCTTCCTTTGCCGCCTTAAAGAATGTCTCTATAAGAGACATATGTGCAGCCACCACCTGGAATTCTGTGCACACTTTCATGAAGCACTATAGCCTGGACATTGCATCCAGGCGCCGTGCCAGTTTTGGCTTGGCAGTCTTTCAGGGACTTCTTTCCTGAGTTGCTGTATCCAGCATTATCCCATCCTTCCACCTCCCGGGGTTAGGCACTTCCTTAGCACGGGACTGCTTGGGATTCAGTCCTGATGGTTACAGCCTGCTGCAAGAGCTCCCACTCGAAGTAAGATAGTACAGTTACATAAGAACTTACCTTAACAGTAGGTCTTCGAGAAGAGCTCTAGCAGCAGATGCTGCTTTCCTGCCCTCCATCCCCCGAGTGAGGTGTTCAGCACATCATCTGCAGGCTTCGCTTCTTTCTCTCGTTCGGGCCCGTTCGCAGGTCTTGGCGGGGGAACTGTCGACCCTGATCCTCATTTCGGTTTGTGTACCCATACAAGTTATAATCAATTAACAACCAGCTTTGAACTTGCAAACAAAATAATGCTAGAAATATTAACAAAACCCTTAGTAGGGTAACCATTTGGTGCGCCGGCTGACTCTGGTAATAGGCCAAGAGCAAATATACTGTATGGGCCCTCCAAGTCTGAGAGCTCTGTGGTCTTTTTGCCCTTGAGGGAAAGTGTTGACTTCCTAGGGATGGCTGGGAAATAATTCCTAGCCGAAAGGCCATCGCAGTTGCGGATAGAGCCAGAACGCTCCATAGAGGCGAGTACGCCTCTAAAGGTCCCCGAGCTGTAGCTAGAGTTAGGCCAAGCCTTTCTTCATCAGCAAGCATGCCTTTAGGTGGAATATCCACAGTCTCCCCAACCTGGTCAGTATCCTTCAGTAGGTTTAAAGCATCGCCCCATTATTTAAACTTGGAGGTATATAACGAACTCTGAGAGGATGTCCTCCCCACTAACATTATGTACTGAACTATAATATGTCCATGTGAAGAGACCACTTGAACTAGTGTCCAATAACTGATTTTCATCTTTTCTTCAAGACTGGGTCTCATTTAAGATAGGCCAGGGGGATTGCCTGTGGTTCCCATCGTTGAGTCAACTGACCTGCCTTGTAGGAAAGTGTTAATGCATAGGCAAGCAGGGGACCAGATCAGGAAGTTCCAGCATCAGTATAGCAATCCAAAACATAGGCCTTTCATATAATCGGGCATTTCAAGCCTGCCACGCCGACACCCAGCACTCCCAGTTCTGTAGGCCGGTGGACCCCTCCAAAAAAAAAAAAAAAACAGCGGTTAGTCCCAAGCAGTCACACTGTAGAAACGGAGAGTTGGAGAGTAATACTGAAACCAACCCCCGACGGCCTGTGAGGATCTGGAGCCTGCCGGTAACTAGACACACTTCAGGCCTTGAGGGTGGAGTAGTCTACAGGCTTAGGCTGCGAGACCATAGGCTGCTCTGTGGGGACACTTACAATCCCTCCTCCCCTCTGCAGATCGTGGTCAAAAGGGTTAGCAACCCAGCGTTCCTTATCCCAGGGAGCACACTTAGAAATTTAATTAAGACTTACTGGGTGCTTGTAACTAGCATGGTGCGTTACACCTCCGGGACAATCCACACTTTGGGTCGGATTAGTCAGCACTTTTGGGTGGTCGTTCCCCTGTATACCAGGGGTAGAGCATGCAGGAGGAGGAGGGTGGAGAGAAAGGGGGATGGCCCCACCAGGCCCACACAGAAACATTTTATTAAAGTGGAGATTAAGTCCATCACGGGAGTTCTCAGGTCTCGGAGGTGCTTGGAAGATCCGACGTGACGACTGGGTTCTTCCTGGAGATGTGCCGCTTTCCTGTTGACGATAGATAGATCGCCGTACTTTCTTAACATGGTGGAGACATCAGCACGAAGGTAGGTGTGTGGAATCCCCATTTGAGAGCCCAATCTGGTGATGCCCTTTCGTTTTATTTTCCAAGCGGAGGCTAAAATATCTCTCTCCAGTTTTTCCTTGGTAAGTGATGGAATATTAATTCCAGTGTTTTGGAGGAGAGAGGATGCAGCTAAGAGGTCTTGGAAACAGGGATTTATTTAACTCCAAAAATTGATTAGCGTTTTGCTCATAAAAGTGCTAAAACATTGTGAAAATGCATAGCAGTTGCCTCACTCTGTTTAACAAACATAACACTTCTAGAAAACCTATATAAATACTTTCTGTACAGTTAGCATTGTCCCAAGAAAAAAAACTGCTAATCAGTTATTTAAAACCCTGGGAAAACTTTTACCCCTTGTTCTGTGATTACCTGGAGCCTCGCGGGGAAGAGTACCTGAGCCTTGATGCCTTTGCCACGTAACTGTTCACTATCGGCCATAGAGTCCGTCTGGCTTCTTGAGGCCCAGTAGTATGGTCCTTGTCAATATTGATTCTGTGCCCTGAGCATTTAATGGGCCTGTGTTGCCATGCTAGTCGGATCAGAGTTTCCTTGGCTTGAGAAGAGGTGAACCGGGCTATCAGGGATCTGGGCCGTGCATTAGCATTATGATGTTTGGGACCGAGAGATCTATGTGCACGATCTATGTGCAAATCCAGGTCTGGCGGGAGGGAAAGCGACTCCTTGAGCAGGTCTTTTGAAAAGGCTATAATGCTGGTGCATTTGTCCTCCATCCCTTCAGGTACCCCGTAGACTCTGATGTTTTGTCGTGTACTTGGCCCATCTAGATCTTCTGCTCGGTGAGTGAGTTCATGGTCCCTGGCTAGTAGATAAAGCAGGAGGCAATCGTGTCTATCGGCTTATTCCGAGATCTGGGTCAAACATAACTACATTTTTTCAGCTTTATGTTCTATTTTATTTGTCTGTTCGGAGCTCTGAAGGTGTTTGATCTATTTTTGACACGGTCTTAGTTGTTTGCAGGATTGTATTTATCAGGTTGGTGTGATCTTACTTCGAGAAAAAGCTCTTGCAGCAGGTTACACCATTGGGACTGAAGCTGGCAGGTGCCAGGACCCCACGGAAATTTTCTAACTAGCAGTATTCAGCGGGGTCCAGCTCCGACATCGATCCCGCCCCCGATGTCAGGCGTATTACATAAGGAGGCAGTCCCCCATAATCCTCAGTTCTTTTCCCACCTTCGACTCGCCAGCATCGGCCTCTGTCTCTACCTAGCATACGACGACTACAGAACTTCTGTGAATTTCTTTGCACAACTGATGTCCTCTCCAACTCCATCGCTTGAGGGTCACCTTTCTAAGTGTGCCTGGGGAAAACAGATCCCTTTCAAGGATCCTCACTCTTCCTGCGTGCATTGCCTAGGCCCAGACCACGATACCAAGGCCTGCACTTTTTGCCATGGGTTCAATAGCCGCACCAGGATCCACCATCAGAAGGCACTACAGGCATATCTCCTTGAAGAGAAATTAAAAAGGATGGACCAAGAACCTTTCTCCAGGAGAGAATCTTCTACTAAGGCCCATAAACACCGGGACAAGCACTGGGAGAAGGTGAAGTCTAGGTCCCCAACTCTGCCTCGGACTCCCGCAGCTCCGGCTCCAGATCGGACCGCTCTCCCTCCAAGGCTCGGTCACAGCACCCCCGGTTAAGGTCCAGACTTCAGGCGGCTCTTCCTTGCTCCAGCCGATCAAGACATTGAGGCCCTCGGCTTCCTCCACCCCATCCAAGGCCTCTTCGAAGTCTTCTGAGCACCATAAGTCCTCTTCTTCCACACGACTTCGGGACACTGACTCCAGGTCGGTCTCCCAACCGCCCAGAGGTCCTGATCCTGCACCCACAAACACCAAGGACCTGATGTCTCTGAAAAGGGCATCAGACCCGACGTCGGCTAAACATTGAAATCATCCAGGCGCTCACAGGAGCAGGCGACAATGGCCAGGCATGATGCGCCGGCTGGCGTTCGCGGATCTGGCGCGTCGCCAGGAGATGGACGCCGGCATCTCCGGAGCGGAAGACCGCCCCATCACCGGCAGACGCCAGTCATAGGGAATCGACGGAGGAGGACACCCCACTGCCCGAAGACCAGGCGGGCGACACAGAGGATGCCGGGCTGCCACGGGAACACTCCCCAGACCGGGAGACACCCGGGGACCTGACGCCCAACCCCGGCAACAGACCACGGTGCCAGGCCCATCGTCGGGTACGAATATCGAAGAAGTGAAGGAACTCTTTACTTTTTGGTGGGACACCATCAGAAAGGATGTGGTCCCTGTCAAACCTCCTACTCCTACTCCTCCTCCTCCTACTCCTTCACCTCCTACACCCCCTCCTCCACATAAGGGGCCAGTAGGACGACCACCAACCCCCAAGGAACAGACTCCACCTCCTAGGGGCAGATCTAAAGACAGGAAAAGGCCTCCCTAGAGATCTCCATCAGGGTCTCCCAGCCCCAAACGACCCAGACGATGCCGGTATACTCCGTCGGAGGATTCCAGATCTGACACCTCGGACTACTCCAGATCTCCTTCTCCACTCAGCATCTCCTCTCCTGACCCACATGACCTCCCCAGGTCTCCACCAGATGATCACTCTTTCACTGAGATCATGAGGCACATCCAGGACAACATGGGGTGGGATGCTGAAGACCTTGACTGCTATCTTCAGCAGAAAGACCCCAAGCCTGTGGTAGTCCCACCCTTGGTGGACACCTTCGCGGACGTCATCAAGGCTGCGTGGAAGTGCCCGCACTCCACTCCCCGTGGTGCAGAAGAAGGCTGACTGCCTGTACAAGGCTCTGAGAGACGACCAGTACTTGGCGAAGCAACCTCTGGCAGACTCTGGTCATCATGGCCTCACTTGACAGGTCTCAAAGGCACCAGCATATGAGCACTCAGCCACCGGACCAGGAATCCAAGCAATTGCGCCATCGGGTCTCTGAACTACCTTACCCATATGGTACAGTTTCAGAACACCCTGTGGGAACAGGGCCAAGACCTGGTCGAAAAGCTTCCCAATGGCGACCAGAAAAAGCGGAGCTCCTTAACCTACTCCGCACCGGGTCAGATGTGGGGACCCAAGTACTTAGAGCTGCATACAATTCCGCGGACTCTTCTGCCAGAGCTGCAGCTTCAGGCGTTTGTCTCCAGCGACACTCCTGGCTCCGTGTCTCCGGGTTCACCACGGACGTACAGAAGAATATTCTAGACGTCCCGTACAACAGCGAGATACTCTTTGGTGAATCCTCGGAGAAGGTCATCACCAAACTTCAGGATGCAGGGAAGGCAGTCCGATCTGTACAGGCCATGTACAGATCCAGGCCTAGTTCCTTTCGTAGGAACTAGAGCCACTTTCATGGCCAGCAACAAAGGCAGCAGCTATGTTCCGGCCAGCAGCAAAGGGGCACTTTTTTGCGTTAAGCCCAGGCCAAGTCGTCCCCAGGCAGAGGCCAACGTTACACGAAGCCGGCCCAGCCCGCAGGGACCAGTGCTGCCACAGCATGACTCCTTCCCGGTCCCCGCCCCTTCTCTGGATCAACGGGCAAGAAAGGTTGGGGGTCTCATCGCTCGCCACTTTTTAGGGTGGCAGTCGATCACCACCGACAGGTGGGTTCTCCAGTTGGTCAAGAAAGGCCATTTCATAGAATTTCTAGACTACCCACCTACAAGACCTTCCCTGCTCTCCCATTACTCGGGTCAGCATGCCCTGCTCATAAAGCAGGAGGTGCTCGCGCTTCTGGGAAAAGAAGCCATAGAGCACGTACCAAGGAACCAGAGGGGACTAGGATATTTTTTTCACTTCTTTCTGGTTCCAAAGAAGACAGGGGACCACCGTCCGATACTGGACCTCAGCGACTCGGTCCTGTACAAACGCTTCTGCATGGAGACCCTCCCAGGTCTGATTCCCATGCTGAAGCAGGGCACTTTTCTAGTGTCCCTAGACATGCAAGATGCTTACCTGCATATTCGTATTGCTCAGGCACACAAGAGGTTCCTGCGCTTCGAGTTTCAGGGTCGCCATTATCAGTTCCAAGCTCTCCTCTTCGGGCTGTCATCGGCACCCCGGGTGTTCACGAAGTGCATGGCGGTTGTAGCCACATCTCTGAGGAGACAAGGCCATTACGTGTTCCCCTACCTGGACGATTGGCTTCTCATGGCGTCCTCTTGGGAGGCCCTGATGTCTGCCATTCACTGCACTCCGTCTCTGTTCGAGACATTGGGCATTATCATCAATTATGAGAAATCACGCCTGGTTCCATCCCAGACTCTGCAATTCATAGGTGCAGTTCTGGACATTGTCCAAGGGAAAGCTTTCCTTCCCCCGGACAGAGCGGACCACATAAATTCCCTAATCAGGGACTTTTCGGCGAAGAAGACCGTTCCTGCCAGACTGGTCCTTTGCCTGCTCGGACACATGGCTGCGGCCATTGCAACAGTCCCGCTAGCCCGTCTCCACATGCGGGTATCCCAGTGGATGTTAAGTGTACAATGGGACCAAAGGCAAGACCATCTGCAGCATCCAATCCGGATCACAAAGGCCGTAATTCAAGATTGGCAATGGTGTCTAGATTCGAGGAATCTCTCTGCGGGAGTCCCCTTCATAGCACCGTCCCTGACTGTGACACTCTCCACAGATGCCTCAGGGCTTGGTTGGGGAGCACACCTCGACAGTGTCCGGTCTCAGGGCCTGTGGACAGACTAAGAGTCTCATCCTCACATAAATATCCTGGAGATGAGGGCAGTTCTTTACACCCTGCAGGCTTTCCAGTCGGAGATTCTGCCGGGTACACTTCTGTTACAAATGGACAATTCCGCGGTGATGTATTACCTCAACAAACAAGGAGGCACCCATTCCTACCCGCTTTGCAGGGAGGCCATGAGAGTGTGGGATTGGGTCTTGCAACATGGTGCAAACCTCATTGCCGTTCATGTTCCGGGAGTAGACAGTGTCATCGCAGACAGCCTGAGCCGCTCTCAGGCCAGAGTCCACGAATGGGAACTACTTCAGGAGGTAGCCGAGGATCTGTTTTGCAGATGGGGTACTCTTCCAGAACTAGACCTTTTCGCATCCCCATCCAACGCAAAACTGCACAATTTTTGCTTGCTAGATCCTGGGCCTGGTGTTTTTTGGCAAGACGCGTTGTCCCTCTCCTGGGCGGGCAGATTCCTCTATGCCTTTTCCCCCTTTCCCATTGATCCAGAGGGTTCTTTTAAAGCTTCGCAGGGAGCAAGCGACACTTATACTGATCGCGCCCTTTTGGCCCAGACAGATCTGGTTCCCTCTCTTGCATCAGCTATCCTGGGAACCTCCAGTGCCATTACCAATCAGCTCCCATTTTCTGTCTCAGGGGGCAGGTTCTTTGGTCCATCCGGACCTACGTTCCCTGAACCTGCATTCTTGGCTCCTAGAGACATAGCCATGATGCAACACTGGGTCTCGCAAGAGGTAGCAGACATTCTCACTACCGCCAGGAAACTGGCTACCCATGCGACCTACACCATGAAATGGCGCAGGTTTTGCTTATGGGTTTAAGCTCGCGGTTTATCACCTTTGGACTGCTCAGAGAAACTGGTATTGGACTACCTGCTGTCCCTTTTCCACTCTGGTTTGGCTTACTCCTCGATTAAGGTACACCTCTGTGCCATTTCAGCCTATCACGTCCCTATAGGCCAATGCGCTATAGCTCAATTGGCCATGACACGTGCCTTCCTGAGGGGTGTCATCCAACTTAGGCCCCCGATAAAGGATCTGATTCCACCATGGGATCTACCCTTCATCTTGGAGCAGCTCACGCTGCCACCTTTTGAACCAGCCGCGGATTGCAAGCTACGTTTTCTATCTTGGAAGACGTTTTTAGTTGAAGTTACCTCGGCCAGAAGAATTTCTGAACTATATGCACTGATGTGCAAAGAACCTTATTTGGTTTTCCACCAAGACAGGGTATCCCTATGGACTAATCCTAAATTCAAACAACATGAAGTCTTGCTATAGTATGACATATGCAGTGAGTCCCAACCTTCAAACTGCTCCAGAGGTGAAAGAGTTAACTTTCCATGCCAGGCATGGAACCTTGAGCGCGAGCTCAGTTGAAAACTCTGTCTGTTGTTAATCAAATTCAAACTGACAGATTCTTTACTCCGCCTCACTGAACAGTCGCTCCGGAGATTTCTCCTTCTGCTCAGTTCGTTTGTTGGTTAAAAAGTATTATTTTATCGTTTTTTTGACCGAAATTAAACCACAACCGGTCGGTTCAAGCTCTGTCTGTGGTATTATAAGTAATAGATAGGCTTACGTTTATTTTGTTCTGTGTGGAACTTGTAAATGCTTTTCGGTTCGGTTTGAACCAATCAGGTTATTCTCAGACTTACTAGTCCTTATTTAGAGTGCGGTTCCCGGTTCTTATCTGTTCTAAAAAAAAAAAAAAGACGGATTTCATTACGTTTTTTTCCACGACCCGTGACACAGTTGGGAACTGATAAGGGAGTCTTGCTTGGCGGATTGCCATAAACGGGCAAGTTTGGTTAGGCAGGCACTATGTCTGAGAAACCCAAAAGAAAAACCGGGCCCACTGGGTTTCAGCATTGTAGTGTTTGTGGGGAAGCCTTTGCTAAGGCTGACCCACACACCACCTGTGTGTATTGTCTGGGGTTTGACCACCTCAATGCAGACTGCCAGATTTGTAAGAATTTTCCTGCTGCCACCATAGAAGAGAGTTGGTAGGCTCAGGGAAAGGAAGGCCAGAAAGTCCACTGACCCGGATGGCCAGCCTGGTTCAGTTCCAACCGAACCGGAGGGAGTGCTCTCTGACCAGGGCTATACTTCCTCGGGCAAACGAAGAGCCAGTTCTGAGGAGCTGGTTCCAACTAAAAGGACTAGAAAGTCAGCTAGTGTGAAGCCAAAAGTTCTTTCTCCAACCGCTGAGGAAATAGCTAAAGCAATTCAAATTGTCCAGTCACTTTCCCCGGTTCCGACCGAACCGACACCATCAGGGAAGCGCTCGGTTCAGCTGGTTCCACCGGTTCAAGATTATGATTTTGAGGATTTTTATGAACCGGAGGAGGGGGAAGAGGAGTATGAAGAGTGAATGTGGTTTTGAAGGTCTGGATGTGCCCATTGAACCGGACATCTCTCCAGACAGACCGTCAGAGGTTTCTCCCCCAAGGCTATCTGAGTCCCCTTCTCATTTTATGTTCTATAAGAAAGTTGCTGAAACTCTCCAGCTCCCTGTTGAGGAAGCTGTTGATGACCAAGAGGAGCCTGATTATGTAGAAATGATGGATATTCCAGAGTCTAGGAGACTGTCTATTCCTTTGCATAAATCTTTTTGGAAACAGACAGTAAAAATTCTAAAAACTCCTCACACTGTACCTCCTGTTGATAATAGGATGGACAAGAGGTATACATTGTCAGGCTCAGATACGGAGTTCCTTACACAACAATGCAGCCATGTTGGGGTAGTGCAGGCTGCAGCCTGTGACAAGGCTAATATTCCCTTGGCTTCACACCCCCTGAAAAGGACTCCAGGAGGATTGATGCTATGGCAAGGAAACAGTACATGGCAGCATCTTTGGGACTCAGACAGACAAATTATATGGCTTATGCTGCTAGGTACCAGAAATCCAGATGGGATACTGTGCTGGCCCTGGCAAAACAGGTCCCTGACCAGCTTGCCAGGGAGTTGGAACAGGTGGCTGCAGATGGTATTGAGGCATCCAAGGTGCAATTTCATGCTGCAGTAGACTCTAATGATGTGTCAAGGGTCATGGCTACATCTGTGGCACTTCGCAGAATGGCTTGGCTCACATGTACTACCCTGTCACAGGATACCCAGTCTAAGGCCATGGATTTTACTGTTGTGGGCAATTCTCTGTTTGGGGAGCAGACAGAGAATTACATGAAGAAAATGGATGAATATAGGACCACCTATACGAGTGCACAGGCCAAGGAAAGGCAGGCCACTCCTCAAAGGCAGCATCCCAGGGGTAGGGGCAGGCCTTTTCATAGGCCTTTTTACCAAGTCCAGACCTCCTCTTCTGCTTATGCCCAGAGGGGGTTCTTTAGAGGGAGAGGCAGACGGGCACAAGCAAGCCTGCTTCCCTCAGCCCAAAGCCCCTGCCAAGCAGGCACCCTGATGGGGTGGCCAGGCCGATTCTCCACTACCTGTAGGGGCAGGCTGGCTTACTTTGTCCAGGACTGGAAGTCTTTAACATCAGACAAGTGGGTCCTGGAAGTAGTAAGCCAGGGACTGGTTCTCAGCTTCAAAAATTTCAAAGATGAGAGCCAGGTCCTTTCCACCTGCAAATCCATCAGAGGCACTTGCCCTAGAAACAGAAGTTTCTACCCTCCTGGCTCTCAGAGCTGTGGAAAGGGTTCCACCTCACACCAGGGCAAAGGGTTGTACTCCAGTACTTCCTTACCCCAAAAAGACAGGAGAATGGCGGCCCATCCTGGATCTCAGATACCCAAACAAGCACCTTTTAAAACCAAAATTCAAAATGGTGACTCTGGGAATTATTTTACCCTCTCTAAGGCCAGGGGACTGGCTAGCGTCCCTGGACCTCAAGGATGCCTACTTCCATGTTCTTATCAGAAGCTCCCATCGAAAGTACCTCAGATTCGAACTGCCCTCAGGCCATTACCAGTTCAGAGCAATGCCCTTCGGCCTCACCTCTGCCCCAAGGGTATTCACAAAATGCCTGGCAGTAGCAGTTGCCCACTTAAGAAGGCAAAAGATTGCCATCTTTCCTTACCTGGACGACTGGCTCATAGTAGGCCAGTCTCCAGAACAAGTCAAACTACACCTTCAGGTAACTCAGCAACTGCTCACATCTCTAGGTTTCCTCCTCAGTCTTCCAAAGTCAGTTCTAGAGCCTGTCCAGCTCCTCACCTTCATAGGTGCAGAACTGAACACAAAAGCGGCCAGAGCCTTCCTTCCTCTGGAAAGAGCAAGGACCCTGGTCTCTCTGGCCTCCTCTTTCACCCTGCAGGTCTCTCGACCAGCAAGGCATTTTCTGCAGCTCCTGGGGCACATGGCTACTTCTACAGCAGTAGTGCAGAGGGAGCAAGATTTCAGATGAGGAACGTCCAGTTCCATTTGAGAGCCTTTTGGTCTCAAAGGAGAGACCCTCTAACCAAATTGATCCCAGTGACTCGAACCCTGATCCAAGCCCTTCAGTGGTGGCAGGACCAGAGCAATCTGAGACAGGGGTTCCCCTTCACCCCTCAGTCTCACTCCTTAATCCTTACTACAGATGCATCCCTCTTGGGGTGGGGAGCTCACATGGGCGATCTCACTACCCGGGGATTGTGGTCCCCACAGGAATCTCTGCTCCACATCAATCTGTTGGAACTCAGAGCAGTTTTTCTAGCACTTCAAGTTTTTTCCACATCTGTTCAGAATAAAGTTGTACAGGTCAGAACAGACAACACCACTACTATGTGGTACATCAGCAAGCAAGGTGGTACTCTGTCTACGGCCTTGTGCATCGAAGCAATGAAGTTGTGGTCTCTGGCTTATTCCCTGAACATCTCCCTTACGGCAGTTCACCTCCCAGGCAAGGACAATGTCCTGGCAGATGCTCTCAGCAGGATTTCCCAGGGCCATCACGAATGGTCACTGGATCCCCTAGTACTGGAGGTAGTATTTGCCAGATGGGGCACCCCGCAGATAGATCTTTTTGCAGCCCCAGACAGTCACCAATTTCCACTTTTTTGCTGCAGGCCCCCAGTGTTGGGCTCAGTCCCTCTGGATGCCTTCCTTCTCAGTTGAGAAGGGAAGTTTCTCTGTGCTTTTCTCCCCCCTTCCCTCTTCTGTTCAAGGTGCTAGTCAAAATCATATCTCAACCCTGCAAGATGATTCTGATTGCTCCAGACTGGGCCAGACAGCCCTGGTACCCACTCCTTATGTCCTTAGCAGTCCACCTTCCCGTGTGTCTTCCCAGGAATCACAACCTATTAACCTGTGCCCAGGGGAGAGTTTGGTACCCGAACCTCAAATCTCTCACTCTCAAGGCCTGGCTCTTGAAGAGTTAGAGTTTGCTGACCTACACCTCTCCCAAGGTGTATTGGATATCTTGAAGGCTTCTAGGAAGCCTTCCACCAGGGCTACTTATAATTCCAAATGGAGGAGATTTTCCATATAGTGCTCTGGCAGGCATATTTCCCCAGAATCTGCTGACTTACCCACAGTCCTGAATTATATGGTGCATTTGAATACTTTGGGGCTGAGACCAGCTACCCTAAAAGTGCACCTGGCAGCCGTGTCTGCTTTCTTATCAGCAGGTAAACCCTCCTCGCTTTCCGCTCATCCTGTATTCTCCAAGTTTTTCAAGGGGTTGCTTCACACCAACCCCCCATTCAGGGACCCTGCCCCTGCCTGGGATCTTAATATTTGCATTGCTCCGCTTATGCAACCCCCTTTTGAGCCCTTGTGTTCAGCAGAGCTTAAGTACTTGACTTGGAAAACTGTTTTTGGTAGCCATCACTTCTGCCAGGCGCATAAGTGAATTACAATCATTGTCAGTGGAACCTGATTTTATCTCCTTTCATAGAGATAAGGTGGTCCTCAGGACTAACAGAAAGTTCTTGCCTAAGGTGGTTTCAGACTTCCACCTTAATCAATCTGTCTCTTCCTGTGTATTTCACTGACCATTCCTCCTCTAGCGAGAGGAGACTGCACAGTTTAGATGTCAAAAGAGCCCTTAGTTACTACTTAGAACGTACCAAGGGTCACAGGTTTCACTCCCTCAAACTGTTCCTCACTTATGGTGAGGTTGGTAAAGGGAAACCTGCCACTAAAAGATCCATTGCCGGGTGGATTGTCTCTTGTATCCAATTTTGCTATGAAAAACTGGGTAAGGTTCCTCCCTCAGGCCTGAGGGCTCACTCTACCAGAGGTACAGCTGCGTCTCTGGCTGCTGCCAGGGACATCCCTATCCTAGAGATATGTCAAGCAGCTACCTGGAAAACAGTTCACACTTTCACCAAGTATTACTCCTTGGACATCCAGGCTAGGAGTGATGCTCGGTTTGGCACAGCTGTGCTTCAGAGCCTATTTCCTAAGTAGGTTCTGTCCCTCCTCCATGGAGGTACTGCTGTGTAGTCTGCATATGTCATAATATAGCAAGACTTCATGTTGTTTGAGGAAAAAATTACTCACCTTAGTAATGTTGTTTCTTCTAATGGAGTCTTGCTATATTATGACCTCCCCTTGCCTGCCCCTCAGAACCTCTACTTTTGGGATGTGGGTGGGCAGTACAGTGTTGGCACTTAGTAGATGCCCACCTTATTTTCACTCCTCCTTTTTGGGGTGTTTGGGTGTTATGTTTTTAATTTTTTGGATCCCTGACTTGAGTCTTTGTTTTGGAACCAAGAAAATGTGTTCTTATATTTAGTAGCCAGTTGGCTAGTGTAGGTTTACGGCTTCCACACAGAACCTTAGTGAGTTTTGCTCGTAAAGATCTGACAGTTTGAGTTTGATTAGCAGACAGAGTTTTCAACCGAGCTCGCGCTCAAGATTCCATGCCTGGCATGGAAAGTTAACTCTTTCACCTCTGGAGCAGTTTGAAGGTTGGGACTCACTGCATATGTCATAATATAGCAAGACTCCATTAGAAGAAACAACATTACTAAAGTGAGTAATTTTTTCTTTCTGCCTAAGGTTGTCTCAGCACTCGCCCTTAATCAGGATATCGATTTACCAATGTATTTTCCGAAACACACTAATCGAGGAGAAGCCCTCCTGCACACTCTAGATGTGCACAGGTGTCTCAGATACTACCTGACCAGAACCAAACACCACCAAAAATCGGACCAGCTTTTTGTCTCCTTTGCCCACAGAATGATGGGAGCTCGGTTTTGAAACAGTCACTGTCCAGGTGGCTCATCCAGTCTATTACGTTCTGTTACCAGAAGCGCAATTAACCCCTACAGTTTAGGGTCATTCCACCAGAGGGGTGGCTACCTCTTTTGCAGCTTTAAAGAACGTATCCACCTCAGCTATTTGTGCTGCAGCTACCTGGAGCTCCATCCTGACTGTAATATTCACTTTGTATTCCATTTTCCTTGACTTGTATTTCATTTACCTGTGTGCTCTGTAACTCTCCTGGGTTGCACCTGAAAATAGGCACTTGGTTGTCTAGCATGCTTACCTCGTTAACAAAAGCAAATAAATAAATCCACACTTTCATCAGGCATTACAGCCTGGATATCGCATCGAGGTGAAGAGCAGGATTTGGTCTAGCAGTCCTTCAGGGACTTCTGTCCTAGGCTCGATGTTATTTGAGGATTTTTACCTTTCCTCCTCCCGATGGTGTGTGATTCCAGTATTGCTTGGGAATCCGTCCTAATGGTGCAACCTGCTGCAAGAGCTGTTTCTCGAAGTAAGATAGTACAGTTACGTAAGGACTTACTGTAACAGTAGAATTTCAAGAACAGCTCTTGCAGCAGGTACTTTCCCTCCCACCATCCCCGCTGGAGGTAGGTGATAGTCGCAACATTCTTCTCCTAGGATAAGGCATTTACAGCCTCTTTGTTTGCCATTTGATGGCGGATCCTCAGTCTCCTCTTCTGATGTCATCCAGTGGCCGGGAGAACTGAGGATTATGGGGGACCACCTCCTTATGTACTACGCCTGACGTCGGGGGTGGGACCGACGTCAGAGGCGGTCCCCGCTTAATACTGCTAGCTAGAAAATTTCCGTGGGGTCCTGGCGCCTGCCGGCTTCAGTCCTAATGGTGTAACCTGCTGCAAGAGCTGTTCTCTAAGATCTACTGTTACGGTAAGTTCTTGCGTAACTGTACTTTCTCCCTCGCCATGCGGCATTGCTGGGAGAAGGCCCTCCGGTGCCTCTTGGTCCTCCCATGATTCTGATTGTTCTGCTAGAAGTAATTCTTTTAACTCATTTTCTCCCGGTGGCCATTTTGGGTCCATTCCAGCAATGGATGGTTCTGACGTCATATGGCCTCTATGGGAATGAATGAGTTTTTCATTTCTGCACCAGGGTATTCGAAGGTTTTCTTGGTCTGTTCCTCTTCGATTTCACTGGTGAAGACATCCTCTGAGAGGCAATGGTATTTCATTAATAGGTGGTGGGGTGAGCAGGCTCATACATACCTCTCAGCTCTCCCTGATTTTCAGGGTCGTCCCTGATTTTGCCTCACAATTTTACCCTGTCCCTCCTAAAAATTGTGTTTCCATGGCCAAACAGTGGCCATTCTAAGCACAAAATGATGTCAGACATTAAAGTTACAGACTTGTTGCTACTTAGAAAATGCATTTTACACTAAGCCCTTTATACTTCCAGCTTCCTGAGCGGATATCATCAATTTAGAAGATGTGTCCCTGATTTTGGTCCTTTGTCCCTGTTTTTGTTAAGCTTTGCCCCTGATTTATGAGGCAGGAGGTTGAGAGGTATGGGCTCATAGACTATGCGGCCATTAGCTTGCTGAAATCTCCCCCTCTGCTTCCTTGATGATTACAAGGGTAGGAGTTATTGGGGGGCTTTTTCCTTGGCAAACCCTGTCTTTTCAGGTCGGATCCTGTCTTTCCTTGCTATCCTTAATCTCAGCTGCTCCGTCGAATGATAACAAAAGTTCCTCAAAGGTACCACAGAAAAGAGGGTCTCAGATTCTCAGTCTCCTCCCAAGGTCAGCCTCCTCATCCTAAAGGGGGATTTTCTTTAGTGGGTCACACAGGTGGACATGGTCTACAGGGGTTCCTCCTGTGGTTCTCCCCTACTGTCTTTCTGACTTCCTCTACCTCTCCTCTAGAGGGGTGTGTGTGTGTGTATGTATGTGTATATATGTGTGTGTGTGTGTGTGTGTGTGTGTGTGTGTGTGTGTGTGTATAAATAATTAAATAAGAGAGAGAAAAAAGTGTCTGCCAGAGAGGTGGTTCCTGTGACATCTGTCCACAAGGCAATCACCTGATTCTGTGATCCTTCCCCCGTTTTCTATTGCCTCCTTATGCCCAGCTTCTCCTCTCTGCCCTGAAAGTGGAAGTCCTCCTGTAAACAGAAAAGAAACTGCCCCATCTCAGTCGGGAACCCGGCACCATTCGACGTAGAGTTCTTCCTCTTTCTGTCTGAAGGGAAAGAAACCATAGTGCTCAAAGTTGCCCTCTGGTATGTCTACTATGAAATCTTTGAGGGCCAAGAGCCGGGAAACCTTCTCCAGTGATGGCCTTTCCAGCTTCTCCTGCTCACGGTCGCTCAAAGTCTCGTGCCCAACAGATCGTGATCCCTTGACAGTGACCATGCCAATGGTTCCACTAGTCATTCCCCATCACTCTGTCTCTCCACAGGGGCCATCCAGGGCACCACTGCCGGTCACTTCGGTGCCAGCTAGGCCTTGACCGGGTGCGGTGTCTGGTTCAGTATCAGGTTTGGGCCTTCTTGGGCCTGTGCCAACACGGTCTCCAGCATCTGGGATCTCCTCACTGCCAGATCTGGTGCAGACACAGAATCCCTTGGGGGTGGACCTGGTGCCAGCTCTTCTAAAGTCAGCACCCACTCCGGTGCCAACCCCTCTGGGGATTGGCCTAGTGCCAACTCCCTTGGTGCCAGTGCTGACCCCATGCCACCCATTTTCCCCAACTCCGAGGACTGGGTTAGGTGTTTTGAGATCTACTGCTCTTCCTGACCCTCTTCCCTTAGAGGAGTTGGAAGAGGATGAGTCTGACCCCAACCTCATTATTTCTGAGGGCGGTGATGATGAATCCTTTTATACCCTGGATTCTTCTACTCCAGGCATTCCTCAGGTTCCTCAGGAGCACCTTTCTTTTCAGACTTTGCTTCGCAACATACATGCTACCTTAGCACTCAAGACCTCTGCCCCAGATCCAGGTAAGCGGTTATGTCTTGAGTGGTTTCATGTGCCTAACGTTCCAGTTAACCTCACACCCCCTACTCCTCCAGCCTTTGAAACGCTTTTAGAAATGGTGTGGGTTATGCCTGCTAATCATTCTGTCTCTCTATAGGCAGACAGACCGAAAGTACATTGCCTCTAAAGAAAGACCTAGTCTAGCTTCTTAGCCTATTGCTGACAAACTTGTCATTTTAGCCAAGAACAATAAGGCCATCCTTCCTCAGGAAGGTACAGCCTACCCCATTAATAAGGAATCCCTTAAGATTGATACAGTGGGACAGGGAGCATTTGCTGCAGCCACCTCGAGTGTGCCTATAGCCAGCTACAAAGGGTATTTCTCTCAGTATGAGTAGGCACTCTGGACTTCCCTCAGATCTTTCACTGAGACCCTGCCAGAGTCGGACACTGAGCAGAAGATCCTGCAGACTGTTACCCATGGTATAGAGTAATAGTCATCAGCTGAAGGCATCCATGGATGCATATGATACTGCCTCCCATGCCAATGCTACCAGTATATGCATTAGGAGACATTCTTGGCTTTGGACATCGTTTTTCCAATGACACCCAGCAGCAAGTCATGAATATGCCTTTTGATTGCCCTTACTTATTTGGTGAACAAGTAGAGCAATCCCTTGAGGCCTCTCAGAAGATCCGTATAGCCATCAGGTCTGGGAGACCCGACCTAGCCCATCCTGAGAGAGGGCGAGGTAGGGTTTTCTACCGTAATAAGCAGTCCTTTCATGGGAGGGGTGGGGTCACCAAGTTAGACCCCAGCCTCCTCAACAGCAGAAGACAACTTACCAGAGGCATCCAGTGCCACCCTCTGAAGTTCTAGCCCTGGCTCTGCCTCAACTGCCTGGGGCACTCTTCTGCGCTCCTCTCCGGTAGGAGGGTGTCAGACCCAGTTTTACAGACAGTGGAAATCTGTCACCTCCAACAAGTGGGTTACTTGCTGAACTTTATAGACACCCCCCCCCCCCAAAAGACAGCAGCCCTTATCCACTGCCAGGTCAGACCTTCTCACTTCAAAGATAGCGGGCCTTTTAAGCAGCAGGGCAATGGAAGTAATCCCAGAGTCTGAGTGAAACAAAGGCTTCTACTCCCACTACTTCCTTGTTCCAAAAAAGTCAGGAGGTATGCTCTCCATACTAAAACTCTGACAGCTGAACAAATTCATCCTCTGGGAGAAGTTCAAAATGCTCTCTGGGGACCTTACTGCCACTTCTACAGTCTACAAGTTGGTTAGCCTCCCTAGACATGTAGGACACTTACCAGGATATACCAGTGCACCTCAGTCACCACAGGATCTTACTTTGAGAGGAGGCTCTTGCAGTGGGTAATGACATGTAGGACTGGCGCCACCTGGTGGCAGATCTCACTGCAAAACTTTTCTAGCAGTACCGCCCACCTCACTTCGGCTCCACCCCCAACGTCCCATCCAGTATATAGGAGGTGGCGGTCCCCTCATGCTCCAGTTCTTTTCTGCCGTCATACACTTTAGTTGTCTCTCGGCTAACCCTTCGCCAGTACTGACCGCAGTTTAATTCAGTTCACCGTTTTTTGTTTTTTTTTCCCCCAATTAATCTTCTGTATGTCTGCTCCACCGACGGGGCACTCGTCTGGCTGGGCCTCTTCTTCGCCTCCAAAATCAGAGTTCTTAGACTGCCATCAGCCTCTGGCGTCTGATCGGCATCCATCGGACAAACATAGAAATACGGAATTTGAATTTGACAGCAGATAAGGACCACTTGGCCCACCTAGTCTGCCCATTTCCCTACCTGATGGATAAGCTGTAGATTCTAGTTAATCAACAGCTTACTTCCTCCTACCCCCCACTAGAATTGCCTTTTGTCTCTCCCATGCATTCTTGAATTCTTCCACTGTTCCCGACTCCACAATTTCCTCAGGAAGGCTGTTCCATGCATCCACAACCCTCTCTGTGAAAAAATATTTTCTAACACTACCGCTGAGCCGTCTCCCCTCTATCTTCAAATTGTGCCCCCTTGATCTTCCTGGACATAAAGTCTGCACCACTCATTCACATTAATGGGATTTACGCCGGAGGCACTTGGACCCAGCGGGAGCAAGCTTTTTGCAAGAGGGCCAGCGCAGAGATGGAGCCACGAGCCTCTGCTGTGTGGCAGTGACTATCTCAAGGCCGATTCCTCCAACCATTCTCCAGTTCTTTTTTTCCCGTCGGTGCACTTCAGTGACAGTCGTTAGGCTCTTGGGAGTCAAACTTCAAACTAGCAGCATAGTTTTCGCTTTTTATTTTGAATAAAGTACCGCTTACGATAATTATTCTTATTAAAGAAAGAAGTCTCAGCCTCCATTGAGGGAGTCGACCATGAGTGGGTCAGGTGACGGTAGGGAGACTTCGTGTGAAAGCTGTTCAGTTAGCCGGGCTGGGTCCGGTCCGCCGCCTTCTCTGGATGGGGGGTCTGACAACGGACGGTCCAGTGCCCGAGGGGAAGGTCGGTCCCCGCGGAAGCATAAAAGAAAACAGTTGCATTCTCGGCACCATACGACCTGTAGCTCTTCTTCGACCCGTAGGTCAAGAAAGAGAAGGCATCACTCGAGGTCGCCTTCTGATATGTCTGCGCATTGGCGGTCGGTTATTCGGGTCAGTTGCCGGTCTCCTCATTCGGAGTCGCCGGTTTCTGTTTCTGGTCACTGACCTCTTCGACATCAGAGTCCTTCCCCGCCTTCTGGTAGGGCTTCCGATGAGCAGTTTCATCAGTGGGTCGCTCTTATCGTGCAGTGGGCTCGGAGGTTGGTCCAACTGCCTGGCCCGGTCACTCCAGGGCCTTCGGGTTCTTCAGGAAATTGGGCTGGTTGATTGGGCCTTCCTGGTCGCGTGGCGCCCTCTTCGGTACCATCGACCCCGCGCTCCGATATTCTCCCCCCTCACATGGCTGCGGCGCAGGGGGCCCACGCCAATGCCTCTATCTCCTAGTATTCTTTCTTCTTTCTCCTCAAATCCGAATTTTCGGAGCCCTGGGTTGGTGTCGGCGCTGTCGACGTTGGGTCGCTCAACGCCGATGCACCTGTCAGCGCCGTGTGTTTTTATGGCGCCGTTGAGTTTCTCTGCACCGTGTGGCTTTTCAGCGCCGTGTTCTTTGGCACTGTCTGCTTTATCGGCATCGTGGTGTTCTTCGGCGCTGAGGCTGGGCTTTTCGTCAGCCAATCTTCAGTGCTTCTCCTCTCCGAATTCTTTTCCTTCCTCTTTTCCTGCTGATTTTCATTCCTTTCCTGTCCGTACAGTCCCTCCTGAACTGTCAGGAGATGATATTGAGCCTGACCCAGATCTTCCTGGACATAAGTCTCCACCACTCATTCATACTATTGGGATCTGCGCCGTAGGCACTAGGACCCAGCGGGAGCAAACTTTTTTGCTGGTGGGCCGGCACCAGAGATGGAGCCGCGAGGAGCGGCACCGCGAGCCTCAGCTCGTGCGGTAATGACTGTCTCTGCGTCGACCCTCCAACACGCCTCAGATTCCTTTTTCCGCCCGTCGAGTGCGCTCAGTGGCGACATCGCTTGCCCGCCGGGAGTTAAACTTCAAACTAGCAGCATAGTTTTCAGTTTTATGTTGTAGTAATATCTCGATAAGTATCACTTAAGTTTATTCTTATTTTAAAAATAAAAGAAGTCTCAGCCTACTTTGACGGAGTCGACCATTAGCAGGTCAGGTGACGGTAGGGAGACTTCGTATGAAAGCTGTTCAGTCAGTTGGGCTGGGTCCAGTCCACCGCCTTCTCCGGAAGGGGGTTCTGACAATGGTCAGTCCAGTGCCCGAGGCGAGCGGTCCCAGCAGCTTATAAAATGATAGCGATTCTCAGCACCGTTCTGCCTCGAACTCTTCTTTGGGCCCACAGGTCAAAAAGAGAAGGCTTCACTCGAGGTCGCCTCTGATATGTCTGCTGCAGGACGGTCGGGTTATTGGGGCTACTTGCCGTCTCCTCCTTCGGAGTCACCAGCTTCTGTTTCTGGTAGCCGACGTCTTCGACATCGGAGCCCTACCCCACCCGCAGGTAGGTCTTCAGATGAGCAGTTTCATCAGTGGGCCGCTCTTATGGAGCAGTGAGCTTGGCGGTTGGTTCAGCTACCTGGCTCGGTCACCAGGGGCCTTTGGGCTTTTTGGAAGACCAGGTAGGCGGTTGAGCTTCCATGGTCGCGGCACCGGCCCTCTGTGCCGTCCGACGCCGCGTTTAGGTGTTCTCCCCCACATGGCTGCACAGGGGCCACCGATGCCTTTATCTCCTGCTCTTCTTCCCTCCTTTCCTTCAAATCTTGTTTCGGAGTTCTGAATGTTTTTAGCCGCGCCGACAGCACGCTCGAGCTGTCTTCGCGACCCGCACCAGCGCCTGTTGGGCCGCTCAGCGCCTGTGGCGGCTCTTCGGTGCCGGGCTCGGCGCCATGCGGCTTCGGTGCCATCTTCGTGCTGTAGGCTCCTTGCGCTGCTTTGGCACGCAGGTCCTCGGCACTGCTGTGCCATGTGGGTCCTCGGCGCCGTTTCCGGTGTTGCATGCTCAAGCGCCCAGACGCCCGCAGCACCAGGGGCTCTCAAAGCGCTTTCCGCTCAGGACCTCCTTCTTCACTCTTTTTCCTTCTTCCTTTCCTCTGATTTTCACTCTTTCCTGTCCATACAGTCCCTCCTGACTGTCAGGAGATAACATTGAGCCTGGACCCAGACCTTCGGCTGGGTGATGAAGTGGAGGAAGCAGGATCTATTACTGCTGCAGAGCCTGTGGTCGAGGACCTGTCCTTTAAGTCTCTGCTGAAAAATTTGATTTCCACTCTTTCTCTTCAGACTACTGACATCGATCCTGGGAAATTAAAACTCCAATACCTTCATGCTCCAGAGATCCCTACAGATTTGACTTCTCCGGTTCAGTCTTCCTTTGAGACGCTGTCTCAAATGGTATGGAATAATCCTGCTCTCACCTCTTCGGTGGCTAAATCCATAGATAGGAAATATTCAGCCCCTAAGGATCGACCCATTTTGGCATCTCAAGCCTTTTCGGATCCTATTGTAGTCCTGGCAGAGAATGATAAGGTCGTTCTTCCCAAACTACTACAGCTCGACCTATTAACAAAGAATCTCGAAGATAGACACCTTAGGTAAGAGAGTCTTTGCTGCTTCCACCTCTAAGTATACAGAGTCGCCAGCTACCAAGGCTATTTCTCCCAATACGAGTATATCCTGTGGCACTTATCAAACAGATGGTTGAAGCTCTACCGGAATCGGATACAAAGCCAGAGCTTCTCCAAACCATTACCAGAGGTATCGAATCTAATAACCAGCAGGTTAAAGCAGCCATGGATGCTTTCGACACTGCTTCCCGTGCGGCGGCTGCTGGTATTTGTACCCGCCGTCATTCCTGGCTGCGCACTTCAGGCTTCACGAATGATGTGCAGCAGCAGATAATGGTGTTGCCTTTTGGTGGTACATATCTTTTCAGTCCTCGGGTAGAACAAGCTCTCGAAGCTATGCAAAAGACTAGGTCAGCCATTAAGTTGGCTCAACCTCCTCCTGTCCCCTCTCGAGGGAGTGTCAATAAACGTCAGTTTCATAACCGTCGATTCTTTCGAGGCAGAGGAGGCTTCCATAAAAATCAACCTGCCCAACCTCAAAAGAAGGCATAACAGAAAGCGCAAGGCCCCAAAGCGCCCAGCGCCACCTTATGAGTTGCTGGCCCAATTCCCATCTCAACTGCCCGAGGTGGACTTTTCCTCACCGGTGGGAGGTCATCTGATGCACTTCTACAACCAATGGAAGTCCATAACCTCAGACAAATGGGTCCTTCGGATAATTTGCGAGGGGTATTCACTCAGTCTTGTGGAGACCCCTCCGGATCGTCCTCCCAAACGACAGCCCAGGCTGTCAACCCTTCAGTCAGACCTTCTCGCTGCCGAGATTCAGGGCCTTCTGAACAACAGGGCAGTAGAAGTAGTGCTGCATCAACGGAACACAGGGTTCTACTCCCATTACTTTCTGCTTCCAAAGAAGTCTGGGGGCATGCACCCCATTTTGGATCTCAGAAAGCTAAACAAATTTCTCCCCAAGGAGAAATTAAAAATGATTTCTCTAGGAACCTTGTTACCTTTGCTTCAGCAACACGACTGGCTAGCCTCCCTAGACATGCAGGATGCTTACCAGCACATTTCTATTCACCCAAGGCACCACAAATTCCTGAGGTTTGTGGCTCTGGGACAACATTATCAGTTCACGTTTTTACAAAGTGTTGTGCAGTTCTCGCAGCGCACCTCAGAAAGGTCGGAATACAGGTGTTCCCTTATCTGGACGATTGGCTTCTGGCAAGCCCTTCCAGACAGGGAACTCTGGATGCCGTAGAGATGACCTCTCGCTTTCTCGCGTCCATGGGAGTTCTGCTAAACCTCAAAAAAATCGCAGTTGCAGCCCTCCCAGAAGCTCCTTTTTATAGGGACTCTTCTGGACACCTCCTGTGCGAAGGCTTTTCTTCCAGAGGACAGGAGGAACGATATCCTTCAGATGGCCCGTCACATCGTGGAAAACAACTCAGTCCCACCTCTCTCGATGCAGTGGATGCTAGGTCTCATGGTATCCTCAGTGTTCACTTTACCCCTAGCATGTCTGCACATGAGAACTTCTCAGTGGATGCTCAGTACTCAGTGAGTGGTCCCCAACCACTCACCCGCAGTGCTATCCCATCAAAGTGACAGAACCTCTAAAGAGGTCGCTCACCTGGTGGACTCAAGAGAGCAATCTCCTGGAAGGGTATCCCTTTGCTCCTCTGGATCATCAGATTTCCATTACCACAGACACGTCCCTGATGGGGTGGGGAGCTCACTGTCAGGCTCTCCATACTCAAGGTACGTGGACTCAGGTCGAGTCCCAGCTTCACATAAATGTCCTAGAAATGAGAGCCGCCCTTATGCTGTGTCCGAGCGCTGAAGGACATTCTCTGTCACAAGAACATTCTCCTTCAAACGGACAACAAAGCAGTGATGTACTACATCAACAAGCAGGGTGGTGCTCACTCTTACCCCTTATGCAGGGAAGCGATGAGAGTGTGGGAATGGTGCTTGGAGCACAAGGCTCTAATTCAAGCGGTCTGCCTACCAGGGATACAGAACAAACTGGCAGACCATCTCAGCAGAACAGAGACAGATCCTCACGAATGGTCTCTCAATTCAACCATAGTTCAATCACTATTCAGAGAGTGGGGAACTCCAGACCTGGACCTTTTTGCATCCCCACTCAATGCAAAACTGCCTCTCTTCTGCTCCAGAAATCCAGGGCCTGGCATTTTCTGTCAGGATGCGTTCAGGCTGCAGTGGACAAAACGCTTTCTTTACGCCTTTCCACCTCTTCCTCTAATTCAGAGGGCACTCCTCAAGTTCGAATCCCAGGGGGACAAAATGATCCTCATTGCTCCCTTCTGGCCTCAACAGCTGTGGTTTCCACTACTCAGCAATATGTTGGCAGTTCCTCCGAGACCACTCCCCTTCAGACTTAACCTCTTGACTCAGGGGCCTGTGGTCCATCCCAACCTGAGATCGCTTCACCTTCACGCTTGGCTCCTGAAGAGGTAGAAGTAAACTGGTTCAATGTCTCTCGAAGGGTTTCAGATATCCTTCTGGCTGCACGGAAACCAGCCACTAGAAAAACTTACACAGCCAAATGGAAGCGTTTTTTACTCTGGTGTGCAAAGTCCTCTTTGAATCCCTTTTCCTGCCCACCAGATAAAGTTCTGGAGTACCTCTTAGACCTCTCAAATTCAGGTCTACAGTACTCTGCAGTCAAAGTTCACCTTAGTGCCATTTCAGCGTATCAT
Organism: Neoceratodus forsteri; assembly: GCA_016271365.2. Taxonomy (NCBI): domain Eukaryota; kingdom Metazoa; phylum Chordata; order Ceratodontiformes; family Ceratodontidae; genus Neoceratodus; species Neoceratodus forsteri. The sequence goes on along the minus strand of JADMNL010000022.1, from coordinate 209,270,470 downwards.
GAGCCGGTTTTGTCCTTATCTCTGGCTCAGTTACCTGTGGTTAAGAGGTTTCTTAAAGGAATTCTGCATACCAGACCTCCTACAAGACGTCCAGTTGCAGCCTGGGACATTAATCTTGTGCTAGACATGCTCACTCGGAAACCTTTTGAACCTCTGGCTACCTGTGAGCTAAAATTTCTCACCTGGAAGACGGCCTTCCTAGTGGCCATTACCTCAGCCCGCAAGGTCTCTGAGATACATGCCCTGGTCACAGACCCTCCATATACTGTGTTCCATAAGGACAAAGTAGCCCTTAGGACTCACCCTAAATTTCTTCCTAAGGTTGTGTCAGAATTTCATCTAAACCAACCTTTGGTCCTTCCCTCTTACTTCGCGGACTTCCAAAATGAAGGAGAACGATCTCTTCATTCCTTGGACGTTAAGAGAGCTTTGCGTTTCTATCTAGATAGAACCAAGGGCTTTTGCAAAGCTCAACAACTGTTTGTTTCCTTCAGCGAGACCCGGCCGGGTCAACCTGTTGCTATCAGATGTATCTCAGCATGGTTAGTGGCATGCCCAAGCCACTGCTATTCCATGGCGCAGGTTAAGTTGGAGAGCAGGGTTTACGCTCACTCTACTAGAGCGGTCGCGGCATCTCTGGCGGAAAATCGCAACGTGCCCATTGCAGATATTTGCAACGCGGCCACCTGGAGCTCAGTGCATACTTTCGTTAAACATTATGCACTGGATGTCCATGCCAGACGACATTCTTCCTTTGGCAGAGCCATCCTTAATGGACTTCTGTCCTAGAAACGTGAGCTCTTGGTCTCTCCTGCTGCCCTCTTTGGGGATTATTAGCTCAGTAATCTCCCAATAGTGTGAATGAGTGGTGGAGACTTATGTCTAGGAAGATATGAAAATTACGTACCTACCGTAATTCTTGATCTTCTTGGACGAGTCTCCACCACTCATTCAGACGCCCACCCTCCATCCCTGGAGCTCACCTCTATTGTTGGTCTTCACTCCCTCAAATCTTTAGGCTGTGAAGACTTATTTGTTGACCCTTCTTATACGGGTCGTCCGGACTATCTTATGTCCGGTTTTTGGTTAGGCTATCCTTCTAGGTTAGTTACGCTGCACCTCCTCAGTAAAAAAGGTACTGAGGCGGTTGGAGGGTCGACGCCGAGATAGTCGTTACCGCACGAGCTGAGGCTCGCGGTGCCGCTCCTCATGGCTCCATCTCTGGCGCCAGCCCTCCAGCAAAAAAGTTTGCTCCCGCTGGGTCCTAGTGCCTCCGGTTCAGATCCCAATAGTGTGAATGAGTGGTGGAGACTCGTCCAAGAAAATCAAGAATTACGGTAGGTACATAATTTTCATATCTTGGACCGGGTGATGATGTGGAAGGAGTAGGACCTAATCCTGTTACAGGTCCTGTGGTCGAGGACCTGTCTTTTAAGTCTCTGAGAAATTTGAATTCTACTCTTTCTTTCCAGACTATGGACATCGATCCCGGGAAGCTTTTAAGACTCCAGTGCCTTGATGTTCCAGACATCCCTATGGATTTAACTCCCCCAGTACAACCCTCCTTTGAGACGCTGTCTCAAATGGCATGGAATAATCCTGCTCTCATTCCTTCTGTGGCTAAGTCCTTAGATAGGAAGTATGCTGCTCCCAAGGATTGACCTATTTTGTCCTCCCAAGCCTTTGCGAATCGTATTATAGTCTTGGCAGAGAATAAGGTCGGCCTTCCTCAGACTACTACAGCTCGATCTATAAACAAAGAATCTTGTAAGATAGATACTTTAGGTAAGAGAGTCTTTGCTGCATCCACCCTGGGTATTGTGTATCGCCAGCTACCAGGGCTATTTCTCTCAGTATGAATATATTCTTTGGCATTCGCTCAAACAAATGGTTGAAGCTCTACTGGACTCTGATGCTAATTCAGAGCTTCTTCAAGCCATAACCAGGGTTATCGAGTCCAACAACCTGCAGGTTAAAGCAGCTATGGATGCCTACAATACAGCCTCACGAGTGGCGGCGGTGGGCATTTCTACCCACTACCATTCCTGGCTGCGCACTTCAGGTTTCATGAATGATGCCCAGCACCAGGTCATGGTGTTGCCCTTCGATGGTGTGTATCTCTTCGACCCTCAAGTGGAACAGGCTCTAGAGGCCACACAAAAGACTAGGTCAGCCATTAAATTAGCTCGACCTCCTCCCGCCCCCTCTCGAGGGGGAGTTAACAAACACCAGTTTCATAACCGTCAGTCCTTTCGAGACAAAGGCTGGGGTGGGGGGTGTTTCAATAAAAACCAAGCCCCTCAGCCTCAAAAGAAAACGCAACAGAAGGCACAATGACCCAAAGCGCCCAGTACCACCTTCTCAGTTGTTGGCCCAAGTTCCACCTCAGCTGTCAGAGGGGGACTCTTCCTCAGAGGTGGGAGGTCGTCTGATTCAATTCTACAATCGGTGGAAGTCCATAACATTGGACAAATGGGTCCTCCGGATAATCCACGAGGAGTATTCCCTCAATCTTTACGAGACCCCTCCGGATCATCCTCCCAAACGACAGCCCAGGCTGTCAGTACTTCAGTGAGAACTTCTTGCCTTCGAGATACAAGGCCTTCTGAACAACAGGGCAGTGGAAGTAGTCCCGCTGGATCAACGGAACACAGGGTTCTACTCCCATTACTTTCTGGTTCCAAAGAAAACCGAGGGCATGCACCCCATTTTGGATGTCAGAAAATTAAACAAATGTCTTCCCAAAGAGAAATTCAGAATGATATTGCTAGGAACCCTGTTACCTTTGCTTCATCAACACGACTGGTTAGCTTCCCTGGACATGCAGCATGCTTACCAGCATATCACTGTTCACCCAAGGCATCACAAATACCTGAGGTTCATGGCTTTGGGCCAGCATTATCAGTTCAGAGTCTTGCCCTTTGGGCTGTCCTCAGTGCCGCGAGTTCTTACAGAGTGTTGTGCAATACTCGCAGCGCATCTCAGAAAAATCGGAATACAAGTATTCCCATACCTGGACAACTGGCTTCTAGTAAGCCCTTCCAGGCAGGGAACCATCAACGCCGTTGCCATGACTTCAGAGTTTCTCATATCCATGGGAGTCCTGCTAAATCTCAAGAAATCACAGCTGCAGCCCTCCCAGAGGCTGCTTTTCATAGGAGCTCTTCAGGACACCTCCTGTGCGAAAGCTTTTCTACCAGAGGATAGAAGGACCGATATTCTGCAGATGGCCCGATACATCAGAGAGAATAGCTCAGTAAGAGCTATCTCAGTGCAGCGGATGCTAGGTCTCATGGCATCCTCTGTGTTCACCGTACCCCTAGCATGCCTGCACATGAGAACCTCTCAATGGATGTTCAGTACTCAGTGGTCTCCTACCACTCACCCTCGGTCCTTTCTCATCAAGGTGACAGAACATCTGAAGAAGTCACTCACCTGCTGGTCGCAAGAGGACAACCTTCTGAAAGGGTATCCCTTTGCTCCCTTCGAACATCAGATTTCCATTACCATGGATGCGTCCCTGATGGGGTGAGGAGCTCACTGTCAGACTCCACACTCAAGGTACACGGACTCAGGAAGAGTCCCAGCTTCACATAGATGTCCTAGAAATGAGGGCCGTCCTTTATGCAGTCCGGGCTTTGAAGGACATTCTCTGTCACAAGAACATTCTCCTTCAAACAGACAACAAAGCAGTGATGTATTACATCAACAAGCAGGGCGGTGCTCACTCTTACCCATTATACAGGGAAGCGATGAGAGTGTGGGAATGGTGCTTGGAGCACAAGGCTCTAATTCAGGGGGTCTACCTGCCGGGAGTGCAGAATGAATTGGCAGACCATCTCAGAAGAACTTAGATCCTTACGAATGGTGTCTCAACTCAACCATAGTTCAGTCACTATTCACAGAGTAGGGAACTCCAGACCTGGACCTTTTTGCATTCCCACTCGACACAAAACTGCCTCTCTCCTGCTCCAGAAATGCTGGGCCTGGTATTTTCTGTCGGGATGCTTTCAGGCTGCAGTGGACAAAACATTTCTATACGCCTTTCTGCGTCTTCCTCTAATTCAGAGGGTACTTCTCAAGTTCGAGTCCCAGAGGGACAAAATGATCCTCATTGCTCCTTCTGGCCTCAACAAGTATGGTTTCCGTTACTCAGCAGTATGTCTGTAACCCCTCCGAAAGCGCTTCCCCTTCAAACGAACCTCCTGACTCAAGGGCCTATGGTCCGTCCCAATCTGAGATTGCTTCACCTTCACGCTTGGCTCCTGAAGAGATGGAAGTGAACAGGTTCAATGTCTCTCACAGAGTTTCAGATATTCTCCTGGCGGCATGCAAGCCAGCCACTAGGAAAACTTACACAGCCAAATGGAAGCATTTTTCGTTCTGGTGTGCAAAATCCCCTTTGAATCCTTTTTCCTGCCCACCAAATAAAGTTCTAGAGTACCTTTTAGACCTCTCAAATTCAGGTCTGCAATACTCTACAGTCAAGGTTCACCTTTGTGCCGTTTCAGCTTATCATAAGCCAGTACTTTCGTTGTCACTGGCTCAGTTACCTGTGGTTGAGAGGTTTCTTAAGAGTATACTGCATACCAGACCTCCTGTCAGACGTCTAGTAGCAGCCTGGGACATTGATTTTGTGCTAGACAAGCTCACTCGAAAACCTTCGCAGCCTCTAGCTACCTGTGAGTTGAAATTTCTCACTTGGAAAACGGCCTTCCTGGTGAACATAACCTCGGCCCACAGGGTCTCTGAGATGCATGCCTTGGTCACAGACCTTCCGTATACTGTGTTTAATAAAGACAAAGTAGTTCTCAGGATGCATCCTAAGTTTCTCCCTAAGGTTGTTTCAGAATTCCATCTTAACCAACCTTTGGTCCTTCCTACTTATTTCGCCAACTTCCAAAATGAAGGGTAGCATTCTCTTCATTCCTTGTACATCAAAAGAGCTTTGCGTTTCGATTAGATGGAACAAAAGATTTTCACAAAGCTCAACAATTGTTTGTTTCCTTCAGCGAGACCCAGCTGGGTCAGCCTGTCGCTATCAGATGTATTTCAGCATGGCTGGTGGCTTGCCTTTGCCACTGTTATTCCATGGCGCAGGTTAAGCTGGAAGGCAGTGTGTACGCTCACTCTACTAGAGCGGTCGCGGCATCCCTGGCGGAAATCCGCAACGTGTCCATTGCAGACATTTGCAATGCGGCTACCTGGAGCTCAGTTCATACTTTCGTCAAACACTGTGCCCTGGATGTCCATGCCAGATGACATGTTTCGTTTGGCAGAACCATTCTTAATGGACTACTGTCCTAAATTTGTGAGCTGTTGGTCTCTCCTGCCACCCTCTCGGAGGACTATTAGCTTGGTACTCTCCCATTAGTGTGAATGAGTGGTGGAGACTTTGTCCAGGAAGATATGGAAATTACGTACCTACCGTAATTCTTGATCTTCTTGGACGAAGTCTCCACCAGTCATTCACACGCCCACCCACCATCCCCCGAGCTCACCTCTGTTGTTGGTCTTCACCCTCAATCTTTAGGCTGTGAAGACTTTTTCTTGACCCTTCTTATACTGGGTCTTCCGGACTATCTTATGTCCAGTTTTTGGTTAGGCTATCCTTCTAGGTTAGTTACACTGCACCTCCTTGGAAAAAAAGGTACTGAGGCAGTTGGAGGGTTGACGCCGAGATAGTCATTTCCACACGAGCAGAGGCTCACGTCGCCGCTCCTCGCGGCTCCATCTCTGGCGCCAGCCCTACTGCAAAATGTTTGCTCCCGCTGGGTCCTAGTGCCTCCGGCGTAGATCCCATTAGTGTGAATGAGTGGTGGAAACTTCGTCCAAGAAGATCAAGAGTTACGGTAGGTACGTAATTTCCATTTCTTGCACATCTTTTTCTAAAAAAAGGTTACCATCTTGTACTTTAATTCCCTTAAGATACTTGAAAGTTTCTATCATGTCCCCCTTCTCCCTCCTTTCCACAAGGGTATACATATTAAGCTGCTTTAGTCTCTCCTTGTATGTCTTCTGATGCAGACCCTGCACCATTTTGGTTGCCCTCCTCTGAACAGCCTCCACACTCTCTCTGGCTTTGTGGAGATGGGGTCTCCAGAACTGCACGCAGTACTCAGATGGGTCTCACCAACTGTCTGTACAGAGGGATAACAACTTCCTGTTTTCTACTACTGATGCTCTCCTGTGCATCTCAGAATCCCCCAGCCATCCTTACTGCCTTCTCACATTGCCTGCCCACCTTTAGGTCATCTGATATAATTACTCCTAGGTCTCTTTCGATTTTTGTTATCTCACCCCCCATTATGTACTCTTCCCCTGGGACAAGACTCTCAAACATCCCAACCACCCTCAGCCTTCGGCTTCTTAAGGGCACCCGTTGGACAAGACGCACAAGTCAACTCTGGACCACCACCACCGGTCCCCCGGCTACCACTCTGCTGCTGGCTAAGGTTACCCTGATGCTAGCAACACCAGCCAGAGTGGACACTGGCTCCGACGTCAACCCTTCATCCCAGGACTAGACGCCCGCCCGGCAACCTTCAGAACCCGACAGTGGTCTACAAGAGGCCTCGCCATTGTCACCCATTCAGCTAACACCAGTGCCGATTGAGGCAAGAAGGGCACCAACGCCTGAACCAGCCCCTAGCTCTCCCAGGCTGAATATGTCTCAGGTCAAAAGCTGTTTTCCCATTGGTGGGACACCATCAAGTAGGACCTGAACCCCAACTAGTCTCGCTCCCCACCTCAACCTGATTTGGTTCCTGAAACTGCACCCAGACGCTAGAGGTTCCACAGCCGCAGGGGAGAGGATACCGAAGGCCACTTTTGCCTCGCAGTCCTCTTAAGCATACCGACAAGCATAGACGGTCTCGCTTCTAAGCTCCTCACGTGCTTCTATGCCAGGCTGGCACAAGCACAAACGAAGGAGATGACACTCTCATTCTTCCTCTTCTCGGACTCTTATGTAGACTGACTCTTCTCCCCCATGTGCGACATCGAATCTCTGCCTGGGGACAAGGAGGATCAACCCAAATCTCCACTGGATCACCGCAGTTTTATGGAGGTCATGCGCCACATTCAAGAAGACACGGGGTGGGATACAGAGGCCCTTGACCTGGAGCACTTGAAGTTGGCAAAATACCTACGCCAAAAAGTCCCCAAGCCAGAGGTTATCCCACCTATGGTGGACACCTTCCAGGACATTACCCAGGCTACCTGGAGGTACCTACATTCATCCTCTGCAGCCCCTAAGAAGGCACATCATCTTTACGGGGCACCTAAGGACCATCCCTTCCTGGCCAAACAACCAGCCTCAGACTCTGTGGTGATTTCGGCTGCTCACGACTGTTCACAGAGGCCCAAATGCCTGAACACCCAGCCACCTGGCAGAGAGTCGAAGCAGCTGGATTCGTTGGGCTGAAAGGTGTACACATCTGCCACTTGCAGCATCAGGAGTCTCAACTTCCTGACCCATATGGTCAAGTTCCAGAATGCCCTCTGGGAGCAAGGGCTGGACATTTTGCAAGGCATGCCCGACTGCCCGCCAAAGGCAGAGCTTGCGAAATTGCTCCAGACGGGCTTTGATGTTGGTACGCACATTTAAAGATCTGCGTACGACACTGCGGACACATCTGCAAGGGTGGCTGCCATGGGCATTTGTCTCCAGCATCACTCCTGGCTCTGGGTTTCTGGGTTCGCACCAGATGTTCAGTCAAACATTCTGGATGCCCTCTTTAAAGGCTCTGTTCTCTTCAGAGAAGAGTCTGAGAAGATCATCTCAAAATTACAAGACTCTGGTAAGGCTGTCTGTATCCTGCAGTCGATGTGCCACCCGAAACAGGAACAATTTCACAGGTCCCATTTTCGTGGCCAAGGGGGACACCAGCCTCAGCAACCCTGCTTCCAACAACATCCTCGGCAGGGAGGCTTCGGTTGAAGAGGTGGAGCCAAGGGCTCCATGGCCTCCACCTCTCAACAGATGAGGCCAGCCCCAGCCACCTTTCCCCCTCCCCCAAACGTATGACTATTCAGGTGACCCTCCTCTCCTCGATGTCCCGTCAGGAGAGCAGGTGGGAGGCTACTTTCCTCTGTACGCAGATGCGTGGAGAGAAGTGACCTTGAACCAGTGGGTCCTCGAGCTCATGGAATACGGGCATTCCATGGAGTTTGAAGAGCTCCCCCGGTCAGACCATCTGCCACCCGAGGGGACACAGACAACAAATACAACAGGAGAGTCGGGCTCTGCTAGCCAAACGGGCCATAGAACTCGTCCCTCCGGCAGAGAGAGACTCAGGCTTTTATTCCCCCTTCTTCCTGGTTCTGAAGAAGACAGGGGATTTAAGACCCATCTTGGACCTTAGTGATCTAAATCTGTGGGTTTCCTACAAAAGTCTCAGGATGGTCTCCCTACCCAGTCTCCTCCCCATGATCTCCGGAGGAGACTGGTTGGCGTCTATGGACATGCAAGATGAATATCTGCATGTGTGTATCACCAAGGGACACAGAAGATTCCTGAGGTTCCGATTCAAAGGAAGACACTTTTAGTTTTGAGTTCCTCCCTTTCTTCTCTCCTCAGCTCCAAGAGTCTTCACAGAATGCATGGTGGTGGTGGTCGCCGCAGCACTACGAAAGGCGGGCCACTTTGTGTTCCCCTACCTGAATGATTGGCTCCTGCTGGCTCCCTCCAGGGACCGCCTGCAAGACACGATTCGGGACACCCTTGCTCTGTGTCGGTGTCTGGGCATCACAATAAATCCTAACAAATCATTTCTGACTCCCACTCAGAATCTGCAGTTCATAGGGGTATTATTGAACACTGTTCAAGGGAAGGTGTTCTTACCAGCAGACCAGGTAGAGCGTATTCGGGCTCTAGCCAGCATCATCTTTTCACCTCTCTAGTACCGGCCAGACTACTGCTCAGGTTGCTAGGCCACATGGCAGCAGCCATAGTCTCCGTTACCTTAGCAAGATTGCGGATGAGAATGATTCAGTGGACCCTCAAGGTCCAGTGGGACCAGCATCTGGACAACCTCAATGCCCAGGTCAGAGTCTCGGAGCCAGTCCATCGGGAACTTCGTTGGTGGATGTCATCCTCAAAGCTCCTAGAGGGAGTTCCATTTCAGCCAAGAACCCCTTCTCATACAGTGTCTACAGATGCTTCAAATACGGGATGGGGCGCGCATTTGGGGGATTACAGAACTCAAGGTTCCTGGTCCCCATCAGAGGAGAATATACACATAAATGTCCTCTAATTGAGAGCAGTCCTGTATGTGCTGCAGGCGCTGGACTCTGTAATTTTTCTGGGTCACCTTCTTGTCCAGACGGACTACACTTGGGTGGTCTTTTACATCAGCAAACAAGGAGGTGCCCACTCTTATCCTCTCTGTCAAGAGGCCATGAGAGTTTGGGATTGGGCCACAACTCATCAATTGATCATTTCCGCCATTCACGTTCCGGGGATCCAGAACGTATTAGCGGATGCTCTCAGGAGGTCGAGGTCGCAGGCCCACGAGTGGTCCCTGCTTCAAACCGTGGCAGACTGTTTGCCAGGTGGGGGACCCCAGATCTGGACCTTTTTGCATCTGTGTCCAATGCATAACTGCCCAGTTTCTGCTCGCTAGATCCAGGACCTGGTGTTTTTTGGCGAGACTCATTCCTCTTTTGGAAAAGGAGGATCTTACTTCGAGAAACAGCACTTGCAGCAGGTTACACCATTAGGACTGAAGTCAACAGGCGCCAGGACCCCACGGAAATTTTCTAGCTAGCAGTATTCAGTGGGAACCGCCTCCGATGTCAGGAATAGTACATAAGAGGGCGGTCCCCCAGAATCCCCAGTTCTTTTCCTGCCGTTGACTCACCAGCATCAGCCTCTCGGTCTCTACCTAGCGCGACGATGACTTAGAACTTCCAGAGTTTCTACCACTAGTGTCCTCTCCAACTCCTTCATTTGAGGGTCACCTTTCAAAGTGTGCTCATGGAAAACAAATGCCTTTCAAGGATCCTCATTCTTCCTGTGTGCTGCTTAGGCCCGGACCACGATACCAAGGCCTTCACCTTTGCCAGGGGTTCAACAGCCACACTAGGATCCGCCAGAAAGCACTTCAGGCTTACCTGCTAGAGGAAAAACTTAGTAGGATTGACAAAGAATCTTCTCCAGGGCGATTCTTCCTCTAAGGTCCACAAACACCGGGATAAGCACCGAGAGAAGGCAAGGTCCAGATCCCTGAACCGGGCCTCAGATTCGCGGAGCTCGGGCTGCACCCGATCGGACCACTCTCCCTCTAGGGCTAGGTCTCAGCCCCCTCTGGTCAAGGTCCGGGCTTCCAGTGGTTCTTCAACTCTTCAGCCCATTAAGACCTCCAGGCCTGCATCTTCCACTCCGACTAAGGCCTCATCCAGGTCTGGGGAGCACCACGAATCGTCCTCCCATCATCCGGCCTCCGACGTCCGGTCTGTCTCCCAATCACCACCACCTCAGCACAAGACCAAGGAGCTGACCTCTCTCAAGCGGACGTCGGACCCGACGTCGCCAAGTCACACAGGCACTCCAAGGAACCGGCGACCGTTTGTCACCCGTCCCAGTCAGGCATTCGCCCCCGAGGATGCCGGTGGGGTGACCGGCGCCGGCTACTGCAGAAAAGAGGACTACACCACCGCCTACAGACGTCGGTCAGGAGGCATTGTCGGAGGAGGACTCTACCCAGCCTGAAGACCAGGCAGGCGACCCCGGAACCAGAGACTCCTGGGGACCCGACGCCCAGCCCCAACGACAGGCCACCGGCGCCGGTCCGTCGTCGGGCCTAAATCTGGCAGAAGTGAAGGAGCTTTCACCTTCTGGTGGGACACCATCAAGAAGGATGTGGTCACCACACAACCTCCTCCTGCGCCCACTACCCCTCCGACACCTGCACCCCCTCCTCCACCTAGGGGGTCAGCACGTTGGGCACCATCCCCCAAGGGGCCAACACCACCTCCTAGGGACAGATCTAGGGAGAAGAGAAGGCCTCGGTCAAGATCCTCTTCAGGGTCACCCAGCCCCAAGAGACCCAGAAGACGCCGGTATACCCCGTCCACGGAGGGTTCCAGATCTGACATCTCGAGTGCTCCAGATCTCCTTCTCCAATCAGCCCCTCTCGGACCCAGCTGACCTTCCCAGGTCCCTCCAGATGACCCCTCGTTCTCCAAGATAATTAGGCATATTCAGGAGAACATGGGTGGGACGCTGAAGAGCTTGACCCCAAAGACTCACGCCTTGCCCACTACCTTCAGCAAAAAGACCCTAAGCCTGTGGTAGTGCCACCCTTGGTGGATACCTTTGTGGACGTCACCAAGGCTGCGTGGAAGTGTCCACATTCGACCCCGGCGATGTCGAAGAAGGCTGACCACCTGTACAAGGCCCCAAGGGAGGACCATACCTGGTGAACCATCCTCTGGCCAACTCCCTGGTCATTACAGCCTCACATAACCAGTCTCAGAAACTGCAGCATTTGAGCACGCAGCCACCGGACCCGGAGTTCAAGCAGTTGGACGTCCTGGGCAGGCACACGTACGCGGCCGTGACTTGTGCCATTAGGTCGTTGAATTACCTCACCCACATGGTTCAGTTCCAGAACGCTTTGTGGGAGCAGGGACAGGACCTAGCTGAAAAATTGCCTGACGGTGGCCAGAAGGAAGAGCTGTTGCAACTCCTCCATACGGGTTCGGACGTGGGGACCCAGGTGCTTAGAGCTGCATACGACTCTGCGGACTCTTTGGCCAGAGCTGCTGCCTCAGCGTGTGTCTCTCGGAGACACTCATGGCTCCGTCTCCGGCTTTACCCGGACATCCAGAAGAACATCATGGATGCCCCTTTTCATGGCGAAGTTCTGTTTGGTGAAGCTCGAGAAGATGATCATCAAATTGCAGGAAGTCGAAGGCGATTAGATCTGTCCATGCCATGTACAGGTCTCGGCTTAGTTCCTTTGACGGGAACCAAAGTCGTTTTCACAGCCGAATCCAGAGGCAACAACCTCACTCCGGTCAGCAACAGAGGGGCTTCTTCTCCTGAAAAGCGCAGGCTAAGACACTCTCAAGCAGAGGCCAACGAGCCACAAAGTTGGCCCAACCTGCAGGATCTAATGCTGCCACAGCATGACTCCTTCCCGGCCCCCGCCCCCTCTCAGGATCAACGGGAAATGAAGGTCGGGGGTCGCATTGCGGACCACCTGCCAGGGTGGCGGTCGATCACCACCGACAGGTGGGTGCTACAGTTGGTCCAAAAGGACATTATATAGAGTTTGTAGACATAACCCGCCCACAAGGCCTCCTCTGCTCTCCGCTATTCGGTCAGCACGCCCTGCTTATTCAGCAGGAGGTGCTCACGCTCTAGAGAAAGAAGCTTTGAGCACGCCCAAGGAACCAGAGAGGAGCCGTTACTATTCGCACTTCTTCCTGGTTCCCAAGAAAACAGGGGACATCCATCCAACTTGACCTCAACGACCTCAGTCTGTCGGTCGTCTACAAGCGCTCAAGATGGTCACCTTTCCGGGTCTAATCCCCATACTGAAGAAAGACCCCTTCTTGGCGTCCCTGGACATGCAGGACGCTTACCTGCACATTCCTATTGCTCGAGCGCACAGGAGGTTCCTGCGCTTCGAGTTCCAGGGCCACCATTATCGGTTCTGAGTCCTCCCTTTCGGACTGTCATCGGCACCTCGGGTATTCACGAAGTGTATGGCGGTCGTAGCGGCGACTCTGAGGAGGCAAGGCCACTACGTGTTCCCCTACCTGGACGACTGGCTCTTCATGGTGCCCTCTCAGGAGGCCTTGATGTCCGCCATTCATTATACTCAGTCGCTGTTCGAGACGCTGGGCATCTTGATCAAGAGAAGTCTCGTCTGGTTCCATCTCAGACTCTGCAGTTCATAGGCGCAGTTCTGGACACCGTCCAAGGGAAAGCTTTTCTTCCCCAGGACAGAGCGGAACACATCAGATCCCTCATCAGGGACATTTCGGCAAAGAAGACCATTCCTGCCAGATTGGTCCTTTGCTTGCTCGGACACATGGCGGCGGCCATTGCAACAGTCCCGCTTGCTCGTCTCCACATGCGGGCCACCCAGTGGATGTTACGGGTCCAATGGGATCAAAAGCAAGACCATCTGCAGCTCCCAATCCGGATCACGAAGGCTGTAATCCGGGATTGGCAATGGTGGCTTGATCCAAGAATCTTTCAACAGGGGTTCCTTTGTTGCCATCTCCGGTTGTGACACACTCCACAGATGCCTCGGGGCTCGGATGGGGAGCACACCTTGATGGTGTCCGGTCTCAGGGCCTGTGGACAGCCCAAGAGACTCATCTCCACATAAATATCCTGGAAATGAGAGCAGTTCTTTACACCCTGCAGGCCTTCCAGTCGGAGAGTCCACCGGGCAGGTACTCTTCTGTTACAAACAGACAATTCTACGGTGATGTATTACCTCAACAAACAAGGAGGCACCCATTCCTACCCACTTTGCAGTGAGGCCATGAGGGTGTGGAATTGGGCTTTGCTACACGGGAAAACCTCATTGCTGTTAATGACCCAGGAGTGGACTACGTCATCACAGATGGCCTGAGCCGCTCTCAGGCCAGAGTCCATGAGTGAGAACTGCTCCAGGAGGTAGTAGAGGATCTGTTTCACAGATGGGGTACACCAGAGTTGGACCTTTTCGTGTCCCCATCCAACATAAAACTGCCCAGTTCAAACAACATGAAGTCTTGCTGTAGTCTGACATATGCAGTGATGTCCAACCTTTGAACTGCCCCGGAGAGGAAAGAGTTAGCTTTCCATGCAAGGCATGGAACGCTGAGCTCGAGCTCGGTTGAGACTCTTTCTGTTGTTGTTTGAACTCAAACCGCCAGATTCTTTACTCTGCCTCACTGAACAGTCGTTCCGGAGATTTCTCCTTTGCTCAGTTCAATTTAGTCAGTTAAAGTGTCACTTTTTCCTCGGTTTCAACCGAATTTAATCCATCTAACCTGTCAGTTCAAGTCTCTGTCTGTGGTATCATGAGTACTAGATAGGTGGTTATTGTTTCTTCTGTGTGGAACTTGTAAACGATGGATCGGTTCGGTTTGAACCGATCAGGGTTGTTTAAAAAAGTTTGTTCTACTTTTAGAGTGTGGTAACCAGTCCTTATCGGCTCTAAAAAAAAAGACGGATTTCATTACGGTTTTTTCCACGACCCGTAACATGGTCAGGAACTGATAAGGGGGTGTTCACCGCTTGATTGCCAAAAAGGGTAAGTTTGTTAGACTGGCCATGTCTGAGAAACCCAAAAAGAAAAACAGGCCCACTGGGTTTCAACACTGTAGTGTGTGTGGGGAAGCCTTTGCTAAGGCTGACCCCACACCACCTGTGTTTGCTTGGGGTTTGACTACCCTCATTCAGACTGCCAGATTTGTAAAATTTTTCTCAGCTACCCTGGAAAAGAGAGTTGGTAGGCTCAGGGAAAGGGAGGCCAAAAAGTCCGCTGACCTGGATGGCCAGCCCGGTTCAGTTCCAACCGAACCAGGAGGAGTGCCCTCTGACCAGGGCGATACTTCGGGCAAAAGGAGAACCGACTCTGAGGAGTCGGTTCCAGTTAAAGAAAAGAAGGATAAATCAGCGGTTCAGATCCACAAGTTCTTTCTCCAACTGCTGATGAAATAGCCAAGCGATAAGGATTGTTCAATCGCTAACCTCGGTTCCACCAAACCGCACCATCGGGTCAGGGGCTCAGTTCGGAGTTGGTTCCCGGTTCCAGATTATAATTTAGAGGATTTTTATGAACCGGAGGAGGAGGGAGAGTATGAGGATAGTGATGGTGATTATGAAAGTCTGATGTGCCCATTGACCTGGACATCTCCCCAGACAGACCTTCAGGGTTTCTCCTCCTAGGCTTCTGAGTCTCCTTCCCATTTTATGTTTTACAAAAGTGGCTGAACTCTTCAGCTTCCTATGGAGGAAGCACTAGAGGATCAGGAGGAGCCTGATTATGTTGAGATGATGGACATCCCAGAGTCCAGGAGGCTGTCTGTTCCCTCCATAAGTCTTTTGGAAACAGACAATAACAATTTTAAAGACTCCTAATTTATACCTCCTGTGGACAAGAGAATGGACAAGAGCTATACTCTCTCAGGCTCAGATACGGAGTTCCTTTCCCAGCAATGCAGCCATGTTGGGTAGTGCAGGCTGCTGCCTGTGATAAGGCAATATACCCTTGGCTTCACACCCCCCAGATAAGGACTCCAGGAGGATTGATGCCTTGGCAAAGAAACAGTACATGGCAGCATCTTTGGGACTCAGACAGGCTAATTATATGGCCTATACAGCTAGATACCAGAAGTCTAGATGGGACACTAATGGCTTTGGCTAAACAGGTCCCTGGCCAGCTAGCCAAGGAGCTGGAGCAGGTGGCTGCAGATGGTATTGAGGCATCCAAGGTGCAATTTCATGCTGCAGTGGACTCCAATTATGTTTCATCTAGAGTCATTGCTACATCTGTGGCCCTTCGTATGATGGCTTGGCTCAGATGTACTAGCCTGTCTCAGGATACCCAGACTAAGGCCATGGATTTTCCTGTTATGGGTAATTCTCTGTTTGGGGAGCAAACAGAGAACTACATGAAGAGAATGGATGAATACAGGACCACCTATAGGAGTGCTTAGGCCAAGGAAAGGCAAGCCACTCCCCAGAGGCAGCAATCCAGGGGCAGGAGCAGGCCTTTTCATAGGCCTTTCTACCAAGCCCCGGCCTCCTCTTCTGCCTTTGCCCAGAGGGGGTTCTTTAGAGGGAGAGGCAGACGGGGTACAAGCAGGCCTGCTACTACCCCTCAGCCTAAAGCCCCTGCCAAACAGGCACCCTGATGGGTTTGCCCGGGCCGATTCTCCACCACCTGTAGGGGGCAGGCTGGCTTACTCTGTCCAGGACTGGATGTCTTTAACATCAGACAAATGGGTCCTGGAAGTAGTAAGCCAGGGACTGGTTCTCAGCTTCAAAAAATGTCCCAAGATGAGAGCCAGATCCTTTCCACCTGCAATTCCTTCAGAGGCACTTGCCCTAGAGGCAGAGGTCTCTTCCCTCTTGGCTCCGAGAGCCATAGAAAGGGTTCCACCCCTACACAAGGGAAAAGGATTGTACTCTAGGTACTTCCTAACTCCCAAAAAGACAGGGGAATGGCGGCTCATCCTGGATTTCAGGTATTTAAACAAGCACCTTTTAAAGCCAAAGTTCAAAATGGTGACTCTGGGAATAATTCTGCCCACTCTAAGGCCAGGAGACTGGCTAGTTTCCCTGGACCCCAAGGATGCCTATTTCCTCATTCTCATCAGAAGCTCCCACCGAAAGGACCTCAGGTTCGAGTTGCCCTCAGGCCACTATCAATTCAGAGCAATGCCCTTTGGCCTAACTTCAGCTCCAAAGGTGTTCACAAAATGCCTGGCAGTAGTGGTTGCTTTCCTAAGGAGAAAGAAGATCTCCATCTTTCCATACCTGGACAACTGGCTCATAGTAGGTCAGTCTCCAGACCAAGTCAAGTCACACCTGCAGATAACTCGGCAACTGCTTACTTCTCTAGGATTCTTTCTGAATCTTTCAAAGTCCGTTCTAGAGCCTGTGCAGCTCCTCACCTTCATAGGGGCAGAGCTGGATACATTAAAGGCAAGAGCCTTCCTTCCCTTGGACAGGGCAAGGACCCTTGTTACACTGGCCTCTTCATTCACCCTCCAGGTGTCTTGACCAGCAAGGCATTTTCTGCAGCTTCTGGGCCACATGGCTGCCTCTACAGCAGTGGTCCAAGGAGCAAGATTTCAAATGAGGGACATTCAGTTCCACTTAAGGGCCTTCTGGTCCCAGAGAAAGGACCCTCTGACCAAACTAATCCCAGTGACTCGAACTCTGATCCAGGCTTTGCAGTGGTGGCAGGATCAGGACAACCTAAGACAAGGAGTTCCCTTCGTCACTCAATCTCATTCTCTAATCCTTACCACAGATGCCTCCCTCTTGGGCTGGGGAGCCCACTTGGGGGACCTGACCACCCAAGGGTTTTGGTCACCTCAAGAATCTCTGCTTCACATCAGTCTCTTAGAACTCAGAGCAGTGTTTCTAGCACTTCAAGCTTTTTCCAAGTCTGTTCAGAACAAAGTAATTCAGATCAGGACAGACAATACCACCACAATGTGGTACATCAACAAGCAAGGGGGCACTCAGTCTATGGCCTTGTGCACAGAGGTAATGAAATTGTGGTCTCTGGCTTATTCCCTGAATACCTCTCTCATAGCAGTGCACCTCCCAGGGAAGGACAATGTCCTGGCAGATGCTCTCAGCAGGATATCTCAGGGTCATCACGAATGGTCCCTAGGTCCCCTGATTTTGAAAGTGATCTTCTCCATATGGGGCACCCCACAGATAGATCTTTTTGCAGCCCCAGACAATCACCAACTTCCTCTTTTCTGCTGCAGGCCCCCAGTGTTGGGCTCAGTCCCCCTGGATGCCCTAGTTCTCAATTGGGAAGGGAAGTTCCTGTATGCTTTTCCCCACTTCCCTCTCCTGTTCAAGGTACTAGTCAAAATCAGGTCTCAACCCTGCAAAGTGGTTCTGATTGCTCCAGACTGGGCCAGACAGCCCTGGCACCCTCTTTTGCTGTCCTTAGCAGTCCACCTTCCCGTCTCTTCCCAGGAATTACAACCTGTTAACATGTTCTCAGGGGAGGGTCTGGTGTCCGAATTTCAAATCTCTCAATCTCAAGGCCTGGCTCTTGAAGAGTTAGAATTTGCAGATTTGCATCTCTGTCAGAGTGTTCTGGATATCTTAAAGGCTTCTTGAAAGCCTTCCACCAGAAAGACTTACAACTCAACATGGAAAAGGTTTACTATTTGGTGCTCTGGGAAGCATATTTCTCCAGAGTCTGCTGGGTTGCCTACAGTCCTTGACTATATGGTTCATCTCAATAGCTTGGGACTCAGACCAGCTACACTTAGAGTTCATCTGGCAGCTGTCTGCCTTCTTGTCAGCAGGCAAGCCCTCTTCCCTTTCAGCTCATCCTGTATTCTGTAAATTCTTCAAGGGATTGCTGCATACCAATCCTCCCTTCCGGGACCCCGCCCCTTCTTGGGACCTTAATGTTTGCATTGCTCAGCTTATGCAACCCCCTTTTGAGCCTTTATCCTCAGCAGAGCTTAAGTACTTGACTTGGAAAACTGTGTTCTTGGTAGCCATTACTTCTGCCAGACACAAGTGAGTTACAGGCCCTGTCACTGGAGCCTGATTTTATCTCTTTCCATTGAGATAAGGTGGTCCTCAGGACTAATAGGAAGTTTTTGCCCAAGGTGGTTTCAGATTTCCACCTTAACTAGTCTGTCTCTTCCTGTTTTCTTCACTGACCATTCCTCCTCTGGGGAGAGGAGGCTGCACAGCTTGGATGTGAAAAGGGCCCTTAGCTACTACATAAAGTGCACCAAGGGTCACAGGTTTGACTCCTTCCAACTTTTCCTCACTTATAGTGAGGTAGGTAAGGGAAAACCTGTCACTAAGAGATCTATTGCCAGGTGGATTGTCTCTTGTATACAATTTTGCTATGAAAAATTGGGTAGGATCCCACCCTCCGGCCTGAGGGCTCACTCTACCAGAGGTACAGGTGCTTCCCTGGCTGCTGCCAAGGATATTCCTATCTTAGAGATTTGTCAAGCAGCCTCCTGGAAAACAGTACATACTTTCACCAAGCATTACTCTGTGGATATCCAGGCTAGGAGTGATGCTCGGTTTGGCACAGCAGTACTTCAGAGCCTATTCCAGAAGTAGGTTCTGTCCCTCCTCCTTGGAGGTACTGCTTGGTAGTCTGCATATGTCAGAATACAGCAAGACTTCTTGTTGTTTGAAGAAAAAATTGCTCGCCTTAGTAATGTTGTTTCTTCTAATGGAGTCTTGCTGTATTCTGACCTCCCCCCGCCTCCCCTCTCAGAACCTGGGTTTTGGGATGTGGGTGGGCAGCAACAGTGTTGGCACTCTAGAGGTGCCCCCCTTTTTCTCACCCTCTTAATTTGGGTGTGTGTGTGTTGTTTTGTTTTATTTTTTGGGTTTCCTGACTTGAGTCTTTGCCTTGGAACCAAAAAATCTTTTTATTATATTTAGTAGCCAGTTGGCTAGTGTGAGTTTACAGTTTCCATACAGGACACCCAGTGAGTATAGCTCGTAAAGTTCTGGCGGTTTGAGTTCAAACAACAGCAGACAGAGTCTCAACCGAGCTCGAGCTCAGCGTTCCATGCCTTGCATGGAAAGTTAACTCTTTCCTCTCTGGGGCAGTTCAAAGGTTGGACATCACTGCATATGTCAGAATACAGCAAGACCATTAGAAAAAACAACATTACTAAGGTGAGTAATTTTTTCTTTTTGCTCGCTAGATCCAGGGCCTGCTGTTTTCTGGCGAGACGCGTTGTCCCTCTCCTGGCCGGGCAGATTCCTCTATGCCTTCTCTCCCGGTTGATCCAGAGGGTTGTTCTGAAACTTTGCAGAGAACAAGCAACGCTGATACTCATCGTGCCGTTCTGGACCAGGCAGATCTGGTTCCCTCTACTACACCAGCTATCCCAGGATCCTCCGGTGCCTCTGCCAATCAGCTATCACTTGCTGTCTCAGGAGGAGGGCTCCTTGGTCCATCTGGACCTTCGTTTGCTGAGCCTGCATGCTTGGCTCCTAGACACATAGCCATTTTGCAACACAAGGTCTCGCAAGAAGTAGCTGATGTCCTGGTGGCTGCGAGAAAACTGGCCACTCATGCTACCTACGTGATGAAATGGTGCCGTTTTTGCCTGTGGGCTCAAGCGCGGGGGTTTTTGCCTCTAGACTGTCCAGAAAAGTCGGTCTTGGACTACCTCCTGTCTCTCTTTCAGACAGGCTTGGCCTACTCCTCGATCAAAGTACACCTCTGTGCCATATCAGCCTATCATTGTCCGATAGGCCAACACACCATATCCCAGTTGGACATCGCACGAGCCTTCCTGAGAGGTATTCTCCACCTTAGACCTCCAATTAAGGATCCAATTCCGCCATGGGATCTACCCTTTGTCCTGGAGCAGCTCTTGCTGACACCGTTTGAACCAGCCGCGGATTGCAAGCTACGTCTTCTCACTTGGAAGATGTTGTTTTTTAGTTGCCGTTACTTCGGCCAGAAGAATTTCTGAACTTCATGCACTCATGTGCAAAGAGCCTTATTTGGTTTTTCACCAAAACAGGGTATCCCTACGGACTAATCCCAAATTTCTGCCTAAGGTGGTCTCAACTCTCACCCTTAACCAAGGCATCGATCTACCAGTGTACTTTCCCAACTATTCGAATTGAGGAGCAGCCCTGTTGCACACCCTAGATGTGCATAGGTGTCTCCGATACTACCTGACCAGAACCAAACACCATCAAAAAACGGACCAGCTTTTTGTCTCCTTTGCCCACAGGATGCTGGGAGCTCCTGTTTCTAAACAGTCGCTGTCCAGGTGGCTTATTCAGTGTATCACGTTCTGTTACCAGAAACGCAACAAACCCTTACCGGGTGCAGTTAAGGGTCATTCCACAAGGGAGGGGTGGCTACCTCCTTTGCGCGGCCCTTAAGAATGTGTCCATCTCGGCCATCTGTGCTGCAGCTACTTGGAGCTCCGTGCCCACTTTAATCAGACATTATAGCCTCTATATTGCATCGAGGCAAAGAGCAGGTTTTGGTCTAGCAGTCCTTCAAGGACTTCTGTCCTAGGCTTTGCTTTCATTAAGGATTTCTACCTTCCCTCCTCCCAGTGGTGTGGGATTTCCATTATTGCTTGGGAATAGGTCCTAATGGTGTAACCTGCTGCAAGAGCTGTTTCTCGAAGTAAGATAGTACAGTTATGTAAGAACTTACTATAACAGTAGATCTTCGAGAACAGCTCTTGTAGCCGGTACTTTCCCTCCCACCATCCCCGCTGGAGGTAGATTCTAGTTCCAACATCCTTCTCCTAGGATCAGGTGTCTCGGCATCTCTCTGACTGCTATTTGATGGCGGATCCTCAGTGTCCTCTTCTGATGTCATCCAGCGGCCGGGAGTTTCCGGCAGGAGAACTGGGGATTCTGGGGGACCGCCCGCTTATGTACTATGCCTGACATCAGGGGCGGTCCCCGCTGAATACTGTTAACTAGAACATTTCCGTGGGGTCCTGGTGCCTGCCGGCTTCAATCTTAATGGTGTAACCTGCTGCAAGAGCTGTTCTCGAAGATCTACTGTTACGGTAAGTTCTTACATAACTGTACTTACCTTTATGCTTTTCCTCCTTTTCCGCTTCTGCAGAGGGTCCTCCTCAAAGCGTAATCCGAAGGAACTACTATGATCCTGATCACTCTACTGTGGCTTCGTCAGATATGATTCCCTTTACTACAGCATCTTTTGTCGGAACCTCCTGTACCCTTACCAGTCTCAACCCATCTTCTCTCTCATGAAAATGGGTCCCTGCTTCGTCCGAACCTGCATTCTAAGATCGTGGATATGTTGTTCATCCACACTCTTTGGTATGTCCCCTTCCTCTTTAAATCTTGCCGGAAGTCTTCAAGCTGGCTCCTCCCACCCACCTGGGTGGTATAAACCTCCACGCCACCCCATGACGCCAAATCTTCCTTTCCGCTAGAAGATTCAGATTGCCTCCCTCGTGCTCATGCATTTTGTAGGCTCTGGCTTCAAAACCTTGATTATTCTGAAAATCGTTATAGTTAGCATTGGCGATCACGACTCTATACCTTGGATTATGGAACACAAGTCTCCCCAGTTTGCGGTGTGTCCCTGCGGTCAGAAGATGTTACACCGATCCCCACACATTATGACAAAGCATTGCCCGTGTCAACCATGACACCTCGAATACAATCTTTGTCTCGCTTTCCATCCTAACGCCTTCGATGACTGTCTTGCACGCCTAGTTGGGGAGGTCAGAAAAGCGGAACCCTCTGGTGAAATCTAAGAGGCTCGGTGGGCGGTTTCACGCTCCGGGATCCGCTGGTAGTGTGGAGCAGCGTGCAAGCATTCGAAGAGGAGCGTCTCAGGCTGCAGAAGCTACTGTGAGCTTCTTACGTTCCCTCAACCTGAGCTCCACCTTCTCTGATTCCTTCCGAGAGTTGTGCTAGTCTCTCCCAACCAAGGGAGAGTGTCCTGCTGGCATGCACTACTCTCGGTCCTGTAAGCAGGAGAAGGACCCGGGATTGTCTTCATCCCCACAGAGACGCTCTTGGGAGCAGGAGAGATCTCGGTCCCAGGAACATGCAGTCTCTACTTCGGTCGAGATTGCTTCTTCGGCTTTGCCGTCTGGCCAGTCGACCGAAATGTCGATAGACGATGTGGAAATAATCATCGACCTGATCGTTCCATTATCGCCTACTCCAGTCGATGATTCTCTCGATCAAACACCAGTTCTTACTTTCCCTGACGAGGAGACCCAGCCTGCTGGGACTCCCATCAAGGTAGTGGTCCCGACCCCGGGAAATCACCAGTCCTGCCAGTGTCTCCCGAGTGACCAAATCGGCCTGTCTGATCTCGATCGAGGTCCCGAACCCCCTCAACTGAAAGGCCGAGGAAGAGCCATAAATGGTCTAGAAAGAGGTGACGCCATCGGTCATCTTCGTCCTCCTCGGATGAGGAGAAGCTCCGGCAGAAACTCCAGCACTTCGAGGACCTCATGTGTGGCAGCAGCTGATTTTGACTAGGCACAAGCAGACCCCGGCTTCCACCCCGGCCATTACCTGGCTTTCGTCTCCTAGGCTGAAGCCGACTCCTTCGGAGCCAATCAAGTTGATTCCCCTGCCCACTGGAGCTGGCGAAACCTCCGGTTTGGCCTAAACCAGTCTCTCCACCGATATTGGTGGAACCACAGCCCAAGCTGCCTTTGGGAGGGGCTCCTTCTAAAGAAGATAGGCCAGACACTGGGCTTCCCTGGCATCTTTTGGTCACTGTCACCCCGGACCGCCCCGGTGACCTGGGCAGTTGACTGTTATATCCGGATTCCTCGGATTCGGATGTGACTGGCCTGCATTCTAATCTCTGAGTCCACAGGGATGCCCCTGGAGCCAATCCAGAAGAAGGCGGAGCACCTTCTCACGGACATCCTCAAGAGAGGTCATACCCCGACGGAGGCTTTTCCTGTGACCGAGGCCATTGTTGGCCCGGCCTTAGAACTCGTGACAGTGCCCTGCCTTTTGTCCAGCACTATCTGCCCGCATGGTCTGCAAGTACGCGGTGCCCATGGGGTCCCTTGCAGGGTTCACAGTGCACCCTTCGGCCGAGAGCCTGGTGACCACCTCTGTGTTCAGGAGTACTGACAGTTCTGCCGACACTGACTGACCTCCTGAGAAAGAGTCCAAGCTCTTGGACTATTCGACCAGGAAGGTCTGTGCGGCTTCTTCCTTGGGCCTTTGTTAGGCAAGTTCGGCCGCCATCATGGCACACTTCTCCCATGCCCTCTTGGGGTCTTTGGATGAAGTTCTGCCACATCTCCCTGCGGACATGCAGACCATGGTCAAGCAGGTCCAGGATCAGGGCCGAGCTGTATCCAAACAGCAGCTTCAGACAGCCCTAGACATTGGGGATTCTTGTGCCTGTTGGATGGCAGCCACAGTTGCCTCTCATCGCAGAGCTTGGCTGAGACTCTCCTCCTTCCCGGCGGATACTCGGCACAAACTAGCTGATGTGCCTTTCTTGGGGACCGACCTTTTCGGCCCAGGTGTGGCTGGTCACCTTCAGCGCATTGAACAGTCCAGTGCCACCTTGGACGCTACTTCTGCCAAGGGTTCTTCGGGCAAGAACCAGCAGAAGAAAAAGAAGCCGCCTTTTCGGCACTCTTCCCCTGCAGCGCAGCAGCCCTCCTTTCAAGGAGGACAGCAGCATCAGCAACAGCAGGCTCAAGCTTGGTGCCCCTGACCCAGACCTGTAAAGGAGGCTGAGGTTCGGGTGCTGGATCCTCCTCCTCCAAGCCTGCTCAGTGACAGAGTGGGGGCTGCCTCCCCCTCTCCCATCACGCCGGCTCCATCACTTCCTTTCTGCCTGGTCCGCTGTCACTTTGGACAGGTGGGTTCTTGAAGTGGTTGGTCAGGGACTGCCTCTGGAATTCGAGCAGTACCCTCCAAGCCGGGCCTGCACCTCTTGGGTGGAAAGAGTATCCGCCCATACTCAGTCGGCTCTCCGAGACAACATTGCTCAGCTCTTCCTCAAGGAGGCAGTAGCTCCAGTGGTGGATCCTCCAGCAGACCCAGGCTTTGTCTCAAGGTACTTCCTGGTGCCCAAGCGGATGGGGGGCTGGTGCCCCATTCTAGATCTGCACGATCTGAATCAGTATCTCAGGTCACGCACCTTTCGGATGGTCACTCTGTCCCAGATCATACCACCCTTGGAGCGAAACATGTGGTTCTGTTCACTGGATCTGCAGGACGCATTGTTTCACGCCCCAATCCATCCGTCTCATCAGCGGTTCCTCCGCTTCAGGTTCCCTGTAAGAGTTCCGAGCCATGCCGTTTGGCCTGTCATCGGCCCCACAGGTCTTCACCAAATGCATCGCAGTGGTGGCAACCCATCTCGGGGTCAGGATTTATCCCTACCTCAACGATTGGTTCCTAGCAGGTTCCACCCAACAGGAGGTGGAGAGGTCCAGGGACCTGGCCCTCCTGACCTGCTCCCAACTTGGCCTCCTGATCAACGAGCCCAAGTCTGAAATCGTGCCTTCTCAGGTGATGGGCTTCTTCAGGGCAGAGCTCGACTCTCATCAAGCCAGAGCTTGGCTCCCGGCAGACAGGGTGGAGGTCCTCTCCTCCTTTGCCCAATCATTTCTGGTTGGGCAATAGTGCCCTGCCTGGGAGTTTCTGCATCTTCTGGGTTACATGGCGTTGTGCATCTCAGTGGTCCATTGGGCCCGGTTGCACATGCGCCCCCACCAATGGGAGCTGGCCTCCCAATGGACTCAGCGCCACGGTCATTTC
Organism: Neoceratodus forsteri; assembly: GCA_016271365.2. Taxonomy (NCBI): domain Eukaryota; kingdom Metazoa; phylum Chordata; order Ceratodontiformes; family Ceratodontidae; genus Neoceratodus; species Neoceratodus forsteri. Next base: position 209,245,500 of record JADMNL010000022.1, on the reverse strand, counting down.
GACCAGCTGATCACTAACCCAGAAGATGTGGGACGCTCTCCACTAGTGGACCACCCCAGACCGGTTGCAGGAAGGGATACCGTTTGTCCGCTCCAAGCCGACGGTTGTCCTTACGACCAATGCCTCTCTCATGGGCTGGGGAACAAAAGGGCCCACGGGCTGTGGACCCCCGAGGAGTCCTGATGCCACATCAACCTGTTGGAGCTCAGATCAGTCAGACTGGCGCTGTCAACTTTCGCTCCTCAGCTCCAGGGTCAAGTGGTTCAAGTCCAGACGGATAATACCATGACCACGTACTACCTCAACAAACAGGGTGGCATGCACTCCCATCTGCTGTGCAGGGAGGCACTCTGCATCTGGACCCTCATGAGCCGTTTGGAGACAGATCTCCTAGCCATCCATGTGGCAGGAGACTTAAACCATCTGGCAGATGCCCTCATCCGCTTAGGCGAGACATCCCACAAGTGGTCTCTCCATCCAGAGGTAGCTTACAGCCTGTTCTCCCACTGGGGCAAACCGATGGTGGACCTGTTTGCCTCCAAGGATAAAACCAAGCTGAGGCTGTTCCATGCCCGTCCCCCTCAGCAGGGCTCGCTGCAAGGGGATGCCTTTTTCGAGGCCATGGACCCCAGGTCTCCTCTATGCTTTCCCCTCCATTTTCCTTGATCCACAAAGTGCTTCTCAAGGTGAGGAGGGACAAGGCGAAGGTGATCCTTTTAGCCCCAGACTGGCCGTGCTAATTCTGGTATCCAGATCTCCTCAGCCTCAGCTGCAGGCCCCGGGAGCGTCTTCCAGCACGCCTGGACCTGATATCTCTCAGTCAGAGGAAGGTATACCATACGGACCTTCAGTCATTGCACCTCACAGCCTGGTACCTGAGTGGCTAGAGTTCCAGGCTTTGGGTCTTTCCAAGGATGTCTTCACCGTTGTGGAGGCATCCCGAAACCAATCGACCAGGAAATGTTATTCTCTCAAATGGAAAACGTTTTCCATTTGGTTTCATGGCAAGGGCCTGGACCCTTTGTCCTGTCCGGTGGCTAACATCATCTACTACCTTTGGTCTCTCTATCTCTCTCTCTCCAAAGGGGGTCTGCGGTCGACCCTTAGGATGCACCTGGAAGCCATCTCTGCTTACCAGATGTGGGCCGGTCAGCCGACGGCACAGGAGACAGTGGTCGGGCGCCTTTTCAAAGGCCTTGATCATATATCCCCTCTGGTGCATGAAGCTTCACCTCCATGGGATTTTCTGCTGGTACTGGCAAAGCTCATGGGCAAGCCATTCGAACCAATGCACAAGTGTGCCTTGTCACACTTGTCATGGAAGACGGCCTTCCTGGTGGCTATCACATCTGCCAGAAGGACAGGGGAGCTCCAGGCACTTTCTGTGAACTCCCCTTATCTGGTCTTCCACAGGGACAAGGTTGTCCTATGCCCCCACCCGAAATTCCTTCCGCAGTTGGTGTCAGAGTTTCACCTTCCCCAGGTGTTAACTCTGCCGGTTTACTACCCCAACTTCACCTCGGAGGCAGATAAATGCTCTATACTTTGGACCTGAGATGTGCCCTCTCCTATTACAATGAGAGGACGGCAGAAATTCGGGGAGAGGTTCGCTAGCTGTTTGTCACCTACACTGAAGCCGCTTCTGGCAGACCTACAGCAAAGCAGACGATTGCAAGATGGATTACATCATGCATCAGTCTGTGTTACGAGTTGGTGGGCAAGAAGCCTCCCAGAGGGATAAGAGCTCATTCTACCCACCATACCGCTGCATCGGTGGCTGCTTCCAGGGACATCCCTATCCAGGAAATCTGCCGGGCTGCTGCCTAGAAGTCTGCAAACACCTTCATTACCCATTACCACATCGACCTTGAATCATGCCAGGGTGCTGGTTTTGGGGCTTCAGTTCTCCAGTCTCGGTTTCCCAAGTAGGGGGTGTGTGCCTTGCCTCCCTCCTCCCGGAGAACTGCTAGGAGTCTGCCAAAGAGTGTGGATGAACAACATATCCGTGATACTAGAAAAACAGGTTACTCGCCTGTAACAGTAGATCTTATACGGAACGATCTCTTACAGTAAGTCATTACTTCTGGGAGTTCCCAGCAGATGGCGCTATCACAGGGCATCTTCTTCCAGCAGTCTCTATAGCAGGGACCACCCACACGACCTCACTTCCTGGGCTGTGCCTATAAAAGTGGGTGGTTCCTGTCAGTCTCCATTCATTTTTCCCGCTGGCTTCAGCTCACACAGCAGCTAGAGCAATCTTCTGCAAGCAGTCTTCGAGAACTGAACCCAACATAGCTTGGGGTGCCTGGGCTTAAAAAACACAGCACCATATTACTGTGCTTTGGCCAAGAGCTTTATCGAGTGACCTGAATATAAGAGGTTACATACATTATGGAAGACAAGACTTCTGTTACAAACTCGGGGCCATACCACCGAGTCATCTTAAAGAAACAAAAGAGAAGGACAAACCTTCCTCACAAGTCCTGCCAGACCGAGATCCAGTGGTCATATCTGCTAAACATTCCTCTTCAAGGAGGCACTCTTCTTCATCGAGGGAAAGACCCCCATTGATGGCAAGCACTTACACATCCTCTTCATCAAAGAGTCATAAGAGATCAGGAGTGTAGCCAGAAATTTTCATTTCGTACACAGTCTCCAACAGTTACATCCCCCCATTAACACATTTACACATCCTTTCCAAATGGCACCTCGTTCCAAACAAATCAGATTGTTGTCAGATGATTCCTCTACTCTCTAAAGAGGTTATACATGTATGGGACACTCCTCAGTGGCCTACATTAACCCAAATACTACAGATTAGAATGATGATATTAACAGAGTGGCTTATGATTTGTGACAGGCACTTAACAAAACTGTACACAAATGTGTGTAGTGAGTATGCCTGTCTACACCCATGTAAGAGATCAACCTCTCAGAAAGGAAAGCATTCCCCTTCAACGACTGGGCATCATTCTTCAGCCTCTCCGTCGTCAAAGCACTGTCCACCGTCAACTGGGATGCCTCCACAACATTCGTCAACGAGGCACACACCCTCGTCGACGGGGCTGCTTAGGGGACCCTCACCGTCGATGAGGCTACCTCCCCCATCGACTGAGCACTCTCTTTACTTCATCTGTGGAACTACCCCCACCGTTGACTGAGCATGCTTTCCATCATCCATCGTCCTCTGAGCATGTTCTCCCTTATTCATCGTTGATGGAGCATACCCATCATCTATCGTCGAGAGCTCTTTCACTGTCGACGGAGCATGGTCTCCATTATCCATTGTCAACTAGGCACATTCCATCATTGACAGAGCATGCACTCCGTCATCCATCAACGAGAGGCATTCCACCGTCGACGGAGCATGCTCACTTATATCTATCATCAACTGAATGCATTCCACCGTCGAAGAAACATACTTCTTATCATCCATCATCAATAAGAGGTACTCCATCATTGACTGAGCCTGACCCTCATTTTCCACTGTCGACGGGGGATATCCCACCATCAGCGGGTCATGCCTTTCCTTGTTCATTGTCATGGGACTGCATGCCACCTTCGACAGACTTTAGTTTTCACCATAGAACAACACATTTAAAGGCATATACTCCATTAATGAAAGCTCCCAACAAGACGTCGACCCATCAAGGTCATGACTTTTATTTTAAAGACATTCCTAAACACACTTAACATAAGGTACCACCACACAATATGGGATCCCATTCCATAGCCTGTAGAGGCAAACCAGAGTCTTTTGCCTGCATGTCTAATTCCCAACCTCAAATCCCAATACCCAAATCTCAGCTCTGTTAAGGAGGGGGATAAAACCTTTTATAGGTATATCAGGGAGCGTAGAAAGACAAATGGAGGGATAGTGAGGCTGAATAGAATGGATGGTGGGTGGGCAGAGTGTGACAGTGAAAAGTAGGGATATTGAATGAATACTTCTGTTCAGTATTCACAAAGAGGAAGTGGGGAGGTGCCTAATCCAGTTAACAGAAGCACTCGGGGGGTCAATCCCAGTCCTTTCACAGAAGAAAGGGTTCTGAAAGAACTCCTAAAACTGAAGGTGGACAAAGCAGTGGGGCCAGATGAATTCACCCCAGAATTCTAAAAGAATTGAGCAGAGAACTAGTGACACCACTGACTACCCTTTATAACAAATCTTGGGAAGATGGTGTGGTACCTGAGGACTGGAAGAAGGCTGATGTGATTCGCCTTCACAAAAGTGGGAGCAAGACAGAGGCAGGAAACTACAGACTTGTCAGTTTGACGTCTGTGGTAGGGAAAGTGATGGAATCACTTCTGAAGGAAATAATTGAATACCCAGAGGCCAGTGGGGCACAGGACCCAAGGCAGCATGGGTGCACAGCGGGAAGGTCATGTCAGACGAATCTAATTGATTTCTTTGACTGGGTGACCAAAGTAGTAGACCAGGGAGGGGCTGTGGACATGGCCTACCTAGACTTTAGCAAGGCATTTGACACAGTTCCACACAAAAGATTAGTAGTCATATTAACCAGCCTTGGAGTGGGTCCCAGGATGGTAGCCTGGGTAAAACATTGGCTGAACAACAGAACCCAGAAGGCAATTGTAAATGGAGTCCACTCTGAAGAAAGAGGGGTTACTAGTGGGGTACCGCAGGGTATAGTACTGGGTCCAGTCCTTTTTAATGTCTTTATAAGTGACATTGCAGAGGGACCGGAAGGAAAAGTATGCCTCTTTGCAGATGACACAAAGATCTGCAACAGGGTTGATACACAGGGAGGCATGGAAAGGATGACAAGGGACTTGGCAAGGTTGGAGGAATGGTCAGAAGTATGGCAGCTTGGATTCAATGCAAAGAACTGCAAAGTAATGCACCTGGGAAACAAAAACCCAGGGGAAGATTACACAGTGGGGGGTAGTAACAACAACAAAAATTGAAAGAGACCTGGGGGTAATCATATCAGATGACTGTAAGGTTGGTAAGCAATGTGAGAAGGTGGTAGGGAGGGCTGGGGAGATACTGGGATGTATAGGGAGAGGCATCACCAGCAGAAAACAGGAAGTTGTTATCCCCCTATACTGACAGTTGGTGAGACCCCATCTGGAGTACTGCGTCCAGTTGTGGAGACCCCATCTCCGCAAGGACATAGGGTGGAGGCAGTTCAGAGGAGGGCAACTAAAATGGTGCAGGGTCTGCAAGAGAAGCCATACAAGGACAGGCCAAAGGAGCTTAATATGTATACCCTTGAGGAAAGGAGGGAGAGAGGGGACATGATAGAAATGTTTAAGTACCTCAGTGGAATTAACAAAGTCCAAGAGGGTAGGATCTTTCAGAAAAAGAGATGTGCAAGAACAAGGGGACACAATTTGAAGATGGGGGGGCTGCCTGGGGCAATGTGAGGAAGTATTTTTCACAGAGAGGGTGATGGACGCATGGAACAGCCTTCCTGAGGAGTTTGTGGGGTCTAAAACTGTGGGAGAATTCAAGAATGCATGGGACAGACAAAAGGCAATTTTTGTTGGGGGTAGGAAGAAATAGGCTGTTGGTTAAATAGGATCTGCAGCTTATCCTCTAGGTAGGGAATGGGCAGACTAGGTGGGCCAAGTGGTCCTTATCTGCCATCAGTCTATGTTTAATGGAGAAAAGGGAGCATGTGAGGAGGAGGACCCTGTAAAGGCATCTATCCTAAATAAATACTTTTGCTCAGTATTTACTGAAGAGAAGGTAGGGCAGGGCCCACAGCTCAGCATCATGGACATGGGGGAGGGAGGTGAGCACTACTCCCTTCTCAAAAGAAAGGGTCCTACAAGAGCTTGCTAAGCTCAGGGTGGACAAGGCAATGGGACCTGATGGCATACATCCAAGGGTACTGTTTAGTGAGTCTCTGAGCACAGGAGAGGTCCCAGAAGACTGGAGAAGGGCTCATGTGATCCCGCTCCACAAGAGTGGTAGCAGGGAGGAGGCAGGGAACTACAGACCAGTCAGTCTTACCTCAGTAGTGGGCAAGATTATGGAGGCACTCCTTAAGGAAAGGATAGTGCAACACCTGGAATCCATAGGGGCACAGGATCCAAGACAGCATGGGTTTACAAAAGGAAGGTCCTGACAAACTAATCTCATAGATTTCTTTGACTGGGTAACCAGAGTGGTGGACCAAGGGGGAGCAGTTGATGTCGCCTACCTTGACTTCCACAAAGCTTTTGACACTGTTCCACATAGAAGATTGATAAATAAGCTGGGTAGGCTCGGGGTGGGTCAGAAGTTGGTCAACTGGGTGGCAAACTGGTTGACGGCAGAAAACAGATAGTGGTGGTAAATGGTATACAGTCAGAAGAGATGCAAGTCACAAGTGGGGTACCTCAGGGATCAGTCCTGGGGCCAGTCCTCTTCAACATCTTCATTAGTGACCTTGCAGATGGACTAGAGGGTAAGGCTTGTCTGTTTGCAGATGACACCGTGATCTGCAACAGAGTAGATGATCCAGATGGGGTGGGCAGAATGAGAAGAGATCTGGATAAACTAGCAAAATGGTCAGAAGAATGGCAACTGGGATTTAATGCAAAGAAGTGCAAGATCATGCATATAGGGAAGAGAAACCCTGAAGCTACCTGTAGGCTGGGAGGGGAGTTGCTAGCAGTCACAAAGGAAGAAAGAGACTTGGGCATCATCATCACTGATGACCTGAAATCATCCAAGCAGACCTCTAAAGCAGTAGGTAAGGCTAGGGGGGTGTTAGGGTGTATTAGCAGAGGTATCACAAGTCGTAAGAGGGAGGTAATAATCCTCTTTACAAGACACTGGTTAGGCCCCATCTGGAGTACTACGCGCAGTATTGGAGGCCACACCTTCACAAGGACATTAACCAAATTGAGGCAGTCCAGAGAAGGGCAACCAAAATGGTGCAGGGACTGCATCAGAAGACATATGAGGACAGATTAACAGAGCTCAATATGTATACCCTTGAGCAAAGGAGGGAGAGAGGTGATATGATCGAGGCATTCAAACACCTTAAGGGCATTAACAAGGTGAAAGAGTCTAACATGTTTAAATATAAGAAAATAGCAGGACAAGAGGACACAGCATGAGATTAGAGGGGCCAATTAAGGGGAATGTGAGAAATTCTTTTTCACAGAAAGGGTGGTGGATGCATAGAATGGCTTACCTCAGAAAGCGGTGGCTATGAATACAGTGCAGGGCTTCAAACAGGTATGGGATAGGCATAAGGGAGCAATACAAATGAGTATGAATAGATAGGCCACTGACAGAGCAAAGGCCGATGGCACATTTATAAGGTAGAAAAAAGAAATGGGCAGACTGGATGGGCCTTGCGGTCCTTATCTGCCGTCAACTTCTGTGTTTCTATGTTTAAACCATCCTTTGAGGACCCATATTCTCCTCAAAAACATCCTGACTCATTCTATCAGAAGGCTCAAATTGGCTCTTCAGCCGATTCATTTCCACACCTACAGGGTTCAGACCCCGATTACATTACCTTACCCTCATCACAAATACCAGATATGGAGCTTATTGTGAACAGAGTTTTACAATCGCTGGGTTTCGATCAGACATCTGATCTACCATTACGTCCTTACCCCCACACTAGATCCCCAGCTCCACCTACTATAAACAACCGCGTACAGAACTCAGCCGCTCTCCTTCTTTCCCTCCTGAACTTAGAGGCTTCTTACTCAGACAATGAGAATCACAATGTTATGGAACCCTTAAAGGACGCATATTATTAAGGTTCTCTGGAAGAGAGGGGCTCAGATTCCCCGTATTCTTTTCCATCTTCTTGGAACGAGGATATGATCCGGCCTTTTAAGGTCGCTTCTCCACCTGATCTGTCATTCACTGATATGATGATGATGATGCAAATACAGAAGATAATGATGTTTTCCACAATGGAACAAGATAATTAAGTAAAGATATGGCAGAATATCTGGCTCTTCCAGTGGAACCCATAAGGGCAATTCCCCCTTTCATTCCTACCTTTAAAAATGCGATCCATGAGGCTTGGAGCCATCCTATAGCTGCCAGCACATTGCCACATAAGGTAGATCAGCTTTGTCAAGCCCCATTAGATTTCCAATATCTATCAAATACACTCACTGCAGATTCAGTGGTTATTACTGCAGCTCATGATCGCACTGCTAAACCAAAACATACAAGCATGGTACCCCCGAACGGGATTCAAGGCGATTTGATCATCTGGGGAAGAAAATGTTTGCTTTAAGCACTTTGATTATTCGAATACTGAACTATGTGGGTCACATGTTGAAATATCAGCGCACTATAGGCGCTTCTGCTGTGGATGTTCTTGATAAATTACCCACATCTCTTGAAAGGAACAGTTGATGTCAGTGATCAATACACTTACATCCTTCTGCAGACACCTTTTAAGATCAGGTCATGATATAGCAGACGCTTTGGCATGAACTTCTGCCACAGGCATTATCATACTCCACCAGGCATGGCTTAGACTATCCGGCCTTGCATCTGACATTCAACAGAAGGTAGCGAATGCCTCCTTCTCAGGTGATGCGTTGTTTGGCCCTGGAGCGCAAACCATATTGGACAATCTACAAGCCTGCAGTAGGCAGTTGAGATCAGTGCAGAGCCTATATTATAAATGACATCCTCTGTATACACATTACAGCAAGACAAGAAATTATTATAACAAGAGAAGTAATTTGAGAGGCAAAGAACGTACAACAAGAGGTACACCCAATACCTATAGACTTCAACAGGACCGCCCTCCTCAAGGGGCGAATCCCCGTGCCTCTCGATCATTCCTGCTTGCCCCAGCCTGCTTCCCTGGGCCTCAGGGTCTTTCCGGGGCATTTGTCTATCTACTATACTGAGGCCTATACCATGGGGCTGTGACACATCTAGTCACTACAAACTACCAACCATTTAGCCTTATCAGAACACATGGGGACATTGTCTACTGAATAAAACATTTTACCGGAGGTGGTATTTTAACGGGCCATTGTGACCATCACATCAGGGTGCCTCCTAGCCCGTTTAGTGGTGGACCTTTTGTCCCAACCTCAGATGGGGTTTCTACCGATGAAGAGATATCTCACTACTATTATAACATGATAGTACTTTTCTATTGTTACTTTGTTTCCCCTGTTTCAGCATGGTCTAAAATATTGGCCTACAGTGCATATATAATTGCATATTTCTATGCTTCTCGGGCCTTGTCCCTCGAACACATGCAAGGCTGATGATTATCTGGGTCCTCCCTGGTTGGACATAACTGCTTGGGAATCTCCCAGAAGTAATAACTTACTGCTAGAGACCATTAGGTAGAAGATAGATCAGTTACGTAAGATCTTACCGTAACAGTAGATCTTCTAGGAATGTCTCTTGCAGTAAGTAGTTTCCCTCCCACCATTCCCCTGCCGTTTGTATCAGGGAAAACACAAACAGGGTTGGGATGCTATGGTACCTCGGTTCCTCACCCACGCTAGCTGAAACCGACGGGGAACGGAGACTGACAAGAACCACACACTTTTATAGGGGCAGCCCAGGAAGTGAGGTCGTGTGGGTGGTCCCTGCTACAGAGACTGCTGGAAGAAGCTGCCGTGTGATAGCGCCACCTGCTGGGAACTCCCAGAAGTAATGACTGCAAGAGACATTCCTAGAAGATCTACGGTCACGGTGAGATCTTGCGTAACTGATCTTTCTAGGAGTAGTATATGTTGATATTACTTAGAGTGGGAGCTCTTGCAGCAGGCTATCACAATAAGGACTATGCCACAGGCACTAGGACCCACTGGAAAACTTCTCAGCCGGCAATACCCCCCCCCCCCCCCACCCCCGACGTTGGCTCCACCCCGACGTCAGCCCTGGTATAAAAGGGGGTGGACCCAGCTCCACCTCAGTTCTTTTCCCACCGTGTCCCACACACGTGAAGAGTTCCAGTTCTTGGCTTGCCAGCCCAGCTAAAAACCTCTGGGTTTTTTTTTTGCCTTTCCTCAGTGTTTTCTCCACAGTTTTCAGTGTTTTTTTTTTTTCAAGTGTACTGACATATGTCTTCCCCATCCTCTGTCTCTTCATCGGGACCCCATATTAACAAGTGCGAACACCTGCTGCAAGGGCTCCTCTCGAAGATCTACTGTTACGGTAAGGTCTTGCGTATCTGTACTTTCATCCACACGGATGCACCCGACCTCCCCGCTGCGGACGCACACCTGGCTTCCAGCAGGCTAAGATCTGGCGTCCTCCGTGATCTTACTTCGAGAAACAGCTCTTGCAGCAGGTTACACCATTAGGACTGAAGCCGGCAGGCGCCAGGACCCCACGGAAATTTTCTAGCTAGCAGTATTCAGCGGGGACCGCCCCCAACATCAGGCATAGTACATAAGAATCCACAGTTCTTTTCCCGCCGTCGACTCGCCAGCATCGGCCTCTCGGTCTCTACCTAGCACACGACGACTTAGAACTTCCAGAGTTTCTACATGACTAATGTCCTCTCCAACTCCTTCATTTGAGGGTCACCTTTCAAAGTGTGCCTGAGGAAAACAGGTCCCTTTCAAGGATCCTCATTCTTCCCGCGTGCCATGCTTAGGCCCGGACCACAATACCAAGGCTTGCACCTTTTGCCAGGGGTTCAACAGCTGCAACAGGATCCGCTGTCAGAAGGCACTTCAGGCTTACCTGTTAGAGGAAAAACTTAGTAGGATGGACAAAGAACCTTCCTCCAGGGGCGATTCTTCCTCCAAGGTCCACAAACACCGGGATAAGCACCGGGAGAAGGCAAGGTCCAGATCCCCGAACAGGGCCTCGGATTCACGGAGTTCAGGCTCCACCTGATCGGACCGCTCTCCCTCCAGGGCTAGGTCTCACCCCCTCCGGTCAAGGTCTGGGCTTCCAGCGGTTCTTCGACTCTTCAGCCGATTAAGACCGCCAAGCTCTCAGCTTCCTCTACTCCATCTCGAGCCTCTTCAAAATCCTCTGAGCGCCACAAGTCTTCCTCTTCCACCTGACGTCGGGACCCCGACTCCAGGTCGGTCTCCCAGCCCCCTAGGGGCCCGGATTCTCCACCCAGGAAGACGAAGGACCTGACGTCCCTCAAGCGTACGACGGACCCAGTGTTAGCCAAGCGCCTGACGTCAACCAAGTGCCTGAAGTCTGCCAGGCGTTCGGAACCGAGAACATCGGCCAAGCACCAGACGCCGGCCAGGCGTTCACCAGACCCGAAGTCATCAGCCATTCGACCAACGTCAGCCTCACTGGAGCCGAAGACCGCCCCCCCCCAGTCACCGGTAGACACCGGTCACAGGGACTTCATGGAGGAGGACACCGTGTTGCCCGAAGACCAGGCAGGCGACACAGATGATGACGGGTTTCCGAGGGAATCTTCGCCAACCCCGGAAACACCCAAGGACCCGACGCCCAACCCTGGCGACAGACCACCGGCGCCAGGCCCGTCGTCGGGCATGAATATTCAAGAAGTAAAGAAACTCTTTACTTTCTGGTGGGACACCATCGGCAAAGATGTGGTCCCAATGAAACCTCCTCCTCCTCCTACTCCTTCATCTCTTAAGCCTCCTCCTCCACCACAGGGGCCAGCAGGATGACCACCAACCGCCAAGGAGCAGACTCCACCTCCTAGGGGTAGATCCCATTATCGGAGAAGGCCTCCCTCAAGATCTCCATCAGGGTCTCCCAGCCCCAAGCGACCCAGACGTTGGTGGTATACTCCGGGGGAGGACTCCAGATCGGATACCTTGGATTACTCCAGATCTCCTTCTCCACTCAGCATTTCATCACCTGACCCACATGACCTTCCCTGGTCTCCTCTGGATGATCCTTCTTTCTCTGAGATCATGAGGCACATCCAGGACAACATGAGGTGGGATGCTGAAGACGTCGACCCCGCAAGGCATCGCTTTGTCCGTTACCTTCGGCAGAAAGACCCGAAGCCTGTGGTAGTGCCACCCTTGGCGGACACCTTTGCGGACGTCACCAAGGCTGTGTGGAAGAGTCCGCACTCCATTCCTGCAGTGCTGAAGAAAGCTGACCGCCTGTACAAGGTCCCGAGAGAGGACTAGTACATGGCCCAACAACCTCTGGCAAACTCCCTGGTCATTACGGCCTCACATGACCGGTCCCAAAGACCGCAACACATGAGCACACAGCCAGCGGACCAAGAATCCAAACAATTGGACACCCTGGGGAGACTCATGTGTGCGGCTGCTACATGCTCCATCAGGTCCCTGAACTACCTAACCCACATGGTACAGTTTCAGAACGCCCTATGGGAACAGGGCCAGGACCTGGTCGATAAGCTTCCGGATGGCAATCAGAAGGCGGAGCTCCTAAACCTTCTCCGCACAGGGTCTGATGTGGGGACCCAAGTATTACGAGCCGCATATGATTCTGCAGACTCATCCGCCAGATCTGCAGCTTCAGGCATCTGCCTCCGGCGACACTCTTGGCTCTGTGTCTCCGGCTTCACCCCGGACGTACAGAAGAACATTCTTGACGTCTCCTACAACGGTGAAGTACTCCTTGGTGAAACCTCGGAGAAGGTGATCACCAGACTCCAGGATGCTGGGAAGGCAGTCAGATCTGTACAGGCCATGTACAGACCCAGGCCCGGTTCCTTTCATAGGAACCAGAGCTGTTTTCGCAGCCAGCAACAAAGGCAGCAGCCATGTTCCGGCCAGCAACAAAGGGGCACTTTTCAGCGGAAAGCCCAGGCTGAGTCGTCCCCAGGCAGAGCTCAATGCTACACTAAACTGGCCCAGTCTGCAGGGACCAGTGCTGCCACAGCATGACTCCTTCCCGGCCCCCACCCCTCCTCTGGATCAACGGCCACAAAAGGTCGGGGGTCGCATCGCTTACCACCTTTCAGGGTGGCAGTAGATTACCACTGACCGGTGGGTTCTCCAGTTGGGCAAGAAAGGTCACTTTATAGAATTTTTCAACCACCCACTGGTAAAACCTCCCCTGCTTTCCCATTACTCGGATCAGCACGCCCTGCTCATACTGCAGGAGGTGCTCGCACTCTTGGAAAAAGAAGTGATAGAGCACATTCCACGGAACCAGAGGAGTGCAGGATATTCTCTCTTCTTTCTGGTTCCCAAGAAAACAGGGGATCTCCGTCCGATACCGGACCTCAGCGACCTCAACGAGTCGGTCCTGTACAAGCGCTTCTGCATGGTGACCCTCCCAGGTCTAATTCCCATGCTCAAACAGTGTGCCTTTCTAGCGTCCTTAGACATGCAGGACGCTTACCTGCATATACCCATCGCTCAAGCGCACAGAAAGTTTCTGTGCTTCGAGTTCCAGGGCCACCATTATCAGTTCCGAGCCCTCCCTTTTGGACTGTCATCGGCACCTCGGATATTCACGACGTGTATGGTGGTAGTGACGGCTCTGAGGAGGCAAGGCCACTACGTGTTCTCCTACCTGGACGACTGGCTTCTCATGGCGCCCTCTCGGGAGGCCTTGATGTCCGCCATTCGTTATACTCAGTCTCTGTCCGAGACGCTGGGCATTTTGATCAATCAAGAGAAGTCTCGTCTGGTTCCGTCTCAGACTCTGCAGTTCATAGGCGCAGTTCTGGTCACCGTCCAAAGGAAAGCTTTTCTTCCCCAGGACAGAGCAGAACGCATCAGATCCCTCATCAGGGACATTTCAGCAAAGAAGGCCGTTCCTGCCAGATTGGTCCTTTGCCTGCTTGGACACATGGCTGCAGCCACTGCAACAGTCCCACTTACTCATCTCCACATGCGGGTCACCCAGTGGCTGTTACAGGTCCAATGGGATCAAAAGCAAGACCATCTGCAGCTCCCAATCCAGATCATGAAGGCCGTAATCAGGGATTGGCAATGGTGGCTAGATCCAAAGAATCTATCGGTAGGGGTCCCCTTTGTTGCGCTGTCTCCGATTGTGACACTCTCCACCGATGCCTCTGGGCTCGGATGGGGAGCACACCTCAACGGTGTCCGGTCTCAGGGCCTGTGGACAGCTCAAGAGACACATCTCCACATAAACATCCTGGAAATGAGAGCAGTCCTTTACGCCCTGCAGGCCTGCCAGTCAAAGGTTCCACCGGGTACTCTTCTGTTATAAACAGACAGTTCCGCGGTGATGTATTACCTCAACAAACAAGGAGGCACCCATTCCTACCCGCTTTGCAGTGAGGCCATGAGGGTGTGGGATTGGGTTTTGCAACACGGCTCAGACCTCACTGCTGTTCATGTCCCAGGCGTGGACAACATCATCGCAGATGGCCTGAGCTGCTCTCAGGCCAGAGTCCATGAGTGGGAGCTACTTCAGGAGGTAGTAGAGGATCTGTTTCACAGATGGGGTACACCAGAGTTAGACCTTTTCGTGTCCCCATCAAACGCAAAACTGCCCAATTTTTGCTCGGTAGATCCAAGGCCTGGTGTTTTCTGGCGAGACACGTTGTCACTCTCCTGGGTGGGCAGATTCCTCTATGCCATTCCCCTCTTTCCGTTGATCCAGAGGGTTCTTCTGAAACTTCACAGAGAGCAAGCAACGCTGATACTCATCGCGCCATTCTGGCCCAGGCAGATCTGGCTCCCTCTACTACACCAGCTATCTCGGGAACCTCCGGTGCCTCTGCCAATCAGCTCTCACTTGTTGTCTCAGGAGGAGGGCTGCATGGTCCATCCAGACCTTCGTTCGTTGAGCATGCACACTTGGCTCCTAGAGACATAGCCATTTTACGACACAGGGTCTCGCAAGAGGTAGCTGATGTCCTGGTGGCTGCGAGAAAACCGGCCACTCATGCTACCTACTCCATGAAATGGCGCTGTTTTTGCCTGTGGGCTCAAGCGTGGGTTTTTTTGCCTCTAGCCTGTCCAGAAATGTCTTCCTTGGACTACCTCCTCTCTCTCTTTCAGACGGGCTTGGCCTACTCCTTGATCAAAGTACACCTCTGTGCCATATCAGCCTATCATTGTCCAATAGGCCAAAGCACCATATCCCAGTTGGACACGGCACGAGCCTTCCTGAGAGGTATTCTCCACCTTAGACCTCCGATTAAGGATCCAATTCCGGCATGAGATCTACCCTTTGTCCTGGAGCTGCTCACGCTGCCACCCTTTGAACCAGCTGCAGATTGCGAGCTACGTCTTCTCACTTGGAAGATGTTGTTTTTAGTTGCCGTTACTTCAGCCAGAAGAATTT
Organism: Neoceratodus forsteri; assembly: GCA_016271365.2. Lineage (NCBI taxonomy): Eukaryota > Metazoa > Chordata > Ceratodontiformes > Ceratodontidae > Neoceratodus > Neoceratodus forsteri. The sequence goes on along the minus strand of JADMNL010000022.1, from coordinate 209,230,334 downwards.
CTGAACTCCCTGCACTTATGTGCAAAGAGCCTTATTTGGTTTTTCACCAAGACAGGGTGTCCATACTGACTAATCCCAGATTTCTGCCTAAGGTGGTCTCAGCTCTCTCCCTTAATCAAGACATCGATCTACCAGTGTATTTTCCCAACTATTCGAATCAAGGAGTGGCCCTGTTGCACACCCTAGATGTGCATAGGTGTCTCCGATACTACCTGACCAGAACCAAACTCCACCGAAAATCAGATCTGCTTTTTGTCTCCTTTGGCCACAGGATGATGGGAGCTCCTGTTTCCAAACAGTCACTGTCCAGGTGGCTCATTCATTGTATCACGTTCTGTTACCAGAAATGCAACACACCCTTACTGGGCGCAGTTAAGGGTCATTCCACAAGGGGGGGTGGCTACCTCCTTTGCAGCCCTTAAGAATGTGTCCACCTCGGCCATCTGTGCTGCAGCTACTTGGAGCTCCATGTACTCTTTCATCAGGCATTATAGCCTGGATATTACATAGAGGCGAAGAGCAGGTTTTGGTCTAGCAGTCCTTCAGGGACTTCTGTCCTAGGCTTTGGTTTCATTAAAGATTTCTACCTTCCATCCTCCCAATGGTGTGGGATTTCCATGATTGCTTGGGAGTCGGTCCTAATGGTGTAATCTGCTACAAGAGCTGTTTCTCGAAGCAAGATAGTACAGTTACATAAGAACTTACCGTAACAGTAGATCTTCGAGAACAGCTCTTGTAGCAGGTACTTTCTCTCCCACCATCCCCGCTGGAGGTAGATTTTTTTGTTCAGATATCCTTCTTCTAGGATCAGGTGTTCTCAATACCCCTCTGATTGTCATTTGATGGTGGATCCTCAGTCTCCTCTTCTGATGTCATCCAGCAGCCGGGAGTCTCCAGCGGGAGAACTGGGGATTCTGGGGGACCGCCCCCTTATGTACTATGCCTGACGGGGGTGGGACCGATGTCGGGGGCGGTCCCCGCTGAATACTGCTAGCTAGAAAATTTCCGTGGGGTTCTGGTGCCTGCCGGCTTCAGTCCTAATGGTGTAACCTACTGCAAGAGCTGTTCTCGAAGATCTACTGTTACGGTAAGTTCTTAAGTAACTGTACTTTCCCGTCCAACCTACTTCTCCTCGTTTATTAAAAAAAAAAAAAAATGTCTCCCCTTTTTTCACCAGTAAGCTTTTCTTGAGAAGGTGTTAATTCTCTGTACCCTGTCTTTCTTCCAGAATAGCAGACTCTGCTCATCTGGAGTGTTTGCCAGTTATTCCGTGCCTTGAATTCTGGCAGAAAGCCTTTGCTACTCCTTGCAGTTCCTATACAGTCTGGAGACGGACTAGGGTCTGGGATGTGTTAACCTTCCTCCCTCTCTGCCTAAATTCTTTACCCACCCTACCCTCCTCTTCCCCTTCCTTTTCCAGAGATTGGGGCCCCTCCCAATCCATTTAGTTTCCAACTCTTCTCCCTTCCTGTCCTCTGTCGTTATTTCTCCTTTTGGTTCATACATCTTTTCCTTTTTCTGTCCCTTGGACTTCCTTGTCCCACCCTCCACTCCCTTCCTCTTACCTTACCTCTCCAGCGTCTCAGAACTGGCAGGCAGGAGGAGTCGACGCAACTTAACGGCCAACCCGCGAGCGCCACGCAGTGCGTCAGCCTCGAGGGTGGCGCCAATGGAGCATCGGCTCCACCTACCTTTAAAAAAAAAAAAAAAAGAAAAAAACTCCCGTGGGGTTCTGACCTCTGGCAGATACCCAACAGTGATGAATGGTGAAGATACACAGAAAGATCATAATTACGGTAGGTACGTAATTTTCATTTCTTGAGTGTGTTCTTTCAGGAGTCCAGAAATAAAAAGCACAATGTTCCCTCAGCCTTGATGATATCTTAGGGGAAAAGAGTCCTGCCCATCTTGTGAGGTCACAGCTCTGTGGTGATGCTGACTGTGAGGTTGCTCTCCTTCCTACATACAAAATTAGTCTTGTGCATCTGCATGTTGCTAAGCATCCCACTTAAAAAAAATATATATATTTATACTTTTTTTTTTTTTTTTTTTATTTAGTGAGCCTGCTTTATGGCAGGTCAGAAATGCTCCTTTGATCTTCAGAGGAACTTCCTGACAGCTGTTTCTCCTATCTGAATGAAGATTCTCACAAGCACCTGTCAGAAGTTGCTTTCCTCCTAATAGGTCATAAAATGCAGTACTTTACACAAGTGGCTGGTTTACAACCTCTACAACCTGGTTTTATTATAGTCCCAGGAAGTCCGCTTTCACAAGCTAGAGGTGACAAGGAAGGCAAGCACATTTTTTTCCTTTTAAAAATCCAGTATCCCATGAGGCTGTTCTGCTTGGCCTGTGTTTCTAAGCAGAAGTCTAAACATATACTTATATCACATATATGATATAAATAATAACAAGCAGATGGCTATCCATCGCAGAAGGTACTCTGTGGGAGCGTTCCACCATTTTCTACTGCGTCACAGTTCTGTACATCACCACAACTCAACACTGTACCAGTTGTTTGACACCCCATTGCTGTTTTTTTTTCTCTTGCTCTTTTTGTCTTGCTTTCTATTTAGCACGGCGCTGGGTTCTGTTTTTGCTTGTTTTCTTTGTTTGTCGTGAAACGTTCGATCGTGTCCTGCGCCCAGGGGGCCTAAGAAGCAGAAGAAGATTGGAAACAGAATGGATTTCCTCCCATGCATTGTTGCTCCTGTGGGAGAAAAATGTCCATTCAAGACTGCCATGGTCGCTGTTTGACCTGTTGGGGATTGGACCACGGCATGTATCGTTGCGGAGCCTGCTTCTCCATTGACCCCTGCACCCTCAAAATCCATGCGATGATGTGGGGACGGGACCCCCCACCTTCAGAGGCTGTTGTCGCATTTGTGATTCCAAGGTGAGGTCCCTTGGCTCTTCCCCCAAGCCCCTTCCTGGTACTATACGTACAGAGGGAGACCAGGCCTCCGCTAGTTCTTGTCTTAACAAGATGGGAGAGGGGTCTGTGAGACAGTCAGCTTTCCCCAAGGGGTCGGTCGCTTACCCCTCTCAATCTAGTACCCTTCCTCAGGGATTCGGATGCCCCCAGTGGCGCAGTTATACACTGGGCCTGCACCAGCGAGTCCTTTGGGGCCATGGTCCGGTGCCGCTTTGGCTCCTGGCACTGAGCTGGATGGTGCCACCTACATGGACAGGTTCCTTCCTGCTGCCGTTCATGCCACTAGAAGAGGGAAGGTACATGGAGGCACCCAGCAGTTGGAGATCTTCTGGATTTTGTCCTCCAAGCAGTTGGAGGACCCGGAGGGTGAGTACCGGGATGATTCTGATTGGCTTTCCCATTCCTACAAGGATAGGGACCTTTCTGGGTCTAGCCCTAGGCCTTCAGCATCTGCAGGGTCATCTGGGGGCCTTCATCCCAGTGCCGGCCATGCCATTGCCTCTTCTGTGTCCCACAGTGCCGCTTGCGGTGTCGGGGATGCTTCTGGTGCTAATCTGGCACCGGCGGGGAAGGCAGCACCAGGTTGGGATCCAGTGCTACTTCTGGGGCTGGGTCAGATTCTGGTGGTCTGTGGCACCAGATCCGATTACGATGCTGTTTGCGGTGTCGAGGAGGCTACTGGTTCCCTTCATGGCACCAAGTCACCCTTGCTCCTTGTTTCTGATCCTAAAGATGCTGTTTGAACTTGTCCAAGGGGCAGAGCCCGCTCTAGTGAGGTAGGGATTGGGAGGTTCCGGTCGGCACCACGCTCTGTCACTAGAGTGACTGGGGGTTCTGGTAGGAGTCGTAGTGCCAACTCTATTCATTTGATCCCTCTGGAACCATCTGGACTAGTGGTAGGTGGGGAGAGGTGCCACCCTGTGGGACATGGATGGCTCCGCTCTTCCCACCTGGGCCCCCACCCCCAGGGCACCACCCAGATCACTTCTCTGTGTTTGGGCGTATCCACGTGGAGGAGTTGCACAGCCCCCCTCCCCTTCAGGACAGGTCACATGTTCGCTCTCGTAGCTCTGGCAAAAGACCTGGCCTGGTCCTTCGCAGACCTCCTCTTCCTCTGCCTGTCCCACCACCTGTTATGTGCATTTCTGGTCCTATGAGTACCCTTGACCAAGGAACAGTTCAGGGCATCGGTGAGTGCCATCCCTACCTACCCGAGGGCAATGGACCAGGCTATTTTTCAGCCTGAAACATCAGCACAGCTGCCCCCTGAGCCCAGCTCCTCTGAGAGATGTGCAAGAACAAGGGGGCACAATTTAAAGATGGGGGGATGGCTCAGGGGCAACGTGAGGAAATATTTTTTTACGAACAGAGTGGTGGACGCATGAAACGACCATCCTGAGGAGGTTATGGGCTAAAAAAACCTGGGGGAATTCAAGAATGCATGGGACAGCCATAAGGAATTATAGTGGGGGGTAGGAGGAAGTAGGCTGTTGGGTAACTAGAATCTGCAGCTTATCCAGTAGGTAGGGAAATGGGTAGACTGGGTGGGTCAAGCGGTCCTTATCTGCTGTCAGTCTGTTTCTAGGTTCCTTCTCCGTCTTCCTCCTCTGAGGAAGAGGATACCTCGGTTCACCTTTCCTCTGACAACACTGACTACACTTGTTATCAGTGATTCCTGTCTGAGATGATGCCCATTTTTCAGGCTGCAGTCCTGCCTGTCTGATGTTGTCCTTCCGTGGGGAGTACAGTTCTGACTTCCCAGTCATACTTCTGTGGCCTCATCCATTTGCAGAGGCGGCATCGCAAGATGTCTGGCTTCGTCCTCCTGCCCCCTCTCCAGCCCCAAAGGCCTGTCCATGCAGGTGCTGCACACCCCTGGGATCTCCAGGAGCCATGCCTCACCCCTCTTCTGGGGTCCGGCTCCTGGACACTTCCTCTGGGCATCACCGCCCACAGCACGACCTTCTCCTGGAATCAGATTCATCTGAGTTTGGTGTGTGGGGTCACAGCGTTTTCTCGGTGGCATGCACTGTGTTGTGCATTGCAGCACACCAGGCGTCCTATGGCAGGCACCTGTGGACAACGCTGGGTCAGGTCCTAGCATCCTTGCCAGACTGTGAAGCAACCAGTCAGGTCATTCGCCTTTTTGCCCAGGGTCTGGAGCTGGCGAGACACCAGGCAAGGGTGTCTTATGACACCAAAAAGATAGACTCCAGGTTGATAGGAACTGCAGTCTGCATTAGGCTGATGGCGTGGCTTCGTCTATCACAGTTCTCATCCTTGGCCCAGCGTAGGGTGATTGGCTAACGTTTCCAGGAGACCCATTTTTTCTCCCACTGTGCCAGGCATGAGCTTGTGGGGCACCTTCCAGCTCCCAGGCCATGGGAGCCTCCACCTGGCCCTGACCAGTCTGGGGACTTGCCAGGTCCATGAGGGCCCCCCACTTTTCTGTGTTTCCCCCACAGGAGGCCGAGAGAACAACCACTTCCCTCGGGGTGTACCAGCACCACCATTTGGTAGTGGCTTGGTACTCTGACCCACCAGTGATGAATGGTGAAGATTGATTCTTGGAAGATACGAAAATTAATTACTCAGCAATAATTCTTTTTTTTTTTAATTCTTCTTTTTATTAAGATTTTAACATATATATACATAAGTCACCAAAATTTAGTCATCTGAAGAAACTTCTGAGCAATCATACTTTACAGACAGATACTAGTGATGCTGTAATATTCAGTATACTTTATCCTCTATGTGGTACCTTTATCTAATTTGCAGTTACGTTCTTAAATCATTGTGCTAATACAGCCAGTCGCATACCCAAACTCAAGGCCCGGACATCTAGTAGTAGCAGGCGGTCTTCCCCGGAACGGGGGTTGAGGTATTCCCCACATCACCCTTCTGCTAAAGATCTCAAGCATATAGATATCCTGGGCCTCAGGAGCTGAGTCACACCCGCAATAGGTCATTCTGTCCTAATGGAAAGACGCACCGGGTCAACCCCCAGGCAGTCTCCCCCCCCAGACAAAAATAAAGGGTTGGCATTCTAACGAAGCCTTAGTTTGACCTAGCGCCCGTTTCGGGTTACCTGCTAGCTATGCTGGGCGCCTGATCCACCCCTAGGTCTTTCGTCACTAATTTGTTCCTTCAGGAGTCTCTGCCTGCTTAGTCCAATTCCAGGGCATCTCCTTTATGCAGGTGACGCTGCTCCACAGGGGACCAGGAAGGCCAGGAAGAATGCAGCAGGATGCAATCTGCCGCCATCCCCATCCAAAAATCCCAACCGGCTAACACATTTAGGGTCCCTAGGGTACAAAGGTAGGGTCCTTCAGCATATAGTATATCTGCCAGCGAGCAATAATTCTTGATCTTCCAAAATATCTTCACCATTCATCACTGCAACCTGCCCCTCTTCCCCTGCAATGGCCAGGCTTCTGGGCAGTTTCTTTTCCCTTCCTTTCTGCCTTCTCCCTGGTGTTTTTTTTTTTTTTTTTTAAAGAAAAAGGGGTGGGGGAGGTAGACATCTGGAGGCAGACTCCTTCAGTGACTTTGTCCCTCTGCGTGTTATCTTGTGCCCCCCCTCCCAAAAAAAAGGAGTAAACATCAGGAGGCAAACTCCTCCAGGGACTTGGTCCCTCTGCATGCTACCTTGTGCCTCCTCCCCAAAAAAATACTCTCTCTGGGGAAGGCAATTTCCTCGTCTTCTGGTACCCTTGGTGCAAAACAAAAAGCACAATTAAAAAAAAATCTTGTTTGACGGACCCTCCTTTGGTCCTTGTTTTCCATTAACACACACACACACAAAAAGTCCAAATACTAGGTAGAGACCTCTATTCTTAACAAGCTACTGTAGCTTTTTCCCGCAACCTTTTGTGAGGGGGGTCTAAGTTTTTACTGTTGGACTGTCTTTCTGGTCCCTCATGGGACAGAGTTTGGCAGGGGGACCTGGTTCTGTAGGGGCTGTGTCCTGTTAAACAGTAGCCCACTTCCTAACCAGTTCAGCCTCCCCATGAAGTCGGCTTCCTTTTTTATTTGGTGGTTTGCTGCTCCTTTCATTCTCTTAATTCTCTATTTTGGGATTCTGCATGCAGGCTCAGAATTCGAGAGAGAGAGGATCTCTCTTAGGATCCCTGTTCCTGCCCTTGTCCTAATGAGGGCCTTCTGATCTTACTTCGAGACACAGCTCTTGCAGCAGGTTACACCATTAGGACTGAAGCCGGCAGGCGTCAGGACCCCACGGAAAAATTCTAGCTAGCTGTCTTCAGGGGGACATACGGCGTCAGTCCCACCTCCGTCAGGCGTAGTACATAGAGGGCGGTCCCTTGGATTCCCCAGTTCTTTTCCATGTCGACTTGCATGTCTAAAACCCTTGGTTCGGTTTCTAGCTAGCGCGTGGTAAAGTGTTTTTCTACGGGAAAATTTGTTCTCCGAGTTCAGTTTTTTCTCTGATGTCCTCCCCGACCTCCGGTCACTCCTCGAAGTGCGCCTGTGGGAAGCAGATCCCATTCCAAGATCCACACTCGGCCTGTGTCCGGTGCCTAGGCCCAGACCACGACACCCAGTCCTGCTCCTTTTGCCAGGGTTTCAACAGCAGAACCCGGATCCGTTGCCAGAAGGCCCTACAGGCATTCTTGCTAGAGGAGCAACTCAAGACCATGGCTTCCAAGGGGGATTCTTCACAGAAGGCCCGCAAGCATGCTGAGAAGCACAGGGAGAAGGCCTCTTCCAGGTCCCCGTCTAGGGCCTCCGACTCGTGCAGCTCTGGTTCCAGGTCCGACCGCTCTCCTTCCCGGGCCAGCTCTCAGCCTCCCCCTGCTGCGGTGAGAAAATCTTCTTCCTCTTCTCAGGCCAAGTCTCCCAGGCCTTCCTCGTCCTCCAAGGCCCTGGCTAAGTCGGTGGATCGCCGCCATCACCACAAGTCGGGTTCCCACCATTCTGAACCCGACGTCAGGTCTGCTTCCTTGCCTCCTCCTCTTCACCGGAAAACCAAGGAGCTCACCTCACTTAAGAGTTCGCAGGACCCGACGCCGGTTCGTCCGACGTCGGCCTCTCGCCACAGGTCCCCAGAGCCGTAGTCTGTCAGAAGACCATTGCCGGCCAGGCCAACTCATCACCGGACGCTGGTAGGGGGACCGGCGCCCGCTCCAATTGAGAAGAGGACCTCGACGCCTCCGACCGACGTCGGTCAGGAGACCATCACTGAGGAGGAGTTAACTCAGCCCGAGGACCAGACGGGCGGTCCTGGTCCTGTTGCGACTCCCAGGGAACCCTCGCCCCCTGTGGAGCCGATGCCGGGACCCGACGACCGTCCACCGGTGCCCGGGTCGTCGGGCCTTTCTTTTTCAGAGGTGAAGGAGCTTTTCACTTACTGGTGGGATACCATCAAAAAGGACATGGTCCCAATTCCACCTCCTCCTACACCGGTTGCTCCTCCGGTTCCTGCGCCTCCGTCTCTGTCTGGGTCTGCAGGCCGGTTACCTCCTCCCCGGGAGCCCAGGACCCCTCCAAGGGGGAGACTAGATAAAAGGAGACCTCCGTCCAGATCCTCTTCTAGGTCACCCAGTCCCAAGAGACCCAGAAGACGCCGCCGTTCGCCTTCGACGGAGGACACGGGATCAGAGTTTTCTACATCCAGATCCCCATCTCCCCTCTCCATCCCTTCTCCGGACCCACGTGAGCTGCCAAAGTCTCCTCCGGATGACCCTTCATTCTGTGATGTGATATGAGACACATCCAGGAGAACATGGGATGGGATGCGGACGAGTTAGACCCGGAAAGGCTGCGCCTTGCGAAGTATCTTCGGCAGAAGGACCCCAAGCCTGTGGTGGTGCCACCCTTAGTAGACACTTTCGTGGACGTCACCAAGGCAGTGTGGAAGCATCCACATTCGCTCCCGGTGATGCCGAAGAAAGTTGACCGCTTGTACAAGGCTCCAAGAGAAGACCAGTACTTGACCCAGCATCCTCAGGCCAACTCTCTGGTCATAACAGTCTCTCATGACCGGTCCCAGAGACCGCAACATCTGAGCACCCTGCCACCGGACCCAGAGTCCAAGCAGCTGGACTCCATGGGTAGGCACACGTATGCTTCCGCTACCTGCGCCATCAGATCCCTGAATTATTTGACCCACATGGTGCAGTTCCAAAATGCCCTGTGGGAGCAGGGTCTGGATGCGGCTGAGAAATTGCCGGAAGGTGAGCAGAAGGAGGAGATGTTGCAGCTCCTCCGTACGGATTCGGACGTGGGAACCCAGGTGCTAAGAGCTGCGTACGACTCAGCGGACTCCTCGGCCCGAGCAGCAGCTTCAGGTGTATGCCTCCGGAGGCGCTCTTGGCTCCGTGTCTCTGGTTTAACCCCGGATGTCCAGAAAAACATCATGGACACGCCATTCGAGGGAGAAGTTTTGTTTGGTAAACCCTCAGAGAAGATAATTACCAAACTCCAAGAGGCCGGGAAGGTGGTGAGGTCGGTTCAGGCTATGTACCGACCCAAGCTTAGTTCTTTTCGTAGGAACCAAAGCCGATTTCGTGGACGGACGCAGAGACAACAGTCCCGCCTCGTTCCACAACAGAGGGGCTCCGGTTTTCGCAGAGCCCAGGGAAAACAACCCGGAGGTCGGAGCCAGCGCACTCCTAAGCCGGTCCAGCCAGCGGACCCTCTGCCGCCACAGCCTGACTCCTTCCGGCCCCACCCTTCAAGATCAGCGGGACGTCATGGTCGGGGTCGTGATTAGCAATTTCCTGCCGGGATGGCAGACTGTAACCACCGACAGGTGGGTTCTACAGTTGGTCGGAAGAGGCCACTTTATAGAATTCACGGAAAAGCCACCCCTCGAGGCCTGCTGCTCTCCCGGGTACCCAGGTCAACACAAGTCATTGATCAGGACAAGACGTGGCTCGCGCCTCAAAAAGGGAGCGATAGAGCACTTCCCAGAGAACCAGAGAGGACCCGGATACTATTCCCACTTCTTCCTGGTTCCAAAGAAGACAGGTGACCTCCGTCCGATTCTGGACCTCAGCGACCTCAATTTGTCGGTCACCTACAAAAGATTCCACATTTTAACTCTTCCGGGTCTTATTCCCATGCTGAAGCAGGACACTTTTTTAGCGTCTCTAGATATGCAGGACGCTTACCTGCACATCCCTATAGCTCAAGCGCACAAGAGGTTCCTGCACTTCGAGTTTCTCAGCCATCATCTTCAGTTCCAAGCCCTTCCATTCGGGCTGTCATCGGCACCCAGGGTCTTTACCAAATGCATGGCAGTCGTGGCAGCGTCTCTAAGGAGACAGGGCCATTATGTGTTCCCATACCTGGACGATTGGCTTCTCATGGCCGCCTCCAGAGAGGTGTTGTTACGGGCAATCCAGAGCACCCAGGACCTGTTTCAATCTCTGGGTATCCTAATCAACCATGAGAAGTCCCTCCTGGTACTGTCGCAGAAACTGCAGTTCATAGGCGCAGTACTGGACACCGTTCAGGGAAGAGCATTTCTTCCAGACGACAGAGCGGAGCGGAGCGCATCAGATCCCTCATCAGGGAGCTTTTGTCGAACAAGACCGCCCCAGCCAGGTCGGTCCTTCGCTTGCTCGAACACATGGCTGCGGCCATTCCTACTGTCCCTTTCGCAAGGCTCCACATGCGGGTAACTCAGTGCATGCTCAAGGTGCAGTGGGACCAAAGGCAAGACCACATGCAGCATCCGGTCAGAATCACAAACACCGCGATTCGAGACTGGCAGTGGTGGTTAGACCTAGGGACACTCTCTATGGGCATCCCGTTCATAGCGCCGTCCCCGGAGGTAATCCTCACCACAGACGCCTCAGGTCTAGGGTGGGGAGCACACCTGAACGGGGTGAAGTCCCAGGGTACGTGGACCCCGGTGGAGGCCCACCTCCATATCAACGTCCCAGAGATGAGGGCGGTCCTTTATGCCCTGCAGGCATTTCAGTCAGAGATCCCGTCAAGTACTCTCCTGCTTCAGACCAGACAACCAGCGGTGATGTATTACCTCAGCAAACAAGGAGCGCACACTTACCCCTTGCAGGGAAGCCATGAGGTGTGGGATTGGGTAATCTGACACGGCCAAACCTGATCACAGTACATGTTCCCGGGTGGACAACACATGCAGGCGGCCTGAGTCGCTCCCAGGCCAGAGTCCACGAGTGGGAACTTCTTCAGGAGGTAGCAGAGGATCTGTTTCTTCGATGGGAACTCCAGAATTGAGACTTGTTCACTTCCCATCCAACATAAAAACTGCCCAATTTTGCTCGCTAGATCCAGGGCCTGGTGTTTTCTGAGGCGTTGTCCCTCTCCTGGGCGGACAGATTCCTCTCTTCGCTCTCCTTCCGTTGATCCAGAGAGTTCTTCTCAAACTGCGCGGGAGCATGCAACAATGATCCTGGTGGTCCCTTTCTGGCCTAGGCAGATCTGGTTCCTTTGCTAATTCAGCTATCCGGGAACCTCCGCTCCGCTGCCATTCAGCTCCCTCCTCTTGTCTCAGGAGAAGGTTCACTGGTCCACCGGACTTATGCTCACTGAACCTGCATGCATGGCTCCTAGAGACATAGCCATCTTGGTCACGGGGTCTGCAAGAGGTTGCGGAAATTCTTTCTGCAGCCAGAAAGCCATCAACGCATCACATACCATGAAATGGCACGTTTGCTGTCTGTGGTCAGAAGCATGGCCTTTCCCTTTAGGGTTGTCCGGTGAAAGCGGTGTTAAGAGTACCTGCTCTCCTTTTCCATTCGGTCTCGCCTACCCTCTATTAAAGTGCACCTGTGTGCCATTTCAGCTTATCACCCGTGGGACAGCGCAAGTGGCACAATTAGATGCCTGTCGAGAATTCTTGAGAGGGTGTTACACCTTAGGCCGCCCATTAAGGACCCAGTGCCTCCATGGGACTTGCTGTTTGTCCTGGAGCAACTCACGCTCCCGCCCTTTGAACCTGCCGCAGATTACGAGCTGCGTTTTCTGTCGTGGAAAACGTTATTTTTGGTTGCTGTTACGTCAGCAAGAAGAGTTTCTGAGCTTCAGGCTCTCATGTGCAAAGAGCCTTATTTAATTTTCCACCAGGACAGAGTATCCCTGAGGACGAATCCTAAATTCTTGCCTAAGGTGGTTTCCACACTCACTCTCAATCAGGATATTGACCTGCCAGTCTATTTCCCTAGTTACTCTAACAGAGGAGAGGCGCTGCTTCACACCCTGGATGTTCACCGCAGTTTAAGGTACTACCTGAGCAGAACTAAGCAGCTTTGTACTTCAGAGCAACTTTTCGTCTCCTTTACCGAAAGGATGAGGGGCCAACCAGTATCCAAACAGTCCCTGTCTCGCTGGCTTGTCCAGTGCATCTCTTACTGTTATGATATCAAGCGAAGGCCCCTCCCAGGAGTTCGGTGCCATTCCACTAGGGGTATGGCCACATCCTTTGCAGCACTTCGAAACGTCTCCACCTCTGCCATTTGTGCTGCAGCCACTTGGAACGCTGTTCATACCTTTATCAGGCATTATAGCCTGGACATCGCTTCACGGCGAAGAGCAGGTTTCGGCCTGGCAGTGCTACAGGGTCTCCTGTCCTAGATTCAGGACCTGGAACGTTCTTTCTTATTTCCTCCTCCCAGAGTGTTTGCAAGCACTTTTGCTTGGGAATCAGTCCTAATGGTGTAACCTGCTGCAAGAGCTGTGTCTCGAAGATAGGTACAGTTATGTAAGAACTTACCGTAACAGTAGATCTTGAGAACAGCTCTTTTGTAATCCAGCTCCTTCCCCCTTGGAGGAGGCATGGCTTAAGCCTTTGTTAACAGGGATTTTTTTTCCTGTTTGTCTTCTGACGATGGATCCTCGGTCTCCCATTTCAGTGTCAGCCTGCGGCCGGAAGTCTCCGCAGGAGAACTGAATCTATGGACCGCCCCTCATACCACGCCTGGATGTCGGAGGTGGAACCGACGTCGGGGGCGGTCCCCGCTGAAGATAGCTAGCTAGAATTTTTCCGTGGGGTCCTGATGCCTGCCGGCTTCAGTCCTAATGGTGTAACCTGCTGCAAGAGCTGTTCTCGAAGATCTACTGTTACGGTAAGTTCTTATGTAACTGTACTTTCTCAGTCATTGCCCTTAGGAGTTGCTTCTCTCTCTTTGCTTCCTCATCTTCTTAAGAAACAGAACTTGTTTTTAAGCCCCTTGAGGCCTGAGTTAGCCCTCAGACCTTCGAAATCTGAGGCTTCCTTTCTCCCGTATTATGTTTTAGTCATATGGGACTCTTAAACCTCAGCCCGTTGTGGTCCTTCTTCCATGGAGGGACAGCTGGGAATGGCTGTTTTATTGTTTTGTGTGGTCCCCCGGGCACGTACCCCCTTCTCAAGTTTTCAGCTTAGAGAAGCACTCCTTTCCTTGCAACCCATTCTTTGGCTGGTCCTTCTCTTTTGAGGACCAGTCTCTCGGTCTTGAGTCAGCAATCTCAGTGGGTGTCAGTCAGACATGCCTTAGTTTATGCAGAGAACAAACTAGCTCTTCTGACACACTCCTTATTTGACTGAGGACTAGTGGTCTTCTCTCTCCATTTCTCCCCCACCCCGTCTCGCCTCACCTTTCTCTTTCTCTATGCTGCCCAGTTGCCCATGTCATCTTTAGCCACTCTGAAGTCACTCCACTCAGAATTTCTCCCCTTCTCTACACTGGTCGGTTTTCATTGATTTGTTCATTTTATATCCTATATCCTTTTCCCTATCCCTTGGGCTCCCTTGCCCCAGACTTTCTATCTTTTTATCTTTTCTTCCTCTCCTAGGTGAACACAACTGAGGAGGAAGGGGGGCAGGCGTCGGTTACTGGCCAATCCACAAGCTCCATGTCATGCATTCACTTCATGGGTGGTGCTGTCGGCTCCCTTCCTCCAAAATTCTTGAAAACATGCAGTCCCGCAGGGTCCTAGTGCCTCCCGCTTAAGACCCACTAGTGATGAATGCTGAAGATATTCTGGAAGATCAAGAATTACAGTGAGTACATAATTTTCATTTCTAGGAGTGATATATGGTACACATCCACACCCCATCTCACCTCCCCTGGCAAGTGGCACATGAATCCCTGCTTCCAACGTCCACAGCTGGGGACCGAGTCGGAGGTCGTGAGGATCTGTTCCCTCAGCCCTCCCCCACAGCCAGCCCAGGATGCAGCAAGAAGGTCGAGAGGGTCTATTTAGCAGCCCTCCCTCTCCAGTAGCTGTGAACAGCTGGGGACCGAGTCGGAGGTCGTGAGGGTCTGTTCTCTCAGCCTTCCCCCACAGCCAGCCCAGGACGCAGCAATAAGGTCGAGAGGATCTGTTTAGCAGCCCTCCCTCTCCAGTAGCCGTGAACAGCTGGGGACCAAGTCGGAGGTCGTGAGGGTCTGTTCTCTCAGCTCTCCCCCACAGCCAGCCCAGGACGCAGCAAGAAGGTCGAGAGTTTCTGTTTAGCAGCCCTCCCTCTCCAGTAGCCATGAACAGGTACGCCCGGAGACCGCAAGATCCCCTGCCGCTCCCACTGTGTAGCAGCTGAAACTGTCGAAATTGATCCCTGCCGGGGTCGACATCTAGCTTTATATTATTGACCACCTGATCATTCAAAACCAATCAGCTCACTTTCCAATCTGCAGCTTATATTAGCTAAACACTAGAGGGCTCCTTCGCAATTCTTTCTCTGTTAAGCTCCCCAGCTGACAGCATGGTATACGTCCTGTGGACCCTAACCCAAACTACCTTATTAATTACATTCTTTTCTCAGTTTCACCCGCATCTCCTGGAGACTAAATCCCCGTCCGGGGACCACTACTTATGCCTCACCACTCACTACCCCAGAAATATAACCTGGGCACATCTCAGGTATCCTCTCGCCCTTGTTCAGCACAGCACCAATTATACCTCAAACCTAAGCGGTACTAAAAGCGGATCCTTGCTGGCGCAAGCTGCACCCCCCACTAAGAATCGCATGCTAATTTGCCTCAATCCTCTCCTCTCCCAAGCACTTTTATCCCAAATAGTCCTTACCATTCTTATACCAGTCAGGCCCTATAAATTTACCGCTAATCCTCGCCTCTGTATATCCACATCCAAATTGTTATGGAAAGCTATTCTCTGCCATGCTCTCCTCCTCCTCCTCATCTCGGATAACATGCACCCCAGTCCTGGACCTGCATCGACTGGTGTCCCCATGGGGTACGGGAAAGGTGGACTTCTGCTGGCCTCCTTTAACATTTGCAGCCTTCCTAAGAAGCTCCCGCAGCTTCAAGGTTGGATCGCCCAACACTCTCCTGACATCTTGGCCTTATCTGAAACCTGGCTGTCCAAGAATATCCTGGATGCATATGTCTCCCTAAATGACTATGCCATCTTCAGAGCTGACAGATCAGGCAAGAGGGTGGTGGATGTGCCATATACGCCAGAAACTTTTTGCAGTCCCCATTGGTCCCACTGGCCTCGTTGGCAAATGGGGCCCAAGCCATTATGGTCAAAGCCACCCTAGGCACTCCTGAGAAAACACTCTACATCATGGCTGTCTACATCCTCCCCCACCAACCAGAAGCTAGCCTTTGACTCAATCCTAGACAGCATCACCCAACTCCTACCCAGGAGTGAACTGATTATCATGGGCGACTTTAATGTAAACTGGTTATCCCACGCATCTGCCCCTTTCAAAGACACAGTACGTGCCTTCGACCTGACCCAAGCTGTTCAGTCTCCCACCAGGCAAGATCCCAGATCTGGGTCGTCCACCCTTATTGACCTCATCTTTACTAACCATCCCAATCGCCTCTCCAGTATTAAAGTTCTCCCAGGCATGCTAAGTGACCACTCCCCGGTCTCATGCTCTTGGTCGAATAAAATCACTCCCAGCCAACCCAAAATCTCCATCCAAAGGCACATCAAAAAAGGTAGCCTCTCTCGCCTCAAACTCTATCTCTCCTCCTGCGACTGGGTACCGGTTCACACTGCCCAGTCAGTTGACGCTGCCCTTACCTCCTTCATTAAACTCTTCAACACTGCCTGTGACATATTTGCCCCTTTCACAAAACAGATTATTAAAAACAGGGACACTCCATGGATCTTGCAAGCCCTACTTGAACAGATGCACCATGGAGACAACCTCTTGCACAGGGCGCTGAACTCCCAACGTCCTCATGACAAACAACTGTATAGAGAGGCAAGAAACAAATGCACTTAGGCTATTCGGCTAGCCAAGTCAAACTACTATAAGCAAGCTCTCACCACCACTTGGGGCTCTGGGAACAACTTATTGCATAATGTCAAGGAGCTTTGTGGGAAAACTCTGTCCCCAACCCCTACGCAAATACTTGACCATGGAACTCTCTCCCAAGACCCTACCACTATATCCAATGTATTGAACAACTCATTCTCCGATCCTGGCCACATCCTACCCCCAAACTTCTTTAACCCCATCCCCAAAGGCCTATCCAGTATCTCCCCCACTACTACCCTCCTGCCCTTCTGGCTGATAATCATCTCCTGTAACAAAGCTAAACACTACCTAACCAAAGCCTTGCACAACTCGACGTGCAGCAGCGACTCCCTTGACCTTAAAATTCTCCGTCTAACTCTTGACAAGACCCTCCCTCACCTCACCAAAATACTAAACTGCTCACTACAACTAGGTCAATTCCCTAAGCTATAGAAAAGTGGAATAATCACACCAATCCTAAAAAAGGGTGATCCGACCAACCCTGGTAATTATAGGCCTATCACTATCTCTCCCCCCCCACCCCACATGAAGCCCTTGAAAGAATCGTGTCAGACCAGCTCACCGAATACCTGACCAGCTACAAGCTGCTTTGCCCAGAACAGCTCAGGTTCAGAGCAGGGCATAGCACAGCCACTGCTCTTCTCGAATTTACATCTTACATACATGAGGTGCTGGAACAGGGGTCAATAGCAGGAGCTATCTATGTTGACTTGACTAACGCATTTGACACAGTCAGTCATACTCTGCTTATCCACTCTCTCCCCTCCCTCTCGCCCCTGAAGCAATCTCATGGTTTAAAAACTATCTTACTGGCTGAACACAAGTCAAAATCAGCACCACCCTGTCCGCCAATCTACCAGTTCTTGCGGGTGTCCCTTAAGGGTCCATTTTAGGCCCACTACTCTTTACCCTCTTTCTGAACACCCTTCCTAAGGCCTGCAGTGGTAAACTGTTGCTATATGCAGACGATGCCGTAGTGTATTGGAAAAATACAAATCCAAACTCACTCCAAATCACCCTGCAAGGTTGCTTCAGAGAACTTGAGTTATGGTTTTCCAAACATCAACTAATACTAAACTACATCAATGATCTTTGCTCACCACCAAAACCCCTACAGGAATGCCCAGCTATCCATCTCTAATTCCCAAGGCATCTGTATTGAGCAGGTCCCTGACTTCAGATACTGAGGCATCACTCTGGAGTCGTCCCTCACCTACCACTTACACATTAACCACCTCTCCTCCTCAGTAAACACCCAGCTTGGCATTCTCTATGGACATAAACACTGCCTCCCCCCCCCCCCCAGGCCCTACGGCTGGCAGTTACCAGCTCAGTCCTATCTCTGGTCGATTATGGGATAATTATATACCGCACGGCCGACCACACAGCCCTAAAGAGCATCAATCTAGCCCTCAACAAAGCTTGCCAACTAGTCATAAGCTGTGATAGATTAATACATACGTGCAAACTCTACAAGCGAGCAAACTGGCCCTCCTTTGAAGGGAGACTAAGGTACCACACCTGCCTCCAAGCCAAAAAGATCCTTATGGATCTTGCACCTGCGGGCCTTTACCCCCTCATCCAACCTTCCCCACACAGGAGTACCTCCCAGACACCGGGATAGCACCCCCCTCTTAGTCCCCCACTGTAGGACTTCACTAGGGCAAAGGTCCTTCTGTTACCGTGCTCCCCGCTGGCTTAATGACCTTCCCTCCTCCATCACCTTGGCCTATTTAAAATGAGCATTAAGAGACTGCTCCTTGACTCGGAGTCATGTGGCTGTTACAAACATCCCTCCCAAATTTCTTATTCTGTTAAAAAACAAGTGTCACCCATGGTCCAAATCTAAACCTACGCACCTGCCGGGAAGTAGACTTCTGCCTCTACGCCTTGGTGGGCCCACCGAAACGGTATCCAGTCACTCTTCAACTCGACGACCTAGGATCCATAGCTACCCTAGTGAAACAAATCTAAACAATGTAAATTATTCTGTACGAGGTAACCATATATTAATTGTCATAATGTGATGTCCTGCTTAGTGAGCGATGTACAAAATTGTCTTAAGTGCTGTCTGTTTTGTATTGACGTGGAGCCTTTGCAAAAGAGTCATTGACTCAAAGGATTGTAATTCCGAAACTACAATAAAATAAATAAATAAGATCTGACATCACAAGCCGGAGCCAAGGAGTATGCCATCTAGGTTGGTGGTTGAGCTCAGCTTAAAGCTTTCCAGCGGGATTTAAATGGGAAGGGAAGACTGCCAGAGAGAGTGGGTCTAGGGACATGGATATTTTGTTCATCCACACTGTCTGGCAGCCAGGTTCCTTGCCGCTTTAAATCTTGCTGGAAGGTCTTCAAGCTGGCTCTTCCCACCCACCCGGGTGGTAAAACTCTCGACTCCACCCCATGACACCAGATCTTCCTTACCACTTGGAAGCTCAGGTTCCCTCCTTAGCGCTCTGCATTTAGACTGGATCCAAACTCTTTACTTCACCCGAAAATAATTCTAAAGTTTTCTGGACTTCGGTCTGCGATGGACAAATCGACTCCCGGTTTTCGGCGGTGCCCATGTGGGCAGAAGATGTCTAGGACCGATCCGCACTCTACGTGCATCTACTGCCTCAGGCTTGACCACAATCCGCAGGTCTGCAAGTTGTACAAGTCTTTTTCGGCAAACGTCCTCGAAGACCATGCTGCCCGGCTCCACCTTGGGCGCCCCGAGAAACGTTATCTGCCGGTGAAGTCCAAGGAGGCCTGTTGGGTGATTTCCGTGACAGCTGGCCCGGCTGAGCAACTTGAGCAGATGATCACCCTCGAGGAGGAGGCAGCTCAGGCCGCATCTTCGTCATCCTCAGTTGCAGCATTTATCCCGCTCTCCTTGGGATCCTCCTATACTGCTTCTTTTAAGGAGCTTTGCCAACCCCTCTCCACGAAAGGTGAGGGGCCATCGGGACACTCTTCTCGGTCCAAGAAGAAGGACTCGAAGGGTAAGTCCCACCGTCGACGTTCGTGGGAGCGGGAGAGGTCCCCCTCCCCGGACAGTCGACACTCGACTTCAGTCGAGGTTGCGGCTAAGGCCGCCAGCTTCACGGTGTCCCCATCAGGTCTGCCGGCCGAGACACCCGTCGCGGTCGAGATTTTTCTCGACCTGTCGGACAGGAGAAGCCGACAACCCTTCTTCACCGGTTCCCCCGGTGGAAACCGAGGACTTGCCTGCGCCTCCTGTGCCCGAGTCCCCGGTTAAGGCTCCCAAGCCGAGGGAGGAACGGGTTTCCCCTGCTCCCTCCCAGATCCACCCTCGGAAATACCAACTGTCTCGGTCTCGGACCTCTTCTCGGTCCAGCCGATCCCGCCGGCACCGGCGGTCTCTGTCTCGGCACCGAGGAAAGCGGTAGCGCCACTGATCCTCATCTTCCTTCTCTGAGTAGGAGAGGCTTCGGCGCAAATTGCGTCGACGCTACGAGGACTTAATGTGGCAGCATCTCCTTCTGACCGGGAACAAGTCGACACCATCGCCTTCCCCGGCCATTAAGTGGCTGCCACCCGAAAGGCCGAAACAACACCTCACAGTGGTCGAGGTGCCCAAACCGGTGCCAGTTGTTCGGCCAAAACCAGCTGCCCCACTGATTGTGGTGGAACCCCCGCCTCCTCAACCGAAATCGGGGGCTCCGACCAAGGATTCCCGGTCAGGTCAGGGACTGCCCCACCGGTTGTCGGTCACCCTCACTCCTGACCATCCTCGGCAGGTGGAGGGTGGCTCAGGCCCTAGGCAGCTGTTTGCAGACTCCTCAGAGTCTGACAGCGACTCCTCCCTGTTCTCCAGGCCCCTTGACCTGGAGTCCTCCCGGGGACAGTCGATGGACGAGAGCCAATCATTGTTCCTGGGTCTGCTTCAGCTCATCTCGGAGTCCACCGGGATGCAGCTCGAGCCCGTATCCAAGCGGGCCGAGTATCCCCTCACTGAGGTACTGGACCGAGGGGATTCTTCCACGGAGGCTTTTCCGGTGGCTGAAGCCATTGTTCGCCCAGTCTTGGAGTTATGGCAGCAGCCAGCTTCTTGTCCTGCTCCTTGGGCCAGGATGGCAGGAAGTACCCGGTCCCTACCGGGTCTCTGTCCGGTTTCTCGGAGCACCCCTCTGCGGAGGGGTTGGTTACCGACAGCGTTTTCCGGTGTTCCAGGAACGTCAGGGACGTGGACAAGCCCCCCGACAGAGTCCAAAAAGCTGGACTATGCCGGGTGTAAAGTGTATGCTGTGTCCTCCCTCGGCCTCCGTCAGGCCAGTTCGGCTGTACTGATGGCGCACTTCTCCCACGCCCTTATGGGCTCCCTGGATGAGGTGATCCCTCATCTCCCGGCTGATCTGCAGACTACGGACAAGCAGGTGCGGGATCAGGGAAGGGCAGTGGCGAAACAGCAGCTCCAAATGGCTCTCGATATTGGAGACTCCTGTGCCCGGTCAGTAGTGGCTGCAGTGGCCATGCACCACAGAGCTTGGCTGCGGATCTCCACCTTCACAGCGGATACCCAGCACAAGTTGGCAGACGTCCCCTTCCTGGGTACCGACTTGTTTGGGCTTGGGGTGGAAGGCCACCTCCAGAGAATTGAGAAGTCCAGTGCCACCTTGGACTCTGTCACGTCTGCCCCGAAGAACAAAGGCCGCCGACAGCAGCATAAATCCTTTCGCCCTTCTGCTCCTGCGGCACGTCCGGCCCAGCAACACCAGCATCAGGGCCAGCAGGCTCACACTTGGCACCCCAAAGCCAAGCCTGCAGCTTCCTCCAACAGGAAGCTGGGAGGAAAAGGCCCAGGATGTCCCTCGGCCGGTCCTTCCTCTAACCCTGCCCAGTGACGGTTTGAGGGGTGCCGCCCCCAGCCGTGTCGCTCCCCCCTGGGTTCCCCCCGTGGGGGGACAGCTCCACCACTTTCTTTCTGCCTGGTCCGCTATCGCCATGGACCGTTGGGTGTTGGAGGTGGTAGGAAAGGGCCTGCCTCTGGAGTTCCAGCAGGCCCCCGCCCTTCTGAGCCATCGCCCCATGGGGGGTTACGGGGTCCACAGTCTCTCTGTTGGCCCATCGAGCCGACATTGCCCTGCTCCTCCAGCAGGAGGTGATCAGGAAGGTGGCGGATCCTCCGCCAGACTCAGGGTTTGTGTCCAGGTACTTCCTGGTCCCGAAACGGACGGGGGACTGGTGCCCCATTCTAGACCTGCACGACCTGAACAGGTTCTTAGTCTTGAACCTTCAGGATGGTCACTCTGGCTCAGATCATTCCTTCCTTGGAACGAGGCATGTGGTTCTGTTCTCTGGACCTCCAGGACGCGTTCTTTCACGTCCCAATCTGTCCGTCCCCCCAGCGATTCCTCCTCTTCAGAGCAGAGGGGTCTCTCTAACAGTTCCAAGCCATGCTCTTCGGCCTTTCTCTAGCTCCCAGGGTCTCCACCAAATGCATGGCAATGGTGACAGCCTTCCTGCGGCGCCGAAGGGTCCGGGTGTTCCCCTACCTGGACGACTGGCTGATTACGGCCTCCTCCAGACCAGAGGTGGAGCGGTCCAGGGATCTGGCCCTCCAGGTTTGCTCTCAAGTTGGCCTCCTCATCAACGAGGCCAAGTCGGAACTCGTGCCAAAGCAGGTGATACAATTCATCGGGGCAGAGCTCGACTCTCTGCGAGCCAGAGCACGGCTCCCGGCGGACAGGGCCGAGGTTCTTTCCTCTTTTGCCCAATCATTTCAGGATGAGCAATTGCGCCTTGCCCAGGACTTTCTGCGCCTCCTGGGCCTCATGGTGGCCTGCACCAGCGTGGTCCATTGGGCCCATTGGCACATGCGTCCCCTACAGTGGGGACTGGCCAGCCAATGGTCACAGCGCTCCAGTCCTTTGGATCAGCCAGTGACAGTGACCCAGGAGATGTAGAATGCTCTCCAGTGGTGGCTCGTTCCAGCTCATCTGCAGGAGGGCATCCCGTTTGTCCACCCCGAGCCGACAATCTCTCTATCGACCAACACCTCTCTGATGGGTTGGGGTGCCCATCTGGGGGAGCACGGAGCGCACGGCCTCTGGTCCCCTCGGGAGTCCCGATGCCATATCAACCTGCTGGAGCTTCGAGCAGTTCATCTAGCCCTCACTGCCTTCGCTTCGTTTGTATGGGGTCAAGTGGTCCAGGTGCAGACGGACAATACAACAACCATGTACTACCTAAACCTCCAGGGCGGGACGCACCCCATGCCCCTGTGCAGGGAAGCTCTTCGCATTTGGTCCCTCGTGCGCAGACTGGAGGCGGATCTCGTTGCCATCCATGTGGCAGGAGCCTCCAACATTCTGGCTGATGCCCTAAGCCGGATAGGAGCTGTCTCACGAGTGGTCTCTCTTGCCAGAGGTAGTACAAGATCTGTTCTCCCACTGGGGCATGCCTCAGGTGGACCTGTTTGCCTCCAGGGAGAATGCGAAGCTGAGGCTGTTTCATGCCACCCCCCTCAGCAGGGCTCGCTGCAGGGGGATGCCTTCTCAAGGCCATGGACCCCGGGCCTCTTCTTCGCCTTTCCCCCATTTGCCATGATCCACAAGGTGCTTCTCAAGGCGAGGAAGGACAAGGCGCAGGTGATTCTGGTAGCCCCAGACTGGCCCCGCCAGTTCCGGTATCCAGATCTCCTCAGCCTCAGCTCCAGGCTCCCGAGGCGGCTTCCAGCCCTCCCAGACCTGATCTCAGTCAACCAGGGGAAAGGTAGTCCACCTGGACCTTCAATCCCTGCACCTGATGGCCTGGTTCCTGAGTGGCTAGAGTTCCAGGCCTTGGGTCGTTCCAGCGAGGTCCTCAACGTTTTTGAGGCTTCCCGTAAGGAGTGGGCCAGGAAATGTTATGCCTTTAAATGGAAGAGATTCTCCATTTGGTGTCAGGGCAAGGGGCTGGACTCTTCCTCCTGTTCCTTGGCAAGCATTCTGGACTACCTGTGGTCCCTTTCTCAGCTAGGGCTTCGGTCAGCGACCCTTAAGGTGCACCTGGCAGCCATCTCTGTTTACCGGGCGCGGGCGCGGGCCAGGAGAAGGTGGTCGGGCAATTTTCAAAGGCCTTGATCACATATCCCCTCCGGTACGAGAACCTCCACCTCCGTGGGATCTACTGCTGGTACTGGCTAAGCTCATGGGCAAGCCATTCGAACCAATGCACAGGTGTGATATCTCTCACCTGTCATGGAAGACCGCCTTCTTGGTGGCTATCACATCAGCCAGAAAGATGGGAGAGCTCCAGGTGCTTTCCAATGAGTCTCCTTATCTGGTCTTCCACAGGGACAAGGTTGTCCTGCGCCCCCACCCGAAATTCCTTCCGAAGGTGGTGTCGAAGTTTCACCTTAACCAGGTGTTGACTCTGCCGGTGTTCTACCCCAGTCACACCTCGGAGGCCGAATATAGGCTCCATACTTTGGACCATAGAAGAGCACTCTCTTACTATAAGGAGCGGACTGCTGAAGTTCGGGGAGAGGTTTGCCAGCTGTTTGTCACCTACGCTGAAGCCGCACCTGGCAGACTTGCAGCCAAGCGGACGATAGGCAGGTGGGTCACTCCTGCATAGATCTCTGCTATAGGTTGGCGGGCATGGAGCCTCCCAAAGAGATAAGAGCTCATTCTACCTGCCATACCGCTGCTTCGGTGCCTGCTTTCAGGGACGTCCCTATCCAGGAAATCTACAGGGCTGCTACCTGGAAGTCAGCACACACCTTCATTACCCACTACCACATCTACCTTGAGTCACGCCGGGATGCTGGTTTTGGGACCTCTGTTCTCCAGTCTTTATTCCCTAAGTAGGGGGTCTGCGCCTTGCCTCCCTCCTCCCGGAGGACTGCTAGGAGTCTGCCAGATGGTATGGATGGGCAACATATCAATGTCCCTAGAAATACAGGTTACTCACCTGTAACAGGAGTTCTAGGAATGGTATATGTTGTTCATGCACGTGACCTTCCCGGCTTCGACGCACAACCTGGCTTCCAGTGGGCTAGATCTAGCGTCATGGGGCGGAGCCGAGAGTTTTACCACCCAGGTGGGTGGGAGGAGCCAGCTTGAAGACCTTCCGGCAAGATTTAAAGCGGCAAGGAACCTGCCAGACAGTGTGGATGAACAACATATACCATTCCTAGAACTCCTGTTACAGGTGAGTAACCTGTATATATGCACCATATACCACTCCTAGAACTGTGGTTGCAGGTGAGTAACCCTCATTTCAAACAACATGAAGTCTTGCTATATTATGACAGTAGCAGTTTGTCCCACCACTAGAACTGCTCCGGAGGTGAAATGGTTAATACCATTCCAAAATAGAACTTTGAGCACGAGCTCTAAGAAGCAGCTCTATCTGTGTAATTTCAAACCTGAACTGTCAGATTCTTTACTCCGCCTCAGTGAACAGTCGCTCCGGAGATTTCTCCTACTGCTCGGTTCATTTCTCGGTTTAAACAGTGTTTTCTCGGTTCGATTCAACCGAGAATAGTTTTATTTTAACCGCAAAACCGTTCGGTTCAAGCTCTGTCTGTGGTAATCGTAAGTAAATTAAAGGTTTTGTCTGTGTGGAACTTGTAAGTTTATCGGTTCGGTTTTGAACCGATCAGCTGGGTTTAAAACTTATTAACTTTAAAGTTTAACATTTTAGAGTGCGGTTCCCGGTTCTTATCGGTTCTAAAAAAAACGGATTTTATTACGTTTTTTTCCAATACCCGTGACACGGTTAGGAACCGATAAGGGTGTCTTGCCTGGCACTGCCGTTTAAAGGGCAAGTTTTTCTGGTTAGGCTGGCATTATGTCTGAGAAACCCAAAAGAAAAACCGGGCCCACTGGGTTTCAACACTGTGATGTCTGTGGGGAAGTCTTTGCCAAGGCTGACCCACACACCACATGTGTCTCTTGTCTGGGGTTTGACCACCTCCAGTCAGACTGCCAGATATGTAAGAATTTCCCTGCAGCCACCCTGGAAAGAGATTGGGCAGGCTCAGGGGCGAGAGGCAAAGCGTCCGCTGACCGGATGGCCAGCCGGTTCGGTGCCAACCGAACTGAGGAGTGTTTCTGACCAGGCGAGACTTCTTGGGCAAGAAAAGCTGGTTCTGAGGAACCAATTTCAGTAAAGAAAACAAGAAAGTCAGCAGGTTTGGAGTCCAAAACCCCTTCTCCAACTGCTGCAGAGATAGCAAAAGCCATACAAATTGTCCAGTCACTGTCTCAGGTTCCGTCCGAACCGCCACTATCTGGCAAAAGGTCGGTTCATCCGGTTCCAGTGGTTCAGGAATATGATGTTGAGGAATTTTATGAACCAGAGGAGGGGGAGGATGATTATGAACAGTATGAATGTGGCTGGGAAGGTCTGGGTGTGCCCATTGAACCGGACATTTCCCCAGACAGACCTCTAGAATCTCCCCCTATGCTATCTGAGTCCCCATCTCATTTTATGTTTTACAAAAAAGTTGCTGAAACCCTCCAGCTTCCCTTGGAAGAAGCTGTGGATGAGCAAGAGGAGCCTGATTTTGTAGAAATGATGGATATTCCAGAGTCTAGGAGATTGTCTATTCCTTTGCATAAGTCTTTTAGGAAGCAAACAATGAAAATTTTAAAGCTCCTAATTCTGTGCCTCCTGTAGATAAAAGATGGACAGAAGGTACACATTGTCAGGTCCTGATACAGAATTCCCTCTCAGCAATGCAGTCATGTTGGTAGTTCAGGCTGCAGCCTGTGATAAAGCTAATATCCCTTGGCTTCACATCCTCCTGACAAGGATTCCAGGAAGATTGATGCCATGGCGAAAAAACAGTATATGGCAGCCTCTCTGGGACTCAGGCAAGCAAATTATATGGCTTATGTAGCTAGGTATCAGAAATCTAGATGGGATACTGTTAAGGAATTAGCCAAGCAAGCCCATGGCCAGCTGGCTAGCGAACTAGAACAGGTGGCTGCTGATGGCATTGAGGCTTCTGAGGTACAGTGTCATGCTGCTGTGTATGTTAATGATGTTTCCTCTAGGGTCATGGCCACATCTGTAGCTTTTCGTAGGTTGGCCTGGCTCAGGTGTACTAGTCTGTCACAGGATACCCAGACTAAGGCTATGGATTTTCTGTGGTGGAAATTCTCTGTTTGGGAGCAGACAGAGAATTACATAGAAAAGATGGATGAATATAGGACTACTTACAAAAGTGCCCAAGCTAAGGAGCGGCAAGCCACTCCTCAGAGGCATACCCCCAGGGGTAGGGGTAGGCCTTTTCACAGGCCTTTTTACCAGACTCAGGCCTCCTCTGCCTATGCTCAGAGGGGCTTCTTCAGAGGCAGAGGCAGACGAGGGGTGGGCAGGCCTGATCCCACTCCTCAGCCTAAAGCTCCTGCTAAGCAGGCACCCTGATGGGGTGCCCAGGGCCGATTCTCCTTTACCAGTAGGGGGCAGGCTGGCTTACTTCAGTCAGAACTGGGCTTCTTTAACCTCAGACAAGTGGGTTCTGGAAGTAGTAAGCCAGGGTCTGGTTCTCCAGCTTCAAAAAGTTTCCCAAGTTGAGAACCAGACTTTTCTACTACAAGTGCTTCAGAGACCTTTGCTCTGGAAGCAGAGGTCTCAACCCTGTTGGCTCTCAGAGCAGTGGAAAGGTTCCTCCCTGCACCAGGGCAGGGTCTGTATTCAGATACTTCCTTACCCCAAAAAGACAGGAGAATGGCTGCCCATATTAGACCTCAGATATCTGAACAAGCATCTTTTAAACCAAAGTTCAAAATGGTAACTCTGGCAATGATTTTACCCTCCCTAAGGCCAGGGGACTGGTTAGCCTCCCTGGACCTCAAGGATGCCTATTTCCGTCCTAATCAGAAGCTCCCATCGGAAGTACCTCAGATTGAACTACCCTCAGGTCATTACCAGTTCAGAGCAATGCCCTTCGCCTTACCTCTGCCCCAAGGGTATTCACAAAGTGTCTAGCAGTGGCTCACTTAAGGAGGCAAAGGATTGCTGTTTTTCGCTATCTAGGCGATTGGCTCATTGTAGGCCAGTCCCCAGAACAGGTAAAAACCTGCAAGTTGCCCAGCAGCTTCTCACCTCCCTGGGCTTTCTGCTAAATCTACCAAAGTCGGTTCTGGAACCAGTCCAGGTACTCACCTTTATAGGGGCAGAGTTGGACACAAAGCTAGCCAGAGCTTTTCTTCCCTTAGAAAGGGTGGCGAATTTAGTGACTCTGGCCTCCTCCTTCACCCTGCAGGTCTCTCGACCAGCAAGACACTTTCTGCAGCTCCTGGGACACATGGCTGCATCCACAGCTGTTGTGCAGGAGCAAGATTTCAGATGAGAGACATTCAGTTTCACTTGAGAACCTATTGGTCTCAGAGAAGAGACCCCCTTTCCAAGTTGGTCCCAGTGACTCGAACCTTGATCCAGGCCCTCCAGTGGTGGCAGGATCAGAGCAATTTAAGATTGGGGTTCCCCTTCATTCCCCCTGCTCACAATTTGACTCTCACTACAGATGCTTCCCTTCTGGGTTGGGGAGCCCACATGGGCGACCTTTCCACTCAGGGAGTATGGTCCCCAGGAATCTCTGCTCCACATCAATTTGCTGGAATTCAGAGCTGTCTTTTTAGCTGTTCAAGCATTTTCTGCATCTGTCCACAACAAGGTGATACAAGTCAGAACAGACAACACCACAACAATGTGGTACATCAACAAACAGGGGGGCACTCGGTCTTCGGCCTTGTGCACCGAGGCAATGAAGTTGTGGTCTCTGGCCTATTCCTGAACACTTCCCTCATGCAGTTCATCTTCCAGGGAAGGACAATGTCCTAGCGGATGCTCTCAGCAGGATTTCCCAGGGCCATCACGAATGGTCCCTGGATCCTCAAGTGCTGGGATAGTCTTTGCCAGATGGGGCACCCCTCAGATAGATCTTTTGCAGCCCCAGACAATCACAAACTTCCTCTGTTCTGTTGCAGGCCTCCAGTGTTGGGCTCAGTCCCCTGGATGCCCTTCTCCTGGATTAGGAGGGAAGTTTCTTTATGCTTTCCTCCCTTCCCTCTCCTATTCAAGTATTAGTCAAAATCAGATCTCAGCCTTGCAGGGTGATTCTGATTGCCGGATGGCCAGGCAGCCCTGGTACCCACTCCTTCTGTCACTGACAATCCATCTTCCCCTTTGCCTCCCAGGATTCACAACCTGTTAACTTGTGCCCAGGGAAGGGTTTGGTATCCGGACCTCAAATCCCTCAACCTCAAGGCCTGGCTCTTGAGGAGTTAGAGTTGCTGATTTACACCTCTCTCAAGGTGTTCTTGAAATCTAAAGGCTTCAGAAAGCCTTCCACTAGGACTACTTATAGTTCTAAATGGAAAAGGTTTTCCATTTGGTGTGCTGGAAAAATATTTCCCCAGAATCTGCTGATTTGCCCATTGTATTAGATTACATGGTCCATCTTAATTCCTTGGGTCTCAGACCAGCTACCCTGAGAGTCCATTTGGCAGCTGTATCTGCTTTTGTGTCAGCAGGAAAGTCATCCCCTCTTTCCACTCACCTTGTGTTTTCCAAGTTTTTTAAGGGATTACTCCATACTAATCCACCCTTTAGGAACCGGCCCTGCCTGGGACCTTAATGTTTGTATTGCCCAGTTAATGCAACCCTTTTGAACCTCTGTTTTCTGCAGAGCTTAAGTATCTAACTTGGAAACTGTTTTCTGGTGGCTATCACTTCTGCTAGGCGCATAAGTGAGTTGCCAAGCCTTGTCAGTGGAAACGACTTTATTTCTTTCCACAGGGATAAGGTAGTCCTTAGGACTAATAGGAAGTTTTACCTAAGGTGGTTTCAGATTTCCATCTTAACCAATCTATCTCCTTCCAGTATTTTTCACTGATCCTCCTCTTCTGGTGAAAGGAGGTTGCACAGCCTGGATGTTAAGAGGCTCTTAGTTACTATATAGGCGTACCAAGGTCACAGGTTCAAATCCTCCAACTTTTCCTTACCTATGGTGAAGTTGGGAAAGGCAAACCTGCCACTAAGAGATCATTTGCCAGGTGGATTGTCTCTTGTATCCAATTTTGTTATCAGAAACTGGGCAGAGATCCCCCCTCTGGCTTGAGGGCTCATTCTACCAGGGGTACAGCTGCGTCTCTAGCTGCTGCCAGAGACATCCCTGTATTAGAGATATGCCAGGCTGCTACTTGGAAAACGGTACACACTTTTACCAAGCATTACTCCCTGGATGTCCAGGCCAGGAGAGATGCTCGGTTTGGCACAGCTGTTCTTCAGAGCCTATTCCCTAAGTAGGTTCTGCCCCTCATCCATGGAGGTACTGCTGTGTAGTCTGCTACTGTCATAATATAGCAAGACTTCATGTTGTTTGAAGGAAAAATTACTCACCTTAGTAATGTTGTTTCTTCTAATGGAGTCTTGCTATATTATGACCTCCCCCCAGCCTGCCCCTCTCAGAACTTCTACTGGGGTGGGGTGCGGGCAACTTAGTGTGGGCACTATTTTATGCCCTTTTAGCGTTTCTCCCCTTTTGAGAGTTTGGGGTGTGTGTGTTTTATTATACTGTTGTTTTATTCTCAAGTTGTTAGAATTGTGTTAGTAGTTCTGGTCCCCTGACTTGAGTCTTGGGTGTTGGGACCAGCAATGGTTGTTAATATTTAGGTAGCCATTTGGCTAGTGTAGGTTACAGCTTCCACACAGAACTTAGTGAGTTTTTGCTCGTAAAGATCTGACAGTTCAGGTTTGAAATTACACAGATAGAGCTGCTTCTTAGAGCTCGTGCTCAAAGTTCTATTTTGGAATGGTATTAACCATTTCACCTCCGGAGCAGTTCTAGTGGTGGGACAAACTGCTACTGTCATAATATAGCAAGACTTCATTAGAAGAAACAACATTACTAAGGTGAGTAATTTTTTCTTCTTTAACACTGGAGAAATAAGTCATGTAAGGTTGCTGACAGGGAGGACTAGGCTGTGAGTTCTGGTTATGACATCATCTGTAGCTTTTCATTGAAATTGGCTTTTTTGAACAGGGAGTAAAATCAGGGATACAAAACAGCTTATAACTTTCTAACGAATTAACTTCAAGATCCAGTTTTTGGTATGCGGCTTATTGAGGATATCCTGATTCCAGTTCTGCAATGTGGTACTTTTGGCCAGACTCCCTCTAATTTCATTTAAAAACATTACTTATTTGAATCTTCACCATATCACATCACAAAGAGCCATTTTACAAGGGAAAAAGAGCCATTCCACAAGCACTGGTAGCCAATTCAAGCTTGTGCATTTAAGGATTTCAGTGCACATTCTTGGGGCGAAAGAACACTTCCTTCAGTTTTGTACCTCACCCCACTTTGGCTTATTCCTCACTGCATACCTTTTGATTTTGCCATTTATTTATTTATTTATTTAACATTTCCCTGCTGCTTATGCCACATTCCAGTTCCACCCAAATCATTAGGATCAAAGCACAAACGTTTCTGGTCTGAGAATAGGGCAGTGATGTCTGATGTTATGTTACGATGAACCTGAAGCACGTAGGCATTTTCAACAAAGAACACCTCAATGGAATAGTGTTGTGCCAAGAGGTACTCCAAAAGTGTGCATGCCGAAATTCCATGTTTACAAAAAAAAAAGATTTGTACATCTTGCCTTAATGCAATGCATTGTGGGTCATATATGCAGCTACTAGTACAAATATGTCAGCTGCAGTTATCTGTTGGAGACTGGGAGTGCATCCCTGAGCAGCTGTTCGCGATGTGAGAGGAAGGGAACATCAGCATGTGAGACAGCATTTTAAGTAGATCCTGAGCATTTGGGTAAAGCGGGATAGTGGGATGTTTAAATCGGGCCCATGTCCTTGGGGCAGGGTTACTGTCTCATTCCCAGGGCCAGGCGATATTGGGACATATTGTATAAAGCGAGTAAGCAGATATGTCAGCCATGAGGCAAAGCCAATCGCTGTTACTTGTCCAGGAAGTGCAACAAGATGGCTAGGCACACACACTGGAGTATACTTTGCCTTTGAGAAAAAAAAAAATGTAGTTTTCTGGAAATTTCAAAATGAAGCAGAGCTTTTTTTAAATTAGTTTAAAAAGAAAACTGACATGTCTGGCCCATTGGTAGGGCCACTACTCAATGCCAGTAGTCTGGATTTGCTAGTGAGCCACGGGGAGTACAGTTGAGTATTCCAGAGGATGCTGTGCTCCTCTGGGGAGGGAGGGTGTCTGAAGCCCGCCATGCTAACGCGACGTGGTTTCCACAGGTAGAGTGGCAGGGGTGCAAATTCAGGTGCTCTTGCGCATGTCTGTTGCATGTGACATTTGGAAGCACATTTCACAGCCATCCGGGGTGGGGGCTGGGGAGAGGAGCATAAAATGCTGAAAAAGCTGTCCCGTCAGTGCAACAGTTGCACTACTGTTCACGACGCCAAACAGCTGTCCTGACAGTGCAGCAGTTGCACTGCCGTTTATGGCACCAGCATCCTGTCAGTGCAGCAGTTGCACTACTATTCACAGCGCCAACAAGTCTGGGTTGCTAGTGGCCAGCAGAAGGGAAGAAGGATCAGCGTGGCAGTAGTGGGATATATTGCATTCTAGGAGCGTGGATATGTTGTTCATCCACACTGTTTGGCATGTTCCCTTCCACTTTAAATCTTGCCAGAAGTCTTCAAGCTGGCTCCTCCCACCCACTCGGGTGGTATATATCTCGGCTCCACCCCATGGTGCTAGATCTTTCTTTCTGCTGAAAGATACAGGTACCCTCGTGATCTCAGCATTTCATAGGCTCTGGCTTTAAAAGTGTAGATGAACAACATATACCACTCCTAGAACTACTGTTACAGGTGAGTAACCTGTTCTTTTGGTACTTGGTGGTAATGTTGGGGGGGGGGGTCCCCTGTGTTCGGAGAGTGAGCAGACCGCTGCTTTCTCACATGATGCAGGAGTGGCTCTTTGTTCAGCTAACAGCTATCTGTGCATGTCCTATGGCCAGCTTTTGGTGCAGTACTGCCTACAATTTTAATAAGTGCTTAAAGGATGTAATTTATCAATCTTTTTCTTGCCATAGCCACCAGCTTCTCTCACTCCAAGATGTCCGACGATGAGAGTTTGCACTCCTTCAGCATGTCGCAGGATGGCTTTCTGAATGAGGATGGAGACCAGACAATGATGGAGCTGCTGCAGGAAAGGCAGAGGTACTCCGAGTGGCCAAAGGTAGGGAGTGCATCCTGCTCCTAGCTTCTGTTTACAGTGACTGGGATCCTGCTCAGGGAGCCCCTGTTTTTAGGGGCTGGGATCATGCTATGGAGGGTTTCTTTTTACAGGCTCGGGGATCCTGCTGTGGAGGTCCCCCCAACCGCTTGTATAC
Source organism: Neoceratodus forsteri (assembly GCA_016271365.2). Lineage (NCBI taxonomy): Eukaryota > Metazoa > Chordata > Ceratodontiformes > Ceratodontidae > Neoceratodus > Neoceratodus forsteri. Next base: position 209,197,852 of record JADMNL010000022.1, on the reverse strand, counting down.
AGGGACGGGGTACTGCTCGGGGAGCCCCTGTTTACGTGGACAAGGATCCTGCTCAGAGTCCCTGTTTATGGGGATGGCAATGCTGCTCCGGGGAGCTGCTGTTTACATCGACAGGGACAGAGTCCTGCTTAGGGAGCCCCTGTTTATGGGGACGGGATCCTGCTCAGGGAGTCCCCCATCCTAGTCAGGGTGCCCCTGTTTATGGGGATGTGGATCCTGCTCATGGGGCCCCTGTGTACAGGGATGGGGATCCTGCTCAAGGAGCTCCCCTGTTTAAAGGGATGGGGATCTTGCTTAGGGATCTCCCCCGCCCCCGTTTTATGGGAACTGGGATCCTGTTCGGAGAGCCCCTGTTTGCAGCGAGGGGGATCCTGCTCGGGGCTCCTGTTTACTGGGATTTGCATCCTGCTTGGGGGGGGCGCCTGTTTACAGAACAGAGAACAGTCATTGCAAAAGGCAGGAATCTGATATGCAACGCATATTCCCACAGTGCTTTGCTTCCAGCACAGTGCCACCAACCACAGATTTGCACGTCGTAGACAAGTGATGGAGTTTATTAGCAAACATATCACCAGTGGCTCATTAGGGACACGGATAGAGGAAGGGAAGGGACAGCGTACCAGAAAGGGTCTGCAGACCTGTAGTGCAAAGCCTACCTTTTAACATAAAGGGAGTTGGGACTCGTAAATTAGGAGACACTCAGATGCCCTCAGAGGAGTTAGTGCTTGTGACATAAACTAATAAAGACCGCTGAACACAGGAGGAATGTTGCAGGCAACAGGCAGCAGGGAGAGTTGATGCATATTCCCTTTGAATACAATAAAAGAAGATGGGTAAGTGGCCAACCAGTTGGCACATAGATAGCACTACCACTCGCAATTCCTTCAGCCTGGGATTGGTTGGGATCTCTGATCATTGGGGGCTAGCTGGGGTGGTGGTGGTAGAATCAGGTATCCTAGAGGACAAGGTCCTATTTGTTAAGCAGAAGGAGTTAAATGCAAGGATCTGTTCTATCTTCTTTTCTGTCTCTTGACCTGCCTTTGGTTGCCCCGGGTGGCTGTCCGTTCAGATCACCCACTCAGACGAGTCCAGGGTGGTCCATGGGGAGGCCGGGTTGAAGGCGGTGTTCGAGGAATCTTTGAATTCCAAGGGGTCCTCCATGCATTCTGCTCGGACTCCAGGCTTCGATCGTGAGTCAACCAAAGAGCTCACCACTGAGCATGGGCCGGTCGCCTTTGGGGCCTTGCTCCTGTTCATGACAAAGTCCAAGGGGATTCCCCTGGAGCTGGTCCAAACATGGAGATCCTTGACAGTGACCCCCGCCGGGGGTTGCCTTTCCAGTAGCAGAAGTCATTCTGGGCCCCACCTTAAACCTTTAGCAGCATCCAGCTTCTTGCCTGGCACCCTTCGCCCATATGGTCTGCAAGTACATGGATCTTACTTCGAGATACAGCTCTTGCAGCAGGTAACACCATTAGGACTGAAGCCGGCAGGCGGCAGGACCCCACCGAATTCTTCTAGCTAGCTAACTTCAGCGGGGACCGCCCCCAACGTCGGTCCTGCCTCCGGCGTCAGGCGTAGTACATAAGGGCGGTCCGCCAGATTCCCAGTTCTTTTCCGCCATCGACTTGCATGTCTCGACCTTCGGATCGTTTCTGCCTTGCGATGCATGGTCAAGTTCTTCCTTCGGAAAAAGTTCTTTTTTTTTTTGCTAAGTTGCTGTCTGATGTCCTCTCCAACCTCCGTTGAAGGCCATCCCTTGAAGTGCGCCTGTGGGAAGCAAATCCCGTTCAAGGATCCGCATTCGGCCTGCGTCCGGTGCCTAGGCCCAGACCACGACACCAGGTCCTGTATTTTCTGCCAGGGGTTTAACAGCCGGACCCGCATCCGCCGCCAGAAGGCTCTGCAGGCGTTCCTGCTCGAGGAGAAAGTTAAGGCCATGGACACCTCCAAGGGGAGTTCTGCTGAGAAAGCCCGGAAACATTCTGAGAAGCATAGGGAGAAGGCTCCATCTAGGGCCTCCGACTCCCGTAGTTCCGGCTCTCGGTCCGACCGTTTGCCATCCCAGGCCCGCTCTCAGCCTCCCTCCGCTGCGGTGAAGAAACCTTCGGGCTCCTCTTCCTCCTCACAGGCCAAGACCTCCAGGCCCTCTTCGTCCTCTTCTTCCAAAGCCCTGGTTAGGTCTGGGGATCATCATCATCACCGCAAGTTGGGTTCCCCCATTTCGAACCCGACGTCAGGTCTGCCTCCTTGCCTCCTCCTCCCCAGCGGAAGACCAAGGAGCTTACCTCGCTCAAGAAGCCGTCGGACGCGACGTCGGCCCCTCATCACAGGTCCCAGGAGCTGCCGACCAGACGCCCGTCGCTGGTCAGGCCTTCGCCCTCTCGGTCGTCGGCAGGAGGGCCAACGTCCACACGAGTTGAGAAGAGGACCCCGACGCCTCCTACCGATGTTGGTCAGGAGACTATCACGGAGGAGGAACTGACGCAGCCCGAGGACCAGATGGGCGAACCCGGTCCTGTCGAGCCTCCAAGGGAACCCTCCCCGCAACCTGAAGCCCCTGAGGAGCTGACGCCGGAACCTGCCGACCGGCCACCGGCGCCTGGTCCGTCGTCGGGCCTTTCTTTCTCTGAGGTGAAGGAGCTCTTTACCTACTGGTGGGATACCATTAAAAAGGATGTGGTTTCCACACCACCTCCTCTACCTCCTCCTCCTCCGCCATCTGCGGCCCTTGCGCCTCCTTCCCCATCCGGAGCAGCGGGCCGAGTACCTCCCCTCTCGGAGCCTACAGACCCTCCAAGGGGAAGACCAGATAGGAGACCTCCGTCTAGATCCTCTTCAGGGTCACCCAGTCCTAAGAGACCCAGAAGACGACACCGTTCGCCTTCGATGGAGGATACAGGATCGGAGTCCTCGACAAGATCCAGATCCCTCTCTCCCTTTCCGATCCCCTCTCCAGACCCACGTGAGCTTCCTAAATCTCCTCCGGATGACCCATCATTCTCGGAAATCATGAGACATCCAAGAGAACATGGGCTGGGATGCGGAAGAGTTAGACCCCGAGAGATTACGCCTTGCTAGATATCTTCGGCAGAAGGACCCCAAGCCTGTGGTGGTACCACCCTTGGTGGACACTTTTGTGGACGTCACCAAGGCAGCATGGAAGCGTCCACACTCGCTCCCGTCGATGCCGAAGAAAGCTGACCGCCTGTACAAGGCTCCTAAGGAGGACTAGTACTTGGCTCAACATCCTCTGGCCGACTCTCTGGTCATAACAGCCTCTCATGACCAGTCCCAGAGACAGCAACATTTGAGCATCCTGCCACCGGACCCGGAGTCCAAACAGCTGGACGCTATGGGCAGGCGCACGTACGCTTCTGCTACCTGCGCCATCAGATCCCTGAACTACTTGACCCACATGGTGCAGCCCCAAAATGCTTTGTGGGAACAGGGACTGGATCTGGCGGAGAAATTGCCAGAAGGTGAGCAGAAGGAGGAGATGTTGCAACTCCTCCGTACGGGTTCGGACGTGGGAACCCAGGTGCTGCGAGCTGCGTATGACTCTGCGGATTCCTCGGCCAGAGCGGCAGCTTCAGGCGTATGCCTCCGGAGACACTCATGGCTTCGTGTCTCCAGATTAACCCCGGACGTCCAGAAGAACATCATGGACGCCTCTTTCGAAGGAGAAGTTCTCTTTGTTGCACCCTCTGAGAAGTTTCTCACCAAGCTCCAAGAGGCCGGGAAGGCGGTGAGGTCGTTCCAGGCAATGTACCGACCAAAGCTTAGTTCCTTTCGTAGGAACCAAAGCTGTTTTCATGGACGGACACAGAGACAACAGTCCCGCACCAGTCCACAACAGAGGGGCTCCGGTTCCCGCAGAGCCCGGGGAAGACAGCCCGCGGGCAGAAGTCAGCGCCCAGCTAAGCTGGCTCAGCCCGCAACTCCCTCCGCCGCCACAGCCTGACTCCTTCCCGGCCCCCGCCCCTCAGGATCAACGGGACATCAAGGTCGGGGGTCGTATTCCGAATTACCTGCCAGGATGGCAGTCCATTACCACCAACAGGTGGGTTCTTCAGTTGGTCGAAAAAGGCCACTTTATAGAATTCGCAGACAAGCCACCCTCGAGGCCTCCTCTGCTCTCCCATTACTTGGGTCAGCACAAATTGCTTATCAGGCAAGAAATACTCACGCTCCTGCAGAAGGGAGCGGTGGAGTATGTTCCAGAGAACCAGATAGGATCTGGATACTATTCCCACTTCTTTCTGGTTCCCAAGAAAACAGGGGACCTCCGTCCAATCTTGGACCTCAGTGACCTAAATATGTCGGTCGCCTACAAACAATTTCGCATGGTGACCCTTCCGGGCCTCATTCCCATGCTGAAGCAGGATGCCTTTTTAGCGTCCCTAGACATGCAGGACGCCTACCTGCACATCCGTGTGGCTCAAGCGCACAGGAGGTTCCTGCGCTTCGAGTTCGTCGGCTACCATTTTCAGTTCCAGGCCCTTCCGTTCGGACTGTCAGCGGCCCCCAGGGTCTTTACCAAATGCATGGCAGTCGTGGCAGCGTCCTTAAGGAGACAGGGCCACTATGTGTTCCCGTACTTGGACGATTGACTTCTCATGGCCGCCTCCAGAGAGGCGTTGTTGCTGGCTATTCAGAGCACTCAGGACTCGTTCCAGTCTCTGGGCATTATAATCAACTCCGAGAAGTCTCTCCTCGTACCATCACAGAAGCTGCAGTTCATAGGCGCAGTTCTGGACACCGTTCAGGAAAGTTTTTCTCCCAGACGACAGAGCGGAACGCATCAGATCCCTCATTGGGGATCTCTCGGCGAAGAAGACTGTCCCTGCCAGGCTGGTCCCTCGTCTGCTCGGACACATGGCTGCGGCCATTCCGACTGTCCCTTTGGCAAGGCTCCACTTGCGGGTAACTCATTGGATGCTCAAGGTGCAGTGGGACCAAAGGCAAGACCACATGCAGCATCCAGTCAGAATCACAAATGCTGTGATTCGAGACTGGCAATGGTGGCTAGACCCAGGGACACTTTCTGCAGGTGTCCGTTACAGCGCCGTCCCGAAGATAATCCTCTCACGAGACACCTCAGGGCTGGGTGGGAGGCGCGCTTGAGCAGTGTGAGGTCCCAGGGAACATGGACCCCTCAGGAAGCCCACCTCCACATCAACGTGCTGGAGATGAGGGCGGTCCTCTACGCCTGCAGGCCTTTCAGTCAGAAATCCCATCGTGCACTCTTCTGCTTCAGACAGACAACACAGCGGTGATGTATTACCTCCACAAGCAAGGAGGCGCACACTCTTACCCCCTTTGCAGGGAAGCCATGAGAGTGTGGGATTGGGTAATTCGACACGGCGCGAACCTGATTGCAGTTCACGTTCCCGGAGTGGACAACACAATCGCAGACGGCCTGAGTAGAGGATCTGTTTCTTCGATGGGGCACTCCAGAACTGGACTTATTCGCTTCCCCATCCAACGCAAAACTGCCCAATTTTTGCTCGCTAGATCCAGGGCCTGATGTTTTCTGGCGAGACGCGTTGTCCCTCTCCTGGGCGGACAGATTCCTCTACGCTTTCCCTCCCTTCCCGTTGATCCAGAGAGTTCTTCTCAAACTGCGCAAGGAGCTTGCAACAATGATACTGGTAGCCCCATTCTGGCCTAGACAGATCTGGTTCCCCTTGCTAACGCAGCTGTCCTGGGAATCTCCCATTCCGTTGCCTTTCAGCTCCCACCTCTTGTCTCAGGAGGAAGGTTCTCTAGTCCACCCGGACTTACACTCACTGAACCTGCATGCTTGGCTCCTAGAGACATAGCCATTTTGCGACACGGAGTCTCGCAAGAGGTGGCGGAAGTCCTTTCCGCGGCCAAAAAGCCGTCAACGCATGCGACGTACGCCATGAAATGACACCGTTTTTGTCTGTCGCTGGTCGCAAGCACGCGACTTTTCCCCTTTAGGTTGCCCGGTGAAAACGGTGCTAGAATACCTGCTCTCCCTTTTCCATTCGGGTCTCGCCTACTCCTCTATTAAGGTGCACCTCTGCGCTATTTCTGCTTACCACTTCCCGGTGGGACAGCGCACAGTGGCGCAACTTGATGCCTGTCGAGACTTTCTGAGAGGGGTGTTACACCTTAGGCCACCCATTAAGAACCCTGTTCCTCCATGGAATTTACTCTTTGTCCTGGAACAACTCACGCTTCCCCCTTTTGAACCTGCCGCGGATTGCGAGCTGCGTTTCCTGTCATGGAAAACATTATTTTTAGTTGCTGTTATGTCAGCAAGGAGAATTTTTGAGCTTCACACTCTCGTATAAGGAACCTTATTTGATTTTCCACCAAGGCGGAGTGTCCCTGAGGACGAATCCTAAGTTCTTGCCTAAGGTGGTCTCTGCACTCACTCTCAATCAGGACATTGACCTGCCTGTTTATTTCCCTAAATATACTAATAGAGGAGAAGCGCTGCTCCACACCCTGGATGTTCACCGCTGCCTTAGGTACTACCTGAGCAGGACTAAACAGCTTCGCAAGTAGAAGCAACTCTTTGTTTCCTTCGCTGACAGGATGATGGGCCAACCAGTATCGAAGTAGTCCCTTTCTCGCTGGCTTGTCCAGTGTATATCATACTGCTATGATGCTAAGCAGAAGCCCCTCCCGGGTACAGTCCAGGGCCATTCCACTAGGGGGGTGGCTACCTCCTTTGCAGCACTCCGCAATGTCGTCTCCTCTGCCATCTGTGCTGCAGCCACTTGGAGCTCTGTGCATACTTTTATCAGGCATTACAGCCTAGACATTGCTTCACGGCGAGGAGCCGGTTTCGGCCTGGCCGTGCTACAGGGTCTCCTGTCCTAGAGTCAGGACTTGGATGGATTTTCTTAGTTTCCTCCTCCCAGAATGCTTACAAGCGTTATTGCTTGGAAATCAGTCTAATGGTGTTACCTGCTGCAGAGCTGTATCTCGAGTAAGATAGTACAGTTACGTAGAACTTACCGTAACAGTAGATCTTCGAGAACAGCTCTTGCAGCCCACCTTCCCCCTTGGAGGAGGCATGGCTTACCGAGCCTTGAGCAGGGGCTTACGCCCTTTTGTCTTCTGCTGGTGGATCCTCGGTCTCCCATTCTGATGTCGTCCTGTGGCCGGAAGTCTCCGGCGGGAGAACTGGGGAATCTGGTGGGACCGCCCCCTTATGTACTACGCCTGACGTCGGAGGCGGGACTGACGTCGGGGGCGGTCCCTGCTGAAGTTAGCTAGCTAGAAGAATTCCGTGGGGTTCTGCCGCCTGCCGGCTTCAGTCCTAATGGTGTTACCTGCTGCAAGAGCTGTTCTCGAAGATCTACTGTTACGGTAAGTTCTTACGTAACTGTACTTTCCCACTGGTTCTTTTCCTGGGTTCTCTGACCACCCCTTGGCTGAGGGGTTAGTGGTGGACTGTCTTCACCCGGACACACAGTGTCAGGGATTTTGACAAGCCTCCCGACAAGGAGTCCCAAGAAGTTGGACCATGCAGCTAAAAAAGTTTATATTGCTTCCTCCCTTGGTCTCTGGCAGGCAAGCTCCGCCATCATGATGGCCAGCTTTGATCATGCCCCCATGGGAGTTCTGGACCCTGTCCTCCACCGTCTTCCAGCGACCTTACAGTTGGCAGTCAAGAGGGTCTTGAACTAGGGACGTTCTTTGTCAAGCACCAGCTTCAGACAACCTTGGACATTGACAACTTGCACCCGGTCAATGGCTGCGGTTGTCACCATAAGGCAGAGGTGTAACCAGGAATTTTAATCTTGTACTCAGAATGGATGCACTGTTGCCCCCCCCCCCATGTAAACATAAGCCAAAATATGTGCTGCCACGCCACACCAACAGTAGCACCACCCCCCCTCTGTTTGCCATGTCTGAGTTCAAGTAATCAGTTTCTTCCTGTGAACCTTCTCCCCTTGTTTTTCTGGCTGCCTGGTAAGTTCTTGTTTGTGTGCCCCATAGCAAACAACAAAGATAAAAGGTCTCAGTGCAACACATGCACAATGTGACTCATAATGTCCGTGCTTTCCTCTTTTGGTTGCTGGCGCCGCTTCCTGATTTGTTGCCCCTGCCTGATTTTTTTTTACTGTACTCATGTATGCCTGCCAACACCCCTCCAACGCCGGATCTCCTTCTGACGCCAGATTGGGTGATGCCGATCCCAACGTTGGTACCCCTGACGTTGGCTATCCCGACGTAGGATCTGCCACTGATTGATTTTTTTTTGTTACAACGGGTCCAACATGAGTCCCCCCTCCGTCAGACCCCCTGACAACGGGGATTTTTTCCAGACCCCGAACTGTCCCTCAGTACCCACTGGGGTATCCTGGGGACCACTACCCGACTGGTCCTCATCCTGATTGGAGTTCCTTGGGATGGTATTACCCTGGGTACAATCCCTGCCGGGATTACCACTTCCAGGGTTATCAGGGGTATCATTACCCCCTCCACCGGTAATTCCACTTCCTCATCCCCCCCCCCCCCAAGCCTCAACTTCCTCCATCTCCCCCTCCACCTTCTCTGGCTACGCCAGACTTCAAGACCTTAATCCAGTCTTGGTGGCATGGGGCACGCTTGGAGTTGGTCTCAGATCTGGAGAATAGGCTCCCACTCCCACGCTCTCCGTCCCCAAGGAGCTCCTCTCCTTCCACGGTCCATGTCTCTGGGACAACACGTTAAACCATCGATCTTACTTCGAGAAACAGCTCTTGCAGCAGTTTACACCATTAGGACTGAAGCCAGCAGGTGCCAGGACTCCATGGGAATTTTCTAGCTAGCAGTATCCAGCGGGGACAGCCCTCGACATTGGCCCGGCCCCCGTCAGGCATCATACAAAAGGGGGAGGTCCCCCAGAATCCCCAGTTCTTTTCCCGCCGTTGACTCGCCAGCATTGGCCTCATGGACACCTTTTCAGTGAACGACGACTCGAACTTCCAGCATCTTGGTCAACTAAATGTCGGCATCTCCCACTCCTTCTACAAAAGGACACCCTCTCCAAGTATGCCTGCATCAAACAGATCCCCTTGAAGGATCTCCATTTGGCCTGTCTGCGGTGCCTAGGCCCGGAGCACAACACCAAGGCCTGCTCCTTTTATCAGCAGTTTAACAGCTGCACCAGGATCTGCCGTCAGAAGGCACGTCAGGGGTTCCTGTTGGAGGAAAGATTAAAAACGATGAAAAAGGACCCTGCCTCCAGAGGTGAGTCAACCTCCAAGTCCCATAAACACCGGGAAAAACACTAGGAGAAGGCCAGGTCCAGATCCCCGAACCGGGCCTCGGACTCGCGCACCAGCTCAGGCTCCACGCGCTCAGACCGCTGTCTGTCCAGGGCTCGCTGTCAGCCTCCTCCCATTAAAGTCAGGGCTTCAGGTGGTCTTTTGGCTTCCCTCCACCCACTAAAGACTTCCAGGACTTCGGTCCCTTCTCCAACGCCCTCCCGTGCCTCAGCGAAGTCTTCAAACTGTCATCGGTCCAAGTCTGCTTCTGCTGCCTTGGACAGACGCCGGGAGCCCATAGCCAGATCGGCCTCCCAGGGGACCTGATCCCCCTCCCAGGAAGACCAAATACTTGACGTCCCTTAAGCAGATTATGGAATCTAAGCAGGCTGCCGATCCTTCTCCGGTCAAACGCCCATCGGACCAGACGTCCCTTAAGTACCCGACGTCAGTCAAGCGACCTACGGAGCCAGCAACTGCCCTCCCTTCACCGGTCGATACCAGTTGCCTGGGTTCATCTTAGGAGGATTTGACGTTGCCTGACGACCAGGCAGGTGATACTGAGGATGCCGGGCTTCTGCAGGAGCCTTCGCCCGAACTGGAGACGCCCTCTGACCCAATGCCCGATACCAGCTACAGGCCAATTCCGACGCCAGGACCGTCGTCCGGTATGAATATCCAAGAAGTCAAAGATCTCTTCACCTTTTGGTGGAACACTATTAAAAAGGATGTGGTCCCAGTAAAGCGTCCTCCTCCTCCTCCTCCTCCCCCTCCACCCCCAGGGTCCAGCAGGAAGACCCCCGACCCCCAAGGAGCGTGCACCACCTCCTAGGGTCTGATCCAGAGAAAGGAGTAGATCCCCTTCATGGTCTCCCTCAGGGTTCCCCAGCCCCAAGCAACCCAGAGAAAGAAGGTCCACTCCGCAGGGGGACAACTCTAGACTGGACTCTTTGGATACCTCCAGGTCTCCCGTCTCCCATAAGTATCCCATCATCAGACAGACGAGACCTCCCCAGGTCACCACCGGATGATCCCTCCTTTGCTGAAATCATGAGGCACATCCAGGAGAATATGGGATGTGAAACTGAAGATCTAGACCCCGAACGACAGTGCCTAGCTCAATACCTTCGGCAGAAAGATCCTAAGCCTGTGGTGGTGCCACCCTTGGTGGACACCTTCGCGGACGTCACCAAGGCCGCATGGAAACGTCCGCATTCCACCCCGCTGTGCCAAAGAAGGCTGACCGCCTGTACAGGGCCCCTGTGGAGGACCCGTATTTGGTGCATCAACCCCTGGCTGATCAACGACCGCAACATTTGAGCACCCAGCCTCTGGACCAGTAATCCAAGCAATTGGATTCACTAGGTAGGCGCATGTATGCGGCTGCTACATGCTCCATCCGGTCACTGAACTATCTGACACACATGGTTCAGTTTTAGGACGCCCTATGGGAACAGGGCCAGGACCTGGTTAAAGTCCTTCCAGATGGCGAGCAGAAGGAGGAACTCTTGAATCTTCTGCACACGGTCAGATGTGGGGACCCAAGTTTTGAGAGCCGCCTAGGATTCGTCGGACTCTGTGGCCAGGGGAGCAGCCTCAGGCATCTGTCTCCGGAGACACTCATGGCTTTGCATCTCTAGATTTACTCCATACGTCCAGAAGAATATCCTGGCCGTCCCCTACAGCAGAGAGATCCTGTTTGGTGAAGATTCCGTAAAGGTAATCACCAAGTTACAGGACGCCGGGAAGGCGGTGCGGACTGTGCAGGCCATGTACAGGCCCAAGACTGGTTCCTTTCGTAGGAACTAGAATCGCTTTCGTGGCCGGCAGAAATGGCAGCAGCCACGTTCCGTCCAGCAGCAAAGGGGCAACTTCAACCACAAGGCCAAGCCTTAGTCTTCCCCAGGCCAAGATCAGAGATACACTAAACCGTCCTAGCCTGTGGGAGGGAACGCCGCAACAGCATGACTCCTTCCCAGCCCCCGCCCCTCCTCTGGATCAATGGGACGAAAAGGTCGGGGTCGCATCTCCCCACCTTTGGGTGGCAGACAATAACCGCCGACCGGTGGGTCCTACAATTGGTAGAGAGAGGACACTCTATAGAATTCCTCGATCACCCACCTGCTTTTCTGTTACTCGGTATAGCATGCACTGCTCATTCAGCAGGAGGTGCTAGTACTGCTGGGAAAAAAGGCCATAGAGCACGTACAGCGGAACCAGAGAGGCACAGGATATTATTCCCACTTCGTTCTGGTTCTCAAAAAGACAGGGGACCTCCGTCCGATGCTGGACCTCAGCGACCTCAATGCTTCGGTGCTTTACAAATGCTTCCACATGGTGACTCTTCCAGAGCTAATTCCCGTGCTCAAGCAGGGTGCCTTTTTAGCGTAGCTGGACATGCAGGATGCCTGCCTGCACATCCCGATAGCTCAGGTGCACAGAAAATTCTTGTGCTTCAAGTTTCTGGGTCACCTTTATCAGTTCCGAGCCCTCCCTTTCGGGCTGTCTTCGGCACCTCAGGTATTCACAAAGCGCACGGCAGTCGCGGCAGCTCTTGGGCGACAAGGCAACTACGTGTTCTCCTACCTGGACGACTGGCTCCTTATGGCCCCCTCTCGGGAGGCTCTGATGTCTGCAATCCACTGTACTCACTCTTCGGGTCCTTGGGCATCACCATCAGTCTGGAGAAGTCACACCTACAGACTGCAGTTCATAGGCGCAGTCCTGAACACCGTCCAAGGGAAAGCTTTTTTGCCCCAGGACAGAGTGGAGCACATCAGATCCCTCATAAGGGATATCTTGGCGAAGAAGACCGTCCCGGCAAGACTGGTCCTTTGCCTGCTCAGACACATGGTTGTGGCCACTGCAACAGTCCCTTTAGCCAGTCTCCACATGTGGGTAACCCAGTGGATGTTGCGGGTGCGGTGGGATCAGAAGCAAGACCATCTGCAGCATCCAGTCAGGATCACGAACGCCATTATCTGGGATTGGCAATGGCGGCTCAACCCAGAGCAGCTGTCGTTGGGAGTCCCCTTTGTTGCGCCGTCTCCGGTTGTGACACTCTCCACAGACGCTTCGGGGTCCGTTTGGGGAGCGCACCTCAGTGGTGTCAGGGCTCAGGGCTCGTGGACTACCCAGGAAGCTCATCTTCGCATAAACATTTTGGAGATGAGAGCGGTCCTCTACACCTAGCAGGCTTTCCAATCGGAGATTCCACTGGGTACTCTTCTGCTACATACAGACAATCCCATGGTGATGTATTACTGCAACAAGCAAGGAGGCACTCATTCCTACCCTCTTTGTCGTGCACAAAAAAAGTGATAGCCAGAAAGAGGGAAGGGGCTGGTGTATATTGCCAGGTAGAGTTTTCTTGGGTCTTAATTTAGTATATAAACTATTGGTATAGTGTTTTGCGGTGTTTTAATTAAATAGAGTAAAACGTAATATACAAGGAAAATGTTTTTTAGACTCTTTATATTTGGCCTTATATTGATGGCATGGAGTTTTTGGGCCTTAGGAGGAGGAGGATACGATTGGAAGGGTCATAAAGCCCAACCAGAACATGTTTTGAATAGATCAGATACATTGAGTGTTAGAAGATTTGGCATAACTGGGTATATTATTATTGGGGCAAATTTATGGCCAAATAGTTTTAATAATGCCTTATATAAGGAATATTATTTCTAGGGACATGGATATGTTGTTCATCCACACTTATTGGCAGGTTCCTTGCCGCTTTAAATCTTGCTGGAAGGTCTTCAGGCTGGCTCCTCCCACCCACCCGGGTGGTAAAACTCTCGGCTCTGCCCCATGACGCCAGATCTTCCTTACCGCTTGGAAGCTCAGGTTCCCTCTTTAACGCTTTGCGTATAAGACTGGTTCCTAACTCTTGGTTTTCAGATAAACTTTAAGGTTTTCTAGACTTCGGTCAACTATTTCCCTCGCGGCTGCGATGGACAAATCGACTCCCGGTTTCCAGAGATGCCCATGCGGGCAGAAGATGTCTCGGACGGATCCGCACTCCACGTGCATCTACTGCTTGGGCCTTGAGCACGACCCGCAGGCTTGCGACCTGTGCTCTTCTTTCTCGGCCTACATCCTGGAAGACCGTGCTGCCCGTCTGCAACTTGGGCATCCTGAAAAGCGCTACCGTCCGGTAAAGTCGAAAGAGGCCCGGTTGGCGGTTTCTGCGGCGGCGGGCTCGGCGGAACAGCTAGAGCAGATGATCGCCCTCGAAGAGGAGGCAGCTCGGGCCGCATCTTCCTCGGCCGCGGCATTTATCCCGCTCTCCCTGGGATCCTCATATTCTGCTTCCTTTAAGGAACTTTGTCTCTCTCCACTAAGGGAGAGGGACCAACTTCTGCTGGACCTTCCTCTCGGTCCAAAAAGAAGGACAAGGGTAAGTCCCTCTGTCGACACTCTTGGGAGCGGGAGAGGTCCCCTTCCCCGAGTGGTCGACCATCGACTTCGGTCGATCCTTCGGCTTCGGCCACTGGCTTCAAGGTGTCCCCGTCAGGTCAGTTGACAGAGACTCCCGTCGATGCAGTCGAGATCTTTCTCGACCAGTTGGATGGGTTGTCGACCGGCGAAGCCGAAAATCCTCTCTCCCCGGTTCCCCCGGTGGTGGTTGAGGATCTAGTTGGCTTGCCAGTGCCTCCGGTTCCGGAGCCCTTGGGTGTTCCCTCCGAGCCAAGGGGTGGGCGGGTTTCCCCTGCTCCTTCCCCGCACCCTTCTCGGAAAAGCCGAGGTTCGCGGTCTCGGACTTCTTCGCGGTCCAGCCAATCCCGCCACCATAGACAGTCTCGGTCTCGGCACTGTGGCAAGCGGCGCCGCCACTCGCCCTCGCCCTCTTACCGACAGAGCTTTACTTGTTGGCGCCAACGATATTTAGGACCTCGTGGCAACAGCTTCGCTGGCTGGGAACATAGCCGCTGCCGCCTTCCCCGGCCATTATGGCTGTCACCGAGTGGCCTGCGACCCTCGCTTATCCGAGGTGCCTGTTTCCAGGCCTGTTGCTCAGCCAAAACCAGCTGCTCCACCGGTTATGGTGGAACCTCCGCCTCCACAGCCGTTGTTTGGGGCTCTGACCAAGAACTCTCGGTCGGCTCAGGGTCTACCCCATAGGCTGTCTGTCACCCTCACTCCCAATCGCCCTCGGCAGGCGAAGGGTGGCTCAGGCCCGAGGCAGCTCTTTACAGACTCTTCTGAGTCCGACGACGATTCCTCCCTTTTCTCCAGGCGAGTGGACTTGGAGTCCTCTGGAGGTCAGTCGCTGGACGATAGCCCTTCATCCTTCCTGGGTTTGCTTAGGCTCATCTCGGAGTCCACCGGGATGCAGCTCGAGCCCATATCCAAGCAGGCCAAGTATCCCCTCATGGAGATATTGGACCGAGGGGATTCCCCTACGGAGGCCTTTCCTGTGGCCGAGGCCATTGTGGGCCCGGCCTTGGAGCTCTGGCAGCGCCCTGCTTCCTGCCCTGCGCCTTGGCCAGGATGGCCAGGAAGTATGCGGTCCCTACCGGTTCCCTGTCCGGTTTCTCGGAACATCCCTCAGCCGAGGGGTTGGTTACCGACAGCGTTTTCCGGCGTGCCGGAAACGCTAGTGACGTGGACAAACCTCCCGACAAGGAGTCCAAGAAATTGGACTATGCCGGGCGAAAAGTCTACGCTGCATCCTCCCTTGGCCTTCGTCAGGCCAGCTCGGCCGTGCTTATGGCACATTTCTCCCATGCCCTGTTGGGCTCCCTGGACGAGGTAGTACCTCATCTCCCGGCTGACCTGCAGACCATGGTTAGGCAGGTGCGGGACCAGGGCAGGGCAGTGGCCAAGCAGCAACTTCAGACTGCTCTGGACATTGGAGACTCATGCGCCAGGTCAGTCGCGGCCGCAGTGGCTATGCGCCGTCGGGCATGGCTGAGGATATCCACCTTCACAGCGGATACCCAGCACAAATTGGCGGATGTCCCCTTCCTGGGGACCGACCTCTTCAGCCCTGGAGTGGAAGGCCACCTCCAGAGGATTGAAAAGTCCAGTGCCACTGTGGACTCTGATCCGCCCAGAGGGACAAGGGCCGCCAACCGCAACCCAAGCCCTTTCATCCGTCTGCGCCCGTGGCACATCCAGCAGCATCAGGGCCAGCAGGCTCGCGCTTGGCGTCCCAAACCCAAGCCTGCGGCTTCTCCTCCAGGAAGCAGGGAGGAAAAGCCAGGAGGTCCCTCGGCGGTCCCTCCTCAAGCCTGCCAGTGACGGGTTGAGGGGTGTCGCCCCAACCTCGTCACCTCACCCAAGTTCCCCAGTGGAGGAGCTCCGCACTTCCTTTCTGCCTGGTCTGCTATTACCACAGACCGGTGGGTGTTGGAAGTGGTGAGAAAGGGCCTGCCTCTGGAGTTCGAGCAGGCCCCGCCCTTCAGAGCTGTCGCCCCAGGGGGCCTCGGGGTCCGCAGCCTCGCTGTCGGCTCGCCGAGCCGACATCGCTCTGCTCCTCGAGAAAGAGGTGATCAGAGAGGTGGCGGACCCTCCCTCAGACCCGGGGTTTGTGTCCAGGTACTTCCTGGTCCCAAAACGGACGGGGGGCTGGCGCCCCATTCTCGACCTACACGACCTAAACAAGTTCCTAAGGTCTCGAACCTTCAGGATGGTCACTCTGGCTCAGATAATACCATCCTTGGAACGCGGCAGTGTGGTTCTGCTCTCTGGACCTGCAGGACGCGTTTTTTCACGTCCCTATCCGTCCGTCTCACCAAAGATTCCTTCGCTTTCGAGCAGAAGGATCCTTTTGAGTTCCGAGCCATGCCCTTCGGCCTGTCTCCTGCACCCAGGGTACTTCACCAAATGCATGGCAGTGGTGACAGCATTCCTGCGGCACCGAGGGTCGGGTGTACCCATCCTGGACGATTGGCTTGATAGCAGCCCTCCAGAGATCTGGCCCTCCAGGTTTGCTCTCAGGTCGGCCTCCTCATCAACGAGGCCAAGTCGGACTCGAACCAAGCAGGTGATTCTCTTCATTGGGGCAGAGCTCGACTCTCTTCAAGCCAGAGCACGGCTCCCGGCGGACAGGGCCGAGGTTCTTTCCTCCTTTGCCCGATCATTTCTGGTTGGGCAATTGCGCCCTGCCCGGGACTTCCTGCGCCTCCTGGGTCTCATGGCGACCTGCACCAGCGTGGTCCATTGGGCCCGCTGGAACATGCGCCCCCTTCAATGGGGGCTGGCCAGCCAGTGGTCTCAACGCTGCGATCCATTGGACCAGCTAGTGACGGTGACCCAGGCGATGTGGAACGCTCTCCAGTGGTGGATCATTCCAGCTCATCTGCAGGAGGGCATCCCGTTTGTCCGCCCCGAGCCGACGGGCTCTCTATCGACCGACACCTCTCTGATTGGTTGGGTGCCCATCTGGGGGAGCACAGAGTGCACGGCCTCTGGTCCCTGTGGGAGTCCCGATGCCATATCAACCTGCTGGAGCTCCAGGTGGTCTGCCTAGCTCTCACCGCCTTCGCTCCGTTTCTACGGGGTCAAGTGGTTCGGGTCCAGACTGACAATACCACGACCATGTACTACCTAAACCGCCAGGGCGGGACGCGCTCCATGCCTCTGTGCAAGGAAGCTCTCACATTTGGTCACTTGTGCGCAGCCTGGAGGCGGATCTCCTAGCCATTCATGTGGCAGGAGCCTCCAACACCCTGGCCGATGCCCTAAGCTGGATAGGGGCTGTATCCCACAAGTGGTCTCTCCTGCCGGAGGTAGTACAAGATCTGTTCTCCCATTGGGGCACACCTCAGGTGGATCTGTTTGCCTCCAGGGAGAACGTGAAGCTGAGGCTGTTCCATGCCCGCCCCCCTCAGCAGGGCTCGCTGCAGGGGGATGCCTTCTCGAGGCCGTGGACCCCGGGCCTCTTCTACGCCTTTCCCCCATTTCCCTTGATCCACAAGGTGCTTCTCAAGGCGAGGAGGGACAAGGCGTGGAGTGATTCTGGTAGTCCCAGACTGGCCCGCCAATGCTGGTATCCAGATCTCCTCAGCCTCAGCTCCAGGCTCGAGGCAGCTTCCAGCTCGCCCCGGACCTGCTTTCAGTCAATCAGGGAAGGTGTTCCATCCGGACCTTCAGTCCCTGCACCTGACGGCCTGGTTCCTGGCGGCTAAGTTCCAGGCCTTGGGTCTTTCCGACCGAGGTCCTCAATGTAGTTGAGGCATCCCGTGGAGTCGACCAGGAAATGCTATGCCTTCAAATGGAAGGTTTTCCATTTGGTCCAGAGCAAGGGCCTGGACCCTTCCTTCTGTTCCTTGGCAAGCATCTTGGACTATTTATGGTCCTTTCTCAGCAAGGGCTCAGGTCGGCGACCCTAAGGTGCACCTGGCAGCCATCTCTGCTTACAGGCGCGGGCCGAGGCAGTCGATGTGGCGCAAGGAGAAGGTGGTCTGGCGCTTTTTCAAAGGACTTGATCACATTTCCCCTCCGGTGCGAGAACCTCCACCTCCGTGGGATCTACTGCTGGTACTGGCAAATCTCATGGGCAAGCCATTTGAACCAATGCACAGGTGTGAGATCTCTCACCTGTCGTGGAAGACCGCCTTCTTGGTGGCTATTACGTCAGCCAGAAGGATGGGAGAGCTCCAGGCGCTTTCCATCGAGTCTCCTTACCTGGTCTTCCACAGGGACAAGGTTGTCCTGCGCCCCCACCCGAATTCCTTCCGAAGGTGGTGTCGGAGTTTCACCTTAACCAAGTGTTGACTCTGCCGGTATTCTACCCCAATCACACCTCGGAGGCCGAATATATGCTCCATACTTTGGACCCTAGAAGCGCGCTCGCTTATTATAAGGAGCGGACTGCTGAAGTTCGGGGAGAGGTTCGCCAGATGTTTGTCACCTACGTTGAAGCCGCACCTGGCAGACCTGCAGCCAAGTGGACGATAAGCAGGTGGGTCACCTCCTGCATAGATCTCTACTATAGGTTGGCGGGCATGGAGCCTCCCAGAGGGATAAGAGCTCATTCTACCAGCCATACCGCTGCATCGGTGGCTGCTTCCAGGGATGTCCCTATCCAGGAAATCTGCAGGGCTGCTACCTGGAAGTCAGCACACACCTTCATCACCCACTACCACATCGACCTTGAGTCACGCCAGGATGCTGGTTTTGGGGCCTCGGTTCTCCAGTCTCTATTCCCTAAGTAGGGGGTGTGGGCCTTGCCTCCCTCCTCCCGGAGAACTGCTAGGAGTCTGCCAATAAGTGTGGATGAACAACATATCCATGTCCCTAGAAATACAGGTTACTCACCTGTAACAGGAGTTCTAGGAATGGTATATGTTGTTCATCCACACGACCCACCCGACCTCCCCGGCTTCAACGCACAACCTGAGCTTCCAGAGGGCCAGATCGGGCGTCATGGGGCGGAGCCGAGAGTTTTACCACCCGGGTGGGTGGGAGGAGCCAGCTTGAAGACCTTCCGGCAAGATTTAAAGCGGCAAGGAACCTGCCAATAAGTGTGGATGAACAACATGTACCATTCCTAGAACTCCTGTTACAGGTGAGTAACCTGTATTTTTTGAGTTGCTCTAACCCCAGAAGGATAATAAAATTGGATATGATAAGATGACTAATTAAAGTTCAGAGGGGGACTCATTATAAAATAAGTAATTTCACCAGAAATTTAAGGCACTTTTAATTATGTGTTTAATGCTGTGTGGAGATACACATCCAAACCCAGGACCCCTGGAGCCACAACAAGCTTTTTTACATACTATGTCTCAGGATTCTGGGAAAATGGTAATGAATGATTTGAGTGTTGAGCAGAGTGGTGTTTATCATATTAAATAAGGACTAGGATTAATACATTTAAATGCTAGGAGTATGTTAAAAAAATGGACTTGATTGGCCCATGGGTGATTGATCATGACCCTGAGATTGTGATAATTTCTGAAACCTGGTTAAATCATAAAATAGAGGACAGTCATTTAAATATACAAGGATACAATATATGGTGAAGTGATAGGAATAAAAAGGGGGAGGACTTTTGATTTATGGGAAATCTAATTTAATTTTGGCTCAGTTGGAAATAAAAAAAGACATGGATGGTTTGGAGATATTGGCCCTAGAATTAAAATTGCCTTATTTAAAGAAAATATTGATTGTAGGGATATATTGCCCTTCTAAGATTAAGGCCCAGGTTGTTAATTGTCTACAGGATTGGTTGTTTAATTATAAAGATAGTCATGAAATATTGATGGCAGGAGATTTTAATTTTAATTGGCAAAATATAAATGACTCGCATCCTTTGATTGGTTTACAGAATAATTTGGGTTTAACTCAATTAATTAAAGAGCATACGAGAATTAATATGGCATCAGTCTCAAATTCTTCAATTTTGGATTTGATTTTTTACTAATGTTGCTGACAATATTATTGATAGTGGGGTTTTATTAGATTCAATCTCAGACCATCAATTTATATTTTGTAACAAGGCTTATTATATAGAATCGGAAGAGAAAAGGAAAATTAGTTTGCGTAGCTTTAGAGATTTTGATTATATTGAATTTATGGTGGATCTAGGTGCTATTGATTGGGAACGCATGTATTTGATTCCCTCTGTGGATGATTTATGGAGTTATTTTTTGGGAGAATTTATGAAAATTTGTAACAAACATGCCCCAATTAAAACTAGGATTATGAAGCAAAATTCCAAATAATGGTATTCAAAGGAGCTTAGAAAGTTAAAATTATTAAAGGATAAAGCATGGCATTTGGCTAAAAGAAAGGGGGGAGTAAACAACATTGGAATAGATTTAAAATGCTACGGAATAAATATGTTGAAGAAGTTCAGGGGATAAAACGTCATTATACCCATTTGTTGCATAAAAATAGTTTGAAAAACCCTAAAGATTTTTGGAAAACAAACACTCTAGTTAAGGGACAAGGTTTTGATGAAATAAAAGTGTTGAATACTGATGGCCAGGTGACACCAATATCACAATGTGTGTTGGATCGACTGAATGCGAAATTGATGGTAGCATCTAGCCCGTTCAGGCCACATTGTCTTCCTGGTGTTAGTAATCAACCCCACTTGAAAGCTAATGGATCTAATAATTCATTTGTATTTGAAGAAATAAAAGTTGAGTTAGTGATTAGTGAACTATTAAAGTTAAACACCGCCAAGGCAGTTGGCCTGGATAATATTTCACCAAAATTACTAAAATATGCTGCTCCAATTATAGCTTATCCCCTAACATACTTATTTAATATATCTTTAACCACAGGTGTATATCCACTGGCTTGGAAACAATCCAAGGTTATACCTATATTCAAGGGAGGAAATAGAACAGTAATGGATAACTATAGACCCATTTCTCTTTTGTCCCATGTATCTAAAATATCCAACAGATTGGTGGCAGTACAATTGAGGAAATATTTGGATTCTTCTGGATTAATGAATAATGTGCAGTCTGGTTTCCGGAAACTACATAGTACAACTTCTGCACTTTCTGAAGTTGTGGGGGATGTGCAGGTAGCCCTAGACAGGAGGACACTAGTGGGGGGTCATCTTTGTGGATTTATTCAAAGCTTTTGATTCTTTGGACCACTGTGTCCTCCTGTCCAGGGCAGCATCCTTAGGGGTGGTGGGTTTGAGTGGGAAGTGGTTGGAATCATATTTGTTGAATAGGAGTCAAAAGGTGTCATTAGGAGGTCAGGAATCATGTATCTTCTTGGACATAAGTCTCCACCACTCATTCACACTAGTGGGATCTGCGCCGGAGGCACCAGGACCAATCGGGAGCAAACTTTTGCTGGAGGGTCGGTAGAGGCAGCGCCTGACAGCGGCTCGGTAGTAATGACTATCTCAGCGGCGACCCTCCAACGCCTCAGTTCCTTTTTCCCTGCGTCGAGTCGCGCTTCAGTGGCGCGTCGCTCGCCTGTCGAGAGTCAAACTTCAAACTAGCATAGTTTTCAGTTTGTTTTGTAACATTATCTCGTAGTAGTATCAAGCTTAATTTTATTCTATTTTCGTAAATTTTCTATATTTTAAATTTAACTTACTTGAAGAAGTCTCGGCCTACTGAATGGTCGACCATGAGCAGGTCAGGTGTCGGTAGGGAGACTTACGTATGAAAACTGTTCAGTCAGCGGGCTGGGTCCGGTCAGCCTCCTTCTCCTCAGCGGGGTTCCGACTACGGTCAGTCCGATGCCCAGAGATGGGCGGTCCCCCCTCGACATAAAATAAGCGATCGCATTCTCGGCACCGTTAGGCCTCGAAACTCTTCTTGACCCACAGGTCAAAAGAAGGCATCACTCGAGGTAGCCCTCTGTGAGTATCTCTTGGCGTCGGCGATTCGGTTATCGTTGCTAGTTGCGGTCTCCTTCTTGAATGCGCCAACTTCCGATAATCGTAGGTCCTCGACATCGAGCCTCCGCCTATAGGTAGGGCTCCAGATGAGCAGTTTCATCAGTGGGCGGCTCTTGTGGAGGCGATGGGCTTGGAGGTTGGTTCTTCTGCCTGGCTCGGTTACCTCGGAGCCTCGGGCTCCTCGGCGATCAGGTAGGGCGGTTGGACCTTCTAGTCGCTCGCCTTCGCGGTGCCAGCGACTCCGTGCTTAGGTGTTCCCCCCCCCTCTCATGGCTGCGGTGCAGGGCCACACCGATGCCCTTATCTCCTGGTTTTTTTCCTTCTCTAACTTTCCAGGTTCCTGGGGCTTTTCCGGCGTCTTCTGCGGGGTCTGTAGGCTTGTCGGCGCGGTTTTCGGTGCCGCTGGGTCTTGCGGCGCCATTGGCAGAGCCACGCGGTCTTGCGGCGCCGCTGGCAGTGCCGTTGGATCATGCGGCGCCGTCCATGGTGCCTTCCGGCGCTACCCGTTCGTGGCGTCGTCGGCCGCGCGCGCCAGCAGCGTCGCCAGAGCGCTTGCGGGCAACGTGCCTCTCGGCACCGCACCTCCTTGGTGCCGCCTTCAGGTCGTTTCGCCCTCGCGCGGGGCCCTCGGGACTCTCCTTGTTTTCTGCTATTCCTCCTCTCCTAATTTTCCTCCTTTCCTGTCCAAACAGTCCTTTCTGAACCATCAGGAGATGATGTTGAGCCTGACCCAGACCTTCGGTTGGGTGATGAAGTGGAGGAAACAGGATCTTTCTTTGCTACAGAGCCTGTGGTCGAGGACCTGTCCTTTAAGTCTCTGTTGAAGAACCTGGGATCCTCTTTCTCTCCAGACTACAGACATCGATCCTGGGAAGATATTAAGACTCCAGTATCTTCATGCCTGGAGATCCCTACGGTTTGACTCCTCCGATCCAGCCTTCCTTGAGGCGCTGTCTCAAATGGTATGGAATAATCCTGCTCTTATTCCCTCAGTGGCTAAATCCATTGATAAGAGTATTCAGCTCCGAGGATCGTCCCATCTTGGCATCCCAAGCCTTTGCGGATCCTATTGTAGTCCTGGCAGAGAATGACAAGGTCGTTCTTCCTCAAACTACTACAGCTCGACCTATTAACAGAGTCTCGTAAGATTGATACATTAGGTAAGAGCGTCTTTGCTGCCTCCACTCTAAGTATGCGTATTGCCAGTTATCAAGGCTATTTTTCTCAGTATGAGTATATCCTGTGGCACTCTATGAAAAGAATGGTTGAAGCTCTTCCAGATTCGGACTCCAAGTCAGAGCTTCTTCTGACCGTTATTAGAGGTATTGAGTCCAATAACCAACAGGTCAAAGCCGCCATGGACGCTTTCGACACTGCTTCTCGCTCAGCAGCGCGGGGATTTGTACCGCGCCATTCCTGGCTGCGTACTTCCAGCTACGAATGATGCTCAGCAGCAGGTAATGGCGCTGCCTTTTGATGGCTCCTTTCTTTTTGGCCCTCAGGTGGAGCAAGCCTTAGAGGCCACTCAGAAGACTAGATCGGCCATTAAATTGGCCAGACCTCCGCCTGCCCCTTCTTGGGGGCATGTGAACAGACGTCAGTTTCATAGTCGTCAGTCCTTTCGAGGCAGAGGCAGGGGAAGCTTCCATAAAAGCCAACCTGCCCAACCTCAAAAGAAGACGCAGCAGAAAGCGCAGGGGCCTAAAGCCCCCAGCGCCACCTTATGAGTTGTTGGCCCAAGTTCCATCCACAATGCCCGAGGTGGAACTTTCTCCTCCGGTGGGAGGTCATCTGATGTACTTCTACAACCAGTGGAAGTCCATAACTTCGGACAAATGGGTCCTTCGGATAATTCGCGAGGGTTATTCTCTCAATTTCTTGGAAACCCCCCTGAATTGTCCTCCCAGACGACAGCCCAGGTTGTCAGCCTCTCAGTCAGACCTCCTCACCGCGGAGATCCAGGGCCTTCTAAACAACGGCAATAGAACTGGTGCCCCCGCATCTGCGAAACACAGGGTTCTACTCCCACTACTTTCTGGTTCCAAAGAAATCTGGGAGGATGCGCCCATCCTAGACCTCAGAAAGTTAAATAAATTCCTCCCCAGGGAGAAATTCAAAATGATTTCCCTAGGTACCCTGTTACCCTTGCTGCATCAGCACGACTGGCTGGCCTCTCTGGATATGCAGGATGCTTACCAGCATATCCCATCCACCCGACCCACCTCAAGTTCCTCAGGTTTGTAGCTTTGGGTCAGCATTATCAGTTCAGAGTCCTGCCCTTTGGGCTATCCTCGGCGCCGCGAGTTTTTACAAAGTGTTGTGCAGTTCTCGCGGCGCATCTCAGGAAAGTCGGACTCCGAGTGTTTCCCTACCTGGATGATTGGCTTCTAGCAAGCCCTTCCGGCCAAGGGACTTTGGAAGCCGTGCAAACGACTTCTCGTCTTCTCACGTCCATGGGAGTTCTGCTGAATTTGAAAAAATCTCAACTGCAGCCCTCCCAGAGGCTCCTTTTCATAGGGACGCTTCTAGACACCTCTTCAGCGAAGGCTTTCCTTCCAGAGGACAGAAGGCTCGACATCCTTCGGATGGCCCATTTCATCGGGGAGAACCAATCGGTTACAGCTCTCTCGATGCAACGCATGTTGGGTCTCATGGCATCCTCGGTCTTCACTGTACCTCTGGCCCGACTGCACATGAGAACCACCCAATGGATGCTCTCCACTCAGTGGTCTCCGACCTCTCACCCCAGTCTTATCCCATCAAGGTGGCGGCCCCTTGAAGGTCTCTCACCTGGTGGTCTCAAGAAACAATCTCCTGGAAGGATTCCCTTTGCTCCCCGGATCATCAGATCTCCATCACCACAGGCGCATCGCTAATGGGATGGGAGCTCACTGTCTCTCCTCCACACTCAAGGTGTATGGACTCCAGTTGAAACTCATCTCCACATAAATGTCCTGGAGATGAGGCGGTCCTCTATGCGATCCGAGCTCTGAAGGATGTCCTTTGTCACAAGAACATTCTCCTTCAAGCGGACAACAAAGCGGTGATGTATTACATCAACAAACAGGCGGTGCTCATTCTTATCCCTTTGCAGGAAGCAATGAGGGTGTGGGAGTGGTGCTTGAGCACAAGTCTCTGATTCAAGCGGTTTATCTGCCAGGTATACAAAGCGACCTAGCAGATCACCTCAGCAGAATGGAGCAGACCCTCACAGTGGTCTCTCGATCCAGCCGTAGCTCGGTCCCTGTTCAAAGAGTGGGGACTCCAGACCTGGACCTTTTTGCATCCCCACTCCAGCATAAAACTGCCTCTCTTCTGCTCCAGAAATCCAGGGCCTGGCATTTTCTGTCAGGATGCGTTCAGGCTGCGGTGGACAAAACGCTTTCTTTACGCCTTTCCACCGCTTTCTCTAATCCAGAGAGTACTCCTCAAGTTCGAGTCTCAGGGGACCAAGATGATTCTCATTGCTCCCTCCTGGCCTCGGCAACTATGGTTTCCTCTACTCAACAGTATGTTGGCAGCCTCTCCGAGACCACTTCCCTTGCAAATCAATCTTTTGACTCAGGGTTCGTTGGTCCATCCCAACCTGAAATCACTTCACCTTCATGCTTGGCTCCTGAAGAGATAGAAGTGAATCGGTTCAACGTCTCTCGTAGAGTCTCAGACATCCTTCTGGCTGCTCGGAAGCCAGTCACCAGCGTACCTTCCAAATGGAAGCGTTTTCTCTCTAGTAATGCAAAGTCCTCTTGGAATCCCTTTTCCTGTCCTCCTGGCAAGGTTCTGGAGTATCTTTTGGACCTATCAAACTTAGGTCTTCAGTACTCCACAGTTAAAGTTCACCTTAGTGCCATCTCAGCGTTCCATGAGCGGTTTCTTCCTTAACTCTGGCTCAGTTACCTATGAGTGAAGAGATTTCTTAAGGGATTCTTCATACCAGACCCCTGTTAGCGTCCAGTTGCAGCCTGGGACATTAACCTGGTGCTGGACATGCTCACTCGGAAGCCTTTGAACCCTTAGCCTGTGAGCTAAAATTTCTTACCTGGAAGACTGCCTTCCTGGTGGCCATTACCTCAGCCATGAGTCTCTGAGAATACATGCCCTGGTTCTGACCCTCCGTATACTGTATTCCATAAAGACAAGGTAGTTCTCCGTACTCATCCTAAATTTCTTCCCAAGGTTGTGTCAGAATTCCATCTAAACCAACCTCTGGTACTTCCCGCTTACTTCGCTAATTTCCAAAATGAAGGAGCGAGCTCTTCATTCCTTGGATATAAGAGAGCCTTGTGGTTCTATTTAGATAGAACCAAGGATGTTCGCAAGACTCAGCAACTGTTTGTTTCTTTCAGCGACACCCGGCTGGGTCAACCTGTCGCTATCAGATGCATCTCATCGTGGTTAGTGGCATGCCTTCGACATTGCTATTCCATGGCTCAAGTTAAATTAGAAGGTAGAGTGCGCTCACTCTACTAGGCCGATCAGCGGCATCCCTAGCGGAAGTCGCAATGTTCCATTGCAGATATATACAACGCCCATACCTGGAGCTCAGTGCATACCCGTTAAGCACTATGCACTGGATGTTCATGCCAGGCGACATTCTCGCATTCGGCAGAACTATCCTTAATGGGCTTCTATCTTAGACGCGTGAGCTCTGGCTCTCCTGCCGCCTTTTTGGGGATTATCAGCTTGGTACTCTCCCACTAGTGTGAATGAGTGGTGAGACTTATGTCCAGGAAGATAGGAAAATTACGTATTCACCGTAATTTTTGATCTCTGACCAGCTCCACCACTCATCTGCCACGCCTACCCTCCATCCCCCCGAGCTCACCGCTGTGTTGGTCTTCACCCCTCAAATCTTTAGGCCATGAGGACTTCTTTGATGACCCTTCTTGCAGGTGCGTACGGACTATCTTATGTCCGTTTTTTAATGTTACGTTTACTCTTTCGTTAATTGCGCTGCACCTCCTTGGTAAAAAGGTACTGAGGCGGTTGGAGGTCGTCGCCGAGATGGTATTCCGCTCGAACGCTATAGCGCCGTCTCGCGCCGGCGCTCTATTAAAGTTGCTCCCGATTGGTCCTGGTGCCTCCGGCGCAGATCCCACTAGTGTGAATGAGTGGTGGAGACTCGTCCAAGAAGATCAAGAATTACGGTAGGTACGTAATTTTCCTTTTTTGCCTGTTGGGTCGGGGTTCCCTCAGGGCTCCATCCTAGGGCCATTGTTGTTCAACATATATGTAAATGGACTGTCTTTTTCCAGATCCCAAAATAAAGTATCATCTTTATGCTGATGATACTATAATTTACACATCACATGAATCCATCAAAGTGATGCAAAATAGACTTCAGTTAGCTTTTGATGATCTGCAGAATTTTTTTTTTTTTAAAAAGATAGTAGGCTGACTTTGAATATGAAGAAAACACAGTCCATGTTGATACATCGAAAAAGTGAACATTTGGGGGACATGGCCCTGGGATTGGTTGCTCTTGGGGGGGGCCTCCGATCCAACAGGCCATACATGTACAAATATTTGGGTCTTTTGTTTGATAGTTCATTAAGTTGGAATATACATATTGATAGTTTGATAGAGTGTAAATAAAAGAATAGGGGCTCTCTATAGGGTTCGATCATTGAGTATGGAAGTAAGGAAAAAAGTGGTAAATACGATGGTTATCCCCATGATTGATTATGGGGATATATTTTATTCCTGTGGGAGAAAGCAGGATTTAAGGAAGTTGGAAGTAAGTTATAACAATTTAGCCAGGTTTGTCTTAGGGGCCCCTAGACTAACTTACAGATGTTTGCTTTATGATCAGTTAAAGTGGTCAACGCTTTATGAACGTAACCACGAACACTTGTTAGCTTTTATTTATAAAGGATTGCAGGGGAAGTATCCGCAGTATGTGGTAGAAAATTTGATATATAGGGACAAATTGGCCTCACTGAGAAATTGTAAAGTGACTAGCTTGGAACTGCCTAAATGTAATTTGGATATAGGACGACAGTCTTTATATTATAGAGGGGCTATGAGTTGGAATGAAATCCCTGAGTCTCTGTTTTTGTCTAATGTAAAAAATCATTGGTCTCTGATTCAACATTGGTATCTAATCAGCTCACGACGACAAAGGCAATGCTGTTTCTGATATATAAAGGTCTTATAATTATTTATAGCATAGGTTGTTATTACTAATTTAGAGTAAATTTTGTTATACTTGTTTGTATTTGTGTATTTTATGAAAAACTAGTGTTGTATGTTGTTGTAACATTTTCCTTTTTATATATTGTATTTCACTGTATGGGACCTCATTGAAAATGAGCTATGCTCAATCGAGTTTATCCTTTATTCATTTTTTATGAAGAAAAACATTTTACTACTACTACTTTGCAGGGAGGCAATGAGGGTGTGGGATTGGGTACTGCAACATGGCACAAACCTTATTGCTGTACATGTTCCAGGAGTGGACAGTGTTATCGCAGACAGTCTGAGCCGATCTCAGGCCAGAGTCCATGAATGGGAACTTCTCCAGGAGGTCATTGAGGATCTGTTTTGCAAATGGGGGACACCAGAGTTTGATCTTTTCGCGTCCCCATTCAACGCAAAACTGCCCAGTTTCTGCTCGCTAGATCCGGGATCTGGTGTTTTCTGGTGAGACACGTTGTCCCTCTCCTGGGTGGGCAGATTCCTCTATGCATTTCCTCCCTTCCCATTGATCCAGAGGGTTCTTCTGAAACTCCGCCGTGAGCGGGCGACACTGATCTTAATTGCGCCCTTTTGGCCCAGGCAGATCTGGTTCCCTCTGCTGTACCAACTTTCTCAGGAACCGCCGGTGCCTCTGCCAATCAGCTCTCACTTATTGTCCCAGGAGGCAGGATCCCTGGTCCATCCAGACCTTCGCTCTCTGAACCTGCATACCTGGTTCTTGGGGACATAGCAGTCATGCACTACAGGGTCTCACAAGAGGTAGCAGATGTTCTAGCGGCTGCTAGAAAAACGGCCACTCATACCATGTATGTCATGAAATGGTGCAGATTTTGTCTCTGGGCTCAAGCATGGGGACTTTCCCCACTGGATTGTTCTTAAGGTTCGGTATTAGACTACCTCCTGTCCCTTTTTCAGGCAGGTTTGGCCTACTCTTCGATCAAAGTACACCTCTGTGCCATCTCGGCCTTTCACATACCTATAGGCCTACGGTTCATATCCCATTTGGAAACTGCACATGCCTTTTTGAGAGGCGTTCTCCACCTTAGGCCTCGGATTAAGGATCCCATTCCTCCGTGGGACCTACCCTTCGTCCTGGAGCAGCTTACGCTGCCTCCTTTTGAACCAGCCGCAGATTGCAAGTTACATCTTCTTGCATGGAAGACGTTATTTTTAGTTGCTGTTACTTTGGCCAGAAGGATTTCTGAGCTACACGCACTTATGTGCAAAGAACCTTATTTGGTTTTTCACCAGGACAGGGTGTCCCTAAGGACAAATCCAAAATTTCTGCCTTAGGTGGTCTTAGCTCTTACCCTTAACCAGGATATCGACCTACCAGTGTACTTTACAAAATATCCAATAGAGGAGAGGCCCTGCTGCACACTATAGATATGCATAGGTGTCAAAGATACTACCTGACCAGAACCAGGCAACACCATAAATCTGATCAGCTTTTTATCTCCTTCACCCATAGGATGCTGGGTGCTCTGGTCTCTAAGCAATCTTTTTCTAGATGGCTCATTCATTGTATCATGTTCTATTACCAGAAGCATAACAAGTCCCTACCGGGCTCGGTTAAGGGACATTCCACAAGGGGTGGCTACCTCCTTTGCAGCTCTAAAGAATGTATCCACCTTAGCCATCTGCGCAGCAGCTACTTGGAGCACCCTGCACACTTTCATCAGGCATTATAGCCTGCACGTTGCTTCACGACGAAGAGCTGGTTTTGGTCTTGCAGTCCTTCAGGGACTATTGTCCTAGGCTCAGGTTCAACTCTTGATCTTTCCCTAGCCTCCTCTCATTTGAGAGGGATTTCCAGAATTGCTTGGGAATCGGTCCTAATGGTGTAACCTGCTGAAAGAGCTGTTTCTCAAAGTAAGATAGTACAGTTACGTAAGAACTTACCGTAACAGTAGATCTTCGAGAACAGCTCTTTCAGCAGGTAGTTTCCCTCTCACCATCCCCTCTGGAGGTAGAGTTGTTCCATTTAGTACTTCCTAGGACTCAGTGTTTTCAGCACCTCCCTGCTACATATCTTCTTTGAAGGCGGATCCTCAGTCTTCACTTCAGAAGTCATCTAGCGGGTGAGAGTCTCCGGCGGGAGAACTGGGGATTCTGGGGAACCGCCCCCTTTTGTATGATGCCGGATGTCGGGGGCGGGGCCGATGTTGGGGGCGGTCCCCGCTGGATACGCTAGCTAGAAAATTTCCGTGGGGTCCTGGCGCCTGCTGGCTTAAGTCCTAATGGTGTAACCTGCTGCAAGAGCTGTTCTCAAAGATATACTGTTACAGTAAGTTCTTACATAACTGACTGTACTTTCTTCCAGACATTCGTGGTATCCTGGACAAGAGGGCAGATGATGATGGTGACGAGGATGCTAACGAGTCAGCGGAGTGTGTTTTGGAGGAACCCAAGGGTCCGAAGGGCAAGGTTTCCCCCAAATCCCCCCCTTCAGAGGACCCTGCCTTTTCGGACCTGTTGAAGTGCATGAAAGATTTTTTCGACTGGGAGTCAGAGGTTCAGGACCCCATGAGACAGACTAGCTGAACACCTGGACTTAGAGTTTCTGTCCCCGGTCCCTGTTCCTCCTTGAATCAGACCTCACCTCTACGGTCTGGCAGATGCCTCATTCTCTCCTGGCTGTCCTCCAGAGGGCTCCCTTTCTCAAGACGCATCCCAAGGCGGACTCTGTCGTTATTTCAGTTGCTCATGATCGCTCGTCTGCACAGAAGCACATGAGCACGTCTCCTCCAGACAGAGTCAAGGCAGATGGACCAGTTTGGCAGGAAGGTTTATGCTTTGGCCACATGTGCACTCCGGTCCGTTAACTATGTGCCTCACATGGTGTCACACCAAACAGCTACCTTGGCCAGGTTAGAGGCCCGAGTCCAAGCGATGGACCCCTCGAGCCTCAAGGAGGAACTTGCCAAGGATCTTCACCACTCTGGCTTCTCCTGAAGGCATGCCTTGTGGGCTATATACGACTCTGTCGATTCTGTAGCTTGAGCCTCAGCGATTGCCGTAGCCTTAAGGCTGCATTCCTGGCTTTGCATATCTGGCCTCGTTAACGAGGTACAGTCTGCGATTTTCGATGCCCCCTTCCAGGGCTCGGTGCTTTTTGGTGGGGTCACCAAAGATATTATTACTGATCTCCAGGACAGAGGCCTCACCCTCAGATCAGTGAGGTCCGTGTACCGATTCAAACAACATGTAGTCTTGCTATATTATGACATATGCAGTGAGTCCCAACCTTCAAACTGCTCCAGAGGTGAAAGAGTTAACTTTCCATGCCAGGCATGGAACGCTGAGCACGAGCTCTGTTGAAAACTCTGTCTGTTGTTCTTCAAACTCAAACTGTCAGATTCTATACTCCGCCTCACTGAAAAGTCGTTCTGGAGATTTCTCCTTCTGCTCGGTTCATTTTGTCGGTTAAAGTATTATTTTCGCGTTTTTTTGACCGAATTTAAACCGCAACCAGACGGTTCAAGCTCTGTGGTATTTGTGAGTACTACATAGGTTTACATTATTTCTCTTCTTTGTGGAACTTGTAAACTGTTATCGGTTCACTCTTGAACCGATCAGGTTGTTTAAAATATTTTATTCTATCATGTAGAGTGTGGTTACCGGTTCTTATTGGTTCTAAAAAACAACTGAATTTCTTACGTTTTTTTCCACGACCCGTAACACGGTTGGGAACCGATAAGAGGGTCTTGCTTGTCGGATTGCCATAAACGGGCAAGTTTGGTTAGGACTGGCACTATGTCTGAGAAACCCAAAAGAAAAACCGGGCCCACTGGGTTTCAACACTGTAGTGTGTGTGGGGAAGCCTTTGCCAAGGCTGACCCTAACACCACCTGTGTTTATTGTCTGGGGTTTGACCACCTCAGTACAGACTGCCAGATTTGTAAAAATATTCCTGCAGCTACCCTGGAAAAGAGAGTTGGTAGGCTCAGGGAAAGGGAGGCCAAGAAGTCCGCTGACCCGGATGGCCAGCCCGGTTCGGTTCCAACCGGACCAGAGGAAGTGCCCTCTGACCAGGGCGAGACTTCCTTGGGCAAAAGGAGAGCCGACTCTGAGGGGTCGGTTCCAGCAAAAAGGACTAGAAAATCAGCTGGTGTGGAGCCAAAACTTTCCTCTCCAACCGCTGAAGAGATAGCCAAAGTGATTCAGATTGTCCAGTCGCTTTCTCCGGTTCCAATCGAACTGGTGCCATCAGTTAAGCGCCCAGTTCAGCCGGTTCCACTGGTTCAAGACTACGATTTAGAGGAAGATTATGAACCGGAGGAGGGGGAAGAGGAGTATGAGGAGAGTGAATGTGGATTTGAAAGCCTGGATGTGCCCATCGACCCGGACATCTCCCCAGACAGACCTTCAGGAGTGTCCCCTCCTAGGCTTTCTGAGTCCCCTTCTCATTTTATTTTCTATAAAAAAAAGTGGCTGAAACCCTCTAGCTCCCTATGGAGGAAGCTGTGGATGATCAAGAGGAGCCTGACTATGTGGAAATGATGGATATCCCAGAGTCTGGGAGACTGTCTATTCCCTTGCATAAATCTTTTCGGAAACACTTTTAAAATTCTAAAAACTCCTCACACTATACCTCACGTGGATAAAAGAATGGACAAGAGATGCACATTGTCAGGCTCTAATACGGAGTTCCTTACACAACAGTGCAGCCATGTTGGGGTAGTGCAGGCTGCAGCCTGTGACAAGGCAAATATCCCCTTGGCCTCACACCCCCGGACAAGGACTCCAGGAAGGTTGATGCCGTGGCAAAGAAACAGTACATGGCAGCATCCTTGAGACTCAGACAGGCAAATTATATGTCTTATGTTGCTAGATATCAGAAATCCAGATGGGATACTGTTATGGCTCTAGCAAAACAGGTCCCTGGCCAGCTTGCCAAGGAGCTGGAGCAGGTGGCTGCTGATGGTATTGAGGCATCCAAGGTGCAATTCCATGCTGCAGTGGACTCAAATGTTGTGTCATCAAGAGTCATGGCTACATCTGTGGCTCTTCGCAGAATGGCTTGGCTCAGATGTACTAGCCTGTCACAGGATACCCAGACTAAGGCCATGGATTTTCCTGTTGTGGATAATTCTCTGTTTGGGGAGCAGATGGAGAATTACATGAAAATGGATGAGTATAGGACTACCTATAGGAGTGCTCAGGCCAAGGAAAGGCAGGCCACTCCTCAAAGGCAGCTTCCCGGGGCAGGGGCAGGCCTTTTCATAGGCCTTTTTACCACGCCCAGGCCTCCTCTTCTGCTTTTGCCCAGAGGGGGTTCTTTAGAGGGAGAGGCAGACGTGGTGCAAGCAGTCCTGCTTCCACCCCTCAGCCCAAGGCCCCTACCAAGCAGGCACCCTGATGGGGTTGCCAGGGCCGATTCTCAACTACCTGTAGGGGGCAGGCTGGCTTACTTTGTCCAGGACTGGGAGTCTCTGACATCAGACAAGTGGGTCCTGGAAGTAGTAAGCCAGGGACTGGTTCTCAGCTTCAAAAAGTTTCCAAAGATGAGAACCAGATCCTTTTCACCTGCAAATCCTCCAGAGGCACTTGCCCTAGAGGCAGAGGTCTCTTCCCTCTTGGCTCTCAGAGCCGTGGAAAGGGTTCCACCCCTACACCAGGGCAAAGGGTTGTACTCCAGGTACTTACTTACCCCAAAAAAGACAGGAGAATGGCGGCCCATCCTGGATCTCAGATACTTAAACAAGCACCTTTTAAAACCAAAATTCAAAATGGTGACTCTGGGAATTATTCTACCCTCCTTAAGGCCAGGGGACTGGCTAGCGTCCCTGGATCTCAAGAATTCCTACTTCCATATTCTCATCAGAAGCTCCCATCGAAAGTACCTCAGGTTCGAGCTGCCTCAGGCCATTACCAGTTCAGAGCAATGCCCTTTGGCCTCACCTCTGCTCCAAGGGTGTTCACAAAATGCCTGGCAGTAGCAGTTGCTTCTCTAAGAAGGCAAAAAATTGCCATCTTCCCTTACCTGGACGACTGGCTCATAGTAGGCCAGTCCCCAGACCAAGTCAAGTTACACCTACAGATAACTCAGCAACTGCTCACCTCTCTGGGTTTCCTTCTGAATCTTTCAAAGTCAGTTCTAGAGCCTGTTCAGCTCCTCACCTTCATAGGCGCAGAGCTGAACACAGAGAAAGCCAGAGCCTTCCTCCCTTTGGACAGGGCAAGGACCCTGATCTCTCAGGCCTCCTCATTCACCCTGCAGGTGTCTCCACCAGCAAGGCATTTTCTGCAGCTCCTGGGGCACAGGGCTGCTTCTACAGCAGTGGTGCAGGGAGCAAGATTTCAGATGAGGGACATTCAGTTCCATTTGAGAGCCTTTTGGTCTCAAAGGAAAGACCCTCTAACCTAATTGATCCCAGTGACTCGAACCCTGATCCAGGCCCTACAATGGTGGCAGGATCAGAGCAATCTGAGACAAGGGGTTCCTTTTGTCACCCAGTCTCACTCCTTAATCCTTACTACAGATGCATCCCTCTTGGGATGGGGAGCTCACATGGGCGACCTCACTACCCAGGGGTTGTGGTCCCCTCAAGAATCTCTGCTCCACATCAATCTGTTGGAACTCAGAGCAGTTTTTCTAGCACTTCAAGCTTTTTCCAAGTCTGTTTCAGAACAAAGTGGTACAGGTCAGGACAGAAAACACCACCACAATGTGGTACATCAGCAAGCAAGGGGCACTCGGTCTACTGCCTTGCACCGAAGCAATGAAGTTGTGGTCTCTGGCGTACTCCCTGAACACCTCCCTTATGGCAGTTCACCTCCCAGGCAAGGACAATGTCCTGGCAGATGCTCTCAGCAGGATTTTCCAGGGCCATCACGAATGGTCACTGGACCCCCTGGTCTTGGAGGTGGTATTTGCCAGATAGGGCACCCCACAGATAGATCTTTTTGCAGCCCCAATCACCAACTTCCACTTTTTTGCTGCAGGCCCCCAGTGTTGGGCTCAGTCCCTCTGGATGCCTTAGTCCTCAATTGGGAAGGGAAGTTTCTCTATGCTTTTCCCCCCTTCCCTCTGCTGTTCAAAGAGCTAGTCAAAATCAGGTCTCAACCCTGCAAGATGATCCTGATTGCCCCAGATTGGCCCAGATAACCCTGGTATCCACTCCTGCTGTCCTTAGTGGTCCATCTTCCCCGGAATCACAACTTGTTAACCTGTGCTCAGGGGAGAGTTTCGTACCTGATCCTCAAATCTCTCAATCTCAAGGCCTGGCTCGTGAAGAGTTAGAGTTTGCTGATTTACACCTTTCCCAGGGTGTAATGGATATCCTGAAGGCTTCTAGAAAACCTTCTACCGGGGCTACTTATAATTCCAAATGGAAGAGATTTTCCATATGGTGCTCTGGAAAGCATATTTCCCAGAATCTGCTGATTTACCCACAGTCCTGGATTACATGGTCCATCTAAATACCTTGGGGCTGAGACCAGCTACCCTAAAAGTGCATCTGGCAGCTGTGTCTGCCTTTATTTCAGCAGGTAAGCCCTCTCCTCTTTCAGCTCACCCTGTATTCTCTAAGTTTTTTAAGGGATTGCTTCACACCAACCCTCCATTCAGGGACCCTGCTCCTGCTTGGGATCTTAATGTTTGCATTGCTCAGCTTATGCAACCTCCCTTTCAGCCCTTGTCTTCAGCAGAGCTTAAGTGCTTGACTTGGAAAACTGTGTTTCTGGTAGCCATCACTTCTGCCAGACGCATAAGTGAATTACAAGCTTTGTCGGTGGAGCCTGATTTTATCTCCTTTCATAGAGATAAGGTGGTCCTCAGGACTAACAGGAAGTTTTTGCCTAAGGTGGTTTCAGATTTCCACCTTAATCAATCTGTTTCTCTTCCTGTGTACTTCACTGACCATTCCTCCTCTAGCGAGAGGAGGCTGCACAGTTTAGATGTCAAAAGAGCCCTTAGCTACTATTTAGAGCGTACCAGGGGTCACAGGTTTGACTCCCTCCAACTATTCCTCACTTATGGTGAGGCTGGTAAAGGGAAATCTGCCACTGAGAGATCCATTGCCAGGTGGATTGTCTCTTGTATCCAATTCTGTTATGAAAATCTGGGGTAAGGTTCCTCCCTCAGGCCTGAGGGTTCACTCTACCAGGGGTACAGCTGCTTCCCTGGCTGCTGCCAGGGACATCCCTATTCTAGAGATATGTCAAGCAGCTACCTGGAAGACAGTTCATACTTTTACCAAGCATTACTCCCTGGATATCGAGGCCAGGAGTGATGCCCGCTTTGGCACGGCTGTGCTTCAGAGCCTATTTCCCAAGTGGGTTCTGTCCCTCCTCCATGGAGGTACTGCTTTGTAGTCTGCATATGTCATAATATAGCAAGACTTCATGTTGTTTGAAGAAAAAATTACTCACCTTAGTAATGTTGTTTTTTCTATTGGAGTCTTGCTGTATTCTGACCTCCCCCGCCTGCCCCTCTCAGAACCTCTGTTTTTGGGATGTGGGTGGGCAGTGCAGTGTTGGCACTCAGTAGGTACCCACCCTGTTGTTTTTCACCCTTCTTTTTGGGGTGACTTCTTGTTGTGTTTTTCATTTTTTGGGGCTCCCGACTTGAGTCTTTGTTTTGGGACCAAAAAATGTGTTATGTTTAGTAGCCAGTTGGCTAGTGTAGGTTTACAGCTTCCACACAGGACCTCAGTGAGTTTAGCTCGTAAAGATCTGACGGTTTGAGTTTGAAGAACAGACAGACAGAGTCTCAACTGAGCTCGAGCTCAGCATTCCATGCCTGGCATGGAGAGTTAACTCTTTCACCTCCGGAGCAGTTCGAAGGTTGGGACTCGCTGCATATGTCAGAATATAGCAAGACTCCAATAGAAGAAACAATATTATTAAGGTGAGTAATTTTTTCTTCAGCACTCAACAGCAGCAGCAGCCCTTTCGGAAAAGGACTTGGAGGCAGAGGAAGCAGGCCCCGACTCGACATCATGGCAAAACTAAGGCCACGGGGTTCTGCCACTACTCCTACCTCCACAAACCAGTAATTCAGGAGGCCCTCCCCCTGAGCGCCTTGCCACTTCCTGATTCCCTATCCCCACTACCTCATCTGTCTCACGACGAGCAGGTGAAGGGGAGATTCACCCGCCATGCACAGGAATGGCAAGCAATAACCTCAGATGCATGGGTCCTGCAACTGGTGTCCGTCAGACACACTGTAGAGTTTCTGGAAATTCCTCCAGAATCTCCGCCAAAAAGGTCTTCCTACTCCAGGGATCAGGCTCTTCTCGATCTGGAAGAAATTCAAAGCCTTTTGATCAAGGAAGCAATAGAGCGTGTTCCCCTCCAGCAAAGTGGCAGGTGGTTTTACTCCCATTTTTTTCCTGGTTCCAAAAACAGATGGGAGACTTGAGACCCATTCTCGACTTAAGCACTCTCAATCTGTTCGAGTACGAAAAGTTCCATATGCTAACACTCCAGAGCCTTCGTCCACTCCTTTTGGAGAATCATTGTTTGTACGCTCTGGACTTGCAGGATGCTTACCTGCACACCCCGATCTTCCCCAGCCACCGCCGATTCCTGCAGTTCCTTTTCCAAGGGGAGCACTTCCAGTTTCGGACCCTTCCCTTTGGTCTATCCTTGGCACCTTGGGTGTTTACCAAGTGCCTGGTGGTGGTGGTGGCCTTTTTGCGCTGCCTTATTGTCGTTTTCCCTTACCTGGACGATTGGCTGATCTCAGCCCCTTCCAGGGACTCCTTACTGGAGGCTCTGTCCTTTACTCTGGACCCCGTTGGCAAACCGGAATTACTGTCAGTATTCTCAAGTCATCTATGACCCCGTCCCAGAGACTACAATTCATTAGGGCGATTTTGGATGCAGTCCAATGCGGAGCCTTCCTTCCTCCAGACAGGCCGGAGATCCTGGTCTGCCAAGCTTCTTTGGTGGCTTCATCCATGACCATCCTGGCCCGGGAGGTCCTCCGACTTCTTGGCCCTGAAGCAGCCTCCATCACTACCATTCCCCTGGCGATGCTCCACATGAGAGTTCATTCAGTGGTCCTTGCAGATGCAATGGGACCAACTCCTGGACAACCTAGACCATCCGGTCCTAGTCTCCTCAGCAGTTCAGAAAGAAGTGCTGTGGTGGAGGGACCTCTGCAACCTTTCCTTGGGTTTTCTTTTCAGGAGCCTGGCTCCTTCGGCATCCTAACTACAGATGCATCGAACATGGGATGGTGAGCACCAAGCTCAAGGACTGTGGTCCAGCTTGGAAGTATCATTACACATCAACGTTCTGGAGATGAGGGCGGTCTTGTACACCTTCCAGGCCTTCCAGACCCTCCGTCCCATGGGATCACTGCTGGTCCAATTGGGCAATATGTCGGTAGTCTGGTACCTCAACAAACAAGGAGGAACTCGCTCGTACCCGCTGTGCAGAGAGGCGATGTGGGTGTGGAACTGGGCGGTCCAGCACGATCTGGCCGTAGTGCCCGTGCATGTTCTAGGCAGACAGTCTCAGCAGGTCTCGGACCCTAACTCACAAATAGGAATTAAATCAGGAAGTGGCAGAATCTCTCTTCCTAAGATGGGACTTCCGGAAATCGACCTTTTCATCTCCCAATACAATGCAAAACTTCCCAGTTTTTACTCACTCGTTCCAGGACATGGTGCTTTCTTGCACGACTCACTGTCTCTCTCCTGGACAGGGAAATTTTTGTACTCCTTCCCTCTGTTTCCCATTCTCCAGAGGGTCCTTCTCAAGCTTCAGGCAGAGAAGGCAAGGATGATCCTCATCACCCCTCTCTGGCCGAGACAAATTTGGTTACCGCTGCTACAACAGCTAACAAGGGAAAGTACAGTTACGTAGGAATTTACCGTAACAGTAGATCTTCGAGAGGGGTTCCTTCAGTAGGTGATTGCATATAGGACTAGCGTCACCTGGCGTCTGGCCGCACGACAGACATTTCTAGTAATCCCTGACGGGGGACCGCCCACCCGACGTCACATGACCGTCTGCGTGGCTGTATATAGTGGGCGGTCCTCAGCCCACCCTCCAGTTCTCTCCCGCTGGAGCCAGGAAGAGGCCTGACAGTAGGAGTACACAGGATTTGGAGTCCCTGTATAAGAAATAAAATGAGGGGAAGGAGGGAGGGAAAAATATGACCTACTGAAGGAACCTTTCTTGAAGATCTACTGTTATGGTAAGTTCCTTTGTAACTGTACTATCTTACTTCGAGAGGGTTCCTTCAGTATGTCATTACATATAGGGCAGAGTCCCAAGCAGTCCCTCTAAAGAGACTAAGAGAAACAAGAGAGGAGGACAAAATAACTCCAGTGGAAACTGGGAACCAGAATGGACCCAGCCTAGGACAGAAGACCCTGCAAGAAAGCTAGGCCGAAGCCAGCCCTCTGCCTAGAAGCAGTGTCCAGACTGTAGTGTTTATTAAAAGTGTAGCTGCGGTGCATATATCAGCCACAGAGACTTTCCGCAAAAAGGCAGCGGAAGCAGCCATGCCCCTAGTAGAATGACCTCTGATGGGACCTGGCAGAGGTTTTTTGTACTTTTGGTAACCATACCGAATATAGTTGCTTAACCATGTGGCAAGGCACTGCTTCGAAACCACTTTGCCCTTCGACCTGGGGGCAAAAGAAACAAAAAGCTGATTGCAGCTACGGAAATCCTTGGTTCGGTGTGTGTAGCACCAAAGGATCCGATGGATGCCCATGGTGTGCAGGAGTGCCTCACCTCTGTTCAAAGGGGACGGAAAGTAAACTGGAAGCTCTACTGATTGGTTCAATGTGGCTTCTGACACCACCTTGGGTAAAAATGTATCCTGAGGGGACCGCCCGATCCTTGTGGAAGATAAGATAAATCTCTTTACAAACCAGAGTGTGAAGCTCCGAAATCTTTCGAGCTGACGTAATGGCAACTAAAAATAATGTCTTCCAGGAAAGGAAGCGCAAGTCACAGCTCATGGCCGGTTCAAACGGGGGAAGAGTGAGCTCTCCAACACAAGTTCAAATCCCAAGGTGGGATTGGGCTATTGATGTGGGGGCTTCAGATGGAGGATCCCTTTCGGAAAGATTTTTGAGACCTCCAACTGAGCCATGGGTTTACCATCCACCAACTTGTGGTACGTCAAAATTGCCGAAAGGTGGACCTTCAAGGAACAATATGACAGACCTGAGTCTGACAGATGAAGGAAGTATTCCATGACTTGTGGAGCAGAACAAGAAAAGGAGTTCTACTTCTGGGAGGTCGCCCAGATGGAAAAAACGTTTCCACTCCATGACGTAATTGGAATGAATGGAGGGTTTTCTAGCCTCTAAAGGAACCTGAGCTACTCGAGAGGAGACCCCAAAGTGAGAAATTGCTATGTCTGCAGGAGTCATGCATGAAGATGCAGGGTCCTGTGCCCCGGATGAACCAGGTGACCTTGATCCTGAGTCAAGAGATTGTGTGTCACTGGAAGTGGAACCGGTGGTTCCCTCGATAGCTGTTGTAGCAGCGGGAACCAGATTTGTCTCAGCCAGAGAGGGGCAATGAGAATCATCCTCGCCTTCTTTGCCTGAAGCTTGAGAAGGACCCTCTGGAGAATGGGAAACGGAGGTAAGGCGCACAGAAATTTCCCTGTCCATGAGAGAGACAGCACGTCGTGCCAGAAAGCACCATGCCCTGGAACGAGCGAGCAAAAAACTGGGAAGTTTTGCTTTGTATTGGGAGGCGAAAAGGTCAATTTCCAGATGCTCCGTCTTGGGAAGAGAGATTCTACCGCTTCCTGATTTAATACCCATTCATGAGTTAAGGTTCGAGACCTGCTGAGACTGTCTGCCAGGACATTTTGAATGCCTGGAACATGCACGGCCACTAGGGCCAGATCGTGCTGGACCGCCCAGTTCCACACTCGCATCGCCTACCTGCACAGGGGGTACGATCGAGTTCCTTCTTGTCTGTTGAGGTACCAAACTACCGACATATTGTCCATTTGGACCAGCAGTAATCCCATGGGAAGGAGGGTCTGGAAGGCCTGTACGGCATACAAGATCGCGCTCATCTCCAGCACATTGATGTGTAATGATGCCTCAAAGCTGGACCACAGTCCTTGAGCTTGGTGCTCACCTAGATGTGCTCCCCATCCCATGTTCGATGTATCTGTAGTTAGGGATGCCAAACTAGCTGGGCTTCTGAAAGGAAGATCCAAGGAAAGGTTGCAGTGGTCCCTCCACCACAGCAATTCTTTCTGAACTGCTAACACCAGGACTGGATGGTCCAGGTCGTCTCGGCTTCGCATAAGTGTTCTGGAAATGAGAGCCATCCTTTATGCTGTTCGGATTCTGAAAGACATAATTTGTCACAAAATCATTCTCCTTCAAAGGACAACAAAACTGTGATGTACTACATCAACAAGCAGAGTGGAACACACTCTTACCCCTTGTGCAGGGAAGGAAGCGATGTGTGTGTGGAAATGGTGCCTGGAGCACGAAGCCCCTGATCCAAGCAATTTACTTGCTGGGAGTTCAAAACGACTTGGCAGACCGTCTCAGCAGGACAGAGGCAGATCCTCACGAGTGGTCCCTCGACGCAATCATCGTACAATCACTGTTCGATGAGTGGGGAATTCCAGCCCTGGACCTTTTTGTGTCCCCACTTAATGCAAAACTGCCTCTCTTCTGCTCCAGAAATCCAGGACCTGGCGTTTTTTGTCAGGATACATTCAGACTGCGGTGGACAAAAACGCTTTCTGTACGCATTTCCTCCTCTTCACTTAGTTCAGAAGGTGCTGCTCAAACTAGAGGCACGGGGGGGAGGGGCAGAATGATTCTCATCTCCCATTTCTGGCCTCGTTAGATCTGGTTTCCACTAATCAACAGATTCAGTAACGTCACCAAAACCACTTTCACTTCAGATGAACCTGCCGACCCAGGGTCTGGTAGTCCATCCCAACCTGAAATCTCTTCACCTCCATGCCTGGCTCCTGAGGAGATAGAGGTGAACAGGTTTAACATATCCCGCAGGGTTTCTGATATCCTCTTGGCTGCAAGCAAGCCGGCTACTCGGCAGACCTACACAGCTAAATGGAAGCGTTTTTCCGTCTGGTGTGCAAAATCCTGTTGGAACTCCCTTTTCTGCCCATCTAGCAAGGTGCTGGAATATCTTCTAGACCTGTCACACAGATCTCCAATACTCCACCATTAAGGTTCACCTTTGCGCGATTTCAGCTTACCATGAGCCCGTACACTCCATGGCCCTGGCTCAACTTCCTGTAGTGAAGAGATTTCTTAACTTCATTCTACATACCAGGCCACCAGTCAGACAACCGGTAGTAGCCTGGGACATTAACCTTGTGTTAGACATGCTCACCCGTAAACCTTTCGAGCCCTTGGCTGCGTGTGATCTTAAATTTCTGATTTGGAAGACGGCCTTTCTTGTGGCCATCACTTCCACTTGCAGAGCGTCGGAAATGCACGCTTTGGTCACGGACCCTCCATATGCAGCATTTCACAAAGATAAGGTGGTTCTCCGAACCCACCCTAAATTGCTCCCCAAGGTTGTCTCAGAATTTCATCTGAATCAGCCATTGGTCCTTCCTACTTATTTTGCCAACTTCCAGAATGAGGGAGAGCGTACTCTGCATTCACTGGCTGTGAAGAGAGCCTTGCGGTTCTATTTAGACAGGACAGAGGAAATCCGGAAGTCTAGACAACCGTTTGTCTCCTTTAGCGTGACCGGGCTGGGCCAGCCTGTAGCCATCTGGTGTATTTCTGCATGGATAATAGCTTGCCTTCTCCACTGCTGCTCAATGGCACAGGTCAACCTAGAAGGCAGACTATACGCTCATTCTACCAGAGCAGTCGCGGCCTCTCTGGCAGAACTCTGCTATGTTCCCATTGCAGACATTTGCAATATGGCCACCTGGATGTACGTGCACACTTTTGTCAAGCACTATGCCTTGGATGTCCATGCCAGACAGCATCAGTCCTTTGGCAGGACAATCCTTAATGGACTTTTGTCCTACAGTGAGCTCCTCTTTCTCTCCTGCCACCCGTCTCGGGGTATTATTTAGCTTGGTACTCTCCATCAGTGTGGATGACTGGTAGAAACTTTATGTCCAGGAAGATATGTAAATAACATACTTACCGTAATTCATCATCTTCTTGGACAGAGTCTCTACCACTCATTCACATGCCTACCCACCATCCCTTGAGTTCACTTATCTGTGTCTTGGTCATCACTCCCTCGATACCTGGGCTGTGAAGACTCTTGTGTTGACCCTTCTTACACGGGTCATTCGGACTATCTTATGTCCAACATAGGTAAGTTTTTACTAGATCAGTTTACGCTGCACCTCCTGGGGTGGGTACTGAGGCGATTGGAGGGTCGACGACAAAGGTAAGTTTATACAGCGTGAACCTAGCACATGGTGCAGCTTCCTCGTGGCTCTTACTTCAGCGCTGGCCCTTTTGAAAAATGTTGGCCCCCTCTGGGTCCTACACCTCGGGCGTAGATCCCATCAGTGTGAATGAGTGGTGGAGACTCTGTCCAAGAAGGTCAGGAATTATGGTAGGTACATAATTTACATTCTCAGATCATGGATATGTTGTTCATCCACACTCTTTGGCATGTCCCCTTCCACTTTAAATCTTGCCGGAAGTCTTCAGGCTGGCTCCTCCCACCCCCCCGGGTGGTATAAACCTCGGCTGTGCCCCATGATGTCAGATCTTCCTTTCCACTGGAAGATTCAGGTTGCCTCCCTCGTGCTCACGCATTTTGTAGGCCCTTGCTTCAAAACCTTTGGTTATTCCTAAAATCCGTCTGGTTCACATTAGTGATCGCGACTCTGTACCTTAGATTATGGAAGGCAAGTCCTCCCCTGGATTTCGTCG
The DNA here is from genome assembly GCA_016271365.2 of Neoceratodus forsteri. Lineage (NCBI taxonomy): Eukaryota > Metazoa > Chordata > Ceratodontiformes > Ceratodontidae > Neoceratodus > Neoceratodus forsteri. The sequence continues at coordinate 209,154,251 of JADMNL010000022.1, read as the reverse complement.
GTGTCCCTGCAGCCAGAAGATGTCGCGGATCCCACATGACGTGCATTTACTATCTCAATGTAAGCCGCGGCACTTTCGAAATCACGATCTTTGTCTCGCTATCCATCCTAACGTGCTCGACGATCATTTTGCACACGCCTGAAGTTGGGGATGCTGGAGAAACTGAACCCTCCGGCGAAATCTAAGGAGGCTCGGTGGGTGGTTTCCGCGGCTGCGGAATCGGCCGAGCAATTGGAACGCATGCAGGCATTCAAAGAGGAAGTGACTTGGGCTGCAGAAACTACTTGGAGCTTCTTCGTTCCGCTCAACCTGAGCTCCGCCTTCTCTGGTTCGTTCCGAGACTTGTGCCAGTCTCTTCCGACCAAGGGAGAGGGTCTTGTGGGCACACACTCCTCTCGATCCTGTAAGCGTGAGAAGGACCTGGGATCGTCTTTGTCCCGACGGAGACGCTCTTGGGAGCGGGAGAGATCTCTGTCCCAGGAACATGCGGTCTTGACTTCAGTCAAGATTGCTTCTTCGGCCGCTGGCTTCTTGGCTTTGTCGTCTGGCCAGTTGACCAAAATGTCAGTTGACAATGTGTGAAATCGTCATTAACCCAATCGATCCATTATCGCCAACTCCGGTCGACGATTCTTTCGATCGAACTCCAGTTCTCACTTTCCCTGATGAGGAGACCCAGCCCGCTGGGACTCCCATCGAGGAAGTGGTCCCCGACCCTGGTAAGTCACCGGTCCGGCCGGTGTCTCCTGAGTGACCGAATCGGTCTGTCCGATCTCGATCGAGGTCCCGAACCCCCTTGACCGAAAGGCCAAGGAAGAGCCACAAATGCTCTAAAAAGAGGTGACGCCATCGGTCATCTTCGTTCTCCTTGGATGAAGAGAGGCTCTGGTGGAAACTCCAGCGATAAGAGTACCTCATGTGGCAGCAGCTAATTTGACTGGGCACAAGCCGACCCTGGCTTCCACCCCGACCATTAATTGACTTTCGCCTCCTAGGATGAGGCAGACTCCTTTGGAACTGATTGTCTGTTCCCCCACCCTCGGAGCCAGCGAAACCTCCGGTTCGGCCTAAACTGGTCTCTCCACAGATAGTGGTGGAACCACCGCCCAAGCAGCCTGTGGGAGTGGCTCCTTCTAAAGAAGATAGGCCAGACACTGGGCTTCCCCAGCATCTTTCGGTCACTGTCACCCCAGACTTCCCTCGACGGGTTGAAGGTGACTGGGTGGTCGACAGTTGTATCCAGATTCCTCGGATTCGGATGTGACCGGCCTGCATTCTCATCCCGGGGATGACGAATCGGCCAGTGGATTAGAGACGGAGGAAGGTCCTTCGTCCTTTCAGGGCATTCTTCACCTCATCTCTGAGTCCACAGGGATGCCCCTGGAGCCAATACAGAAAAAGGCGGAGTACCCTCTCACGGACATCCTCAAGAGAGAGGGCACCCCAACGGAGGCTTTTCCTGTGGCCGAGGCCATTGTTGTCCCGGCCTTAGAACGCTGGCAGCGCCCTGCCTCTTGTCCAGCACCACCTGCCCGCATGGCCTGGAAGTACGCGGTGCCCATGGGGCCACTTGTGAGGTTTACAGAGCACCCTTTGGCCGAGAGCCTGGTGACTGCGTCTGTGTTCAGGCGTACTAGCATTTCTGCTGACACTGACCGACCTCCCAAGAAAGAGTCCAAGCTCTTGGACCATTCGGCCAGGAAGGCCTATGCGTCTTCTTCCTTGGGCCTTTGTCAGGCAAGTTCAGCAGTCGTCATGGCACACTTCTTCCATGCCCTCTTGGGGTCTTTGGATGAAGTCCTGCCACATCTCCCCACGGACATGCAGACCACAGTCAAGCAGGTCTGGGATCAGGGCCGAGCTGTTGCCAAACAGCAGCTTCAGACAGCCCTGCACATTGGGGATTCTTGTGCCTGTTCGATGGCAGCCGCAGTTGCCTCTTGTCACAGGGCTTGGCTGAGACTCTCCTCCTTCCCAGCGGATACTCAGCACAAACTAGCTGATGTGTCTTTCCTGGGGAGCGACTTTTTCGGCCCAGGTGTGGCTGGTCACCTTCAGCGCATTGAGCAGTCCAGTGCCACCTTGTACGCTACTTCTGCCAAGGATTCTTCAGGCAAGAACCAGCAGAAGAAAAAGAAGCCCTTTCGGCACTCTTCCCCTGCGGCACAACAGCCCTCCTTTCAAGGAGGACAGCAGCAACAGCAGCAGGCTTCAAGCTTGGCGCCCCCGGCCCAAGCCCGGGCCCTCCGAGGCCCGTAAAAGAGGCCGAGGTTTGGGTCCTGGATCCTCCTCCTCCAAACCTGCTCAGTGACAGGGCGGAGGCTGCCTCCCCCTCTCCTGTCACACCAGCTCTGGGTCCTCCCATGGGGGGCCGTCTCTGCCACTTCCTTTCCGCCTGGTCCGCTGTCACTTCAGACAAATGGGTTCTCGAAGTGGTCGGTCAGGGACTGCCTCTGGAATTCAAGCAGTACCCTCTAATCCAAGCCCCTTTTGGTAGGAAAGAGTATCCGCCCAGACTCAGTTGGCTCTCCAAGACGGCACTGCTCAGCTCCTCCTCAAGGAGGCAGTAGCTCCAGTGGCAGATCCTCCAGCAGACCCAGGCTTTGTCTCCTGGTACTTCCTGGTGCCCAAGCAAACGGGGCTGGCACCCCATTCTAGATCTGCACTACCTGAATCAATATCTCGGGTCACGTACCTTTCAGATGGTCACTCTGTCCCAGATCATACCATCCTTGGAGCGGAATGTGGTTCTGTTCACTGGAGCTGCAGGACGCGTTCTTTCACATCCCAATCCATCCGTCTCATCAGCAGTTCCTCCACTTCAGGGTTGAGGGGACCCTGTACAAATTCCAAGCCATGCCATTCGGCCTGTCATCAGCCCCACGGATCTTCACCAAATGTATTGCAGTGGTGGTGGCCCATGTCGGGGGGGGGGGCAGGATTTATCCCTATCTCGACGATTAGCTCCAAGCAGGTTCCACCCAACAGGAGGTGGAGAGGTCCAGGGACCTGGCCCTCCAGACCTGCTCCCAACTCTGCCTCCTGATCAGCGAGGCCAAGTCGGAAATCATACCTTCTCAGGTGATGGCCTTAATCGGGGCAGAGCTCGACTCTCATCAAGCCAGAGCTCGGCTCCCGGTGGACAGGGCGGAGGTTCTTTCCTCCTTTGCCTAATCATTTATAGTTGGGCAATTGCGCCCTGCCCAGGACTTTCTGCACCTTCTGGGTTGCATGGCGGCGTGCACCTCATTGGTCCGTTGGGCTCGGTTGCACATGCACCCCCTCCAATAGAAGCTGGCAGCCTAGTGGTCTCAGCACCACAGCCATTTTGACCAGCTGATCACTGTAACCCAGAAGATGTGGGACGCTCTCCACTGGTGGACTGCCCCAGACCAGTTGCAGGAAGGGATCCCATTTGTCCACCACCCCGAGCTGATGGTCGTCCTTACAACCGATGCCTCTTTCGTGGGCTGGGGAGCCCACATGAGGGACAAAAGGGCCCACGGGATCTGGACCCCCAAGGAGTCCCGATGCCACATCAACCTGTTGGAACTCAGAGCAGTCAGACTGGCACTGTCAGCTTTTGCTCCTCAGCTCCCGGGTCAAGTGGTTCAAGTCCAGACAGACAATACCATAACCATGTACTACCTCAGCAAACAGGGCGGCACGCACTTCTGTCTGCTGTTCAGGGAGGCGCTCTGCATCTGGACCCTCGTGAGCCATTTGGAGGCAGAACTCCTAGCCATCCGTGTGGCAGGAGCCTCAAACCATCTGGCGGATGCTCTCAGCCACTTAGGCGAGACATCCTATGAGTCGTCTCTCCATCCAGAGGTAGCTTACAGCCTGTTCTCCCACTGGGGCAAACCGATGGTGGACCTGTTTGCCTCCAGGGACAACACCAAGCTGAGGCTGTTCCATGCCCGCCCCCCTCAGCAGGGCTCGCTGCAGGGGGATGCCTTCTCGAGGCCGTGGACCCCAGGCCTCCTCTATGCCTTCCCTCCATTTCCCTTGATCCACAAAGTGCTTCTCAAGGTGAGGAGGGACAAGGTGAAGGTGATCCTGTTAACCCCAGGCTGGCCGCACCAGTTCTGCTATCCAGATCTCCTCAGCCTCAGCTGCAGGCCCCTGGAGTGGCTTCCAGCATGCCCAGTCCTGATATCTCTCAATCAGGGGAAGGTATACCATCTGGACCTTCAATCCCTGCACCTCACAGCCTGGTACCTGAGCGGCTAGAGTTCCAGGCTTTGGGCCTTTTCAAGGATGTCTTCACTGCGATGGAGGCATCCCGAAAGGAATCGACCAGGAAATGTTACGCCTTCAAATGGAAAAGGTTTTCCATTTGGTGTCAGGGCAAGGGCCTGGACCCTTTGTCCTGTCCAGTGGCTAACATCCTCGACTACCTTTGGTCTCTCTCCAAAGGGGGGTTTACGGTCATCGACCCTTAGGGTACACCTGGCAGCCATCTCTGCTTACTGGGCACAGGCCAGTCAGCCAGCATTGGCGCAGGAGACAGTGGTCGGGCGCTTTTTCAAAGGCCTGGATCACATATTTCCTCCGGCGTGTAAACCTCCACCTCCGTGGGATCTTCTGGTACTGGCAAAGCTCATGGGCAAGCCATTCGAACCAGTGCACAAGTGTGCGTTGTCACACTTGTCGTGGAAGACGGCCTTCCTGTTGGCTATCGCATCTGCCAGAAGGACTGGGGAACTACAGGTGCTTTCGATGGACTCCCCTTATCTGGATTTCCACAGGGACAAGGTTGTCTTATTCCCCCCACCAGAAATTCCTTCTGAAGGTGGTGTCAGAGTTTCACCTTAATCAGGTGTTAACTCTGCCAGTTTACTACCCCAACTACACCTCGGAGGCAGAGTACAGGCTTCATACTTCGGACCTGAGACATGCCCTCTCCTATTATAAGGAGAGGACGGCGGAAATTCAGGGAGAGGTTCGCCAGCTGTTTGTCACCTATGCTGAAACCGCTTCTAGCGGACCTGCAGCAGAGCGGACAATTGCAAGATGGATTACATCATGCGTCAGTTTGTGTTGTGAGTTGGTGGTCAAGGAGCCTCCCAGGGGGATAAGAGCTCATTCTACCCGCGCCATACCATTGCATCAGTGGCTGCTTCTAGGGACAACCTTATCCAGGAAGTCTGCTGGGCTGCTACCTAGAAGTCCGCAAACACCTTCATTACCCATTACCACATCGACCTTGTGTCACGCCGGGATGCTGGTTTTGGGGCCTCAGTTCTCCCAATATCTGTTTCCCAAGAGGGGGGTTGCGCCTTGTCTCCCTCCTCCTGGAGAACTGTTAGGAGTCTGCGACAAAGTGTGGATTGAACAACATCTCCACGATCCTAGAAAAACATATTACTCACCTGTAACAGTAGTTCTAGGAGTGGTATATGTTGTTCATCCACACGGACCCACCCGACCTCCCCGGCTGCGGATGCACAACACCTGGCTTCCAGCAGGCTAAGATCTGGCGTTATGGGGCAGCGCCAAAGTTTATACCACCCGGGTGGGTGGGAGGAGCCAGCTTGAAGACTTTCGACAAGATTTAAAGTGGAAGGGGACATGCCAAAGAGTGTGAATGAACAACATATACCACTCCTAGAACTACTGTTACAGGTGAGTAACCTATTTTTTTTTTGTTACGAGTTATATCTGCAGCAAAACGGGGCAAGTCTGAGGGCTCAAATCCACCTTCCGAGGATTTCTTTAAACCGAAAGGATCAAAGCATGCGAACCAGCCTGTTCCTCTGGAGAAAGCCAGGACCTCTGCTGAATTGCCAGCGGGTGAAGTGACCCTCTGTACCATCAATAGCACGCTGGGACAATTGGTCAAAACTGTTCAAGATTTGGACCAAAAGTTTGATGCTCTACTTCCAAAGGTGGCCTCCCTGGAAAGCAGAATGGACACCAATGAACAGTACCTTCAGCGTAGTGAAGCCTCTGCAGCTAAATCGGCCAACACCACAGCCTGCCTAGTGGAAGAAAACTTGATCTTCCCTATATGTATCTTCACCATTCATCACTCGTGGGGTTATACACTGGAGGCTCTATGACCCCACTGTCAAGAGTGCACCTCTTGGGAGCCAAAGAGCCGTTACTACGCAGTTGTAGTTCAAGTCCTCGCCAAAGTTCTGTTCATCATTACTCGATGCCATAGATCTTCACACGGGTGAGACCATTTCTTACTTATATTATTTGTGTCTACGGTGCCAAGTTTTTCTCTGATTGTGTCTTTATTTTGTGTGCCATCGATCATGTCCAGTCCGGGGTCTAAATTGTTGAAGGTGGGACGTGCCCTCATGCGTCAGTGCTCCTGCGGCAAGTCCATCTCCATAACGTATCACCATGATCAATGTCTATCTTGCCTGGGCCCTCAACACAACGTGGACAACTGTAATGCATGCATCTCCATGGACCATCATGTCCTCAAAACATGCACATTGAAGGTGGGTTGGAAACCTCCCACCTTCGAAGGATGGCATCGGTCCAGTGATGCAAGGCAATAACTTCGCACTCTTCTCCTGGGTCGCCCCGATACTATATGTACCTGTGGGGAGCGAGCCATAGTTGGTTCGGCTATCACTGGAACCTCCAGCTCGCCAGAGGGGTCGTATGGACAGTCTGCCTCCTCGGGAAGGGGGGAGACAGTTGAGCATCCCTCTCAGTCGTTTGCCTCCTCCGAGGCACGATCAGCCCCAGTGTCATGGTCGGAGCTATTGGACCCAAACCGGTGGGGCCCTCGGCTCCACCTGCCAACTCTGCTCGGGCTCCTAGCTCCGTTCCTGGGGTTGGTGAGCAGGGCTGGTTCGAGCTAGGCATACTTCCGATGCTGCCAAGGGTGCCGGACCCGGTAGAGTGATAGGAGTGGCCTCTTTCCCGGTCATCCTGGTCTCCTCCTCTTCAGAGGAGGATGATGGGGATGACCCAGAGTGGTTACCCAACTCTGAGGAGTCTCCCAGTACCGAGGAGTCACGTCAGCTACCTAGGCCTAGTGATGAGGTTCTGAAGGTATCTTCGTCTTCTGCTTCCCTGGCCGGGTCTGCCCTTAGGACTGACTCTTCAGTGTATACTGGCGCTGTTGGCAGTGCTGGATACTGTCACAGCACCGAGCCCAGTGCCAAGGAGGAGGGCGGCGCTGAAGGTGGTGCCAGGTCAGAGGACGGTGCCGGATCTGGGAATGGCGCTGCGCCCGGAGCTGAGCCTCATGTCTGTGTCGCAGCCTGTGGGGAATAAACATCAGATGAGGCAAATCGTTCAAAAATTAAAAATGAAAACAAAAAAACTGCATAGAAAATCACTACATAACATCAGTAAATCTTGCTGCTCTTGCAGCAGGTTACACATTGATGACTGGCGCCACCTGGCAGCGGTTCCGGCAACTTTTTCTGTAGTAGTACCGACATGGGAATGCCCCCCGCTGACGTCGGCTCCACACCCGATGTCGCCCTATATAAGGGAGGAGTTCCCCACGTGCTCCAGTTCTTTCCCGCCGCACGGTCAGGGTTAGTTAATTCGTTTCGGCCTAGTACTGATCGCTCTCGTCCACCACTAGATTTCCGTTTTCCATCATTCTGTTTTGAATCTGTCATCGCATGTAAATAAATGCCCTTGTGGGTGACAGATCCCTGCCAAGGATGGACATTCGGCGTGTCTCTACTGCCTTGGGCCCGACTACCGCACCGATGCCTGCCCTCATTGTCAGGTCTTCAATTCACGGACACGAATCCAGTGCCAAAAGTCCCTTGCGGCCTTCCTTGCTGAGATGGAACTCGACATTATGGAATCGGCCTCTTCCTTGGGGGATTCTGACCCTCAACCCACCCACAAGAACAAAGAACAACAGGAGCAAGACAGAGGAAGATCCCACTTGAAACACAGGTCTCCGGGATCAAAGTCCGGGTTGTCGGGGCATGATTCTTGCCTCACGGCCCTTAAACATTCTGTGGGCTCCAAGACGACTTCTCTGCAGACGATGATAAAGTTTCTCAGCCCTCCAAAAAATCCAAGGGCTGCGGTAAGACCTCCTCCCGCTCGGCCTCTTCTTCCAAAGCCGACTCCCGGGAGTTGAGCAAGGCCTCCAGGTCTTCCAGCGGCAGGGCCTCCTCCTTGCCACCAAAACATAAGGGCTCCGACCGACGCCAGCCTCTGGCTTCTGACCGGCGTTCGGCCAAGAAGTCCTCGAGCCACAAGACCGACTGTCATGAGTCTCATGACAAGGAACGATGCCCATCGGTCCCTAAGGAGAAGCGGACGCCGGACTCGCGTCCGCCCGCTACTCCCTCGGCCCTGGCGATGGTTCTTCCGCCGCCGGTCATGGTTCGCCTGACGCTGGTTCTTTCTCCAACCTCTGACGTCAGCTCGGACGCTCCTGCTCAGTCGCTGGTCCGACTGACGCCAGACCCTGGCGACGGTGGTGCTGACGCCGCCCTGACATCCCCCTTGAGGTAGACGCCGGACGACAAGGGTTTGGACCTGACGCCTGGCCCCTGGGCAGCGGGGCCAGTGCGGGTATAGGCTCGGGTGCTCCTCTGCCTACACCCGATTCTCCCAAAATACATCTTTCACAGGTAAAGGAGCTTTTTACCCACTGGTGGGAGACTGTCAAAAAAGACCTGCCAGCAGGTGCACCTCCACCCACTCCTGAGCCGGTTCCAGACCCTATTGAACCGGATGGTGGGGGGGGGGGGAGACAAGGTGCCTCCTCCGAAGAAGCACAAGAAAAAGTCTAAGAGGGACTGGTCCAGTAGTTCCTCTCGCTTCCCCTCTCCTCCAGACGAGAGGAACAAAGGGAAGAGGCGTAGCCCCTCAACCTCTTTTTCTATGACCTCCTATGTAGACTCTGATTCATCCTCCTCCTCCTCCTCCATCTGCTCGGAACCAGACCTAGGGGACATGGAAGACTACCCTAAATCCCCTTCGGATGACCCCAGCTTCATGGAGGTGATGAGGCACATCCAGACCAACATGGGTTGGGACACCGAGGCCCTGGACCCCGAGCGACTGCAGCTGGCTAAATACCTCCACCAAAAAGACCCAAATCGGTGGTCATCCCTCCCATGGTCGACACTTCACAAAATGTCACCCATGTGACCTGGAAACACCCTCATTCCTCCTCCGCTGTGCCGAGAAAAGCTCACTGGCTCTACCGGGGGCCTACGGACTACTCCTTTTTAGCCGAACCACCCGCTGAGGACTCAGTGGTGATTTCAGCAGCTCACGATCGTACGCAGAGGTCCAAACATCTGAGCACCCAGCCGCCTGACAGGGAGTCAAAGCAGCTGGATTCCATGGGCCGTAAGGTGTACTCGGCTGCCACCTGCAGCATCAGGAGTCTCAACTTCCTGACTGATGTGGTCCAATTCCAGAACGCCCTCTGGGAACAGGGATTGGACATAGTGCAGAGCATGCCCGATTGTCCTCAGCGGACAGAGCTTGCCAATTTGCTGCAGACCGGCTCAGATGTGGGCACCCACATTCTGCGGTCGGTCTATGACTCTGCAGACACTTCCTCCAGGGCATCTGCCACTGCCACGCGTGGTTTCAGGGTTCAATCCAGATGTCCAAATCAACCTTCTGGATGCTCCTTTTAGAGGCTCCGTGCTCTTTGGTGAGGACATGGAGTGGATTATCACCAGGCTGCAGGACTCTGGAAAGGCTATCCATTCCGTGCAGTCCATGTACCGTCCGAAACAGGGGCGAGCGCAAAGGCCTAGTTTTCGTGGCTGTGTGGGACATCAGCCACAGCATCCTCATTTTCAGCAACACGCACAACGAGGGAGCTTTGTTCGTAGAGACGGAGCCAGAGGTAATGCAGCTTCCGCCTCTAGACCACCTAAAGCAGCCACTGCCGCCCTCAAAACCCCCCCCAACAATGCCTGACTATCCAGGCAACCTCTCGGTCTCTCAACCAGAGGAGCTGGTCGAGGTCAGCACTCTACGCGGATGCGTGGAGGTAGATGACCTCCGACCAGTGGGTACTGGAGCTTGTGGAGTTCGGGCACTCAATAGAGTTCAAATCCGTTCCTCTGGACGGACCACTGCCCCCATCCCGATACCCAAGGAAGCACAGCACTCTGATACGGTGAGAGATCTCTTCCCTGCTGGACAAAAGGGCCATCAAGCTGGTTCTTTTCCCACTTCTTCCTTGTTCCGAAGAAGTCTGGGGATCTCGGACCCATCCTGGACCTCAGCAATCTAAACATGTGGGTCTCCTATAAGAGATTCAGGATGGTTTCTTTTCCTGTTCTCCTTCCTCTCATATTGGCAGGAGATTGGCTGGCATCTCTGGACATGTAGGATGCTTACTTGAATATTCCCATCACCAGAAACCATCGAAGGTTCCTAAGGTTCAAGTTCGAAGACGAGGACTATCAGTTCTGAGTCCCCCCTTTCTGTCTTTCCTCAGCCCCCAGGGTCTTCACCAAATGCCTGGCGGTCATGGCCGCGGCACTTCGAAGACGGGGCCACTTTGTGTTTCCTTGCCTGGACGACTGGCTCTTCCTGGCCCCCTCCAGGTCTCGCCTGTCGGAAACCATCAGGGATTCCATCTCACTTTTCCAGTCTTGGAATCACCATGAACAGGGCAAGTCTCATCTGTCCCCTACTCAGATTCTCCAGTTCATCAGAGCTCTTCTGGACACCACTCTCTGGAAGGTTTTTCTTCCCTCCGACAGAGTGGATCACATTCGGATCATCGCGTCCCAGATCTCATCAGCCCCAAAGGTGCTAGCTCGGCTCCTCCTCAGGCTGTTGGGGTACATGGCCACGGCCATAGTCTCAGTCCCTCTGGCTCGTCTGCACATGAGGACCATTCAGTGGTCCCTGAGAGTCCTGTGGGATCAAACTTCAGACAGCCTGGACGCCTTGATCAGAATATCGGAGCCAGTCCGTTGAGAACTTCACTGGTGGATGTCGTCCGAAAATATACTGGGGGGTATACCCTTCCAATCAGAGGCCCCGTCCCAGTCTCTGACTACGGACGCCTCATCCCAGGGATGGAGCGCACACTTGGAGATCCATCATACCCAGGGTTCCTGGTCTCCCTCGGAAGCGAATCTACACATCAGTGTCCTGGAAATGAGAGCTGTGCTCTACGCTCTTCAAGCCCTGGCCTCAGTCTTGGTGCCGGGCCATCTCTTGGTGCAGACAGACAACACTTTGGTGATGTTCTACATCAACAAACAGGGCGGCACACATTCCTATCCCCTTTGTAGGGAAGCCATGTGGGTTTGGGACTGGGCCCTGGCACATCATCTGTTTTTGACAGCAGTGCATGTTCCCTGGCTTCAGAACGTGCTAGCCGACACGCTCAGCAGGACACGATCGCAAGCCCACGAATGGGAGTTGCTTCAAGAGGTCTCAGATCGCATCTTCCATCTATGGGGGATGCCAGAGGCAGATCTTTTCGCGTCACAATCCAATGCAAAACTGCACAATTTTTGCTCGCTAGGTCCAGAGCCTGGAGGTTTTTGGCAAGACGCGTTGTCTCTCTGTTGGAGCAGGAGGTTCCTGTATGCCTTCCCTCCCTTTCCCCTCCTTCAGAAAGTCCTCCTCAAGGCTCAATCAGAACCTTCCACAATTATCTTGATTGCTCCGCTTTGGCCTCATCAAATCTGGTTTCCATTACTACACCGTCTAGTGGCAGAGTAGCTAATGCCTCTTCCCCTCTCCTCGCACCTGCTGTCGCAGGACAAGGGGTCCCTGCTGCACTCAAACTTATGTTCTCTTCACTTGCATGCCTGGCTCCTCAGGATTTGGCTAAGGTGTGTTTCGGAGTGTCTGATCAGGTCGCCCAGGTGTTGGTTGAAGCACAGAAACCTGCCACCAGGGCCACTTATGCGAAGAAGTGGAAATGCTTTTGCATTTGGACCATAGCCAAGCAAGTAGATCCATTGGTCTGTCCGGTTAATACCGTCCTAGAATACTTGGTTTTGCCCTACGAGAAAAGCCTCACCTATTCCTCCATCAGGGTACACCTGGCCGCCATCTCTGCTTACCATTTATCTGTGTCGGGTAAGACAGTGGCTCAGATGGAGGTTTCCAAAGCCTTTTTGCATGGTATTCTCCACATCAGACCTCCCATCAGGGACCCTGTTCCTCCTTGGGATCTCCTGTTCGTCCTGGAGAAGCTTTCTCTTCTCCATTCGAGTCGGCTATGAAATCAGAGCTCCTTTTCCTTTCCTGGAAAACTCTGCTTTTGGTAGCAGTTACTTCGGCAAGGTGCATTTCAGAGCTTCAAGCACTCGTGTAAAGAACCCTACCTTGTTTTTCACAAGGACGTGGTTGATCTCCGCACCAATCCGAAGTTCTTACCGAAAGTGGTTTCGGAACTCACTTTGAATCAGTCGGTTCAGCTCCCGGTCTACTACCTGGAGCACTCCAACAGGAGTGAGATCCTGCTTCATTCCTTGGATGTACACAGGGCTCTCAGATGTTACCTAGCCAGAACCGAGGCGGACAGGAAGTCTGATCAGCTCTTTGTGTCCTTTGCTCCAACGGTCCATAGGTCACCTGGTCACCAAACAGACGCTTTCGCACTGATTGGTTCACGCATTTCCTACTGTTATGAGATGCATAATAGGTTGACAACGGGGCTGATTAAAGCTCACTCTAGCAGGTCTTTCGCTACTTCCTTTGCAGCATTAAAGAGGGTACCGACAGCAGATATCTGTGCTGCCCTGGAGTTCTGTCCATACCTTTGTCAGGCACTAGAGCCTCGACATCATTTCCAGATGCAGAGCAGGGTTTGGCCTCACGGTTCTGCAAGGCCTGGTTTCCTGAGGGATCTTCCCTTCTTTTGCTGTCCTTTTGCTGTTTCTTCCCCCTACCAGGGGTTGTTATAAGTTTATACTGCTTGGGACTCGGTCCTCAATTTGTAACCTGCTGCAAGAGCTTCTCCTCGAAGTAAGATAGTATAGTCACGTAAGAACTCACTGTAACAGTAGATCTTAAAGAGAAGCTCTTACAGCAGGGATGTTTCCCGCCCACCTTCCCCCTGGGATCAGGCCTTTTTTTCAGGCTGCTGTTTTTCGTCTTTGCAGGGTTGTCGGTTGACAGTCGGTTCCTATTTTGCCTGTCGTTTACTTGCCTGACGGAGCTAGGGTGTTCAAGAACTGGAGCACGTGGGGAACTCCTCCCTTATATAGGGCATCATGGGTGGAGCAGACATCGGCAGGGGGCATTCCCACATCGGTACTAATAGAGAAAAAGTTGCTGGAACCGCTGCCAGGTGGCGCCAGTCCTTAATGTGTAACCTGCTGCAAGAGCTTCTCTCGAAGATCTACTATTATGGTAAGTTCTTACGTAACTGTACTTTTCTCCCATAATACAGTCCTGGATCTTAGAGCTGCTGAGACCCTTCTCGTCTGCTTTCAACAGCTTGTCTGAGCAACCTGTATAACCTCTCTTCCTCTTTCAGGGCTGAGCTCCCCTGGACTGAACTGAAGTGAACTTAGTGAAGAGGTTTTATATCTTTTGGTGGGGTCACCTGACTGAGCCCTTTCTATTTACATGTCTGGACATGTTTAAACACTGAAGGTTTTTTTTGTTTCATGGGACTTTCTGGTTCAGTTAAAGGTACAGTGTACATCTCCACAGAGATTGACTCTATAGCTCTGATCCACAGTGACTAAGTACTTTTTATACACAGAACCTTCTACAGTAACAGGTTTATAGTGTGAATATATGAAAATACCTTGAGGATTTCTTAGAACTAAACTAATCATGAAATTATTATTGTTTTATATGGCTTCTGAATCCTTTTTATTTAAAAAGGCTTTATTAACTGTATGTATTCCTATTTAAAATAGCCTTCATGTTTTTTGTACACAGAATGCACTTACGCACTTTACACAACACCTCTCTGGGTGTTTGACATCATTCCAGGGACTGGATGGATGGAAATGGAAAAAGAATGAAAAGAGAGAACTAGTAGGAAGTTTAGTAGGGATAGTAATGAGCTACACTAAGTGGCCAACCTAGTGTAGAGGGGAAAAAGAAGAAAAGCAAAGAGAAAAGTGTTAACTGTTGCGCAGCAGAAGTTTTGGTAGCTAGGAAATGAGGTAGAAAAGTGGTCCATCAGTCACAGCTGAGCACGTAGCCTAACTCCCCCACAGTCGGCACCACCGTTGGTGCCGAGTCTGGCACTAGAGCTCGAGGTGGTGCCGATCCAGTCTCTGCTACAGAGGTTGGTTCAGGAATAGTTCTGACTGGTCTTTCAGGGTCTGGAGCCATCCCAGAGCTCTCTCCCGTTGGTACCTTGGGGACAGCAGAGGGGCAGGTTCCTCTCTGAAGGGGAGGGTTTGAGAAGACCTAGGGTGGTTCGGGGCATACTCCCAGAGCTGCTGGCAGCTCAGGGAAGAGCCACAGTGCCACCCCTCGCATTTTCGCTCTCCTCAGCAGGGGCGGGGGGGGTCTACATCAGGTTGGGTTAGGGGCCGCCTGCAAGGGCCAGACTGGCCCTAATCTCCTCACCATGGGGCTTTTTCCTTAAGGCACCACTTGGGCCGCTTCTGTACAGTTGGGCAACCTACGGGAGGGGTCGTGTGAGTATTCCCGAAGCCCTAGCAGGGGTCCTTCTCTGGTTCGCGAGACTTCTCCCCCATTCTTGGATTCACTGCCTCGCCCTTCTGCTCTCCCGGGCATTTCGGGTCCTGCAGGGGCCCTTGTCTTGGGACCAGTTCAGAGCCTTGGCTGCAGCTTTTCCTTGAGACTTTAAGAGCTCTGGACCAGGTCATCTTCAGACCAGAAGCCCCTGCTGTGCTGGAGTCTTGAGTCGAGCTCTTCTGCTTCCTTGTCTTCCTCCCCCAGAGGAAGAAGACTCATCGGTCCATCTATCCTTGGACGCTGATATCACCAGCTATCAGCAGTTTTTGTCGAGGTTGTTGGAAGAGCTCTACATATCTCCCTTTGTAAGTCACAGTCCTGCTCATGTGACATTCTATTTCCTTGGGGAGTTCAACCCGGAGATACTGTTATTTCTAGGGACATGGATATGTTGTTCATCCACACTGTCTGGTAGGTGCCTTGCCGCTTTAAATCTTGCCGAAAGGTCTTCAAGCTGGCTCCTCCCACCCACCCGGGTGGTAAAACTCTCGGCTCCGCCCCATGACGCCAGATCTTCTTTACCGCTTGGAAGCTCAGGTTCCCTCCTTAGCGCTCTGCATATTAGACTGGATCCTAACTCTTCGGTTCATCCGAAACTCGTTTTAAAATTCTCAAGACTTCGGTCTTCCCTTTCTCTCACGGCTGCGATGGACAAATCGACTCCCGGTTTTCAGCGGTGCCCTTGTGGGCAGAAGATGTCCAGGACGGATCCGCTCTCCACATGCGTCTACTGCCTCGGCCTAGAACACGACCTGCAGGCCTGTGAGTCTTGCTGTTCGTTCTCTGCCAATGTCTTGGAGGACTGCGCTGCCTGGTTGAAGCTTGGGCGCCCTGAAAAGCCCTACCCGCTGGTAAGTCGAAGAGGCCTGCTGGGCGTGCCATCACAGGCTGGCTCGGCTGAGCAGCTCGAGCAGATGATCACCTTCGAGGAGGAGGCGGCCCAGGCCGCATCTTCCTCCTCCTCAGTTGCATCATTTATCCCGCTTTCCTTGGGTACCTCGTATTCTGCTTCGTTCAAAGAGCTTTGCCATTCCCTTTCCATGAAGGGAGAGGGGCCATCGGGACATTCCTCTCGGTCCAAAAAGAAGGATCCCAAGGGTAAGTCCCATCGTCGGCGTTCGTGGGAGTGGGAGAGGTCTCCTTCCCCGGACAGCCGACTGTCAACTTCGGCCGAGGTTGCGGCTAATGTTGCTGGCTTCACGGCGTCCCTGTCAGGTCAGCTGGCCGAGACAGCCGTTGATGAGGTCGAGATTTTTCTCGACCCATCGGACGGTTTGTCGACTGATGAAGCCGACAACCCTTCTTCGCCGGTTCTCCCAGTGGAAACTGAGGATTTGCCGGCGCCATCGATGCAGCAATCCCCGGTTAAGGCGTCCAAACCGAGGGAGGAGGGGGTGTCCCCCCCCTCCCAGGCCCACCTCAGACACACCGAGGGTCTCGATCTCGACCTCTTCGGCCCAGCCGATCCTGCCGACATTAGCGGTCTCGGCACCGAGGTAAGCGGCGACGCCGCTCCTCCTCGTCTTCCTCCTCATATGAGGAGAGGCTTCGGTGCAGATTGCATCGACGCTACGAGGAGCTGATGTGGCTGCAGTTACTTTTGTCTGGGACTAAGTCGACACCGATGCCTTCCCCGGCCATCAAGTGGCTGACACCCGAACAGCCGAAACAGCCTCTCGCGGCAGTCTAAATGCCCAAGCCTGGGCCGATTGTTCGGCTGAAACCTGCTGCCCCACCAATTGTGGTGGAACCTCCGCCTCCACAACCGAAATCGGGGGCACTGACCAAGGACTCTCGGTCGGCTCAAGGCCTGCCCCACAGGTTGTCGGTCACCCTCACTCCCGACCGTCCTCGGCAGGTAGAGGGTGGCTCAGGCCCTAGGCAGCTCTTCGCGGATTCTTCGGAGTCCAGTGACGACTCCTCCCTGTTCTCCAGGCAGGTTGACCTGGAGTCCTCCGGGGGCCAATCGCTGGACTAAAGCCTATCATCCTTTATGGATCTGCTTCGGCTCATCTCGGAGTCCACCGGGATGCAGCTTGAGCCAGTTTCCAAACGGGCCAAGTATCCCGTGACTGAGATACTGGACCAAGGGAATTCACCCACGGAGGCCTTTCCTATGGCTGAGGCTATTGTCGGCCCAGCCTTGGAGCTCAGCTGACCTGCTTCCTGTGTCGCGCCGGCCAGGAAATGTACGGTCCCTACTGGCTCTTTGCCCAGGTTTTCGGAACACCCCTCTGCCGAGGGGATGGTTACCAACAGCATTGTCCAGCGTTCCGGGAACGCTAGGGACATGGACAAGCCCCCCCGACAAGTAGTCCAAAAATCTGGACTACGCTGGGCGCAAGGTGTACGCTGCGTCCTCCCTTGGCCTCTGCCAGGCCAGCTCGGCCGTGCTGATGGCACGCTTCTCCCACGCCCTCATGGGCTCCCTGGATGAGGTGATCCCTCATCTCCCGGCCGAACTCCAGACCATGGTCCGGGACCAGGGTAGGGCGGTGGCGAAGCAGCACCTCCAAACAGCTCTGGACATAGGGGATTCCTGTGCCAGATCGGTTGCGGTCGCAGTGGCCATGCGCCGGAGAGCATGGCTGAGGATATCCACCTTTATGGCGGATAACCAGCACAAGTTGGCGGATGTCCCCTTCTTGGGGACCGACCTCTTCGACCCTGGAGTGGAAGGTCACCTCCAGCGGATCGAAAAGTCCAATGCCACCCTGGACTCAGTCACCTCCACCCAGAAGGACAAAGGCTGCCGTCAGCAGCAGCACGACCCTTTCATCCTTCTACCCTGCGGCATGTCCGCCCAACAGCACCAGCATCAGGGCCAGCAGGCTCGCGCCAGATCCCAAACCCAAGCCTGCGGCTTCCTCCAACAGGAAGCAGGGAGGTAAAGGCCCAGGAGGTCCCTCGACCGGTCCCTCCTCCAAGCCTGCCTAGTGACGGGTTGAGGGGTGCCGCCCCAAGCCTCGTCACTCCCCCCTGGGTTCCTCCCATGGGGGGACAGCTCCGCCACTTCCTTTCCGCCTGGTCCGCTATCACCATGGACCACTGGGTGTTGGAGGTGGTAGGAAACGGCCTGCCTCTGGAGTTTGAGCAGACCCCACCCTTTCGAGCCGTCTCCCCTCGGGGAGGCTACGGGGTCCGCAGCCTCGCTGTCGGCCTGCCGAGCCGATATTGCCCTGCTCCTCAAAAAAGAGGTGATCAGGAAGGTGGCAGATCCTCCTCCAGACCCGGGAGTTTGTGTCCAGGTATTTCCTGGTCCCAAAACGGACGGGGTGCTGGCGCCCCATTCTCGACCTGCACGACCTGAACAAGTTCCTAAGGTCTCGGACCTTCAGGATGGTCACTCTGGCTCAGATAATACCATCCTTGGAACGAGGCGTGTGTTTCTGTTCCCTGGATCTCCAGGACGCGTTCTTTCACGTCCCAATCCGTCCGTCTCATCAGAGATTCCTCCGCTTCAGAGCGGAGGGATCCCTTTACGAGTTCCGGGCCATGCCCTTCGGCCTTTCCCTAGCTCCCAGGGTCTTCACCAAATGCATGGCAGTGGTGACAGCATTCCTGCGGCACCAAAGGGTCCGGGTGTACCCCTACCTGGATGACTGGCTGATTGCAGCCCCCTTCAGAGCGGAGGTGGAGTGGTCCAGAGATCTGGCCCTCCAGGTTTGTTCTCAGATTGTCCTCCTCATCAGCGAGGCCAAGTCGGAACTCGTGCCAAAGCAGGTGATACTTTTCATCGGGGCAGAGCTCGACTCTCTTCGAGCCAGAGTATGGCTCCCGGCAGACAGGGCCGAAGTTCTTTCCTCCTTTGCCCAATCATTTCTGGTTGGGCAACCGCGCCCTGCCCGGGACTTCCTGCACCTCCTGGGCCTCATGGCGGCCTGCATCAGCATGGTCCGTTGGGCCCGCTGGCACAAGCGTCCCCCTCAATGGGGACTGGCCAGCCAGTGGTCACAGTGCTTCGATCCGTTGGATCAGCTAGTGACAGTGACCCAGGGGATGTGGAACGCTTTCCAGTGGTGGACCATTCCAGCACATCTGCAGGAGGGCATCCCGTTTGTCCACCCCGAGCTGGCCGGTCTCTATCGACCGATGCCTCTCTGATGGGTTGGGGTGTCCATCTGGGAAACACAAGCGCCGGCCTCTGGTCCCCTCCCGAGTCGATGCCATATCAACCTGCTGGAGCTTGCCGGTTCATCTAGCCCTCGCCTTCACTCCATTTCTATGGGGTCAAGTGGTTCAGGTCCAGACGGACAAAACCACGACCATGTACTATCTCAACCGCCAGGGCGGGACGCGCTCCATGCCTCTGTGCAGGGAAGCTCTCCGCATTTGGTCACTCGTGCGCAGCCCGGAGGCGGATCTCCTTGCCATTCATGTGGCAGGAGCCTCCAACACACTGGCTGATGCCCTAAGCTGGATCCGGGGGCTGTGTCCCACGAGTGGTCTCTCTTTCCGGAGGTAGTACAAGATCTCTTCTCCCACTGGGGCATGCCTCAGGCAGACCTGTTTGCCTCCAGGGAGAATGCAAAGCTGAGACTGTTTCATGCCTGCCCCCCCTCAGCAGGGCTCACTGCAGGGGGATGCCTTCTCGAGGCCGTGGACCCTGGGCCTCTTCTATGCCTTTCCCCCATTTCCCTTGATCCACAAGGTGCTTCTCAAGGCGAGGAGGGACAAGGCGCAGGTGATTCTGGTAGCCCCAGACTGGTCCCGTCAGTTCTGGTATCCAGATCTCCTCAGTCTCAGCTCCAGGCTCCCAAGACTGCTTCCAGCCCACCCGGACCTGATCTCAGTCAATCAGGGGAAGACACTCCATCCAGACCTTCAATCCCTGCACCTGACGGCCTGGTTCCTGAACGGCTAGAGTTCCAGGCCTTGGGTCTTTCCGACGAGGTCCTCAGTATCATTGAGGCGTCCCGTAAGGAGTCGACCAGAAAGTGCTACGCCTTCAAATGGAAGAGATTTTCCATTTGGTGTCAGGGCAAGGGCCTGGACCCTTCCTCCTGTTCCTTGGCAAGCATTCTGGACTACCTGTGGTCCCTTTCTCAGCAAGGGCTTCGGTCGACGACCCTTAAGGTGCACCTGGCAGCCATCTCTGCTTACTGGGCAGGCCAGGAAGCAGTCGGTGGCGCAGGAGAAGGTGGTCAGGTGCTTTTCCAAAGGCCTTGATCACATATCCCCTCCGGTGCGAGAACCTCCACCTCCGTGGGATCTACTGCTGGTACTGGCTAAGCTCATGGGCAGGCCATTTGAACTGATGCACATGTGTGACATCTCTCACCTGTCGTGGAAGACCGCCTTCTTCGTGGCTATCACATCAGCCAGAAGGATGGGAGAGCTCCAGGCGCTTTCCATCGAGTCTCCTTATCTGGTCTTCCACAGGGACAAGGTTGTCCTGCGCCCCCACCCGAAATTCCTTCCAAAGGTGGTGTCGGAGTTTCACCTTAACCAGGTGTTGACTCTGCCGGTGTTCTACCCCAATCACACCTCGGAGGCCGAATTTAGGCTCCATACTTTGGACCCTAGAAGAGCGCTCGCTTATTACAAGGAGCGGTCGGCTGAAGTTCGGGGAGAGGTTCGCCAGCTGTTTGTCACCTACGCTGAAGCCGCATCTGGCAGACCTGCAGCCAAGTGGACGATAGGCAGGTGGGTCACTTCCTGCATAGATCTCTGCTATAGGTTGGCGGGCATGGAGCCTCCCAGAAGGATAAGAGCTCATTCTACCCGCCATACCGCTGCATCGGTGGCTGCTTCCAGGGACGTCCCTATCCAGGAAATCTGCAGGGTTGCTACCTGGAAGTCAGCACACATCTTCATCACCCACTACCACATCGACCTTGAGTCACGCCGGGATGCTTGTTTTGGGGCCTCGGTTCTCCAGTCCTTATTTCCCAAGTAAGTATCAGGGGGATGCGCCTTGCCTCCTTCCTCCCGGAGAACTGCTAGGAGTCTGCCAGACAGTGTGGATGAACAACATATCCATGTCCCTAGAAATACAGGTTACTCACTTGTAACAGGAGTTCTAGGAATGGTATATGTTGTTCATCCACACCACTACCGCCGCTAAGCAACTTGGCTTCAGCGGGCTAGATCTGGCGTCATGGGGCGGAGCTGAGAGTTTTACCACCGGTGGGTGGAGGAGCCAGCTTGAAGACCTTCCGGCAAGATTTAAAGCGGCAAGGAACCTGCCAGACAGTGTGGATGAACAACATATACCATTCCTAGAATTCCTGTTACAGGTGAGTAACCTGTATTTCTCTGTGGCCTGTTCCATTTTTGGAGGCGTCACACCAGGTCTGTCAGAACTCCTTTGCCCCTTCCCCGAGGGACTGCCAGCACAGATATCGTGCACCCCATGGGTCTCCAGATTCCATGCCTCGCCCCCACATCTGGGATAGAGCTGCTGGATACCCCCTCTGGGCATTGTCACCCGAGACACATCCGCCGCGAAGTCTGACACGGGGACAAGTTTGACCACTGGGGGAAAGGGTTTTTTTCCATGGTGCATCTCTTCTTCTGTATCTCAGCTCATCAGGCCCATATGGGTGCCTATGCTAGGCACTCATGGATGGTGCTAGGACAGCTCCTAGCCACTCTGCCTGACTCGGCAGCAACCAGGCAAGCCATCTGCCTTTCTGATAGTGATCTAGAGCTAGCGAGGCACCTGTCAAGAGCGTCATACGATGCTAATGAGGTAGGCTGGGAGGAACTGCGGTCTACATAAGGTGGATGGCATAGCTTTGCCTTACCAGGTTATCGCCTGTGGCCTGGCGTTGGGTGATTGCTCCCCCTTTCCAAGGAGCCCATTTTTTTCTCCCGCAGGGTGAGATGGGAATTAGTGCAGGTGCCTTCCTTCCTAGGCCACAGGAGTCCCCTCGGCCTTGCCCTGACCAGCTATGGGCCTCGCCAGGCCTGTAGGGGGCTTATTCCCCCTGTGATTTTCCCCCACAAGGGGTTGAGGGAAGCTCTTCTCTCAGGGAGGTGCCAGGTTCCCTTCTGGGGGCTTGGTACTCACCCACCAGTTATGAATGGTGAAGATGCATACAGGGAAGATTTGAAAATTACGTACCTACTGTGATTCTTGATCTTCTTGTATATCTTCACCATTCATCACTGCTTCCCACCCACCTTCTCCTCTTGGGCCTCAACTTTTGGGCAGTGCCCCCTCCCCGCTTGCTTTCCCCCAATTGAGGTCAATTGTGAGCAGAGTCTTGCTGGCTTTGTAGGTGCACTGGTTCCTTGGCTAGGCATCAGTGACCCTCCTGGGGAGGGCAAGCAGGGCTGCTTACCCTCTTCTAATGTGGGTTCCTCGGGACCCCTTGGGGGCTCCACTGTCTCTTACAGGGAAGGGGGATCGGAGTCCAGACCTGTGTCCTGGACTTGGGACTCTTGCGGATCGTAGAGGAGTTTGAGTTCCGAGGACTCCTTCCCCTTTTTCCGGGCTGGTTAACCTATGGTAGTTTCCCTCCTTCTCCTCAAGGAGAACCCCTAGGTCAACCCATCGTTCATTGCCCATTGGCTCAGAATAAGTAAAAAAAAAAAAAAAAATCCAGGGCTTTTCTGCCAAAAGGCTTGGGTTGAGAGAAAGGGGTCCTGTTCCCACCTCCGTGTCCTTGAGACCGACTTGAGACCCTGGCACTCACCCTCTTTGGGTCGAAAGAGTACGACCCTTGGGTTGATTCAATCGCCAACTTCTCTCTGAAGTGCCTAACATGTTCATTTGGTCTGGACAGTCTTACAGATGACAGACCATTCTGATCTTCTCTCTCTCCCCCAGCCTGCTGGAGTGGTTAGGGAGAATGGAGGCGGGTGCTGTTCCTTTTTAGCACCTAGATGCTCCCTGGCATCCCTAGAGGATAGGGTGCCAGTTGGTCTTCCTTCCTTCCTTCCTTCCTTCCTTCCTTCCTTTCTTTTTTCTCCCCACCACTCCACTCATCCCATTGGGACTGCCCAGTGGTTGGGGCCTCCTTGTACTGAACACACATTACCAAAGCAATTTCAAAGTCAAGATCAAGTGGAGACTCGCTGGATCTAAAACTCCTAACCCTCACTATGGATGAGGTTCTAGTCCCATTAACACACATTCTCAGTCTCTCCCTTAGCACTGGTTAGTTCCCTGACAAATGGAAGGTGGCTATAGTTACTCTAGTCCACAAAAGCAGGGATAAGACCTGCCATGCGAACTATTGACCAATTTCGATACTACCGCCTCTCTCCAAGGCACTCGAACGCATAGTATCCAGCCAATTCATGGACTACCTGGACAAACCCAATCTCTTGTGCCCACAACAACATGGCTTCAGAAAAGGTCATAGCACCTCCTCTGCATTACTGGAGTTCACTGGAGCACTGCACGGCACAGTGGATATGGGTCACTTAACCGGGGCAGTATTTGTAGATCTGACCAAGGCCTTCGACACAGTCCACCATCGTCTGCTGATCCAACAACTCCAGCATTTAGGACTCTCTCCTGACACTGTCTCATGGTTCAACAGCTGTCTGCAAAACAGATCTCAATGAGTCAAAATTGCTGGAACACTCTCGGACCTCAGACAGGTCCGATCTGGAGTCCCTCAAGGATCCATCCTGGGTCCTTTACTCTTCAGCCTTTTTCTTAACGTGCTTCCGAAATCTTGCACTGAACAGATTATCTTCTATGCTGATAATGCTGTCATCTTCTCCTCCCACAAAGACCCTGTGCTTCTGCAGACCAATCTTCAGCAAGGCTTTGCTGCAGTGGAAAACTGGTTCATTCATAATAAGCTTGTCCTCAATCATAAAAAAACTAAAGTAATGCTCTTTAACAGCTTTAAGAATGGGCATAGATCTCACCCCCTAGCTATCTGTACCAGCAATGGCAACACCCTTGAGCAAGTGCAGTCATTCAGATACCTAGGGTTATCCCTGGACCCAAATCTCTCCTATGGGGCACACATAGACAATGTTGCCAAATCAGCAAATATGCACCTAGGCCTACTTTACCGACATAGACAACACCTTACTGGAGATGCACTGAAGATTGCCATCCAAAGCTTGGTGGTCTCCATCATTGATTATGGTCTTATAATCTATGGCTCTGCCACTGCCCTGAGACTAATTTCAACATCACTTAACAAGGCCTGCAGGCTCATCTCTGATGCTCATCGTCTCACTCATACATGTGATCTGTATGCCCAATGTGACTGGCTTCAACTTTCAAATCGCATAAAATACCAAACATGCATTATGGCAAAGAAAGTAACCATGGGCCTCGCTCCGCCAGGATTCCAAGCACTGCTTAGTTCTAGACTAAAGCCATGTAACACCAGGGGCTCTGAATACCAGCTCCTTCAGGTTCCCCGCCGTCGCACCTCTCAGGGCCAAAGATCCTTTGCCTTCAGAGCGCCTAGCTGGTTAAATGCGCTCAATCCTGACATCTCCTCCACTACCACCCATGGCTCATTCAAGCATAAACTCCACCTCCACCTTACTAACTCTAGCTCCTGTGAATGCTACCTATAATCTCCTCAGCCCTCTCGTTTTTGTTCCCTCCCAACTATCACCTACCACATCTCCACCCCCTCCTTTTTCTCTGTTACTCTTTTTATTTCTTCTTTCTTTTCTCCACGCCTGACTCTTCCCCCCTTCGCTCCCCCCCACCTCTTCTGAGCCCTCGTGATCTTTCCCTTTTTGTTGACTAGTTTCAGCCTGCTCCCTGTTGATGATCATGCCCTTTGGCTGCAACTCCTGCCCTTTCCAACTTTGCTCCTCACGTTTATCTTCATCTTCCACCCTCCCTCCTACTTATTCCTATGTTACTCTGTGTTACCATGTATACATTATGCTTATTCTTGCTATTGTATTGATCTACCATTGTAACCTAATATGCCGACCTATTTATTGTTTTGTTTCTGTTTCTGTAACTAGTATTTGTTCTCTGACGTGGAACCTTTGTGAAAGAGCCTGGCTCAAAGGTACTTGTAGTCCTAGTTGTAATAAAATAAAAGAAAAAAAACACCCTCAGGTGGCCTCCCTTTCCTCTTGTGTCGGCTTTATTCTCCTTTCTGTTTTATATCTTTTCTCTTTACTATCACTCGGGCTCCCTTGCCCCAGCCCCCTTTCTTCTCTATATCTGTTTTTCACTCCCCGGAGGACAGAAATGAGGTGAGGGAGGGAGGAGGCTGTGTCAGTTACCTGCCAGCGCACAACCAGCATGCTGTGCATCGCCCTCGTGGGCAGCGCCGTTCCCGGCTCCTCCCCCTAGAAAAATTTCTAAGTTGTAAGCTCTGGCATATAACCCCACTAGTGATAAATGGTGAAGATATACAAGAAGATCAAGAATTACAGTTCGTATGTAAGTTTCATTTACTGTGCCAAAGATTGGAAACTGTCGAAAATCAAACCTAGGAACAGAATGTTCGATTATTGGACCCCCAAGTCTGTGGAGGGAGAGGATTGTTTGAGTTTTGCACCTATGTGTTCCTATCAACTTTGCTGGGAATATCTGATTCAGACCCCCCAATATCCCTTGAGAAGGCGTATTGGATCACCCCATGCTGGATGGCCGCGGCTGCAACTTTTCCCTGAACTTTCCTGATCGTATGCACCAGTATTGCGTCTAGAGATAACATTTTGGCCGCAGCAAGGAAGAGCCACTCCTCAAAATACGGAGATGAAGCTGTCGCAGTGGGTGTGTGAGAAAAAAGCACAGACAAGTAGAAGGTGCAAACACACACAAGTGTGTAAATTTATTTGCAAAGAAAATACTTTCAGCAAAATAAATGAAAAAAAATAAAATTAACATTACACAGCTAGGACTTAGCTTCAGTCCCTCCCTCTGTGCTTCCTTAACCTGTTCCAAGGTTGAACTGATCTGCTTACTCAATCAACTTCATGTATTTATACACCATATGGTGACATGGTTGTAGGCTCCACCTCCTAAATGTATACATAGAATTTTCCTACGCTTAATCATTATCAAAAATGCATTCACAGAGTTTAGCAAGCAAAGAATTTCAAAATCACACTGTTTGATAAGGACTGGAATTTAACAATGTAAATAAACCTGTTTTCCTCATAATGGGTTTAGAAGCTCCGCCCATTCAGCTATGACTGACAGAAACCTCACTATAACACTAGTAACCATTTGGGGCGCTGGCCCTTAGGAGAAGACCTGCAGAACAACATCCAGGTGAGGCCTGCAGAACCACACCCAGGTGAGCTACAATGGTTGGGAACTACAGAACATAAGAATAACATTTATTTCATTGTCAGGATGCCATCAGCACTAGTGAATCTAAATATTTGTAATGTTGTAGTCCCTGCTAAAGCTTAAAAGGTAACCTTTTAATTAGCTTAAAGCTGGGCTTTTTCTAGTACTACAATACACAGGGCTTTTGTTTTACAGAGAGAAAACAAAACAGGAAGAGCTAGCTGAGTGGACATGGAGTTTTCTCATGTAGACAGCACTTTTAACATAAGAAACCCTCCGTGGCACTGTTTGCAAAAATAATTATTTATTTTAATCTTTTCTGTAACCCTGCAAGTGTTTTTGGCACCAAAAAAAAAAAACTCTGGCAGGAAGAACAGTCAGAAACCAACAGAAGAAAAGCTCCTGCCATTTATAACATCAAGTTTGAATGTTTGGCATTTTTAACAGTTCTTGCACTCATTTTTAAACATTTCCAAGGCTTTGTTAAAATGAAATGGTGAGTATCAGTGTCTGCCCATTCCCTAATATAGCTCACAGGGCAGAGCAAGTCTGTTTTACATAAAACACTTGTTTTTCTTTTTTTTATACAGGTTATACAATTTTTAGCATATATGGAACTTGTAAGGCAGGACCTTAAGGCTAAACCTCAGGCTATTTTTGAGGGAGAGGAACAAGGAAGAGTAAAACAACCCCCTCTCTCATTACTGAAGTTTTAAACAAGGAGAGCTTTGTTTGTTTTAGCAGTTCTGAGATTGGGAAGCAAGCTAACTTATTTTGCCTACTTTTGACACCCCTTCCACAGCATACCTACAGAATTAAGGGATACAAAAGGGGAGGGGTATCTGGGGAAGCTGCTTTTCTTAATGCTGTGATTAAAAATTCAGCAGCTGCACAGTGCTACGATCCTGCGCACGTTGGTGTTGGAAAGCATAATAGTGCCGCACAACACAGAAGCTCGAGTTACAGAGCAGAGCTGCGTTTGCAGCACTGCAATAAGAATTTTCCTCTATGTTAACACTACTGACAAGACAGCCAGTTGATTGCAGGAAAACCTGGCAATAATCTACTGTGTATTCCGCAAGGCAGGGAGAGAGAGCAGGAGAGAGAAAAAAGGATAAGAGAAGCGCAGGTGGCCAGCCTACAAGACAGTAAAGGACAGGACAGAAAAAGGGTGCTGTTGCGCAGCAGGCTTTCATTATGGAAGAAAGATGACAGTACAGAGTCTCTTCTCTCAGACTTGCCTCCCAAGCTTGGGGGGGGAGGGCACAGTGCTACCACAGAAGCTGTGAACATATTTACTGATCTCTCATACAGTACCCGACAGACATAAGGCTTTCGACGGGGTACGAAGTCTGCTTCAACAATTGAAACTACAGCACCAGCTCCTCTTACCTGTGAAACTCCACTTGCAATGGAATGACCAGTTTTATTTTTTCACAGACCCAAAAGCTGCTGGAAAGCTAGTGCAATGAATCAAAGCCGAATCAGTGTTGCAAGAAGGAGAGGCTGAATCCAAGGATGGGGACTGATTCTGGTTTTGACAGTATTTATTATCAGCACTATGGTTGCCCAGTAAATTGGAGCAGTGTTTTGCTGGACCGGACTCTCTTTGCTGCCTAAATTACTGTGTTGTTCCGATATGTTTCCTCGCCTTCCTTGCAATCGTATGTGGGGATTCCTCACCGTTAACTGACTTTCTTTTGCTGTGGAGGAATCTTCCGTTGTGCTGCATTTCCTATTTGACGATGCCTTCATGTTTGGCGAGGCAGCCATAGGTTCCTACATTCCGGTATGAAGAGGGCGATGTGGTCCTTTCTACTGTGCTCTTGGTCATGTTCTTTATTTCTGTTTTTATTACTCCAGATCCACAGATATGGTCCAAGAAGAGTTAACCACTGTGCATCACTTACTCGTTCCCTTTATATATTTTTATTTCCCACGTTGACCGTTTACTGCTTTGTGCAAGTTTGTAGTGTTTTCCATTGCCCAACCTGATGCGTAACGTTTTATGGGCTGATTTAGTCGTTATTCTGTTGCTCAATATTTGGGTAGTACTTTTTCCTGGGAGGTTGAGGGGTAGTCTGTTTTAGAATGTATTCCTAATTTTGCTGTGGAGGGTACTTTTTGACCAGTGGGTCACTTTGGAAATAAGGCAATGCTGCTTCACATCCTTATCCTGTTCCCTCTTTCGTTTCCTAGGCTGCATGCAAAGGAAATGCATTTCTAGGGATGTGGATATGTTCAATCCATACTGTCTGGCAGGTTCCTTGCAGCTTTAAATCTTGCCGGAAGGTCTTCAAGCTGGCTCCTCCCACCCACCCGGGTGGTAAAACCCTCGGCTCTGCCCCATGACACCAGATCTTCCTTACCGCTTGGAAGCTCAGGATCTTACTTCGAGAAACAGCTCTTGCAGCAGGTTACACCATTAGGACTGAAGCCGGCAGACACCAGGACTCCTCGGAAATTTTCTAGCTAGCAGTATTCAGCAGGGACCGCCCCTGACGTTGGTCCCACCCCCAACATCAGGCATAGTACATAAGAGGGCAGACCCCCAGAATCCCCAGTTCTCCCACCGGAGACTCCCGGCCGCTGGATGTCATCAGAAGAGGAGACAGTGGATCTGCCATCAAATGGCAGTCAGAGAGATGCTGGGACACCTGATCCTAGGAGAAGGATGTTGGAACTACAATCTACCTCCAGCAGGGATGGTGGGAGGAAAGTACCTGCTGCAAGAGCTGTTCTTGAAGATCTACTGTTACGGTAAGTTATTGCGTAACTGTACTATCTTACTTTGAGAAACGGCTCTTGCAGCAGGTTACACCATTAGGACTGATTCCCAAGCAATGGAAATCCCACACCATTGGGAGGAGGGAAGGTAGAAATCCTTAATGAAACCAAAGCCTAGGACAGAAGTCCTTGAAGGACTGCTAGACCAAAACCTGCTCTTCGCCTCGATGCAATATCCAGGCTATAATGCCTGATGAAAGTGTGCACAGAGCTCCAAGTAGCTGCAGCACAGATAGCCGAGGTGGACACATTCTTAAGGCCGCAAAGGAGGTAGCCACCCTCCTTGTGGAATGACCCTTAACCACGCCTGGTAAGGGTTTGTTGCATTTCTGGTAACAGAACGTGATACACTGAATGAGCCACCTGGACAGCGACTGTTTGGAAACAGGAGCTCCCATCATCCTGTGGGCAAAGGAGACAAAAAGCTGGTCCGATTTTTGGTGGTGTTTGGTTCTGGTCAGGTAGTATCGGAGACACCTATGCACATCTAGGGTGTGCAACAGGGCTTCTCCTCAATTCGAATAGTTGGGAAAGTACACTGGTAGATCGATGTCTTGATTGAGGGTGAGAGTTGAGACCACCTTAGGCAGAAATTTGGGATTAGTCCGTAGGGATACTTTGTCTTGGTGAAAAACCAAATAAGGCTGTTTGCACATGAGTGCATGGAGTTCAGAAATTCTTCTGGCCGAGGTAACTGCAACTAAAAACAACGTCTTCCAAGTGAGGAGACGTAGCTCGCAATCCACAGCTAGTTCAAAGGGTGGCAGCATGAGCTGCCCCAGGACAAAGGGTACGAACATACGAAATTTGCCAGCAGATAAAGGCCTAGAGGTCTATCAAGTCTGCTCGAATGTGCAGCTAGCACCCCTTATTCTGCAGCTGCCCCTCCCTTCCACCCTTCCCCTTCATTAACCCTCCCCCTTGTCCTGTCCCATCCTCGTTTGAAGCAGTCCACTGTTCTACTGCATACCACTTCTGCAGGTAATGCATTCCACCCAGCCACCACCCTTTCTGTAAAAGTGTCTCCTCATCTCCTCCTGAACCTTCCTCGCTCCAGTCTCATATCATGGCCCCTGTGGCCCTCCCTCCCTTACTTTGAACAGCCCTCTGTACCTGTCTTGTTTATTCCTTTCATGTATTTAAAGGTTTCAATCATGTCCCCCTGTCTCTCCTCTCCAGTGAGTACATGTTCAACTCCTTCAACCTCCTCTCATATGATAAGTCCCCCAGACCCTTGATCATCTTTGTCGCCCCGCGCTGCACTCCCTCCAGTAACTTAATGTCCCTCTTCAGATACGGACGCCAGAACTGCACGCAGTACTCCAGGTGTGGTCTAACTAATGACCTATACAGTGGCAGAATCACCTCCTCCCTCCTTGAGGATATACCCCTTGCAATACAACCCAGCATTTTGTTGGCCTTTGCAGCTGCCTTCCTACACTGTGCCGAGTTGTTCATTGACCCTGTGATGAGCACACCCAGATCCTTCTCCTCCTCTGTCTGGGCTAGCTGCACTCCCCTAGCTGGTAAGTCCTCCTTGGGTTCTTCATCCCAAAATGCATCACCTTGCACTTTTGGCATTAAACCCAGTTGCCAGGTGTCTGACCAGGTTTCAAGCTTTGCCAGATCATCCTGCAACCCCTGCCATCCCCTAGGTCATCCACCACCGCACCAACCTTGGTATCATCAGCAAACAGACTGATCTTGCTCTTGATGTCCCATGATATGTCTGCAATGAATATCCCAAACACTGGTCCCAACACCGAGCCCTGTGGGACACCACTGTCACTGCCCTTGGGTGTGAGCTCCCCACCCACCACCACCCTCTGTTGCCTTCCCTGCAGCCAGTTTCCTACCCATCTCACCAGCATTGCACCTGCCCTGTGCCTACTAACTTCCTTCCCAGCCTTCCATGTGGCACTAGGTCAAATGCCTTACTGAAGTCCAGATACAGGACATCCACTGCATGTCCCCCGTCCAGTTGCCTAGTTACCCAGTCATAGAACCCGACCAGGTTGGTTTGGCAGGATCGGCCAGGTATGAAGCCATGCTGTCTGCTGTCCTGTAGTCCTTTGGCCTCTAAGAGGGCCACCAGCCTCTCCTTCAGGATAGTCTCCATTAGCTTACCCACGATGGATGTGAGGCTCACTGGTCTGTAGTTTCCCGGTTCATCCTTGGGGCCACTCTTGTGGAGGGGCACCACATGAGCCATCCTCCAGTCCTGAGGTACACACCCCGAATGTAGTGAGGCATTAAATAGGTCTGCCAAAGGTCCTGCAAGGACCTCTGCCAGCTCCTTCAGTACCCTGGGTGGATGCCATCTGGGCCTGGTGCCTTGTCCACCCTCAGTGCCTTCAAACCCTCTCGAACTCTGTCCTCCATGATTTCCCATCTGTCACCACTTCCCCCTCGTCTGCCATTTCACCCATCTTGGGTGTCACCCCCTCTTCTCTTTAGTAAATACTGAGCAGAAGTACTCATTTAGTGCTTCCGCCTTATCATACCCTGCTTCCACCCAACCCCCCTCCTTCCTAATCCTTGATCCCATGGCAGAATTGGATCCTTAATCGAAGGTCTGAGGTGGAGAATACCTCTCAGGAAGGCTCGTGCCATGTCCAACTGGGATATGGTGCGTTGGCCTATCTGACAATGATAGGCTGCTATGGCACAGAGGTGTACTTTGATCAAGGAGTAGGCCAAGCCTGTCTGAAAAAGAGACGGGAAATAATCCAAAACCGACTTTTCCGGACAGTCTAGAGGCAAAAACCCCCGCGCTTGAGCCCATAGGCAAAAACGGCGCCATTTCGTGCCGTAAGTGGCATTAGTGGCCGGTTTTCTCACAGCCACCAGGACATTAGCTACCTCTTGTGAGACCCCGTGTTGCAAAATGGCTGTGTCTCTAGGAGCCAAGCGTTGACGTTCGTGGGAGTGGGAGAGATTCCCTTCACCGGACCGTTGACTCTCTACTTCAGTCGAGGCTGCGGCCACTACTTCACAGTATCCCCTTCAGGTCAGCCGGCCAAGACTTCCGTTGACGCAGTCGAGATTTTTCTCGACCCGTCGGATGGTTTGTCGACTGGAGAAGCTGAAAACCCTTCTTCACCGGTTCCCCCAGTGGTTACCGAGGACTTGGCTGTGCCGAAGTCCCCGGTCAAGGTCCCTGAACCGAAGGAGGGGTGTGTTTCCCCTATCCTCTCTCTGACCCACCCTCGGATTCCCCGAAGGTCTCGGTCCTCTTCCAGGTCCAGCCGATCCCACCGACGTCAGCGGTCTCAGTCTCAGCACTATGGAAAGCGGCGTCGCAGCTCTTCCTCATCGTCCTCTTCAGAGGATAGGCTGCAGCGCAAGTTGCATCAGCGCTATGAGGATTTGATGTGGCAGCAACTTTTATTGACTGTGCTGGCCGACTCTATGCGCCTTCTCTCCGGCCATTAAGTGACTGTCCTGGAGGCGACAAAACAACCCTCATGGTGATCGAGGAGCTGACCTCGCGCCAGTTGTTTGGCAAATCAGCTGCTCCACCTATTGTGGTGGAACCGCCGCCTCCACAACCGAAGACTGTGGCCCCAACCAAGGATTCTCGGATGGGTCAGGGCTTGCCCGGTTCCATGTGATAGTAGCGAAAAAAAACCCGGTAACGATCAAAATAGTGAATGCATTTTAACGATCAACAAAATAGCGACTGTACAAATCACCCCTTCGGTCAATACAGCGAAAATTGGTGGCATAAAGAAACTCTCCTACTCTCTGCCTATTCTACCACAGTTTTCATTAGAAGCACCATTTTGACCTTATGTTCTGCCAATCAGAGTCAAGTAATAGTTAAGTAATCTCAACCTTTAGCCACAATTGGTCAGATTCAAGTTAAAAGGACAGGTTTACCTCCGCATTGAATCTGTTAGCTGTCGGACACTAAACAGCACGATGTCGTTTCAGTATGTGACTAGCCAGAAAGGTGAGCCTCTGGTGTTGTTTTCTGGCTTCTTGTTTCTCAAGGATAAAGAACGAGGTGATAAAGTGTATTGGCGCTGTGCTGAGTATCATAAGCACACATGTTTAGCGTGCTTGCATACTTCGGGTGAAACTGTTGTTGCATCCATTTCTGATCACACCCTTGATGCAGCCGCTGGCGATGTTGGTGCTCGCCAAGTTATGGCTAGCATAAGGACTCGAGCACACAGTACTGTAGAGACGACATCGCAGGTAGTTGTAGGATGTATGGCCAGTGCTCCAGATGCAGTCAGTGGTAGGCTGCCTGGAATTAGCCTGATTAAGCACACAGTTCAGCACATAAGGCAGCAGGAAAGGGGGTGGCCTGTAACACCAGCCTCTGTTAAAGCGCTTGTGTTACCCCAAGAATTCACCATATTAAGCACAGGTGAATGCTTTTTAGTTTATGACAATGGCCCAGAAAAAGACCGGATATTGATCTTTGCTACTGAGAATAATTTGAGACTGCTTGGAGAAAGTAGTGATTGGATGTTGGATGGGACATTCAAATCATGTCCAGCTTTGTTTGATCAGCTGTACACTATACATGCAGTAAGGTCTGGTTCAGTAATTCCCTCTGTATACGTTTTACTGTGCTTGCGAACATCTAATCAGTACATAAGGGTTTTTGAGGAAATAAAGAAAATGGTGGTTAATTCACCTGCAAGTGCCATCATGGATTTTGAAAAAGCAGCCAGTAATGCATTTTTAACTGTGTTCCCTGACACTCAGTTAAGAGGTTGTTTTTCCCACTTTGCACAGTCTGTCTGGCATAAAATACAGAAATGCCCAGATATAGAAAAGCAGTATTGTGTGGACCCAGAGTTTGCACTAAATATGAGAGTGCTGCTTTCTTTGTCATTCGTTCCTCCAGAAAATGTCAGTTGCAAGTTTGAGGAAATGAAGGACATGCCTTTTTATGTCGATAATGAAGAGCTACTGCAGCCATTGATGGACTATTACGAGGATACCTGGCTAGGTAGACCTCGTGGTAGGTCTGGACAGAGAAGACCCAAATTCCCTGTTGGACTGTGGAATTGCTACAGTGGAACTACTGATGGCCTTGCTAGAACAAACGACGCAGTTGAAGGCTGGCACAGAGGTTTTAATTCCAGACTGGGTGCATGTCACCCCTATGTCTGGAAACAAATCGAGTGCCTGCAGGAAGAGCTGCAGCTGACGGAGCTCAAGCTCCCACAGATTTTATCTGATGCAGAGAATACTGGAACTGCAGGAAAGAAGCGATATAAGGACCAGAATCAGAGGATCAAATCGATTATATCCCAAAACGGGACCAGAACAACAGAATACCTGCGCAGTCTGGCATATAATTTTCAGTTCCAGCCTTAACTTCATACTAAAAGGAAGACAAATTAAGAAATAAAGGATAAATCTATATCAGGCGCTGGCCTGTTTTTTTCCACAAAATAGGAAGTCGCTATTTTGACACTGCCTTCTAGTATTTTTTGCTATAATTACATCTCGACGAAATGGCGTGCTGCTGTTCCTCCCTCAGGACTCCCGAATACAACCTATTTATGCTGGAAACCTTTGTTCCTCGGTCACTCAGCTAGAAGTTGCTTGTCAGCCCCTTGAAAACAATCAGCTGGGTATGGCTGATGCGCTACTCCCCACACAGTTCCTCCAAGCCAGTGAAAATAAGCACACAACAGTAAAAGCCAGTGAAAACAAGCAGACATATCTGCCTAAAGTAAAAACCGCAACACCACCGTTAATCGTTATTTTTAAACTGCCTTCTAGTATTTTTCTTAATTACATTTCAGCGAAATGTACAGTCAATATTATTGTCTCTCACTATTATAGCGTCGCTGTTTTTACGGTTGCTGTTTTTCAGTCGCTATTATCACGGGATACCAGCTTGCCCCGTAGGTTGTCGGTCACCCTCACTCTCAATCGACCTCGGCAGGTGGAGGCTGGCTCTGGCGCTCGGCAGCTGTTTGCAGACTCTTCTGAGTCTGACGACTCCTCCCTGTTCTCCAGGCCACTTGACCTGGAGTCTGCAGGGGGCCAGTTGGTGGACGAGAGCCCATCCTCGTTTTTGAGTTTGTTTCGACTCTTCTCAGAATCCACTGGAATGCAGCTCGAACCCGTTTCAAAATGGGCTAAGTTTCCCCTTACGGAGATGCTGGACCGAGGGGATTCCCCTAGGGAGGCCTTTCCGGTGACCGAAGCCATTATTGGCCCGGCCCTGGACTTGTGGCAGCAGCCAGCATCTTGTCCCGCGCCTTCGGCCAGGATGACTCTCAAGTACGCAGTTCCCACCGGTTCACTCTCCGGTTTCTCAGAGCACCCTTTGCTGTGGGGTTAGTGACCGATAACGTTTTCCGGCGTTCTGGGAACGCATGGGACGTGGACAAACTGCCTGATAAGGAATCCAAAAAGTTGGATTACTCGAAGCGGAAGGTTTATGCTGCTTCCTCCCTAGGCCTTTGTCAGGCTAGCTCGGCACTTATGATGGCACATTTCTCACACGCCCTTATGGGCTCCCTGGATGAGGTGATTCCTCATCTCCCGGCTGACCTTCAGATGATGGTCAAGCAGGTGCGGGATCAGGGAAGGGCAGTGGCAAAACAGCTCCAAACTTCGCTGGACATTGGTGATTCTAGTGCCCAATCAGTAGCGGCCGTAGTGGCCATGCGCCGCAGAGCTTGGCTGCGAATCTCCACCTTCACAGCGGACACCCAGCACAAGCTGGCAGACGTTCCCTTCCTGGGCACCGACTTGTTCAGGCCGGAGGTGGAAGGCCATCTCCAGAGCATCGAGAAGTCCAATGCCACCTTGGACTCGGTCACGTCTGCCCAGAAGGACAAAGGCCGCTAGCAGCAGCGTAAGCCCTTCCGCTCCTGCGGCATGTCCAGCCCAGCAGCACTACGGCCAGCAGGCACATGCTTGGTGCCCTAAGGCCAAGTCTGCTGCTTTCTCCAGTAGGAAGCCTGGAGGCAAGGGTCCAGGAGGTCCCTCAGCAGTCCCTTCCTCCAAGGCTGCCCAGTGACGGGTTGAGGGGTGTCGCCCCCAACCTCATCACTCCTCCCCAGGTTCCCCCCGTGGGGGGGGGGAGCTCCACCACTTCTTTTCCGCCTGGTCCGCTATCACCACGGACCGCTGGGTGCTAGAAGTGGTAGGCAGGGGTCTGACTCTGGAATTCGAGCAGTTCCCTCCCTATTGAGCCGTCGCCCCACGGGGGGCAACGGGTTCCGCAGCCTCTCTGTCAGTTCATTGAGCCAGCATTGCCTTACTCTTCCACAAGGAGGTGATCGAAGAGGTGGTGGACCCTCCTCCAGACCCAGGGTTTGTGTCTAGGTACTTCCCGTTCCCAAAACGGACGGGGGGGCTGGTGCCGCATTCTCGATCTGCACAACCTGAACAAGTTCCTAAGGCTGCGTACCTTCAGGATGATCACTCTGGCTCAGATTATTCCATCCTTGGAACTAGGCATGTGGTTCCATTCTCTTGACCTTCAGGATGCGTTCTTTCAAGTCCCAATCCGTCCGTCTCACCAGCGATTTTTCCAATTCAGAGCAGAGCGATCCCTTATCGAGTTCCGGACCATGCCCTTCGGCCTCTCTCCAGCTCCCAGGGTCTTCACCAAATGCATGGCAGTGGTGACAGCATTCCTGCGGCACCGAGGGGTCCGGGTGTACCCTTACCTGGACGATTGGCTGATTGCAGCCCCCTCCAGGTTGGAGGTGGAGCGGTCCAGGGAACTGGCCCTCCAGGTCTGCTCTCAGATTGTCCTCCTCATCAACGAGGTCAAATCGGAACTTGTGCCTTCGCAGGTGATTCACTTCATCGGGGCAGAGCTTGACTCTCTTCGAGCCGAGGTCCTTTCCTCCTTTGCCCAATAATTTCTGGTTGGGCAATTATGCCCTGCCCGGGACTTCCTGCATCTTCTGGGCCTCGTGGCGGCCTGCACCAGCGTGGTCCGTTGGGCCCACTGGTGCATGCATCCCCTGCAGTGGGGACTGGCCAGCCAGTGGTCACAGCACTCTGGTTCTCTGCACCAGCCGGTGACAGTGACCCAGGAGATGTGGAACGGCCTGCAGTGGTGGCTCGTCCCAGCTCATCTGTAGGAGGGTATCCCATTTGTCCACCCCGAGCCGACAGTTACGTTAATGACTGACGCCTCTCTGATGGGTTGGGGTGCCCATCTGGGAGAGTTCAGGGCCCATGGCCTCTCCTCCCTTCCGGAGTCTCGATGCCACATCAACCTGCAGGAACTTCGAGCGGTCCGACTAGCCCTCACCGCCTTCGCTCCATTCATACGGGGTTAAGTGGTCCAGGTCCAGATGGACAACACCACGACCATGTACTACCTCAACCGTCAGGGAGGGACACACTGGTTGCCTCTGTGCAAGGAGGCTCTCCGCGCATCTGGTCTCTTGTGATCAGCCTGGAGGCGGATCTCCTAGCCATCCATGTGGCAGGAGCCTCCAACAGTCTGGCCGATGCCCTTAGCCGGATAGGCGCCGCATCTCACGAGTGGTCTCTCCTGCCGGAGGTAGTACAAGATCTGTTCTTCCATTGGGGCACCCCTCAGGTGGACCTGTTCGCCTCCAGGGAGAATACGAAGCTGAGGCTGTTTCACGCCCGCCCCCCTCAGCAGGGCTCGCTGCAGGGGGATGTATTCTCGAGGCCATGGACCCCAGGCCTCTTCTGCGCCTTCCCTCCATTTCTCCTGATCCACAAGGTGCTTCTCAAGACGAAGAGGGACAAGGCGCGGGTGATTCTGGTAGCCTCAGACTGGCCTTGCCAGTCCTGGTATCCAGATGTCCTTAGCCACAGCTCCAGGCTCCCGAGACGGCTTCCAGCCTGACCAGACCTGATCTCAGTCAACAAGGGGAAGGTACTCCATCCGGACCTTCAGTCCCTGCACCTGATGGCCTGGTTCCTGAGCGGCTAGAGTTCCAGGCCTTGGGTCTTTCCGACGAGGTTCTCAATGTCATTGAGATGTCCCTTAAGGAGTCAACCAGAAAATGCTATGCCTTCAAATGGAAGAGATTCTCAATTTGGTGTCAGGACAAGGGGTTGGACCCTTCTTCCTGCTCCTTGGCTAGCATTCTGGACTACCTGTGGTCCCTTTCTCAGCTGGGGCTTCGGTCGACGACCCTTAAGGTGCACCTGGAAGCCATCTCTGCTTACCGGGCACGGGCCGGCAAGCAGTCTGTGGCGCAGGAGAAGGTGGTCAGGCGCTTTTTCAAAGGCCTATCACACATCCCCTCCGGTGCAAGTACCTTCACCTCCATGGGATCTACTGCTGGTATTGGCTAAGCTCATGGTCAAGCCATTTGAACCGATGCACAGGTGTGACATCTCTCACCTGTCGTGGAAGACCGCCTTCTTGGTGGCTATCACATCAGCCAGAAGGATGGGAGAGCTCCAGGTGTTTACCTTATGTGATCTTCCACAGGGACAAGGTTGTCCTGCGCCCCCACCCGAAATTCCTTCCGAAGGTGGTGTCGGAGTTTCACCTTAACCAGGTGTTGACTCTGCCGGTGTTCTACCCCAATCACACCTCGGTGGCCGAATTTAAGCTCCATACTCTGGACCCTAGAAGAGCACTCGCTTATTATAAGGAGCGGACGGCTGAAGTTCGGGGAGAGGTTCACCAGCTGTTTGTCACCTACACTGAAGCCGCACCTGGCAGACCTGCAGCCAGGCGGACGATAAGCAGGTGGGTCACCTCCTGCATAGATCTCTGCTATAGGTTGGCGGGCATGGAGCCTCCCAGAAGGATAAGAGCTAATTCTACCCACTATACCGCTGCTTCAGTGGCTACTTCCAGGGACGTCCCTATCCAGGAAATCTGCAGGGCTGCTACTTGGAAGTCTGCACACAACTTTATTTCCCATTACCACATTGACCTTGAATCACGCCAGGGTGCTGGTTTGGGACCTCGGTTCTCCAGTCCTTATTTCCTAAGTAGGGGGTGCGTGCCTTGCCTCCCTCCTCCCGGAGAACTGCTAGGAGTCTGCCAGACAGTGAGGATTGAACAACATATCCATGTCCCTAGAAATACAGGTTCTAGGGACATGGATATGTTGTTCATCCACACTTATTGGCAGGTTCCTTGCCGCTTTAAATCTTGCCGGAAGGTCTTCAAGCTAGCTCCTCCCACCCACCCGGGTGGTAAAACTCTCGGCTCCGCCCCATGACGCCAGATCTTCCTTACCGCTTGGAAGCTCAGGTTCCCTCCTTAACGCTGTGCGATTAAGCTTTGGGCCTAATAAAAACTTGGGTTTTGAATTCTCAAAAAATAATAAAAGTTACCTCTTCGGTCTTCTTCCTCGCGGCTGCGATGGACAAATCGACACCCGGATTTCGGAGATGTCCCTGTGGGCAGAAGATGTCTCGGACGGACCCGCACTCCACGTGCGTTTACTGCCTTGGCCAGGAGCATGACCCGCAGGCTTGCGATCTTTGCTCCTCCTTTTCAGTCTACGTCCTCGAGGATCGCGCTGCCCGTCTTCAACTCAGGGCCCCGAAGGAATTTCTCGGTTAAATCAAGGAGGCTCGTCTGGCGGTTTCAGCAGTCGGATCCACCGAACAACTGGAGCGAGTTGGTTGCCCTCGAGGAAGAGGCGGCCCGGGCGCGCACTGCGACTTCGTTCCGCTTTCTCTCGGGTCCTCCTACTCAGCTTCTTTAAGGAGCTTTGCCTGACCCTCTCAACTAAGGCAAGGGTCCTTCTTCTGCAGGACCGTTTCACCGGTTGAAGAAAATCAGGTAGAATCCCGTCGTCGGCGCTGCTGGAGGCGGAAAGATCTCCTCCCTGCGTCGACAGTCGGCTTAGGTGGGTGCCCACCGACTACGGTGCCCCAGCCAGGCCAGGTGGCTGAGACTCCCGCCGGCGTGGTGAGTTTTTCTCGACCCGTTGACTGAGTTGTCGACTGGAGAAGCGATATACCCTCCTCACCAGTTCCCCAGCGAGGCCTGTGGTTCCCGTCGGCTCACCTGTGCCTCCGGCCCCAGAGCCGCCGGTCTTGCCGTCCGAACCGACGGGATTGCCGATCCCCGGCTCCCCGCCTCACCGACCTTGGCCTGGCCGAGATTCTCGGTCTCTGTCTCGGACATCTTCGCGGTCCGACCGCCCCCGTCGACATAGACGGTCTCGATCTCGGCACCTTGATGGCGCATCGCCCGCTCTTCCTCATCTTCCTCCTCCTCGGACGAGAGAGGCTTCGCGAAGTTGCGCGGAAATATGAGGATCTCATGTGGCAACAACTTTACTGGCTGGCAACAAACCGCTCAGGCCTCTTCCCGGCCATCAAATGGTTGCCACCAGCGAATCATCCTCTTGTGGTGGTCGAGGCCTGTTCCCAGGCCGATTGTTGACCTCTCCAGCTGCTCCACCAATTTTGGTGGAACCGCTCAACCCGACAGCAGGGCACCGTTGAAGGATTCTCGACCGGCCCAGGGCCTTCCCGCGGGCTGTCCGGTCCTCTCACGCCTGATAAACCTCGGCAAGTGAGAGTGGCTCAGGCTCAGGCAGCTCTTTGGCGATTAGGTCGGATTCGAGGACTCCTCCCTATTCTCAAGCGTTTGGACTTGGAGTCTTCTGAGGGCAGTCAGTGGGCGATAGCCTTCGTCCTTCCTCGGACTTCTTTGGCTCATCTCAGAATCCACTGGGATGAAGCTTGAACCGTTCCAAGCGGGCTAGATATCCCTCACGGAAATTCTGGACGAGGATTCCCTCTGAGAGCCTTTCGGTGGCGAAGCCATTGTCGGCCAGCCCTGGATTTATGGCGGCGTCCGGCTTCCTGCCCTGCGCCGTCGGCCAGGATGGCCAGGAAGTATCACCGGTCCACCAGGCTCTCTGTCGGCTTTTCGGTACACCTTAAGCGAAAGGGTTAGTCTGAACAGCGTTTTCGGCGCGCCCGGCAATACCAGGGGCGTGGACAAACCGCCCGACAAAGAGTCCAAGAAGTTGGACTATCTGCGGGCGGAAAGTGGTCTGCCTCCTCACTTGGTCTTCGTCAGGCCAGTTCGGCCGTCCTTATGGCGCACTTCTCCCATGCCCTGTTGGGCTCCTGGATGAGTCGTCCCTCATCTTCCGCTGACCTGCAGACCACGGTCAAGCAGGTGCGGGACCAGGCAGAAACAGTAGCCAAGCAGCAGCTCCAGACTGCCTTGGATATCGAGATTCTTGCGCCCGGTCAGTGGCGGCCGCTGTGGCCATGCGTCGGTGGCGTGGCTGAGGATATCCACTTTCGCCGGATACCAGCACAAGCTTGCGGACGTTCCTTTGGGAACAGACCTCTTGACCCTGGGGTGGAAGGCCATCTCAGAGGATCGAGAGTCCAATGCCACCTTGGACTCGTGCGTCCGCGCAGAGGGACAAAGGTCATAAGCCCCAGCCTAAGCCCTTTCGTCCCTCTGCTCCC
This sequence comes from Neoceratodus forsteri, assembly GCA_016271365.2. Lineage (NCBI taxonomy): Eukaryota > Metazoa > Chordata > Ceratodontiformes > Ceratodontidae > Neoceratodus > Neoceratodus forsteri. Next base: position 209,113,267 of record JADMNL010000022.1, on the reverse strand, counting down.
GCTACGCATCCGGCCCAACAACAGCGTCAGGGCCAGTAGGCTAGACCTTGGTATTCCAAACCCAAGCCACCAGCTTCCTCAAATAGGAAGCCAGGAGGGAGAGGCCCTGGTGGTCCCTCAGCCGGTCCTTCCTCCAAGCCTGCAAAGTGACGGGATGAGGGGTGTCGCCCCCATCCCCGTCGCTTCACCCCTGGTTCCCCCCGTGGGGGGACGGCTTCGACACTTCCTTTCCGCCTGGTCCGCTGTTACCACGGACAGGTGGGTTTTGAAGGTGGTGGGAAGGCCTGCCTCCGATTCGACGGGCTCCACCCTTCAGAGCCGTCGCCGCGGAGCTTGGATCCCAGAATCTCTACAGGCTCGTTGAGCCGACAGCCATCCTTCTCACTCTAAAGGGGTGATAAGAGATAGAGGATCCACCATCAGGACCGGGGTTCGTGTCCAGGTACTTCCTGGTCCCGAAGCGGACGGGGGCTGGCGCCCATCCTGAGACCTACACGACCTGAACAAGTTCTAAGGTCTCGAACCTTCAGAATGGTCACTCTGGCTCAGATAATACCATCTCTGGAACACGGCGTGTGGTTCTGTTCTCTGGACTTCAGGGCCGCGTTCTTTCACGTCCCTATCCGTCCGTCTCACCAGAGATTTCTCCGCTTCAGAGCGGAGGGATCCTCTTCGAGTTCCAGGCCATGCCCTTGCGCTTTCTTCAGCCCCAGGGTCTTCACCAAATACGCCATGGCGGTGACAGCCTTCCCTGCGGCGCGGGGGTCGGGTGTACCCTTACCTGGAGCGATGGCTGATAGCAGCCCCTCCAGGTTGGAGGTGGAGCGGTCAGAGATCTGGTCCTCGGGTTTGCTCTCAACTTGGCCTTCTCATCAGCGAGGCCAAGTCGGAACTTGGCGAAGCAGGTGATATCTTTCATCGGGGCAGAGCTCGACTCTCTTGAGCCAGACACGGCTCGGCCGGACAGGGCGAGGTTCTTTCCTCCTTTGCCCAATCATTTCTGGTTGGGCAATCGCGCAGCCCGGGACTTCCTCGACTCCTGGGTCTCATGGCGGCCTGTACCAGCGTAGTCCGTTGGGCACGCTGGCACATCGCCCCTCCAGTGGGACTGGCCAGTCAGTGGTCACAGCGCTGGCGATCCTCTGACCAGCGCATGTGTGGGTATCCCGTTGTCCGCCCGAGCCGACGGTCTCTCTAACGACCGACGCCTCTTTGATGGGTTGGGGTGCCCATCTGGGGGAACACCGAGCGCATGGCCTCTGGTCCCCGCGGGAGTCCCGATGCCATATCAACCTGCTGGAGCTCCGTGCGGTCCGCCTAGCTCTCACCGCCTTTGCTCCGTTTCTCCGGGTCAAGTGGTCCGGTCAGGCGGACAATACCACGACCATGTACTATCTAAACCGCCCAGGGGCGGGGCCGCTCCTTGCCTCTATGCAAGGAAGCTCTCGCATCTGGTCACTAGTGCGCAGCCTGAGGCGGATCTCCTGGCCATTCACGTGGCAGGAGCCTCCAACACCCTGGCCGATGCCCTGGGCGGATGGGGCTGCATTGCACAGTGGTCTCTCCTGCCGGAGATAGTACAAGACCTGTTCTCCGTTGGGGCACACCTCCTGGTGGATCTGTTTGCCTCCAGGGAGAGCCTTGGCTGAGGCTGTTCATGCCGCCCCCTCAGCAGGGCTCGCTGCAGGGGGATGCCTTCTCGAGGCCGTGGACCCCGGGCCTCTTTTACGCCTTTCCCCCCGTTCCCTGATTCACAGGGTCCTGCTGAAAGCGAGGAGGGACAAGGCGCAGGTGATTCTGATAGCCCCAGACTGGCCTCGCCAGTTCTGGTACCCAGATCTCCTCAGTCTCAGCTCCAGGACTCACGGCAGCTTCCAGCTCGCCCGGACCTGCTCTCGGTCAATCAGGGGAAGGTGTTCCATCCGGACCTTCAATCCCTGCACCTGACGGCCTGGTTCCTGAGCGGCTAGAGTTCCAGGCCTTGGGTCTTTCCGACGAGGTCCTCAACGTCGTTGGGGCGTCCCGTAAGGAGTCGACCAGAAAATGCTATGCCTTCAAATGGAAGAGGTTCTCCATTTGGTGTCGGGGAAAAAGGGTTGGACCCTTTCTCGTGTCGGTGGCAAGCATTTTGGACTATCTATGGTCCCTATCTAGTCAAGGGCTTGGTCGTGACCCTTAGGTGCACCTGGCAGCCATTTCTGCTTACGGGCGTGAGGCAGTCAGCAGTTAGTGAGTGCAGGAAAAGTGGTCGGGCGCTTTGTCAAAGGCCTTGATCACATTTCCTCCAGTCTGCGGGAACCCCACCTCCGTGGGATTTACTGCTGGTACTGGCAAAGCTCATGGGCAAGCCATTCGAACCAATGCACAGGTGTGGTCTCCCCACCTGTCGGGGAAGACCTTCTTGGTGGCTATCACGTCAGCCAGAAGGATGGGAGAACTCCAGGCGCTTAGCATCGAGTCTCCTTACCTGGTCTTCCACAGGGACAAAGGTTGTCCCCGCCCCCACCGAAATTCCTTCCGAAGGTGGTGTCTGAGTTTCACCTTAATCAGGTGTTGACTCTGCGGTGTTCTACCCAGTCACACACCGGAGGTCGAATATAGGCTCCATACTCTGGACCCTAGAAGGGCGCCGCTTATTATAAGGAGCGCACGGTTGAAATTGGGAGAGAGGTTTAGCCAGCTGTTTGTCACCCACGCTGAAGCCGCCTGGCAGACCCAGCCAAGCGGACGATAGGCAGATGGGTCACCTCCTGCATAAATCTCTGCTATGAGTTGGCGGGCATGGAGCCTCCCAGAGGATAAGAGCTCATTCTACCCGCCATACTGCTGCATCGGTGGCTGCTTCCAGGGATGTCCCTATCCAGGAAATCTGCAGGGCTGCTACCTGGAAGTCAGCAAACACCTTTATTTCCCATTACCACATCGACCTTGAGTCACGCTGGGATGCTGGTTTTGGGGCCTCGGTTCTCCGATCTCTATTCCCCAGGTAAGTGTATCGGGGGTGTGCGCCTTGCCTCCCTCCTCCCGGAGAACTGCTAGGAGTCTGCCAATAAGTGTGGATGAACAACATATCCATGTCCCTAGAAATACAGGTTACTCTCCTGTAACAGGAGTTCTAGGAATGGTATATGTTGTTCATCCACACGAACTCACCCGACTTCCCCGGCTTCGACGCACAACCTGAGCTTCCAGCGGGCCAGATCTGGCGTCATGGGGCGGAGCCAAGAGTTTTACCACCCGGGTGGGTGGGAGGAGCTAGCTTGAAGACCTTCCGGCAAGATTTAAAGCGGCAAGGAACCTGCCAATAGTGTGGATGAACAATATAGCTATTCCTAGAACTCCTGTTACAGGTGAGTAACCTGTATTTACTCACCTGTAACAGGAGTTCTAGGAGTGGTATAGTTGTTCATCCACATGACCCACCCGACCTCCCCGGCTTCGACACGCAATCTGGCTTCCAGCGGGCTAGATCTGGCGTCATGGGGTGGAGCCAAGGGTTTTACCACCCAGGTGGGTGGGAGGAGCCAGCTTGAAGACCTTCCGGCAAGATTTAAAGCGGCAAGGAACCTGCCAGACAGTGTGGATGAACAACATAAACCACTCCTAGAGCTCCTGTTTCAGGTGAGTAACCTGTATTTATTCCTTACTGATGCTATCCGTATTGGCACTTTCCCCTATGATGCAACTCCAGGGAGGTGTCTACAAATATCCTTTATAAGAGTATTGTGTGTGTTGATGTATGTAATTGTGCTGTCCTCCTATGTATTATTTGTCAGGCAGGTTTTTATACTTGCAAAATCAATAAAAATATTTTTACAAAAAAATACAAACCTGCGGGAGCTCCATGCAGTGCACCTTGCTCTAACAACATGTGCTCCATCTGTCCAGGATCAGGCTGTCCAGGTCCAGACAGACAACACCTCAACCATTTACTGCCTCAATAGGCAGGGTGGAACGTATTCCCTCAGGTTGTGTCAGGAGGCCCTTTGCACCTGGACCCTTGTGCGCAGCTTGGGTGCCAATCTTTCCTGGTGTTTCATGTAGCCAGAGCCCTCAGCCAGCTGGCAGATACCCTAGGCTGGGTGGGCGAGGTGTCTCACAAGTAGTCTCTTTACCAAGATGTGGTGGATCACCTGTTCTCTGTGGGGTACTCCCCTGGTCAGCCTATTTGCCTTTTGGGAGGTCACAAAGCTGAGACTGATCTTATCTGTGTCAATCTTCACCATTCATCACCTTTGGGTACTAGCCAGAGGTTATAACCCCACGGGAGCTTTTTTTTTTTGATGGCGGTGCTTGTACCATCAGCGCCGCCCTCGGTAGCACTGCGTAGTGCTCGTGGGTTGGCTGTTAGGTGTTGTCGACTCCGCCCTCCTGCCAGTTCTTCGTCTCCCGCCGTCGAGGTCATCTCGTGGGTAGCTCTGCTGTGTGAGGCCTGTTGTCGTTCTGGAAGCCTTCGGCTTCGTTACGAATTCCGTCATAGAAACATAGAAACATAGAATTTGACGGCAGATAAGGACCGCTTGGCCCACCCAGTCTGCCCATTTCCCTACCTACTGGATAAGCTGCAGATCCTAGTTAACCAGCAGCCTACTTCTTCCTACCCCCACCCCCCAGAATTGCCTTATGACTATCCCATGCATGCTTGAATTCCACCACTGATTTTGACTCCACAACCTCCTCCGGAAGGCCATTCCACGCATCCACAACCCTCTCTGTGAAAAAATACTTCCTCAAGTTACCTCTGAGCCGCCCCCCATCTTCAAATTGTGCCTCTTGTTCTTGCACATCTTTTTGAAAGATGCTACCCTCTTGGACTTTGTTGATTCCCTGAGGTACTTGAAAGTTTCTATCATGTCCCCTCTCCTCCTTTCTCGAGGCTATACATATTAAGCTCCTAAGTCTCTCTTCATATGTCCTCCGGTGCAGACCCTGCACCATTTTAGTTCCCTCCTCTGGACAGCTTCCATCCTGTCTATGTCTTTTGGAGATTGGGTCTCCAGAACTGCACACAGTACTCCAGATGGGGTCTCACCAGCTGTCTGTACAGAGGGATAATAACTTCCTGTTTTCTACTGGTGATGCCTCTCCCTATGCATCCCAGTATCCCCCCAGCCCTCCTTGCTGCCATCTCACATTGCTTGCCCACCTTTAGGTCATCTGATATGACTACCCCAGGTCCCTTTCCATTTTTGTTGTTGTTAGTATCTCACCCCCCATTGTGTACTCTTCCCTTGGGTTTTTGTTTCCCAGGTGCATTACCTTGCACTTCTTAGCATTGAATCTAAGCTGCCATACATTTGACCATTCCTCTAACCTTGCCAAGTCCCTTCTCATCCTTTCCACCCCACCCTGTGCATCAACTCTGTTGCAGATCTTAGTGTCATCTGCAAAGAGACATACTTTTCCTTCCAGTCCTTCTGCAATGTCGCCTATAAAGACATTGAAGAGGACTGGTCCTAATAACGTCGACTCAATCTTTGAATTCTTCCTGCCAGTTCAGTTTTGCTCCACTCGACGTCGCCTGAGATTAAAGTAAGAGTGTTCCTTTCTTTATTTTGCAATGTCTGGTCTTGTTTGGTGTTTTTTCTGTAGGTCAAGATCTTCCCTTGTCAGTCTTCATCATTCATTACCACTTGGGTTGTGCTGGGCGCACACCAGCTACGGAGATTTTTTTTTTTTTTTTTTTTTTTAGGGTCGGCTACCCCGACAGCAGCACACTGCATCACAGCGAGGTAGCGGGCCGCTAGGTGCTGCAGACCTCTCCTCCATCTCAGTTCTGTTTCTCCCACCATCAAGGCTACACCTGCTACGCGTGAAGTTTTTCCTCTGCGTCAGAGGCCTACTTTTCTCGACTCCTCTCTCCGAGTAGCTCTTCCCGACGTCATTGATTTTGGTAAGATTGTTCCTTTCTTTTTCATGGCGCCAGGAGCTTTTGTGTTTTATATTGTTTTCGCATCATGTCCGGTTTGGGAGCAAAGTGTAAGTCAAAAGCGGGCCTGCTCTTATGTGTCAATGCTCCTGTGACTGCCATTTTTCTGCTACAGATTGGCATGATGTTTGCCTTCACTGCCCGGGACCCAACCATGATATGGATTCGTGAGACACCTGTTTCTCTATGTACCGTCACATCCTAGAAGTCCGCACGTTCAAGATCAGCAAGGCTCCGTTGACTTTCGGGGGATGGCGTCGTTCCAGGGCTTCCCAGGTAAAATTTCTAGACCCTTCCTTTGGGTCCCTTCCCAGGCCTGTACGGTCTGGAGAAGAGGAGGCCTCCTCATCTTCTAGTCTTGCTGAGGAGGAGGCCTCTTTCGCGGTGTCGGAGGAGCACTGTGGTCCTTTCCGGGGCCACGGTGGAGACACCGCCTCGACAGTCACTTCTTCAGAGGTGCAGGCTCCCCCAGTGTCGAGGCCCAGGTCTGTTGGGCCCGGCATCGGTGGACCCTCCATGCCGCCTTCCGGCGCCGCTCCAGATCTCGGCACCATTGGCGGCATCGTGTTGGCTCTTGGCACCACGCATGGCACCGTGGGCCCAGTCTACTCTTCTAGCGGTGCCGAGTCGGGTCCTGGCGCCAAGGGCGGTGCCGCGGGTCTGACAGGCGCTTTTGGGGAGTTGGGGCCGGGTTCAGATGTCTCTGGTGCATCGAAGCCGCCCAGCGCTCTAGCTGGCACCGACATCGTTCGCGGCGCTGTTTCTCTGGAGACCCCTGGGGTGGCCAGTATTGAGGTCCAGCTGGTGTCTCCCTCGGAGGAGGAGGATGATTCAGACATGGACCCGTCATGGCACCCTGACTCTTCGGAGTCAGTGTCTCCAGTGAGACGAGGTGCTAGGCAGCCCAGCGCGCCTATTCCTATGTCTCCTCTGCTTTCCTCTCTTGAGGCCTCCCAGGCTGGGGGTGGTCTGGGGTCCCTGGAGGGGGATGACAGGGGGAGGGGCTCATCCTCCTGAGGGGGTAGCGGTAGTTGCCGATCCTGGTGCTGCTGCACCTGTTTGGGGTGGGTTGTCGCTGGGGTCGAGGAGGAGGGCGTTCTCAGAGTCCGGGGGGTTGAGAGACTGGGATGAGGCACCTCGGTCTTCATCTGCCACCCCTCGGGGTGCAGGTAGGAGCTGTAGCGCTGGGCCCCGTCTTTCCCTCTCTGGCTCCAGGGACCCCTCTGGCGGCGTTGCTGTGGGCTGCCCTTCTGGACCCATGCAGCCCCCAGGTTCGTCACAGGGGAGGATCCCCTACTAGGCTCTTCCAGGCTTCGCATCCCCAGGGTTCCGTTCTGCGACCAGGTTTGTTGTCCGGGATCCTGCCTGCTCGGGATCCGTTTTCCGGATTTCAGAGCCTCAGCAGAGGACAGTTGCCTCGTTGTAGATGTCTCTCTCCTGTTCCTCTGCAGCCACCCCCACTTTCTCCCAGGCCATGTCAGTCCTACGGGCTGGTTATCCTGGGAGACATTCAGAGGCTCTGCGGCGGCTTTCCCCTCATATGTTAGATGTATGCATGAGTGGGTGTTTTGCCTATCCCCAACCAGCCAGAGTCTTCTGGACATTCGAGCTCCCCATCATCCTCGTCTTCCTCGGAAGGAGAGAAACCCCCTGCTTATCTCTCCTCAGATACTGATTTCACTGAATATCAGCGATTCCTTTTGAGGATGGTGAGGGATCTTCATATCTCCTTTGTTAGGTGAGACAATACCGAACTGGAGACGCGTGAATTCCTCAGAGAATTCAGTGCCCAGCATTCGGTGGTACTGTCCTGGCCTATTCCTTTCCAGGAGGCGTCTCTCCATTCCTGGTAGTCGCCAGACGTCCCTGTTCCAGCCCCGGCAGACTGCAGGAGAAGGTATTTTGCCCCATTGGAATCTCTAGGTTCTCTTCCCAACCCGCCTTCGGGGTTGGCATTCCTAGAAACTCCTGGGTGCTGCCGCCTGGCGCAGGACCGCCCACCGAATTCAGATGCCTTACAATTTGACCTGTGGGGGAGAAGGGTGTTCTCTTCTTCTCGTGCGATGCTGTGCATTGCCTCACATCAGGCGTACCATGCTGCCTTCAATAGGCATTTATGGTTGTTGCTATCCCAGCTTCTAGTATCAATGCCTGATTCGGAGCAATCTAGACAGGCCATTGCCCCCTCTGCTATAGGCCTGGAGCAGGCAAGACACCAAGCAAGGGCATCTTACGACGCCAGTGAGGTGGCTTCCAGGCTTGCAGGGACAGCGATCTGTATTAAACGGACGGCATGGCTTCGTCTAGCAAGGTTATCACCCCGGCCCGGCACAGGGTGATTCGCTTCGCTTTCTGGGGGACCTGTCTTTTTTCCCTCCAGGACTAGGAGGCTTCTTCCAGCTCCCCGTCCCCGGGGGACACCTCCTAGCTCTCCTCCGCCATAGGCTTCTCGTCTGATTAGCCTAGGGTCTTCCCCTTCTGTTTCCCACCAGCAGGAGGCTGAGGGTCTTGTTCTCAGAGGGTTTCAATTATCCCCTCCTTGGGGGCGGGATCTGGTACTCACATAGCGGTAATGAATGGGTGAGAGATTGACAAGGGAAGATATGAAAGGTACATGCCTACCGTAATTCTTGATTTTCTCTTGTATTTCACCATTCATTACTGGTACTCCCACCTTCCCCTCAGTGGCCCCCTACTCTGCTGCCTCCTCCCTACTTGTTCCTCCTCTTCGCTGGCCTTTAAGCCAAAAAAAAACTATCTTGATTTTCCGCTCTTCTCTGGACGGATCCTTTTTTCCTCAAGGTAAAGGGGACCGAGTAGGATTTATTCTATCCTGAGGGAACTCTTTCTGATTGCCCCTAGGGGTGATCTCTTGGCTTCTTAGCCATGTTGTTCAGTTCACAGCTGAAGAGACCGTCCCTCTATGGCTCGGCCCCAATTTTCAGGTTCCCTCTGGCAGGTATTAAAATTGTGTCAGCTTCTTCTGGTTGGTGCTTCTGGCACTTCACTGACCTTGAGCTGTTCCTGCCTTGCCTTCAGGGAGTCCGATTGAGTTCCCACTCTGTCCTTTGATACAAAGCTGCCTTCTGTAGGGCTTACCCCCTCCCCACATACATCTGTGTTGGCACTTAACAAGGTGCTAAGGGGCTTATTCCCCTTCCTAGTTGTGCGGTCTTTCCGGAACAGAATTTCTGCCTGGGGAGTCTGTGAGCTCTCAGCTAGAGTGTAGGGGGTTGGGATGACAGGAGGTTAGAGAATCTGCCCTTTGTGTCCAATCTGTACAAGCGGTTCAGTTGAACCTTCTCTCAGTCCTATCAGGAGGGATTCTTGCTCCCTTGTTTTTGGTTCAGAGCTTATAAGCCTTTCAACCAATATATCTATGGGCAGTGTTCTCTTCTCTCAACATCCCTTGATCTTACTTCGAGATACAGCTCTTGCAGCAGGTAACACCGTCAGGACACCACGGAAATCTTCTAGCTAACAGTCTTCAGCGGGACCGCCTCCGACGTCAGTCCCGCCTGGCGTCAGGCGTAGACATGAGGCGGTCCGCCAGATTCCCAGTTCTTTCCGCCCGCCGACTTGCATGTCTTGACCCTTTGGTTCGTTTTTAGCACGCGACGCCTGGTTAAGTTCTTCCTTGGGGAAAAAGTTTGTTTTTTCTGCTCAGTTTCTGTCTGATGTCCTCTCCAACGTCCGTTGAAGGCCATCCGTCTAAGTGCGCCTGTGGGAAGCGAATCCCATTAAAAAAGACCCTCATTTGGCCTGCATCCGGTGCCTAGGCCCAGACCATGACACCCGGGCCTGCTCCTTCTGCCAGGGGTTCAACATCCGAACCCGGATCTATTGCCAGAAGGCCCTTCAGGCGTTCCTGCTCGAAGAAAAGATTAAAGCCATGGACGCAGCCTCCAAGGGGAATCTTCCGACAAGGCCCGGAGCCACCTCGAGAAGCATAGGGAGAGAGGGAGATCCAGGTCCCCGTCTAGGGCCTCTGACTCCCGTAGCTCCGGCTCCCAGTCCGACCGTTCCCCTTCCTGGGCCCGCTCTCAGCCTCCCCCTGCAGCGGTGAAGACTTCTTCGGGTTCCTCCTGTCTTCCTCAGGCCAAGACCTCCAGACCTTCTTCGTCCTCGGCCACTAAGGCCCTGTCGAGGTCGGGGGCCCTCATCACCATCACAAGTCCGGTTCCCGCCATTTGGAACCCAACGCCAGGTCAGTTTCTTTGCCTCCTCCTCCCCAGCGGAAGACCAAAGAACTGACTTCACTTAAGAGATCATCGGACCTGACGCCGGCCCACCCGACGTCGGCCAGACATCATCGGTCCCGGGGACCGATGTCCATACCTACTGAGAAGAGGACCTCTTCGCCTCCCACCGACGTCGGTCAAGAGGCGATCACGGAGGAGGAGCTGACCCAGCCCGAGGACCAGACAGGCGAACCCGGTCCTGTCGCACACCCCCAGGGAACCCCGCGAACCTGAGACCCTTGGGGAGCAGACACCGGAACCCGACGACCGGCCATCGGCGCCCGGTCCGTCGTCGGGCCTCAGCACATCTGAGGTCAAGGAGTTGTTTACTTACTGGTGGGACACCATAAAGAAGGATGTGGTTCCCACACCACCTCCTCCTCCACCTCCACCTGCGACTCTGCCGGCCCCTGCGCCCCCTACTTCACCCAGGGATGCGAGCCGAGTACCTCCCCCCCAGGAGCCTATGGATCCTCCTAGGGGTAGACCAGAGAAAAGGAGACCTCCATCCAGATCCTTCAGGGTCACCCAGCTCCAAGAGACCCAGAAGACGCCGCCATTCGCCTTCGACGGAGGACACGGGATCTGACTTCTCGGACGGATCCAGATCCCCCTCTCCAATCAGTGTCCCTTCTCCAGACCCACGTGAGCTTCCAAGATCTCCTCCGGATGTCCCATCATTTTCAGAGATGAGGCATATCCGGGAGAACATGGGCTGGGACGCAGAGGAACTAGAGGAACTAGACCCCAAGAGATTACGCCTTGCCAGATATTTTCGGCAAAAAGATCCTAAGCCTGTGGTGGTGCCACCCTTGGTGGACACATTCGTGGACGTCACCAAGGCAGCGTGGAAACGTCCACACTCACTTCCGGCGATGCCGAAGACAGCTGACCGCCTGTACAAGGCCCCTAGGGAGGACCAGTACTTGGCATCACATTCTCTGGCCGATTCTCTGGTCATTACAGCCTCTCATGACCGGTCCCAGAGGCCGCAACATTTGAGCACCCTGCCATCAGACCCAGAGTCCAAACAGCTGGACGCTATGGGCAGGCGCACATATGCATCTGCTACCTGCGCCATCAGATCCCTCAATTACTTGACCCATATGGTACAGTTTCAAAACGCCTTGTGGGAGCAGGGACTGGATCTGGCGGAAAAGATGCCAGAAGGTGAGCAGAAGGAGGAGTTGCTACAACTCCTTCGTACGGGTTCGGACGTGGGAACCCAGGTGCTGCGAGCTGTGTATGATTCTGCGAACTCCTTGGCCAGAGCGGCAGCTTCAGGCGTATACCTCCAGAGACGCTCATGGCTCCCCGTCTCCGGATTCACCCTGAACGTCCAGAACATCATCTTGGATGCTTCATTTCATGGAGAAGTTCTTTTTGGTGAGTCCTCGGAGAAGGTCCTCACCAAACTTCAAGAGGCCGAGAAGGCAATACGGTCTCTCCAGGCCATGTACAGACCCAAGCTTAGTTCCTTTCCTTGGAAACAAAGCCGTTTTCGAGGCCAGATGCAGAGACAGCAGTCCCGCGCCGGTCTCAGTACAGAGGGGCTCCTTCTCCCAGAGCTCAGGAAGTCTGCCCATGGGTCAAGCCAACCACCAGCTGGTCGGCCCAGCCTGCTGGACCCTCAGCCGCCACAGCATGACTCCTTCCCAGCTCCGCCCCTCAGGATCAATGGGACACCAAGGTCGGGGCCACATTACGGACCACCTGCCAGGGTGGCAGTCCATAACCACCAACAGGTGGGTCCTTCAGTTGGCCTAAGAGGCCACTTTATAGAATTTGTGGACAAGCCACCCACAAGGCCTCCTCTGCTCTCCCGTTACTCGGGTCAGCACAGATCACTCATCAGGCAAGAGGTACTCGCACTCCTGCAAAAGGGAGCGGTGGAGTATGTCCCAGAGAACCAGATAGGATCTGGATACTATTCCCACTTCTTTCTGGTTCCGAGGAAAACAGGGGACCTCCATCCAATCCTGGACCTCAGTGACCTCAACATATCGGTCGCCTACAAACGTTTTCACATGGTGACCCTCCAAGGATTCATTCCCATGTTGAAAAAGGACACCTTCTTAGCGTCCCTGGACATGCAGGATGCCTACCTACACATCCCAGTAGCTCAAGCGCACAGGAGGTTCCTGCGCTTCGAGTTTCTCAGCCAGCACTTTCAGTTCCGAGTTCTTCCGTTTGGACTGTCTTTGGCCCCCAGGGTCTTTACCAAGTGTGTGGCAGTCATGGCAGCGTCTCTGAGGAGACAGGGCTACTACGTGTTCCCGTATCTGGACGACTGGCTTCTCATGGCGACCTCCAAAGAGGCACTGTTGATGGCTATTCAGAGCACCCAGGACCTGTTCCAGTCTCTGTGCATTCTTAACTACGAGAAGTCTCTCCTCGTACCGTCCCAGAAGCTGCAGTTCATAGGCGCAGTTCTGGACACGGTCCAAGAGAAAGCCTTTCTTCCAAACGAAAGAGCGGAACACATCAGATCCCTCATCAGGGATGTTTCGGCGAAAAAGACCGTCCCTGCCAGGTTGGTCCTTCGCTTGCTCGGACACATGGCTGCGGCCATTCCAACCATCCCTTTGGCAAGGCTCCACATGCAGGTAACTCAGTGGATGCTCAAGGTGCAGTGGGACCAAAGGCAAGACCACATGCAGCATCCGGTCAGAATCACGAACGCAGTGATTCGAGACTGGCAATGGTGGCTAGACCCAGGAACACTTTCTGCGGGTGTCCCGTTTACAGCGCTGTCCCCGAAGGCAATCCTCTCCACAGACGCCTCAGGGCTGGGGTGGGGAGCGCACCTGAACGGGGTGAGGTCCCAGGGAACATGGATCCCTCAGGAAGCCCACCTCCACATCAACGTGTTGGAGATGAGGGCAGTCCTTTACGCCCTGCAGGCCTTTCAGTCAGAAATACCATCGAGTACCCTTCTGCTTCAGACAGACAACACAGCGGTGATGTATTACTTTAACAAACAAGGAGGCGCACACTCTTACCCCCTCTGCAGGGAGGCTATGAGGGTGTGGGATTGGGTAATCCGTCACGGCACGAGCCTGATTGCAGTTCACGTTCCCGAAGTGGACAACACAATCGCAGACGGCCTGAGTCGTTCCCAGGCCAGAGTCCACGAGTGGGAACTTCTTCAGGAGGTAGCAGAGGATCTGTTTCTTCGATGGGGCACTCCAGAGTTGGACAATTTTTGCTCACTAGATCCAGTAGATCCAGGGCCTGGTGTTTTCTGGCAAGATGCGTTGTCCCTCTCCTGGGCGGACAGATTCCTATACGCTTTCCCCTCCCTTCCCGTTGATCCAGAGAGTTCTTCTCAAACTGCGCAGGGAGCACGCAACAATGATCCTGGTAGCGCCTTTCTGGCCCAGGCAGATCTGGTTCCCCATGCTGACGCAGTTGTCCTGGGAACCTCCAGTTCCTTTGCCTTTCAGCTCCCACCTGTTGTCTCAGGAGGAGGGTTCACTAGTCCACCCGGACTTACGCTCACTGAACCTGCATGCATGGCTTCTAGAGACATAGCCATTATGCGATATGGGGTCTCGCAAGAGGTGGCGGAAGTCCTTTCCGTGGCCAGAAAGCTGGCAACGCATGCGACGTACGCCATGAAGTGGCACCGTTTCTGCTTATGGTCGCAGGCATGCGACCTTTCCCCTTTAGAATGTCCGGTGAAAGGGGTGCTGGAATACCTTCTTGCCCTGTTCAATTTGGGTCTCACCTACTCCTCCATTAAAGTGCACCTCTGTGCGATCTCTGCATACCACTTTACGATGGGACAGCGCACAGTGGCACAGCTTGATGCCACTCGAGACTTCCTGAGAGGGGTGTTATACCTTAGGCCACCCATCAAGGATCCCGTTCCTCCTTGGGACCTAGTCTTTGTCCTGGAACAACTCACGCTTCCCCCCCTTTGAACCTGCTGTGGATTGCGAGCTGCGTTTTCTGTCGTGGAAAACGTTATTTTTAGTTGCTGTCACATCAGCAAGGAGAGTTTCCGAGCTTCATGCTCTCATGTGCAAGGAGCCTTATTTAATTTTTCACCAGGACAGAGTGTCTCTGAGGACGAATCCTAAATTCCTGCCTAAGGTGGTCTCTGCCCTAACTCTCAACCAGGACATCGATTTGCCTGTGTGTTTCCCCAAGTACTCTAATAGAGGAGAGGCGTTGCTTCACACCCTGAATGTTCACCGCTCCTCATACCTCTCAACCTTTTTTCACCAAAATGTGTGACAAGATGTGTGACAAATGAGCAAAATGTGGGACATATCATCAAACACGGCACAGCAAGCTCAGAACACTATGGCTATCAGTGCACTAGTGTTCATAATGTTTGCTGATAATTGAACACAATAGATAGTTATGAATTTCTGCTTTAAAACCTCTGTGAGAATTGTGGAATATAACTACCTTGATGTGGGGCAAAGGATTTCTGAAGGTTAAAATGAGTGACGTACCTCGTAATGTGTGACAGTTGAGAGGTATGCCGCTCCTTAAGGTTCTTACCTGAATAGAACTAAACAGCTTCGCAAGTCGGAGCAACTATTCATTTCTTTCGCTGAGAGGATGCTGGGCCAACCAGTCTCTAAGCAGACCATTTCTCGCTGGCTTGTCCAGTGTATTTCATTTTGCTACAACAACAAGCATAAACCCCTCCCTGGTACAGTCCGGGGCCATTCAACAAGGGAGGTGGCTACCTCCTTTGCAGCACTGCGCAACGTTTCCACCTCGGCCATTTGTGCTGCAGCTACTTGGAGCTCAGTGCACACATTTATTAGGCACTATAGCCTGGATATTACATCTCGGCGGAGAGCCGGTTTCGGCCTGGCCGTTCTACAGGGTCTCCTGTCCTAGAGTCAGGACTTGCTCTGGATCTCTCCTATTTTCCTCCTCCCAGAATGCTTTCAGGCACTATTGCTTGGGAATCAGTCCTAATGGTGTTACCTGCTGCAAGAGCTGTATCTCTAAGTAAGATAGTACAATTACGTAAGAACTTACTGTAACAGTAGATCTTCGAGAACAGCTCTTGCAGCAAGTACCTTCCCGCCCACCATTCCCCCTTGGAGGAGGTACGGCCTACCAGGCCTTGGCAGGAGCTTTAGCTCTTTTCTTCTGATAGCGGATCCTCGGTCTCCCTTCTGATGTCATCCTGCGGCCGGGAGTCTCCGGCGGAGAACTGGGAATCTATGGGACCGCCTCCTTATGTACTATGTCTGACGTCGGGGGCGGTCCCCGCTGAAGACTGCTAGCTAGAAGATTTCTGTGGGGTCCTGATGCCTGCCGGCTTCAGTCCTAATGGTGTTACCTGCTGCAAGAGCTGTTCTCGAAGATCTACTGTTACGGTAAGTTCTTACGTAACTGTAATTTTTCTTCCCTTTCTTCTTTTTCTTCTTCTTCTTCTTCTTCTTCTTCTTCTTCTTCTTTTCTTCTTCTTCCCTTTTCTCTTTATCTGTTCCTCCCTTGGAGTCACCTCAGAAGGAAGGCCTTGCGGTCCCTTGGGGTAGGCATTTTCTCTCTCTTTCTGTCTTCTACCAGCTTATTCCTTTTTCAGTTTATATCATTTCTTTTTTCTGTCCCTCGGCTCTCTTGCCTCACTCTCCTTTTCCTTACCCTTTTTTTCACCTCTCCGGCTACCAGAACTGAGATGGAGGAGGAGTCTGTGGCACCTAATGGTCGCCCCTCGTGCATGACGCAGTGCCTTGCTGTCAGGGCAGCACTGCTGATGCCGACTCCAAAAAAAAAAAAACTCCTGTGAGCGGGAAAGGCCCAGCACAACTCAAGCAGTAATGAATGGTGAAGATACAAGAGAAGATCAAGAAATTACGGTTATGTAATTTTCATTTTCGGCCTGGGGCAAGAAATAATGAAGACGGGATGGCCCCTATGTGTCGTTGCCTGTGTGGCCGTAAGTACTCCATCACCGACCAACATGACCATTGACTCGCGTGTCTTGGCCCGCTACATGACATGGATTCAAGCGACACCTGCTTCTCCTTGGCCCGTCGTGTCATCGAACAACGTGTGTGGAAAGTTGGACAAGCTTCGCCAACTTTCGGGGGACGGGTGCGCACTCGTTGGCCCAAGCCTGTTCTCTCGGCCTTTCCTCTGGGTCCCCTCCTCATTCTAAACGGCCCGAAGGGGAGGGGGCTTCTGCTTCTTGTAGCCTTTGGCATGGCAGAAGCCCTTCCCGCGGTGCAGGAGGCCCAGTCTGTTCCTCCTGGGGGACGGGCGGGAGGCATTGCCTTGGCAGTCGCCCCTTCGGGGGTGAAGGCTCCCTCGGTGTCATACCCTCAGCTCGTAAGGCCTGGGTCTGGGCCCTGATGGTGCCAATGTCTGCGCTGGTCCATCGCTTGGTGCCATTGGTTCAATTCGCAGCGCGATGGTGCTCATGGGGCCATGGGAGGCTCTACGGCACCATCCTTGACTGTCACCCCAGCGCCGTGGTTGAGCATGGCACTGTGTCCAGCTGTGGAGCCACTTGCAGCTTCAAGTGAGGACATGACACCGTTGGGGTTTCCAACCTTGGCATTGTTCGCGGCGCTGAGAGCACGACCGGGGGCCATCATTGGCGCAGTCTCTGGCCTCAGCGCCGCTCACAGCACCGTGGGTCAGGACAGTGCCATGGGGGGTTCTGACCTCTGCACCGAGAGCGCAGTCGGAGCCGTCGGCACCATCTCTGGCCTTGGCGCCGCTTGAGGTGCCGTGCGGGTCGGTGCCGTGACAGCCTCCAGCTCCAATGTTGCTGCCATCGTTAGAACTGTGTCTTCTTCCCGCACCATTCGCGGTGTGGCTGGGGATGTCTGCACTGACTCTGGTGCAGTCTCTGGGTCTGGTGCCCTTTTCAGTTGGGATGGCAGTGGGCGTCCATGCACCCTTTGGCACAGAACTTAGATCTCCACCTCTTTGGAGGAGGAATCAGACTCTGAGTCAGATAGGCAGTCTGACTTTTTGGAGTTGGCTGCTCATGTGGACACCTTGGTAGTGTCCTTGACAGGCTGGAACCAGCCCCCCTCTGAGGAGCGGACAGTGGCTCCCGGGGTCAGGGGTGCTGACCAGCAAGGCAGTGATGCAGGCCTCCATTGCTCTGCAGCCTGGACTCTGAGGGTTTTCTGACCCCTCAATAGTGTTACCGCCTTTTGGCTACTCCTTCATAGTTCCTGTACAATCTGGAGACAGATCAAGGTTCCAGGGTGTCTTCCCTTTCTCTCCCCCCCCCCCACCAAAATTCACATCCTTATTTCTAAATTCTTAACCCTTCTTCCCTCCTCCTTTCCTGCTTCCAGAGATTCCAATCCCCTTAGTTTTTCGAACTTTTCTGTCCTCTGTCATTTATTTCTCCTTTAGTTGATATATCTTTCCTTTATCTGTCCTGTGGACTCCCTTGTCCCTCCCTCCCAACCCTTTTCTCACTCTCACGGTGACTCAGAACTGGTGGGAGGGCAGAGTCGACAACACCTAACGCCAACCCAGCTGGCGCCACGCAATCAGAGTGCGTCATTCAAGGGCGTACTGAGGAAGGCCGACCACCCATCCCCCAAAAATAAAGCCCTGTGATGGTCGTGACCTCCGGCCAGAACCCAAAGGTGATGAATGGTGAAGATACACAGAAAAATCAAAATTACAGTAGGTACGTAATTTCCATTTACTGGCTATGTCTGCTTCTCCCGAAGGTCATGAAAGTCAGGAAGCTGATTTCCATGTACATGGAAAAAGCTTAAAAAGCCATGCCCATGAAACTGCTCTAAACTTGGACAAAACAGTTCTCTCCCACAGGAAGCTGAGGGATAACGTTCCCTCAGGGCAGTGCCAGGTCCCCTCTGGGAAGCTTTGTACTCACCCAGCAGTAATGAATGGTGAAGATTGACAAGGTAAAATGTGAAAAATATGTACCTACTGTAATTCTTGATCTTCTCTTATGTTGTCACCATTCATTACTGATTCCCGCCCATCTTCTGCTCTTGAGCCTTAGCTCCTGGGCGCCGCCTCCACCCTGCTCGCCCTCACCTTCTTTGAGGCCAAATGGGGGCAGAGTCTCCCTGATACCTCAGACCCCTCTGATCTTATCTGTGTCAGTCTTCACCGTTTATCACAGTTGGATATGTGGCTGAAGGTCATGACCCCGCGAGAGCTTTTTTTTTCTTGAGCGGAGCTGACGCAGCGACGGTGCTGCCCCTTGAGACCGACGTACAATGTGGCGCTTGCAGGTTGGCCGTTAGTTGCTGTCGGCGCCATCCCCTTGTTAGTTCTTTGTCTCCTGCCATAGAAGTTGGATCTTGTGTGGAGCTCCTGAGGAAAAACTGCGTCACAGCTGCGGCTTAGTTCCCGATCGGCCTGTAACGTCAAAAAAGTACCGTCGGTTCTGTTTCGCCATCTACTCAATGCCGCTGGCTGGTAAGACCGTTCTTTTTACTTATTTTCTGCGACGTCTGGTCTGTTTTTGCTTATTTTATCAGTAGCTCATGTCTGGTATGGGGGGCAAGAAATCATTGAAGACAAGGTGGCCTCCTATGCATCTGTGCCCCTGTGGCCGCCATTACTCTGTTTCCGACCAGCATGATAGATGTCTCGCCTGTCTTGGCCCTCTTCACTACATGGATTCGTGTGACGTCTGCTTCTCCATGGACCATCAAGTTGTCTAACTTCGCACATGGAAAGTGGTGCGAGCGCCGCCAGGGGGACGAGCACGCACTCGTAAGGCCAAGACACGGTCTTTTGACTCTTTCTCCGGTCTCCTCCCGGTTCTATATAGACCATGGAGGAGGGGCTTCTCTTCTTCTAGTCAGCCGCAGTGGGCCCCTTCTGCATTGCAGGAGGCCCAGTCTGTTCCTTTTGGGGCGGGAGGAAGCAACATTTCGCAAAGCCCTTTGGGGGTGAAGGCACCCCCGGTGTCGCATCTTGGGACCCACGGGCCCGGGCCAACACCGGCCTTGATGCCGCCAGCCAGTGCCATTTTGGGTGTTGGCATTGCTTGCAGTGCCAAGGGCCAGATGGCGCCGTGGTCGATGCTGGGCCGTCTCTCAGCACAGTTTCTGCTGTCAGCGCTGTTCATGGCACCAGTACTGGGAGCTGTGCCATGGGAGTTGTGACCACTTCTTCTACGGCTGTTTTCTGGTCTCAGCGCCATTCTCGATGCTGAGGCTGGAGATGGTGCAGTTTCTAGCTCCAGCACCATTGGTGGTGGGTGGCAGTGACGTTTGTGCCATTTCTGATCTCTGCGCTGTTTGCGGCGCCAAGGGGGAATTGGTGCCATCGTTGGTGCAGCCTCTGTCTCTGGTGCCGTGGGAGGGGACGGTGCCAATTCTGGCTTGGGCACTGTGGTTGGTGCCATCTCTGCCTCGGGCGTCAGTGCAGACTGTGGTGCCACAGCCCAGATTGGCTCTTCTCTTAGCCCAGGAAGGCGCAGGGGTCAGTGGATGGTCTGGCACCGGACCTCGGTCTCCACCTCTTCGGAGGAGGAGTTCAGGTCTGATTCAGACTGGCTTCCAGACTCCTCGGAGTCTGCTGACCCCTTTGGTGTCACTTCAGTGGCCCACATTCAGCCTCCCTCTGGGGAGAGGGCAGTGGTTCCTGTTTCTGGGGTCAGTGGCTCCGACCAACAGGCAGTGGTCCAGGTGGCCGTTGTTGTGCAGCCTAGAGTCGGGGAATCTTCTGTCCCCTCAGTTGGGGTACTTCCTTCTGTTGAGTGCCTGGACAGCCCAACTTTAGGGCCAGTCAGAGCACCTGCGGAAGGGACGGGTGCTGCACCCTAGGTGGTCTCCTTGGGGACTACCCAGTGTTTCCAGCTGCCTAGGCTGGTGTTTTCAAGGCAGAGGGCTCTTTCGGAATCGATGGGGTCGAGGGGCCTGAGTTTGGTGCGGCAGCCTCTCTCTGGGCCCCACCCGGGTTTGGGGAGGTGCCACAGTGCGGACCCTCATCCTTCCCTCTCTCTCCTCTAGAGGGTCCTCCTCTTTAGAGGCCAGGGACCATCCTTCGGTACTTTCCCGGTCGCCTCACAGGGGGGACTCTTCAGGGCACGGTGTAGGCAGTTCCAGTGTGGTTGACCAGCTGTCGGCTGTTGGGCTTTCTGGAGCTCCACCTCTTTTGGGAGCATCCAGCAGGCTCTCTCGCCCGGGCAGAGGACGACCTTACTTAGAGATATTTTTTTTGCAGCAGGTTACACCATAAGGACTGAAGTTGGCAGGCAACTGGACTCCACAGAAAACTTCTAGCTAGGTGTATACAGCGGGGGACCACCCCTGATGTCCCCGACGTCAGATACATCATAAAAGGGGCGGTCTCCCAGCACACCTGTGTTCTTTTCCTGCTGTCAACTTGCACGCATCGGCTCTACAGACACCTTCAACAGACGAATAACTCCAGAAAGAATTTTCTACTTTTTTCTTCAATTTTCACCGAAAATCCAACAAGTACATGTCTTCTTCCCCGACTCCTTCTACAGAAGGACACCCCTCAAAGTGTGCTTGTGGCAAACGGATCCATTTCAAAGACTGGCACTCTGCCTGCATGAGGTGTCAAGGCCCGGACCACAATACCCAGGCCCGCTCCATCTGCCAGCAGTTCAACAGTCGAACCAGGATCCGCCGCCAGAAAGCACTTCAAAGTTTTCTCTTGGAAGAGAAACTTAAGGCCATGGAGAAAGATCCATCCTCTCAAGGGGAACCTTCACACAAATCGGGAAAACACAAGGATAAGCACAACCTCTCCAGTTCACTACCAGATGACCCATTATTCTCTGATATTATGCGCCACATTCAGGAGAATATGGGATGGGAGACAGAAGAGCTAGACCTGGAACGGTAACACCTGTCACGCTATTTGAGGCAAAAAGACCCCAAGACTGTGGTGGTTCCACCCTTGGTGGACACTATCGAGGACGCTACCAAGGCTGCGCAGAAGCATCTTCATTCAACACCAGCAGTCCCCAAGAAGGCTGACAGGCTTTACAGGGCCCCGCTGGAGGCTCCTTACTTATCTCACTAACCCGTGGCTGACTCAGTAGTCATCACAGCTTTGCATGACCATTCCCAGCGGTCCCAACACCTCAGTACACAGCCCCCAGACCAGGAATCCAAACAATTGGACTCACTGGGTCATCGCATGTATGCCTCTGCTACATGCTCTCTCAGGTCCATCAACTATTTGACACACATGGTGCAATTTCAAAATGCACTGTGGGACCAAGAACAAAAATCTACTGAAGGACTTCCCAAATGGTGAGAAGAAGGAAGAGCTCCTAAACCGCCTTCGCACAGGCTCTGATGTTGGGACCCAAGTCCTCTGGGCCGCGTACGACTCTGCAGACTCTGCAGAGAGAGGTGCCTCGACAGGTGTTTACCTCCGGAGACGCTCCTGGTTCAGGGTTTCTGGATTTACTACAGACATCCAGAAAGGAATCATGGACTTCCCCTACAATGGATCAGTGTTGTTCGGTGAAGACTCCGAGAGGGTCATCACCAGACTTCAAGATGCCGGGAAGGCGGTTAGAACTGTTCAGGCCATGTATAAGTCCAGGCCTGGTTCCTTTCATAGACCACAGAACCATTTTCGTGGCCAACAGAGTAAGCAACAACCTTGGTCAGGCCAACAGCAACACAGTGGCAATTTCGACCGTAAGAACCAGCAAAGATTCTCCGGAGGTACTGCCACAGCATGACTCCTTCCGCCCCTGCCCCCGGATCAAAGGAAGAGAGGGTCGGGGTCAAGTCGCTACCACCTGTAAGGGTGGCAGAGGATCCCCTCCAACCGGTGGGTTCTCCAGCTTATCAGTCGAGGACACTCTACACAGTTCCTCGACCACCCACCGTCAAGACCTCCTCTGCATTCCCGTTACTCGGGACAGCATGCCTTGCTCATCCAGCAGGAGATCTCAGCACCCCTCACCAAGGATGCCATCGAGGTCATACCGAGGAGCCAGAGAGAAGGATATTATACCCATTTCTTCCTGATTCCAGAGAAAACCGGGGACTTGCGCTCGATCCTAGACCTCAGCGACTTAAACATCTTTGTGATGTAAAAGCGCTTTCGCATGGTCACCCTTCCGGGTCTTATCCCCGTGCTCAAGCAGGACGCATGGCTAGCATCTCTGGACATGCAGGACGCATATCGTCATCTTCCCATCACCCGGTCGCATAGGAAATTCCTGTGCTTCGTGTTTGGGGACACCATTACCAGTTCCAAGCACTCCCGTTCAGCCTGTCCACGGCGCCATGCGTCTTTACCAAGTGCATGGCAGTCATGGCAGCGGCCCTCAGGAAACAAGGCCATTATGTCTTCCCTTATCTGGACGACTGGCTCCTGATGGCCTCCTCCCCAGAAGCGCTGGAGAAGGCCATTCACGACACCTGCTCCTTATTCCAGTCTCTAGGGATCACCATCAACAAAGAGAAGTTATCTCTCATTCCCTCACAGAGACTACAGTTCATCGGCGCGGTTCTGGACACCCGTCAAGGGAGAGCCTTCCAGCCTGAGGACAGGGCAGAATGCATCAGGTCATTCATAAGGACTATCACGGCACGAAATCTGGTCCCCGCTCGGATCATACTTTGCCTGCTCAGACATATGGCGGCTGCCATCGCACTGGTCCCCCTCACTCATCTCCACATAAGTTACTCAGTGGACATGGGGAGCCCAGTGGGACCAGAGGCAGGATCACTTAGACCACCTAGTCAGGATCACAGGGCCAGTCATTCAGGACATAGTGGTGGCATGTCCCGGAACATCTTTCTGTGGGAGTCCCCTTCGTGGCACCTGCCCCCATCCCCGACACTCACCACCGACGCTTCGGGGTCCGGTTGGGGAGCTCACCTGGAAGGAACCATTACCCAGGGAACCTGGTCGCCCCTGGAGACTCACCTCAACATCAGTGTTCTGGAGATGAGGGCGGTCCTGTACACCTTACAGGCCTTAGTCAGAAATCGCACCGGGTCACGTGTTAGTCCAAACAGACAACACCTCGGTGGTGTATTACATCAACAAACAAGGAGGCACTCACTCCCTACCCCCTTTGCAGAGAGGCACAGCAGGTATGGGACTGGGTACTACAGCACGGTGCCACGCTTACCGCAGTGCATGTTCCAGGTGTGTACAACACTGTCACAGATCTCCTGAGCCGGTCAAAGGCCAGAGCTCATGAATGGGAATTGTTACAAGAGGTCGTCGAGGACCTGTTCCTATGATAGGGGACACCAGACGTAGAATTATTCGTGTCCCATATAACGCAAAACTGCCCAGTTTCTGCTTGCTAGATCCAGGGCCTGGTGTTTTCTGGTGAGATGCATTGTCCCGGGCAGGTTTCTCTATGCTTTCCCGCCCTTCCCTTTGATTCAGAGGGTTCTTCTCAATTTCCGATCAGAAAGAGCGTCAGTGATCTTGGTAGTGCCCTTTTGGCCCAGGCAGATTTGGTTTCCGCTGCTTCACCAGCTAGCTCTGGAACCTCCCTTACCCATACCGGTCAGCTCACATTTGCTGTCCCAGGAGGCTGGCTCCCTGGTCCATCCGAACCTCAAATCCTTGAACCTGCACGCCTGGCTCCTAAAGCTGTAGCCATTCTTAGGCAAGGGGTCTTGCAAGGGGTTGCCGATATCCTGGTGGCGGCTAGGAAACCATCTACTCACGCCACTTGCACTCTGAAATGACAGAGATGTTGTCTCTGGGCTCAGGCTTGCGATCTCGATCCACTTCGATACCCTGAGAGGTCTATTTTTGACTACTTTCTATCCCTTTTCCAGTCGGGATTGGCATATTCCTCTCTGAAAGTGCATCTCTGTGCCATTTCGGCATACCACACACCGGTTGGTCAGCCTTCATTAGACCAGTTGGAGGATTCCCACACTTTTCTGCACAGTGTCCTACATCTGAGACCCCCCTATAAAGGATCCAATTCCTCCTTGGGATCTTCTTTTTATCTTAGAACAGCTTACGCTGCCTCATTTTGAACCAGCCACAGATTGCGAGCTTCACCTTCTATAATGGAAGGCGTTATTTTTAGTTGCCGTCACTTCAGCAAGGAGAATTTTCCAAACTCCAGGCGCTCATGTGCAAAGAGCCTTACTTGATTCCCTGTCCCTAAGGACCTATCCTAAGTTCCTTCCCAAGGTGGTTTCAGCCTTAACCTTAAACCAGGACATCGGCCTTCCGGTGTACTTCCCCAACCATTCAAACAGGGGGGAAGCCCTATTGCACACTCTAGATGTGCAGAGGATTTTGAGGTTTTATTTGGCCAGAACCTGTTCGCACAGACAATCTGATCAACTGTTTTTATACTTTGCTCAAACGGTGATGGGTGCACCCGTATTGAAACAAACTCTCTCCAGGTGGCTTGTTAACTGCATTGTTTTCTGTTATCAGAAACGCGACAAGCCCTTACCAGGACCAGTGAAGGGCCATTCTGTGAGGGGGTGGCTACCTCCTTCGCTGCCCTGAAAAACATGGCGACAGCCACCTTTTGTGTAGCTGCCACTTGGAGTTCAGTGCACACTTTTGTTAGACACTACAGTTTGGACATAGCCTCCAGGCGTAGAGCGGGCTTCGGCCTGGCAGTCTCCAGGGACTTTCGTCCTGAAAAGTCCCTCTTCCTTTGATCTCTCCTATCCTACTAGCAACAGGGGTAGCAATACACCTTTACTGCTTGGGAATCAGTCTTTATGGTGTAACCTACTGCAAGAGCTGTATCTCGACGTAAGATAGTACAATTACATAAGAACTTACCATAACAGTAGCTCTTGCAGCAGGTAGTTTCCCTCCCACCTTCCCCTCAGGTGGTTTGGTTCTTCTTCATAGCGTCTCCAACGCATCAGAATTATTAGTCTTCCTCTGGAAGCGGATCCTCTGTCTTCCCTTCTGAATTGCATCATTATGCTGGGAGTCTCCGGCAGGAGAACTTAGGTGTGCTGGGGGACCGCCCCTTTTATGATGTATCTGACATCTGGGTGAGGCCGACGTTGGGGGCGGTCCCCCGCTGTATATAGCTAGCTATTAGTTTTCCGTGGGGTCCTGTTGCCTGCCGGCCTCGGTCCTTATGGTGTAACCTGCTGCAAGAGCTGTTCTCGAAGATCTACTGTTAAGGTACATTCTTACGTAACTGTACTTTCCTCTTCTGTGAATCTGGACCCCATTCCTCTGTCGCCGTCTCCTTTTCTCCCTGGTATTTCTGGCCCTAGGGGCCTCTGTCCTGGGAGCAGTTCAGGGGTGCGGCTGCTCACTTTCCCACTTTTGTTAGGGGGATGGACGAACGGGTGTTCCACCCTCCCCCTGAGCAGTCACCCCGAGATCTTCTGCTTCCTCATCCCCCTCTTCTGAGGGAGAGGAACCATCTGTCCACATCTCCCCCACCGCTGATCTTGCTGCATATCGGCGCTTCCTCACGAGGATGATGGAAGATCTTCGCATCACCCCTGGCTCTGAAGACCATCCTGAGCGCGTGGCATGCACCTTTCTAGGCGATTTCAGTGCGGCTACCCTGGTGGTGCTCGCCTGGCCTGCTCCCTTCTGGGAGGCATCACTGCACGTCTGGCAACATCCCTTCTCCAGTGTCCTGGCCCCTAGGGAACTGAGCCAGAGGTATTGTGCTCCCCCGAAGTCTCCAGGTCGCATGCCTCACCCTCTGTCAGGGTTGACGCAACTGGACACTCCTGATGGGCTTCACGCCCTTCACCGTGACCGCCCCCCAGATCAAGACTCTCTGGATTTTGACTTCTGGGATAGGAAGACCATCTACTCAGCATGGATTTTACTGTCCATAGCTGCACATCAGGCCCACCCTGCTTCCTATGACAGGTTCTTGTATTCCAGGCTAGGTCAGCTCCTAGCCTCTTTGCCTGATATGGAGGTAACCAGACAAGCCATCGCACTCTCTGCTTAGGGCCTGGAGCTAGTAAGGCACCAAGCGAGGGCATCCTACGATGCCTGCAAGGTAGCTTCCAGAGTCGTAGGAACAGCTATCTGCATTAGGCGGATGGTGTGGCTGTGTCTTTCCCAGTTGTCACCCTTGGCCTGACGTTGGGTGATATCCTCCTCTTATCGGAGAACCCATCGTTTCTCCCACAGAGTGAGGCGGCAGTTGTCGGGGCAACTTCCTTTCCCCTCCGGGGGGTCCCCATCTCACTCTCCACACTCTCTGGCCTCACAAGGCCCGTGAAGGTTCTCCCTTCCAGTGTCTCCCCCACTGGGAGCTAAGGTGCGTAGTCCCTTAGGGTCTCGGGCCCCCTTCAGGGGGGCTCTGCACTCACCCAAAGGTGATGAATGGTGAAGATTGACACAGATAAGATATGAAAATTACCCCTTAATTCTGATCTTTTTGTGTATCTTCTTCATCACAAATCCCACCCTCCATCCCCCTGAGGCCTCAGTCTCTGGGTCCCCCTCCCTCTGTGTGCTTTCTCCCTTCCTTCCCTCCCTCCTTCGTGTTGGCCAGGGTGGGGAACCTTCAAACATCTTGGGGGGCAGTTCTTACAAGCCTTGCGGCTGGGGAGGGATGGGGTCTATTTCCTCATTGCCTTATGGCTTCCGCCCATTCTTAGGGGTGTGATGTTGGTGGCTGCCCCCTCTCTCCTCAGCCCTTGTCCTTTGGGACTAATCCTTTTATTGTTCTTTTAGAAGAGGGGCGCCCCCCCCTCTTATTTTTTGTTGGCTAGGGGAGAGGACATACCTTGGCTCCTGGTCCCCCTCCTCTCCTTAATCTACTGCTCTAGGAACTCGTTCCTGCCGGAGTATCTCTTGGTCAAATTCTGTGCCTTGAATCTCACCAGCCTTGCCAGGCTTCTAGCTACTCCTGGGCAGTAATTCCATATAAAAGCTGAGGACCAGACCGCAAGCCCTGGTTTTGTCTTCTCCCCTCCCGTTTAATTCTTCCTTCCCTTTCCTTCTCTCCCCTTTTACCTCTTTTCCGAAGATTGGGGCCTCTCCCCCTCTCCCAGTACCCCTAGCTTCTCTCCCTCATCTGTCCTTAGTCATTTATTTCTCCTTTTGTTTTCTTATATCTTTTCCTTTGTCCTTTGGGCTTCCTTGTCCCACCCTCCCAACCCTATTTCTTACTCTACGGCAACTCAGAACTAGCGAGGGGGTGGCGCTGACAGAAGCTAATGGCCAACTCGCAAGCGCCATGTTGTACGTCGGCCTCAAGGGGCGGCACCATTGCTGCATCGGCTCTGCCCAACCAAAAAAAAGAGCACCCGAGGGGTCATGACCTCCGGCCACACACTTTGGACCTGTGGCGAGCATTCAGTTAATATATGGAGCGCACCACTGGAGTTTGGGGAGAGCTTCACCAGCTCTTTGTCAGCTGCACTGAAGCAGCACCTGGCAGTTCAGCAGCTAAGCAGACGATTGACAAGCGGGTTATCTCCTACATTGACCTCTGCTATAGGTTGGCTGGTAGGGAGCCTCCTGTTAGGCTAAGGGCTCATTCCACCAGACATTCTGCTACTGAGGTTTCCGCTTCTGGGGATGTCACTGTCCAGGAGATCTGTAGGGCTGCTACCTGGAAGTCAAGACACACCTTCATTTCCCATTACCACATCGACCTTGAGTCAGGTCGGGATGTTGGTTTTGGGGCCTCAGTTCTCTGTTCCTTGCTCCCTAAGTAGATGCGTGCTCCTTGTCTCCTCCTCCTCCTCCTGGAGAACTGCTGGGAGTCTTCCATAGTGTGGATGAGTGCACCATATCCACATCCCTAGAAATGAGGGTTACTCACCTGTAACCGTAGTTCGAGGAGTGGTATTTGGTGCACATCCACATGACCCACCTGACCTCCCATGGCAAGTGTCGAATGGACCCCTGATTCCAGCATGCAAGATCTGAAGTCATGGGCTGGAGCCACTGAGTATACCACCCGGGTGGGTGGGAGGAGCTTAGCTTGAAGATGTTCCAGCTGAATTTAAAGGGAAAGGAAGACTGCCACAGCATGGATGTGCACAATATACCACTCCTAGTACAACCATTACAGGTGAGTAACACTCATTTTGGGCTTGTCCCACAATGTCAGTACATGCAAGATCTGACGGGGGTTTAACCAGGCCACAAGGAGAAGCTGAAAGAAGGCTCTTGAAACCTTCATCACCATTAAGGCAGTGGGAGCTGCTGCCAAAATTGCAGGCTCCAAGCCAGCTTCTTCCTCTCATTTGACCACCTCTGCGAAGGAGTTTCCGGTGTTCAGCAATACTGTTGCTAGCACGGTCATCAAGGAAGGACAAAAAGAAAAGTTGTCAAAGTCCTCATCCTGCCATCACTGCAAGCATAAAAATAAGATTCTTGCCTGACTGGTGAGGTCAGGGTCTTTACTGAAGGAGTGTAGGTCCACATCTTTGCTGTGGCAGTGACCACTACAGCGCGTGTAGGACCACATCATCGTCTGCTGCGGCAATGACTGCTACAGCCCTCCTGACCTTTGAGACACCAAGGTTGGGGTCTGGCTCCTGTGCTGCTGTACCTGCTTTGAATGGTATCCCGCCTACATCATTGTGTCCTACCCCTTTGACGTTGATAGCCCCAGGCCCTTTACAGGGTGCCATTGACTCCCGGGTTCTGCTGGTATCATTCTGACTCTGAACTGTTCTGCTGATTGTCACTGTCGCACCTGCCGGCGATAGCAGTGTCCCATCGATTGGGCCTCCCCCCGCCTACTCCATTGTCAATGGGATTCAGAAAGCATACCTGTTATTCCTCTGCAGGTGCCACCACCACTGCCAGCTGCGACTTTTACTCCTGTCATCAATCAAGACAGTGATGAGGAGGATTGTAAACCTGACCTCCTTAACGTGGAGGAGGATTTTGAGGATGCAGGGAAGCCATGGAAGTATAGAAATTGGTGATTTTCCAAAGATCAGTCTTCACCATTCATCACAGATGGGAGTACACAACGAAGGCTGAACTGATGGAGCATATAGCTTTAAAACTTCAGAAGGTCCTTGGGCCCTTCACCTGTCAGGGCTTTAACTCCACTACTAGATGACACCTAAAAGGGGCTCTGGAAAAGCTTTTATTGAAAAAAAACTTTGGCAGTGATGGAAAAACAGATGCAGAAAAAAATCTCTGTTGCCTGCCCCATCGACCGAATCCTGGTCATTGCAATCTAAGGAAAATTGTCGTTGGCAGCCACAAGCATAACCCGGAAAGAAAAGGCCTCCCGATGCACTCTAGGTGACCGCTGTACAGCAGGTACTTGTCAAGGCACAGGTCAGGAAGCATAGGAAGACCAGGAGCAGTTATAAAATGCTCAAGTAGTGTTTTATTATCAATAACAGTAAAAATAAAAAATAAAAATTGTTCAGTATAACTATGTACAAAGGCAGTACAAACAGAGAAAACAGAGTCCTTCATCAGAGGGTTTCTTTTCAATTCCCAATCTGTCTCTCCCCAGCAAAAATATTGCTGCTCGTTTTATAACAAGTCTTAGCATGGCAGTTAATTTCTACATTCTGAGCTCGTTAAGGAGACATCCTGTTTCTCATAAAATGTATCAGAGTTCTTTCAGTTTCTTTGCAGAATAGGCTTGCAAGTAAAACAGTGACCCAAGCTGGCCTCTTGCTGACAGCTCTGCAAAAGAGTTTGCAAATAAGCCTGAGAGGAGCTCAAACTGCATCTCAGGTTAACCCCATAAATTCCAAATCACTTGTTTTTTCAGCAGTATAACTATATACACTTTCAAACCAAGGGATCCCAGTATCACTTACTGTTCCACACAGAGTCACATATATATTTTATAACCACAGATGTGCAAGGGGGGGAAGAAAAGACAAACAGCAAGTGAAGAGAGAGATAGCGAGAGGCAGAGAATCACGAGACCATCAGAGTGATCAGTTCCTAGGTCTCCTGAGAACATTTGGTTGCACAACCAGACAGACAAGAGACAGAAAAGAAAAGGCTAGACCAGATCCTTGCATTTAACTCGTTCTGCGTAACAAATGGAACAGGGCCTTATTCAACCCTGTCATAGTACTAATTCAACCTTGTCATCATCCATTATGGCAGCAGTGACTACAGGCCCCTCCCCAGACTATTGACCATACTCCAAGGTTAGGACTTGGCTTGGGCACTGCTGGGCCTGTACAGGCAGTAAGACGCTGTCATCATGGGGTCTCCACCCGACATCTACAGTTATAGTCTTGACCCCTACTATGGGCATAGTCAGTGCACAAACTGTGCTGATATAATTCTCAGAAATGATATGACACTGCAGCCAGGCTTGCCTGATCAGCCTATGCTAACATCAACAGGAGCTTCCACCTCCCAGAACCTGTTGATGCAACCTCCTAGCACTATATCCAAGGGACCTACTCAGCTGCTGCCAGCGTCACTGCAAGCAGTGTTACAAATGCCTCATTTAGAGGCAATAAACTGTTTTGTGTGATGTGGAAGAGGCATTAAGAGGCCTTCAGTTATCTAGGATGACATTAAGTTCAGAGCCCTAGCAGAGGATAGTTGCCTATTCGTAGATGCCCCTCTCCCATTCTTTTGCAGCCACCACCCTCTCTTACAGGCCAAATCAGTCCGACGGAGACATTCAGAGGCACTGCAGCGGCCTTCCCATCATATGTTAGACACATGCATGAGTGGGTATTTCACCTGTCCCATCCGCCGCAGGAGTCTTCTGAGCATTCGAGTTCCCCATCTTCCTCTGCTCCCTCCTCTGAGGGAGAGGAACCCTCTGCTCATCTTTCCTCCGACGCTGATTTCACAGACTATCAGCAATTCCTTTCGAGGATGGTTGGGAACCTCCATATCTCCTATGTCAGGCGTGACAATACTGAGCAGGAGACGTGTGAATTCCTTGGTGAATTCAGTGCCCAGCATCTGGTGGTGCCATCCTGGCCTATCGCTTTCCAAGAGGCGTCTATCCGCACCTGGCAGTCTCCAGCCGCTCCTTTCCCAGCCCCGGCAGACTGCTGGAGGAGGTATTGTGCCCCATCTGAGTCTCTAGGTACACTCCCCAACCCACCCTCGGGATTGGAGTTCCTAGCGACTCCTGGACACTGCCGCCTGGCGCACAACCATCCACTGGACTCAGATTCCCTACAGTTTGACGGGTGGGGGCGAAGAGTGTTCTCTTCTTCTCTTGCGATGTTGTGTATTGCATCACATCAGGCTCACCATGCTGCCTACAACAGGCACTTATGGTCGATGCTCTCTCAACTTCTAGCATCAATGCCTGATATGGAGCAATCCAGACAAGCTGTGATCCTCTCCGCTATAGGCCTGGAACTGGCAAGGCACCAAGCAAGGGCATCCTACAATGCCAGTGAGGTGGTTTCCAGGCTTGCAGGGACAGCGATCTGCATCAGGCAGACAGCATGGCTTCATCTATCAAGATTGTGACCCCTGGCCCAGTGTAGGGTGATCCGCTCCGCCTTCCAAGGGACCCGCCTTTTTTCCACCAGGGCTAGGAGGCTTCTGCGGGGGCTTCCTCTGTCTCTTCATCTTCAGGGGGACACCTCCTAGCTCTCCTCGGCCTTAGGCTTCCTGTCTTGTAAGGCCCGGGTCTCTTCCTTCTGTTTTTCACCAGCAGGAGGCTGATGGTCTTGTTCCCCCAGGGTTTTCTTAGTCCCCCCTTTGGGGGGGCTTGGTACTCCCCCCAAAGCAGTAATGAATGGTGAAGACTGACAAGGGAAGATAAGGAAATTACGTACCTACCGTAATTCTTGATGATCTACTTGTTCCTCCCCTCTCCTTTTCATGTCCTTAAAGCCCGAAAAAAAAAATTTTTTGAGCCTTCCGTTCTTCTCTCAGAATGGATCCATTTAATTGACAGAGAGGAGAACGAGTAGAATTTATCTTTATCCTGAGGGAACTCTTTCTGATTGCCCCTGGAGGTGACCTCTTGGCTCCTTCTTAAGCCATGTTGTTCAGTTCACAGTTAAAGAAGCTGTTCCTCAAATGGTTCAGTTCCTTTTTTCTAGGTCCCCTCTGGCATGTCTGAATCTCCTGTTTGCGCCAGCCTCTGCTAGTTAAACACTGTCCTGGCACTCCAGTGCCTTGAACTGGTGATCTGTTTTGCCTGGCCTTCAGGGAGTCAGACTGAGTTCCCACTCTGCCCTTTTTCACAAAGGGGTGCCCTCTGTAGGGCTTCTGTAACAGGATGCTAGTGGGCTTCTTTCCCCTTCCTAGTTGGCGCTCTCCTTTCAGAACAGATTTTCTGCCTTGGCAGTCTGTGAGCTCTCAGCTAGAGTGTAAGGGGTTGGGGATGGTGGGAGGTGCAGAGAGTCTGCCTTTTGTGTACCAAGCTGTGCAAAAGGTTCAGTTGAACCTTGTTCACCAGTTTTTCTAAGGGGGTTCCTTGCTCCCTCACCTTGTTCCCGAGCTTACGAGCCTTCAAGCCAATTCTCTCAACTTGGCAGAACTTCTCCTTCTTCCAACATCCCTCTCTCTCTCTCTCTTCTTCTTCTTCTCTCCCTCTCTCCCTTATCTGTTCCTCCCTCGGAGCTACCCCAGGAATGAGGCCTGCGGTCCCATAGGGTAGGTTTTCCTCTTTCCTGTCCTCTATTGGCTTGTTCCTTTTTCAGTTTATATCCTTTCCTTTACCTATTCCTCAGCTCTCTTGCCTCGTTCTCTTTTTTTCCTTATCTTTATTTCGCCTCTCCAGCTTACAGAACTGGGATGATGGTGGAGGAGGAGTCTGCGGTGCCTAACGGCCGCTTCTTGCACACCACATAGCGCGTCGCTGTTGGGGGCGTTGGCATAGACTCCTCTACAAAAAAAAAAAACTCCCGTGGCGGGTGCGCGCCCCCGGCTTACACCCAAGCAGTAATGAATGGTGAAGATACAAGACAAGATCAAGAATTACGGTAGGTACATAATTTGCATCTCTGGATGGTCTCCCTACAGACTCTGATTTGCCTGTTGCAAACAGGAGACTGGATCTATTCTCTAGGTATGAAGGATGCCTAGCTTCATATAAAAATCAGAGGCCAGCCCAGTGGTGCTGAGGATTGAGGCGCTAGACGCCACACCTCGTGCCACACCGGTGACCTGAGTTCGGGAATGAGCTTGGGTCGGCGGGAGGGAGGGAGAGGATTGCAAGGAGCTGCTGGCAGGCAGGCTCTCCACCTCAGGAGGGATAGATGCGTCTCTCTGTGCTTGGCTGCCCCCCAATGGAGCCTACATGGTAGTGCCGCATCCAGGAGCCCAGGCGCAAGGCCAGGGAGGAAAATGGCTGCTGTTCGTGTGGGCTCCACCCACGCGTAGACACTGCATCCGGGGTTAGGAGGGTAGATAACCGGGGGTCACCAGGATGAAGACTTGGGACGGCTCCAGGCTGTGCTGGCACGATAGCGCTCGAAGTCCCCAAAAGACCCCAAAGTCTAGTAGGGTTACCGACAGAGGAGATCCGCCGAGGAAGAGGTAAAAAGAGTTTAAAAAAAAAAATCGGAAAAATCACAGAAAATGTCTGAGATTCATGCTGGAATGGGAACATTACCAGTTTAGATTATTGCCCTTTGGCTTGTCTTCTGCACCACGGGTCTTTACCAAATGCTTAGCTGTAGTAGCAGCAGCCTTGCGCATGGAAGGCCTGACTGTGTTTCTTTACCTGGGCAATTGCTTGTTGAAAGCCCACACCAGGGAACGTCTGCTTCACACCCAGCTCATACCAGGAAGTTGTTTGACCTGGCGGTAACAGTCTGCTAAAGACAGTACTGACCCCCTTTCAAAGATTGCAGTACATTGGGGTGATACTGGACACAGCTCAAGGCCTTGCGTCCTTACCTCTGGACAGAGCAGAACGCCTTATAGCTTAGACATAACTGATGTACAACAGCCTGTATGTCCCTGCCAAGAATCTAATGTGCCTTCTAGGCTTTATGGCAGCAATCATCATAACAGTGCCCCTAGCTCATTTCCATATGCTGATCCCACAGTGGTCCCCAAAAGTCTTGTAGGACCAAGCAAGAAACGACCTAGACAAACGAGTGCTAGTCACATCTCCTTTGAAGACACTGATGAGATGGATGGATCACACCAACTTGCTAAAGGATGTTCCATTTGTGATTCCAAATCCAGTACAAATTCTCACCTCAGATGGCTGTAGCTGTGGAACGCACCTTGACCATTTCCAAACACAGGGTGTTTGGACCCAGGTGGAAAAGAAATAGCACGTAGAAAAACATCAGACACCAGGTACGCTGTTAATAAAGAAAGCCAGTGTCAGTGTGATGCATTATATCAGCATCGGTGGGGGGGGGTGCATTCTATCTGCTACACAGGGAAGCAGTGAGAGTATGGCAGTGTGCTCTGGAACACTGTCTAGAACCTTCAGCCATACATCTGCTAGGTGCCCAAAACGCTTTGGCAGACAAAGTGAGCAGGTCACAGTCCAGGATACAGGAATGGGAGCTGCTGACCATGGTAGTGGAAGACCTGTTTGAAATGTGGGGTCAGCCAGAGTTGGACTTTTTTGCATCCCCACACAATGCAAAACTGCCGTGTTTTTGCTCGCTCGCTCCAGGGCCTGGAATCTTCTGGCAAAATGCATTGTCCCTCTTGAAAAGGGAGGTGCTAGGGACATGGATGTGGTGTTCTATCCACACACGGTGTCCTATCCCCTTTAAGATGTGCCGGAAAGTCTTCAAGCTGGCTCCTCCCATCCACTCAGTTGGTAATTCCCCTAGTACCGCCCCGTGACACCAGTTCTTCCTTTCTGCTTGGAAGAAGATTCCCTCTTTATCGCTCTGTTTTTATTGAGGCCCTTTCTGCTAAGTTTGCTAATAAAATAAAACTTTTGTCTTCGTTTCTACAACAACTTGTCGCCTCTGTCGTGGACGATGCGAAGTCCATTCCAGAAATGCAGTTGCGGGCAGATAATGTTGTGATCAGATCCGCACTCCTCATGCATCTACTGTCTGGGCCACAAGCACGATACTTAGACCTTTGTTCACTGCCGTTTGTTTTTACCGGCAACTCTCAAGGATCGCCACACCCACTTACTCCTTGGCTGTCTGGACAGGGATCTGCCTATTCGTTCGAAGGACACTCCTAGTGTGGTCTCCACAACTGCGGGGTCCACTGAGCAACTTATGGCTTTTGAGGAGGTACCACACAGATCTCCTTCGTTTCAGCCTTTTTGCTGCTCTTTTTGGGTGCTTCATTTACAGGTGTCTTTGAAGGACTTGTGCCAGTCCCTGCCCACCTTGGGGCAGGGTCTTAAGGGCACTAAGCCCAAGAAATCAAAAAAAGACAAAGAGAGACCAAGAAGCGGTCTTGTCAACATTCATAGGATTGGGAGTGCTCTCAGGCCACAGACTCCCATGCTTCGCCGGAACCTTCAGCTTCTGCCGACGTTTCAGTAATGGCCTACGGCTCCACGGTTGGGGGGGGGGTGGCAGTCCACTGCTCTGCCGCTCCCTACCCTGGAGTTTCAGGACCTGTAGAGGGCCCGATCTTCACCAGCCCCCTCTGAGACCTGCAGCAAGTGCCCCCGGCAGTCCCAGTCCTGCTCCAGGAGTACGGACTTGGGCAGCCTGTGTAGTTTGTGAAGCTTGCACTCTTGGCGCTTGGGCAAGTGGCACCGCTGCTATTCCTAGTCTTACTCAGGCAAGGAGAGGCACCAGCGCAAGATTCATTGGTGCTACAAGGATCTTATTTGGCATCAGCTTTGGCTGACCCAGATCAAGCCTATTCCAGCTTCCCCGGCCCTTCCTTGATTGCCACTACTGGAACCGCAGCAGACCCCACCCTGGCAGGAGCTGGTTTATATACTCCCAGCTCGACCCACGCCAGCTTCTCTGCCGATCCTGGTGGAGCCACCGCTCAAACAGCTGCCAAACGACGCCCCAACCAAGGACTCTGGGAAGGGGTTTGCCCCATTGGCTGTCCATCATCGTCACCCCAGACCACCCTTGCCAAGTGAGCGGGAACTCGGGTGACCACTGTTTCATAATTCCTAGGAATCTGAGGGGTCTTCCTTCAACTCCTGGCTAGTAGATGTGGATTCAGTGAGGGACTTATCGATGGACCAGGGCCCTACCTCCTTCATGGGCCTGCTCCAGCTGATTTCTGAGTCAACGGGACTCAAACTGGAGCCTGTCCAAAAGCGAGAATGGTACCCTCTTACTGAGATCCTCAACCAGGGGGATACCTCCATGGAGGCCTTCCCAGTCCAGGATACAATTCTTGATCCTGCATTGGAGCTGTTACAGCCTCCAGTGTCTTGTTGTACGCCATTGGCCCAGGTGGGCCAGCAAGTATGCAGTCCCTACCAGATTCCTGTTGGGCTTCATAGAGCATCCCTCGGCCAAAGAGCTCATTGTTCAGGCGCATGGGGAATGTTGGGGATGTGGACAAACCTCCCGACTAGGAGTCCAAGAAGTTGGACCACATGGCGAAAAAAGTGAATGTTGCCTTTTCGCTTGGCCTTCGGCAGGCGAGCTCGGCCCTTCTTTTCTTTTCTTTTTTTTTTTACTTTATTGTTATGAGACACAAACATATAGTTATAGCCACTAACATTCAACATTACATATATGAATATAGAAACATAGACTTTGAGAGCAGATAAGGACCTCTTGGCCCACCTAGTCTGCCCATTTCCCTACCTAGAGGATAAGCTGCAGATCCTAGTTAACCAACAGCCTATTTCTTCCTACCCCCCACAAAAATTGCCTTATGTTTGTCCCATGCATTCTTGAATTCTCCCACAGTTTACCATCCTCTCTGTGAAAAAATACTTTCTCACATTGCCCCGAGCCATCCCCCCTCTGTCTTCAAATTGTGTCCCCTTGTTCTTGCACATCTCTTTTTCTGAAAGATGCTACCCTCTTGGACTTTGTTGATTCCACTGAGGTACTTGAACGTTTCTATCATGTCTCTCCCCCCCCCCCCTTCCTCAAGGGTATAAATATTAAGCTCCTTTAGTCTCTCCTCGTATGGCTTCTCTTGCAGACCCTGCACCATTTTAGTTGCCGTCCTCTGAACTGCCTCCATCCTGCCTATGTCCTTGCGGAGATGGGGTCTCCAGAACTGGACGCAGTACTCCAGATGGGGTCTCACCAACTGTCTGTACAGGGGTTTAACTTCCTGTTTTCTGCTGGTGATACCTCTCCCTATACATCCCAGTATCCCCCCAGCCCTCCCTACTGTCTTCTCGCAATGCTTGCCAACCTTAAGGTCATCTGATAAGATTACCCCTAGGTCTCTTTTCATTTTTGTTGTTGTTACTACCCCCCCCCCCCCATTGTGTAATCTTCCCCTGGGTTTTTGTTTCCCAAGTGCATTACTTTGCACTTCTTTGCATTGAATCCAAGCTGCCATACTTCTGATCATTCCTCCAACCCAAGTCCCTTCTCATCCTTTCCACGCCTCCTTGTGCATCAACCCTGTTGCAGATCTTTGTGTCATCTGCAAAGAGGCATACTTTTCCTTCCAGTCCCTCTGCAATGTTACTTATAGAGACATTAAAAAGGACTGGACCCAGCACGGAACCCTGCGGTACCCCACTAGTAACCCTTCTTTCTTCAGAGTGGACTCCATTTACAATTACCTTCTGTGTCCTGTTCAGCCAATGTTCTACCCAGGCTACCACCTTGGGGCCCACTCCCAGGCTGGTTAATGTGACTACTACTCTTTTGTGTGGGACTGTGTCAAATGCCTTGCTAAAGTCTAGGTAGGCCATGTCCATAGCCCCTCCCTGGTCTACTACTTTGGTCACCCAGTCAAAGAAATCAATTAGATTCGTCTGACATGACCGTCCCACTGTGAACCCATGCTGCCTTGGGTCCTGTGCCCCACTGGCCTTTAGGTACTCAACAGTTCTTTCCTTCAGAAGTGATTCCATCACTTTCCCTACCACAGAGGTCAAATTGACAGGTCTGTAGTTTCCTACCTCCGTCTTGGTCCCACTTTTGTGAAGGGGAATCACATCTGCCTTCTTCCAGTCCTCAGGTACCACACCATCCTCCCATGATTTGTTAAAAAGCGTAGTCAGTGCTGTCACTAGTTCTCTGTTTAATTCTTTTAGAATTCTGGGGTGAATTCCATCTGGCCCCATTGCTTTGTCCACCTTCAGTTTTAGGAGTTCTTTCAGAACCCTTTCTTCTGTGAAAGGACTGGGATCAACCCCTCTCTCTAGAGTGCTTGTGTTAATTGGATTAGGCACCTCCCCCACTACCTCTTTTGTGAATACTGAACAGACGTATTCATTCAGTATCCCTGCTTTATCACTGTCACTCTCTGCCCACCCACCATCCATTCTATTCAACCTCACTATCCTTCCCTTTGTCTTTCTACGCTCCCTGATATACCTAAAAAAGGTTTTATCCCCCTTCTTAACCGAGTTAGCTATCTTTTCCTCAGTTTGTGCCTTTGCTATTCTGACTACCCTTCCTGTTTCCTTCTGCCTTAACTGGTACAGTTCTCTGTCCTGCACCTTCAGTGTTTCCTTATACTTCCTAAATGCTATATTTTTCTCCCTGACCTTCACTACCACCTCTTTTGAGAACCATAGTGGCTTTTTCTTTCGTTCTGATTTGTTTATTTGCTTCACACAAAGGCTTGTTGCCTCTGTGATGGCAGTTTTGATATTTGCCCATTGTTGCTCCACCCCTCCTTCTAGCCTGTTTGCTAGTGCTTTTCTAAGGCACTCTCCCATCTTGCCAAAGTCAGCCCTCCTGAAGTCCAGAACTCTCACTTTTGTATGGCTTGACTTTGTAGCAGAGTTTATCGTGAACCACACTGTTTGGTGGTCACTTGTTCCCAAATGGCTACCCACTTCTAGATCTGAGATCCTCACTGTCCCCATTTGAGAGTACAAGGTCTAAGATTGCTCCCTATAATACCAGGAGGGCGCCACCCCTCTTAATATATTTGTTAATACCATCAAATGTTATGAGATACATCATTGGGGGGGGGTCTACAGATTATATGTTAACATTGACCATAATCTATTCATTTAAAGCTGTTGGAGGAGTCCATGAGCTCCGTGTGCATAATAAACAATAATATCCAGGTCCAAAGTCACCAGTGACTGTCCCTTCCGTGGGGGTCGAAGGTATCCACCATGCTTGTCCATAGTAAATGCATAAAAGTGCTAACGATATAAAACAGAACACTTCAGAGCCGATTTATTTCTATGAATTCAGAGCAATTAAACATACTACTTTAAATTAGAAGAATTGAACTAATTACTTAAGTAAATTGTATTTTAGTGCCTTTTAAGCTGTTTTAACAGGGCACTTTAGCTACTTAAGTTTGCTAGAATTCAGAGACAAAATGCAACAGGATTATAGCAATACAAACGGCCGCAAGTGGGCAAGAATATTTGTGAACCATTAAATACAGCCCATAGCTCAAGGGTGATAGAGAAAATCACCCCAGGAGAGTCGAGAATTAGGCATTCCACATACAAAATTACCACCACTTTTAACAAATCCTACCTTGGGGCTTATTCAGATCCCCCCCCCCATGCCTTATAGAGCTGTACCTTTTAACCAAATAAAAGTTCAGTTTCAAGGAAGTTCTTCATCCAGTGCTGAATCCTCTGCACATGAAGCTCGAGACCGGGTAGGGATGATCTTACTTCGAATGGGAGCTCTTGCAGCAGGCTATCACAATAAGGACTCTGCCGCAGGCACTAGGACCCACTGCAAACTTCTCAACCAGCAATACCCAGCAGGGACTGCCCCCAACATCGGCTCCACCCTGACGTCAGCCCTGGTATAAAACGGGGCGGACCCAGCTCCACCTCAGTTCTTTTCCCACCGCGTCCCGCACATGTGAAGAGTTCTTGGCTTGCCAGCCCAGCTAAAACACCACTTCATGGCGCCAGCCGAATCGGAATAAACGTAAACTATACTCTGGTGAATAATCCTTACACGAGTCAGAAAAACTAGGCCCTGCGAGATTCCCGCCTCACGGAGTAGCGCACCTGCCCCATCAAATTTCTTACGCATTTGTCTGGTGACGTAGCACAGGTCTGGAAACTTTTTTGTTGCCCATCATGTAGCAGAGTTTTCATCTGTCTGGTTTGAGCCAGTAGACGATAATGAGAGTCCACTTCTTCTGTTATCGCCACCGTCCAAAGAGCCTCAGGGTTATCAATTCGGCCCTGTGGTGGCGATCCTGTATGCCTTCTGGAAGCGTTGCACCACCGGGGCCACTTCCTCTCCCAGCTGCTGTATCAGCCACTGATGTAAGAAAAGCATGAAGTACCTGGCTATGTACTGTCCAGAAGAGACCGAGGTGCAAAAAGGGGGGGTGGAGTGGCCCTTTATGTCAATGAAAATATCAAAGCTACTGAAATTCAGAATACACATAAGGAGCCAGAAGAACTGTGGGTCACCCTGGAAACAGGAAATGGGACAGCCATACGAACTGGGGTTGTGTACAGGCCTCCAGACCAGGAGGAGGACACAGACACGTTACTGTTAGAAGATATAAAAAAACATGACCAGCTGAAGGTGAGGTTCTGATAATGGGAGACTTCAACATGCCAGATACAGATTGGTCAATACCAGCAGGGATATCTGCCAGAACTAGACACATGGTGGATTCCCTGCAGGGGGAGGGCCTCAAACATCTGGTACAACAACCCACAAGAGACAGGGCTATCCTAGATCTAGTACTGACTAACAGGGAAAGGGTCAGAGATCTCCAGGTAGAAGGTCACCTGGGTGCCAGTGACCATCACATGGTATGGTTCAGTTTGGCCACTAGAACAAAATCATCCCATTCCAAGGCAAAAATATGGGACTTCAGAGGGGCTGACATTGATGAGATGGCCAGCAGAGTTAAGATAACACTGGCAAAAAGAAATACAGGTGAGGGGGTACAGGCAAAGTGGGCAAGCATTAAAGATGCAATACTTGAAGCAACATCCCATTGTGTTAGTGAGAAAAGGAAGTGCAAAAGAAGAAGGAAATCACTTTGGTTCTCAAATACAGTAGCAGAAAAGGTCAGAGCCAAAAGGCTGGCCTTCAGGAAATATAAGGGAACGCAGCAGGATGAAGATAGGGAGGCATACCAAACTTCCCTAAGGGAAGCAGGGAAGGCAGTAAGTCAGGCAAAGGCCCAAACCGAGGAAACACTAGCACAAACAGTAAAAGAAGGTGACAAGACTTTCTATAGATACATTAGTGAAAGGAGAAAGTCCAGAGTGGGTATTGCTAAGACCAAAGGGATAAGGGAAGTGTGAGGAGGAGGACCATGTAAAAGCATCTATCCTAAATAGATACTTTTGCTCAGTATTTACTGAAGAGAAGGTAGGGCAGGGCCCACAGCTCAGCACCATAGACACGGGGGTGGGGGTGCACTAGTTCCTTCACAAAAGAAATGGTCCTACAAGAGCTCAGTAAGCTCAGGGTGGACAAGGCAATGGGACCTGATGGCATACATCCCAGGGTGCTAAAGGAGCTAAGGGTGGAACTAGCAGAGGCATTATCAGAACTGTTTAGTGAGTCTCTGAGCACAGAAGAGGTCCCAGATGACCGGAGAAGGGCCCGTGATCCCACTCCACAAGAGTGGTAACAGAGAGGAGGCAGGGAACTACAGACCAGTCGGTCTTACCTCAGTAGTGGTCAAGATTATGGAGACACTCCTTAAGGAAAGGATAGTGCAACACCTAGAATCCATAGGAGCACCGGATCCAAGACAGCATAGGTTTACAAAAGGAAGGTCCTGTCAAACTAATCTCATAGATTTCTTTGACTGGGTAACCAGAGTTGTGGACCAAGGGGGAGCAGTTGATGTTGCCTACCTTGACTTCAACAAAGCTTTCGATACTGTTCTACATAGAAGAATGATTAATAAGCTGGGTAGGCTCAGGGTGGGTCAGACGTT
The DNA here is from genome assembly GCA_016271365.2 of Neoceratodus forsteri. Classification (NCBI taxonomy): domain Eukaryota; kingdom Metazoa; phylum Chordata; order Ceratodontiformes; family Ceratodontidae; genus Neoceratodus; species Neoceratodus forsteri. Next base: position 209,071,336 of record JADMNL010000022.1, on the reverse strand, counting down.
GGTCAACTGGGTGGCAAACTGGTTGACGGGCAGAAAACAGAGAGTGGTGGTAAATGGTATACAGTCAGAAGAGATGCAAGTCACAAGTGGGGTACCTCAGGGATCAGTCCTGGGGCCTGTCCTCTTCAATATCTTCATCAGTGACATTGCAGATGGACTGGAGGGCAAGGTTTGTCTGTTTGCAGATGACACCAAGATCTGCAACAGAGTAGATGATCCAGATGGGGTGGGCAGAATGAGAAGAGATCTGGATAAACTAGCAAAATGGTCAGAAGAGTGGCAACTGGGATTTAACGCAAAAAAGTGCAAGATCATGCACTCAGGGAAGAGAAACAAAGAATCCACCTATAGGCCCGGAGGGGAGGGGAGTTGCTGGCAGTCAAAATTGAAGAAAGAGACTTGGGCGTCATCATCACCGATGACCTGAAATAATCCAAGCAGACCACTAAAGCAGTAGGTAAGGCTAGAGGGACGTTGGGGTGTATTAGTAGGGGTATCACAAGTCATAAGAGGGAGGTAATAATCCCTCTTTATAAGACACTGGTTAGGCCCCATCTGGAGTACTGCCTGCAGTACTGGAGGCCACACCTTCACAATGACATTAATCAGATTGAGGCAGTCCAGAGAAGGTCAACCAAAATGGTGCAGGGACTGCATCAGAAAACATGAGGACAGATTAACTGAACTCAATATGTATACCCTAGAGCAAAGGAGGGAGAGAGGTGATATGATTGAAACATTCAAACACCTTAGGGACATTAACAAGGTGAAAGTCTAACATGTTTCAGTATAAGAAAAATGGCAGGACAAGAGGACACAGCATGAGATTAGAGGGAGGCCAATTTAAGGGGTAATGTGAGGAAGTTCTTTTTCACAGAAGGGATGGTGGATGCTTAGAACAGCCTACCTCAGGAAGTGGTGGATATGAATACAGTGCAGGGCTTCAAACAGGCATGGGATAGGCATAAAGGAGCAGTACAGATGAATATGAATAGGTAGGCCATTGACAGAGCAAAGGCCAATGGCACATTCATAAGGTAGAAAAAGAAATGGGCAGACTGGGTGGGCTTTGCGGCCCTTATCTGCCATCAACTTCTATGTTTCTGTAAGTTGGTCACCTTTGCACCCTTTTGCTAGACCCAGTAATCTCAAATTATGAGACCTGGCTTGGTTTTCTAAAGTTTCCAGCCACAGTCTTAGGTGGGTGTTTTCCTTTGAGTGATGCGACCGCTCCCATTGCAGCATACGCTTCCTTCATGGTTTCCACCGATGCAAGGGTGACCAATTCAAGTGTTGTTTCCACAGTGACCACTCTGTTAGTGCATCAAACTTATTAGAAAGTCTGGACATCAATGCAATTAATTGGTTCAGTTTAGCTCCCAAAGTCTGTAGGGTTTTTTCAGAAGTCCCCTCCAAGGTCCCTTGATGCTGTTCTCATTCGCGGGCCTGTGCCGCCCACGTGGTTGGTGTTTCTGCTACATTTTTATTTCTAGCTCTGTCTCCTGACACTTTATCCTTTCTAGGATTTCCCGTTTCTGCCGGCTAACGTTTGTACACCATTCTTGAGTTCTGGTGATGAATTGCTCCAAAATTAACCGCACTTAGATACATTTATCTGTAAATCAAAGCTCAGAGCCTTATCTGCTTGCAACCATTTTGCTCAGGCACCACAGCCCCCCCCCCCCAGCTCTACCCTTCTGATTGGCCACTTCTTGCATGCTCTTTTGGGGTCCCTGGATGTGGTGCTCCCCCATCTCCCCGCCAACCTGCAGACTACTGTTAAGCAGGTGCGGGACCAGGGCTGTGCTGTTGCGAAGCAACAGTTACAAACAGCCACGGACATCAGGGACTCTTGTGCCTAGTCCATAGCCACTGCGGTTGCTATGCACCACAGGGCTTGGCTGCACATCTCCACCTTCACTGCGGATACACAGCATAAGTTGGCAGATGTGCCCTTCTTGGGGACTGACTTGTTCGGGCCTGGGGTGGAGGGGCACCTCACCAGGATCGAAACGTCCAATGCCTGCTGGCTTCAGTCCTAATGGTGTAACCTGCTGCAAGAGCTGTTCTCGAAGATCTACTGTTACGGTAAGTTCTTACGTAACTGTACTTTACCCAACAGGGAAAAACAACTTTTATCGCCTTCTCGATCGTCAGTGTCTGAGAGAGAAAGAAAATGAACACTAAGTCCCAATAAACGGCTTTACCATTCTCTCAATCACTGTCCGCTTCCTCACTATTGGAATCAGCACTCTTCGCTTGAAATTCTTTTTCTGCCCAATCTATAAATTTACCCGCTTCCACAGGCTCTGCAAATTGGTACATTCCCCCCCCCCCCCTTGAAAATACGCAGGCTTGCTGACATCACCAAGACATGTTGAATTCAGAGTTGTCAAAGACAGGCTCGTGCTGCATCAAAAGTTCGCCCCTTTATGCTGTCCGATAGCTCAGGTCTGGGAACACATGGATTTTATTCCCTTCCCATTCCGTTTCTCTGTGACTTCTGTCCAGAAGTCTAAATGTTGTAAGCAGCCTAAAAAGAAGCCATTTCGGTCTGCCCCTTTATGGCCAAACCTGCCCAGCCTCAGGCTGAACAGCAGCAGGCCTGGCACCCTCAGTCCAAGTCCATGGCCTCTGTCATCAGGAAGCCAGATGGGCATGGTCCTGGTGATCCCTCAGCTGGGCCCTCTTCCAAGCCTGCCCAGAGACGGGATAGGGGGTGCCCCTCCTCTCCCGTCCTGAACCTCCTGGGTCCTCCCGTGGGTGACCAGCTCTGCCTGGTCTGCTGTTACCATGGACAGGTGGGTTCTCAAAGTGGTCGGCCAGGGTCTGCCTCTAGAGTTCTAGGCTTACCCACCCAGCCGAGCCTGTGCCCCACAGGGGGAGGGGGGGCATGGTGTCAGTCGACATTCAGTTGGCCCTTCGGGACGACATTGTCCTGTTCCTGCGCAGGGAGGTTGTGGCGCCCATCCTGGATCCCCCACCTCAACCAGGGTTTGTCTCCAGGTACTTCCTGGTACCTAAATGGATGGGGGGCTGGCCCCCCATTCTAGATATGCATGACCTGAATGAGTTAATCAGGTCCTGCACCTTCAGGATGGCAGCTCTGTCCCAGATCATCCCTGGAGTGAATCATGTGGTTTTGCTTTCTGGGTCTTCAGGACGCTTTCTTTCACGTCCCAATCCATCTGTCTCATTGGCACTTCCTCCGATTTCGAGCAGAGGGAACCCTTTACAAGTTCCAGGCCGTCTCATTTGACCTGTCCGTGGCCTCCAGGGTCTTCACCAAATGCGTAGCAGTGATGGCTGCTCACCTGAGGTACCAAGGAGTCCGGGTATACCATTACCTTGATGACTGGCTCATTGCAAGTTCCTCTAGGGAGGAGGTGGAGCAGTCCAGGGTACTGACCCTCCAGGCCTGTCTCTCTCTGGGCCTCTTGGTTAATGAGACCAAATCAGAACTCGTGCCTTCACAGGTGATTTACTTAATTGGGGCTGAGCTCAACAATTGCACAGCCAGGGCTCGGTTCCCAGCGGACAGGGTGGAGGCTCTTACCTCCTTTGCCTGTTCATTTAAGGTTGGGCAATTGCGCCCTGCTCGGGATCTTTTGCATCTTTCGGGCTACATGGCAGGCTGCACCAGTGTGGTCCATTGGGCTTACTGGAGAATGCGCTCCCTGCAGTGGGAGCTGGCCAGCCAGTGGTCTCAGTGCTGGGGTCACTTCAACCAGCTGGTCACTGTAACCCAGCAAATGTGGGATGCGCACCAGTGATGGCTAGTCCCGGAACATCTGCAGGTGGTTATCCCATTTGTCCTGCCAGAGCCGACGGTCATCCTGATGACCGAATCCTCTCTCATGGGCTGGGGAGCCCACTTGATGAACACAGGGTATACGGGCTATGAACCCCTGAGGAGTCCTGATGTCACATCAACCTGCTGGAGCTCCGGGCGGTTCGGCTGGCGCTGACTGCTTACACTCCTCATCTCAGGTCAAGTGGTTCAGGTCCAGACGGACAACACCACAACCATGTACTACCTCAACAAACAGGCTGGGACACACACTCTTCCATTGTGCAGGGAAGCTTTCCACATCTGGACTCTTGTGTGCAGTCTGGAGGCTGACCTCCTGGCCATCCATGTGGCCGGAGCCCACAGCTGTCTTCCAGATGCCCTCAGCCAGATGGGCAAGGCGTCACACAAGTGGTCTCTCCATCCTTATGTAGTGCAAACTGTGTGCTCCCACTGGGGTGAACCCTTGGTGGACCTGTTCACCTCCAGGGAGAACGCAAAGCTGAAGCTGTGTTATGCCCACCCCCCTAAGCAGGGAACGCTGCAGGGGGATGCCTTCTCGAGGCCCTGGACCCCGAGACTCCTCTGTGCCTTCCCTCTGTTTCCCCTGATCCTAAAAGTTATGCTCAAGGTCAGGAGGGACAAGGCACAGGTGATCCTGGGGGCCCCGGACTGGCCTAGCCAGTTGTGGTACCCCAATCTCCTTAGCCTCTACAGTAGGCTCCCGTGGCGTCTCTCTCCACCTGGACCTGCTCTCTTGCAATCAGGGGGAGGTACTCCATCCGGACCTTCAGTCCCCACATCCAACAGCCTGGTTCCTGAGTGGGTAGAGTTCCAGGCTTTGGGTCTCTCTGAAGATGTCCTCAGTGTTGGTAAGGGATCTTGGAAGGAGTCAACCTGGAAATGCTATGTCTTCAAATGGAAAAGGTTCTCCATTTGGTGTTAGGGCAAGAAGCTGGACCCTTTGTCCTGTCCAGTGGCTAGTATCCTTGACTATCTCTGGTCCCTCTCACAGTCTGGCCTCAGGTTGACGACCCTTAAGGTGCACCTGGCAGCCATCTCTGCTTACCTGACACTGGCTGGTCTGCAGTCAGTGGCACAGGAGAGGGTGGTCTGGCACTTTTTCAAGCGTTTGACCACATTTCCCCTCTGGTGCATGAACCACCACCACCTTGGGATCTGTTGCTAGTTTTGGCAAAGCTCATGGGCAAGCCATTCGAACCTATCCACAGGTGTGAGATGTCACACTTGTTGTGGAAGACTACCTTCCTGGTGGCTATCACGTCAGAGAGAAGGATCAGCAAGCTTCAGGTGCTCTCCGTGGAGTCTCCATACCTGGTCTTCCACAGGGAGAAGATTGTCTTGGGCCCCAACCCAAAGTTCCTTCCAAAGATTTTGTCTGATTTTCACCTTAACCAGGTGATAAACTCCCAGTGTACTTCACCAGTTGCACCTCGGAGGCTCAGCACAGGCTCCATACCTTGGACCTGCGGCGAGCACTAACCTATTATAAGAAGCGCACAGCTGGAGTTCAGGGAGAGGTTCACCAGCTATTTGTCTCCTTTGCTGAAGCCACACCTGGGAGACCGGCAGCTAAGTGGATGATTGGCAAGTGGATAGTCATCTGCATTGACCTCTACTATAAGTTGGCAGGTAGGGAGCCTCCCATAGGGCTAAGGGCGCATTCCACCCACCATATCGCTGCTTCCAGGGACGTCCCTATCCAGGAAATCTGCAGGGCTGCTACCTGGAAGTCAGCACACACCTTCATTTCCCATTACAACATTGACTTGGAGTCACACTGGGATGCTGGTTTTGGGGCCTCAGTTCTCCAACCCCTGTTCCCTAAGTAGGGGGTGTGGGCCTTGCCCCCTCCTCCCAGGAGAACTGCTAGGAGTCTGCCAGAATATGTGGATAGAACAACATATCCATGGCCCCTAGAAAAAAAAGGTTACTCACCTGTAACAGTAGTTTTTTCAGTATTCTCATTGAGGCACAGGTCAGGAAGCATAGGAAAAACAAGGAGCAGTTGTAGAATTCGCAAAAAGTGTTTATTAGTACTAGCAGTAACATTAAAAAATAAAATTGTTCAGAATAACTATTTACAAAGACAGAATAAACAGAGAAGATCCATCCGAGTTTTCCTTCCATCTCTGTGCGTCTCAAAACATTGTAGAGCTCTCTTACAAGTCTTTGCAACCCCCCTTCTTAATAACAAGCATCCTGTTGTTTTCTCAATTATTCGTGTATGTTTCAGGCAGGTGCTGCAAGAACACATTGTCCTAGAACTGAGGCCCTTTCTCCACAACTTCTGAAAAGGGACTTAACAACTGCTCTCCAGTTAACCCCTTGAGTTCCCAATAGCTTTTTGCAATCATCTCAAACTATAATTATATACATTTCAACAGTAACACTATATAATTTCTAAACAAAGGAATCCTAGTATCAGTTACATTTACACATAATGATTTGCATATATTTTTATACCAGCAGATATGCAAGGGAGGAAAAGACAAACAGCAAGGTCAGACTGAGCGACAGTGAGAGGCAAAGAACAGCGAGACTGTTGGGATGATCAAGTCCTAGGTCTCACGAGAAAATTTGGTTGCACAACCAGACAGACGAGACGGGAAAGGAAAGAACATTACAGATCCCTGCATTCAAACTCTCCATAACAACTGGGACAGGGTCCTATTCAGCCCTGTCACAAGTATACCTTCCCTCCCTTTCCTCTAATACAGAGAAGTACTACTCAAACTGAGTATGGAGTGGGCAACCTTCATCCTCATTGCTCCATTATGGTCTTTGCAGATATGGTACCCACTGCTACAACAGCTGACAGTGGACTGTTGTCACAGGACAGGGGTCTCTGGTCCATCTGGACCTGAAATCCCTACATCTGCATGCACGGCTCCTGAAGACATAGCCATGGCACAGTATAGAGTATTCTCTAAAATGGCTGATGTTCTTGTGGCTGCGGGAAAACCCTTCACCAAACATACCTGTTCTTTGAAATGGAAGTGACTTATGCTGTGGGCTTCTTCCAAGCACTTGGATCCCTTTACTTGTCCAGTCAGTAGAGTGTTACAGTATTTGCCGCCCCCTATCAAACTCTGGTCTTCAGTACTCCTTACTCAAGGTGCATTTGGTTGCTATTTCAGCTTTTCACGCATTTGTAGATGGATCTGCAGTTGCCCAACTAGAGGTAGCCGATACGTTTTTGAGAGGTATATTACATTTGAAACCTCCAATTAGGAATCCAGTCCCAGCTTGGGACCTGAGCCGCGAGTTGTGGCTTACGCTTTCTTTCACGGAAAACATTATTGTCAGGTGCATTGACTTCTACTTGAAGGATTTCAGAGCCACAGGCTCCAATGTGAGAGCATCCCTATTTAATTTTCCTTAATGGCAGAGTGTCTACCATTCCTAAGTTTTTGCCAAACGTGGTGCCTGAATATACTGTAATTCAGACCATCCACTTTCCAGTATACTAATCCAGGGAAAGCATTACTACTTACTTTGGATGTACGTAGAATCCTCGGATATCATGTGAACCGCATCAAGGACTGCAGAAAATCCTCTCAGCCTTTGTTTTCTTTGCCCCGGGAAAGAGGGCTTCCCTTTGTCTAAACAGTGCCTGTCGAAATAGTTAGCACATTGTATTACGTTCTGTTATAGGAAGTACAGTAAGGAACTTCCTGGTGTGGTTCAAGGTCATTGTACACAAGGCATGGCTACTTACGTTACATAGAAACAGACTTTTTTATACTTTGTTTTATGCAGTAAAATCAGTAAATACAGCATAATATTAATACAGGTAGGTGTACAGATAATACAAGCCACAATGCACGAGGTAGTGTGACACATTATTTCAGGGGTCGATCTTAACATTGTTTTACTAGCCCAAACACTAGTGCAAATTGACCAGGGCTAGTGCAGCTAACTCTCTACTTGCCCGGTTTGACTAGTGCAGATTTTCATGGCTGTTAATGAAGTTAAAAAAAGTATCTACTTTAGCATTCTCTAGTCCTCCTGCTAATCTCTCTCAATGTTCCAGATGGCCAGGTGTGATTAACAGCTCATTAAGAGCTGCAATTATATGGCTGTTCGAGAGGGATCCCACAAATGACTCGATGTGAGTCATTGTCACTTCACTGCTAAGACTTTCAGCTAGTGTCCAGTGTGTGATGAAGGGTGGAGTGCTGTTATTTATTTTTTTATTTATTTGTGAAATCAGTTTACAACCTTTGAGCCAGTGGCTCGTTTCCAAAGGTACCTCATCACATTAAAGACATACATAGAGTTTTAGGTTACATAGCATAGGTTTTGCTAAAAATAGGCGTTCATCAGAGGAGCCACGTCACACTGAGGTCAGACAAAATACATTTAGGTTACAGGGTACGAGTAACTGAGAACAGGTGTTACACAAGTTAGTATCAAAAATTGAGCAATCTAATAGGCATACAATGAAACAGCGGGCACTGGCCAGGTTAGACATAGGTGTACCAGGAAGAGGTGGTGGGGAGGGTTAGGTGGAGAGTCGCCTGGTGGGTGTTGTCATGAAAAGTCGAGGTGGAGGCTGCCTTCAGAGACAGGAGCAGCTACGAGTGTTGAAGAGTTGGTTTCGAAGGGTGGTTTTGAACTTGGAGATGGTGGCGTTGGTGATGGGAGCAGGGAGAGAGTTAAACCAGGATGGGGCTCTGTAGCAGAAGGACCTCTGGCCATGGCTAGTTCTTGATCTGGGGACCATTAGATTGGTCTTGTTGGATGACCGTGTTGCAATAGTGGGTGGGATCCAGTGGATAGATGCCATCACCCCAGGAGGGGAGAGCCCGAGTAGGGTTTTTTTTGTGAGGAGGCAGGTTTGAGATCAGAGCCATTCATCCAGGGTAAGGAGTTTAGCCTCGTCATACAGCTGACAGGTGTGTGTGAGCCTGGGGCACCAGTAATCAATCTGCAGGCTTTATTCAGGGTTAAGTGAATTTTTTAGTGCAGTCGTGTCGGCAGCACCATAGACTGATAGACCATAGTCTACAAAGGGACAATGGGACGTAACAGCGAGCGGGCGCATTTGGGAAGGCAGGTTCTATAGATGGAAGAGGATGCCAAGCCGTGTGTTAGTGGCGGATGTTAGCATCAATGTGGTTGTGAAGTGTGAGGGCTGAGTCGGTGAACCCCAGGTATTTGTAGGAGCAGACTTGTTCCAGTGGCTGTTTGGTACTAGGAAGGATATAGAGTGGGTGGTTGCTAGCTTTGTTTTGGGGGTGGGAAAAGAGCATAGCTTTGGTTTTTTAAGATTGATGACGAGTCTGCGCTCCTTAAACCAGGCTTCGGCATTATTGAAAGACTGCTGTAGGGTGTCCTGAAGGGAGACGGGATTGCGGTGGGTGGCAAAAAGGACAGCGTCATCTGCATACAGGAGAATTTTGCCAGGGCATGCACTGGGCAGGGTGTTCAGATAGAGTGAGAAGAGAAGGGGGCCCAGGATGGAGCCTTGGGGGACCCCAGAGTGAATGGGACGGGTATCAGAGAGTATCCCATTGATTTTAACACACTGTGATCGAGCAGCTAGATAGCTTGTGCACCATGCTAGGGGGCCAGCCGAGAGACCAGTGTGGCAGAGAGCATTCAGCAGAAGAGGGTGGGAGACGGTGTCGAAAGCCTTTGAGAGGTCGATGAACACTGCACCAGCTAGGGAACTGGTATCCAGGGAGGAGTATAGGAAGTTGGAGAATTCAATTAGTGCAGTGCTGGTACTGTGACCAGCACGGAAGCCATGTTGCTCTGGGCATAAGATGTTATGCTTAGCCAGATAATCAGTGATTTGAATGGCCACCACTTTCTCCAGGGCTTTGGGGGGGGGGATGGAGATTGGCCGGTAGTTGTTGGCCGACCACCTGTCGCCCCTTTATGAATTGGTGTGATTATGGCTGTTTTCCAAGCCGTGGGAAATTGTCCCAGGCAGAGCGATAGTTAATTAGGCTGGTGAGTGGGGCAAGGACTTCATCTAGCACCAGCCTGAGGATACTGGGGTCCAGTGAGTCACTGCCGGGACTGTTGCTATTCAAAGCTTTGATTAGGATGGGTCTGGCTTCCGGGCAGAAATCTTGCGCAGGTGGAAGCTGGGGTGCTGGAGGACAGGGGGAGGTTGGTTGGGGGGAGGGTCAAAGAAATTACTAGGGAGGATTGAGCTAAGGTCCATACATGATCCAAAGCTTTGTTTTTAGGCTGAAGGGACATGCTAAGTGGGACTGGGTTCCAGTTTTCTGAATGTGTCTAACAGTTTGTCCAATATTATTAAGACCAGTGCCCCTCATTTCTCTACATTTTGAGTATTTGTATCCAACATTTCAGTGACAAACTGCAAAGAGTTTTACAGATCGGCACTGCCTCACCATAACTTCCCTCTCCCAAATCCCTTAACGCTGTTCTTTCCCTGGGCACCACTGCAGACCAGACTCTGAAGTGACCATCCATAGATCCATAGCTGCCATTACTGGCAAGTGTAGGGGGTCCTTAGCTTTTCTAAATGGACCATGCCAGCCATCACTATCCATACAGTTTCACCCTTATCCCACTTAGCATGTCCTTTCAGCCTAAAAATAAAGCTTTGGATCATGTATGGTACAAAAATAAACCTTGATTAAATACATAATTTGAAACCTTGAAATAGGCATTCCTGGGGTACATAGATCATCCTATACAGAAATAGTATAGTGTTATGCCTGTGTACTGTTTACCCATGGCTGATAAAAAGGACAATGTTAAAGAAAAATCTGTTATTGTTCGGGCAGAGCATATTAAAATCAATGCTTTTACAAATACAAATGTCGTAGTTTTCTATTTTCCAAGCCCCTTAGGTCTAGCCCCCACCCCAAAGAAATCTTAGATGTGCAGTGCTCCTGGCTCACTTGAGACTGTACAAAAACTTTCAAAAGTGCAGGTCTTCAGTTGACTGTAGGGTGGGGACTGCAAGTGTCTTTCTCTGCCTGACTCTGTTCATTGCCCTGTGGGTGGTAGTGAGAGTGTGGTGAGGTGCATGATGATGCCAGCTATTGTGTGCACAGAGCTAGGACTGCTTGATTGAACATTTGCTGTTGTGATATCCTCTGTCTGTTTGGTGTGGGGGGGGCAGAAAGAGGAAGAGAGGAGGCCATGGTACAAAACAATGGGGGGGAGGGGGGCGGCTCACTGTCTGTGATGGATGGCATTGCAGTCTTTTTTTTCTGCTGGGGAAGCAATGTGGGAGCAGGATAAATGTGCAATAATCAGTATTTCTTGGCTTTGCTTGTATTTACTCTATAAGTGATCACACTTTACCATTATAATTAAGGGCTAGTGCAACCGTCTGCGGGCTAGTGCAATTCTGAATCAACTTGCCCTGCTTGGCTAGTGCAAAAAAAGGTTAAGGTTGACCACTGTCATTTTTTACAGTTACACACTTATTAGACTCCCTATAACTAGTAACACCAATGGGGGGATAGCTAAATTATTGAAACAATAAGTGCTACATCATTTCTAAGGATTGGCACAATGCAACCATGAGCAGGAAGTAACCCATATTTTTTGTTTAAAGTACACATCTTTTCCCTATCATGAAAATAGTAACTGCTCCCCTCTACATCGACAGTTACAGCAATCAAGTCTAGCTTCTTGCATAGCTCTCTTACCTCAGGTGCCCAATCCAAGCAACAAAAAAGAAAAATGTCCCCTTCTGAGTCCTAAGTCCAAACTGGGAATAGGTATATTATTTCCCCTTAATAATTCTAGCAAGCTAGAAACCATAAACTTCCTGCCTAATTACCCAGTGTCTTTATCATATTAGGTAGAACTTATTTTGAGAAACAGCTCTTGCAGCAGGTTACATCATTAGGACTGAAGCCAGCAGGCACCAGGACCCCATGGAAAAATTCTAGCTAGCAGTATCCAGCGGGGGACCGCCGCCGACGTTGGGCATCATATAAAAGGGGGTAGTCCCCCAGCATCCCCAGTTCTTTTCCCGCCGTCGACTCACCAGCATCGGCCTCGAGGACGCCTCGACCAGACGAATGACGCATGAAATCTTTAAAATTATTACTTTTTTTGAAAATCCATGTCTACTTCTCCTACTCCTTCTACGGAAGGACACCCCTCCAAGTGCACCCGAAGCAGGATCCGTCTGCCATGACTGTCATATGGCTCATGCAAGTGTGCCTCAGCCCAGAGCACGATATTCAGGCCTGTCCTATCTGCCAGCAATTTAACAGTAGGACCAGGATCCACCGCCAAAAGGCCCTCCAGGCGTTCCTTCTGGAAGAAAAACTTAAGAAGATGGAGAAAGGTCCTACCTCCGGGGGGGAATCCTCTCATAAATTGGGGAAGCATCGGGACACTGGTAGGTCTAGATCCCCAAGCCGGGCCTCTGAGTCTAGAGCCAGTTCCAGCTCCATGCAGTCATACAGATCACCTTCCTGGGCCCGCTCTCAACAACCCCCAGTGAAGGTAAGGTCTTCGGAGGCTCCTCAGCTCTCTGCACCCGTTGAAGACTAAGGATCACCAGTCGGTGTCCCAACCCACAAAAGGACCGGATGGCCTTTCAAGGAAGATAACGCAGCTGATGTCCCTTAAAAGGACCTCTGAGTCAAATGGGCGCCCGACCTGACGCCTGCCAAATGGGCTAAGGAACTGACACCTGCACCACCGACGCCAGCTGACACCAGTTGTCGGGGGTCTTCTGAAGGGGAGGTCGCTGTTTTTCCTGATGACCAGACAGGCGACACGGAGGACACCAGATTGCCGAGGGAACAGTCTCCAGACCCAATCGTTCCCCAAGGTCCGACTCCCAACCCTGCCAACAGGCCAACACCGATGCCGAGCCTGTCGTCTGGTATGAATATGCAGGAGGTCAAAGACCTATTTACTTTCTGGTGGGATACCATTAAGAAAGATGTGGTGCCCACCAAGCCACGTCCTCCACCACCACCTTCTCGAGGCTTTGCAGATGAGACCTCCGACCCCTTAGGAGCCTACACCACCTCCGAGGGGACAGATCCCATGAATGGAGAAGACCCCCCCATCAGTCTCCCTCAGGGTCTCCCAGCCGTAAACGTCCCAGAGGCAGACAATCCTCTCCAGGGGATGACTCCAGGCCGGATTCATCCAACACTTCCAGGTCTGCTTCTCCCATCAGTCTCCCATCACCAGACCCACAAGACCTCCCCAGGTCACCACTGGATGATACCTCATTCTTGGAAATTATGAGGCACATCCAAGAAAACATGGGGTGGGAGAAAGAGGACAGACCCTGAGAGACAACGCCTTGCCAGATATCTCGGGCAAAAAGACCCAAAGCTTGTGGTAGTCTCACCGTTGGTGGACACCTTTATGGACGTCACCAAGGCTGCTTGGAAACATCCACATTCTACTCCAGCAGTTCCGAGGAAGGTTGACTGTCTCTACAGGGCTCCACTGGAGGACCCATACTTGGCGCAACAACCCCAGGCTGATTCCCTGGTCATAACAGCCTCTCATGATTGGTCTCAGCGGCCTCAACATCTGAGTACCCAGCCACCAGACCAGGAATCTAAGCAATTAGATTCACTGGGAAGACGCATGTACGCGGCTGATATATGTTCTATAAGGTCTTTGAACTACTTAATGCACATGGTGCAGTTTCAGAACGCCCTATGGGAACAGGGCCAATACCTTGGGGAAAGTTTTCCCAGATGGCGAAAAGAAGGATGAACTTTTTAATCTCCTTCAAACTGGGTCAGACGTGGGGACCCAGGTACTCCGATCCACTTATGACTCAGTGGCCAGCGGCGCAGCCACAGGCGTTGGTCTCCGGAGATGCTTCTGGTTGAAAGTCTCCAGTTTTACTCTGGATGTCCAAAAGAACATCCTGGATGTCCCCTATAATGGCGCTGTCCTGTTTGGTGAGGAATCTGAAAGAGTGATCACCAGGCTACAGGATGCCGGGAAGGCAGCCAGGACTGTACAAGCTATGTACAGGCCCAAATCTGGTTCCTTTTATAGGAACCAGAATTGCTTTAGTGGCCTGCAGCAAGGGCAGCAGCCACGTTCCAGCCAGCAACCAATGGGCAACTTCGACCAGAAAAGTCAAGCTAGGTTCCCCTAGACCCAGAAACATCAAAATCCATGCCGCAGCAGGGACAAATACCACCACAGCATGACTCCTTCCTGACCCCGCCCTCCTCTGGATCTAAGGAAAGAGAAGGTAGAGGGTCACACATCTCACCACCTTATGGGATGGCAGAGGATAACCTCCAACCGGTGGGTGCTTCAGCTAGTTCGTCAAGGGCACTCTGTCGAGTTCCTAGACCACCCACCTTCATGGCCTCCCCTGCTTTTCCAGTATTCAGGTCAGCATGCTCTGCTCATTCTGCAGGAGATCTTGGCACTCCTGGACAAGAAGGCCATAGTCAGTGACACGGAATCAGAGAGGAAAAGGGTATTATTCTCACTTCTTCCTGGTTCCAAAGAGGACGGGACATGCGCCCGATCTTAGACCTCAGCGATCTCAACACCTTTATGTTGTACAAACACTTTTGCATGGTTACCGTTCTGGGTCTCATTCCCATGCTCAAAGAGGGCGCATGGCTCACATTGCTGGACATGCAGAACGCTTACCTCCATCTCCCGATAGCTCGAGCGCACCGAATGTTTTTGCGCTTTGAGTTTCTGGGATGCCACTACCAGTTCCGAGCTCTCCCCTTCGGACTGTCCTCGGCACCTCGAGTGTTCATGAAATGTGTGGCGATCGTGGCAGCAGCTCTCAGGAGACAGGGCCACTATGTGTTTCTGTACCTAGACGACTGGTTCCTCATGGCTCCCTCTCAGGAGGCTCTGATGGCCGCGATTCAGGACACCTGTTCCCTCTTTGAATTGCCCGGCATCACCATCAATCAGGAGAAGTCGTGTCTCCTTCCGTCTCAGAACTTGCAATTTATAGGTGCAGTTCTAGACACCATTCAAGGGAGGGCATTCCTGCCTCAGGACAGGGCGGAACACATCAGGTCCCTCATAGGAGATATAATGGGAAAGAAAACGGTCCCAGCCAGGACCATTCTTTGCCTGCTCGGACACATGGCGGCTGCCATCACGACGGTTCCCCTAGCTCGACTCCATATGCAGGTCACCCAGTGGATGTTACGAGCCCAATGGGATCAAAAGCAAGACCAACTGCAGCATCTAGTCTGGATTACGAATGCAATCATCAGAGACTGGCAGTGGTGGCTCATCCCAGAGCACCTTTCTACGGGAGTCCCCTTCGTAGCACCACCTCCAACTATGGCTCTCCACAGATGCCTTGGGGTCCGGATGGGGAGCTGACCTGAACATTGTCAGGACCCAAGGCTCCTGGTCGTCTCTGGAATCTCATCTCCACATAAACATTCTAGAGATGCGGGCAGTCCTGTACACCTTACAGGCTTTTCAGTCGGAGATTCCACCGGGTATCCTCCTGTTACAAACAGACAACACCGCGGTGATGTACTATCTCGACAAACAAGGAGGCACCCATTCCTACCCCCTTTGCAGGGAGGCAAAGAGAGTATGGGATTGGGTATTACAACACGGCACAGAAATCATTGCAGTGCATGTTCACGGAGTGGGAAACACCATTGTGGACAGTCTGAGCCAATCGTAGGCCAGAGTTCACGAATGGGAACTGCTACAGGAAGTCGCAGAGGACCTGTTTCACAGATGGGGGGATACCAGAATTAGACCTCTTCGCGTCCCCATCCAATGCAAAACTGCCCAATTTCTGCTTGCTAGATCCAGGGCCTGGTGTTTTCTGGCGAGATGCGTTGTTCCTCTCTTGGACAGGCAGGTTCCTCTATGCTTTCCCGCCCTTCCCTTTGATCCAGAGGGTTCTCTTGAAGCTCCGACAAGACCGGGCATCTCTCATACTGGTAGCGCCCTTTTGGCCCAGGCAAATATGGTTCCCTCTCCTATTCTAGCTGGCTCAGGAACCTCCAGTGCTTCTGCCATTCAGCTCTCACCTACTGTCCCAGGAGGCAGGCTCCTTGGTCCATCCGGATCTTCGGTCACTGAACCTGCATGCCTGGCTCCTAAGGACATAGCTGTCATGCGATACGGGGTCTCGCAAGACGTTGCTGAGGTTTTGGTGGTGGCAAGAAAGCCATCCACTTACGCCACCTATGCCATGAAATGGCGCAGATTTTGCATTTGGGCTCAGGCTCATGGACTGACCCCATTAGACTGCTCGGAGAGGTCAGTCTTGGATTATCTCCTATCCCTCTATGAAGCAGGGCTTGCCTACTCCTCTATTAAGTTACACCTCTGTGCCATTTCGGCATACCATTCACCAGTAGGTCACAGGTCCCTAGCACAGCTAGAGGCTTCCCGCGCTTCCGTATGCAGTATTCTTCTCTTGAGACCTCCCGTCAAAGATCCGATTCCACCTTGGGATCTCCCCTTTGTCCTAGAGTAGCTTACGCTGCCCCCTTTTGAACCAGCTGTGGACTGTGAGCTGCATCTCCTCACCTGGAAAATGCTATTTTTAGTTGCTGTTACTTCCACCAGAAGATTTTCTGAGCTTCATGCACTTATGTGCAAATATCCTTATTTGGTTTTTCATAAGGACGGTGTCCTTAAGGGCAAATCCTAAGTTTCTTCCAAAGTGGTCTCGGCTGTAACACTAAACCAGGATATCGACCTTTCAGTGTACTATGCCAATCATTCCAACAGAGGAGAATCCTTGTTGCACACCCCAGATGTACATAGGAGCCTCAGCTACTATCTGGCTAGAACCAGATCCCATTGCAAGTCAGACCAGCTCTTTGTATCATTTGCACACAGGATGCAGGGTGCACCTGTGTCGAAGCAATCGCTCTCCAGATGGCTTGTCAAATGCATTTCATTCTGTTACCAGAAGCACAACAAACCTTTACCGGGACTGGTTAAAAGTCACGAGGGGGGGAGCTACCTCCTTCGCAGAGCTCAAGAACGTTTTGATATCGGCCATCTGTGCAGCAGCAACCGGGAGCACTGTACATACCTTTATCAGGCATTACAGTTTGGATATTGCATCTAGGCACAGAGCAGGTTTCGGCTTGGCAGTCCTTCAAGGACTTTTGTCATAACATCTGGTTCACACCAGGATATCTCCTGTCCTCCTTCTGATCAGGAAGTAGTTCCCTAACTGCTTGGGAATCAGTCCTAATGGTGTAACCTGCTGCAAGAGCCATTTCTCGAAGTAAGATAGTACAGTTAACGTTAGAAGTTACCATAACAGTAGATCTTCGAGAACAGCTCTTGGCAGCAGGTAGTTTCCCCTCCCACCTTCCCTTCAGGAGGTTGTCTTCTGACCTAGGCTTTAGGCTGCAGCGTCTTTGACGCCATCCAGTGACTACATTTCAAACCTTACTTTGGAAGCGGATCCTCGGTCTCCCCTTTAGATGTCACCTTTGGGCCAGGAGTCTCTGGCGGGAGAATTGGGGATGCTGGGGGACCGCCCCCTTTTATATGATGCCTGACGTCGGGGCGGTCCCCCGCTGGATACTGCTAACTAGAATTTTTCCGTGGGGTCCTGGTGCCTGCTGGCTTCAGTCCTAATGGTGTAACCTGCTGCAAGAGCTGTTCTCGAAGATCTACTGTTACGGTAAGTTCTTACGTAACTGTACTTTACCCAACAGGGAAAAACAACTTTTATCGCCTTCTCGATCATCAATGTCTGAGAGAGAAAGAAAAGGAACACTAAGTCCCAATAAACGGCTTTACCATTCTCTCAATCACTGTCTGCTTCCTCATTATTGGAATCAGCACTCTTCGCTTGAAATTCTTTTTCTGCCCAATCTATAAATTTACCCGCTTCCACAGGCTCTGCAAATTGGTACGTCCCCAAAATACGAGGCTCACGTATTATCACCAGGATATGTTGAATTCAGAGTTGTCGAACACAGCCTCGTACTGCATCAGAAGTTCATCTCCTTTGCGTTGTCGCATAGCTCAGGTCTGGGAACACATGGATTTTATTCTCTTCCCATTCCGTCGTTCGCTTCTCTTTGCTTGAACTATAATTTGATCTTTTTCTACAGCATCATCATCATCATCATCAAATCTTTATTTATTCAGGCGAACATCATTGAGCAAGGCTCATTTACAAGATGGACCTGATAAGGTCAAGGTTCAATAGTTGATACACAACAGATACATCATACACTTATATAAGACAGTTATACATACAGGGGAAAATAACGTTTATAAACACAGTGATGTACAGTAAATTCATATGATAAAAAATGGTTACAGGAAAGTTAAGCTAATATTTACAGTATGTACAGTATATACATATCCCAGTGGGGCATGGCAGACACTCAAATATAATGTAATACTAGGATGGTGAAGGTATTACTGGGTGCCATAAGATGGGGTGTCTGTCTGGAAGGAATATGCCATATATGGTTTGAAGGGAGATTCGTGAGATGACAATGCTAGCTCTAGTGGTAGCAATTGCATTTCTCTTTGAAGAAGGCTGTACAATGCTGTTTAAAGGATGCAAATGGAATGATATTGGACAGTTTTAGGGATTTTTGTAGGGTGTTCCATACTATAGCTAGAGAATAGCGGATTGCTGCCCTCCCTAGCCTGGTGTTGAATTTGGGCAATTTGAGCAGGATGATGATGTTGCTTCTTAGGGCATAGGAGCTAGGAGAGGTCTGGGTGAAGCAGTCCAGGATATAGTTTGGAAGTTCTTTTGATAACGCTCTGTAAATCCATAGTGCTGCATTTCTGTTCCTTCTGAGGTGAAGGGAAACCCACCCAACTGCAGCATAAAGAGAGCAATGATGAGTATTAGATGGCAGATCTGTAATGAACCTTATTGCTCTATGATATAAGGTATCCAGCTTGTGATGGTAGGAGATGGGGCAGTGACTATAAAGGAAGTCTGGATAGTCAACAACTGATAGAAAAATGGCCTGGACTAACCTCATCTTTGAGTCTCGGTTTAGGAAGGGTTTTAATCTATAGAGAAGGCCAAGCCTTTGGCGAAGCTTTTTTAACAGTTCTTCTAAATGATGAATGAAGTCAAGTCTGTTGTCAATCCACACACCTAGGTATTTGAAGTTTTCTACATACTCCAGATTTTCTCCAAGTATAGTGCATAGCTGGGGGAGAATGATTGGAGAGGATGTGCTGGTGGAGCTTTGATTTGTGAACACATTGCTTTAGTTTTCTTTGCATTTAACAGAAGCTTTTCTCGAGTAGCTGATATTGTAGCAAGGAGAATTCTGTTTGTAGGATTTCACAAGCAGCTGTAGAAGGGTTGCTGACATACAGAACAGTGTCATCAGCAAAGAGGTGTACAGAGGAATTGGTAAGGGTTGAATCAATGTTATTTATATAAATGGCAAAAAGGATAGGACCCAGAATAGAACCTTGGGGGACTCCTCTTGACAGTGGTTTTAATAGGGATAGGTCACCTTCAGCTTTTACCTGCTGTGACCTACCAGTAAGATAGCATCTGAACCACTTAA
Source organism: Neoceratodus forsteri (assembly GCA_016271365.2). NCBI lineage: Eukaryota > Metazoa > Chordata > Ceratodontiformes > Ceratodontidae > Neoceratodus > Neoceratodus forsteri. The sequence goes on along the minus strand of JADMNL010000022.1, from coordinate 209,052,046 downwards.
GGGAAGATGGATCTAGGCCAATGGAGTACAGGGATGAAAGTAGTAACTCGTGGTCCACAGTATCGAATGCTTTGCTCAGGTCCAGGAATACTGCACAGACATTCTTTTTATCTAATTCGGATTGCCAGTCATTTGTGACCTTGCTAGTGCAGTGATAGTGCTATGCTTGGCCCTGAATGCAGATTGAGCTGGGTTTAGGAGGTTAGCATTGTCAAGATACTCCTTAACTGATTACTCACTAATTTCTCCAGCATCTTGGATAGCACTGGTAGAATGGAAATGGGCCTGTAATTATTAAGATCCATAGGGTCCCCTGATTTTAGAAGGGGAACCACTTGGGCTGTCTTCCACAGTGGGGGAATAGAGCCAGAGTTTAGGGATAGGTTAAAGAGGTGTGTTAGGGGGTCTGCAAGTACATGGCATGCAATCTTTAGAAAGTAGGGGTCCAGAGAGTCTGCCCCTGCGCTTTTTTTGGTATCCAGTTGCCATAATAGATCCTCTACTTGTTTCAACAGTATAGATTTGAAGCTGAAGGAAGAGTCAACTCTCTGATCACCAGTGTAATGGGAGCTTAATTGTTCCTCAGCAGGTTAGCTGGAGAGGTGTCAAAGGCAAGGCCAGCCTGCTGTGAAGTGGTTATTGAAAGGCCCAGAATTTCCATTTTGCCACTGATAGGGCCATAACTGTTGTGTAATTGAGTTGGAAGGGTGGTAAGCATGCCTGCCCACACATACCCTTGGTGGTGCCCCAAAACCTAGCAGGATTATGGTAGGAAGAGTCAGTTGGGCCAAGTAGAAGGCAGCCTTTGCATCCTTAACTTTCTTGGTGCAGCTATTCCTGGCTTTCTAAAGATTATCCAGTCATTTGCATTCTTGGTTTTCTTGCCATTTTCAGAGTTTGTCTCTCTCAGCAGTGCAGCTTTGAGGTCAGCTGTAAACCAACGACAGGATTTTTTTTATTCGGATACTAGAGATTGGGGCATGGGTGTTAAGGGCATTTATTATAATGTTATTTAGCACCTGCTGAGCTTTTTCAACAGAGTGGGCAAGATAAAACTCTTGCCAGTGTGGAGAGTAAGCTAGATCATGCAAATATCCTTCAATATTGATGTTTTTCTTGGATCTCCTCATGAGGAATTTTGCAGGGCTTGTTTTATGCTGGTGGATCTCACCCCTGCGATGGGGCAGTGATCACTTGTATCGCAGAGAAGCACTCCAGCGTGTGTGAATAGATGTGGTTTATTCACTAGCATGATATCAAGTAGTGTGCTGTTATTACTATTCCTTGCATTAATTCTTGTTGGTTCATTAATTAGCTGTGTGAACCCATATGTATCACAGAATGATACCAGAGGTGCAGCTTCCTGGGTAAGCCAGTTGAAATTCAGGTCTCCTAGAATAATGACTTCTTCAGTGCTGGGTTTGAGCAGGTTCCCCAGATGGGATAAGAGCTTATGTTCAGCAGAGGGGGGTCTGTAGCAACCAACTAGCTGAAAAGCTGCTGTATTGGGGAGAGAGACTTTTAGGGATAGGCATTCAAACTCCTTGGACATAGATGTTGCAGCAATACAGGATACAGCTATACCGGATTTTGCATATATGGCTACTCCACCTCCCCTTGTTTGGCGATCAGCTCTGAATAGCTGGTAGGTAGGTTAACATCCCTGTCTGCTGTGGTGGGTTTGAGCCATGTCTCAGATAACACAAGAAAGTCTGGCAAGGTATGGGCAACCCAGGCTTGTATCAGTGTGAGTTTTTTCAGCAGACTGCATACATTAATATGCAGAAAACTGAGGCCCTTAACTGAGGTTAGGTCTGATGGAGAGGTGATACATTCAGGGGGTCCAGGGTTGATTTCCACATTACCAATACAGAGTAATAGAAAGAGCAGGAGTTTCGTGAGGGCTGCCAGTGATAGGGAGAGGGGGCTGACCCCCCAAGACTACGAGGATGGTGCAAGTAGGAAGCTGACCTGTAGCCATGTGGTGTCTGGAGCCTCGGGGAGTAATATGGTAGGCCTTGATTACCGAGCAATTCTCCAAACAGCTAGAAGTCTCTTTGAGCCATTATCTGTGAATCCAGCAAGATCTTCCCACTCAATGGTTTCTGGGAGACCTAAGATCCTAATATTGGCCACTCTGGAGAGATTTTCTAGATTCTCCAAGCACCTTCTCAGCACCCCATTCTCTTTGACCAGGCCCTATGTAGTTGTCATCACCAAGGAGGCTGTCTGAACTGCCGCTTTGGTTTCCTCCTCCAGTTTAACAATTTTAGTGTCCATATTTTTAAATTGCTGAGCAAATTACTCCATCTTTCCGTCTAGTTTTTGTATTGCCTAGAGGAGCACGGCGTTTGTAGGCTGATTGAGCTCTTCTACCGCCCCCATGCTCGATTCTTTGCTAGACCCAGGTTTAGCTTCTCTGGAACGGGCTTCTTAACCACCTGGCACGGCTTTATTTTTTCCAGCCCATAACTTCCATTCTCCCAGCTTGATTTTCAAAAGAAAAGTATCTAGGTGTAGCAGGCTGCACTCTGTCGAGTGGAGGATAAATGATTGTCTTTGGGCAAGTTTTGCTGCTTAATTGCCTGGAAAAAAGTTTCTTTCAGCAGAGTTCACGCTAAGAGCTGTTGCTAGCTCGGCTGCTGGCCGTGCCCCCCCAGAAACATAGACTTTGACAGCAGATAAAGACCTGTTGGTCCACCTAGTCTTCCCATTTCCCTATCTATTGGATAAGCTGCTGATCCTAGTTAACCAGCTGACTACTTCTTCCTACCCCCACCAGACTTGCCTTATGTCTGTCCCATACATTCTTGAATCCCCCCACTGTTTGTGACCCCATGACTTCCTTAGGAAGGCCGTACTGTGTCCAGTATGTTCTCTGTGAAAAATACTTCCTCACCTTGCCCCTGAACTGTGCCCCCTCTATCTTCAAATTGTGTCCCCTTGTTCTTGCACATCTCTTTTTCTGAAAGTTGCTACCCACTTGGACTTTGGTGAATCCCTTGAGGTACTTGAAAGTTTCCATCATGACCCCCCTCTCCCTCCTTTCTTCAAGGGTATACATATTACTTGCTTGTTTGCGCAGTGTTTCAGGTGCTGTAATCTGCGCATCTACCACATGGAGCACTGTCCACACCTTGACTAAACATTACTGTCTGAACATTATGTCCCGCAGATGAGCAGGTTTTGGCCTTGCTGTCTTACAGGGCCTACTTTCATGAGCCTGTATATCTCCATCCTTCCAGACTGTAAACTTTAGGTACTGCATGGGACTCATTCCAAAGGTGTGTGGCCTGATGAGAGATCCTTGAAGAAGATAGAACAGTTATGTACTTGCGTAACAGTAGATCTTCAAGAGAATCTTTCATCAAGCCATACTGTCGCAGCCTCCTCCCCCTCCCTTCAGGGGTATGACATCGGACTTCAGCATTGTCTTATGTCATCACTGCCTTTTCCACCACCCATTGTCACCTGGTATGCTTGGAGCTGCCCTTATCTCCCTGGTTCCCCATGGAGAGGTGGTCCTAGCATAATCTCCAGCTGGGAACTGAGGAGAGATGGGGCTGCCCACGTTTATGTAGATGGTGACGCATGATGTCATTGTGGGCGGCCCCTGGCTTGCAAAACTTTCCATATGGTCCTAATGTTCACATGGGTATAGTTCCAAAGGTGTGGCCTGATGAAGGAGATTTTCTCAAAGATCTACTGTTGTGGAACGTACGTAACTGCTCTTTTTTCTTCCATCAAGATATATCGTATATCGGAAGGCAAAATTGCCGACAACAGGCAGCTGTGTGTGAGTTGCTTCTCCACAAGTCTGCAAATTTTGTGATTTTGAGAAGTTCTGAAGGTCTTATCTTAAAAAGCGCTTATGGGGGCCTGGCCCAATGGCACAGCGGTTGGATTTCTGCTTGCGACACCGACTACCCAAATTCGGAGGTGAGCTCAGGGAGTCATAGTGCCGTCCAGGGAGAGGAGGATTGAGCGTTTGACAGTCTGCTCTCCTACTCCAAGGGGGAAGGTTTGGGAAGCACTCGGCTCAACCGACCCCTGTTGGAAGATAGGGGCTGGCACATCTGAGACTTGAGAGTTCCGGGAGGTGTACCAGATGTGGGTGCATGTGCCCTTGGGTCATTGCATGCCACACCTCCCAACAGCGGGAAAAATGGGTGCCGCAGGATGATGCCCATCCCCATCGAACCCCACGCAGCTGGTTGAGGTACTTTGCCACGGGACAAATGCCATGGCATGAGGGGGACTCCTCCAGCAGCTCTGCCCTGGGGTGCAGTGGCTGTGAGAGAGCAAGCCGGGCCCACAAAAAAAAAAAAAAAAACACTCATGGAGCTTTCAGAGGCTGAGTTAAGCAAGCTCAGCAAAAGAAGAAAGAAATTGCAGGAGAGAGAGAAAGGAAAGAGAAATGAGAATCACTAAATACCTCTCCTTTATCAGACACAGCTACACTGGATACAAGAGAGAGTGTGTGTCCGATGGATATGTTCCTATCTCCTGCAGTCTCTGGCAGCCCTGGGAAAACCAGTCACTAAGTGACAGCAGAGGTTGCAAGCCTCAACTGCGATAATCTATTCAGTTCTTCAGTGGTGAAATCCCATACACAAAGCCCTGTAAAAGTCTCCTTCCCCCTCCACTAGAGCTTGGTTCTTTCACAGAAGTGAAACGTTCATACCAGCCACTATTTCATGTTATACAAACGTTCAGTGAGAAATTGCATACAGTGGTGGTGCGATGTGTGGGGGTCAAATGTATATACTGTATTTAGATAGATTTTGTTGACCTGGTAAGCCCACTGGGTCTAGAAGTCCCTTTTTCAGGGGCGACCGGGGGGGGGGGATACAGATGGTAAGCAGCTGATTGATCCTAGAACCAGATTAAGCTGTTGATGGTATTTTTAGTGAATGAGGGAAATTTGGCCAGGACACGGGGGAAATTCCCCTACTGTGCTGTAGGGGGAGCGACGCCTGTGAGCTCTGGCCACTTTGAGTGGAGCTCGGAAGGAGATGGACGTCCCTGAGGAGGGAGTGCGGATTTGGTGTTCTGCCTTTGATTCTGAGGAAATCACCGTACCCCATAAGCCAGCTATGGAAATTGAAGAACCTGAGGAGAGTGATATCTTTGTGTCTACGGAGGATCTATCTAAAACTGAAGCAGGACGAGAGGAGCTACCTATGGAAACTACAAGCCTTCCTTCAGATGAAGCACTGCATTTAAAAATTAAATGAGTTGGAATTTCATGTGCAGGAACAAGAGCGCTTAAAGCAGAAACTAGCATTACTGCAGGCTGAGAGCTCGCCTGTCAAACCTCTCGGACTGTCTGTCACAAAGCCTGATTCTTCGGATGACATTGCAGCTTCTCAGAGAACCGAGCAGTCGGGTGAGTTGACCCATCTTTCCCCTGATTTTTGTAATGCCGTTAATAACTCTGCAGTGTTATGGGAGGCTGGCAGTTCAAAAAACGGTAAGGTTTTGTGCCTAAAGCCGACGGAAACAATTGAGTCCTCGATACCTGGTTTATCTGTGTGTAAAAAAAAAAAAACACAGTGGAGGTACACTGTTTCAGGGCCCGGATGGGTCAAGCACTACTGACACTGTCGATTTAAGTACAGTTGTTTCTCCAGGAACTACGGCCCTGTCCAAATCCACTGGGTTTGTGTCTTGTGGTACTGCACTTAAATCCCCCAATCTGGTGGGGGTCCCTGGGGTTGACTTTGTTTTTCGGACTTCTCCCACAACTCAGGATGGAGTTTGCCTTTTCGAAACAAGGTCAGACACCTCGAGCAGGGCTAGGGGATGACAACAAGGATAAACGCACTGCCATTACTTTGGCTAATAGACATTTGGGAAAAATGCCTATTCTCCCAGTACCTGCAAGATCCCTTCCTGCCACTGGACAAACACCAGCATTGCCTCTTGCTGGAATAGACTTGAAGTTCACTTCTTCCCATCCAAACCCTGTTCCTCTCTCTGAAGAACCCTGGTCTCCGCAGAAAGCCTTGAGCGAAGCAGGCTGGACACTTAACAAACAAGAGACATGGGACCCCAAGTTGAATTTTTCACAAAATACGCCTGAATGGCGACCCACTGTTCTTTCAGTGCCTATGTTATCTATACCCCCTCCCGTTGTCGGGTGAGGATCCTCCTGGGGTACATCACATTACTGAGCGACCAGAGAAGGAACTACTGGTGCCTTTTCCAGCTACTGAAGTGACTCCTGACCACCCTGTTGAAAAAGACACTGAACCTTTTTCCCCTGATCATACTGCAACTCAGACTCCGGAGTCAAGTAAACCACTATTGTCAGACTTATTTTCCAAGATGAAAAAAGAAGCTGCACCGCGGAGGAATGCGGTCAGGATTCGTTATAAGGGTGGACTGGATGTTAGGCCTGATAGGCATCATGTTGGTAAATGTTTGAGTCCCTGCACTTCTCTCCAAGAGAAGGTTTTGCTTTTATAAATATTTCAGGAGAAGATCATTTCGATGTGTTTTCATTCTGCTTATGCTCTTGATCTTTTTTGGGAACGGTACAACCAAGTTAAGTTTTCACCTATGTGGACCCCCTTTTTAGTAATTCCAATGTCCAAACCTTTGATTAAATATGTCACCGTTATGTTTCTGAATGAGGGGATACACGTGGATGATATAACTTATTGGCAGTCCCTTAAATGTGATGTAATGGCCAGCCCACCGGCTCAGCGGTTGGATTTCCTCTTGTGACGCCGGCGACCCGGTTTCAGGAACGGACCCAGGTCGTCGGAGGGCTGGCCAGAGGAGAAGGATGGAGCGTCCTATGGACGGCTCTCCTTCTCCATGGGGGAGGGTGGGATAGCATCCGGCACAAGGAGGACCCCTGGCGGAGGCCAGGAGTGACTCACGCTACCCGGTGCACGATATATAGGGAGGCGGGGCAGACACTGGCATCCTTGAACGTCCCCGCCTTCAAGAAAAGGGAACAGGAGGGGTGAGCTCGCTGTCTCAGTGAAGTCCTCCCTAGGGCTTCAGTTAGCCTGCCATTGCTGCACTCCTCGACCAGATACTAGCCCGCGGCTCGGATATGGTGGTCCGGCACCGCAGCCAACCCCTCCGGGGGGGTAAGCAGGGGGTAACAGGGGAGATAGTGGCAATGGATGGCAAGTGGAAGTCCCAGGGACCATGATCAGGGCTGAAGAACTGACAGGAAGGGCTTACCAGTATAAAGAATAGAAAATATAAAAAAAAAAAAATGTGATGTAATGAGCCCACCTGAAGCTATTCTTGATACTGAACAGTTCTGGACTGGGGGATGGCGTTACAAGGTAAAACTTAGACAGACTGAAGCAGGAATAGACCATATCCCTAATTCCTTTATGTTGGGAAGTGACAGAGGGTTGTGCTTTTATGCTGGGCAACCCCGGGCTTGTTATAAGTGTGGATCTCGAACACATCTATCCAGTTCCTGCGACAAACCTAGATGTGATAATTGTGGAGAAATAGGCCACATCGCATTTCAGTGTGCCAGTCACACCAAATGTGATCTCTATGAGGATACCGGGCATGTCTTTTCAGAATGTTCCTGGGCAGCTAAGAACAAGGCCTGTTGTATCAGTCCAGACCTATTAATTCAACAGGCTCAGGATATGGTCTCTTGTTCTGCACAAGATCGACCCAAGCCTTTTTCCTGCCCTCCAGAGGTTCAGCCTCCAGCTTCTGTATTATTACAAAATGATTGACAAACATGAGGCCCCCGGTAGTATCTCCTCTTCTTTCACCGGTGTGCTATACAGACCAACAAGTAACGGTGAACCCTGACCCTCTCCTTGTACCTCCAGTGGTAGTACCAGTTAGGAGGTCAGCCAGAAACAAGCCCATTGTAATTCCTCTTCCTGCTAATATTGAGTCTAGCAATTAATTTGCAGTTTTGGCCACACAGTGGGGGGATTCAGAGATGGACTGTGGTGATTCTGATTCACTACCCTCAAGGGTAGACCCGCAGATCCCATCCCATTCCCAGGAGGGTTATAAAGGGAAGAAGAAGAAAAAAAATGGTTGAAACACATATCTAGGACCTGGCTTCTTTTAGTATAGGATCTTTGAATGTCCATAGTTTGTTAAACCCTAGGAGAAGATGGGTAGTTTGAGTATGTACATAGGAATGCTATTGATGTTTGTTTTCTCAAGGAACCTTGGATGTTCACGGGTGACCAGGCGCGGTTCTTCCAGAAGGAGTAGATTTGGGGCCCTTCCTAATGGTCTTTTGGAACATAAACAGCTGATGGTGTAGGGTTCATTTTTAATTCTTAAGATTTTTCTTTAATTAAATTGATAGATGTAATCCCGGGGAGATTGTTGATTCTAGATGGCTTGTGGAAACACATGACTTGTAGATTTATCAATGTTTATTGTTCCCAGGTAAAAGCCAAAAGGGTGGCTTTGTTTGCAGCTTTCTACAGCCTTTTTTGTTATCCTCTTTTAACATTTTTTTCTGTGGAGACTTTAATTGTGAACTGAAGTCAAACAAAAGGGGTCCCACGGGGCAGGACAAGAAAATGTATTGTGCTTCGAATGCTCTAACACAATTAGTGGACTTGGGGCTCTTAGATAGTAGACATCACCAGGTCAGTGGCCCTCGCTTATAAGCGTAATATATATATACACTTCCACCATAGACTATATGTTTCTTTCCAATAATCTTCCCCCCCTTTTAGGTTTCAGACTATTTCAGCTGCATTTACAGACCATTTATTTCTACTCTGTATCTTTTCCATGACTCCATTACGGTGATTAAAGAGGTCCAGATGGAAATTGAATTCCTCTATTTTGACAGGTTCTTCGGTACTTTTTAAAATTAAGACCTTGTTACTCGCCAGACTTTGTTTCCTTTCTGTATTATAATTTAGAGGATTGGTGGATGGACTTGAAGGCTGACCTTAAAGCTTTGTTTATGAATCAGGGTAGGTCGGGGGAAACGGAAGTTTTTTCACGATCTTAAACTGTGGCAACATATACTTATTTTCTGTGGCTGATACTTCTAAATATGATTATACATCCCAGATTGCTCCCTTAAAAAAAACAAATGTAGGAATTTCAATATGATACGGCCAGTACTATGAAGGCATTATTTCAAAATGGCACTACAAAACCCCCTCAAGGGGATCCCTATGAGGCTTTTAAAAAATATAAGGATGTGACTTCTGAACTCTTTATTGAATCAGGAAGGTCATGTTGTTCAATCTACTGCAGATCTTTACACTGCTATAAAATAATTTATCACATACCCCTTCAGTACCCCCTAGAGAAAAGGATATTACACAATTTTTACAGACTATAGAGTTTCCAAAGAACCCAAATGGGGTCCTAGGGATGACAGAACACATTACAGCGGCTGAAATAGAGGGAGCTATTAAGACTCTGAAATGTGGGACATCCCCAGGTATTGACGGTCTCACTAATGAACTATATAAAACTTTTCCCCAAGAATTTTCTTTCTGTCTAGAGCTAGTATTTCATTTCTTTATATCACAAGAATGTTTTCCCATTTGGGTCACGGAAGGGTTGTTAATTTTATTTTTTAAATCTGGGGATAAATCTTCTCTGGAAAATTGGTGTCCTATCACAATCTTGAACTCAGATTATAAACTTTTAACTGGTATTTTAAATACTAGGCTTAAAATCTATGCGTGTTCTGTCATCTCTCCTTTGCAATTCTTTGGTCTTCCAGGTAGAAAAATACAGCATGCTCTAATGAATATCTGAGATTTGATTGAACATTTCTCATTACAAGGAATTCATGGGAGTATTATTTCAGTAGATCAAAGGAAGGCCTTTGATAGGGTATACCACCCTTTCTTGTTTTTAACTCTAAAAGCATATGTTGTTCCAGCCACCCTGATCAAATGGATAAGATCCCTGTATGCTACGGCTATAGTACACCCAGTTATAAATAATGAGGTTACAGATGGGTTTTGCATCAAGACAGGGGTTCGACAGGGATGACCGTTGAGTCCACTGTTGTATATCTTTACTGTTGTCCCAGTTCGGTCTCTATCCGATTCTCCCCACTGGACGAGGGTGTTGGGAGCAACCATGGCAGAGGCATTGTATTTACAGGCCTATGCGGATGATGTTTGTTTTATTTTTTTTCTGACTACACTCAAGTAACTTCTTTTTTAGACTTTATGCATACTTATTCTTTCGTCTCCAATTCTAAACTAAATGCCCGAAACAGTAAAGGCCTTTTTGTGGTTGTCAGATATCCCGATTCGGTAACATTACAAGATATATGGATATCTTCAGCACCTTTGAAAATTTAGGGGATCATGTTTGAACCCCAAAACATCCCCTCTTTGAATTGGGAATCAGTCTTGAACTCTGTAGATAATAAAGTGCAAAGGTGGAAACACTGGAAATTGACTAAGCTTAAATGGATACAGGTCATTAGGCAGTTTTTTATCCCCATGATTTTATATGTGGCTCTGATTTTCCCTCTTCCAGCTCATTTGGAAACCAAATTATATAGCCTTTTTTTCTAGATGCTCTGGGGGAATAGACTTAACCACATCAAGAGGCAATATACTAACCTGGCAAAAGGCAAAGGTGGTTTAGGAATGGTTGATCCCGTCGTCTTTTTTCATACTTTTTTTTCCCCCACACACACTGTTAGAGAGGGGGTGATTGCTACCAGTTTACTTCGTAATTTGTTTAATTAAACTAAACTTTGCCAGATATTTTTCAGCATGGCACATAACTCCCCCTAAACTTTCAGAGCATCTGCATGTACCGCAGTTTTTTCGACCTGTGACCCAAAAACTTTACAAATGGGGACTGACTAAATAATTATTGAAAGATGCTAAGGGACCAGAGCTTTATAATACAGTTATGTCAACACTTTACGCTGCAGAGCCCACTTTTAAAAACTGTCCTCCTCCTTTAATTTCGGGAGATTTACAGCAATTTAACAATACTAGATTACCTGTTCATATGTGGGAATTTTTGAGGCTTGCTGTATATGGGAGGATTGGGGTCCGGGGCAATGCCAAGCATAAAGCCAGGGAAGAAAGAAATTGTCCCTTCATAGGATGTATAAATCAAGAGGAGTCCCTGGAGCATTTTTTGTTCCAGTGCTCTTATGCCAGTTCCCCCTGGAAGTTCCTAGCCTCAAAGTGGCATATGGGGTGGTTGACGGAGTTAATTTATAAAATCTTGGTTTGGGGGCAATTCCATAATATTGGGAAACTTCATCACACGGACATGTTGATAATTTTCTGTTGCTGTCTCAAATATTGTTTATGGCAAGCTAGATGCCAATGGCTACTGTATCAAAAAGTTATGCCCTATGAGACTGTGGGATCTCTGATTCAAGGGGCCATGGAAAGGGTTCATATGAAAGATTCTGAAGTTCATACCACTAGGAAGGTAAATAATTGGTGGAAGGGATTTTCAGCGTTTGTTAAATATAAATAAGTACTTGACATTGAGTCCTACATGATTTTCATATGTTTTATTCCTCTGGGAAGGGAGGGTTGGGGGAAGGTGGCAGTTTTTTGGATTTGATTTCTAGGCTATATTTTGTTTTGATTTTTTTTTTTTTTTTATATTGTGTGACTGAAACACTGATAGTTTTGTTTTCCCCTCTTTTTAGGTTCTTTATTTTTAGGGACGGTAATATCTTAGTTGATTTAGTATGATTATAATGCTGTTTCTGTTTTGAATGGTTCTTAGTGATTCCCTTTTCCTTTTTTATGTGAACCCTTAGTGTTAACACTGTTTGTATATGGTTTTGTTTTTTCGATGTTATATAATAAAAAATTCCCCTACTCTTTTCGATAAGTGCCACGGAATCTTTAACATCCTCCTGAACTACCACCAATCCAGGCAGATGGGACCTCAGTTTAACGTCTCATCCAAAAGACGGCACCTCAGAAGTGCAGCACCCCCGTTATGCTGCACTACAGTGTCAGTATTGGGATATTAACCCAAGTGACAGATGTTGGAACAGAACCCACAGCCCTCTGATCTCCCGGCCTCAGAGGAGAGTGTGCTACCTACTGAGCCACTAACACTGCCACATGGCAGCCTCAGCGACGAAGATCAAAATGATGCAGAAATAATTTATGTATGTTGTCTGCCAAAACAGAGTCTTTGCCTTCACTCTTAGCCTTAAAGTTGTGAGATAACATTGTGCTGGCCAAGAAAGTAGAAAACTTGGAAAATGTAGTCTGTAATAACAGGGATTTGTTGGTCTGTCTAATATTGCGGTAGTTTCAAATAGCTCCAGTTTGGAGCCTTCATGTGTCCGTGCTATACCGAGACCAGATACAGTTTGATAGGCACCCTGCTATATATCATGGACATGCATAGTATCCAAACCCAGAGCTCTTTTAAAGTATTGCTCTATAGTAAGCTTATGGAGGCACCCCGGCTGCTCCCCGCCCGACACGTCATATTGGGGACAGCCGCGGTTGGTTGTGGGGATGCCGAGAAGGTGTGTTCATGCTGAAATGCTGGCAGGGAGGGCACAGGATCAACCAGATACTACTAAAAATAAAATAATGTACACTAAGTAAAGAAATTAGCGCTATTTATGCAACTACTAATCGGGCCCTGCTTCACACGGAGGCGGGGCCCACGGTGACGTGGAAGTTTCCTTTTAAAGGAACTGTGATCCCCCAGACCCAAAGGTGGAGGCTCACGCAGTATCAGACAGCAAGTGGATGGCAAATTCTCGTTATTGTTCCCATGTAAAGCTTGGGTTATAATAGACTCTGCAGGGTACATTTTTTATGATACTGATCAGCTTTCAACTTTCTTGAAGAATCCTCAGCAAAAGAGAGAGACATCAGACAGCACAGATTCAGAGGACACTAATCAAGACTCTCCAAACGCCACTGTTTCTGTGGTCAGGTCCCCCAATATCGCTGCCACAACTTAATTCAGTGGGCACAATAAACTTTTGTGCCACTGCCTTGTAATCCAATTTTGGTACAATAATAGCCCTTAATAATGGGCTGTTAAACCACTTTCATATATGGCTTCTTGAGAGTACTATGGATCTTTCTTTGAGGGGGAGCTCTTGCAGCAGGTAATACCATTAGAACTAAGCAGGCCAGATGTTAGGACCCCACGGAAAACTTCTAGCTAGCAGTCTGTGGTGGGGGACTGCCCCAGACGTCGGCTACGCCCAGACATCAGATGTGGTATAAGGGGGCAGTCCCCTGGCACCACCTCAGTTCTTTTCCTGCCGTCGACCTGCTAACATCGGCTCCATGGACACCATCTTCACAGTTGACCGCCATGTTGCACCTCGAGCAGTTTTTGTTTTTCTTTCAGTCGTTTTTTTCTCCGTCAAGTGCATGTCTTCATAGTCTTCCCAACGGCAGAAGTCAAAGTGTGCGTGTGGTAAGCAGATCCCGGCGAGGGATGGCCATTCCGCCTGCCTGATCTGCATAGGCCCCGACCACCGGCCTGATGACTGCCAGCATTGCCATAAATTCAACAGCAAAACCTGCATCTGCCGCCTCAAGACACTCAAGGCCTACCTGCTGGAGCAACAAGTGGCCGCCATGCAGAGGACCAAGTCAGGACAAAGTTTTTCCTTCTCAGCCAGGGAATCTCCTCCCAGGGAGAAAAGATAGGGCAGGAAGCACCACCATAGGGATAAGGAGAGAGCCAGGTCAGAATCCTGCTGAAAGTCCCCTCACAGGACTTCTGCTTCCTCCACCTATGGCGAGAGATCGGGGTCATCTCCCCCAGGTACCACGGCCGTTTCAGGGGTTTTGTCCAAGAAGACTACTGCCTCATCGCACTCCAAAGGTAAGGAGTCTTCATATCAGGGGTGTTCGTCAGGCCAAGTCCCCTTAGGGCACAGGCTCCACAAACATATGCATGGATCACTGCAAGAGGGACAGGCGTATGCTTCGGGCAAAACATCAGAGCCTGTTGCCCATAAACATTCCGGGTCATCTGATGGGCACAAGGAGTCTGACAACTCCACTAGACACCAGGCAGTCACAGGTACCGGACACCACCTCCACCCAGGGAAAGGATGACCTCGGCTTCTGAAGGTAGGCAGACTACTGGCCACTCCTGACTCTGCATCAGAAATGGACCAGGCGCTGCCGGCCAAAGAGCAGACGTCTGCCCCGGAGGACCAGATGTCAGTCCAGGTACCCAAGGCCCCTGGACAAGACACCAGGGCTGGTGGATACCCAAACACCTGCCCCACCTCCTCCCAAGGAGTTGGACGCCAGACCACAAGGGGGCTCTGCGCCACTGGACAAAGTCCTGATGGATCTGACACCCGAGGCACCTGCGGACAAGGTGCCTCAGGACCAGATCTCGGTACCCAAAAAGCCACAGGATCTGATGCCAGGCCCTCTAACGTACCAAACCAGATGCCTCCAGTCATCCCACTGGCGGAAGTGGGGGCGCTTTCCAACACGTGGTGAAACACTGTTAAAGGGGACTTATTCCCAAATGCCCAGGGACCCATCCCCGGTCCGTCCACCACCCAGGGAACAGTCGCTCAGAGGCCCAGGCGATCTTCCCCGCCAACAGAGCATCTGTCGCCCAGTGAAGACAGTCGGCAGATGCCAGGTGCAGGGGGCAAGAAGAGGTATCCGTCGTCCATCCCGTCTACCAGCGGATGCCCGCCCTCTTCTTCAGGGGATGATGCTGGAGACTTCTCCTCAGTGTACTCCTCCAAGAACAAGCTGCCTATACCATCTCTGGATCCAAGAAGGGAATCACCAAGGTCACCTCCGGATGACCCATCCTTCTTGGACATCATGAGGTATATCTAGGCCCTGTATCAGTGTGATGCATAGGAGCTGGATCCTGAAGGTAGCCGTCTGGCAAAATTCCTGGGGGCTTCTGACCCAAAACCCTTGGTCGTCCCCCCACTGGTGGAGCCCTTCAGGATGTTACGAAATTGACCTGGAAGCATCTGGCTACCACAGCGGCAGTGCCAAGGAAAGCAGATAGGCTATATAAAACACCCAAAGGGGAGCCTTACTTAAGCAAGTAACCAAAAGTCAACTCTGTGGTGCTCACAGCTGCACATGGCAGAATGCAGCGACCGAGGCACATGAGTGCCCAGATCCAGAGTCTGAAAAGCTGGACCAGATGGGCTGCAAGGTCTATTCTTCAGCTACCTGCATGGTCAGGTCACTGAATTTTCTAGCTCATATGGTCACATACCAAAAGTCATTGTGGTCAAAGGCTATAGATCTGGCTAAAGCACAACCAGACTCTGAGGGAAAGGCTGAGCTCCTAGCTGTCATCCATCTGGCATGGATGTGGACAAACACGTGCTGAGGAGTTCTTATGACTCCGCAGACACGGCAGCAAGGGCAGCAGCAGATGGAATCTGTATGAGGAGGCATGCCTGGTTGAGGGTTTCTGGTTTCTGCCAGGATTTGCAGGATGCCATCTTGGATGCACCCTTTCAGGGACCCTTCCTCTTTGGCACAGAAACAGAAAAACTCATAAAAGGACTACTAGATTTGGGCAAGACTATGTCTGAAGTGCATCGCATGTACAAATCAGAACCGCAGGCAACCCAGCGCCGTCCCTTTCTGAAGAACCAGGGACAGCAGGGAAGATGCCAGCTGCAACACAAGGGAGGCTTTAAAATAAGAGGCCCCCATGTTCCTTAAGGCACCCAGAACCCAAAAATCTCAAGGTGCCAAGACCTCCCCGCCCACCCTCTCCTCAACTGCATAACTCCCTACCGACACCTCCCCTTCTCTGGGAGAAGTGCAGGGGGAGGTGGTAGGAGGAATATTCTCCCTTTACTGTGACAGGATTGAATAGGACCCTGTCCCATTTGTTATGGAGAGTTTGAATGCAGGGATGCGTTCTATTCTTTCCTTTCCTGTCCTGTCTCTTGTCTGTCTGGTTGCGCAACCAAATTTTCCTGTGAGACCTAGGATTTGATCACTCCAACGGGCTCACAATTCTTTGCCTCTCACTGTCTCTGTCTGCCCTTCCTGTTTCTGTCTTTTCCTCCCTTGCATATCTGCTGGTATAAAAATCTGTGCAAATCATTATATGGAAATGTAACTGATATTGGGATGCCTTTGTTTAGAAATTGTATAGTGTTGCTGTTGCAATGTATATAATTATAGTTTGAGATGATTGCAGAAAGCTATTGGGAACTCAAGGGGTTAACCTGAGTGCAGTTTTTAAGCCCTTTTTCAGAAGCCGTGGAGAAGGGGCCTCAATTCTGGGACATTGTGTTCTTGCTGTACCTGCCTGAAACATAAAAGAACATTTTAGAAAAAAAACAGGATACATGTTAAGAAGGGGAGTTGCAAAGACTTTTAAGACAAGCTGCAATTTCTTGCAAGAGACACAGAGATTGAAAAAAACTCGGATGATCTTCTTTGTTTATTCTGCCTTTGTAAACAGTTATTCTGAACAATTTTCTTTTTTTTTTTTCTGTTACTTCTAGTACTAATAAACACTTTGTGCAAATTCTAAAACTGCTCCTGGTTTTTCTTATGTTTCCTGACCTGTGCCTTGACATCATTTACCAATCCAGATGGTCCAATGTCACTTCATACCAATGAGTCCTCCAGATAGTCGAGAGGGGATACTCTCTGGAATTTACCCAGGTTCCACCAGACAATCCCCCCCATCCCCTCCCACTGCTCCCCCCTCCCATGCAGCTCTCTTGTGGGCAGAGATACAGGCCTTGCTAGAAAAAAAGAGGCAAAGGGTATTACTCCCACCTCTTCGTAGTCCCGAAGAAGACGAGAGACTTCTGTCCCATTCTGGATCTGAGCCAGCTGAACACCTTCATTGAATACAAAAGGTTCAGAATGGTGACCTTAGCAAGCCTGTTGCCTATGCTCCATCACGGAGACTGGCTTTGCTCCCTGGATATGAAGGATGCTTATATGCATATAAAGATCCTGCCATCCCACAGGAAGTACCTTCACTTCACCTTCAAGGAGGGCACTACCAATTCAGGGCGCTTCCATTCGGCCTATCATTGCCACCAAGGGTCTTCACCAAGTGCCTGGCAGTAGTAGCGGCAGCCCTCAGGAGAGGGAGTCGCTTTGTCTACCCCTACCAGGATGATTGGCTTCTCACAGCTTTGTCGGAAGACCCAACTACGCCGAAAGATGGAGGAGACTTTCAGTCTATTCCGGACCTTGGGCATCAATCTAAATCTGCTCAAGTTGCACCCGTGGCCTGCTCAAAGGCTACAATACATAGGAGCAGTCCTGGACACCGTCCAAGGGAAAGCCTTCCTTCCCGCAGACCTGGCAGTCAGGCTAGGAGAGGTCACTCACAGGGTGATGGACTCGAATCGGGTCCCTGCGAGGGTGGTTCTGCAACTTTTAGGCCACATGACCGCAGCCATAGCCACAGTTCCCCTTGCTCGTTTGAATATGAGGATCCTGCAGTGGCACCTCAAAGTACAGTGGGACTAAGGCATGGACAAGCTGGAAGAGCCCATCCAAGTCTCCAGTGCAGTCCATCAGTCCCTGGTTTGGTGGGTCATCCTGGCTCATGTGGACAAGGGGGTTCCCTTCCAGTGATCCAGCCCACAACAAATTCTGACGACGGATGCCTCTGGATTGGGGTGGGGAGCACGTCTTGCTTCTCACCAGATGAGGGGCTCCTGGAATTCCATGGAATGGTCTCTCCACATAAATATTCTAGAGGTGAAAGCTGTACTGTATACCCTACAAGCTTTCCAAGGGGTATTCCTTCCTGGGCCCCTCCTGTTCCAGTCAGACAATACCCCAGTAGTCTTCCATCTCAACAAGCAAGGGGACATGCATTCTTATCCCCTATGCAGAGAGGCAATGAGTGTATGGACCTGGGCAGTGGATCACAGTCTGGATCTCACAACAGTCCATGATCTTACTTCGAGAAACATCTGTAGCAGCTTACACCATTAGAACTGAAGCCAGTAGGCGTCAGGACCCCACTGAAATGTTCTAGCTAGTAGTATCCAGCGGGGACCGCCCCCGACGTCCGGCTTCATACAAAAGGGGTTGGTCCCCCAGAATCCCCAGTTCTTTTCCCACCGTCGACTCACCAGCATCGGCCTCACGGTCCCGCTCCAGCGAACGACGACCAGAACTCCCAGCGTTATCTCTAAATGTTGGCATCTCCTACTCCTTCCTCAGAAGGACTCTCCTCCAAGTGTGCCTGTGGCAAACAGATTCCTTTTAAGCATATGCACTCATCCTGTCTGCGGTGCCTAGGCCCGGACCACAACACCAAGGCCTGTACATTTTGCCAGCGGTTCAACAGTTGCACCAGGATCCGCCGCCAGAAGGCATTTCTGGGGTTCCTGTTGGAAAAGCACCTTATGGAGGAAGACCCTGCCTCCAGAGGTGAGTCCACCTCTAAAACTCATAAGCACCGGGACAAGCACCAGGAGAAGGCCAGGTCCAGATACCCGAACTGGGCCTCGGACTCGCATACTAGCTCCAGCTCTACACGTTCAGACCTCTCTTCCTCCAGGGCTCGCTCTCAGCCTCTTCCCGTGAAGGTTAGGACTTTGGGCAGCTCTTCGGCTTCCTTTCATCCCATCAAGACTTCCAGGACCTCAGACCCTTGGCCGACGCCCTCCCGGGCCTCCACGAAGTCTACTGATCATCGGTCCAAGTCCTCTTCCAAAATCACTCACTCTTCCTCGGACAAACGCTGGGAGCCCGACGCTAGATCCGCATCCCAGCCTCCTAGGGGACCAGACCCCCCCTCTCAGGAAGACTAAGGACCTGACATCCCTCAAACGGACTGATACAAAACGAGCCGCCGACCCGTCACCGGTTTGATGCTCGTTAGACCAGACGTTGGGCAAACACCCGACATCGGCCTCACGTTCCAAGGAGCCGACGACTGCCTCTCTGTCACCGGTGGACACCAGTCGCCAGGAGTCTATGGAGGAAGATACAACATTGCCTGATGACCAGGCAGGTGACAGTGAGGACCTTAGACTTCGTGGGACGCGGCACGGTAGCAACGCCAGTAACCCGACGCCTGATACTGGTGACAGGCCAACCCCGACACCAAGACCGTCGCCTGGTATGAATATTCAGGAGGTTAAAGACCTCCTTTTGGTGGGACACAATCAAGAGGGATGTTGTCCCAGTAAAAACTCCTCTGCCTACTCCTCCTCCTCCACCACCACCACAGGGGCCAGTAGGAAGACCACCGACCCCCAAGGAGTCTACTCCGCCTCCTAGGGGAAAGTCAAAAGAAAGAAGAAGGTCCCTTTCAAGATCTCCCTCAGGGTCTCCCAGCCCCAAGCGACCCAGATGTCGACTTTCCACTCCGCAGGGAGACGACTCTAGACCTGACACCTCAGATACCTCCAGGTCTCTTTCTCCAATCTAGCAATATTCAGCGGGGGACCGCCCCTGACATCGGCCCCGCCCTCAGCGTCTTGCATCATACAAGAGGGGCGGCCCCCCAGCATCCCTCAGTTCTTTTCCCTCCATCGACTCACCAGCATCGGCCTCACGGACACCTCTAGCAGACGAACGATGCTCGAAATTCAGTATTTTTTTTTGTTAAATTCACCTGCATGTCTTCTTCTCCGACTCCTTCTACCGGACACACCTCGAAGTGCGCTTGCAGCAAACGGATCCTGTTTAAGGACCAGCACATGGCCTGTGTGTGGTGCCTAGGCCCAGAGCATGACATGAAGGCTTGCTCCATCTGCCAGCAGTTCAACAGCAGGACCAGGATCCGTCACCAAAAAGCTCTCCAAGGGTTCCTTCTCAAATTAAAACTGAAGGCTATGGAAAAAGACCCTCGGGGGATCCTCCCACTACAAGTCTGGGAAACACCACAAAAAGCACTGGGACAAGGATAGGACCAGATCCCAGAGTTGGGCCTCAGAATCCTGGGTCAGTTCTAGCTCCACGAGGTCGGATAGGTCCCCCTCCCAGGCTCGCTCTCAGCCCCTTCCAGTGAAGGTACGGTCTTCGGGAGGCTTGAGTACAGTCTCCCTTCAGCCTCTTAAAACTAAGGATAGCCGGCTGTCCTGCTCGACTGCCAGGCCCGAGGCCTCGGACTGGCATAAGTATAAACCATCCCCTGAAGCAGGGCGCCAACGCATCAGACCGATGCCGGGACTCTGACCACCGTTCAGTTTCCCAACATCCAAGAGGGCCTGATGCCCCCTCCAAAGAAGACGACAGAACTGACATCCCTCAAGCGGACCTCAGAGCCCAAGCGGGCGACCGACCCGATGCCTGCAAAGTGGACCAAAGAACCAGCACCAGCTCTACCTACGCCTGCTGACACTGGTCGCTGGGGGTCCTCAGAAGAGGAGGTTGGAATCCCAATTCCTGATGACCAGACAGGCAATACTGCAGACTTAGGGCTGCCCCAAGAACAGATGCCTGACCCGGCTACACCCCAACATCCGACGCCCGAGCCCATCGACTGGCAGACACCGATGCCCAGCCTGTCGTCCGGGCCTGAATCTGCAAGAGGTGAAAGACCTCTGCGTTCTGGTGGAACAACATTAAAAATGACGTGGCATCTTCCAAGCCTCTGGAGGCTCCATCCAAGGAGCCAGACAGCAGGGTGCCTCCTGAACCCAAGGAGCCTACCCCACTTCCTAGGAGCAGATCCCGTGAAAGAAAAAGACCAACTTCCAGGTCTCCTTCTGGGTCTCCCAGTGAACATCCACCAAAACGCCCTAGAGGCAGACGCCATACTCCGCCAGGGGACAACTCACTGAGGGATACCTCAGACACTTGGAGATCACCTTTGCCAATCAGCCTCCCATCACCAGACCCACGAGACCTACCCAGGTCACCACCGGATGATCCCTCTTTCTCTGATATCATGAGGCACATCCAAGAGAACATGGGGTGAGAGATGGAAGATTTAGACCCTGAAAGACAACGCCTCGCAAGATACCTCAGGCAGAAAGATCCTAAGCCTGTGGTGGTCCCACCACTGGCGGATACATTCATGGATGTCACCAAGGCAGTGTTGAAACGTCCTCGTTCCACTCTGGCAGTACCCAAGAAGGCCAACCGCTTTTACAGGGCACCCATGGAGGACCCTTACTTGGCACAACAGCCCTTGGCTGACTTTCTGGTTATTATGGCCTCACATGACAGGTATCAAAGAGAGCACTCAGCCACCAGACCTGGAATCTAAATAGCTAGATTCACTGGGGAGACGCATGTACACGGCTGCTACATGCTCTCATCAGGTCTCTCAGTTACCTCACGCACATGGTGCAGTTTCATAATGCCCTGTGGGAATAGGGCCAGGACCTCCAAGGATTTTCTGGAGGGCGAGGAGGAGGAGCTTCTCAGCCTCCTCTGCACTGAGTCAGACGTGGGAACCCAAGTCCTTCGAGCCACTTACGACTCAGTGGCCAGGGGTGCTGCTATAGGCGTTTGTCTCCGGAAACACTCCTGGCTGAGGGTCTCCGGATTTACACCGGACGTTCAGAAGAATATCTTGGACGTCCCATATAACGGCTCGGTCCTGTTCGGTGAAGAATCAGAAAGTGTCATCAAGTTACAGGACGTCGGGAAGGCAGTAAGGACTGTACAAACCATGTACAGACCAAAGTCTGGTTCCTTTCATAGGAACCAGAATCGTTTTGTGGCCAGCAACAGACAACAGCCACATTCTGGCCAGCAACCAAGGGGGCAGCTTTAACAGAAAGAGACAATCCAGATTTTCCACAGGTCAGGGCCAGAAACACCAAAAATCTGCCCAGCCCGCCAGAACCAACACCACCACAGCATGACTCTTTCACGGCCCCTGCCCCACCTCTGGATCCGAGGGAAGGAAGGAAGGGTTTGGGGGTTGCATCTCTCACCACCTCTCAGGGTGGCAGAGGATAACCTCCAACTGGTGGGTTCTTCAACTAGTATGTCGATGACACTCTTATCGAGTTCCTCGACTGCTCACCATCAAGGCCTCCTCTGCTCTCCCGATATTCGGGTCAGCACACCTTGCTCATGCGTCAGGAGATCTTTGCACTCCTGGACAAGGATGCCATGGAACCAGTGCCACAGAACCAGACAGGAGGATATTATTTACACTTCTTCCTGGTTCCAAAAAAGACAAGGACGTACGCCCAATCCTGGACCTCGGTGACCTCAACACCTTCGTGTTGTACAAACACTTCCGCATGGTCACCCTTCTGGGTCTCATCCCCATGCTCAAGCAAGGTGCATGGCTCATGTCGCTGGACATGCAGGACGCACATCTCCATCTCCTCATCACTCGAGCACACTGGAAATTCCTGTTCTTCGACTCCCTGGGATGCCACTGTCCATTCCGAGCACTCCCCTTCAGGCTGTCCTCAGTGCCTCGTGTGTTTATGAAATGCTTGACAGTCGTGGTAGTGGCCCTCAGGAGACAGGGCCACTATATGTTCCCATACCTAGATGACTGACTCCTTATGGCCCCCTCTCGGGAGGCTTAGATAGCAGCAATTCAAGACACTCGCTCCCTTTTCGAGTTGCTGGGCATTACTATCGATCAGGAGAAGTCGTGCCTCGTCCCTTGACAGAGGTTGCAGTTTATCAGTGCAGTTCTTGACACCGGTCAAGGGAAGGCTTTCCTGCCTCAGGGCAGGGCAGAATGCATCCAATCCCCCATATCGTGGAAAAGAAGTTGGTCCCAGCCAGGACCATTCTTTGCTTGCTCAGGCACATGGCAGCAGCCATCGCGACGGTTCCCCTAAGTCGACTTCATATGAGGATTACGCAATGGATGCTGCGAGCTCAATTGGACCAAAGGCAGGATCAACTGCATCAGCTAGTCCGGATCATGAATGACGTCATCCAGGACTGGCAGTGGTAGCTCGTCCCAGAGCACCTTTCCAGAGGAGCCCCCCTTCTTAGCGCCTGCTCCAGGTCTCACCTCCACATCAGCATCCTCGAAATGAGGGCATTCCTGTATGCTCTACAGGCTTTTCAGTCAGAGATCACACCAGGTCTCCTGCTGTTACAGACAAACAGTACCTCGGTAATGTACTATATCAACAAGCAAGGAGGCACTCACTCCTACCCTCTTTGCAGGGAGGCAAAGAGGGTGTGGGATTGGGTATTACAGCACAGTGCAGAAATCACTGTAGTGCATGTTCCCATTGTGGACAACACCATCGCAGATTGCCTGAACCGGTCGCAGGCAAAGGCTCATGAATGGGAACTGCTGCAAGAAGTAGTAGAGTATCTGTTCTGCAGATGGGGGACCCCAGACTTAGACCTCTTTGCATCCCCATACAATGCAAAACTGCCCTATTTCTGCTTGCTAGATCCAGGGCCTGGTGTTTTCTGGTGAGATGCGTTGTCCCTCTCCTGGACGGGCAGGTTCCTCTACGCTTTCCGGCCCTTCCCTTTGATCCAGAGGGCTCTACTGAAGCTCCACAAGGAGGGAGCATTAATGATCCTAGTGGCGCCCTTTTGGCACAGGCAAATTTGGTTCCCACACCTGCAACAACTGGCCCAGGAACCACAGTTTTCTTTGCCGGTCATCTCACTCCTGTTGTCCCAGGAAGCTGGCTCCCTGGTCCACCTGAACCCCAGGTCACTGAACCTGCATGCCTGGCTCCTGAGGACATGGCAGTTCTTAGACACGGGGTTTCGCAGGAGGTGGCGAACGTATTAGTAGTGGCAAGAAAACCCTTCACTCATGCCACCTATGCCATGAAATGGCGCAGGTTCTGTCTTTGGACTCAGGCATGCGGCTTAGCCCCACTTGACTGGCCCGAGAAGTCAGTGCTGGACTACCTCCTATCCCTGTATGAATCAGGGCTAGTGTATTCCTCCATAAAGGTACACCTCTATGCCATTTCGGCATACCATTCCCCGGTAGGTCAGAGGTCACTAGCACAGCTAGAGTCCTCCCCGCTTTCTTGCGCGACATCCTCCATTTGAGACCTCCTATCAAGGATCCGATTCCCCCTTAGGATCTTCTTCTCATCCTCTGGCAGCTCACGCTGCCCCCGTTGGAACCAGCCACGGATTGCGAGCTGCGTCTGCTCTTTTGGAAGACGCTATTTTTTAGTTGCGGTTAGTTCTGCTAGAAGAATATCTGAGCTTCATGTGCTCACGTGTAAAGAACCTTACTTGGTTTTTCACAGGGACAGAGTGTCCTTAAGGACGAATCCTAAGTTTCTTCCCAAGGTGGTCTCGACCTTAACTCTCAATCAGGATATTGACCTTCCGATGTACTATCCCAACCACTCTAACCAAGGGGAAGCTCTCTTGCACACACTAGACGTGCATAGTATCCTCGGGTACTATCTAACTAGAACCAAATCCCATCACCAGTCCGATCAGCTTTTCCTATCATTTGCTCACAGGATGCAAGGAGCACCTGTATTGAAGCAAAGTCTCTCCAAGTGTCTGGCTAAATGCATCACTTTCTGTTACTAAAAGCGCAACAAGCCTTTACCGGGCTCGGTGAAAGGACATTCCACAAGGGGGGTGGCTACCTCTTTTGCAGCGCTTAAGAATGTCTCTACATCTACCATTTGTGCGGCCGCTGCTTGGAGCCCTGCACATACCTTTATCAGGCATTACAGTTTGGACATTGCTTCTAGGCGTAGAGCTGGTTTCGGCCTTGCAGTCTTTCAAGGACTTTTGTCCTAATTATGGTTCACTCTAGGATCCCTCCTGTCCTCCTCCAGAACAGGGTATTTTGTTCCCTTACTGCTTGGAAATCAGTACTTATGGTGTAACATGCTACAAGAGCTGTTTCTCGAAGTAAGATAGTACAGTTGCGTAAGCACTTACTGTAACAGTAGATCTTGCAGTAGGTAGTTTCCCTCCCACCTTCCCCTTAAGAGGTTTGGTCTTCAGACTTGGTGTCTCAGACGCAATCAGATTATTGTTTTCATGGATCTTCCTTTGGAAGCGGATCCTCTGTCTCCCCTTCAGAATACACCTTTATGCCGGGAGTCTCCGGTGAGAGAACTGAGGGATGCTGGGGGACCGCTCTTTTTGTATGATGCCAGGCGTCGGGGGCGGGCCGATGTCAGGGGTGGTCCTCCGCTGGATATTGCTAATCAGAATTTTTCCATGGGGTCCTGGCACCTGCCGGCTTCAGTCCTTATGGTGTAACCTGCTGCAAGAGCTGTTCTCAAAGATCTACTATTACGGTAAGTTCTTACGTAACTTTACTTTTCTACCAAAGGTAGTGTCTGAGTTCACCCTGAACCAAGACATACAACTACCAGTTTACTATACAGAGTTCTGAAACAGAAGGGAGGCCTTATTACATACTCTGGATGTACATAGGCTTCTTAGTTACTACCTTGCCTGGACCAGTTCCTCCAGAAAGACAGACCAGTTGTTTGTCTTGTTTGCCCAAAGGAAGGTTGGGGCACTAGTGAAGAAACAGACGCTGACTAAGTGGCTCGTGAATTGTATCATGATCTGTTAGTAGCAGTACAACAAACCCTTACCGGGACCGATCAAGGGTCACTCTAAAAGAGGGATAGTGACATCTTTCCCATCACTCAGAAATGTTTCCTCAGCAGACCTCTGTGCAACCACTACATAGAGTTCAGTGCACACTTTCAATAGGCACTACAGTCTTGACATGGCTTCCAGAAGAAAAGCAGGCTTTGGCCTAGCGGTCCTTCAGGGACTCCTCTCCTAATTGCCTACAGCTCTGCACTACTGTCCTCCACCCTTCTGACCCGGGTCTTATCTTGGGTATTGCTTGGGACTTGGTCCTAATAGTATTACCTGCTGCAAGAGCTCCCCCTCGAAGTGAGATAGTACAGTTACGTAAGAACTTGCTGTAACAGATCTTCGAGAGGAACTCTTGCAGCAGGTGGCTTTCCCACCCATCTGCCCCCGGGGACTAATATTACAATTTTCTCTTTAGGGATAGGAGATCCTCCTCAGTTCTCCATCTGTTTTCAGCCGGGACTCCAGCGGAAGAACTGAGGTGGTGCCAGGGAACACCCCCTTTATACCACGTCTGATGTCAGGGTGGACCGACGTCGGGGCCAGTGCCCCACCATAGACTGCTAGCTAGAAGTTTTCCATGGGGTCCTAATGCCTGGTGGCTTAGTCCTAATGGTATTGCCTGCTGCAAGAGCTCCTTTCGAAGACCTACTGTTACAGTAAGTTCTTACGTAACTGTACTTTCTATCAATATAATGTTCAAGAGGTCAGATAAGTGTATGTCTCTGTTTCCGTCTTTCTTCAGATGTTTTATGTTTATGAATTATCCTGACAGTTATTCTTTCTCACAATGGGCAATGAGTATTTTAATTAATGACTTAAATGTATGGTCTCCTGAGACACTTTTATTATGTTAGTACTGTATATTTATACAATATGCACAGACACAAATTCAGTAACATCATAAGAAATGTTATCTCCACATATGCGTGATAAATTATAAACCTGGAATTTGTCACGCATAATGTTGACAAACACTACCTGTCATTTATCCCCTCCCTCAAAAAAACAAAACAAAAAGAAAAACAGCAGCCTGCTGTATAAACAGGACGTGCAGTTACTGATCTTCACTCAAGCAGCTTGGCCTTGGGAGCATCACTTGTGGCTTATGTCACGCGTGAGATTACCCCAAGTCAAACTGCTCTTCTGTAGCTAAATAATGTATCTCACAGGTCCCCAGTGCACATCACCTATATATCTGTGGCACAGATTCTGGGATATTGACTTTACTGAAAGCTAGAAATGAGGCTGTAGTTTAAGACTGTAAGTTAGTTATTTACTTGTGCAGAAAAATTATTTTCATCATGTTTTGTCTGAGGAGAGCTCTGCATTCTGAACCTCTTAACGTCAGCTGCTGGCTTGTTGTGCACTTCTCAGCTGATTGCTGACTTTTGTGAAAGAAGATGATAATGGATCAGATATTTTTTTGTTTGATCAACTGCAGTGTTGTCTGTCCTTTCATTTGCCACTAAATAATCCATGTAGCTTATCCATTCAAATAACTCTGGGGTAATTGGTTCCACCAGCAAGCAAGAAGTAGATTCCACTGCGTGCCTCCCAGCACATGCTTCTGCTCAGAAGTATCAATTTACAACAGATTTTTTGTTTGTTCCTCTTAGGACCATGTTCTGATCACCCGACTTGATAACCTTTGTCACGTGGTGCTGATGGGATGGTGGCCAATCCTCAGGATTCAGTATGATAGCAGCAGTGCCCAGCCACCGACGTTCCAGCAGGCATCAGCAGCACCCAGGCAGGCGGACTGCTCTTTGTTACCAAGTGCAAACACGGACTCGCCTGTCCCCACGCCAGGAATTGTTGCTCAGGAAGAGGAAGCTGCCGCCACAGCAGCACAGTTCACCAAGCTGAAGAGGAACCCATCTGAGAAGGAGTTCACAGTAAAAATTAAGGATGTAAGTTTCAGTAAAGGTTGAGCATTGTCTTATATGTGCAACAAAAAGCCCAGGATGACTAGAGACCCTTGACTGGGTGGATACTCCGTCTTCATAGCAGGAGTTGGGGTCCAAGTGACTTTGACAGCTTCCTATGCTGCCTTGTTGCACTTGGACACCAGGCTCTAGTGACCAGTGTGCTGTTTAATGAAATAATGAAGCACAATGCAGTGCCAGCAACCCAGATTCAGGAACAAGCTCAGGGGCGACTGGGAAAGGAAGATTGTGCTTCTCTTAGGAGACTCTCCTCTTTATGAAAGGAAGGGATGTGAACCCCACTGATATGCTGCCACCTGAATGACCACATGTGGCAGTGTAGCGGGGGTGCCTAGGAAAAGGAGGAGGTTGGCTGAGCTCTGCACAGCATTTTTGCATACACATGCTTGGAGCACCTTATGTGCCAGCATGCTGAGGGAGCGGGGAGAAACTGAAAAATAGATAAGCCCTGGAGTAATGTCATCGAGGTACAGGTCAGGAAGCATAGCGAAAACCCAGGAGCAGTTGTAAAATGTCACAAAACTGTTTGTAGTTGCAGTAACATAAAATAAGCCTGTACAGAATAACTATGTACAAAGCAAAAATAAAACCTTTCTTATAAAAAAAAAAAAAATCTCCCTTGCAGCTCAGCTTAGCTGTTTTTATAAGTCTTTTTCAACCCCCATTCTTTGCAAGCATCCTGTTCTTTGTAAATTTCAGGAGCTGCTAGAACATTGAGAACTTCCTGAGGTCCCCACAGCAACTGCAAAAGGCTCAGGCATTTGCACCCAAGTAACCTCTAGCTTTGACAGTTATCTCAAATTATAAATATATACATTTCAACAGTAACACAGTTTTCTGAACAAAAGTGACCTCAATATCTGCTTCATTTCCATACACTGACTTGCACATATTCTTATATTACCAGATCTAGATATGCAAGGGAGGAAAAACAGGAAGCAAGAGAAAACAGAGACAGCGAGAGGCAAAGGATTGCGAGACTGTTCGGATTGATCAAGTCCTAAGTCTCACAGGAAAATTTGGCTGCGCAACCAGACAGAAGAGAGAGAGAAAAGGAAAGAATACAGATCTTTGCATTTAAACGGGTCCTGGGTCGTGCCTAAAAATAGGCATCTCAAGGCCTAATGCACCCACCCGGTTACCAAAAGCAAATAAATAAACACTTTCTCCAAAACCAATGTGACAGGGTCCTATTCTACCCTGTCGCAAGTGAGTGGAATTGTCCCGGAGTGAGTGGGAGTACCCCAGGCCTGAATGCCTGTGGTGAGTGGGATTGTCCCGGCCCTGGTGGGAGCGGGATTGTCCTAGGCATACTTGGGCCCTGTCATTAGCCACCTTATCTAACCGAGGTTCTCTTACCTGTGCTCCTCCTGTAGGTAGGAAAGGTGTGTCTGACTTAGCTCCCCCCACAAGATGCAGGCTGTTGGGGTTAAAGGCAACAGGGTAAGTGTTACAGATGCAGGGGACTAAAACCACACCAGAGAGTATAAACCATAAGAAAAAAATGGTAAAGCCATGAGCAGGGTTTTGGTTACTGAGAGTTACTCCCCCTCCTAGAGAAGCCAGTTAAGTATTCATATAAAAACTAGGTGGTTTTTTTATGTGTTAAAAAACCAAAAAGTCACTCCTCAAGGTGGTGTCATTCTCTGGTTGCCAGAAGGCTCAGCGATAACATTATTGTACTTTTGTGCCGGTGACCCAGGCTTGAAGCACATTGTGGTGCTGGATTCTGAGTGGACAGGGTTGCATAGTGCTGTCACCTGCAGCGCAGACTAGCCCAGGAAGGGAGACATTGGTGAATGCTGCTGGAGAAACCCCTGATGTTGAGCCAGGGAGCCTGATCCCTTGGACTGGGCTGTGCATGCGCATGCCGTACTAGGCTGAGCGATGCCAACAGAGGCTGTAGCCAGTGTCGGAGGAAGGGAGGTAGCGGGAAGGCAAACAACATAGTGGAAAAGTTTTCCTGCCGCCTCTGATGGCTGCCAGCATGCATGGGCCCCCACTGTGATGCTCTCCGCCCACAGTGGATCCTTACTGCTTGGTGGGGGGATGGCCCTCTCACCGAGGCCCTGACACATGGAACAAGCTGCGGAAGGAGAGTAGCAAAGAGCTTCATGTTATATGGTGCTGTGGATGGGTTCTTCAGCAGAGAGGAAGCTAATTATTAAGTCAGTAAAATAAGCTATACAGAAAAATCAAAGATGAACTAGAAGGGGGACAGGATCAGATCTACAGTACAGTAGCTTCTTGTTTTACATTGTTTTTCATGGATTCTACTTGGTAGAATGTTTATTTTCTTTCTTACTACTAAGGGGCTAGCAGGGTATTGTTTGGGGCTGTTGGAATTTTGAAACCTGTTTTGGTAGCTAAAAGTGGGCTCATTTGTTTGGTTTACGGTGTGGCAGGCTGCATTTGTAGAGGCCTATTTCTTCTCTTTTAAACATAATTGGTGTAATTTAACTGGTCTGTTTCTTTGAATTTGAGACCTATATCTTCTAATTCCAAACCTATTTTGATGTATTGTTGGTGAAGCTGTTTGAATTGGTGTCCTGTTTCTTTGGGTAGCAAACCTATGTTGGGGCTTCCAGTAGAATTGATTCATTGTTGCTGGCTTCACTATGCAAAAAGTTTTGAGTGGGGGGAAGGGTGCTAATTGTCTGACTAGAGGCCTCAGCTACCTAATTGTTTCAGAAGACTTTTATTTATTTAGTTTTGTTGACGGGTAAGTCGCTAATAACCATTGACTATTTTCAGGCCTGACCGGAGGTACAGTTACAGAACAGTGATACATAAGAGATTACACAAAGTAGGATACATTTGCAGGATACATAAGAAATTACACAGAGCAGGATACATTTGCAAAGGACAAAGTCACACAGTGTAGTCAAGCATAGCAATAAGGATAAAATTACATGTATTCAGTTGTTGAGAACTAGGGGAGGTGGTAGGGGACAGGTGTAAGGGGGGCAGGAGGCGGAGACAGGGTGTGGTAGAGGCAGAATAGCCAAAGGAGGGAGGACAGGAGGAGGTTAAGGCGCCAGAGTGCAGTTAGGCGGAGAAGGTTACCACCTGTGGCCGGGACGGTGGAACCGGGGAGTCCGAGCATGAGAGACGGAGAGGTCTGGGAACAGGACAGTGAAGCTATGGGTGCAAAAAATAGAGGAGAGAGTGATGTGCGGGAGGCGGTGGGGACTAGGTGCAAGGGTGAGGAGGATTGAACTAAAGGAATGGGGAGGAAGGTAGGTGGGAAGGGCAGGGTATAGGGAAAAGGGATGAAGACACAGGAACAGATAGGGAAATGAGTGGGGATAGGGAGATAGAGTGCACCTAGTAGGCGCAGTGGAGCAGGAGAAGGGAGGAGGACAAGAGGCGGGCGGTGAAAAGCGATTGGCGGGGTAGAGTAATAACCTGAAGACGAGGTGGAACCACGAGACGGCAGGAGAGAGAGGAGTCACGCAAACTGGTGGGGCGGGATAAAATAGGAGAGGGAGGGGTGAGGACTGAGCATAGGGAGAAGAGGAAGAATAAAGAAGGAGGAAGCTGTCAGGGAGGGGCAGAAGGTGAAAGAAAGGTAGGAAGGGTGGCAGCAAGTTCAGGCATTAGCGGACAAGGTAGCAACCTGTTACCGACCGGGTGGAACCGAAAGACAGCAGAGAGAGGGAGTGGAGGGCGGTTAGAGGGGAGTGAGGCGCAAGAGCAGGAGAGGGAGGGGCAGGAAAGGGAGGGGTAATGACAGGGGTACTGGAGAAATGGCTAAGTGGGAAGGAAGAGCGGGGCTGGGAAAGTAAGTGTTACAGGAACAGAGGTGCAGGATAAGGAATGAAGGTGGGGAAAACAGCTCAGGAGCGAGGGCAAGCTAAGTGACTAGGCAGTAGTTAGAGCTTTACAATTGGCATCAGAACAACAATGTTATACAGTATCAACAAACATGAAACATAAAAGCAAAAAACAACCAAGAATAAAAAACGCAAGTGCCTATAATACATAATAGGGAGGGAGGAGAATAGGTTAGGAGCATGGGATTCAAGAGGATCAAAACAAACACATTTGTCCATCGAGAGTGGAAAGCTCGAGATTGTGCTTAAAATGCATCGTGAGAAGGAGCATTTCTTAGTCCCTGGGGCAGCAAGTTCCAAAAGTGAGGGCAGCATAACTGAAGGCTTCCGAGCCTTTTTGTCACGGCAGAGAGAGAATATTCAATAAGGACTTGTCAGAGGATCTAAGGTCCCGTGAAGGTATAACCGGTTGGAGTAGTTTTGAGAGCTCAGCTGGCTTTGATGCTCTGATGATGGTGTCGAAAGGTTGCAGAGTAATATTGCCTGGTGGAGGAGGAGATAGCCAGCCCAGGTCTTTGTATAGCTGACAATGGTGCTTCAGGCGCGGTGCTTTAGCCGCATACCTGCAAACATTGTTGAAGGTGGTGTCCCATTGGTGCAGAGCAGTTTTGCTGGCCATGGTTAGGATGGGAGCACCGTAGGTGAGGGTTGGTAACAGGATTCCTCTAGCAATTGCCAGTTTGGATAGGAATATAAAAAGCAGTTGCTCAACATATCTAAACGTGTGCAACAAAGGAGGTAAGGGAAATAAAGAATGTTTTGCACTGATAGAGGGGGGAGAGTGGGGACTTGGGGGAGTGTTTGGTATCCTGCGTCTGGAAGGGTGGGGGGTCGCTGGTGAGCAGCGACAGCAATGGGTAGGGTGGTAGGCTGCAACACTGCGGTGCACCAATCTTTCTAAACATTGCCTGGAGGTGGGAGGATGTATAGTGTGCAACCACATAGAAAAACTTAGAGGAGATTGAGGTCTGCAGGAGGGAACTAAGACAGGCAAGGCAGATTGGGGTGGGTTTAGCCCAGTACTGGAGGGAGGAAGAAGGGAGATGAGGGAGGGCAATTTAAGCCAACAGTGGTGAGGAGAGGTCAGAAGAAGGAAGCAGAGACAAAGGGGCCCAGGCCAGGAAGAGCGGTGCGGGAAACCAGGTCAGGAGACAAAAGTCAAATGGAAGGAGGCAATAGGGACTTGTGAGGGGAGGCGAAGAAGTGGCAAAAGTCGTGGAGTGGAAAGGAGAGAACAGGTTACTATGCAGAGAGAGGGAGCAGGCATTTGTGTAGGATCTTCAGAAAATAGTTGTGCACTGCTAGAGAGGAAGAAGGTGGAGGAGGGAAGTGATGAAATTAGAGGAGTAATTGATAAATGCCTGGACCAAACTGGAGCGGGGGGAAGTTCTGCTGGGAGAACTGCAACAGGGGTAAGGCTAATAATGTGCAGGAGGAAGAAGAGGAGCTGGAAATGAGGAGGAGATGAAGGAAGCAAGCGAGGAGTAAGAGGGTGGAATCTTAGTGCTGGGGACTCAATACTAAGAGGAGTTAGGTGGGGTAGCAAGGCGGAGAGGCATAGTCGCATTTGGGTGGAGGCCATGCCAGGAAGACAGCAGGAAAGGTGGGACAGTCTGTTCTGAAATATGCTAGAAGGGGTAGGGACAAGCCTCACTTAATTATACATCTTGGGACAAACGACCTGGCTGACAAGACAGTGGATATAGTCAGAGGAGGTTTGAGGAACTAGCACAATTATGTGAGGGCAGGAAGATCAGTAACTTTTCGAGATACTTCAGTGCTAAAGGCAAGCACAACAAGAAAGCTGAGAATAGAGAATTTAACAGATGGCTAAGAACCTGGTGTTGTGCTAAAGGGTATGGGCTGTTGGGGGGTGTAGAGGACCTGGGAGGACAGTAGTCTCTATGCCAAGGACAGACTACACTTGAGTGAGGAGGGAAAGAAAGTGTTGAAACAGAGGATAGAAGAATATATAGAGGAAGTTGGGAGTTTAAACTAGGAGTGGGGGGTGGCAGTTGGGGAAGAGATATGCAGAGACCACAGGTTGGGAAATCATATGAGCTTACCCCCCATAACAGTGACAAAGGACAAATGGCAAGTACTATTGGTGATGCTAGGAAAGGAGGGCAGGATGGGAGGAGGGGGAAAGGGTGGAAGGTGGTTACCCTTAATGCTAGGAGCCTTGGGAGGAAAACTGCAGAGTTGCAGGTTCTCATGGCAGAGGGAGAGGTGGACATTGCAGCCATCACGGAAACATGGGCCACCCAATATAATGACTGGGACCTGTCTGTACCAGGGTACAGGTTATTTCGCAGGGACAGGGTGACTGGGAAAGGAGGAGGGGTGGCACTATATGTGAAGGAAGGACTGACGTGTGTAAGGGAGGAAGGGGAGGAGGGTAGTACAGAGTCACTTTGGGTGCAAATCCAGGATTCCAAGAATAGGATTCTTAGAATGGGAGTGGTGTACAGGCCACCATCTCAGATGGAGGAGTTAGACAGGGAACTAGTGGGACAGATCAGGAGGACCTCGAGAAGGGTAGTGTGGTGATTGTGGGGACTTCAACATGCCAGGGGTGGACTGGAGCACCCCAACAACCAGGAACAGAAGGGCAGGTACTGCTGGATGCCTTCCAGGACAGCTTCCTGCTGCAAATGGTCAGTGAACCAACCAGGTTAGAGAATACCCTTGACCTTGTGCTGGCAAATGGGGACTTTGTGAGAGAACTTACAGTGGAGGAACCGCTGTCAGGGAGTGACCACCACTCAGTATGGCTCACATTGGATATGGGCAAGGAAGGAGTGGAATCTGGCACAAGAGTGCTGGACTTCAGGAGGGCCGACTTTGGGAGGATGGGGAAGTGGTAAGGGTACCTGGCCAGAATTCAATCTAATGGATACTAACCAGAGATGGAGCTCATAAAGCTGGGGATAGTGGAGGCAACCAAAACCTGCTGCAAAGCCCAGGCAAGAAGGCTAGGGCTAAGAAACGAGCTGGTTGAGCAAGGAGGTCATGGAAAAGGTAAGGAGGAAAGAGCTGCCTTTAGGAAGTACAAGAAAACAGGGAGGGGAGGACAGAGAGAGTACTTGACAGAATCGAAGGAGGTGACAAGGGCAGTAAGGAGCCAAAGTATCTACAGAACTCAGGCTGGCACAAGGCATTAAGAGGGAGAAGGACTTCTTTAAGTACATCAGGGAGAAAAGGAGCTGTAAGGATTAGGAAGGAGGGGTTGGGTGGAAGCAGGGTATGATAAAGCGGAAGCACTAAATGAGTACTTCTGCTCAGTATTTACTAAAGAGAAGGGGGTGACACCCAAGATGGGAGAAATAGCGAGCGGGGGAAGTGGTGACAGATGGGAAATCATGGAGGCAGAGTTCAGAGAGGGTTTGAAGGCACTGAGGGTGGACAAGGCACCAGGCCCAGATGGCATCACCCAGGGTACTGAAGGAGCTGGCAGAGGTCCTTGCAGGACCTTTGGCAGACCTATTTAATGCCTCACTACATTCGGGGTGTGTACCTGAGGACTGGAGGATGGCTCATGCGGTGCCCCTCCACAAGAGTGGCCCCAAGGATGAACCGGGAAACTACAGACCAGTGAACCTCACATCCATCGTGGGTAAGCTAATGGAGACTATCCTGAAGGAGAGGCTGGTGGCCCTCCTAGAGACCAAAGGACTACAGGACAGCAGACAGCATGGCTTCATACTGGCTGATCCTGCCAAACCAACCTGGTCGAGTTCTATGACTGGGTAACTAGGCAACTGGACAGGGGACATGCAGTGGATGTCCTGTATATGGACTTCAGTAAGGCATTCGACTCAGTGCCACATGGAAGGCCTGGAAGGAAGTTAGTAGGCACAGGGGCAGGTGCAATGCTGGTGAGATGGGTAGGAAACTGCCTGCAGGGAAGGCAAGAGGGTGGTGGTGGGTGGGGAGCTCTCACACCCAAGGGCAGTGACGAGCGGTGTCCCACAGGCTCGGTGTTGGGACCAGTGTTGTTTGGGATATTCATTGCAGACATATCATGGGACATCAAGAGCAAGATCAGTCTGTTTGCTGATGATACCAAGGTTGGGCGGTGGTGGATGACCTAGGGGATGGCAGGGGTTGCAGGATGATCTGGCAAAGCTTGAAACCTGGTCAGACACCTGGCAACTGGGCTTTAATGCCAAAAGTGCAAGGTGATGCATTTTGGGATGAAGAACCCAAGGAGTACTTACCAGCTGGGGGAGTGCAGCTAGCCCAGACAGAGGAGGAGAAGGATCTGGGTGTGCTCATCACAGGGTCAATGAACAACTCGCACAGTGTAGAAAGGCAGCTGCAAAGGCCAACAAAATGCTGGGTTGTATTGCAAGGGTATATCCTCGGAGGAGGAGGTGATTCTGCCACTGTATGGGTCATTAGTTAGACCACACCTGGAGTACTGCGTGCAGTACTGGCGTCCGTATCTGAAGAGGGACATTAAGTTACTGGAGGGAGTGCAGCGCAGGGCGACAAAGATGATCAAGGGTCTGGGGGACTTATCATACGAGAGGAGGTTGAAGGAGTTGAACATGTACTCAGTGGAGGAGAGGAGAGACGGGGGGGACATGATTGAAACCTTTAAATACATGAAAGGAATAAACAAGACAGGTACAGAGGGGCTGTTCAAAGTAAGGAAGGGGAGGGCCACCAGGGGCCATGATATGAGACTGGAGCAAGGAAGGTTCAGGAGGGAGATGAGGAGACACTTTTTACAGAGAGGGTGGTGGCTGGGTGGAATCGTTACCTGCAGAAGTGGTATGCAGTAGAACAGTGGACTGCTTCAAACGAGGATGGGACAGGACAAGGGGAAGGGTGGAAGGAAGGGGCAGCTGCAGAATAAGGGGGGCTAGCTGCACATTTGAGCAGACTTGATAGACCTCTAGGCCTTTATCTGCTGGCAAATTTCGTATGTTCGTATGATGTCCTACTTGAGAGTTTATGCTAACATTGCATCCCAGGAGCTATTCAGTTGCCTAGCATGTCACATTCCTGCACTCGTAGAACTGGTCTAAGGCATTGC
This sequence comes from Neoceratodus forsteri, assembly GCA_016271365.2. Taxonomy (NCBI): domain Eukaryota; kingdom Metazoa; phylum Chordata; order Ceratodontiformes; family Ceratodontidae; genus Neoceratodus; species Neoceratodus forsteri. The sequence continues at coordinate 209,015,793 of JADMNL010000022.1, read as the reverse complement.
ATTCCCACACTGGTGGACCTGGCCTAGTATGTCCCACTCCCAAGTTGGCAGACCTGGCCTAGCATGTCACACTCACACTGATGCACCTTACCTAGCATGTCCTGGCTCTGCACTAGCAGACCTGGCCTAGTGTGTCATGCTCCCACGTTGGCAGACCTGGCCTAGCATGTCGAGCTCCCACGCTGGCAGACCTGGCCTTGTGTGTTAAACATAGAAACATAGAATTTGACGGCAGATAAGGACCGCTTGGCCCACCCAGTCTGCCCATTTCCCTACCTACTGGATAAGCTGCAGATCCTAGTTAACCAGCAGCCTACTTCTTCCTACCCCCACTCCCCCAGAACTGCCTTATGACTATCCCATGCATGCTTGAATTCCACCACTGATTTTGACTCCACAACCTCCTCCGGAAGGCCGTTCCATGCATCCACAACCCTCTCTGTGAAAAAATACTTCCTTAAATTACCTCTGAGCCGCCCCATCTTCAAATTGTGCCTCTTGTTCTTGCACACTCTCTTTTGAAAGATGCTACCCTCTTGGACTTTGTTGATTCCCTTGAGGTCTTGAAAGTTTCTATCATGTCCCCTCTCCCTCCTTTCCTCGAGGCTATACATATTAAGCTCCTTAAGTCTCTCCTCATATGTCTTCGTGCAGACCCTGCACCATTTTAGTTGCCCTCTCTGGACAGCTTCCATCTTGTCTGTCTTTGGAGATTGGGTCTCCAGAACTGCACACAGTACTCAGATGGGGTCTCACCAGCTGTCTGTACAGAGGATAATAACTTCCTGTTTTCTCTGGTGATGCCTCTCCCTATGCATCCCAGTATCCCCCCAGTCCTCCTTGCTGCCCTCTCACATTGCTTGCCCATCTTTAGGTCATCTGATATGACTACCCCAGGTCCCTTTCCATTTTGTTGTTGTTAGTATCTCACCCCCCATTGTGTACTCTTCCCCTGGGTTTTTGTTTCCCAGGTGCATTACCTTGCACTTCTTAGCATTGAATCTAAGCTGCCATACATTTGACCATTCCTCTAACCTTGCCAAGTCCCTTCTCATCCTTTCCACCCCACCCTGTGCATCAACTCTGTTGCAGATCTTAGTGTCATCTGCAAAGAGACATACTTTTCCTTCTAGTTCTTCTGCAATGTCGCTTAGAATGACATTGAAGAGGACCGGTCCTAATACTGAACCCTGCGGTACCCCACTAGTAACCCTCCTTTCTTCTGAGTGGACTCCATTTACTATTACTCTCTGTGTCCTATTCTCCAGCCAATTCTTTACCCAGGCTGTCATCTTGGGACCCACTCCCAGGCTGGCTAACTTGTATATTAATCTTTTGTGTGGGACTGTGTCAAATGCCTTGCTAAAGTCTAGGTAGGCCATGTCCACAGCCCCTCCCTGATCTACTACTTTGGTCACCCAGTCAAAGAAATCTATCAGATTCGTCTGGCATGACCTTCTCCTGGCTGTGAATCCATGCTGCCTAGTGTCCTGTGCCCCTCTGGCCTCTAGATACTGACAATTCTTTCCTTTAGAAGTGATTCCATCATTTCCCTATCACTGAGGTTAAACTAACAGGTCTATAGTTTCCTGCTTCTGTCTTGCTCCCACTTTTGTGAAGGGAATCACATCTGCCCTCCTCCAGTCCTTGGGTACCACCCCATCCTCCATGATTTGTTAAAAGGGTAGTCAGTGGTGTCACTAGTTCTACCCTTAGTTCTTTTAAATTCTGGGATGAATCCCATCAGCCCCATTGCTTTGTCTACCTTCAGTTTTAAGAGTTCTTTCAGAACCCTTTCTTCTGTAAATGGGCGGTATCAACTTCTGTATCCAGAGTGTTACTACTGTTTGTTTTATGCACCTCCCATCTTCCCTTTGTAAATACCGAGCAAAAATATTTGTTTAGTATCTCTGCCTTTTCACAGTCTCCTCTGCCCACCCTCCCTCCCTTTATTAAGCCTCACTATCCCTCCTTGGTCTTCCTTCGCTCCCTGAGGTACCTATAAAAGGTTTTATCCCCCTTCTTAACTGAGTTGGCTATCTTTTCCTCGGTTTGGGCCTTTGCTGTTCTGACTGCCTTCCCAGCCTCCTTTTGCTTTAACTGATACAGTTCTCTGTTGCGCAGCCACACTGGCAAACCTGGCCTAGCGTGTCGCGCTCCTGTACTGGCGGATCTAGCCTAGCGTGTCGCGCTCCTGTACTGGCGGATCTAGCCTAGCGTGTCACACTCCTGCATTGGCGGACCTGGCCTAGTGTGTCATACTTCCACACTGGCAGACTTGGCCTAGTGTGTCGCACTCCTGTACTTGCGGACCTGGCCTAGCATGTTGCCCTCCCCTGCTGGTGAATCTGGCCTAGCATGTTGCCCTCCCCTGCTGGTGAATCTGGCCTAGCATGTCTCTCACGCACTGGCGGATCCGGGTTCAGGAGCAGACCTGGCCTAGCATGTTATTCCCGCTCTGGCAACCTATGTTCGGGAGCGGACCTGGCCTAGCATATCACATTTCCATGCTGGTAGTTCATGTTTAGAGTGGATCTAGAAGCTGGATAGTGTAGGTGGCTGAGGGGGCTGTGGTAGCGCTCCCAGCTGGGGGGTGGATACTGGGTTCCACCATAGCGACCCCTGCAGTGGGGTCAGGGAGCTTGTCATCTGTGCTAGGGGTTCACTACGTACATACGAGGCCTGCCTGGGCATTGGCCAGCCTCTATGAGAGATGGTTTGGACTTGTGGGACAAGGAGAAAATGCCAAAATCCATGTACTTTGGCATCTGCATGACAGCCCCCATATTCTCAGCCATGCTCTACGTGGATCTCCACTGTTCTGACAGTGGAGATCATGTCCATAGTGGGGAAACTGATGGAAACAATCCTGAAGGAGAGACTGGTGACCCTGCTGGAGGTCAGTGGGGTGCAAGACAATCAGCAGCATGGCTTTGTCAAGGGCAGATCCTGCCAGACCAACCTAGTGTACTGTGACAGGGTGACTAAGAAAAATGAACAAAGGACATGCGGTGGATGTCCTGTTACTGGACTTCAGTAAGGCATTTGACTCGGTGCCATGTGGGAGACTAGCATGTAAACTAAGGGGCACAGGGGCAGGGCAAAGTTGGTGGGATGGGTGGAGAACTGGCTGCAGCGACGGCAGAAGAGGGTGGTGGTGGGAGGAGACTTATCATCCCCAAGGGCAGTGACAAGTGAAGTCCCACAGGGGTCAGTGCTATGGCTGATGTTATTTGGGATATTTATTGCAGACATTTCTGTAGGCATAAATAGAAAGATCAGTCTATTTGTGGATGACATCAAGATGGGGAGCAGTGTTGGATGACCAAGGAGGGTGGCAGGGATTGCAGGAAGATCTAACAAGGCTGAAGACATGGTCTGACACCTGGCAATTTGGTTTCAATGCTAAAAAATGCAAGGTGCTGCATTTCAGGGCAAAGAATCCAAAGAGGAGCTACCATTGGGGGCGGGGGGGATGCAGCCAGCTGTGACTGAAGAGAAGGATCTGGGGGTGCTCATTACGGTAGCAATGAACAACTCTGCACAGTGTAGAAAAGTAGCAGCAGTGGCCAGCGAGATGCTGGGTTGTATTGCAAGGGATGTAACCTCTAGGAGGAGGGTGGTGATTCTGCCATTATACAGATTGCTAGTCAGACCACAGCTGGAGTACTGTGTGTGGTTCTGGCACCCTTACCTAAAGAGAAACATTAGATTGCTGGAAGGGTGCAGCACAGAGCAACAAAGATGATCCAGGGTCTGAGGAAGTTACCATATGAGGTTAGACTGAGAGAGCTGAACATGTACTCTGGAGGAGAGGAGGGATGGGGTATGATTGAGACCTTTAAGTACATGAGAGGAATAAACAGGACAGGCACAGAGGGACTGTTCAAGGGGAGGGTGGGGAGAGATACTCAAGGTCATGACATGAGATTGGAGGGTGGAAGGTTTAGGACGGAGATGAGGCATTTCTTTACAGAAAGGGTGGTAGCAGAGTGGAACTTACTACCAGCAGAGGTGGTGGCCTATAAAACAGTGGGATGCTTCAAGAGGGACTGGGATAGGGCAAAAGGGAGGGTCATGGGAGGGGGGTAGGGTGGAAGGGGCAGCTGCAGAGTAGGAGTGCTAGCTGCAAAAATCAAGCAAACTCGATGGACCAAATGGCCTTTTTCTGCTGGCGGTTTCATATGTGAGTGGATTGGCGGATGGGGCTGGGAGGTTGCCGGTACTCATGGGCCCTGCTTCATATGGATCCCTACTGGTCCAGCTGGTCCAATGGTGAAGGGAGCGGCTGGGGCTGGGACGTTGCCGGTACTCGTGGGCCTTTCTTTATGTGGCTCTCTACTGGTTCAGCTGGTGCAACAGTGAGGGGAGTGGCTGGGGGGTTGCCAGTACTCATGGGCCCAGCTTCATATGGATCCCTGCTGGTCCACCAATGAAGGGAGTGGCTGATGGGGCTGGGACATTGCTGGTACTCGTGGGCCTTGCTTCATGTGGATCCCTGCTGGTCCTGCAGTGAGGGGAGTGGTTGATGGGGCTGGGAGGTTGCCGGTGCTTGTTGACGCTGCTTAGTGTGGATCCATACTAGTCCAGCTATTCCAGCAGTGAGGGGATTGGCTGATGGAGCTGGGAGGTTGCTGGTACTTGTGGGCCCTGCTTTATGTGGATCTATACTGGTCCAGTTGGTCCAACAGTGAGTGGAGTGGCTGACAGGGCTGGGAGGTTGCTGGTACTCATGAGCCCTGTTTTATGTGGATCCCTACTGGTCCAGCTGGTGCAGCAGTGAGGGGAGTGGCTGACGGGGCTGGAAGGTACTTGTGGGCCTTGCTTCATGTGGATCCCTACTGGTCCAACAGTGAGAGGAGTGGTGGTTGGGGCTGGGAGGTTTCCAGTACTTGTAGACCCTGCTTAACACCATGGGTTTTGCAAATTATTATAATGTATTATTCACTCACATTACTGACTTAAGGAACAGTTACGTTCCATCGACAGTAAAATCTACATCCCTAAAATCTAACCCAAAATGGACAACTAAGGAACTTAGGCATATTAAAAAAAAAAAAAAAAGAAGTGTTATGCGGTTATTTAAAGTCACAAACACCTTCAAACTGGAGTTCCTTCTTATGTATCCAGAAAGAATGCAAATATAGTATCAGAAGGCCAAAAAGGAAGTGGGAGCTAAAATTGGCATCTAACGCACGAAAAGATAACAGCAAAACATGTTTTGCTTATATAAATTCCCTGAAAAAAAAAAAACTACCTGTCAAGTCGGTCCCCTTCAGATAAGTGAAATTCTAATTTATGATTCACATGATATGGCCAATATTTTAAACATAAATTTTTGTAATTTATTTCAAAAAAATCAGGTCAGCATTCCCACGAATTATTCCCCAGGTAGTCATATTTCAATTTCAGTATCAGATGTTCACGCTAAACTTGTTAACCTCAAAGGTAAAATAAGTGCGTCTCCCGATGATATCCCAGGCCATCTTTTATATTTATTGGCTGATAGTTTGTCTATGCCTCTGAAATTACTATTTGAGCACTGTCTGAATTATAACTGTGCCTGAATCATGGAAAACCACGTATGTGATTCCTAGCTATAGGGAAGGTCCTAAAAATCAATGGGAAAATTATAGACCTATAAGTCTCACATCTCCTATGGGAAAGGTTTTGGAAAGTGTAATAAAAGATCTGATTTTTTTTCTTCTCTTGATAATATCCATAAAGAACAACATGGTTTCAAAAAAGGGAAGAAGTTGCCTGACTAGCTTGCTATGTTTTTATGAGGAACCAAGGGTGCAGTTGGACAACATAATTCCGTGTGATGTGATTTACATTGATTTCAATAAGGCCTTCGACCTTCTCCCACATTGGGCATTATTACAAAAACTCAACCATTTTAATATTAATCCCAATTTGGTTATATGGATAGCCAACTGGTTGGATAAACACTCACAACAAGTATTGATAAATGGCCAGCTCTCTAGTAGGGGTTTAGTCACAAGCGGGGTTCCACAGGGATCTGTTTTGGGCCTTTGTCTTTTCCAGTTATTTATAGCTGACATTACAAAACATTGTTATTCCAGTACAGTCAAATATGCCAACGATATTAAAATAGGTGGACCATGTGTAAATTCAGAACAGCCCTACTCCAAAATGACTTGGACAAAATAACTCAGTGGATTTCCACCTGGGGGATGAAAGTGAATCATACTAAGTGTAGAATCATGAATTTTGGGGCAAGAAATCCCATGCATGTATACACATTAGATAATAGGGTGGTAGTCAGTACAGATACTGAGAAGGACCTGGGAGTACTGATATCTGATGATTTCCTCCCCAATTTACAGATAAACAAGGTTATTCTTAGAGCAAATCGGGTTATTTAGGCCATAAGACGAAACATTAAATCTAGGGATTGCAGAATTTTGATGCCTTTCTAGAGGGCTTATGTCATCCCTCATTTGTACTTTTCGTTTCAACTGTGGTGTCCTTTCAAGAAACAGGACATAACACTTTTAGAAAAGGTGCAAAGGGGTTACGCTAAAATGGTCAAAGGCTTAAGAGATGTCCCATATGAGTTTAGATTAACCACACTAAATTTGATGCCTCTATACCAGGCGATTGAGAGGTGATCATCTTCTCATGTGTGATGTTATAAAACACCCATATTTAATAACAAACCTGGGTTTCAACTTTGAGGAAACCTATAATTTCAGCAGTCACCCACTACAGCTACAATTAGAGATTTAACTATGCCCCTCAAATTCTTTTACACATTATGTATTATTAAGCCGTGGAATACACTTCCAGTTGAAGTGATAGTCAGTACTAAATCTATCTTTAAATCACGACTTGACAAGATCATTCTTTCTAGGGACGTGGATATGTTGTTCAATCCACACTTTACGGCAGGTTCCTTGCCACTTTAAATCTTGCCGGAAGGTCTTCAAGCTGGCTGCTCTCACCCACCCGGGTGGTAAAACCCTCAGCTCCGCCCCATGACGCCAGATCTTCCTTACCACTTGGAAGCTCAGGATCCCTCCTTAGCGCTCTGCGTTTTAGGCCTGAATTCTAATTCGGAAGTTCCGAAAATCATTTTAAAATTCTCAAGATTCACGTCTTCATCTTCCCTCGCAGCTGCGATGGACAAATCCACTCCCGGCTTCCGTCGGTGTACTTTCGGGCAGAAATTGTTCTGGACCAACCCACACTCTGCGCGTTTATTGCTTGGGTCTTGCTCACGATCCATAGGCCTGCAATCTTTGCAAGTCTTTCATGGCTTCGGTTCTGGAAGACCACGCTGCCCGACTCCAACTCGGGCACCCCGAGAAACGGTACCCGCCGGTGAAGTCGAAGGAGGCCCATTGGGCAGAGTCTGCGGCTGCGGGCTTTGCGGAGCAGCTGGAGCAGTTAATCACCCTCAAGGAGGAGGCGGCTCAGGCCACATCATCTTCCTCCTCAGCGTTTATCCCGCTCTCCTTGGGCTTCTCCTACACTGCTTCTTTCAAGGAGCTTTGTTAGTCCCTCTCCACCAAGGGAGAAAGACCCTCGGGACACTCGAGTAGGTCTAAGAAACAAGAACCAAAAGGTAAATCCCACCGTTGACGTTCGTGGGAGCGGGAGAGATCCCTTTCACCGGACCGTCAGCTCTCGACCTCGGTCGAGGTTGCAGCTAAGGCCGCTGGCTTCACGGTGTCCCCGTCACGCGGTCGAGATTTTTCTCGACCCATTGGACAGGTTGTCGACTGCAGAAGCCGACAACCATTCTTCACCGGTTCCCCCTGTGGTAACCAAGGACTTGCCCGTGCCTTCTGTGCCGAAGTCCCCAGTCAAGGACCCTGAACCGAGGGATGAGTGGGTTTCCCCTGCCCCCTCTTTGACCCACCCTCGGCGACCCCGAAGGTCTCGGTCCTCTTCCATGTCGGGTAGATCCTGCCAACATCAGCGGTCTCGGTCTCGGCATCATGGAAAGCAGCGTCACCGCTAGTCCTCTTCATCCTCTTCGGAGGATAGGCTCCAACGCAGGTTACGTCGGCGCTACGAGGACATGATGTGGCAACAACTCTTGTTGGCTGGTAATAAGCAGACCCCATCAATTTCTCCGGCCATTAAGTGGTTGTCGCGCGAACGACCATAGCAACCACTCATGATAATCGAGGAGCCGACCTCGGCACCGGTTGTTCGGCCAAAACCAACTGGTCCGCCCATTGTAGTGGAACCACCGCCTCCTCATCCTAAGCCTGGGGCCCCAACCCAGGATTCTCAGTCGGGTCAGGGCTTGCCCCACAGGTTGTTGATCACCCTCACTCTCAATTGGCCTCGGCAGGTGGAGGGTGGCTCAGGCACTCAGCAGCTGTTCATGGACTCCTCGAAGTCTGACTCCTCCTTGTATTCCAGGCCCCTTGACCTGGAATCTGCAGGGGTCAGTCGGTGGATGAGAGCCCATCCTCGTTCTTGGGTATCCTTCGGCTCGTCTAAGAGTCCACTGGGATGCAGCTCGAACCCGTACAGAAACGGGCCAGGTATCCCCTCACGGGGATTCTGGACCTAGGAGACACCCTTACGGAGGCCTTCCCCGTGGCCAAAGCCATTGTTGGCCCAGCCCTGGAGTTGTGGCAGCGGCTTGCATCTTGTCCTGCACCTTCGACCAGGATGGCTCGCAAGTACACAGTCCCCACTGGTTTATTCTCCAGATCTTACTTCGAGACACAGCTCTTGCAGCAGGTAACACCATTAGGACTGAAGCCGGCAGGCGTCAGGACCCCACAGAAATCTTCTAGCTAGCAGTCTTCAGCGGGGACCGCCCCCAACATCGGTCCCGCCCCCGATGTCAGACGTAGTACATAATGAGGCGGTCCGCCAGATTCCCCAATTCTTTCCCGCCGTCGACTTGCATGTCTCGACCCTTTGGCTCGTTTCTAGCGCGACACCCGGTTAAGTTCTTCCTTCGGGAAAATAGTTCTTTTTTCGGCTCGGTTGCTGTCTGATGTCCTCTCCAACCTCCGTTGAAGGCCATCCTTCAAAGTGCGCCTGTGGGAAGCAAATCCCATTCAAGGATCCGCATTCGGCCTGCGTCTGGTGCCTAGGCCCAGACCACGACACCCAGTCCTGCTCGTTCTGCCAGGGGTTCAACAGCCGGACCCGGATCCGTCACCAGAAGGCCCTTCAGGCGTTCCTGCTCAAAGAGAAAATCAAAGCCATGGACGCAGCCTCCAAGGGGGAATCTTCAGAGAAGGCCTGGAGACACCTTGAGAAGCACAGGGAGAGAGTTACATCTAAGTCCCCATCTAGGGCCTCTGACTCCCGTAGCTCTGGCTCCCGGTCCGACCGCTCTCCTTCCCGGGCCTGTTCTCAGCCTCCCCCCACAGCGAAGACCCCTTCGGGCTCCTCTTCTGCCTCTCAGGCCAAGACCTCCAGGCCTTCCTCATCCTCCGCTTCTAAGGCCATGTCTAGGTCGGGGGACCACCATCACAAGTCTGGTTCCCGCCGTTCGGAACCCGACGTCAGGTCCATCTCTTTGCCTCCTCCACCCCAGCGGAAGACCAAAGAGCTTACCTCCGTGAAGAAGTCGTCGGACCCGGCGCCGGCTACATCCGGCATGACCCACCCTCATAGGTCCCAAGAACCGCCCGACTGCCCGGCGCCCCTCGCGGTTAGGCCTAAGCCTTCTCGGGCGCCCGGCGGGGAACCCGGCGTCCGTACCCACCAAGAAGAGGACCCCGACACCTCCAACCGACGTCGGTCAGGAAACGATTACAGAAGAGGAGTTGACCCAGCCTGAGGACCAGATGGGCGAACCCGGTCCTGTCGGGCCCCAGGGAACCCTCGCCGAAACCTGAGGCCCCTGAGGAACTGACGCCGGAACCCGACGACCGGCCATTGGCACCCAGTCAGTCATCGGACCTCAGCATGTCCGCGGTCAAGGAGTTGTTTACCTACTGGTGGGACACCGTAAAAAGGGATATGGTTCCCACACCTGCTCCTCCTCCTCCATCCGCGATTCCACCGGCTCCCGCACCCCTCATTCCACTTAGGGTTGCGGACAGAGTACCTTCCCCCCAGGAGCCTGCGGATTCTCCTAGGGGCAGATCTAGGAAACGGAGACCTCCGTCCAGATCATCTTCGGGATCACCCAGCCCCAAGAGACCCAGAAGACGTCGTTCGCCTTCGACGGAGGACACGAGTTCAGATTTCTTGAATGAATCCAGATCCCCCTCTCCGATCACCGTCCCTTCTCTGGATCCACGTGAGCTCCTAAGATTTCCTCCGGATCACCCATCGTTCTCAGAGATCATGAGGCATATCCAGGAGAACATGGGCTGAGACGCTGAGGAACTCGACCCCGAGAGGTTACGCCTCGCCAGGTATCTTCGGCAGAAAGATCCTAAGCCTGTGGTGGTACCACCCTTGGTGGACACTTTCGTGGACATCACCAAGGCAGCATGGAAGCGTCCACACTTGCTCCCGGTGATGCCGAAGAAAGCTGACTGCCTGTACAAGGCCCTTAAGGAGGACCAGTACTTGGCTTCACATCCCCTGGCCGATTCACTGGTCATCACAGCCTCTCATGACCGGTCCCAGAGGCCGCAGCATTTGAGCACCCTGCCACCGGACCCGGAGTCCAAACAGCTGGACGCTATGGGCAGGCGCACGTATGCTTCCGCTACTTACGCCATCAGATCCCTAAACTACTTGACCCACATGGTACAGTTCCAAAATGCCTTGTGGGAGCAGGGACTGGATCTGGTGGACAAGATGCCAGAAGGTGAGCAGAAGGAGGAGATGTTGCAGCTCCTCCGTATGGGTTCAGACGTGGGAACCCAGGTGCTGCGAGCTGCGTACAATTCCGCGGACTCCTCGGCCAGAGCGGCAGCTTCAGGCGTATGCCTCCGGAGGCACTCATGTCTCCGGATTCACCCTGAACGTCCAGAAGAACATCCTGGATGCCTCTTTTGACGGAGAAGTTCTTTTTGGTGAATCCTCTGAGAGGGTTCTCACCAAACTCCAAGAGGCCGGGTAGGCGGTGAGGTTGGTCCAGGCTATGTACCGACCCAGGCTTAGTTCCTTTCGTAGGAACCAAAGCCGTTTTCGTGACCGGACGCAGAGACAGCAGTCCTGCACTGGTCCACAACAGAGGGGCTCCTTCTCTCGTAGAGCCCAGGGAAAGTTGTCCACGGGCCGAAGTCAGCGTCCAGCTAAGACAGCTCAGCCTGCAGCTCCCTCTGCCGCCACAGCATGACTCCTTCCCGGCCCCCGCCCCTCAGGATCAACGGGACATCAAGGTCGGGGGCCACATTGCGGACTACCTACCAGGGTGGCAGTCCATAACCACCAATAGGTGGGTCCTTCAGTTGGTCGAAAGAGGCCACTTTATAGAATTCGCGGACAAGCCACCCACAAGGCCTCCTCTACTTTCCCACTACTCGGGACATCACGAATTGCTTATCAGGCAAGAAATACTCGCGCTCCTGCAAAAGGGAGCGGTGGAGTATGTTCCAGAGAACCAGATAGGATCCAGGTACTATTTCCACTTCTTTCTGGTTCCGAAAAAAACAGGGGACCTCCGTCCCATCTTGGACCTCAGCGACCTCAATATGTCAGTCGCCTACAAACGATTTCGCATGGTGACCCTTCAGGGTCTCATTCCCATGCTAAAGAAGGACGCCTTCTTAGCGTCCCTAGACATGCAGGCGCCTACCTGCACATCCCAGTGGCTCAAGCGCACTGGGAGGTTCCTGCGCTTCAAGTTTCTCGGCCACCACTTTCAGTTCAGAGCTTTTCCATTCAGACTGTCATGATTGGGGTCTTTACCAAGTGCATGGCAGTCGTGGCAGCGTCTTTAAAGAGACAGGGCCACTCGTGTTCCCGTACCTGGACGATTGGCTTCTCATGGCGCCTCAAAGAGCATTGTTGCTGCTATCCAGAGCACCCAGGTTCTGTTCAGTCTCTGGGCATCCTCATCAGTCGAGAAGTCTCTCTCGTGCCGTCCCAGAAGCTGCAGTTTCGTGAGGCGCAGTTCTGGACACCATCAGGAAAGTATTTTCTTCCCTCGAAAGGCGGGAGCATCAGATCCTTATCAGGGATCTCTCGCGAGAAGACTGCCTCCGCCAGGCTGGTCCTTCGTTTGCTCGGACACATGGCTGCGGCAATTCCAACCATCCATTTGGCAAGGCTCCACATGCGGGTAACTCAGTGGATGCTCAAGGTGCAGTGGGACCAAAGGCAAGACCACATGCAGCAGCCGGTCAGAATCACGAATGCCATGATTCGGAACTGGCAATGGTGGCTAGACCCAGGGACACTCTCTTCGGGTGTTCCATTTGCAGCGCCGTCCCCGGAGGTGATTCTTTCCACAGATGCCTCAGGGCTGGGGTGGGGAGCACACCTGAACGGGGTGAGGTCCCAGGGAACGTGGACCCCTCAAGAAGCTCACCTCCACATTCTGGAGATGAGGGCGGTCCTTTATGCCCTGCAGGCCTTTCAGTCAGAAATCCCGCCGAATACTCTTATGCTTCAAACAGACAATACAGCAGTGATGTATTACCTCAACAAACAGGGAGGCACACACTCTTACCCCCTTTGCAGGGAAGCGATGAGAGTGTGGGATTGGGTAATCCAACACGGCGCGAGCTTGATCGCAGTTCACATTCCTGGAGTGGACAATACTATGCAGACGGCCTGAGTCGTTCCCAGGCCAGGGTCCACGACTGGGAACTTCTTCAAGAGGTAGCAGAGGATCTGTTTCTTCGATGGGGCACTCCCGAGCTGGAGTTATTCGCTTCCCTATCCAACGCAAAACTGCCCAGTTTCTGCTCGCTAGATCCAGGGCCTGGTGTTTTTTGGCGAGACGCATTGTTCCTCTCCTGGGCGGACAGATTCCTCTACGCTTTCCCTCCCTTCCCGTTGATCCAGAGTGTCCTTCTCAGACTGCGCAGGGAGCATGCATCAATGATCCTGGTAGCCCCTTTCTGGCCCAGGCAGATCTGGTTCCCCATGCTGGCGCAGCTGTCCCGGGAACCTCCAGTTCCGTTGCCTTTCAGCTCCCATCTCTTGTCTCAGGAGGAGGGTTCATTAGTCCACCCGGACTTACGCTCACTGAACCTGCATGCATGGCTCCTAGAGACATAGCCATTATGTGACACGGGGTCTCGCAAGAGGTGGCGGATGTTCTTTCCGCAGCCAGAAAGCCAGCAACGCATGCGACGTACGCCATGAAATGGCGCCATTTTTGCTTGTGGTCGCAGGCACGCAGCCTTTCTCCCTTAGGATGCCCGGTGAAAGTGGTACTAGAATACTTGCTTTCCCTATTCCATTCGGGTCTCGCCTACTCCTCTATTAAAGTGCACTCATGCGCGATTTCTGCCTACCACTTCCCGGTGGGACAGTGTACAGTGGCACAGCTTGATGCCTCTCAAGACTTCCTGAGAGGGGTGTTACACCTTAGGCCACCCATCAAGGATCATGTTCCTCCTTGGGACCTACTCTTTGTCCTGGAACAACTCACGCTTCCCCCCTTTGAACCTGCCACGGATTGTGAGCTGCGTTTTCTGTCGTGGAAAACGTTGTTTTTAGTTGCCGTCACGTCAGCAAGGAGAGTTTCTGAGCTTCACGCTCTCATGTGCAAGGCCTTGTTGGTTTCCACCAGGACAGAGTGTCTGAGCGAATCTAAATTCCTGCCTAAAGGTGGTCTCTGCCTCACTTTCAATCAGGACATTGACCTGCCTGTTTATTTTTCCCAAGTATTCTAATAGAGAAGGCGTTGCTTCACCCTGGATGTTCACGCTCTTTAAGGTACTACCTGAATAGAACTAAACAACCGTAAATTGGAACAACTATTAGGTTTCCTTAGGCTGAAGAATGATGGGCCACCTAGTCTCAAAGCAGACCCTTTCCGCTGGCTTGTCCAGTGTGTTGCCTTTGCTATAACAGCAAACAGGGCCTCCGGGCTCAGTCCGGGGACCATTCGACTAGAGGTGTGGCTACCTCTTTTGCAGCACTCGTAATGTCTGCACTCGGCCATCTGTGCTGCAGCTACTTGGAGCTCTGTGCACATATTCATTAGGCACTATAGCCTGGATATTGCATAACGGCGGAGAGCCGGTTTTGGCCAGGCCGTTCTACATGGTCTCCTGTCCTAGAGTCAGGACTTGTTTAAGATCTCTCCTAATTTCCTCCTCCCAGAATGCTTACAGGCGCTATTGCTTGAGAATCAGTCCTAATGGTGTTACCTGCCGCAAGAGCTGTGTCTCGAAGTAAGACTGTACAGTTACGCAAGAACTTACCGTAACAGTAGATCTTCAAGAACAGCTCTTGCAGCAGGTACTTTCCCACCCACCATTTCCCCCCTTGGAGGAGGTATGGCTACCAAGTCTTGGGCAGGGGCTTACGTCCTTCTTTTCTTCCGATGGCGGATCCTCGGTCTCCCATTCTGATGTCATCCTGCGGCCAGGAGTCTCCGGCGGGAGAACTGGGAAATCTGGCAGGACCACCTCCTTATGTACTACGTCTGATGTCGGGGCGGGACCGACGACGGGGATGGTCCCCGCTGAAGACTGCTAGCTAGAAGATTTCCTTGGGGTCCTGACGCCTGCCGGCTTCAGTCCTAATGGTGTTACCTGCTGCAAGAGCTGTTCTTGAAGATCTGTTACGGTAAGTTCTTACGTAACTGTACTTTTTTCGGAGCACCCATTTGCGGAGGGGCTGGTGACCGATAGCGTTTTCTGGTGTTCCGGGAACGCTAGGGACATGGACAAACCGCCCGATAGAGAGTCAAAAAAGCTGGACTACTCGGGGTGGAGGGTTTACGCTGCTTCCTCCCTAGTCCTTCAACAGGCTAGCATGGCTGTATTGATGGCACATTTTTCACACGCCCTTATGGGTTCCCTGGATGAGGGGATTCCTCATCTCCCGGCTGACCTTCAGATGACAGTCAAGCAGGTGCGGGATCAGGGAAAGGCGGTGACCAAACAACAACTCCAAACTTCCTTGGATATCAGTGACTCTTGTGCCTGGTCAGTAGCGGCCGCAGTAGCCATGTGCCTCAGAGCTTGGCTGCAGATCTCCACCTTCACGGCGGACACCCAGCACAGGCTGGCAGACGTTCCCTTCCTGGCACAGACTTGTTCGGGCCAGGGGTGGAAGGTCATCTCCAGAGGATCGAGAAGTCCAGTGTCACCTTGGACTCGGTCACGTCTGCCCAGAAGGACAAAGGCTGCCAGCAGCAGCGTAAGCCCTTTCACCCTTCCGCCCGTGTGGCACGTCATTGCTAGCACCAACAGCGGGACCAGCGAGCTCACTTGGTGCCCCAGGCCAAGTCTGTCGCTTCCTCCAGTAGGAAGCCTGGAGGGAAGGGTCCAGGCGGCCCCTTGGCTGGCACTTCCTCCAAGCCTGCCCAGTGACAGGTTGAGGGGTGTCGCTCCTAACCTCATCACTCCTCCCTCGATTACCCCCTGTGGGGGGACGGCTCTGCCACTTCCTTTCCACCTGGCCTGCTATCACCGTGGACCGCTGGGTGCTGGAAGTGGTCGACAGGGGACTGCCTCTGGAATTTGACCAGTCCCCTCCTTATCGAGCCGTTGCCCCACAGGGGGCTACGGGCTCTGCAGCCTCTCTTTTGGCTCATCGAGCTGACATTTCTCTGCTCCTCCAGAAGGAGGTGATCAGCGAGGTGGCAGATCCTCCTCCAGACCTGGGGTTTGTGTCCAGGCACTTCCTGGTCCCAAAGCGGACAGGGGGCTGGTGCCCCATTCTCAACCTGCATGACCTGAACAAGTTCCTAAGGCCACACACCTTCAGGATGGTCACTCTGGCTCAGTTCATTCCATTCTTGGAACTAGGCATGTAGTTCCGCTCTCTGGATCTCCAGGATGCATTCTTTCACGTCCCAGTATGTCCGTCTCATCAACGATTCCTCCGCTTCAGAGCAGAGGGATCTCTTTACGAGTTCCGGGCCATGCCCTTCGGCCTTTCTCCACCTCCCAGGGTCTTCACCAAATGCATAGCAGTGGTGACAGCATTCCTACAGTGCCAAGGGGTCCGGGTGTACCCTTACCTGGACGACTGGCTGATTGCAGCCCCCTCCAGGCTGGAGGTGGAACAGTCCAGGGATCTGGCCCTCCAGGCCTGCTCTCAAATTAGCCTGCTGATCAACGAGGCCAAATTGGAACTCGTGCCATCACAGGTGATTCAGTTCATCGGGGCAGAGCTAGACTCTCTTCAAGCCAGAGCCCGGCTCCCGGTCGACAGGGCCGAGGTCCTTTCCTCCTTTGCCCAGTCGTTTCTTGTTGGGCTATTGCACCCTGCCCGGGACTTCCTGCGCCTTCTGGGCCTCATGGCGGCCTGCACTAGCGTTATCCATTGGGCCTGCTGGCATGTGCGCCCCCTGTAATGGGGACTGGCCTGCCAGTGGTCACAATGCTCCGGTCCTTTGGACCAGCTGGTGACCGTGACCCAGAAGATGTGGGATGACCTGCAGTGGTGGCTCGTCCCAGCTCACCTGCAGGAGGGTATCCCGTTTGTTTGCTCCAAGCCGACAGTGTCTCTATCAACCTACGCCTCTCTGGGTTGGGGTGCCCATCTGGGGGATCTCTGGGCCCACGGTCTCTAGTCCCCTCAGGAGTCTCGATGCCACATCAACCTGCTGGAGCTTTGAGCGGTTCGATTAGCCCTCACCGCTTTCGCTCCGTTTGTACGGGGTCAGGTGGTTCAGGTCCAGACGGACAACATCACAACCATCTACTATCTCAACCGTCTGCAAGGAAGCTCTCTGCATTTGGCCTCTAGTGATCAGCCTGGAGGTGGATCTCCTAGCCATCCATGTGGCAGGAGCCTCCAACAGTCTGGCCAATGCCCTCAGCCGGATAGGTGCTGCATCTCACGAGTGGTCTCTCCTGCCAGAGGTAGTGCAAGACCTGTTCTCCCATTGGGGCACCCCTCAGATGGACCTGTTCACCTCCAGGGAGAATGCGAAGCTGAGGCTGTTTCACGCCGGCCCCCCTCAGCAGGGCTCATGCAGGGGGTTGCCTTCTTGAGGCCATGGACCCCGGGCCTCTTCTACGCCTTCCCTCCATTTCCCTTGATCCACAAGATGCTTCTCAGGGCGAAGAGGGACAAGGTGCAGGTGATTCTGGTAGCCCCAGACTGGCCTCGCCTGTTCCGGCACCCAGATCTCCTCAGCCTCAGCTCCAGGCTCCCGAGGCAGCTTCCAGCCCGCCCGGACCTGATCTCAGTCAGCAACGGGAAGGTTCTCCACCTGGACCTTCAATCCCTGCACCTGACGGCCTGGTTCCTGAGCGGCTAGAGGTCCAGGCCTTGGGTCTTTCCGACGAGGTCCTCAGCGTCATTGAGGCGTCCCGTAAGGAGTCAACCAGAAAATGCTACACTTTCAAATGGAAGAGATTCTTCATTTGGTGTCAGGACAAGGGGTTGGACCCCTCTTCCTGTCCATTGGCTAGTATTTTGGACTACCTGTGGTCCCTTTCTCAGCTAGGGCTTCGATCGACGACCCTTAAGGTGCACCTGGCAGCCATCTCTGCTTACCGGGCGTGGGCCAGCAAGCAGTCAGTGACGCAGGAGAAGGTGGTCGGACGTTTTTCAAAGGTGTAGACCATATATCCCCTCCGGTGGGAGAACCTCCACCTCCGTGGAATCTTCTGCTGGTATTGGCTAAGCTCATGGACAAGTCTTTCGAACCGATGCACAGGTGTGACATCTTTCACCTGTTGTGGAAGATCGCCTTCTTGGTGGTTATTACATCAGCCAGAATGATGGCGGAGCTTCAGGAGCTTTCCATCGAGCCTCCCTACCTGGTCTTTCACAGGGACAAGGTTGTGCTTCGCCCCCACCCGAAGTTCCTTCCGAAGGTGGTGTCGGAGTTTCACCTTAACCAGGTGTTGACTCTGCCGGTGTTCTACCCCAATCACACCTCTGATGCCGAATATAGGCTCCATTCTTTGGACCCTGGAAGGGCGTTCGCTTATTATAAGGAGCGGATGGCTGAAGTTCGGGGAGAGGTTCACCAACTGTTTGTCACCTGTGCTGAAGCCGCACTTGGCAGACCTGCAGCCATGCGGACGATAAGCAGGTGGGTCGCCTCCTGCATAGATCTCTGCTATAGGTTGGCAGGCATGGAGCCTCCCAAAGGGATACGAGCTCATTCTACCCACCATACCGCTGCTTCGGTGGCTGCTTCTAGAGACGTCCCTATCCAGGAAATCTGCAGGGCTGCTATCTGGAAGTCAGCACACACCTTCATTTCCCATTACCACATTGACCTAGAGTCATGCCGGGATGCTGGTTTTGGGACCTCGGTTCTCCAGTCCTTATTTCCCAAGCAGGGGTGCGCGCCTTGCCTCCCTCCTCCCGGAGAACTGCTAGGAGTCTGCCACAAAGTGTGGATTGAGCAACATATCCATGCCCCTAGAAATACAGGTTATTCACCTGTAACAGGAGTTCTAGGAGTGGTATATGTTGTTAATCCTCACGACCCTCCCGACCTTCCGGCCTTCGATGCACAACCTGGCTTCCAGCGGGCTCGATCTGGTGTCATGGGGCGGAGCCGAAGGTTTTACCACCTGGGTGGGTGGGAGGAGCTAACTTGAAGACCTTCCAGCAAGATTTAAAGCAGCAAGGAACCTGCCACAAGGTGTGGATGAACAACATATACCACTCCTAGAACTCCTGTTACAGGTGAGTAACCTGTATTTCAAACACCATGAAGTCTTGCTATATTATAACAAAAGCAGTCAGCCACTGCAGCTGAACTGCCCCCACTGCAGCTGAACTGCCCCGGAGAGGAAGGAGTTAACTCCAGAGGATCTGGAGTTCTACAGCGCGAGGACGCTGTTCCAAAGCTGTATCTGGCAAGTTTCAAATGAAACTGTCAGATTCTTCTACTCGCTTCGCTGACAATCGCTCCGGAGATCAGCTCCCTTCAGCTTCGGTTCAAGCGTATTTTCGGTTCATTTGAACCGGCAAAGTTATTATTTTACCGCATTTCGGTTAAAAGCTCTATCTGGTAAACCGTAAATGCAATTTAAAGTCTGTGTGGAAAGTTAATTATCGGTTCGGTTTTGAACCGATCGGTTTGCTATTTCAACATTTTAAAGTGTTGGTTGAGTTTTTAGAGTGCGGTTCCCAGTTCTTATCGGTTCTAAAAAACCTGAATTTTAATAGGTTTTCTCAAATACCCGTGACACGGTTAGGAACCGATAAGGGTGTCTTCCTAGCACTGCCATCAAAGGGCAAGTTTGGATAGGCTGGCATTATGTCTGAGAAACCCAAAAGAAAAACTGGGCCCACTGGGTTTCCAACACTGTGATGTCTCTGGGGAAGCCTTTGCCAGACTGACCACCACCACTTGTGTCTATTGTCTGGGGCTGACCACCTCCTGTCAGACTGCAGGTGTGTAAAAATTTCCTGCAGCCACCCTGGAGAAGAGATTGGGCGGCTCAGGGCGAGAGGCCAAAGGTCCATGGCCCAGATGGCCAGCCCAGTCCAGCACCCACTGGACCAGGAGAGTGCCCTCTGACCGAGGCGAGACTTCTTGGACAAGGAAGGCTGGTTCAGAGGAACCAGTCCCAGTTAAAGACAAGGAAATCAGTAGGTTTGGAGTCCAAAATTGTGTCTCCAACTGCTGCAGAGATACTAAAGCCATTCAGATTGTCCAGTCACTGTCTCAGGGACCTGTCGAACCACCAACAGTTGGTAAAGGTTGGTTCATTCAGTTCCAGTGGTTCAGGAGTATGATGTTGAGAGTTTTATGAACCACAGGAGGGGAGGAGGAATTTGATCAATATGTGTGTGGCTGGGAGGGTCTGGACATGCCCATTGAACGGACATTTCTCAGACAGACCTTTAGAATCTCCTCCTATTCTGTCAGAGTCCCTTCTCATTTATGTTTTACAAAAGGTTGCAGAAACCCTCCAGCTTCCTTTAGAGGAGGCTGTGGATGAGCAAGAGGAGCCTGATTATGTAGAAATGATGGATATTCCAGTCTAGGAGGTTGTCTATTCCTTTGCATAAGTCATTTAGGAAGCAAACAACTAAGATTTTAAAAAATCCTCATTCTGTCCCTCCTGTAGATAAAAAAATGGACAGAAGGTATACTTTGTCAGGCTCTGATACAGACTTCCTCACTGAACAGTGTAGTCATGTAGGTGTGGTACAAGCTGCAGCCTGTGACAAGGTAATTTTCCCTGGCCTCACATCCTCCTGATAAAGATTCCAGGAAGATTGATGCCATGGCAAAAAAACAGTATATGGCAGCTTCTTTGGGACTCAGGCAGGCAAATTATGAAGCTATGTAGCTAGATATCAGAAATCTGGGTGGGACACAATATTGCAGTTAAGCCAAGGCCCATGGCCAGCTGGCTAGTGAATGGAACAGGTGGCTGCTGATGGCATTGAAGCCTCTAAAGTTCAATTTCATACTGCTGTTGATGTTAATGAGTATCTCCTCTAGGGTCATGGCCACTTCTGTAGCTTTCCGTGGGTTGGCATGGCTCAGATGCACTAATCTGTCCCAAGATACTCAGTCAAAGGCTATGGATTTTCCTGTGGTGGGAAACTCTCTGTTTGGGAACAAACAGAAAACTATATGAAAAAGATGGATGAATACAGAACTACTACAAAAGTGCCCAGGCTAAGGAGGCATGCCACGCCACAAGGCATGCTCCCAGAGGTGAGGGGCAGGCCTTTTCACAGGCCTTTTTCCAATTTCAAACTCCTCTGCTGTTGCGCAGAGGGTTTCTTCAGAGGCAGGGTGAGCGAAGGCACAAGTAAACGTCCCCTCCCTCAGCCTAAGGCTGCTGCCAAGCAGGCACCCTGATGGGGTGCCCAGGGCCGATTCTCCTGTACCAGTGGGGGCAGGTTGGCTTATTTCAGCCAGAACTGGCTGTCCTTAACTCGGACAGATGGGTTCTGGAGGTAATAAGCCAGGTCTGATTCTCAGCTTCAAACACTTTCCAAAGATGAGAGCCAGACATTTCTCCTACAAATCCTTCAGAAGCCCTTGCTTTGGAAGCAGAGGTTTCTTCTCTTCTGGACTGCAAAGCAGTGAAAGGAGTTCCTCCTTGCCATCAGGGCAAGGGGCTTTATTCAAGATACTTTCTTACCCAAAAAGACAGGAGAATGGCGGCCCATTCTAGATTTCAGGTACCTGAACAAGCATCTTTTGAAACCAAAGTTCAGAATGTTGACTCTGGCAATGATATTGCCTTCTCTAAGGCCAGGGACTGGCTAGCTTCCCTGGACCTCAAGGATCCTATTTCATGTCCTGATCAGGCCTTCTCACGAAAGTACCTCAGGTTCGAACTGCCCTCAGGCCGTTACCAGTTCAGGGCAATGCCTTTCGGCCTTACCTCTGCGCCAAGGTATTCACAAAATGTCTCGCTGTGGTAGTGGCTCACTTAGAAGGCAAGGGGTTGCTGTGTTTCCCTACCTGGACGACTGGCTCATTGTGGGTCAGTCTCCAGGTCAGATAAATCCACTTGCAAGTCACCCAGCAGCTTCTCACTTCCTGGGATTCCTGCTAAATTTACAAAGTCAGTTCTGGAACCAGTTCAGGTCCTAACTTTCATAGGTGCAGAATTGAACACAAAGTTAGCCAGGGCATTTCTTCCCTCGGAAAGGGTAGACAGACTCATGGCCCTGGCATCCTCCTTTACCCCTGAGTCTCTCAACCAGCAAGGCATTTTCTGCAACTCCTGGGGCACATGGCTGCTTCCACAGCTGTAGTGCAAGGAGCAAGATTCCAGATGAGGGACATTCAGTTCCATTTGAGGGCCTATTGGTCTCAAAGGAAGGACCCCTACCAAATTGGTCCCAGTGACTCAAACTCTGATCCTGGCCCTCCACTGGTGGCAGGACCAAAGCAATCTAAGACAAGGGGTTCCCTTCATTCCCATTTCCCACTCCCTCACCCTCACCACGGATGCCTCCCTGTTAGGGTGGGGAGCTCACTTGGGCGACCTGTCCACTCAGGGAGTGTGGTCTCCTCAGGAATCTCTGCTCCACATCAATCTTTTGGAACTCAGAGCTGTCTTTTTAGCTCTTCGGGTGTTTTCAGTTTCTGTCCAGAACAAAGTGGTTCAAGTCAGGACAGACACCACCACCACAATGTGGTACATCAACAAGCAAGGGGGCACTCGGTCTTCAGCCTTGTGCACCGAAGCAATGAAGTTGTGGTCTCTGGCTTACTCCCTGAACACCTCCCTGATAGCAGTTCATCTCCCAGGGAAGGACAATGTCCTGGCGGATGCCCTCAGCAGAATTTCTCAGGGCCATCACGAATGGGCTCTGAATCCACAGGTGCTGGGGTCTGTCTTTGCCAGATGGGGCACCCCTCAGATAGATCTTTTCGCAGTCCCAGACAACCACCAACTTCCTCTATTTTGTTGCAGGCCTCCAGTGCTGGGCTCAGTCCCTCTGGACGCCTTTCTGTTGGACTAGAAGGGGAAGTTCCTGTATGCCTTTCCTCCCTTTCCTCTTCTTTTCAGGGTGCTAGTGAAAATCAGATCTCAACCCTGCAAAGTGATTCTGATTGCCCCAGATTGGGCCAGACAGCCCTGGTACCCTCTGCTTCTGTCCTTGTCAGTCCACCCTGCCCTGAGCCTGCCCAGAGTCCACGACTTGCTGGCCTGTGCACAGGGGAGAGTGTGGTATCCGGACCTCAAATCCCTCCATCTCAAGGCCTGGCTCTTGAGGAGTTAGAATTTGCTGATTTACACCTTTCTCAAGGTGTCATGGATATTTTAAAGGCTTCAAGGAAGCCTTCCACTAGGAGCCACTTATAATTCTAAGTGGAAGAGGTTTTCCATCTGGTGCTCTGAGAGCAGATTATTCCAGAATCTGCTGATCTTCCCATTCTACTGGACTATTTGGTCCATTTAAATTCCCTAGGCCTTAGGCCAGCTACCGTGAAGGTTCATCTGGCAGCTGTCTCTGCTTTGTGTCAGCAGGGAAGCCTGCCTCCTTTCTTCTCACCCTGTGTTCTCCAAGTTTTTTAAAGGGTTACTTCATACTAACCCCCCTTTTTGGGAACCAGCTCCTGCCTGGGACCTGAATGTTTGTATTGCTCAGTTAATGCAACCTCCCTTTGAGCCTCTGTCCTCAGCAGAGCTCAAGTATCTAACGGAAAACTGTTTTCCTAGTGGCTATCACTTCTGCCAGACGCATAAGTGAATTACAGGCCCTGTCAGTGGAAGAAGATTTTATCTCTTTCCACAGAGATAAAAGTAGTCCTCAGGACTAATAGAAAGTTTTGCTCAAGGTGGTTTCAGATTTCCACCTGAATCAATCCATCTCTCTCCCAGTATTTTTCACTGAGCATTCTTCCTCAGGTGAGAGAGAGACTGCACAGCTTGGACGTCAAAAGAGCCTTAAGCTACTATTTGGAACGCACCAAAGGTCACAGGTTTGAATCCTCCAACTCTTCTTGCCTTATGGCGAAGTTGGCAAGGGAAACCTGCCACTAAGAGGACAGTTGCAAGGTGGATTGTCTCTTGTATCCAATTTTGTTACCAAAAACTAGGTAGAGAACCCCCTCAGGACTGAGGCCTCCACCAGGGGTACAGCCTGCGTCTCTAGCGGCTGCTAGAGGACATTCCCATTCTGGAGATTTGTCAAGCTGCTACCTGGAAGACAGTTCACACTTTTACTAAGCATTATTCCCTGGATGTCCAGTCCAGGAGAGATGCTTCGGTTTAGCACAGCTGGCTTCAGAGCCTATTTCTAAGTAGGTTCTGACCCTCCTCCATGGAGGTACTGCTGTGTAATCTGCTTTTGTTATAATATAGCAAGACTTCATGGTGTTTGAAGAAAATTACTCACCTTAGTAATTGCTTTTCTTCTCCATGGAGTCTTGCTATATTCTTTCACCTCCTCCTGACCTCTCAGAACTTCTACTTGGGTAGGGTGGCAAATTAGTGCAAGCACTGTGTCATGCCATTGTAGTTGTTTCCTTTACCCTCTTTCCTTTAGGGTTAGGGAACTAGGTTGTTTCGTTTAGGTTATATATTGACCCCCTTCCTGGACTTGAGTCTTGGGGGAAAGGGGGGGTTCCTGTTGGTGCTTGTCCAGGGTGGTAAAACGAACTATAATACCATTATTCATTGTTATTATGGCTATCGGTGTTTCTTTTGTTGTTTATATTGTTGTTATTACTACTAGTAGGTAGCCATTTGGCTAGTGTAGAGTTTTCCACACAGACTTGTTGTTTAAGGTTAGCTTCGTAAAGATCTGACAGTTTCATTTGAAACTTGCCAGATAGAGCTTTGGCACAGTGCCCTCGCGCTGTAGAACTCCAGATCCTCTGGAGTTAACTCCTTCCTCTCTGGGGCTGTTCAGCTGCAGTGGGGGCAGTTCAGCTGCAGTGGCTGACTGCTTTTGTTATAATATAGCAAGACTCCATGAGAAGAAAAGCAATTACTAAGGTGAGTAATTTTTTCTTCTGGCTCACTTCTTAACTATTATTAGCATATAGGAGCAATTATGGACCCCTAGGTTCTCTTGCTCCTAACAAATCCTAGTATGAATCCTAGTATATGGATCCCTACTGGTCCAGCTGGTCCAGCAGTGAGGGGAGTGGCTTATGGGGCTGGGACGTTGCTGGTACTCATGGGCCCCACTTTATGTGGATCCCTACTGGTCCAGCAGTGAAGGGAGTAGCTGAGGGGGCTGGGAGGTTGCCGCTACTCGTGGGCCCTGCTTCATGTCAATCCCTACTGGTCCAGCAGTGAGGGGAGTGGCTGATGGGGCTGTGAGGTTGTCGTTACGTGTGAACCCTGCTTCATGTGGATCCCTACTGGTCCAGCAGTGAGGGGATTGGCTGATGGAGCTGGGAGGTTACCGGGAGGGCCTTAAAGTCAGGCAAAGATGGCGGTCAGAGGGCAGAAAGTTCTGTGACAAAAAAAAAACACATTGCATCCCATCCGTGGAAGAGTGGCACCACACTCAACCACCACGGCATCTCCTGCAGGGGGTGGGGCAGCTTGCTCCACTGCAGGGGAAAACTGCTCATGTTAGGCAATAGGACAGTAATGATGCACCAGGGGGAAGGATGGTCACGGTCCGGGACTGCTCTGGATGACTTTTGCTGGTTGAAAACATAGAGGCAGCCAGGATGAAGACACTGGATTGTCACATCCTGGGTGTAGGTAGGTAGGAGGTCGCAGATGGTAGATAGCCAATGTTGGAAAGGGGGAGATGCAAGCCAAAAAAATTATCTACACAAAAAAAGGAAGTGACCTGAAGGAGGACAGCCCAGTGGGGTCAGTGGAAGCCCAGTCCACTTCAGGGCTCGAGACGGTGGTTTGAGAATAAGCTGGGTGATGTACTCCCCAGGACACTGGTGCTGGACAATAAGTGGGATTTTGCTGAGTCCTAGGAGAGAGTTCCCCACCCACGTGGAGTGCCATGACTCTCACATTGTGTGGGCTAAAGATCTGGGGACCAACACTGGGGATAGGGATTTTTGCTATTTTATATTTGGCCAGGAAGGACCCACTAAGCTGTGGCTTGTTTCCAGGTGTGTCCTGCAACCACAGGGAAGTTGTGTGACTTGCTCATGGTCACACAGTATGCAGGTGGTGGCTGTGCAGTGCTCTTAACCACCTCACTGTACTGCCTCCCTACTGAGCAGAGCTAACCCCCAGCCCACCCACACACACTTTGAAACTGCCAGCTGTAGGATAATTTGAAACAGAGGAGGGAGCAAGAGTCCAGTGCCATCTTTGTTTTTGAGTGGGCTTAAAATTTTTGCATGCAATTGCTTGTCACCAACCCCCTTTTTTTTTCATCTGACTGCGTGTTGCTCTTACCATTGTTTTTGGGTGATTTTGTCTGCTTCGCAGGAAGAGGGCTTGAAACTGACATTCCAGAAACACAAACTGCTCCTGAACGGAGCCTTGCCTGAGGGGCAACCACCTCTGTTCAAGAAAAAGAAAGGGCCGAAGAGGACCATGGAGGTGAGAGCAGACCTTTGCATCTTGTAGCCCTTGGTAACTTGTAACCCATCCTGTATTTTTTTTTTTTAAGTTCTTTTGAGGGAGAATTACACACCGACATGCACCCACTCATAAGCGTACACTCATACCTAAGTGAGTATGCACACTGTCCCTTTCTGTCATCCTCTCTCACTCTGTCACTCCTGCTATCTTTCTACCCCTCTTTAATCCCTTCAGTCTCTCTCTGTCTCTCTCTCCCCTTCTTCTCTCTCATTCTCGCTCTGTCTCCTTTCTCTCGCTGTCCCTCCCCCCCACTGTCATTCACGCCATCACTCTTCCCCCTCTCTCCCTGCTGTTCCACTCCCTCCCCCGACTGTCTCTCCTCAGTGTCTCTCTCCCTCTCAAATTGAAATAACTATTGGCATGATGAGCTATACAGGTGTTGCCAAAGTTCATACATAAAACTATTCATAAGACACAAACATACTACAAAGAACTTTAGTAGATCTGTGTTGTATTTTGAAACCAGTCACACCCTCTGACCACCATTCAAGATGCAACCACTAATCCAAAAGGCTAATAAGGAAGCCTGAGAAGGCACTACTCAGATGCATGTTGGCTGTGAAGTTTGCTGTTTAAATAAAGTTTTAAGTTGGTTCTAGCAGTGGTGTGTGTGCCATTTTAATTGTATTTTTGAGTTGGTGGCAAGATGCTATTTAGTTTGCAGCTGTTCTGCTATGCTGTTTATTTCCCCCAGCAGTAAGCAGCTCCCTTGGTGTGGAGGGCTGAGGCATAGCGCAGTTCGGCAGGGTGGCAGTGGAGACCAGGGTCCTAATCCTGGTCTTCCTTGACTTGGGGCTGGCAATATAGCCTAGAGGTTAAGAGTATCGAGCTGTGAATGAGCTTGGTCCATCCAGCAAACAGACCTGGGTTTGATTCCCACAACCTCCACTTGCATACTGTGTGACATGAGCAAGTCACTTAACCTCCCCAGTGCTCCCGGGTCACCCCTAAAAACAGGCACCTGTGCCTAGTGGGCCTTACCCAGTTACCAAAGAATAAAATAGAGTTTAGCTTAATCATTCATCAGCTGGAAATCAACTATCCTTCATGATGGCTCTAAAAAAATTGTACTCGTACACAGTTGTTTCTGGGGACGTGGATATGGTGCACTATCCACACTCTGGTAGTCTTCCTTTCCCCTTTAAATCTGCTGGACGTCTTCAAGCTAAGCTTCTCCTAACCACCATCCTCCCAACCCCCCCCCGGAGGTATACTCCTCAGCTGCACCTTATAACATCAGAGCTTCCTTTCCGCTGAAAGAGTCAGGTCTCCTCCTTTGCAACTCTCTGCACAATGTAGGCTAGTCTATGTACACCATTGGGAAACTTGTTTTATTTGCTTCTTGAGACTATAGTTCTCGATTCCATGATGATGTTGTATCAGTGTTATGGACAGAGAGGAATCTGTCGGGTCCATGATTTAAATGTTGCGTATACTTCAGCCAGAAGATATTGAAGGTGGTCCCGCACATCTCATACACCAGTTACCTCAGGCAGAGTCCGAAGTTGCGGCCCGCAGCCTGTGTAAAACTTTATTGCCATCGTCCTTGGAAGATCGAAATTTTTCTCAATCTGGACAACCCATTATTGGAAGGGGTCGAGGATGACTCGATCTGATGGACTATTGTCCTTTTGACTCTCTCTCAGGAGGGTCAAAGGCAGCCAGTGGAGCCAGCAGTCTCTTCCCAGGAGTTGCCTCCCTCTGGGATCATGCAGCAGGAGCTGGTCTATGTGATCTACATGGCCCCTCTGCCTTCTTCCCTTCACCATCAATGACCTAGTCATCAGTCAAGGTCTTAGTCAAGATCACGGTCAAGGGACTCCTTGCCCACCCGGTGTTTCGTTCCTCAGGAGGCGCTGCCACAGGTATTCCTCATCTTCATCTTCATCGACCAATGAAGAGCGGCTCTGTCGCAGGCTGCACTGGCGCATTGGGGACCGGCTCTGGCAACACATGGCCTTGATTGGGCAGAGTAGTGCCCTACCCTTGACCCTGGCACTTCTTGATCACCATCGGTCCAACACACCTCTCACCTGATCAGGGTGGAACCGCTGCCACTGCAGCCATTGCAGGGAGCCCCCTAACAAAGACTCCCATCCAGCTTCCGGCTTGCTAGGCCAAGTGTCTATGGAGATTTCTGACTCTGACTGCTGAGTGGTGCACAGTAAGAAATAGCCAAAGGCAATATTTGAGAAGTCCTCTTATGACTTTGTCCTCCATGCAGTCCTCTGACTCCTGCCTTCAACCAGTATTTGGCCAAAGAACAAACCACCAACCATGGGCTGGTGTCTTCTGGTGCTATGCTCTGACTGATCTGTGAGTCCATGGAGATCCCTCTGGAACACGTTCAGAAGAGGGCTAAATACCACTCACTGAAAGTTTGGATGGGACAGTTGCCTGGAGATCGCTTTCCCGATGGCAGAGGCCATCCTGGGACCAGTTCTGGAGCTTTGGCAGCATCCAGCCTCCAGTGCTGCACCCTTTGCCTGTATGGTCTGCAAGTATATGGTCCCTACCAGTGCTTTGTCTGGTTTCTTGGACCCCCCCATGGTCAAGGGGTTGGTGACTGACTCAGTTTTCCAGGAGACCATCCGTGTTGGGGACATAGACAAGCCCCTAGACAAGGAGTCCAAAAAGCTCGACCACGTAGTAAAGAACATGTATGCTGCATGCACCCTGGGTCTCCCATCAGGTGAGTAATGCTTTCGAAGATGGCCAGCTTTGGTCACTCCCTTATGGGAGACCTTGACTACATTTTCCCCCACTTTTCTGCCGAATTGTAGATGGGGGTTAAGATGGTCAGAAACCAAGGTCAAGTGCTGGATAAACACCATTTCTAGACGGCTTATGATGTAAATGACTCGTGCGCCTGTTCCATGGCAGTGGCTGTCACAGTGCGTCGCAGGGCCTGACTGCAGATTTCCACCTTCACAGCAGACACCCAGCACAAATTGGCTGATGTCCCCTTCTTGGGCACCAACCTCTTGGCCTGGGGTGGAGGGACATCTCACTAGGATTGAGAAGTCCAGTGCCACCCCTGGATTCTGTGACTTCCTCACAGAAGGAACAGAAAGGCTAGAAGCTGATGAAGAAGCCCTTTTGGTTTCGGCCCTTTCAGTTGCAGCAGCAGCCCTAGCAAGGGTCACTCTAAGACTTGGCACCCCAAGCTCAAGTTCATTGGCCAGGGCTCCAAAAAGAGCGGGGGTAGGGGTGGTGGTGCCTCTCTCATTGAGGCATAGGTCAGGAAGCATAGGAAAACCAGGAGCAGTTATAAAATTCGCAAGTATCATTTTATTATTTCCATTAACAAAAAAAAATTGTTCAGGATAGCTATGTACAATGGCAGTACAAACAGAGAAGACAAAAGTCCTTCACCTGCTGGTTTCTCTTATTCCCAGTTTCAGTCTCTGTAGCAAAAATATTGCTGCTGTTTTTATAACAAGTCTTTACCTAACAATTAACTCCTTTATCCTGAGCTCATTAAGGAGATAGCCTGATCTTACTTCGAGAAACAGCTCTTGCAGCAGGCTACACCATTAGGACTGAGGCCAGCAGGCGCCAAGACCCAACGGAAAAATTCTAGCTAGCAGTATCCAGCAGGGGACCGCCCCCGACGTCGGGGGGCCCTCCCCGACATCAGGTATCACATAAAAGGGGGCGGTCCCCCAGCATCCCCAGATCTTACTTCGAGAGGGCTCTTGCAGTAGATAATTACATATAGGACTGACATCGGCAGGCGGCAGGACCCCAGGAAAATTTCTAGCTCTTGGTCCTGGAAAGGGACCCCCCCCCATCAGGTGACCGGCGTCAGATGGCGTCAGTATAAAGGTGGTCCCGGACACCCTTCTTCAGTTCTTTCCGCCGTTAGCTCGTGGCAGCACCTGCACAGTAAAGTTGGTGCTCAGCCCTGTTCTTTCGTTGGTTTTACGAAATTATCAGTATTTTCTTATCGTATCGTCAGGTGAACGTCGGTGTATGTCGTCCCCTTCCAAAAATAAGTGCGACTTGTGCGGCGCCCAACTGCCTCACAAGGACGGCCACTCTCTCTGCCTTTTTTGTCTAGGCCCCGACCACGCGGTCCACAAGTGCCCGCATTGCCTGCACTTCAACGCGGCTACCCGCAGACGACGCCAGCAGTCCTTGGAAGCCCATCTGCTCAAAAAGATGTCTTCAATGGAGAAGGAGTTGAAGAAGCTTAGGCAGGCATCAACCTCTCCAGAAGGACACCACAAGAAGCGGGACAAAGAAAGGCACAGGGAGAAGGCCTCCTCGTCCGTGACTCCGGCCGGAGTCACGGTTCAGGTAACGTCCCCTCTGGGGGATCGTCTAGCAGCCTCAAGGTTTTGGAGGCGCGTCGAACTCACGCTTCGGGTCCTCCGGGCACCTCCGGGCTAAAAGGGCGCCTCTGCCCCAGTACTGCGCGCAGGCTTGCGGCCCTACTGGCAGCGGGCACCTCCCATAAGTCTGACGTCGGCTCCTCCGACGTCTGCCGGGAGAAGACCGATAAGATGCCCGACCCTTCGGGGCGGCGCACAGTCTCGTCCCCCTCGGACCGGGCCGCTTCCACCTCGGCCCACTAACGACGAGGGACCCCATAAGCCAGACGCCGGCTCCTCTGGCGTCAGCCGGGATCCAGCCCCTAAGCCGCACATCGGCTCCTCCGATGTGCTCCGGGTGATGGAACCAACGATAGACCCTCCATCGTCTGTCGTCCCAGGTTCCCCGCAGCCTTCACTGCCGTCCGGGGAGCCCAAGTCGCCCCAGCCTGACCCCGGGGATTTTTCCCCCTCCGTCCCTGGTTGATGCATGGGATCTTTTTCCGCCGTCAGACCCTCCTCCTACAGAACCGAATCTGACGCCGGCCCGGACGCCGGTCCTGCCGACACCGCCTCCGACACCGGCCCCACCGACGCCTGCG
Source organism: Neoceratodus forsteri (assembly GCA_016271365.2). Taxonomy (NCBI): domain Eukaryota; kingdom Metazoa; phylum Chordata; order Ceratodontiformes; family Ceratodontidae; genus Neoceratodus; species Neoceratodus forsteri. The sequence continues at coordinate 208,984,866 of JADMNL010000022.1, read as the reverse complement.
GGGGATATCCCCCCTCCGTCGGGCCCGACCCCCCACGGGCCTATCACTGTTGATCCGCCTGTGGGGCTCCCTACTGGGCCGTCTGCTCTGGCAGCTCCTCCGGTACCTGGATATCCGCCGCCGGCTTATCCGGGTCCGCAGTATCCAGCGCCGCAGTACCCGACGCCAGCTCCACCGATGCCGAAGTACCCGACATCAGTGTTCCCGCAGCCGGGTTACGGATACTCGCCTTATGGATATAATCCGTATAATTATCCCCCTCCTCCTCCTGCACTGCCCCCCAGGCGGCCGGTGGATCTTCAGGAGACTCTGGCTTCCTGGTGGGCTGAGGCCAAGGCTCAGCTCACCAAGGAAGTAGAGAGCCTCCTCACAGCGATGGTGCTACCTTCGGCCCCCGTACGCCCGAGACGGCACACTCCCTCTCCGCCTCCGGATTCCTGTGCTCTTCCCTCTGGATCAAGAGAGGGGCAGGACACGCGTCCAGGGATTCTCCCTAAGGAACCTGTTCCTCCCCCTAGATGGGTCAGGGAGTCTTACTCTGCTTCTAATTCTTCTTCTTCCTCACTCTCGGATTCCTCGGACTCCTCCGATGGATGCTCTGAGAGAGACGACCAGCTTCGCTCTCTGTCCAAGTCCCGGCCGAGGACTCCTCCGAAGTCTCCTCCGGAGGATCCTTCCTTCACGGAGTTGCTCAGGAAGATCCAGGAAGTACATAAGTGACGTTCTTTGGAACCAGATCCTCAGCGGGTTAATCACATTGAACATCTGGACCTGCCCCTTACGGCCCCTACTCTAGTGCCACCCTGGATCGAGCCTCACGCCCACCTTGTTTCCACTATTTGGAAACAACCATCGGCTTTAGCCCCGCTTCCTCGGAAGTCCAACAGGTTATACCAGGCTCTGGAGGGTGTAGATTTTTTGGATTCTCACCCCCGTGCAGACTCTGTCGTGATTAGCGCCGGTCAGCACACCCCAAACATTTAAGCTCGTCTCCCCCAGATAAGGAATCTCGCCTTCTGGATCAGTATGGAAGAAAAATATACGCTTCTTCCACACTGGGAATTAGGGCCCTGAATTATGTAGCACATATGGGGGATTACCAGAAGGCTATCCTTACCCAGGCGGAATCTAAGATTGACTCCTTACCTGACTCCCAAGTCAAGCAGAAGTTAGCTGACCTAGTCCGTTCTGCTCGTTTGGCCAGTCGTCACATCCTGAGAATGACCTATGACGCAGTGGCCACTGCCGGGCGGAGTTCCGCGTTCGCCGTAAGTCTTTGGCATCACGCCTGGCTCCGCGTGTCAGGTTTGGTCCTGGAGGTGCAGTCAGCAATCCAGGAAGCACCTTTCAGGGGTTCAGTGCTTTTCAGCGGTGATGTCAAGGACATCACTAATTTATTAGGAGAAGGGGCGGCTCTGAAATCTGTGGATTCCATGTCCCGTCCCCATCCCTGTGCGCCCGTACCTTTCGCAGCGCAGCCGGCCTCAAGCGAAACCCAAGGAAGATGGGCGACAAGCGCTAGGCCCATGGCCCAAAAAGCAGCGGGGTTCCCAGCCGGCGCTGCCCACACCACCTGACTCCTCCTTTCCCACCGCCTCCGGACTCCCTGGAGGAACCGGTAGGATGGAGATTCTCCCTCCACCTTCCGGGTTGGGAGAGGATAACATCAGATTCATGGGTGCTTCATATTATCGCGGAGGGGCACTCCATAGAGTTTCTGCAGAAACCTCCACGCCACCACCCTCTGAAGTCCTCTTACGCAAGGGACCATCTTCCTTTGGTCAGGGAAGAAATATCTGCCCTTCTCGTGAAGCAGGCCATAGAACCCATTCCTCCTTACCTTCAAGAGACGGGTTACTATTCCCATTTCTTCCTAGTACCAAAAAAGATGGGAGATCTCAGACCCATTCTCGAACTCGGCTCTCTGAACTTCTACGTGGAATACAAAAAGTTCAGGATGCTCTCCCTTCAAACCCTTCTGCCTCTTCTTCGGCCGGGTCAATGGCTTTGTGCGCTGGATATGTAGGATGCATATCTGCATCCCCATTAAATCCCTCATACATCAAGCCTACTCGGTTTGTTTTCCAGGGGACCATTACCAATTCCGGGCACTATCGTTTGTTCTTCCTCGGCTCCCCGGGTTTTACAAATGCCTGGCGGTGGTGGCAGCCCCACCCTGCGTGCTGGGGTTCAGGTGTTTCCTTACCTGGGCTGGCTCTCGTGCCTCATCCAGGAAGTAGCTCCTGCATTTCTCTCCCTCACCCAGCAGGTTTTCACTTGCCTGTATGTCACCATCAACCATTCCAAGTCTTATCTGGACCCCTCCCAGAGACTTCAGTTCATCGGGGCGATCCTCGACACGACAGTGAGCAAGGCCTTCCTTCCTCCGGACAGGGCGGCCTCCCTCCAGTCAGATTTCCCTGCTATCAGAACGCAGGAAGGTTCCGGCGAGGTCGGTTCTCCGTCTTTTGGGGCTTATGGTGGCCGCCATCCCGACGGTTCCCCGCACGCGGCTCCACATGAGGATTTCTCTGTGGACTCTCCGCTCTCAGTGGGATCAACTCGTAGACGACCTAGATCATCTGGTGCTGATCTCCTCGCCGATGACAAGAGATTTGTAATGGGGGATGGTTCGAGATAACCTGTTTCGGGGGGGGTCCCCTTTTGTCATCCTCCCCCCTCCCAGACTCTGACCACGGACGCATCAGGCAAAGGTTGGGGAGCCCATCTGGGTCCTCACTGAACCCAAGGTTTATGGTCCAAATTGGAGTTAGCTCTCCACATCAATGTGCTAGAGCTACGAGCAGTACTATATGCTCTCCAAGCCCTTCACCAATACATCCTTCCCGGTCATCTAGCTGTCCAGATGGACAACATGTGCATGGTGTGGTACCTCAGCAAGCAGGGAGGGAGTCGATCCTACCCGCTGTGCAGGGAAGCGATGAGGGTTTGGGACTGGGCAACGCTTCACAGCCTTCACCTCACGGCGATCCATGTTCCAGGAGTCGACAGTACCCTGGCAGACAAGCTAAGTCGCTCCTCGGCTCTGCCACATGAGTGGGAGCTGGACCAAAAGGTTCTAGGTGACATCTTCCAGCTTTGGGGGGACTCCACAGGTAGACCGGTTTGCCTCTTCCCAAAACACAAAACTTCCCACCTTTTGCTCGCTCGCTCCAGAGCAAGGCACTTTCTGGAGCGACGTTCTGTCTCTAAACTGGAAGGGCAGATTCGTCTGTGCTTTTCCCCCCAATTCCTCTGGTCCCTTGTGTACTGCAGAAACTTGCAATGGAAGGAGCGAGAATGATTCTGATCGCTCCTTTCTGGCCCAGGCAAATCTGGTTCTCTCTTCTACAGCAGTACTCAGAGGTTCCTCCTCTTCCTCTTCCTTTATCTCGAGGTTTGCTGACCCAGGATCAGGGGACCCTGGTCCATCCGGGACTCAAGTCCCTACAACTTCATACATGGCTCCTGCAGACCTAGCACAATCTCGCTTTGGCGTCTCTCCAAAGGTGGCAGAGATTCTGGTGGAGGCTAGAAAACCCTTCACTAGGTCTACTTACACCATGAAATGGAAGAGATTTTCTATTTGGGCTGCCTCCAGGAAGGTAGAGCCTTTCTCCTGTCCTGTGGCCGTTTTGCTCGATTATTTATGTCACCTCTTCGACCTGGGTCTCAGTCATTCCTCTTTGAAAGCTCACATGGCTGCTATTTCAGCCAACCATGTTCCTTGCGCTGATAAAGCCTTTGCCCAATTAGAGGTATCCTAGACTTTTCTCAGAGGGGTCCTTCATCTTAGGCCCCCTGTCCGGACTCCTGCTCCCCCTTGGGATTTGAACTTTGTTCTCGAGAAACTTACCTTTCCTCCCTTCGAGCCTGCGGCCTCCGCAGATTTGAAGTTTCTGTCATGGAAGACGCTCTTCTTGGTGGCCATTACCTCTGCTCGAAGAATTTCCGAGCTCCAGGCCCTTATGTGTGAAATCCCCTATCTGATTTTTCACAAGGAACGAGTAGCTCTTCGCACAAACCCTAAGTTTCTACCGAAAGTGGAAGCGGAGTATACCTTAAATCAGTCTATAAAGTTATCTGCCTTTTTCACCCAGTACTCCAACCAGGGAGAATATTTGCTCCATACCATGGATGTTCACAGGATCCTGAGATACTACACCGATAGGATGAAGGATCTCAGAAAGACTGATCAGTTGTTCGTCTCTTTTGCTCACAAAAGGGAAGGCAATGCTGTTTCCAAGCAATGCCTGTCAAAGTGGTTGGCTCATTGCATCACTTTCTGTTATGACAAGTACAACAAGACCCTTCCAGGTCAAGTCAGAGGTCACTCCACTCGTGGAGTAGCAGCCTCTGTGGCTTGTTTAAAGAATGTGTCTGCGGCAGATATCTGTGCTGCCGCCACTTGGACTTCCGTCCATACCTTTACTAAACACTACAGTTTGGACATTGCTTCTCGCCGTAGAGCGGCTACGGGTTAGCGGTCTTGCAAGGCCTCCTGTCTTGAGGTTGCAAGATTTTTTATTACTTCTTGGAGTAGTTCCTCCTCCCGGTGCCTTTCATTTGTTCCAGACTGCTTGGGATTCAGTCCTATATGTAATTACCTACTGCAAGAGCCTTCTCGAAGTAAGATAGTACAGTTACGTAAAAACTTACCGTAACAGTAGATCTTTGAGAGAGGCTCTTGCAGTAGACTATCTTCCCACCCTCCATCCCCCTAGGCTTTTTCAGCTCCTTTTCCATTGAAGGAAATATCTGCTTCTCTCTCGTCCGGGCCTTCCGGGTCTGTGGCGGGAAAGAACTGGAAGGCGGGCGTCCGGGACCGCCACTTTATACCGACATCGTCTGACGCCGGTCACCTGACGTGGGGGCGGTCCCTCGCCAGGGACTGCTAGCTAGAAATTTTTCTGTGGGGTCCTGCCGCCTGCCAACGTCAGTCCTATATGTAATTACTTACTGCAGGAGCCTCTCTCGAAGATCTACTATTATGGTAAGTTCTTACGTAACTGTACTTTCTAGGGACATGGATATGTTGTTCATCCACACTGTCTGGCAGGTATCCTTGCCGCTTTAAATCTTGCCGGAAGGTCTTCAAGCTGGCTCCTCCCACCCACCCGGGTGGTAAAACTCTCGACTCCGCCCCATGACGCCAGATCTTCCTTACCACTTGGAAGCTCAGGTTCCCTCCTTAACGCTCTGCGTATAAGACTGGTTCCTAATTCTTCGATTTTTCAAATTTAAGTTTTTTGCCTAAAAGACTTCGGTCTTCTCTCCCTAGCGGCTGCGATGGACAAATCGACTTCCGGTTTCCGGAGATGCCCTTGCGGGCAGAAGATGTCTCTGACGGATCCGCACTCCACGTGCGTCTACTGTCTAGGCCTGGAGCACGACCCACAGGCCTGTGACCTGTGCTCTTCCTTTTCGGCCTACGTCCTCGAAGACCGTGCTGCCCATTTACAACTGGGGCATCCTGAGAAGCGTTTTCCTCCGGTGAAGTCAAAAGAGGCCCGGTCGGCGGTTTCCGCGGCGGCGGGCTTGGTGGATCAGCTCGAGCAGATGATCGCCCTCGAAGAGGAGGCGGCGTGGGCAGCTTCTACCTCGGCTGCGGCATTTGTCCGGCTCTCTCTCGGTGCCTCTTATTCAGCTTCTTTTAAGGAGCTTTGTCTGACCCTCTCTACTAAAGGTGAGGGACCAACTTCTGCTGGACCGTTTTCTCGGTCCAAAAAGAGAGACAAGGGTAAGTCCCACCATCGACGCTCTTGGGAGCGGAAAGATCCCTCTCCCGAAGTTGTCGGCCGTCGACTTCGGGTCGACACTGAAAGCTGCCACTGGTCTGGACGGTGTCCCCGTCCAGGCCAGTTGACGAGACTCCTCGACGCGGTCGAGATTTTTCGATCTGTTGGACGGGAGGTGGCGGACCCTCCCTCAGACCCGGGGTTTGTGTCCAGGTACTTCCTGGTTCCGAAATGGACGGGGGGCTGGCGCCCCATTCTCGACCTACACGACCTAAACAAGTTCCTAAGGTCTCGAACCTTCAGGATGGTCACTCTGCTCAGATAATACCATCCCTGGAACCCAGCGTGTGGTTCTGCTCTCTGGACCTGCAGGACGCGTTCTTTCACGTCCCTATCCGTCCATCACATCAGAGATTCCTTCGCTTTCGAGCGGAGGGATTCCTTTTCGAGTTCCGAGCCATGCCCTTTGGCCTGTCTCCAGCTCCCAGGGTCTTCACCAAATGCATAGCAGTGGTGACAGCTTTCCTGCGGCGCTGAGGGGTCCGGGTGTACCCTTACCTGGACGATTGGCTGATAGCAGCCCCCTCCAGACAGGAGGTGGAGTGGTCCAGAGATCTGGCCCTCCAGGTTTGCTCTCAACTCGGCCTTCTCATCAACGAGGCCAAGTCGGAACTCGAGCTGAAGCAGGTGATTCTGTTTATCGGGGCAGAGCTCAACTCTCTTCGAGCCAGAGCACGGCTCCCGGCGGACAGGGCCGAGGTTCTTTCCTCCTTTGCCCAATCATTTCTGGTTGGGCAATCGCGCCCTGCTCAGGACTTCCTGTGCCTCCTGGGTCTCCTGGCGGCCTGCACCAGCGTGGTCCGTTGGGCACGCTGGCACATGCGCCCTCTTCAGTGAGGACTGGCCAGCCAGTGGTCACAACGCTGCGATCCATTGGACCAGCTAGTGACGGTGATCCAGGGGATTTGGAACGCTGTCCGGTGGTGGACCGTTCCAGTTCATCTGCAGGAGGGCATCCCGTTTGTCCGCCCCGAGCCGACGGTCTCTCTATCGACCGATGCCTCTCTGATGGGTTGGGGTGCCCATCTGGGGGAACACCGGGCGCACGGCCTCTGGTCCCCGCGGGAGTCCCATTGCCACATCAACCTGCTGGAGCTCCGAGCGGTCCGCCTAGCTCTCACCGCCTTTGCTCCGTTTCTCTGGGGTCAAGTGGTCCGAGTCCAGACGGACAATACCACGACCATGTACTACCTGAACCGCCAGGGCGGGACGCGCTCCATGCTTCTATGCAAGGAAGCTCTCCGCATTTGGTCACTCGTGCGCTGCCTGGAGGTGGATCTCCTAGCCATTCATGTGGCAGGAGCCTCCAACACCCTGGCCGATGCCCTAAGCCAGATAGGGGCTGCATCCCACGAGTGGTCTCTCCTGCCGGAGGTAGTACAAGATCTGTTCTCCCATTGGGGCACACCTCAGGTGGACCTGTTTGCCTCCAGGGAGAAAGCGAAGCTGAGGCTGTTCCATGCCGCCCCTCTCAGCAGGGCTCGCTGCGGGGATGCCTTTCTCAGTGCGTGGACCCGGGCTCTTCTCGCCTTCCCCCATTTCCCTTGATATACAAGGTGCTTCTCAAAGCAAGGAGGGCAAGGCGCCCAGGTGATCTGATAGCCCCAGACTGGCCCTTAGTTCTGGTGCCAGATCTCCTCAGCCTCAGCTCCAGGCTCCCGAGGCAGCTTCCAGCTCGCCGGACCTGCTCTCAGTCAATCAGGGGAAGGTGTTCCATCCGGACCTTCAGTCCCTGCACCTGACAGCCTGGTTTCTGAGCGGCTAGAGTTCCAAGCCTTGGGTCTTTCCGACGAGGTCCTCAATGGAGTTGAGGCGTCCCGTAAGGAGTCGACCAGGAAATGCTATGCCTTCAAATGGAAGAGGTTTTCCATTTTGGTGTCAGGGCAAGGGCTTGGACCCTTTCTCCTGTTCCTTGGCAAGCATCTTGGACTATTTATGGTCCCTTTCTCGTCAAGGGCTTAGGTCGACGACCCTAAGGGTGCACCTGGCAGCCATCTCTGCTTACCGGGCGCGGGCCGGGGAGCAGTCGGTGGCGCAGGAGAAGGTGGTCTGGCGCTTTTTCAAAGGCCTTGATCACATTTCCCCTCCGGTGCGAGAACCTCCACCTCCGTGGGATTTACTGCTGGTACTGGCAAAGCTCATGGGCAAGCCATTCAAACCAGTGCACAGGTGTGAACTCTCTCACCTGTCGTGGAAGACCGCCTTCTTGGTGGTTATCATGTCAGCCAGAAGGATGGGAGAGCTCCAGGCGCTCTGCATTGAGTCTCCTTACCTGGTCTTCCACAGGGATAAGGTTGTCCTGTGCCCCAACCCGAAATTCCTTCCGAAGGTGGTGTCGGAGTTTCACCTTAACCAGGTGTTGACTCTGCCGGTGTTCTACCCCAATCACACCTCGGAGGCCGAATACAGGCTCCATACTTTGGACCCTAGAAGGGTGCTCGCTTATTATAAGGAGCGCACAGCTGAAATTCGGGGAGAGGTTCGCCAGCTGTTTGTCACCTACGCTGAAGCCGCACCTGGCAGACCTGCAGCCAAGCGGACGATAAGCAGGTGGGTCACCACCTGCATAGATCTCTGCTATAAGTTGGCGGGCATGGAGCCTCCCAGAGGGATAAGAGCTCATTCTACCCGCCATACTGCTGCATCGGTGGCTGCTTCCAGGGACGTCCCTATCCAGGATATCTGCAGGGCTGCTACCTGGAAGTCAGCACACTTTCATCACCCATTACCACATCGACCTTGAGTCACGCCGGGATGCTGGTTTTGGGGCCTCGGTTCTCTAGTCTTTATTCCCTAAGTAGGGGGTGTGCGCCTTGCCTCCCTCCTCCCGGAGAACTGCTAGAAGTCTGCCAGACAGTGTGGATGAACAACATATCCATGTCCTTAGAAATGCAGGTTACTCACCTGTAACAGGAGTTCTAGGAATCGTATATGTTGTTCATCCACACATTCCCTCCCGCCCTCAGCCCGATGCACAACCTGAGCTTCCAGCGGGCCAGATCTGGTGTCATGGGGCGGAGCCGAGAGTTTTACCACCCGGGTGGGTGGGAGGAGCCAGCTTGAAGACCACCTGGCAAGATTTAAAGCGGCAAGGATACCTGCCAGACAGTGTGGATGAACAACATATACCATTCCTAGAACTCCTGTTACAGGTGAATAACCTGTATTTCTTTTCCCGCCGTCGACTCGCCAACATCAGCCTTACGGACACCTGTACAGACGAATGACACGTGAAATCTTCAATCAAACAATTTCTTTGTTTATACTAAACTCCATGTCTACTTCCCCTTCTATCAAAGGACACCCCTCCAAGTGCACCTGCGTCAAGCAGATCTCGTTTGCCGACCACCACACAGCCTATGTGAGGTGCCTGGGCCCAGAGCACGATACCCAGGCCTGTCCTGTTTGCTAGCAATTCAACAGTAGGACCAGGATCCGCCACCAAAAGGCCCTTCAGGGGTTCCTTCTTGAGGGAAAAACTCAAAAAGATGGAGAAATGACCTACCTCCAAGGGGGAATCCTCCCATAAATCAGGGAAGCACTGGGACAAGCATCAGGACTCTAGTAGGTTGAGATCCCCGAGCCAGGCATCGGAGTCTAGGGCCAGCTCCAGTTCTGCGTGGTCCGATCAATCGCCCTCCCGGGGCTCGCTCTCAGCACCCCCGTCAAGGTAAGGTCTGCAGGGGGCTCCTCAGCCTCGCTGCACCCGCTTAAGACTTCTCGGGCATCCGACTCCGCCACCCGGCCTGGATCCTCAGACCGGCACAAGGCCAAGTCATCCTCAAAATCTAGTGGTACGTCAAACTGATGCCGGGACACCGACCACCGGTCACTCTTCCCCAACCTTTGAAAGCATCAGAAAGGAAGACGACGGAGCGGACGTCCCTTAAACAGATGTCAGAGTCGAAGAGGGCGTCCGACCCGACACCCGCAAAACGGGTTAGAGAACCGACACCTGTACCACCGACACTGGCTGACAATGGTCATCGGGGGGTCTTCCAGAGAAGAGGTCGCGGCGTTGCCTGACGACCAGACAGGCAAGACGGAGGACGCCATCTTGCCCAGGGAACCTTTGCCAGATCTGATGGTTACCCAGGAACCGACGCCCAACCCCGTCAACAGGCCTACACAGACACCCAGCCCGTCATTGGGTATGAACTTGCAGGAGGTCAAAGACCTGTTTACTTTTTGGTGGGATACCATTAAAAAGGATGTGGTGCCACCAAGCCTCTTCCACCTCCACCATCTCCTCCTCGAGGCACTGAGGGTGAAAGACCCCCGACCCCTAAGGAACCAACTCCACCTCCCAGGGGAAGGTCCAGAGAACGAAAGAGATGCCCATCATGGTCTCCCTCAGGGTTTCCCAGCCCTAAACAACCCAGAGGCAGACGACCCTCTCTGGGGGATGACTCCAGGCTGGAAATGTCCGACACTTCCAGGTCTCCATTCCCCCTTCAGTCCCCCATCACCCGACCCTCGAGACCTCCCCAGGTCACCGCCAGATGACCCCTCATTCTCAGAAATCATGCGGCACATCCAAGAGAACATGGGATGGGAGACAGTGTTACAGAGCTGCATAATAGGAATGGCAGTGAAGTACTGAACTGAAGCCAACCCCACCAGCACCCTGCAGAGACTGACAGGCATTGGGGTGTGCCTTTGGGTCGTCAGGCATAACGGCCATGCCATTTCACCACACCCTACCCTGCCGACACCAAGTGTCACGGTGTGCCTTGGGGTCTTTGGCCCTTATGCACACCCCATTCCATCAGGAAATACGGTGAGATGGGTGCGGTATAGAGAATGGGGTGAACTTTGGGTCCGAAGAGTCCAAGGCACACCTCGATGCCTCTCAGTGGCTGCAGGGTGTGGGGGGGGGTGGAATGGTATGAGCATTGCAGGTGACAGTCCCAAGTCACAGCCCTGATGCCTGTCATTCTCTACAGGGTGGGGCATTATGGTCGGAAACCCTAACACCTCAGGCATTCATTGGTATTTTCACTTCCAAATTTTCAACATGTTTTTTTTGTGACACCCACCTCATGAACAGTGACAATATCAGTTTGTTAGCCGAAAGCTGCTTTTGCACAGCGACTACGGCATTTGTCACCACAGGTGCAAAAACACATTCCGAACAGGATGTAAAAAATGACAGCTGTACTGTTCATGGGGAGGTGTAAAAAATGGCAATGTTGAAAATCTGCAGTGAAAATATTAAAAAAACTGGTGAAGTCACGAGCGTGCATAGAAACTGTGCAACGCACACCCGTAATGTAATTGGGGATTTTTTTACAGCAGATTGTCAACACAGGCATTTTGGAACCTCCAATCATGAACAGTGTCACTGTGATTTTATCTGTCCCGAACAGTGACTTTCCACAGCGACCATGCATTTCTGTGCTGAAAGTGTGAAAACACATTTCAGCCACGTGATGAAAAATGACTGCTGTGCTGTTTATAAGGAAGTGTGGAAAAAATGCCACTGGTGAAAATCTGGACTGAAAATATTACAAATTCATGAACTTACAAGGGTGCATGGGAACTGCGCAATGCTCACCGTAATGCAGTCATTTTATGAACTTTTTTCACCAAATTTTCAGCATAGCCATTTTAAGACCTCTGCTCATGAACAGTGTCACTGTGATTTTCTTAATGTGTCCCATACATTGATTTCGCACACCGTCTGCGCCATTGTGCGCTACATGCGCGGAAACACATTTTCATCGAGATGCGAAAAATGACAGCTGTACTGCTCATAAGGAGGTGTGGTAAAATGGCAGTGTTGAAAATCCGGAGAGCAAATATTAAAAATTTGCGAACTTAGGAGCATGCATAGGAACTGCGCAACGCACACTGGTAAAACAGTCATTTTAAGGAATTTTTTCACCAAATTTGCAACATAGGCTTTTTGAGAGCCCACCTTATGAACACTGGCACTGTCGTTTCGTTAATCGGTCCTGAAAGGTGATTTTGCGCAGTGACAGTGAAATCGCCCCTCGGGCCCGATTAACGCCATGACAGTGACCGAATTCATAAGGAGGGGTCCCAAAAAAACCCCTGTTGAAAATGTGGTGCCAGAATTCCAAAAATGCCTGAGATATGCAGCAAAGTTGAAAAACCCTATTTATTACATTATACAGCTTACCGCATTTCTTCAGTTCAGCGGTCAGCTTTGAAGAGTGCAGACATGTTCCGGTCCACCGAAGATCATCACGCCGACTCGGAGGTAAGTATGGGGTGGGGGTGCAGGTGGGGGCAGGAGACTGCGAGGGACTTTTTTTTTTATTTACAGGGTTTTTTTTGTTGTTTTTTTATTAAGACGACGCGGGACGTTCGCAGCTGGAAAGGCTGTTTGGGGGGGGGGGCTGGAGCCAACGGGGATTGGGCCATAGCTCATGTCCCGGATGCCCTGCCCAGTCAGGGTTACTTGTCCAGGTACTTCCTGGTTCCAAAACAGATGGTGGGGCTGGTACCCATACTTGGATATATGATCTGAACCAGTTCACCTGGAGGCACATGTTCAGGATGGTCATCCTCAATTATATCATCCCATCTCTGGAGCACATGGCCTGTGGCTGTACTCCATAGATCTCCAGGATGTGTTCTTTGACATCCCAGTCCATCTCTTCCACTGCCAGTACCTCCAGTTTCATACAGAAGGGGTGCCATACCAGTTCCAGGTCATGCCCTTCCATCTTTCGTCCACACCCAAAGTCTTCACCAAGTGCACGGCAGTCGTGGCAGCCTTCCTGCAGCACAAGGACATCAGGGTGTATCCTTGCCTGGAAGCCTGGCTGTTGGACAGGCCATCCAAAGAGACTGTTGAGAGGTTCGGAGATATGGGCATTCAGACCTACCAAGATTTGGGCCTATTGGTCAAGCTGGACAAGCCTCAACTGGTCCCCTTGTAGGTGATCAAGTTCATCAGGGCAGAACTAGACTCCCTGCGGGCAAAGGCCCACCTCCCTGTGGACTGGGCACTGGATCTTACCTCCTTTGCTTGATCATTTCAGATTGGGCTGTTGCGCCTTGTCCGGTATTTCCTGTGGCTGCTGGAGTACATTGCATCCTGCACCAGCGTGGTCCATTGGGCCTGCTGTCTGATGTCCATCTGCAGTGGGAATTGGGCCTTCAATGATCCCAGTGCCTAGGCTGCTTCGACCAGCCCGTCACAGTGACCCAGCTGATGTAGGACGCAATCCAGTGGTGGCTAGTCCCAGAACATCCGAAGGAAGGAATCCCGTATGTCAGTCCAGAGCTGACCATCACACTCACGACAGACACATCTCTAGTTGGGTGGGGAGCACACCTGGGAAACCACAGAGCCCACAGGTTCTGGTTGTCCCTGGAGTGCTAGCACCACGTACACCTGCTGGAGCTCCTTGCTTCGACACAACTCGCTCCACTAGTGAGGGGTCGGGCTGTGCAGGTCCAGACGGACAGCATCACAACCATGTTCTACTTGGAACAGGCAGGTCAGAACACACTCCCTTCTCCTGTGTCTAGAGGCCCTCCACGTTGAGGATCATTGCATGCAGCCTGGGTGCAGATGTCCTGGCGATCCATGTTGCAACAGTTCACAGTCAACTGGCAGAGACTCCCATTTGGGTAGGAGAGATGTCATACAAGTGGTCCCTGAATCAAGTAGTGGTCAAACACATGTTCTTCCTGTGGGGCACTCCTCTTTTGGATCCGTTTGCTTCCTGGGAGAATGCCAAACTGGTGCTTTCTTTTTTGCAACACACACACACACTCTCTCTCTCTCTGTAGATGCCTTCGCAAGGCCCTGGACCCTAGCCCTTGTGTATGCCTTCCCTCCCTTCCCCTTGCTTAACAAGGTGGCGGTCAAGGTGTGGATTATCCTGATGGCGCCAGACTGGCCTAGACAATTCTGATACCTGGGTCTCCTCAGCCTCAGCGGCAGACCTCCATAGTGGTTGCCTCTTCACCTGGATCTGCTAACCTGAGAACAGGGGACGGTCCTGCACTCGGACCGGACATCCCTGCATCTGTCAGCCTGGTTCTGAGCAGCTAGAGTTCCAGGCCTTGGGTCTGTTGGAAGAAGTGCTCCACCTTGTGGAGGCTTCCTGAAAAGAGGCAACTTGCCAAGTGGAAGAAGTTCTCCATCTAGTGTCAAGCATCCTGGAGTACCTCAGGTCCCCCTCTGTTGGGATTCTGCATGATGACCCTTAAGGTGCACCTGGCAGTCACCTCTGCTTACTGGGTGCAGGCTGGTAAGCCATTTGTGGCCCAGGGGAAGGGGGTTGGGCACTTTCCCAAGGGCCTGGCTCACCTGTCCCCTCTGGTGCATGAACCACCACCACCATGGGACCTGTTGCTGGTGCTGGCTATGCTGATGGACAAGCCTTTTGAGCCTATGAGCAGGTGTGAGTTGTCAGACTTGTCATGGAAGACTGCCTTCTAGGGACATGAATATGTTCTGTCCACACTATCTGGCAGTGTCCTTTCCCTTTAAGATGTGCCGGAAAGTCTTCAAGCTGGCTCCTCCCACCCACTTGGGTGGTATATCCCTTGGCTGCACCCCATGACGCCTGATCTTCCTATCCGCTAGAAGAAGCAGGTTCCCTCCTTCGCGCTCCCGCGTTGTAGGCCCTAATGCTTTAAATCCGTTTGGATTGCTTTCTAAGACTTTGTTGCAGTTTTGGTAACTGTCTTCAAGTTTCCAACCATGATGGTCGATAGGTTTGTGCCTGGATTTCGCCGGTACCCATGCGGGCAGAAGATGTCGTGCACCAACCCATACGTGTGCATCTACTGCTTGGACCATGAACACGATACCAAGGCCTGCGACATTTGTCGGTCGTTGCACGCGACGGTACTCTAGGACTCTCCTGCCCTAAGTTGGGCTGCGCAGAAAAACTACATCCGCTGGTCAAATCTAAAGACACCCATTGGGTGGTCTCAGTGGCTGCTGGGTCTGCCAACCAGCCGGAACAGCTTACGGCCTTTGAGGAGGAGGAGGCTCGGGCCGCGGCACAGTCGTCTTTGGCTTCTGCCTTCGTTCCACTCAAATTGGGCTCCACTTTTTTGGGCTCCTTCAAGGGGCAGAGCCCTTCTGGATCTCACAGCTCCCACTCTCACAAGGATGAGTCGAAGAAAGAGAAGACTCACCGTTGATGTTCCCGGAACTAGGAATGGTCTCAGGACTCCCAGGTTTTGACCACAGTCAACACTGCAGCCTTGACTGCTGGTTTCACAGAGACCCCATCCGGCTAGTTGGTTAAGACACCAGCCGATGATTCCATCGAGATTTTTCTCGACACTATTGACCGGTTGTGGCCCGAAGAGGCCGACAGTTCTCTTTTCAGGACTTCGGTCCTGCCTATGACCTTAGAAGGGGCTGCTCAGTCTGCTGAGCAGAACCCTCCGGTTTACGATCTCCGATCAACTGATCTTACCGAGAGGGCTCTTGCAGTAGGTATTAACATATAGGACTGACCGCCCGAAGCCGGGATCACGGAAAAATTTCTAGCTAGCAGTCTCTGGCGGGGAACGCCCCACATCCGGTGATGGGCGTCATGCGACGTCAGTATAAAGGGGCGGTCCCCCACGCCCGCCTTCCAGTTCTTTCCTGCCGTCAGCATGTGAAAGTTCCTCATGGTAGAGTTCAACACTCATCAGTCGTTCATCGGTCTAGTTTTCAGACTTTTCTACCTCGTTTTTTCTTTTTCTTGGCTAATTGATCAATTTGCTCTGTGTAATCCCCGACGTTTTCTGAATTGCATAAACATAAAGATGGAAGCTTGCGTGTCTCCAACTGCCACACAGGGCGGCCATTCCTTAATGCCTCTTCCGTCTGGGCCCAGACCCCCGTGGAGAAGTGCCAACACTGCCAACAATTTAACTCTGCTACACGGAAAAGAAGACAGCAGTCCCTGGAAGCCCAGACTCTCAAGAAAAAAATGGCATCCATGGAGGAGGAGCTAAAGAAGTTAAGGCAGGCATCCACTTCCTCCAAAGGTCACAAGAAGAAACGGGGCAAAGAGAAGCATCGGCTTCCACGGCCACTGCAGCTCCGGCTGGAGTCGCGGCATTGAAGGTAATGTCCCTTCCTGGGGATCGCTGCACGACGACTGTCTTGGTGGTGTCCAAGAAGATATCGCCCTTCCCGTCTGGCTCACGATCAGGCCCTTTGGGAGCCTCTGGGGGAAAAGGAGGCCTCCGCTCCTGGGAGGACCGCTTCCACCACACGGTCCTCAGGTTTGAGCGGGTCTGCTAAGTCAAACGCCGGTGCCACCGACGTCCACCCAGATAAGGCTGCTAAGCTGCTCGCTCCTTCAGGAGGGCACACAGCCAAACTTTCGCCCAACAGGGCTGCATCTCCAGCGTGCCCTTCCTCTGGCAAGGGATCTGATAAGTCGGACGTCGGCTCCTCCGGCACTCGCCCGGATCCAGCTGATAAGCCGGACATCGGCCCTACCGACACCCACTTGGCCAAGGAGCCTGCGCCATACCTTCTTGATCGATCCGATGCTCCAGATTCTCCGTAGCGCTTTGCGTTGCCTTCTGAGGTCCCTGTGTCCCCTCTGCTGACCTCTGGGGACTCTAATCCTCCCTCCCTCCCTGGTCGTCACAGAGGATCCTGACATGCTGCCGACAGGGCCCCTTCCTTCGGACCCAGACACCCTGATGCCAGACCCTCACACGTGTTCCTACGCCGGCCCAATGCCCTCGAGGCCAGCCTTTCCTTTGCCTGGCCCACCAGCTGGGCCTCTGCCAGGTCCCTCTGTTCCACCAGAGCCCCTGGCTCCCTGGTATCCGACACTTAAATACCCGTTGCCGCCCATACCTGGCTCTGCAGTATCCAGCGCCTCAGTACCGGACGCCGCAGTACCTAGCGGCTCAATACCCAATGCTGGGCTTCCCGCCATCAGGTTATGGATACTCCTTTTACGGATACCCTCAGTATCTGTATCCTCCTCATCTTCGGCTGCTCTCACCCCAGCCGTCGGCGGACTTTAAGGAGACTGGCCTCTTGGTGGGCTGAGGCCAAGGCTCATCTCACCAGAGAGGTAGAGAGTCATCTACTCACGCCGGACTCTTTGCAGGATCCCCTAAGTCGGAGACGGGAGACTCCTTCCCTCTTACCTGACACCAGAGGAGAGCCCTCTGGCACCCAGGGTGGGGAGGACACACGCCCTAGGGAACACCCCAAAGGGGCTGTCTCTCCCCCTTGTAGGGAGGAGTCTTCCTCATCTTCATCAGATACGTCTGACTCAGACTCAGAGGGACGCTCTGATCCGGATGACGGGCCACGTACTCCAGACTGCCCCAAGCCAAGGAACTTTCTGTCGGATCCCTCATTTCTGGAGCTACTGAGGAAAATCCAGGAAGTCCCATCAGTGGCAGTTACTGGAGCCAGACCCACAGCATAAAAAGCTTGCTGCTCACATGAATCTGCCCGAGACTGCTCCTACACTGATTCCACCCTGGATAGAGCCTCACGCGGACCTTGTTTCCACTATTCGAAAACAACCTTCCACGTTAGTCCTCCTTCTGAGGAAGGCAGACCAGCTATATCAGGCTACCGAGGGTATAGATTTTTTGAATCTACACCCCAAGGCGGACTCTGTCGTTACTAGCGCCACTCCCGGCCATTCCGCTAATCCAAAACACTTTAACTAGTCCCCACCTGACAAGGAGTCACGGCTTCTAGACCAATACGGGAAGATTTATTCCTCTTCTACCTTGGGTATTAGGGCCCTGAACTGTGTGGCATATATGGGGGACTTTCAGAAGACCATCCTTAGTCGGGTGGAATAAAAATTGGACTCCCTTCCTGAGTCTCAGACTAAGCAGGAAGTGGCAGATCTTGTCCGTTCTGCTCGTTCGGCCAGTAGGCACATGCTTTGTGCCACTTACGATGCAGTGGACTTAGCCGGAAGGAACTTGGCTTTTGCTGTAGGCTTACTGTGTCATACCTGGCTCAGAGTGTCAGGATTGGTCCCTCAAGTGCAATCCGCTATCCAAGATGCACCCTTCACGGGTTCGGTGCTGTTCGAGGGTGATGTCAAGAACATCATTACCGACCTGCTAGAGAAGGGCACTGCACTCAGGTCTGTAGATTGTATGTACAGGCCCCCTCAAGGGCAGTGGCGTCCCTTTCACAGACGCAACCGTCCAAAACCAAAGCCACAGGGCCAGCGGCCCAACAAGCATCGAGCCCCTCCTGCAACCAAGCCTCCCCCTAGCAAAAAGGCCACAGGAGCCTCAGCTGCTGCGCTGCCTCACAGCTACTTAATCCCCACCTCTCCCACTGCCTCTGGAGGCTCCAGAGGAACCGGTAGGGGGAGATTCTCCTTCCATCTGCCGGGCTGGGAGAGGATAACGTCAGATGCTTGGGTGCTTCAGTTGATTTCAGCAGGGCACTCAATAGAGTTTCTTCAGAAACCACCCCGAAGACCGTCCCCCGGTCATCTTACTCCCCGCAACATCTTCCTCTGGTACTAGACGAAATCACCTCCCTTCTGTTGAAGGCGGCGATAGAACCAGCCCCGACCTTTTTCGGGGGACATGCTACCACTCGCATTTCTTCCTGGTTCCAAAGAAGACTGGAGATGTGAGGCCTATTCTATACCTCAGCTCCCGGAACATGTTCGTGGAGTACAAACGATTCAGAATGTTCTCTTTACAGAGCCTTCTACTGCTCCTTCGGCAGGGACAGTGGCTGTGCGCTTTGGACATGCAGGATGCCTACCTGCATATCCCCATATGCCCTTCCCACCACAAATTTCTCAGTTTTTGCTTTCAGGGGGACCACTACCAGTTCAAGACCCTCCCGTTTGGTCTTTCCTCGGCTCCCCAAGTTTTTACCAAATGCCTGTCAGTGATAGTGGCCCACCTGCATACCCAGGGAGTACAGGTATTTCTGAATCTGAACGATTGGCTCCTGGCGGTTCTGTCCAGGGAGGAACTCCTGCACTCCCTTTCCCTTACCCTGCAGGTTATCACCAGCTTAGGTATCACCATCAGCCTAGCGAAGTCCCATTTGGTCCCTTCCCAATGCCTCCAGTTTATAGGGGCGATTCTGGACACGACCATCGGCAAAGCCTTTTTGCCTCCGGACAGGCTGGAAACCCTCCAGACTCAGGCTCGTCTTTTGTCCAGTCACAGGAGGGTCGGCGCCAGATCAGTCCATCGCCTTCTTGGGCTAATGGCGGCTGCCATTCCGACAGTTCCACTCACTTGGCTCCATATGAGAATCTCTCAATGGACACTTCTGTCTCAATGGGACTAAACCCTGGACGATGTAGACCAAGAGGTACTAGTTTCTGATCCCATAATCAGGGACTTACAGTGGTGGGTGGTGCAGGAGAACCTATGCCTAGGAGTTCACTTCAACATCGAACCCCCTCACAGACGTTGACGACCGATGCATCAGGCGAAGACTGTGGAGCCCGTCTCGGATCTCACAGGACTCAGGGCGGCTGGTCCAGATTCTAACAAGATCTACACATAAATGTGCTCGAACTGAGAGCAGTCCTTTATGCCCTTCAGGCTCTGCAATCCTTTATCCTTCCTGGTCCTCTCATATAAACAGACAACGTGTGTATTCTATTTTATTTATTTTTATTTTATTTAAACAGCAGTTTGGAAAACCTTTGAGCCATAGGCTCATTTACAAAGGTACCTTGTCACAGTAAGACAAACCAAAATACACAGTATAGCAGTATAACACATAAGTATAACAGTAAATTAAGACATAGATACAAACAAGCTGGTACAGCCTGTACTGCCTGTTCTGGTATCTCAACAAGCAGGGAGGAACACGTTCCTACCCTCTGTGCCAGGAAACGATGAGAGTCTGGCTTTGGGCAACCCAGCATCACCTTCACTTGACTGCTATTCACGTTCCAGGAGTGGAAAACATGCTGGCAGACTAACTCAGTCGGTCCTCGGCAGGGCCCACGAATGGGAACTGGATCAAGAAGTTGTAGTCAACATCCTTCTGCGATGGGGAACGCCTCAGATATACCTTTTCACCTTTCCCCTAAATGCAAAACTTCCTGCCTTCTGCTCACTCACTCAAGGGCGAGACATTTTTTGGTAGGACGCTCTGTCTCTCACTTGGAGGAACAGATTCATTTATGCCTTCCCTCCTGTTCCCTTAATTCCGAAGATCCTGAACAAGCTTGGATCGGAGGGAGCTTGAATGATTCTCATCGCTCCCTTCTGGCCCAGGCAAGTTTGGTTCTCTCTTCTGCAACAGTTTTCAGAGGAACCTCCTCTTCATGTTCCTCTGTTGCAACAGTTGTTGACCCAGGATCAGGGGACCCTTGTTCATCCAGGTCTCAGATCCCTTCATTTGCCTGCGTAGCTCCTGCAGACGTAGCAAAAGCCCGCTTCAGAGTTTCTCCGCTGGTAGTGGACATCTTGGTAGAGGCCAGAAAGCCTTCCACCAGGTCCACCTACGCTATGAAGTGGAAACGGTTTTCAATTTGGGCCACTTCAAAGGACTTCAAACCTTTCTCTTGCCCAGCCACTAAAATCCTGGATTACATGCGCCATCTCTTTGATCTGGGTCTCAGCCATTATACATAGATACATAGACAGTGTCGGCAGATAAGGGCCTATGGCCCACCCAGTCTGCCCATTTGAGCTTGTAAGTTCAGTTTGTTTTCCTAGAAGTCTGTTGCCCCTTACCCCTGACCTCCAGAATTCCTTTTTGTCTATCCCATGCATTCTTAAATCGCGTGATTGTTTCAGCCTCCACCACTTCCTCTGGCAGGGTGTTCCACTTGTCCACCACCCTTTCTGTGAAGAAATTCTTTCTCATGTTTCCTCTGAATCGTCCTCCCTCCAACTTCATCCCATGCCCTCTAGTCCTGGAACGTCTTTTTCACTTAAAAATAGTGTTTTCCTGCACCCTGTTCCCCCCTGTAAGATACTTGTATATCTATCATATCCCCTCTCTCCCTCCTCTCCTCCAGGGAGTACATGTTCAGTTCCTTCAACCTGTCCTCATAGGACTTGTGATGCAATCCATGCACCATCTTTGTTGCCCTCCTCTGAACCTTCTCTACCCTGTCTATGTCCTTACGTAGGTAAGGACTCCAGAACTGTACAGTGTACTCTAGGTGGGGCCACACTAGTGTCTTGTATAGTGGAATTATGACCTCCCTTTTCCTGCTGGTGATGCCCCTGCCTATGCATCCCGGCATCCTATTTGCTTTACCTGCTGCCTTGTCACACTGTTTCCCTACCTCCTCATTAAAGGTCCATATGGCAGCGATTTCAGCCTACCATATTCCCTTCGCGGACAGGACGTTGGCTCAGTTGGAAGTCTCTAAGACCTTCCTCAGAGGGGTTCTCCATTTGAGACCCCTATCCGCATTCCTGCCCCTCCTTGGGTCTTGAATTTTATGTTGGAGAAGCTTACCCTGCCTCCCCTTGAGCTGGCAGTTACAGCAGATTTAAAGATCTTCCCCTGTCAATCTTCACCATTCATTATTGCTGGGTGTAAGCCGAAAGCGTGCACATGCTATGGGAGGTTTTAATTTTTTTTTTGGAGGGAGGAGTCTGTGCCTATGGTGCTGCCCATGAGAGTGATGCACTACGTGGTGCGCGAGGGGCGGCCATTAGGCGCCACAGACTCCTCCTCCATCCCAGTTCTGTTTCTCCCGCCGTTGAGGCTACACCTGCTACTCGAGTGAAACAGTCCGTTGCTGCGCCATTAGGCTTTGTGTCATTTTTCAAGGACTTTTTCAATCTCCTTCCTCCAGTTCGAATTCCCGATGCCGTTGAAACTGGTAAGACCATTTTATTTTTTATTCTCGATGGCGCTGGGACCTTTTCTGTTTATTAAATTGTTTTCGCATCATCTCCGGTTTGGGAGCCAAGTGAAAGTCGGAGCGGGCCGTACCCCCATGCATCTGTGCTCCTGTGGCCGGGTATTTCCATGACAGACCGACATGATGTTTGCCTTCGGTGCCTGGGACCTAGCATGATATAGATAGATGCTACACCTGTTTTTCCATGGATCGCCACTCTCGAAATCCGCATTCAAAGTCGGGTAAAAGGCCCCCGCCGCCTTTTTTGAGGATCATGCCGTGCATTGGGCTTCCCAGGCCAGGTTTTTAGGCCCTTCCTCCGGGTCCCTCCCAGGCCTATATGGTCTGGGGAGGAGGAGGCCTCCTCATCTTCAAGCCTTGCCGAGGAGGAGGCCTCTTCTGTGGTGTCGGAGGAATGCCGTGGCCCTTCCTGGGGTCGCGTCATTGACACCACTTCGGCAGTCACCTCTCCTGAGGTGTAGGTTCCCCCAGTGTCCATGGTTGCTGGGCGCGGCACTGGCGGACCCTCGACACCGCCTTCTGGTGCCATCTCGGATCCTGGTGCTGTTCGCGCTGCCAGTGAAAGGGGAGGTGCCGCATGGGGCACCGGTTTGGTTCTTAACGCCATTGGCGGCGCCGGGTATTCGACCGGGGCCGTAGATGGGGCGGGCGGGGTTCTGTAGCTGGGGCAGTATACTGAACAGCCAGCATTGTGGGCAACACTAGAGCGCCTGTCATGTGCTGTTTCTCAGGGATTCTTGGGGTGGCCAGCATCGAGGTCCTTCTGGTCGACTCCTCTTCGGAGGGAGATAACTCGGATGTGAACCTGGTCTGGCTCCCTGATTCTTCGGAATCAGAGTCCTCTGTGGGACTCGGTGTCGGGTGGCCTAGCGCCCCTTCCCTGAATCTCCACAGTGGTCTTCCTCTGGGGACTCCCAGGCAGGGGGTGGCCTGGGGTCCATGGGGAAGGGTGATTTGGGGGTTGGAGGGACTGTCCCCAGAGGGGCCACGGCAGCTGCCATCCTTGGTGCTGCTGCGCCTCTCTGAGGGATTGGAGTCCTGTCTTGGGGCCTCCCTCAGGAGGTCCCTGGATCAAGGTACCCTTCTCTGGGGTCGAGGAGGAGGGCGTCCTCGGAGTCCGGGGTATGAGGGTCAGGGTGGGGGCCGACACTCCTCTGCCACCCTCGTGGGTGCAGGGAGGAGCCGAGCCGAGCCCCGCCTCCTTCTTAGGTTTCAGGGTCCCTCCAGTGGCGCACCATGGGTTGCCCTTCTGGACCCGTGCAACCCCAGGTCCATCACAGAGGAGATCCCCCATTTGGTCTCTTCTGGAGTCCGCATTCCCAGGGTTCCATCATGCAACCCGGTTTGATTTCAGGGATCCCTCCAGCTCGGGTTCCATTCCCTGGATTTCAGAGCCCAGGCACAGGACAGTCGCCTCCTGGTAGGTGTCCCTCTCCCATTCCTCTGCAGCCACCCCCCTCTCTTCCAGGCCTCGTGGGTCCTATGGGATCGTTATCCTGGGAGACGTTCAGAGGCACTGCGGGGGCCTTCCCAACAAATGTTAGGTACATGCACGAACGGGTCTTTTGCCTGTCCCCACTGCTGCAGGAGTCTTCTGGACATTCAAGTTCCCCATCCTCCTCTGCTCCCTCCTTGGAGGGAGAGGAATCTACTGTTCACCTTTCTTCCAATGCTGATTTCACTGAATATCCACGCTTCCTTTCGAGGATGGTTGGGGACCTCCATATTTCCTATGTTAGACGGGACAATACTGGGCAGGAAACGCGCAAATTCCTCAGTGAATTCAGAGCCCAGCACTTGGTGGTGCCATCCTGGCCTATTCCCTTCCAGGAGGAGTCTATCCGCACCTGGCAGTATCTAGCTGACCCTCTCCCAGCCCCGGCAGACTGCAGTAGGAGGTATTGTGCTCCATCTGAGTCCCTAGGTTCTCTGTCTAACCCGCCCTCGGGCTTGGTGTTCCTAGAGACCCCTTCCGACACCTGGCACACGACCGACCACCGGACTCGGATTCCCTACAATTCAACCGGTGGGGGTGAAGAGTGTTCTCTTCTCGCGCGATGTTGTGCATTGTGTCACATCAGGCACACCATGCTGCTTGTAACAGGCACTTGTGGTCAGTGCTGGCTCAGGTGCTGGCATCGATGCCTGACACGGAGCAATCTTGATAGGCCATTGCCCTCTCCGCTATAGGCCTGAAACTGGCAAGGCACAAAGCAAGGGCATCTTACGATGCCAATGAGGTGGCTTCCAGGCTTGCAGGGACAGTGATCTGCATTAGGCAGATGGCATGGCTTCGTCTATCAAGGTTGTCACCCTTGGCCTGGTGTAGGGTGATTCGCTCCACCTACCGAGGTACCCGCCTCTTTTCCGCCAGGGCTAGGAGGCTTCTCCAGGGGCTTCCTCCGGCCCCTCATCTTCAGGGGACACCTTCTAGCTCTCCTCGGCCGTAGGCTTCCAATTTGTTATGGCCAGGGTGTCTCCTTCCTGTTTCTCACCAACAGGAGGCTGAGGTTCTTGTTCCCTCAGGGTTATGTTAGTCCCCCACTGCGGGGGATTGGTACTTGCCCAGCAGTTGTGAATGGTGAAGATTGACAAGGGAAGATATAAAAATTACGTACCTACTGTAATTTCTGATCTTCTCTTGTATCTTCACAATTCATTACTGAATCCCACCCACCTTCCCCTCATGGGCCTTCTTCTTGGGCGTCCCCTCTGCCCTGCTCACTCTCCTTCCCCTTCCTCCTTTCATGGCCTTTAGAGCCTAAATCCCCTAACTTTTGGGTCTTCCATACTTCTCTCAGAAGAGATTACATAAGTCTGGAGAGGGAGGAGAGTGAGTAGAGCTTCATCTTCTCCTGAGGGAACACTTTCTGAGTACCCTTGAAGGTGTCCCTACTGGCACCTTTTTTTCTTAGGCCAAGTTAGTTCAATCACCAGTTAACAGGACTAGTTCTTGAACGGTCCTGTTCCTTACTTCTCGGACTTCGCTGGTATCTCTGGATCTTGTCCTGTGTATGCCAGTCTGGTGCTAGTGGAAGTCTTTCTAGCCCATTTTCAAAATTGCCTTCAGGAACTGGTGGTTTGATTCTTTGGCCTCTGCCTCCCACAGACTCCAAACAAGTTTCCTTCCCTATCTCTGTCCACTTTCTCAAGGGGGTGCCCCCCTTTAGGGCTTCAATCCCCTTGCCCCCCCCCACCACCACCACCACCAACTGTATTAATACATGGCAATTTGCTAGTGGAGTCCTTTTTCCCCTTTCCTAAGTTGGGCGCTCTTCCTCTGGAACAGATTGTGTGCCTTGGCAATTTGTGAGCTCTCAGCTTGAGTGATGGGCTTCAGGATAACGAAAGGTGTAGGAAATCTGCCTTTTGTGTATCAAGCTATGCAAACAGTTCGGTCAAACCTTTAGGCCAGTTTTGTTTAAAGGGCTCCTTGCTTCCTTGCCCTTTGGTTCCGAGCTGATAACCCTTAAGCCAATTTATCTCACAACTTGGCAGTATTTTTCCCTCCTCCCAGCATTCTCCGCCCCCTCCCTTCTATTTCTTCGTTCTTTTTTCCTCTCCCTTATCTGTCTCCCCCTCGGAGCCGACCCAGGAGTGAGGCCTTGCAGTCCCTTAGGGTAGGGTTCTCCTCTTTCCTGTCCTCTATGGGCTTATTCCTTTTTCACTGTGTTTCCTTTCCTTTTACTATCCCTCAGCTCTCTTGCCTCGCTCTTATTCTTCTATTCTTTTATTCGCCTCTCTAGGTTACAGAACTGGGATGGAGGAGGAGTCTGTCGCGCAACGGCCACTCCCTCGCACACCATGTAATGTCGCACTCATGGGCGGTGCCATATTCGCCGACCTCCCTCCAAAAACCTCCAGATGTGGAAAGCGCCTGTTTATACCAGCAGTAATGAATGGTGAAGATACAAGAGAAGATCAGGAATTACGGTAGGTACGTAATTTTTATTTCCTTTCTTGGAAGACACTCTTCCTCGTGGCCATTACTTCTGCTCGGCGCATTTCCAAGCTTCAGGCCTTGATGGGCAAAGTCCCTTACTTGATTTTCCACAAGGAACGTGTGGCTCTGCGCACCAACCCTACGTTTCTCCCTAAGTTGGTGGCTGAATCTACACTGAATCCATCCATTGAGCTACCCACTTTCTTTATGCAACACTCCAGTCAAGGGGAGTACCTCTTGCATACTTTGGATGTTCACAGAATACTGACATACTACACCACTAGGACTAAAGATCACGGGAAAACTAATCTGCTTTTTGTCTCTTTTGCACACAAGAGAGAAGGCAGTGCCTATCAAAATGGTTGGCTCATTGTATCACTTTCTGCTACGACAAGTACAAGACCCTGCCAGGTCAAGTCAGAGGTCACTCCACCAGAGGAGTAGCTGCCTCTGTGACTTGTTTCAAGAATGTGTCAGCGGCAGACATCTGCGCAGCCGCAACTTGGACTTCTGTCCACATCTTTACAAAACACTACAGTTTGGACATTGCCTGCCATCATAGA